>CM059557.1:17441399-18870843 GCA_030386875.1 Morinoia aosen | reverse complement strand
AGATACGGTCAATAAATTCAACGTAGTTCTTGTAATCATTCGTGAATGAGAACTATTTTAGAAATTAATGAAATGGTGTATTTTACAGGTTCGAATAACACTAATTTTAAAGCAATGAGCCTGTGCGATGCATAGCTTCAAAAACGTGGACATTTTAAACAGTGCGTTGCTCAGAATAAAAAGTCGAAAACAATTATGAATAGCGTCGTTCTTGTCTATTGCATTTGATTTATGTGCGCACGAGATGGCTAAAATGATTTTCGATAAACACATGCCGACAAAAATCATACCTAATCGACCACTGCCGGCTAGCCGCACAATAATCAATGGCTGCACGTATTGGATTGAGTGTTCGTTAGGTCATTACTTCGACTTAAGCCTAGCAGATCCGTTATTCGCTCTAAACAGAATTCATAATAAAGATTCGACCACACTTGTTTTCGCCAGTGTTATGACAGTTTTCGTGATCTATTCAATGATATCTCGTGTCCACATCATCGACTGCTCAGGTTTATTTGTACAGAATACGTTTCACTTATTCAATGCAATTTCCGCCGCACGTAATTGACTCGCCACTTCTTGTTTCTATTTTCAAAAGACAGTTTTTTTTTCACGTGTGAAAATTTAATTTGTAAATCATACTTTTTTGGTCCGTTGATCGCATTAACTTCTGTAAAGTCGACAGCGATTGAAACCGTGAGTAAATATGTTTTCTGCGGAATATTTTCAGGATGTTAAAAGGTATTTTACTTTAGATCGTTCATCATTTATTTATTAAATAATTGGCGTACTCAGCGAAGCGTGCCAATAAAATTTTAGAGATAATAGTGATTTTTTAACGCTAAGCCGCTTACGAGATAGAATCCAAGCTTAATTAACTAATTTGCAGAAGCTTACAGCGGAAAATCATTTTGAAAACTTCGAATGTGATGCTTCTCGGACACTGCCCCATCAAGTTTCCAAACAAGAAAATTCAAAACTCATTCTGTACAGCGAAGAAAAATTCCACATAATTTTCTAAGCACTTTTCTTCCGTCTTCAAAATTGATTACAACCTGCCAACCTCAGCGACTTTTTCCGGAAGATAAAAACACTTTTACTCTGTTGGGAACATTTTCATTACAGGAAATGGTGACCTGATTTCTAGGTTTCGATTCACAACACTTTCCACACTTGCGACAGGAACTGTGATCTGCCATGGAAATTTATCCATTACAAACTCGGGAACGAAGAAATTTCACGTACAAGCCCGCATTGTAAAACTTAAGGTTGGTTCAGATTCAGCCGATACCGCCTCTCTCATCCAATGATCACTAGATTGAAAATACGGTTTCCAAGGAATGGAGTTTTCGACAATGCATTAATTTAATTTCCTAAACGAATTCATCATTGTTTTCCCCTCACAAGAAGCAACTAAGGAATACAAACGAGAGAAAAGTAGTTTTGGATATAGGGGAACACGCAGAAAAAATTTTCTTTAAAAAGTAGGTGATAAGATCAAAAGTATTTAAGCCAAGAGTATCTTTTTTTTAAATTAGCTCATATGTTTGAAATTGCTGAATCATTGGCCCGTAGCGTTTCCAATTTTTCCCTTTTCTTTTCGAAAAAACGACCGTATGTGTGCTTTTGAAGACATTAATTTCAGCGCCAAGAAGTAATTTTTGTTTTAATTTGTGAGCTGACTTGAGGAGATATTGTACCCGTTAAAATATAAAATCAAACAAGAAATAAGAATTTACAAGTTCTGGACAAAACTTCACTGCAGAAATCGATGTAAGTTTTTGAAAAGCGAACGAGATTTAACAAATTGTGTTTAATGCGAGTTGTGTTTAATTCAAATACGTTTTACAGAAAGCGAAATTTTTGTTAATTATAATGTAGCATAAACTCAAAATATAGACAATAACATTATTTGAATCAAAACTATAAAGTTTAAGTTAAAAAGTATAATGCCGCAAATTTAGTAAGTACAAAAAACAAAATAATTCAGCTGGAATAAAACTAATCGATGGTTCGTTCTGACTCACTTGTCTGTGCTTTATCAATTGAAAAGTGGCATTTGGCACTTCAAGATAATTTCCTCACTGCGCGTGTTGTGGAATGAGTGCGTGTGTGATTGTGTGTGAATCGGAAGAACTCATACATAATGATTTACGAATTTTATCTTACATGACTTTTCCAACTCCCGAAATGATTAATCCTGACATGTGGGTAAAATATCGCCTGTGTTGAAAGTCCAAATTCGGGACTGGAAAACGTTGAATTGTCTTTTTTTAAACTTGCTTAAAAGTTTTTTCAAACTCGCATCAACATAGAAACGCCAACAGTCCCTATGAATTAATGGGATGACAAAATATAATTTGTGAAATTTTACCTCACAGCCCGCAGTTTTGCTTGTAATCTCGTAACTTTGTACATCAAGTCTTTCTCGGATGTTAAAACTCGCAATGATATTGTAAACATACAAGGTTATTTACTGTCTCAATATTTAGCCCATAATTTTATAGAACGTCTCTATTATTCACTATAGTTTGTGATGTAGCATCTATGATTGCAGCTACATGGTCTCATTGTACTAAATGTTTAACCATTGAATGCATCAAAGGACCTTTTCCACCTTTTGGATTCAGTGAATTATTTTAGAGTTAAAAATTTCGTAGACGCGAAGAAGATCACTAAATTACTTTCCTTCCAGATGGGCATAGTCTGTTCAGTGTTTTGGGAGACATGATTCAGAAAATGCGCCAAGTGCAAGGGCAGGTCATCCAATGGTCTTGGGCAATGACGTAGAACAGCTCATGAATATTGGCGCTTTGTGTCGGAGCTCACGAAGCGACATGAATCATCTCCGCCCAGACACGGCATTGCCAGGCCTAGCCGTTCTAGAGGCGCGTAAGCTGAGTGTTCGAGTGGACGGCTTTTGCACTGGCGTCAGACTCTGAATGGGTAAAACATATAAAGATATTGACGGGAAGCTAGATGCAAATTTTCTCACTGCGTGTGTTGTGGTTCGGTGAGTGATTGTGTTTGAATCGGAAAAACACAAAAGGAAATTTACGGGAAGCTAGATGCGAATTTTCTTACTGCTCGGGTTGTGGTACGATGAGTGATTGTGCTTGAATCTGAAAAAACACACATGGAAATTTACATGCAGCTTGGTGTGAATTTCCTCACTGCGCGTGTTGTGGTATGATGAGTGATTGTGCCACTTGCTGGCAGCATCCATGGAAAATGATTGAAGAAATATTAATAAAACAAACAATGCTCAAGTGATGAAAAATACATTTCTGAATTTATATGAGGCCTAATTTTTCTATTGTAGCTTATGAATTTCATTTAGTGCAACAGAATGATTGCGTGATAAAAATCCCAAGTAAAAATGCATCGAGTTGTCGATCCAATATTTCGCAAGAATTTCTCATCATGAATTATTAACTTTTACACAACCGCACTGAAAATACCAACAAAATTACTCGACACTTAGTATGGAGTAAGCAATGCTTCATTCGCACAGTTTAATATACACACGATTTGCGAACGACTATTTCAACTAGTGTATCATATGTTGCAAATTTCAAGGACTTTGCGATATAAAAAAATTTAGTTTACTGGAACAGACAATTTCATTTTTTTTGCGCGCTGAGAAGAACAATTTCGGCTGTTTTCATCCGTGTTTGGGTTAGGGTATAATAAAATAGTTTATCCAAAAGCTTGTGTTCTCTGATGAATATCTCGTATTTTTCAGCTTGCATAAATCAATGCTGCCGCTCGATATATTTCGCTTAAATGAATTAAGCGAAATTCATACGGTGAAGGTTTTTTAATTCATTTTGAATTCAAATCTCTTGAACAACGAGCGATGAGAAACTTGCACCAGAGAAACTTGTAGGGAGGTTTTCGTATCGAAAGTGTGCCATATTTGCCCAAATAAATTGATCTGATTGCAAGGCTGAGAAGATCGTCTTAACTCCATCAATAATAGATCAGCGTCAGCGAGATTTACTCAGTGACGGCGTAAGTCTAGTGAATTTTCTGTTCTTTTCGACAAAAATCATGAAGCCGAATTTTTGTCCTCCCCAGATTTCCTCAGCCATTAGATATCAGATAACGATCATGTAGAGCCATACTTGAATTTCTATTTATAAGCTTTTTAATCTTATTCTCTGAGCACCAAACTCATTATTGAGCATTATCTCCTAATATGTGTTCTTTCAGCTTGACTATAAAGCGAAACATTTTTTTGCACAACAGAAAGCATTTCTTTGAATTTATATGAGCAAATCAGGTACTACGTCGGACAGAAAATAATGTGGTATCTTTAAGATACTAAGTCCATGTAATATAGAATATTATTTACAATTCGCCTTAGCGATTGAAATGTAAAGGAGGCAATAATATATTTCTCGAAGCTTTTTTCCACGTTTTAAAGATGTGGTAATTGCTCTCCTGCGTTGTAATGGCCATATCCCTCATTTTCTGCAGTTAATTAATCATGAATAGACCAGAAAAGCTTTGCGTGTAAAAATATGTTTTTACACTGGTTAAAAAATCTGCGGTAGTCATTTCAACTTTAACAATCTAACCTATTCAATGCCTACTTCGACTAACTTACCGTAAGCTGTTATAATCTACATTTACTAACCAATTACTACTAAACATAACCAAACCTAACCAATAATCTTACCTCTCCTAACCTATCCTAAACTATTATTTCAAACACACCTAGTACCCAGTTGAAAATTAGCGCAGTTGCGCGGGAGAATTATGAGAGTTTTTCGCAGTGATCGTACTTTTAAGACGAATTCCAGCAGTTCACCGCAGACAAAATGCATTGGAGTCAATTCGAATAGCGTTTTCTGGCAGACCTCAGCCGTAATTGTCTACAGCCGAATTGAAGCAGATAGTTCTCTGTTGGCCTTCGTCGTTCGCAGCAGTAAATGCCTCGGTCGAAAACAGGCGGTAACAGATGTGCTTCCGCCTATGGCGTGTCATACATTTATTTCAGTTAGCCCTCAAGTTTATTTGTAATATATTTCAACATCCTAACACTAGTCTGACTACCTAGCAAAATAGCACGAATATTTTACACGTTGTTTAACGTGTTTATGTCATGTTATGCAATTGTTTATGTTTGCATGTTTTATTTTTGCAAAAACAAAAAAAAATGACTGTATTTGTTGAACTGTATTTGTCTATTTGAGGCAGGCGGTAAAGGTATATCGTGCGATATACGCTAACAGCATCGTTAAATGTGTCCCTGAACTTCATATATTAGCGGGAGAGTTATATGTAACTCCCTCGAATGAAGTTATTGGGTGGACCTTAGTTAGGAAAACTTTTGTTACGAATTTTTTCTTGAAGGAAATTATGTCGTAGATCGGCGAATCAGGAATATTCCTGAGATTTAATTTGTTGTTGGCAATTATCTATTGTTGACAGTCGATTTTTAAATGGTACAAGGATTTCAAAATTATGTAAGCCGCATAAAAACGTAGAGCAGTTTTAGGCAGATCTAAGCAGATGTTCTCGCGGGTGCCGCCGACAGCCTCGGCAGAGATAGTCTGCCCTAAAGCGGACGTAGCGACCGCTGCACTGCGCTGCGACGCCACTAACCTCTGCCAAAAACGTCAAGAAACTGCCAAAAAACTGCACTGATTTTCAACTGGGTAGTAGTAGTAGTAGTAGTAGTAGTAGTAGTAGTAGAGGGCTTGCTAGCGCTTCAGAGGGAGCGCTAACTAACATAACTATCAATTTCCTAACTTAAACCTCACTATCAATTTTTTCCCTACCTAATTGGCCACACAGCAGCTTGAAAGCTAAATTTTTTTTTTCGATCAGTAAACAATGAGTACAAATATTTGGCGCACCTCATGCATTTCTTCTGCTACGAGTGTTGAGATAATGAAAGGAATGACTCAGAGAAAAAAAAAATATTCTCGTACAGCCACTTGTGTCTAAGCTTCCATCGATTTTCGCTCCTATGAAAAATATTTTTATTGTCATCGTTTTTCTGCTATGAGGAAAATAGTTGTACAATGTCTCTGTGCTTCACCCCTATAATTCTATATTTTAAAGTTAGAGCAATCGACTATCAGTGATTAAAAATATGTATAAACGATGCTTGAAACGATGCAAAAAACTATTGAGCACTGCACAGCTAAAAATGGGGGCATTCGGTCGGGTGATGTTCGAAGAAACAAGTGAAATATTGACTCTTTTTTAAGCGCATCAGTGGGAATATTTTCACATAATATACTTTAAATGCACCCGTGCACAAATACAAAGGAGTTGAATCGTATACCTATGGTATGGACATAACCTTGTATTTTGTATTCAAAAAGTGGCGGACTGACCGACGGATAGAATGAAGATTGTTAGGCAAACTTTTGAGCTTTAACTATTCACATCAATCACAAAGAATCGTATTCTTCAATTATTAGTATTTAGAATGAACTTTTCATATCTGCTGTGAAATACCAAGCCAAATACCAAGAAATTTACTTTAAAAACCAAGCTGTTCACAATTGCTCATATATCCACGAAAATTTTTAGCGGCCCCATCATTAGGCAAACAATGCCAGTGAACCAATTATGGATAATCACGGTTACAAAGCCCCAGTGTATGAATTTATTTTGCTGATATAAAACCGATAAAACTGTATTTATGTATAAAATCATTTGTCATAAGTATTTCAGGTAATATTACCAATTATTTGCAAGATGCTACGATAAGTTGGACGATTCAAATTGATGATTACCAAGTTGACGTATGAAAGAAACTCAACCGTTGAAACGTTTGATGACCGTTGTATGGAATAACTGTTGAAATTAATTTTGGGATATTCTTCAAAAATATTTTGCATCAATTATATAAGTGTTCTGACTTTACAAAATTATTCCGACTAAACGAAAAAATTCTCTAATTATCTCAATGAATCACCGTAATATCAAAGTGTATGCGCAAACAAGATTGCGCGTGTGATCATCCGTCATTAGTCCTAGACATAAGAATGTTTTATTACTGCATTCATTAAGTCATAACTTGCTTCAGAAAATTGCACCTCCCTTTGATGCTCAACTGAACAATACGGAGTGACTTTAATCACGCGTGAAGTAACTAACACGAAGTGGGAGCCATGCTTAGGACGTCGCTATGAAGTTATAGTCATTTAATTGGCCTAATCTAGGGAAGTTCGTGCAGACATCAGCGCCTGATGTAGAAAGGTGAGAGCTTTGGTGTTACCTGCCACGTGATTAAATCAAACGCAATATAACATTCACAACTCCTATCAGGTTCGTTACACTAATGGAACGCTCAATCCCTCGGAACTTGTGCTCTAATTGTCCAACTCTTGTAAAGGAAATATGGACGGTAATGAGTTTTTAGATATCAATGAACGAAAGGCAATATTAGCTTCTTAATGCGAATTTTTCCCTTGAAAATCAACGCGTACTCGCGAAACTCTCAGTTTCTTATCGGTTCAATTCATGTATTCGCGAAACAGGAATTAAGGTGCAGTGCTTTCGTATAAAGTAAATACTAATGACCAATATATCTTCAAAACAACTCGTTAAATTATTATAAATTGTCCGTTCGGAAGCACGAACTACTGTAATTGACGGGACTGAAACAAAGTTGAATATTCTACGGAACTATGTAAGATCTACTTTGACGTCAAGGATATCTAGGAATGTTGTTCACCAAAATACTTGTTTATGTCTCGAATACACCAAGTCAAGCTCGCAATTCTACTATAAAAGACGCATGCAACAATTGATGTTTCGAAAACTTCTTTCATTTGTCTTCCAGTATGAGATTAATTTGGAAAATATTAGCATGATATTGATTAGGAAGATGTTAATACTAGATTGGTTGGGGAAATATCTCGCGTTCAACTCTTAAACAGAACGAATAAAAGCCAAGTAGCATTTACGTCAGCATTAGCAAGGTTAAACATGAAGTGAGTAATGGTATGTACATTTAAAGTTTATATTATAATTGCTGGCATGTAGTGAGCATACCTAGCGCTGGAATTCATACGAACCTCAACAACCAATATATCTGAAGTAGAAAAATCTAGAACATGGATGAATCAATGCAATTGGTAACGATTTCAGAGAACATTAGCTAACCGAGGAGCCATTCATATTTTTTTTTTGTTTGTTTGTTTGAAATTTCAAATGAAATCATTGGAGAGTGAGTTATGTAGCATCAAATTTGTTAGGTAATATGGGCTCCTTGAAGCACCGTGTTGGAATTCCTTCAAAAAGGCTAAGGTAACTCATAATAGCTAAATGCATGGGGAAATTATGAGATGGAAGGAGGTAGGTTTTTAGTGCACTATTAAAGTGCTAGCTCCCCGAATTATGGAACGACGGTTCCGGAACTGAAATATGTAGGATATTTGTTTCAATAGGTATTTTCAGACAAAATTACATAGCAATTTTTGCAGTCAGAATATATATAGTTTTCAAAACGTCCGTTTAATACAATTAAATAAGATCTTCATAGATCATTCAATTCAAAGTTAATCGCTTCCAACCTCTCATCTAAAGTTAACTTTTTCAATAAAACTATTTGATGTGTCATATGAACTTGAAACATCTACAGTATATCAAAACCTCAAACATCTAAAAAAGTATTAAGTTGCTTATGTACTTCGATAATTTCAATGGCTTCTACCTCTTCAGATTTAAGGGAATATTAATTATAAATTCCTCGTAAATAAAGAAATAATAAATAAAGTTACGTTATTTGCAAGTAATTTGTTTTAAAACTTATAAAAATCACATAGCGAAAACTACAAGTCTGCGGTGAACAATAGTCGTGAATACCTTAGTCTCGTAATACCTTCACTTGTCACTAGGAGTTAATTTTACCTACAACAAAACTAAAGTTCTCAAGAAAATTGTTCACGGGAGACTTGCATTTTTCGCTTCCTAATGTTTTTAGTTTTAAGTGTTCAACTCCCGCAGTGACTCGGATAAGCACGTCATTTTATTGAAACTTCGCCGTTAGGATCCAACGCTGAATTGCAGGTACTAAGAACATCAGGGCACACATATGATCATATGTTTGTATCCACATTAATCACATTAAGCTGTTAAAGAGGTACTAGCTGTCAAGTCTTTATTTACAATAAGCTGTTAGAAAGGTACTAGCTATCAAGTCTACATATATTCACATTAGGCTGTTGAAAAGGTGCTAGCTGTTCTAATCTGTTTTCACATTAAGCTGTTAAGGGCTTAGTTTGAACGAGGTAGAATTTTCCACGCTTGTGAATTTCCCACACAGCAATTTTTAATCGTATTGCAAACAATAATTTTCATTTATACGGAAGAATGAAAACTAGTGATAAAAAATTTAATATGTTGAAGCCAGCTGAATTGGACTATAAAGGAACTGTGTGCGTGATACTTTTTACAAAGCCAATTAATTGGAACAGGTTTGATGGAAGATTTTCATTTTTTGTTAAAGCTATGAAAGAGAAAGCATGATATTGTGCAGGACTTCTGATTCTCGCACATTTTTTACTTCTGGGTTATTTATCCGTTTGGTATTCAATCTATTTTACCTATTGCCGTTGTAGCCTGTTGCCGGTCTAGACTGATGACAGTGTAGCTGGTTGCCTGTGAACCCTGTTGACAGTGTAGCCAGTTGCCTGAGAAGCCTGTTGACAGTGTAGACTGAAGCCGGTGTAGCAATTGTGGCCAGTGTTGCTTGATTTCAGTGTAGCCTGTTATCGTTGTAGCCTGTTGATGGTGTAAGCCTGTTGACTGTAGCCTGTTGTTAGTGAAGCCTGTTGCTAGTGTAACCTGTTGTCAGTGTAGCCGGGTGCCAGCGAAGCATTTTTTCATTATAGCATATTAGTGTATACTTTGACGAATACTGTAGATTTTCGACTCACATAATTTCATTCTTATTCAGGAGTATAAGTAATTAAATTAGCCAAATTAATTAAAAACAGTGATAACAACTCGAATCTTTCCCGGAAACACTGGCACTCAAATCCCGTCTTGAATAAATACCGGTGAATTCGAAGTCTTTCCATTTATTTTCCTAATCGTTTTCGCTTGCTCGTGAAATACTTCCTAAATCTCTTGCGCATCAGACGTCTTTCAATTTCGGCACTTCCTATATCTCAGTTACGAAGAAGTCAATGTGACAGTCAATAAAGAACTCAACAACAAAGTTTAAAACGAGCATCATCCAATTTCAACCCATGACTTCGATGTTTTCCTGAAAGGGAATGTTTCAAATTAAAGTTTAATTAAACTAGGAAGATTTGAAGTTACGGAATAAATTTCAGCCAGAACATCAATGTTGTTTTAGAAACGTTGCTGATTTTATTCTCACTATAAATGGAGACTTTCAACGACTGACTAATTAAGACTCAAATTATCTCTCTAATCATCAAGTAATTTTTGCCACGTCCTCTCAAGTGATGAATTGACGCTAGAGCAAAGTAATCATCATAGCCATAATTCTATACCGATCTATAAAGTCAAGATTATGTTGAAAAGTTGCCCATGATATTTTTCTAAAAAAGTTGGTAATGTGATGAATAGGGATCCACAAGTGGCTCTGCCAAATTTCACTGTAGCGAGAGCTGAAGAAAAATAGCGTTGGAAAACGTGCGTGAACAGTAGCATCAGGCGAAGGCAACAAAAGTAGTTTCAACCAACGGAGTGACCGATAAGTGAAATAATTCAGCAATGTCGACCAAAACCGAATTACTGACCAACAACCACTGAAAACTCATGTATGAATATTAAGTTTATAAGAAGGAGTGAAACATATATAAACTGTAATACCAGGAATCGCAAAAAATGAAACCTAGATGATGTGCTCAAATGCGAGCAAAATTGATTGTATGTAAGTACTCGATTAATCACTCATTTTTTTAGCAAAACTTGACTTTCTATATTTCAGGTATCATTTTCCTTCGAATTGAACAAGCAGTAAAGAATTTAACATGTTGCTTACGTTTACACTGCTGCTGCGGTGGTTTCGGTTAGGTTGCCATGCAGTAGCAGAACTGAAGAATAGACGTTAACGCTCGTATACGTTTCTATCCTTTCCAAATGTGCAAAATTGAATTCTATGATATTTCAGTTTGGACGGAAATCTATTGGGAAACAAAGTCTGTGAAATAATTTGAGTGCTGTGCGCTTATACAGGTAGGTAAATTGAGCAGTTTACTTTGTGCACACATACGTACCAACACAAATCTGTTAAAGTTTTTCCAAATGCTTTCAGTGATAAACTGGTATCGTAGCAATTTTTTTTGTATTTCCATAGGTTATTATTTTAAAACATAAATATATTCAGTTCTTGGTAGCTGGTGTTCGACCCTGTTGTATCCGAGGGTAAGAAAGAGTCCCCTTGCCTAAAGGGCTGTCAGCCCGCGCGTATTAAGCAAACTTGTTGTTAATTAGATTCAAGGACTAAGAGTAGAAACACTCCCACATCCCCTCGCTCGGTTCGGAACTTCTGCTCAAAGTTGGTGTGGGGAGAAAAGTTAAAAAACCTGGCCTCACGTGAGACTGCTTATTATACTTAAGACGATTTTGCACCATTAAATGGTAGACCCTCGAGGAGATCTCAGGAAGGATGATCAGCAAGAACTTTAGCGAGACCTTCTGCTTGGCGTGAGGGGCATGGTACAAAGTTTTGGTCACGTTCGTAGGGGAAATAAAGTTCTTTATCTCATCTTTTTTATCATGAATAAGGTACGTTTTACATTGTAAGCAGGACGTGCGTGTTAAGCGTAACGGCAACATGTTATGTGGAGTTACAGTAATTATAGAAAGTACGAAACTTGAGCTAAAAATTCGAAATGAGAAACGCTAATTCCTAATGCGCTTTAATAGCTAGCTTTCAAGAATCTACGACGCGATATCAAAATGCAGTGAAAAATTTTAGGTACAGAGTTGTGAGTATGCTAAAATTATGTGCTGCAAAATCATTTTATCAAGAAAACTAACTTATTAGCAGTTCTGGACGAGATATTCATTGAGAAGCTATACGTACAATTCTGATATTTTTTGGTTTGTTATCTTCTCACTAGCAAAAGACGTTACAAATTTGATCAATGGTGAGCATCTGAGAAGAAAACTTCATGTTCCTCAGATAACAGATATGTTGTGTAAAATAAGTGTCTAGGGTGAAGTGCCTACTATATGCAACTCGGAACTCTTTCCCACGATGATATCGTTTTGAGATGATTCCTTTACACTACAAGTATTCTGAGCTTCAATTTATCCGACTGGTATAGAGCGAGATTGAATTTTCTGGCCTGTTGCTTTATCAGAAAGTTATGGCGCAATGGTCAAGTAATAACTACATCTGACACTACTCATATTCCAGGGAGTTAATGTATACATTCCGTTATTGATTCATTGAGGCCCTTTCATCCGACTATCGCGTAGTAAAAGACGAAATAAAAATAGCATTGCGTGACTTAGCACATTGACTAAGTATTGGTACACACGTGCACCACTGAGTAAATTGCTCATCTACGTAGCGATATGAATTAGTAGCATTTCAATTCTTTCATTGTCTTTCGTAGAATAGATTATATCGCGCGAGGTAAAAAATTACCGTGCAATTTTACGTTTAACACTTCTTGCATAGGATAGAAATGCATTTGAGTAATAAATCAGTTTTTTAACTCTGCTACTTACAACCTAGGCTAAGCAACATTTGTCATTATAAAAACGTAGTCAACGTGTTAATTAATAAACTTGAAACAAATCTTCTGGTGTTTCTCATTCAAATTAGGCATAACAATTACCATTGTGCTGAGCTTGTTCTTAGCAGCGTTTTCTATCACAAGAACATAGTTGTTTACCTTCATTATGCGCCCTCCTCGTTCTTGTGGAATTTGAAACACTATGTTTTTAAATTTAGGATATCATGTTTCTTTGTTTTTTGCATTGCGTCTCAAGATTCCCTGTGGAATTAGCTTTGTTTTGATTTATTACAATGTTTGCCGCAACAGCTTGAACTGTCATGCATAAATTTGAGTCTGTATTCATTCAACTCACATAATATTTGTCTTGGTGAGATAATTACGCTTCATATTTATCAGATGGCTGTCGGAAAAAAGTATCTAAAATAATTTGATCTCTTTAACAGGAATATGATCAATTTAAGACGCAGGTATCTAACCTTACATATACATGCTGATGAAGCTAATCATAATGCATTTTGTTAGATTTATGTTGTGAATATATTGGCGAGTAGCAATTGAGAAAATTCAGAGAAAGGCTTCGCAGAACAAACGCTTACCTTCACCACCAAAGATCACTAGAGTCATGCCTTTTTAAATATCGTGTATTTGGTGTCACGAGAACTACACTAAGAACAAATTCAACTCAGTAGCCACCGAAACAGATGTGTTATCATTATGTATCATCAATCACTGTATTGTGACACTTTTCAGAGCCATGGCCCTATATGATGCACATGAGTGCACCAACCGTGACCCACTTAGCGAAGGTCCGCATTATTTCCCATGAATTTTTTCTTTCTCAGTCTAACAAGTTACTGTACGCATGAACTGACATTTTCAAAGAATTGAAAGAAAAAGTAACAAATATCTTGAGGTTCCTTGCAAGAACTACAGTCTATTCAAAAATTTCGTAAGCAAACAATTTTTCAACAAAAAATATTAACCATTTAAAAGCTGGGTCAAACATGTGGGGAAAGAAATGGGTCTGAGGGGTTATATCTAGATATGACAAGGTTTCTCTGAATAATCATTTGACACGCACACACACAAACATGTACGTCAAAGTTTCCAAAGAACACAGCTTGTAAGAGTGCTATATATACTCTCAAGCGTCAGAGCGAATTTCAAGATTTAAAACTTTCGAAACTACTCTAAGGTTTTTTATTTCCTGCTGAATTTTTACTCATTGGTGCAGTTTGAAGTTCAGATGGTAGAGACGTGAACATTCATGCTCAGTTATTTGAACTAGAAATGCTAATCCGGAGAATGGCATTTGCTAATACTAATGCTAAATGCTAATGAACGAGAATGGCATTTCCACGCTATACTGTTTGCGTCTAAGTTCTGAGAGGTGATACCATTTATGTCAGTAACAGTTATGAGGGATTGTTATAAAGTAATGTTCATTTTGCACGATGCCAGTTAGATTAATCACGCGAAACGAGATCAAATTCCTGTAATTATTGTTAAATTTTTATTCTGTTCTGAAAGGCTTTAAAAAGTAGCTTTAATATTTTCAAACATGCTGTTCAGATCCTCATTTCGGTTTTAAAGATTTAACAATAATTGAATAAGTCAGGTCACTTAGTATTTAATTGATGATTTTTATTGAACTTTTACTCTGAACTGTCTTTAATGTCTTTGAAGGCTTGCTGTACATCATGGGAGCAAAAATATGCGGCTTAAACAATAATAGGCAATTGGATATAAAGAACCGATCCACGATTTAGAATTTTGAGACACATGATGCCCTCCACACAAGCAAATATGTATGTGTACCTACCTAACTTGTTAAATTTGACTTTTCCAACTCCTGAACACATCCGTATAATAGGTAAGGATCAAAGTCATTGCTTGAAATACACAGTAAACCCTTTAAATTTACCCGTTGTTGGGGACCATGTAGATCGGGCATCTTTATCGAGGTCATCGAATCAATGACGGCTATTCGAAGGGCACGCTAGCTTGTGAGATCTAAAGTAGTGAAAGCAAGTGCAAGGAAATATCAACGTCAGGGTCAGGGTACGAGAACATGCAGTGCAAGAATACGAGTAGCAATGCTGTTACTGAGCGTTCAGGACTGATTTCCCGGTGATAAGACACACGGCTTGTGTGTCCTTGTCCAAACTTCTCCACAGGACTGTAAACAAATGCGACTACTTCTTTGTTGTATCACAGTTTAGAGCAAAAAGTGAACACAAGTTTTTGTTTGCTTACGTCTTAGACTGAACGCACGTCCCGCGGCAGTGAAGATGCGTGTGCGCTGCATTTGCGCGCTGATATTTAGTTCAGTTCCAAGTGAAAATATTCTCATGCTTGATGATTGAATGCAGCGACGCAATCGTTTTACATGTTTAGTGGTTCAAAGCAGTTATTAAAATTCAAGTACGATATTGAGGTAGAATAATTCGTATATTTTGTAGGCGTTAATTCCCAGGAGAGAATCAACACATATCCATAATTTAGATTTTCTTTCAGTCACATTGAACATATGAAGGAATTTATGCAAGCAAAACGTGAGAATTTCAATGGTTTTTGTCTACGAATTCGTTTGAGATATCTTTAATTCATATTCTATGAACTGAGCTTTTAGAACAACAACAATAATACAAGTACAACCCTGGTAAAACAAAAGGCCAAATCTGAAGAAGATGAGGTGAAGTGGAAAAGATGTACCATGGTTTTTGAGGCTCAACTATTGTCTGTTTCCGATATTTTTTTCCATTGCAAAAATGAGTGAGACTTTCTCATGTCTTGGAAATAAATCTTATTCAAAAATCGATTAACCCCCTATCGTCGGTAAAACATTTAAGGCAAATAAAATACAATAACTGAATAATGCTTTATTCAGAATTTTTGCTAAAAAAACGTAAGCTATTTGTCTATGTGGCAAAAAATGTTTTTTGTTTTACGTATAAAACTATTTTTTAAGGAATAATAGTTGATCCTCCATAGAAAAAACTCAATGAAATACAACTGGATAGATTTTTTAAGATTTATGTGTCGGTTCCTTTCCGGCAAGGATAAGAACGGTATTCTTTTAAAAATGTTTGTGTTTTGACTCATTAGCGAACTGATTGTTTTTTCTCCTAACAGCGTTGCGCTCACGTGTTTACTGCCTAGCGTTTTTTCATCAAGAATAATAAAAAACTGGCAATTTTAAATTGGTCTATTTTGCAATCAGCGCGAGTTCCATTGTTTTAAGTGTTTCTTATGAAGAGGAAAACAAAAGAAAAATGTTTATTCCTCGTGCGATTTTTCATTTTTTTTTCTTTGATGATGAAAGAGAAATTGTGGGCTAAATTGAATTGCATCAATTAAGGGTAACGATTTTTATCAGAAACATTCAATCTACCGAATATATGCATAAAAATCGTACGCAAACTTCTTCGCTGCTACTTGGCAAATGTTGTTTCAACTTGTATTGGGAGAACCATAGATGATAATCCTTATAAATTGTGCAGAAGCCATTCCGTAAGCGGTCTGCAAACTTCGGGTCCAAACATGAAAAGGAAATTAAAATTGACCGACTTTATTAGAAAATTTAAATTTCCACCATGACTGTGAAAGATCATAGCCCACTGATGTACGATGAGAAAGATTTCTGCTCGCAAATTTTTCTGGTCGGGTGAATTCAATCGAAATACGGTCGATCGGAAAGACATCGCTGATTTTCTCAAGGTCTTCGAGGCATCAAAGAACCTTCTGTACCTGGAGCATGCATTTCTCTCTAAAATATTCAAGGCCCTGTCTTCGTCGCTGCAAAAGTGAGATGGGGAATTGAATGACTGGTGAGACGATGCTCCTAACCCGAATGATGAGTATGAGAACAGTGAAATGGTTATTCTGCGCTGGATGCGCTCTTAGAGTGTGAGACACTATTTTGGTGGTCTCTTCGGTGCTGCATGGGAGCCTAGCTTCGTGATTCACACAGCTCCCTGTGAGCTCCCTGGGTGGAGGGGAACTGTGTTATTCACAGCTTCAAATTCTCACAAAACGCACAATGCAAGTTTTAGTTGTATTTCTCTGCATTGAATGTCTTGTGTCAAATGTACGATTGCGTTTTTTTCCACCCGCAAATGGTCGCCTTGTACAAGGGAAAAATTAGCCGTGCATTCCATGTACGTCATATATCCCACTTTAATTTTTACCCTCGAATTATAGTTTAAACTCTTTATAGACTAACTTGATAACGCGTAAACTTATACTCTTATTTTGCTTGGGCTAAATTAATTTTTTCGCAACACTGCTAAGGGACTGAAACTAGCCCCGTCGCTTTCAGGTAACAAACGATTTTTTTCTATCAGTTTTTGAAGAAACCTTGCGGATACAATACGGAAGTAAGGCATGCTGAACATTTGTTGGCTAAAAGAGACGCGAATTATTTGATAATTTTTTTATCGAATTGGCAAGCAAGCTAGACATTATTAAACAAACATGCAGATTTTTGATGTTATTGGAAAGATCTTGTAAATGGATGAAACCGTGTGTGTAAATCATAATATAATGCTTCACTAACTTGTATTTTGACATAAATTTCTCTCTCATCGGTGAACTGAAATTTATTCTTTACGAAGCCTGAAATGAAATATCATTTAACTCTTACGAGCACCAATACGAAGAAAGCGGAATTTTCTTGAGCAAACTAAGCACCTAAGACAACGCGTTGTTTTGAACTGTAATTAGTTCGGATGAAGCCATGATGTATATATAGCAGACGGCTGTGGTTCTTCAAAAATACTAATGTCACATAGTCCAGTTTCTGTATAAAACGCCGTTATCATTAATTCTGGTCAATATATGTATGTAAAATGAAGTCAAAATGAAAAAAATGATTTTTTGGTCTAGTTATCTCGGATACTATCTTGAGTACATCAACTGCAGTAAGTTGAACAGAACAAAAATTTAAGATTCAACTCCGGGTAAATTCAACTTCAATACTCAACTTTCAAATAGAAAATAAATTAATTTGAAAAGTGTCACCCCTGCCTTCGGCAAAGAATTAATGAAAATGCAGTTTGTGATAACCAGTGGTCACATGCATAATCAAAGTCCTCTAAACGACCAGCTTTGGGTTACCAAGCAGTCGCCATGTTAACTTGTTTCTCAAAATTTAAACTATTTTCCATCTATGGCCAAGTTCGTAGCTCGAATAGAAACAAATGCAACATTAAAAAAATATTAGCTTTTGATCAGTTAAAAAAACCCTCTCATAATTTCAAATTCCTTTGAACAAATATTTCCCTCAACTATCTCACATTGATAAGTGAAAAGTTCAATTCACGACTAGTTAATTTACCTTCGTTTTGTTCGTGAAAACTACAACAGACCAAAAACTCTGAGCAAGTTCGGGAAAAATATCGGTTTTGTTGCTGATAATATTTTTTCATGAAGCTCGAGCTGTTTTCAAACAGTAAACTTTGTGGACTGGCTTCGACATGTAAGCCGAAGTTTTCGAACGACTCCTATCATTGGGGAAAGTTTCGAGCACGAAAACAACGTAAGATTGCTGGCAGAGCTTAAAAAGTTTGCGCTGGCGAACTGATCTGACATTTGGCAAACGAAGAAATGAAAATAACATTTTAAGTTTCATATGTTCTAGGTATATCGATGTGAACAATTACGCAAACTATATGTATAGGAAAAGACGTACTGAAAAGACGTACTGCTTTATTCCGAACATAAATAGATGTTATTTCTTGGAATAATACAAATGTAAATGTGAAGTAGAAAAATTTCTTAGGAGAAAAGCATCAGCGTAAAACAATTGTTGATACGTACGTTCATTCTTCGACTTAGCGTCGTTGACTACGTTTGAACACAATGTGTTGAACACAATAAAAGTTGAGAATATAATTCGGTGTGAAATGATCGGAAAAACACAAGCCGTATAAACATTTAGCGATATGACAAGAAGGGACCCCAAATGAAATCATTTAGATGCCTGTAAAAAGTCTCGTTTTAGCATAATCGTGAGAAATATCCCTGTGTGAATACATAAAATGGAATTATAGAACTAAGGCAACTTCCAGCAAAACGCGTTTGACATTATCATCATTAAAAAAATCTGTGCCATCACTTCTTGGCCGTCATGCTTCGAATTGAATTAAGTGATGAGCTTAAATTTTATAGCTTGCCAACTGTTTTTTGCTAGACCAAATTTTCCATACTCCCAATCAGCGAAACAAACTTTATAAGTTGTGCGTTGATAAGACATGGATCCCAATAAACATTTAGAGACTCATGATTCTTCGTTATTAGCGATGGACGAATGAAATAAAGTCATTCCATCAAATTTATGGATAAATGTTTCCTCTGAAAATGAGATCTGCCCGGCGTAGCATAGCTTCTACAATGGATTGACAATTCATTGGCGCTGGTCCCAAGCGTCCTTAATAAATGCTTCGATATCTGCTTGCTATTCCGAGTATTGGTAGCCTTCTATCAATCATTCATTGGAAACACCAGATTGAATATATCATAAAGGCCCAGGCCGAGGGGCTCAAATGGATGTGGCTGCGAAGGAATTTAGGATGCCTGTTCGAACGTAGCCTTCAAATCAGGGTCAATTGCGTGACGTGGGAGGTGGAGGTGGGAAAAGGAAGGTTGCTCTGCTGCAGACGTAATTTACATTAAACTCAGTCTAACTTTTACGACGGAGAATGCATGTTTTTCGCCGCCTAAGCGATTCAATTACTTGGGCGTCGAAAAACATGCATGCAGGAGGCGAAAAATTTAGACTGGGTTCATTAATTTTTCTTCGAATGCAAATTCTAATAAATAGATTCGAGGTGACCAAAATGACGGATCAAGCAAAATTTTTTTCTAATACGCAAGAAAAAAGGAATTGAAAGCTTGCAATTGCTTAAGACGTGTATCGAACGAATGGCACATTTTAGTAAAACGATAATGTTTTATTTCTGGATCTCCCCTTGGCCTAGACATTTCAAAAAAGGGACAGTAAAAATTAAACTGGAAAACATTGGACATCAAAATCAGTAAAAAAAAGATGAACTGGTAGTTACACAGTGTTCATAGTAGTTGACATCAGTTCTCTTGATAAGATACTGGGCTTTTTTACGTTTTATTATGTGAATACTTGCGACTCAGTGAGTCAGAAGTCTTGCAATTACAGTAGCTTAGCCATCTATCCGTCTCCGAAGTATGAAAATGCTTTCTACAGCATCCTGAAAAGTAATAATTGAGTATTCATGTAGTTTGAGCGTTACATGTACATTCCATTTCAGGAATACTGTCACGGTCACCGTGGATTTAACCTTTCTTTGTGGCAACATCCTAGAAGCCGAAGCCCACTGCCCTAATTTAAATGCATTTCTCTTTCTGATCAAGCTGAAACTGTCACTACTGAAATTTCTATTCCGTAATCGGGATTATGGTCTACCTGTGTTACTACTTAGTGTGTGTTACTACTTAGCCTGTGTTACTACTTAGTCTGTGTTACTACTGTAGTGAAATATCTTATATACTAGTAGTGAAATATCTTATATCTTATATAATACGATGTGTTGCGAGGCCAGTTTGAGGTAAAAGCTGCGATAGACGTTGGAATGTTCAAACCGTTAAGCCGGCCGTCGCTTGGGCATGGGAACAGGCCTCGCACGAAGGCGCGATACGAGGGTTGGCCTTAGCAAAAGCCACAAAATCTGGGCCAATGAACAGGCCGCGCGTCGAAGGTGTGGCACAAGAAAGCGGGCACCTAGCCAATGAAATTTCGAGACGTCAGGACAAGGAAGAATTCTTCCAATCAGCTGTAAAATGCTGTTATTGTAACTGTGAACATTCGAGAAGGATCCGAGCCACGCACATATAAGGATACGACAAGAATAATCGAGGTTCTTTTCGAGGGGTTTCGCAACAAAGAGAGAGTGAGGACACGCACGCAAACAGAGTAATCCGGCTTTGCCGGCGTACCTCGCACAAGAGTGCCAAAACTTTAACATCGGTGTGAGGTGACAACATTGAAGTCTCGCGAGTAAAAAGTCGGGAAAACAGCAGCCATCGAAGTATCAACTTGCGGCAGAAATCCACTCGAAGCACATCAGCTTCACAGCAATGATCGTCAAGTGCAAACGTGTCAACAACTGCAGCGAAAGCATTCAGTTTGTCTATGCCAGTTCCAATCTCACAGGCAACTCCAGCATGCCCCTTGGAACCACGCATTTACGAAAGCTGCAGTCATACAACATCGATCCCGCGCAAGCCACGATGATCAAGCTCCTTCGGCACTCAAGAGCGGTAAACGCGTTGCAGACAGGGAGCAGCACCAGCCGGCCGCCGGCAGTGGGGCATCAGCGGGTGTTAGTCTGATCAACTGAACATTCGTGCATTCCTCAAGCCATAAGTGGAAGCAGAGTTCGCCTCACTTCAACGACGCATCACAGAAGAGTTAGGGTGACATAGTGGAGTTGAGAAATTGAACGGTGAATAAAAGTGCAAGCTTAGGTGCAAAACAGCACATTGGAAAGTGTTGGAAATGGCGCGCTATCTGGAGTGATTTCGATTTTGTTTGTTCATCGTGGTGTGTGGAGCTTCACATTGTGCGTAGCGCAAATTTAAGTGTTCCGCATTTAACACCTTGTGTGAGTCAAGGGTTTTATTGTTTTACATTATCCCCATTTTTATTTCGGGCGTACTCTAGCCCAGCTATTAATTATTTTCTTGTTCTGGTTTATTGTGAGTAGATCTTTTTTTGATAGTCATCATAAAAATTTTTGTGTAACGTTAAAACATGCAACCGTTGCGGGCGCCTATCATGATTCGAAGCGCAAGTTTTTTCATGGTGTGTGTCACTTTGTGTAAGTGTTTGTTGCCAATTATCACCTTTAACTCACGTGTTCAACATTCTACGGTCAAGAATAAAAATATGTCTAATCTTTTAATGTTGTCGTTATTATCCATGCTGATAGACTAAGGGAGACTCGGGGTGCACTATGCGAACACTACTATTATAATTTCTTTCTTTCCTGTCCCATTCTCCTCCTGTGTATTTCCGTCTTAATTTTCCTCTATCCTTCATCTATAGAGGTTTGAATTCCTCTTTCGGTAACGAGAAGCCGACAGGCCCATGCTCGTATCGTAACACTACTTAGTCTGTGTTACTACTTAGCCTGTGTTACTACTTAGTCTGTGTTACTACTTAGTCTGTGTTACTATTTAGTCTGTGTTACTACTTAGTCTGTGTTACTACTTAGTCTGTGTTACTACTTAGTCTGTGTTACTACTTAGTCTGTGTTACTTAGTCCGTGTTACTACTTACCTGTTTACCTATGCGTTCGTTAAATTACTAGGAGTAAAATATGTAAAGACAATTTTGCGAATAAATGTGACAATACGCACTAGGCATTTGCCAAGCCAGCGCACTTAATGACAGTGATTGTTTTAAGAAGCTGCGCTCTTGTGTGTTGAACTTAGACTAAGGTTCCGTGCTTTTCTAGTTGTCACTGCGTTGTTCGTGTGCCTGGGTGGTTCAGCGTGCGTGCCTGGGTGGTTCAGCGTGTGTGCCTGGGTGGATCAAGCGTGTGTGCCTGGGTGGATCAAGCGTGTATATATGCCTGCTTATAGTAATTAATAACTTGTTTTCTGGTTTATCTCCTCCAGAGTGGACGTTTTAGGGCATATATTTTTTCAATGCGGTCAGGCCGCCACGGATGTAAGTGTTATAATTCTTAAGGTTGTGTATTTTTTAAGGGAAAATAAAAACTTGAACTATGTGAAATAGTTTGCCGCGATGTTGGTATTGTTAAGGTTCACTAGCTGTAAAATGTTTTTTTTTTGCAGTTAAAACAAATTTTCATGAGAGGATTCTCCTACACCACCGTGTTTTCATTATACCGGAAAATATCCTCGCACCATGTTCCTGCTTGGCCAAGCCTAAGTGGCTCTTTACGGCTTGGCCAAGACAAATACAAAGGATGCCTTGAAGGGATTTCAAACAAAATACTTCTATCCACAAGTGAACATGCTGCAAGTTGAGCGTCGAATATCCAGTTTTGCATGTTAGGTTAATAATTGAGAAAATTAGATGGACAACAAGTAATTAAGTTTAAAACTAGAACTGAACGCAGTTTTTAGACGAGTCCGGTTGATAAATTTTAGATAAGGTCTATAAGAACACCATAATTCCTTCTAGTAAATTTGTGCATATTCGTACACAAAAGGTCACGTAGTTCATATTCACTCGCGGTGCTAAGAACGACCCTTTGATCTTTGGAAAATGATAAGTTGTATTGGATAACTAGATATAATCTTGGCTGGCGCGCTGGAAAACCCTTGCCTGGAGGGCGGAGGCCCTCATCAGCATCAATCACGGGCCCTAATATCTTCCTCGCCCCAGGGGAATCCAATCACTAACACTATTTCCCGAATAAATTTTCATTAAACTTCAAAGATAATTCTAACGGGGTCTAAAAATTAACATCATTCGAAAACCTTGAACGAATTGGTGGGGCTAGAATGTTGCTTTATAGGAAAACAATTATTTTCAGCGGGAACTGAGTGTCCCGAGAACAACAATAATGGAAGGAATTGTTTTCTACAGGACACGTTCACTGCAATAACTGTAACATGTATAGTGTGTGTAGTTTGTTATTTTTAATATTTTTTCAGTAGCTCAATAGGATACTACCAGCAAATTCTTTAACTGTTTGGTTCATTTGACTGGTCGTATCCTTCTGTTGTTTTACGGAATTTAATAACCCCTTTTGTGAGGAATTAATGAGTTTCTCTAAAACTTCATAGACATTGATCTCACGCATTTGCAAACAAATGAGAGGATGTGAAACTTGGGGTCCAACAATTGTATTAATTAGTTGGTTATTCATACAACAGTGCCCATGAATGCATTTAGATTGAACGCAACGCATATTCAAAATGTGTCAAAATAATTCCAATAAAATTTAAATGAATTTGAATATTTACAAATGTTTAGACATATAGTTTATAAAAGACTTGAATATGCAAGGTTCTGCAACTTGTGGCCACGGTAAAGACGGCCGTTGAAACGTTCCATGAGTTACATGCCTATAATGCATCGAACAACAAATAATGTGAGTTGGAAGATAAACCGTGCTACGACATACACAGCAGCAGCAACCTAACAAGGCCAGTCGATCAATGCGACAAAATATTACCGGTGCATTTACACACAAAATAATAATGTCGTAGAGGTCCTTGGTTAGAGGGCACTGCCCGGCGTTTGCGTGCCAACTGTGACCTGCCTTAGGCTCGCCTTCTCTCCTCTCCGATATATGGAGGATAGTGCTACCGTAAGGAATCGAAATGAACACGGTAACTGGAGAATTGAAAACAAGTCGAAGACTTGGAAAATGCGTTAAATTCTGAATGTCAAAATGAACACAAAAAAAATAATGACTGAAATACAGCATGAGAGATTTGTAGTTTTGATGTCGAATGTTGGGATATACCTTTATGTTTTATTGGGATATACTTTTATGTTTTACAATTTTGGGATAAGTTGTGCATATTTACTACAGTGTTTTTTTTGTTTGAACTAAATTGTGAGTTTATAAATTGTGTTCAGGCGCATTCCAGCGGTACAGATGGGTCGCTCCAACATGTTTGTTGTAGGCCTGAATGTTGGATTCAACATAAGTTTATGTATCGTGTGAGCGAAGTTGTGAACTCGAGCCTGGGGCTAATGTTTTGCTTTGTAATCAGACCTTGAGAGCCCGAACAGAGGGGCAGTGTGTGTAACCGCAAGGGCAAAATTTATTGCTGACCCATAGGCCCAGTCCAGTGTAGAGTCGTGGGAAGCTTCGTTCGCCGAACACTTTGGTAAGAAAAAAACAACAGCGAGGGGCTGACAGTGACAAATCGCTGCACTTAAGATACAAAGTAACCATATAGCAACGATTTCTGACTTCAAGATCGACTCCTAAAAGAGGGCGGGATAAGTCGCGTTCTTGTCACAGCGAATAAGGAGCTAGCGAGCGCCAAAACAGCCATTGGAATGTGGTAGGCGTGTATTTTGGAAGTGCGGGAGAAGTACTATTGGTCATGTATTGGGTAAGAGGGCAGCCCTCAAAGAACACTCTGGGTAGCGTGGGGAACAAAAGTTAGTAAGTTTTTGCGAGCCTTTCGATAAGCTGCGTCGTGGCTAGGTGTTACCTTAAAATGTCATACGCTGAAAAATAAGTGAGAAGTGAAACTTGTTAAGATACATTTTTTTAATCAATAGATTAAAATTTTACATCTACTTTTGCAGAGGGAAGAAGGTCCCGTACCGTGGAGGTCGTTTAGAAGAAAAAATTTTTTAGTAGCTTCGCCTGGAGGGTGAGACTCGTTCTTTTGTTACGATAGATACCGTTGGAAACAATAGGTTCATATAATGAAAAAGAAAATTGGTGCAGTTGAATTAAATGTGGAACATGTACATATATATGTATATATGTAAAAGAAATGTGGAATCAAAGTAATCGGCAAATTTTGTTGTCCTACAGGAGGGCGGTTCCTTTTGTTTGCAAGTTCGATCTCTTCATAAAAACGTCGAAAGACATTATCTGCACTGTGTGTGAAACGGGGATTTGAACTGAAGCTGCTCTTGGGCGAATGAATTGATGAGCTGAGGCTAATAACCATCTACTGTGCCGTTGGAGTGCGCCCCCGACAGTTAGGCATTATTTTTATGTATTTGGTGTGTAGTTAACTTTAAGAATTTGACCGGTCAATTAAGTAGAGCAGTACTTATCAATTTGTGTAACTTACAGTTCCAGTAATTTACGGTTAATGTTTTGTAGCAGGGTGTTTAATTATAAAAATTTCCTTAGCATTTCACTGGCGTTTAAAAACCCCGTTAACGCTAGCATCACATTTCACCGAGGCAGATAGCGCCCAGAAACGCGCTGATGTAATTAAGTCGGGTCTCTAATCATCGGTGAGTACAGTCCTGATTGTAGTATATGTTGTTTGTTTTCCTTAGGGGCTGTGTTCTTTTATATTCCCTTGCATTCCTTGTGTATTGTGTCATTTTTGGAGATATACCAATTCCGCAATTCCGAGAACCGGATTTCCTTACTAAAGCAATTTAGTAAGGAGGCGGGACCATATCTCGTGACACGAATGTCTGATACGTCTCATGAGAGACTAAAATATCTTTCTTGAGAGACTAGAGGAGAGAAACAACTCTGATACTAACTACACGAACGTGTCAAGACATTAGACAATTTAGCAGGAGTGATTGATAAGGTGGTGTCATATTTTCACAGAGAAAAAAAATCGATAGCTCTGAAATCGATTAGTGAACAATTAGATTAGAAACTAAAATATTTATAGATTAATTTAAGCGATGACTGCATTATTAAATTTATAAGAGTGATTACTGCTAGTGGGCTTACGTAAGCAGTGGCCCGTGAAATCAATTTAACGCCAACTGTCAATTTAGCAGCTCTGCCCCACCCGCAACCGTCCATGTGTGCCGCTTTCCATTTCCAAGATCGATTAGACGTCACTCTTAAGAGCTCTTACTTTCCCATTTCAAGCTATAAACTTGGACAGTTATTTTGAAAACAAATTAATTGGAAGACTTTTAAGTCGTAGAGTATTCCTCTGCGCATGCTCATACGTTGTGCCTATCTAGTATTGGTATTCTAAAATTGTAGATTCCTAGTCATGTTCGGAAGGAAGTATCATAGCATGTGCCCTAAATTATGTTTATGGGCTTCCGAGCAATAGTTCTGTTACCGCTTTGCATAGTCTGAATATAATTCTGTTTTTGTTCTATGACGTGTTCTCCAGGTATAAGTGTGCTCTTGTTTCGGCTCTGATGAGAAGACGCGTGTATTAGGAAAACTTTTATGTTTAAGATTTTTACTACTACGTTTAATCCATTTATTTTGGGCTTACAAAAATAATAAATTTTTATTCTGAAATATTTCTGATTAACATTCGCTCACGTTCTTCATAGTGAGCAGAATTTACTTCTTTCGTTTATACGCTTGTCTCTTGCTATAAAAAATAATTATCCATGATATTATCTTGCCCATTTACGATCCAAACTCAGCGACAAATATAACTAAATCAGCGTACAAGCGATACCGTTTGAAATCTTCTGTTAATTCCCGCTTGGCTTACTCACCGAACTCCAGATTTCAACGCCTGTCAAGCATATGCTGTGTTTAATGTGCACGTAATACAATGGTACTAACTGCAACGCGGGCAGTGTGGGATTGTCCGTGGGCCTGTAATGACCTCACAATCTCCGTTCGTCTCCTTTATGGCGTGCCGAAGTAAAGGACTTACGAGTTTAAGTCACGCTTGTGCCCACTAAGTGGTGGGTTTGCGTGATGTTTGCGCCCTTGTATCTCAGGACAAGGCACGGACAGCCATCGTGCTGCGATTATCGTGCTCGAGCATGTCTGAAGGCTGGCAAAAATAGCTCGAAATGGAATAACACTCCAATTTCGCTCACTGGCTTCACTTGCTTTCATTTAAGGTTTTCAGTTACTTAACAATAATCACGTTTTTACAAAATAATCGTTCATTCAATGCACATTTTTATGTAGATTTGAAGAAATTATCGACTAAAATTACATACAAACGCTAATCGAACTTTATGACCAAATTTTAATAAAAAAATTAATTTGTGTGAGAATTTTTAGTTTACCCATACTTTCTTCCATGAGTTTAGCTAAGATGTATGTCCACTTCATCTGCAGCTTTAAAGTTGTTTCTACTCTCGAATGACTTTCATAGTGTTCACCAAAATGTAAACTCTAAGTCATTTTCCTTCATTTCTGAATTTTTTTCTACCAATTTTTCTACCTTCTAGAATTTCACAGAGAATTTTTTTTTTCAGGCGTATAATTCATATAAGTACTTCAAACATATATGTATAGATCAGGTATTTGGCATAAATTTCGAGAAAGAACAAGCTACATATATCGTTGGAACTTGAAAAATGGCCGTTGTACAGTATTTTTCAGCTCATTGAACTCGGGGAAGACAGTTCGATTTTTTGCATGTTACGTATCATTAGTAAAACAATTACGTTGGTATTTAACGTAAATACATAAAATGCCCAGGTTCTTTCTACCAAAAACTTCATCCATCTCAATTTTCAAATAATTATCAGGACCAAATTGTCGATGTTTTATGGTTTATTGTGAACAATAGTTGCTGTTTATTAAAAAATATAGCTAAGAATCGAAATTCGTTTGATTCTGCCTTGCATTTCTTATCCTTCCTTGCATTTGACACTGTGAGTACATTTTTTATTTTTTTATTCATGCCCTGTGACATCTAAACGTGATCAACGTATCTGTCTTGCACGGGCTGATCCAGATGAAAATATTCAAATTTTAAAATGGATTGTATTAATCTGATCCCTTTAAAAGTTATCAACACTGGAGATCATCAGTTATGTTAAGTTCTCTATGAAGCCGGCAATTCACATCTTGAATTCGTTGCATAAAGATAACGCAATGGATTACTCGAAACTCCTAACGTTCAGCTATCTCTGAACTTCGTCTTGTAGGCCGAAGTCGAGCCTTTATTGCAAAACCCATCCAGTGTCCTAGGCAGAGTGTTTACGATTTTTGTAATCGTTTTGATGAACCTGGCCATGATTGCAGCGCCTCTAACCCGCCAAGAAAAGAGAAAATTCATTAACCTCGCTTTCTAGTTGGTCTATAAAGAAGCTTCAAGGCCAATCCACTTGCGGGATCGAGATTCGCTAAAAATACGATCGTCAGCAAAACGGCAAATCTCAGATTGGTCAAATATCTTAGCCTTACCTCATATGCATGAGATAAAAAATTTATCCGAATTAACAACTTTGAATAAGTTCGTTCAAGGAGGCACAAGTAAATTTGGGACTAGTTAACGACCACGATCGAACACCAAGCTCTGTCCCGGTGTAGAGATTTTACTCATGATAAGGGTTTTTTAAACGTAAATATTTCTGAATTACTTTTTCGAACAGTGTTGATGTCCAAGCCACGATGATCACGAAGAAAACAGCAACGCTATCACCCTATGCTCAATTTCGAGTCAGGATGATGTCCATACCCACATCTCCGCCATCAACAAAAATGTAAATGTCGAATCCAACGACAACGTCTCGCATGCAGAAATCATTCCATGGGTGATGGCCAACCTTTCAATTTAGACGTTCATTTTCCAACAGTGCTCACCTCCCACCCAACTGGCGAGCAAAATATTTGACTTACTCGAGAGGTCCGGTGTCAGATTCTAGGCAAAAGACTTTTGACCCTTCTACTTGTCTGACTTGAACATGTTGGATTACTATTTTTGCTGGACAATTCAGACAATAGCTCGCGCAAAACCCCAAAACAGCTTCACAGATCTCAGAATGACATCAAAAGTCCTCGGAGTTGCTGAAAACAGCCCATGATATACATGCGTCCACTTTTCGAAAGCGTATATATTGTCACGATACGTGAATAAAGGTTTCGGCCTTAGCGGCTGCCGCCACTCG
This sequence comes from Morinoia aosen, assembly GCA_030386875.1. Taxonomy (NCBI): domain Eukaryota; kingdom Metazoa; phylum Arthropoda; class Malacostraca; order Amphipoda; family Talitridae; genus Morinoia; species Morinoia aosen. The sequence goes on along the minus strand of CM059557.1, from coordinate 18,841,632 downwards.
TACGCTTTTGGGGGAGTCTCAACCCCCGAAAATTAAACAATAGTATTACACATTTTCTGCTCGCGTGTAGCCTATACAACAGGCATGGAAAATAAAAGAATTGAAAGATTAAAACATATGTTTTTTTATGAGGGACACGTGGATAAAAGAACAAAATAATGAACGAATAAATGAGCAGGATCACGAGTACAACATTGAACGGTGCGCATGACACCAATGACATGAAAAATGCAATGCAGCATGACATTCAAATAAAAAATCTCAACGAGACCCTTCCAACCATGAATTGTCAAGAGCTAACGACAATTTGCGAATTCACAAAATTTAAGGTGAACTCAGCAACACCATGACGAGAATGATAAATCACGGTTTAATCTTGACTTACGGCAAGGTATCACAATTACAGAATACTTAGCGTTATGCACGATGTAAATTAAGTACTTCAGCTAAAGATATCACTTTTAAGTTGCGCACCAATTAATGCACCGTTCAATATGCCACCATGCATTGAACCTACTCCACAATTACCACTAGAGAGCTCTCACTACTACAAACACTCGCACTCTTACTAATGAGTGATACACCGATCGATATTTTCTCTCAATGCACTATTGATTCACTGCCGATTCGCTGTAGCCGTTGCTGGTGCTCAGAATCTCCGGCTCTCGAGCCATCGCTGCGGCGGCTCGCTCCATCTCCATCTTGCCGGCGTCACTGCCATAGTCCGACACTGGCCTCCGCATTGTTGGTGAACGCGTGGCTCCAAATTTTCATGCTGAAGTTGCCTGTGAGCTTATGATTCACGTATAAATCCTCCTTGGATTTTTACGTTGAGTTATTGATGTGTTCAGCCGTAATTTTTCGAGCGGGTGTTCGATGTAGGTTAATTCTTCGACGCTGCACTCGTAGACTCCTTGCCTTTTTGTGGAGATCATCAGAATACACTTGCTCAGAGGGATATTACTTTTTGTAAGTTTTGTCGTGCTTGAAGGAGTTACACATCGGGGGGTGTTCGTTCCGCCTGTACTTTTACACGTTAGCACTTCGACGACCGCAGGAGTCAACATTTTCTTCTTGTAACTTCAATGTTCACAGCTGTTAAATATTTTTGCTTTGTGCGACGCACTCTCGGCAAACTCGCCGGAGTGCTTCGCTTACTCACTCAGGTGTCTTCCTCTCTCTCGCGTAACTCAACCACGAAGCCTCTCGATTTCTCCCGTCAGCTCCTTATTAGTCCCTCGCTCGTTTCTTTCCAGAATGTTCTCGAATCATCTTGGTCCCTCGCCGTTTCAAAGCAAGTCATTCTTTTCTGATCGGTAAAGCTGTTCGTTGTCCTGACGACTCGACTTCTAATTGGTTATGTGCTCATGCTCGATTGCCGTTCACCAACCCAATTGGTCTGTGAGGTGCACAGCTTCGATGACCACGTTGTTTCAAGGTCATGATTGGCTGGAGATGGAGCCCTCACTTTTCGGTCACACCCCCTCGCTCTCCGTAGCTCGACCGCTGCCGTGGTTCTCATCCTTACGTATGTGTGTTGTGTGTATGTGTGAGTTTTTTGTGTGTTGTTGTGCGTTTGTGTGTATGTGTTATGTGCCAGCCCTGAGCCAGCCGTCTGGTACAGGCGCAGGCCACTACAAGGGTCACTGAGATTTATGGCCAGCAAACATGAGAACGAACGCATCTCACACTTTCAGGCCAGCTTCGACGTTCTTGTAACGGCTTTATTAGAACAATGAAAAATCGCCCTAAACACACATGCCAGGGCAAACTTTGCTTGCTATGTTCTCACGCTCAACGATAACAGTATTGACAGTTTTTTGACATTCCAAAAATTGCAAAAAGAGAGAAGAATTTGACAGTTAATTATGTGGCAGCTTCACCTGATCTCGCCAAAAAATATCATGTTACATAAAGTGTCTTAACAATATGATACCATCATGGCTGCAGGCAGATATGTCGAATTCAAATTTTGTTCTATTGGTCTGTCGAATCAACTCTCAAAATTTCAAAGCATTGTGTTACTTTTTCCTTGAGTATAAAGATTTATGCATAGAAAGGAAATATGATTGGATTTATCTGAAAGACTATGTGGATTACGATACTAACAAGAGAAGGATTTCACAGACGCATTTACTAAGTGTTGCTGGCATTGATTGGTACGGACAACGCACAAACAGCACTATACTAGTATCTCCAACGTATTCCCAGTTTCGGTAAGGCCTACTCACGTCAGATTTCCCATGTCTAACTAAATGTAGCCGCAAGAATAGCTACAGCAGCGCCAGCACTGGTTCTTCCGACTCACAACACAACCAACATCGACACAGATAACGCCGCTCTTTTATTGGTGTCACCAACTCAGAAACAGCCAGTTTTGTGTGGCCGTGTCGCAGTTTATGCTTTACGGGAAATAGGTAATTTCCTTTGTCAGAGTCGTTCTCAATACAGTGTCAGCCAATTAACAGTGTTACTTCTGATGCTCTGACACCATATAAAGCTTTCTACTTATAAGTTATATCAATCTAGTGTTTGAGAGGGATTTGTGTGTGAAGAACCATGGCTCATTTCTGTTGGCATAGTCTATTCTTGTGTACATCAACTTTGAACATCAACTTCAACTTTGAATTCAATGAATTTCGTTTGGCTGCTCAATGCGAATAACTGAGAAGTGTCAGTGCATGTTCTTGACGCGCTGTGGATGGAATCACGATTTTGATACTCATTCAATCAGCTCAGTTCTCGTATGAACAAAGTAACGGACTGATCTATTTCTGGTGTTGGTGGGATGAATCTACGTACATTACTAGGGTGACCAGAAGATTTCTACTGAAAAATTCTATTTCATACTACAAAACATGTGTTGCGATACGGAGAAGGGGTTGGGTTTAGGACCCCCCCCTTGCCCATACGCTGAGGGAATTGCAACCCCCACACATGTTATAGTATTATCCTTTATGCTTGCGTACACCTGCATACCAGACATGGAGAATAAAAGAGTTATTAAGATTTACATTAATTTATTGGGAAACACGTTTATAAACACACAAGGCATGGGAACGAAATGATTTGAAAGGGCACTGACATAAATGTAATGCTTACCGAAAATTCGAGTTACACATACTCCTTCGCTGACAACGATTTGCGCGCACACAAACAGCCGGCTCCACAGTAACACAAATCATAATATTTGCGAGAATAACACATCACGATTTAACCTGGAATTGTGACACGGTGTCGAATCATACAACGGGAAGTCGATTCTCGACTCAATAAACACAGGTAATCGATTGCCTATAAATTAGATGATTCTTCACGATACTTTGAAAAGCACTTTTCTGTGTGCTGATCTACATCCGAAATTGAACTTCAATCACCACCTAAAAGAGCTCTCACTACTATAAACACTCGCCCTTTTGATAATAAATGATTCACTGATGGATATTCACTGCCGATGCCATTGCTCACTGCTGATGTTCCACGTCGTAGCTTAGAATGGCTGCTGTCCTGTGCTGATGTCTCGTTAACGTGCTGCAGTGGTACCTTCCACCGCTCCATCTTGGGATGCCGGTATTACAACTCGTATTCACTGCTGCCATGATGCCTGGAATCGCTTTAGAGTTTCGTTCAGCCCAGGATTCCTTGAGGCGTTGGTGAGCCAATTCACTGTAGTTTTGTGCGCTGATTTTCGCATCGTTGGTGAACGAACTTGACTGTTGATACTCGCAATGTTGGCGCTTGCGTGGCTCCAAATCTTGATGCTGCAGTTGCCTGTGAGCTCGGTCCCCGATGCAAAGGTATTTGAATCACCGCTGCGAGGCCGGTTTACTTCGATCAGGTTTCTTTTGGGAGACGGTGTTCACCGGTTGCCGACGTCCAACTTTGTTTCTTGCACTTCGAATTATTAACTTTCAAATTGCAGCTTGGTAGAAGGCAAGTCGGCTATGCCGACCTGCTGTGTAGTGCACCCTCAGACGTCGTGCGCAGTGCTCTCTCGTGCGTTCAAAAATCCCTCACGAGTCTTCATCTACCCTCCTTATATATGCGCGTCTCGGATCCTTCTCGAATGTTCACGAATATTCGCAGTTACAATGACAGCATTTTACAGCTGATTGGAGGAATTCTTCCTTGTCCTGACGTCTCGAAATTTCATTGGCTAGGTGCCCGCTTTCTTGTGCCACACCTTCTCGTGTGATCGCTTGGCAAGCGTTCATTGGTGTAGATGTTGCGGCTTTTGTTTAAGGCCAACCCTCGTATCGCGCCTTCGTGCGAGGCCTGTTCCCATGCCCAAGCGACGGCCGGCTTAACGGCTTATACATTCCAACGTCTATCGCAGTTTTTCGCGCTTTTACCTATAACTGGCCTCGCAACACATCGTATTATATAAGATATAAATATTTCACTACTAGTATATAAGATATTTCACTGCAGGTTTTTGACTTTTCCTAAAGTGAAGCATTTTCCCAAAATCTTAATAATTCCCAAAAATCTTAATATGAGAGTAGTATCTCTGGACAATACAGTTAGAGTCGTGTGTACAATATGGAAAGTGAAATGTTTCATTCTTTCATTTGAGAGTAATTTGAAGTCGTTGGGTGCATTCTTTCAAAAGTTAAAACCGGGTCAACTTAAGTTTTTACTGAGCGGAGTCGGAAAGGCTTTTTGATGAATTTCTGTAGTTCCCAGAAAACAGTTAGAGTCGTGTGTACAATATGGAAAGTGAAATGTTTCATTCTTTCATTTGAGAGTAATTTGAAGTCGTTGGGTGCATTCTTTCAAAAGTTAAAACCGGGTCAACTCAAGTTTTTACTGAGCGGAGTCGGAAAGGCTTATTGATGAATTTCTGTAGTTCCCAGAAAACAGTTAGAGTAGTATTTCTGGACACATGCATGTAATTTCAAGAGAGCAAAACTTGGTTAAATAGAAATTTCATTTTTTTATTAGCCTGAAGAAAACGTATTTATTGCAAATAGCCGAGACAGGCTATTGTATTAAGACAAGTATCAATGGGAAAAAATCGCACTGGGTCGGGGAAAAAGAACTGAATGACATCTGGAACTATTCTTGCGGCCGTCGGATGAGTTCGATATACATTCCAGCTTTAGTCGCAGGGATCGGGAGTAATCTGCAATATTGCGTCAGGATTGTGCTAAAGCCTACAGAGCGGATCAGCCAGCCAAATTGATCAGACAACACGCCATTGGGTGGCCTCCCTTCCTCGCTCTTTCTTTTTGCTTAGCTCAAGTTGAGCTACTAGCTTGGCTGCTGGAGCAAGTGAATTATTTCATCTTTTGCAGTGCAGTTCTTTGGGATTCTGCGTCTGTAATTTACTTTTTATGTCTGTATCTTGGTAGGAAGTCTTTATTGTGGTCACCACAGCTGGGTGGTTAAAATTGCTGCCATGTCTGGAGGAGGCTCAGTATTAAAAGCCCGGTCTCTATTTCTGTTGAGAAAAGGATAAAGTTAGAAACCATTTTCAAAGGGTAGTTAATAGGCACCGGTTCGACAATGTTACTTTCACAGCGTTCTTTCTGTTATAAGGTACAGGAAGCATAATGCGTTTCATAACTGCTAAGAAACTAATTAGAATAAAATTTTCTCTTAAAACGATTTATCGTTTAATTTCCAATGGAAAAAAGAGTCACCAATGATTTTCTTCTTATTGTATGGAGACTTTCGGCTCAATTATAAGGAAGCAAACGCATCATTTTTTAAATGCTCATTACTTTCCTCGCGCTGTAGGTACTCGACCTCAGCAAACTCGACACCTTTAACTTCAGAGCAGGCTTTGAAATTTTTTATATTTTGCTCATAAGGATTTCAATCCATCAAGTCTAGCACAAGTTATTTAATCACAGATTGTATAAATATAAATATAACAGTCACAAAATTGTACACGTACTAGTAAGTGGCTCAAGTTCCTTGGACTACCTACTTATACATAGACAAAACATGCGATAAATACACTGAAAAAATATACTTGTCCATTTTAGCTCACAAAACATCAGGAAACTGCATGTGAGTGCGAGTTCATATTTCCTATCGCATTGATTTTTTAGGGTTTTATTTGAAAATTGATTATAAAGTCATTGAACATGAAATTTGGGCGTAGATGAATAGTCCCATATATAAACAAAATTTAACTATTCCCAGCGTGCGTACTATGTGACTGGAGAGTTGAAGAAAATGTAAATTCACGTAAAAGCACACCATATTCGTAGAAATTGTTAGCTAAATAAAATGCATATTTTTAAACTATCATTGAATATTAAACTGTTTGAAGCATGTTTAAGCTATGAATTATTCATTTTTTAGCTCATCTATTTAACTCACTCGGCAGCAGTAGAGGAAAGGGTTAGAGTTAATGTGTAGTTATTTAACATAGGAAAAGGTAACAAGACAAAAAGTCACGACTGGGAGGTACAGTCATATAAATTTCAATTTTTTTTTTGGCATGTCAAAAATTTGTATAACCACGAAATCTATTTTATCTGTTAAACATTTTGGTCAAAACCAGTCCCTAACCTCACGTTTACTCTAAACCAATAACGCCTGATTAGAATCTATAAGGAAAACATGCCCGAGGATGCGATCCACTATATAAACAATAAAGAAAGTATTGATGCACCATGCAATAAATACGAACATCAGTTGAAGCTATTTCCTCGAGCTGTGTTCTTAGCCAATCTGGCTTTGGGGATCTCGCAATTTTGTTGGAAGTGCGCCTTAGCAGTTTCCTCTGAAGGTCCTTCCATTGGCATGCAAATGTGTGAGTTGGTTCCAGTCCGAGTCGAACGCCGAGTTGTGCTGGATTTCACAATTTGCGAAATGAACAAAATGAGTTCTCAAACCAACTTAGAGAAGTGTGTTTTGAAATAGAATAAGTAAAACCTAAGCCAAGTTTGAGCAACACGATTAGAAATTCTTGGAAATTCGAGTTAGCCGTGAAAGCTAAACATTTAACGTTATGTTTATTTCAGTCATAAAAACTCCCTAATTACTATTTTAGTAAAAAAAATGATCTGCATAACAAAAAACTGGCTCCCTTTGAGCAATCATTGAAATCCAGGAAAGTTCGTTTTAGTATAATTTTTAGGTATCAAAAGTACTTTGATGACAAATAATGCGAAAATTCTAATTTAGCACACGAATTAAAAACGTGCTTTCCAAGGCTAGTAATTTCGCAAAAATCTACGCTAAAACTTTTGATAACATTAAAAATTCCACGACGCTGTTTCAAGTTTTTCAGATGTAGAAGTCTGGGTGATTAATTTAGAATTAAATAAAGTGAAAAAGACAAGTGTATTTTCAACCCAGTGATTTAAATACACTATTTCTCCAAACGTCATTTGGTGTCATGCATCAGATCTTATTTGAGCGTCTAAACACATTCAGTTCATAGTTTCTTGCTGTCACCTTTCTTGCATTCTATATCAAACATAAAATTGAAAAAAGGTTTGCCATGAAATTTTGCATTCAGAAGTATAGACTATCTTCAGTATAAACTGTTTCAAGTCAACACACGTGGTTTTGATTTCAGAAAATTTAGTCATAAATGAATAAAAAAATAGCTTGAATTCAATATCATTAAATGAGAATGGTATGACGAGTTCAGTAAACGTTTTACTACGTCACGATTTCAAATATTACGTTTTGTAAGTCAGCAATTGTTGTATCCTTATTTTACAAAGAAGTGCCATAGATAAGCCAACTTTTTATTTCTGGTTTAGTTTCCAAATTAATGAAAACTTGTTTGACCTGTTGTGACATTAAGCGTTGACGAACGATAGAAAACAGAAAATTGTTTTAGCAAAAGGGCAAACTTTATCATGCATTAAAATTATCAAATGTTTAATAACTTATGATAGGTTAAATTCAAACCTACTATTTCTTTTAAAGAGCTTGTACGTACCGTAAAATACAACGAGGAGCATTGAAAAAATATCCATTACATGTTACGAACATACTTAAAGCTATCCCAAGCCAATAACTGCATTTTTCTCCGTTTTTCTGGAGTCATTTCATTCGGATTATGAAGTTCTTGGGGGCATTGATAACTCCGGCTAATACTTCAATTTCATCCAAGTTTTGGGGCGTTCTTCCTCGCCAGTTAGTTACATGGAACACAATAGGCGATCAAATCATTGGTTTCTACACCCTGTGGTCTAGATTAAAAGATATCTTTCTAGTAGGATCGTTGAGTTTCAAGTCATGCTAGCTAAATAGGAAATAAACTCAATAATCATAAGTACTCAAAAGGGTCATCCCCATGGAATGACGGCAACCAGAGCTAATCTTAATGGCTGTACAATTACTTCTTTTAGCAGCCTGAAACACAAAAATATTGTGTATATGAATGAATTAATATTAGTTTCAAGAAAAAAAACAAATATTCGTTTATCACTATTCAAGCGGATCTGTATTAGAAAAATATCGTGCATTACTAATCTTCATTTAATACTAAAACTTAACGCAATTCATGACATTTTACAAGTGTCTATTTTGATTCTCATACAGGTTCTATGGATCTCAATATTTTTTCTAGTTCTTTTTTGTGACATGATTGTTAACGAAGCTCACTCAGCGGCCATAGCTTTCAACTTGAATTAAATACAGACTACTCCTATATTCAACTGTGAAAACGGAATGAAGCAATTACATAATCTCTGTTTATGAAATTTACCTTCTTTATTAGGGATTCTTAATAAGCAATAGAAAAGTTCCCTGTTCAGCAGACAACGTTTTTCCAGGTCATGATCTTTGCACGTACGATAGCGAGGAAAGATCGGATTTGAAATCAAGTAATACTGCTCCGATATTCCGATTAGCTATAATTATAATCAAATTTGCAAGTTTTGAAATATCCATGAGTCAATTCATTCATAATTTTTGTTTACCTTAATTAACGTTTTGAACTCCTTGTGTTCTCTTTTCAAAGTAACTTTGATTATGAATAATGTCCTTCAACTTAATTATTGTACTTACTTCAAACAAATAATGTGTCACAGCTGCACTGTAGTCTATGCATCGTAGTCTATATTATTCATTTACGGAAAAGTAGTTGGGAAGTGAAACTGTAGAATCTGTGTATAAATCTAAGAAATAATGAAATCTAGGTTTTTTACCATAATCAGAACAATACGAGCAAAGAGTATACAATATTTAAAGCTTAGAGCCAAAACCTTCTTCTTTCAATGGTCTAGTTGTCGATATGATGAATGAAAAAACTGGTTAGTTGAAGACTTGGCTGTAAGGGGAAAAATGATCACAGAACATTGCCGGGTATGGAAACGCGAACTCTTCGTCCTATAAAGTATACACGAATGCAAACTCATATACTCGTATATATTGTCAGCATATGTTCTGTTATAAGTTTTAGTTGAATATTAACTAATTACTTATTTTCGAACTAATTCAACCTGATCGAGTTAGAGATTGAAGGAGTACCTAGTTATACACGTCACAACCAAGTGCTCACAAGAGTGCTGACTGAATGAAATTAGATGAGCCATACTGAAATGACATGCGTTGATAGGGTTAACAAGACTTTCTTCGAGCAATAAAATTGGACGAATAATTGTTGATGAGTTTGACATGGCAGAAAACAGAGAATTTATTTTTAGTAGTCACTAAAGCATATTCATTTCTTTTTTCCGACGAAAAACACTTTTCTTTAAGTAAGATTTTGGATCAAATGCGTTGTTGAGGGTAACTACTGAACTTTTTTGTCAGAGATTCAAAATAAATTGTTTTAGATGCATAGATACAGATCAATTTTGGTCACAGAACACAGATACAATCAGATCAAATCACAGATGCACAGATACCTATTTAGTATTCAAGTTTGCATGTATCATATAATACTCATATTGTTTTATGACTGCAAATGACTTCTACGGGCTCATATATATATTGCACTTATATATCCATCTAAGCGGTAATTTCAATGTGAAAATTTGTGAGGTATTTACATGAACTAAATTAGGCGAAAGACGGAAACGAAAGAAATTAATTTCACTTCCTATTTACGTTTGAAGAGCACATGAATTAGTTTCTAATTTAACGCCGAATAAAAGAGTGAACATATTTACCTTACAACTATATTTTGAGTATTCAGGGAGCGCCTTGTTGCTTGTATTTGAGTTTTTTCACAGTTTTTTACAAATCGTCAACATAAGTCTATCCAAATAATTGGATTGGGTTGATCTATCAGCAAGTATTGCTTCATAAAACCTCTTGTGTTCCTTAAAATTCAAATGTGACTTAAATTTTAAATCATACGACAAAAAAATTACAAAACTATAGGTAAAGGCCCCCCCCCAACTCCCCTCGATCATTGATCGCTCATGAGTAAATACATCGTTGAATAATCGGAAAGCAATATTATCACTTCTATATTTGCTCAGAGAAACGTTCCGATCAGTGGATTGGAAAAATCCATGATAACTTTCAGCTCTTGTGGGCAACTTAAATTTATTCGATAATTTTTCTCTATTGATTTAGAACAGCCGAATTCATAAATTCTCATGAATATTTCTTTTTTTGCATTGAAATTGGATTTTCAAAAATCAAATTTGCATGAAATTTTTCTCTCGCTGAGTGATGTGAAATTGTGCATTTTTGATTTCTTAATAACAGTTTCAAAAATGTTTAAAACATATAAATCAATTGTAAAACTTACAAAAAAACGTCATCAGGATATATTTTTTCGTCAATTGACGGCATATTCGTAAATTGTATAAAATCTACGATGGTCACGAACTAATATGAGTTACAGTTATCAGTAGAAGAGAAAATGAACCCAGAAATACAGTATCTTTCAAACCAGTTACCTGCATTCGATTGAAGAAGTCAGACCCAATCTCGTTCACTTTTGAAGATCCTCGTCCGCACTAATCCTTCCTGATGAGGAACGCATCAAGTAGGATTTTTTCCGCCGCCTAATCCTCTATTCGCTGTTATCATTCCGGTGGGGACTTCCGTCTTCATCAAGTATGCAGCTACAGGAAGCTCTTCAAAGTTCGTTCTTCTGGAAACCTGCGACTTATCATAACTATTTTAGTTTGCCGACCATCAGATTCAAAACACACAGCAGCTATCTACAGAAAATTCATAATTTCCCCTCATGGTATTGGCTTCGAAGAAGTATTATACTGAGCATTAAATATGTATATGTTGTCTATTGATAACTGAACGTCTGTTATTTGTGGAATATTTGTTTTTTCTACGCATAAACATAATTAGCAATCTACCCCTATCATATTCCTCCTTTTAGTTGTACTTGTGTATTTTTTCTGCCCTGATTCGCACTTACAATACAGGGCATTTGAGTAGCATATATATATATTTGAGTAGCATATATATATGAGTGTCCTCTGAGACTCCATATGGTGAGGATGTGCGTTGCGCTCGCTCCGCTCGCTCCGAAACAAAGTGCCTATTGTTAGAAAGAATGTACTTCTAGCCTGAATGGGTACCCTCTCTCGCCATGAGGATTCAAATGTGATATCAACATATTAATCATCAAACTAAGAATATAATATTCCCTCATAGAGTGTGAAGGTGTTCAACCCTCGTTTATACAAGAAAGCCAACTCTCTAAACCTACAAGATGGGAGCGAGGAAGCAACGCAACAACATCAGCAGCTGCAATAACAGCTGTGAATATCAACCAAAGTTTGGTCAATATCCTGATGTGTCTAGCCTAACGCAAGACTGCAAAGAAGTGGTATCTGTTCTAATAAAATATTTCGACTCAGTGATGACAAATTTTAATAGTGATATTGACGAAATGAAAAGTGGAATAAGCGACCTTAAAACACTATCTGAAACAATAGCAGGAAAAGAAGCAGAACACAAACAAATTATTGAAGAGCAGAATGAAAAAATACAAAGCTTGGAGTCACGTCTCGATCGCTTGGAAAAAAATGATCAGCGCCGAGACCTGGAAGATAGAAAATGTACTCTCGTCATTTCCGGGGGGGAACTACCTCATTCACACAACAACGAAAATTGCAAAGAAACAGTCTGCAAAATTCTGAAGGACATCAACATCGACCTCAGTGATGCTGACATCACGTCAGCTAACAGAATGGGAAGAAAACCACTAAGTGGAAACGAGGATCGAAGAAACATCGCTTTCGAACTGAAACATTACAACAAAAAACGTGAAATTCTCTCTGCCTGCCGAGTAAATAAACCAACGTTCTATATAAATGAATATCTAATACCTTCACGAGCCAAGATCATGTACACCTTGAGAGCAGCCAAGAGAAATTTCCCGGAAAAAATCGGAACCCCGAGGACCCAAGATGGAAACATCTTCGCATTCATCCCTGGACAACCGGACTCGAGACGTCAGATTAACACGCCAGAAGAGCTCGACCAATACCTGATGCGGCAACTGGATAAATCATCGAATCAGGTCTTGGGTGTTCACCTCAATTAGGTATCAAAACATGTACCTGTGTCAAATTATATACTCGTATGCCAATAACGCCTAGAATTCTATAACTTTACACTAGATCTTCAAACTGCATAACTTCATGTCATGAATCAGTTCCAACCTCTAAAGATATATACGGCAGTTTTACCTCAATTTTGACAATCTTATGACAGATATATATGAACATTTATGACAACTGTATTGGAAATTGCAACAACACCACCAGCAATTTGTACCTACCAATATTATGATGGAATATTGATATCCACCTTGTTCACCTTTCCTCGTAAATTGTATGTACTTTTTAACCAACAAACTATTATTATGTGTAAAACATATTAGCTGATTAGATTATCATCGTCGCTAAATGTTTTTCTATTTATTTTTTTTTTTTAAACTTATTACCTGTTGTATGTGAACTTTGTAACAACGCCTTCAGCAATTTGTACGCATCAATTTTGTATATTGAACTCCAATATTAATCGCTCTTGGCTGAGTATTGAGTGTACCCACGAAATCACGCTAGATTTCTTACTCTTTTCTATACTTTCTAAGCTAGTTTTTAGATAGATATATCCTTTTAATCTTGACTCTGTATTTCGTTTCAAGTTGTACAATAGTACTTACTGCCTACTGTTTACTAATTTTGAATGACTGATCACGCTGATATATTAGATGAAATCGACCCGGATCTCAATCATTTGAACAGAATATTTCCAAACCTAAACGACTCTGAAAACTGCAGATATACTAATATATCAAAATTCAACGAATCTATACGAATAACCCGGCAGGATTTTTCACTACTGTGTTGGAACTGTAGGTCACTCTATCCAAAATTGGAAGAGATACAATGCACTATTACTGAACTTAAGTATACCTTAGATGTGATTAGCTTCACCGAAAGCTGGCTAGATGACTCGACCAAAGACATGATTAAATTCGAAAATTATCATAGTTACCATTCGCTACGAAAAAACAAGCGAGGCGGGGGCATCAGTACATACATTTCTAAGCTCATGGATTCGAGAATCATAGCAAGTGCAACACTGAATTAGGATCATATAGAATCATTATTCGTAGAACTGTCTAGAGATGGCAAACGAATTGTGCTTGGAACGGTGTATAGGCCGCCTACAGCCTGTCCTATATCTTTCCTTAATGAGCTTAATCGAATTATTTCTCAGTTCAACAGGTCCTTCTACAATGACATAATAATATGCGGTGACTTCAACTATGATTTGCTGAAACATGAAAGCTATGAACCAATCTCTAATTTCTTAAATGCATTTCATTCTAAATCTTTCCTTCCGATCATCACAAAGCCAACACGAATAACCTCAGAATGTGCCACGCTGCTTGACAATATCTTTATGACAGACCCAAGTGATTTTCTTGCTGGAATAATTACTTCTGACTTATCAGATCATTTTCCAGTTTTTCTTATTAAGAAAAATGTCTATCTTGCGTGCACCAAAGCACGGGCTGAAACTTATTCATATCGTAAAATAAACGAATCAAATTTAGAAGAAATGCGCACCGTTCTAGAAGATTTAATGCCAACATTGCACATCACCCAACAAAACAATAATGCAAGGAGCATTGATGAATCAGTAGTAAAGTTGACTGAAACTATAATGACCGCATACAATCAGTGTTGCCCAATTGTAACTCGTACAGTTACCCCGAAAAATAAACAAAAGCCCTGGATTACTAGAGACATCGTGATAAATATAAAGAAACGCCAAGCGTACCTAGCCCTCCTTTGCGAAGGGCGAATATCTAGAGAAACATATAACCGATTCAGAAACTATGTGACAAACCAGATAAGAACATCAAAAAAGAGCTACTTTACCCTCAAGTTTACTCAATTCAAAGCTGACGTTAAAAAGACTTGGCGCCTCCTTAACTCTTGTTATAAACCGAATAACGCCGAAAAAAAGAAAATTGGTTATATCACTCAAGATAATGTAAAATACCATGAGAAGAATGAAATTGCTAATCTCTTCAACAACTTCTTTGTAAACGTAGGGAAAACTATAGCCAATGGTATTCCAAGTGAACCTACTGATCACCTGGAATTTATGGATCATATTCGAGAACACAACTCCTTTTTCTTTACGCCTACAAACTCCTCCGATGTAATTGCGTGCATAAACAACATGAAAAATAAATCGAGTGGGTTACAAACGTTTCCAACTAAAATACTTAAAATAATTGCTGATATAGTGGCCCCGCTGATATCCAATATTATTAACCAGTCTCTCTTACTAGGCACTTTCCCGAACTCCCTCAAAGTTGCTAGAGTAACCCCTATCTTTAAAAATGGTGAAAAAACCTGTGTAAACAATTATGGACCTATCTCCATGTTACCAATTATTAGCAAGGTATTCGAGAAAATTGTGTATAAAAAAGTGTACTCTTATTTTGAACAAAAATCATTTCTCTATGATAAACAATACGGCTTTCGCTGTAAAAAATCAACAACACAGGCAATATTAAATCATTTACAATTCCTTTATTCTAATATAGATAACGGAAAGACTGTCTTCTCTGTATTTCTTGACTTTCGAAAGGCATTCGATTGTGTGGACCATAACATATTACTCTCGAAACTTCATTGTTATGGAATTCGTGGGGTTGCCCATGATTGGTTCAGATCATACCTAACAAATCGGAAGCAATACGTTGTCATTGACGACGCAAAATCGGACCCACAAAAAATTAGCCATGGAGTTCCACAAGGATCTGTTCTTGGGCCTCTCCTTTTTCTGATTTTTATCAATGATATTATTAAATCTACATCATTTTTTAAATTCATACTTTTTGCCGATGATAGTACGCTTTCTGCGGTCCTTCCGAACGAAAATCCCACTACGATTGCGGAGAGTATAAATAATGAACTCCATAAGGTTTCACTGTGGCTTAAAGCTAATAAAATAAGCCTCAATATCGATAAAACAAATTATATTACGTTCTCATACAAGAAAAATATATCTCTACCATCCATTAAAATTGGCGAAGGTGAAATCAAAGAAACCAACTCATGTAAATTTCTGGGCATCATAATAGATAAACATCTGACCTTCAAAGAGCACATCACTCATATTAGTTCTAAATTATCAAAATCCATCGGAATCCTGAATAAAGTTAAAAATTTCCTGCCTGAAACAGCCTTACTAATGCTTTATCGAACGCTCATTTCACCATACCTGCAATACGGAATAGAAGCATGGCATGGAACTGATAAAAATAAAACCAATATAATTTTTACTCTGCAAAAAAGAGCCATCAGAGCGGTAAAGAACCTAGAATATAATGCTCACACAAATGATTCATTCAAAAATTTACAAATACTTAAACTCTCGGATCTCTACAAAATCTCCATCTGCAATTTCATCTACAAAACATTAGCTAATGATGGCGACAATAGCCTTCAACAGTTATTAACTGCGCAAACTGGTCATCACGACCATTTAACACGAAATAAAAGTAAATTCATGCTTCCTTATTATTCAAAGGCCCGCTCGCAACATAGTATACTATTCGTTGGAACTAAAACCTGGAACTCAATACCTGCGGAGATCCGTGAAAGTAATTCTTACAAGGTATTTAAAAGAAATCTTGAGTCTCACTTCTTATCAGAATACTAGTCGTGTAAGATCACCAAGTCAAATCCTGCCTCCTACATGTCTGGTCCTAATAATGCAATTTGCCATGAGTAATATCGCCGATTTTCAGTCTGCTTCCAAATCGTTATCGAATATACTGTTAAATATTGTCCATATGACCTATATTGTAAAATTAAACATCAATATGGAGTTCATTATCCTGTTGATCAGTCTAATGCGAAACTAGGCTAAGTGAATTAGGTTAAACATTATTGTACGCCCTAGAATAATGTAATGGTAGGATGCCCTAGAAGTCGCTGAACTTATTCGGGCCCACAGGTAGCTATACTCAACTCTGACCATTGTATTAGACTTAAGAAACATTCTACCTCTGTATCTCCTGTGGTAAATAAATTGTTTAAATTATTTAAATTGTTTATATATATATATATAATATATATATATATATATATATATATATACATAAATTAATTTTAAAGTTCTTGCCATTACCTCCGTTGTTTAACTGCTAAGTCAGAAAGACATATTCTTAAACTAAATCTAATACGCTCATTTAAATACCAATCGTTATAAATAGTAAAACTGCTGGAACGGCGTGGGTCATCTCTAACCATCGGAAACATTATGTTTCCCCCCACTGAAAAAAAAACACGTCATGAGTTGCCGCAAGTAGGACAGGCGACTAATTTCTCAAGGAGATGAGAATGGAGACAACACGCAAATGTTACTGGGCTAGAAAACATTCAAATTCATTTCGCAATAATAATTATAGGGAAAACATCATTACTTCAATAGTCGTGCATGTACAGAACCGGTATTAAAATTATAAAATTTAAGGTTCTTTTATGAACATTTAGGTTTTTAACATAAATTCTGAATTTACCGTTCCAATATGAGCAAGAATCAGTATTTTGAAATGTAAATAATAACGCTTTTTATGAAATGGCAACATACTGACAAATATTTTCTATCGATACCTGAATTTTGACATTTTAATTTTATTTGTTTTCAGTGAGAGCCTTTACTGTGGAATTTCACTGAAAATTATTCCCTTATCTTGGTAGTCAGAGAAATAACTTTCCCAAAGATCATTTCTGAAACACACTACAAGTTTAATTTAGCTCTGAAAATAGACCAATTTCACGTCATAAATCCCAGACATGAAAAAAATTTTGTGCGTGCTAATCTAGGAGCAGAGCTAACAGGGTACTTCATGCATGAAGTCGCACGCTTTAGTTATTTCAACGGAAGGAATTGCGCCGTACGCTATGTTCATCGACTGGGCATAGAACGCTCCGTCACACAGCATCGCTGCGGCATCGGTCTTGACACTCCCTGATTCACGACGTGTCACAGATAAGAAGAAGACGGTGCCTACCAAAACTTGTGCCTTGGTAGGAACGATAGCAAGTAGCGTTCCAAGTTTGACTATGTAAATAAACAATAATAGTTTAGACGGGTTGTTTATCGCGACGCTTTCACGAAGTGGTTGCACTTTCAAGACGTTAGAACTATCATGGTTATCTGAAGTGTGATGGATTTATTCTTAAATGAAGCACAAGTCACACCAGAATCTAGCAGCAGCAAGTTTGGCAAAGAACAGTTTTTAGCACGGCGCTGCATTCCGTAGCTGGACTGCTGATAACGCACTTCATCAACATGCTAACGGGCCGTCTATCAGTGACGAGCAATGCATGAAGTTCTGCCAAGAGGTAATGAACTTTATGGCTCACACTTCACTTTTTGAAAAGAAAGGCAAAATTTAACTTCACTCCTTGAGGAAACGTTTCTTCGTTTCGAGAAATTCACTAGACGGCTTGAGCAAATTCCAGTAGTACAATAAGAAAGGTTATGTTTTTTTTTAATTTAGCCTAATGATGGAATTATCGAATAAAAATTTTTAGAACGGAAAGCAAATCAAATGGTTTGGATGGCTCTTGTAAAATAGGATTACAGAATACCAGTGTGTGTGGTTTATTGTAAGTTAATGATTTTGGTTCCTAAGTGGTGAAAAAAATTGAACTTAAACTCACTCTGAGAGAGCTTAGTAGTAACGTGGATCAAGTTATTTACGCTAAAAAAGTAATTTTTGTGCGTGAAAAACAAACTAAAATGAAAAACAGATACATTCCTGTTCACTGATCACTAAATGAATACCACTGATTGTAGAATTTTTATTCGAATACACATTCCATTTTCGAAGGAAATCATCTCTTATTTTATTTTCTTGTTGCATCTGGTAAAGCACAGTTTTAAATACAAGATTTCACAGTTGCCACTTTCGACTAACACACAGCTACATACCGTAGAGCCACTCACAACCGGGAGTTCATATTTTGTTGAAATCACTATTTATAGGGTATGTTAGTTTTACTGCTGTTTTCAAGCTATCAAATACAATAGTGCCATTAGTACATATTGCTGTTTTTTATTTTTTATTAAATACTTATACCTAGAGGGGTAGAGAAGCTACGGCAGAGTCTCTTGTATTTTTGATGGATGTTCTGAAACATGTACATTGCCTAAATAATAAATTTTAACCATATTTAATAGCGAGTAATGTTTTATTTGACCCTGAGGCTTTGTTTGATTTAATGGCTTACGATGTGTCAAAGTTCATATGATTGTTCTTGGCCTTGAACAGTCAGTTATATGATATACTGTTCTCAGTATCCCCCACAGGCGCTGATGATCCAAAAATTACGGCTAAATACATGAGTTTGTAACATCATACTCAAGTTACAACCAAAAAAATTCCCAATAAGGGCTAATTCACACCAAAATATTTCCATTAAATCATTATATGAGAGAGTTAACTAGCAGCGTACAATAGTTTTAGATTTGAGAACATTAAAATTTACCTCCGAAGATCCTTCAAGGACTATCAGAGTTGGCAGAGAAATCAATTGAAAGGAGTGAAATTTTAAGACCCGACAACTGTCCCATGATTTTATTCACGAAGAAAAATTTAAATCCTCAGGAATTTAGAATTTCAGCCGTTGATCCCAAGCGTAATGTTTTAGCCACAGAGCACTTACGTAAAGGTCGGTCATAATTTGGGCGCCCACACAGACGAGTTCACTCGGCTCAATCGTCGGCAGTCATGCGATAATTCAGTAGCAAGGTCTACTGGCATGTCGTATTCATTTCGTACATAGTGCAGCCGTGATTCTTTGGTGCGGGTTTCTTCACGTTTGCCTCTATAATATCGTCCCAAAGGAAAAAGTTACGTGCAACACAATAAATGTGAAGAGCCTAAAAAAAGATTTATGGAACATAAGATTAATGAGAAAATTTGCAAGACGTTTTCTAAAGACTAGTTGAAAGTGTGAACTTCTACCTGCAGTATCTAAGAGCTGAAGTGAATATTATTTGACGGATGCTCCAATTTTTTGTCTGCCTTTACTGGATATTTAAAGGCAGAGAAAGGAGGTAAAAAATTACAGAGAAAATTACTACTAGATACTCCTCACCCTAGTATCCTTATTTGTAATATCCATTAAAAAAACTTGAATACCAGTCGAGGTCGAAACTGGTAGGCTTCTGAGCAAGCGTTAAAGTACAGAACACTATCACAAATTCCAAAACTGTTCACCTACATTTGGCACAGAGATTAATAATTTAGAAAAAAATTGAATATTTTTTTGACGATATGCGTGCAATGATTCTACAGCTTTAATCCTTGGTAATGTGCTCAAACATATATCTTGTAACCATTTAGGCTGAATCTAAGGGCATCGCAGTATTTCTTTCATTTTGACTAACTACTCGCAATCAATTGCCTTCAGAACCCTGTTATTTTCCAGAAATATTTTGAAAATGTTCTATTTAGAGATTAAATCTAGTACCATACCATCAATTTTTGAGTAATAAAGAATGTGATAGAAGCACATTCGTAAACTGCACGGTCACTTGCTATGAATACATAAGATTGCGCGTGTTTAATTTCCATTTATTTGCTAAACAATAAAGAAAAACCTTATATAATGTCAAGTGGGAATAACGCAATCAAAAGTGAGCATTATTCACTACAGGAAATCTTGTTCTCCTATTTTTTCAACACGTCTACACCAAGCAAGGAGACAGGAACGCGAAGAAAAATTTAACAGCTCATGTATGATACAGGATAAAATGTCGCTCTGAACTTTCATACTTTGAGCTCAAATCAACGCTACGCCACTTTAAAAATCATTCAAGCAAAGAAAATATTTCTTTGAACATCGATTTGAAAGAACTTTAAGCAATTCCAGCAAGAGAGTCCTGTGCGGGAGCTAGAGGCTAAGCTTGCAACAGCTATCCGCATGCGCGCCGCTAGATGTCGCGTAGAATTGCGTCATAGAATTTAGGAGAACCAGGAGTTATTGAACTGTTATGTCACCTAGCTGCGCATAAATTGAGCATTTGCATCTAAAGCGAAGACATCATTCCATTCGATATCCAAGTTGCTGCTCACATGAAGATGCTAAACAGTTTGACGTTTTTGCCAAGTCAAAAACTTGCAATTCATCCGAAAGTTTGTGGAAGATTCTTGATGTTGAGTTGGATCAAGTGAACATCGTTATCAGGTTATTTATTCGTACGAAAACGCAACGACGAGCATATATTTTTCAACGTTGATCTAATGTACCTACAGCAGTTTATTCCGAAAGTACAGCTTGGACGCTTGCCTGATGCCCAGATGTAAGAGTGTACACAGACGAAAAATTATGAGCACGCGGGATGGTGAAAAATTAATTCAAACGAATATGGAAGAGCTACCCAAGACATCGAATGATATACTCTACAACGAATTCGCGGTGTAGTTTATTTATTTCTTTTTTTTCATTCAAAACAGATTAGTTACAGACCAATGTTTTATGCTTTGTTTGGGGTGTTAGATGTTCAAAAACAGCGTGGCGCATGTAATTTGTCTGATCTGTGTCCAGCGTAGGAAGCTGCCACTATACTTAGGGCAACTGATTTATCCAAGATTTCACTTAAAACAATTCCATGATTAGGGAAAACTTTTAAGAAAAAAACATTTCTCTACAGTGATATAAAACTAAATTGTAAGTATTATGGATGGTATTCGAACTTCATCTTCATCACAATGTACACATACATCTAAACGTACGTATTAGTTTCAGTCATTCCAAGACTCTGATTTATTTAGTGATAGGCATGCATCTTTCCTCGCACTTTCTACGCAATTAGTTTTTTTAAATTCAAATAACAGTCCAAAAAACTGAAATCTTCTTTCTCTGAGAACTAATGTGCGCAACGTTGTTATCAGAATCATATCACAAGACAGGAAAACTGACAAAAATCAGCATGCAGATTATGTCTACCAGAGCTTGAAATCCTTGTCAGACAAAATGTCATACTTCTAAGATTTTCAGAGATGCATTTCGTTTCGAGTAAGATAATCACGTCAGGAAAGGAAGCATCTCACGAATTTTATTCCATACAGAATGTAAAATGACTCGGAAAGGGCAAAAATCATTATCTTCGAGCAAGTCGCTTAAACCAACCCTTAATGTTCGCCCAGCTTGAAATCTTGAACAACAGCCTGATGACTGGAAAAAGTTGATTTCTCGACAACGCGGCAGCACAAAAACTAGCTCGAGACTTAGGAAAATTAAGAGTATGAAAGCAGCCTCTTTCTGGTCATGGTTTCTTTTGAAAGTATTGCATTGGAATACGAATTTCCAAAAAAATCGAGGCTCGTAGTTGTTAACTCAGAAAAGGGGAATGTTGTGCGCAAAGATTTGTTTTTTGGCCATAGGATCTTCTAAACAACAAAGATGCGACCGCTGCTACATGTCTGCTTCTCGCCTTGCCTAACATGATTAGACAATAGAAAATCATTTAAACTATCTCTCAATTTGTTTTTCTTATTACTTAAATCGTTAGAGTTCATTCATCTGATTTTTTATTTCGTTATTGTTCTTTAACTTCAAACACAGTCGTAGAACAAAGTCGGTTATTATCAACTTTACTGCTGGTTCAGTTCTTTGCGTTCGTGGAGTTTCAAACCCTCAAAATTTAATCTTTTCTCACAGTCATCGGCGTCTATTGAAACATATGTGGAATCTAACCGACATTAAGTTAGCTGAGGAGTAAAAAAAATGTTAAGTCTGATTTTTTGCAGCACAATTTTATGCATGTTCAACAACACATAGGAAGAAATTCATGTGAAATTCACTGTTTGGTAAGAATTTGGTCGCTGTGAAGACGTAAAGCTGAGTGGCTTCAGTCAGGCAAGAATTCACGCGTTTGATGCTTTTTAATTTGAGGACTGGCTCTTGGAAATCTGGTTTAATATACAAGCAGTAGTCTCTACATTTTTTGGAGAAAATCGTCGGTTCCTCGTTGTTCGTCGATACTTTGTTTTGTCAGATGAAGACAGTTCAGTAGAAAGCGGAACTATTAGCTCGATTGAGTACAATGTTAGTCAGATTGCAGTTGCAATACTATGATGAGTTAGTTTATGTCTCATCCCACTAATCATCAGAGCCTTGCTACTCGATTAATAGAGTGCGATTCAGAATAACCTATTCATATTGATCCAACATCTCTTATTAAGATTTCGCTATCTCGTCAGATTTTTAAGAGCCAAGCATACTATTTAGTTATGCCTTTGTACAGCGCAGTTTCGGCTACGGCAGTGTGATAACGTGTTGTGTGCGTTTGGGTCATGGGTTCTTGTTATGAGAGTTAACCATTATCGTATTGATCTTCCAGTTATGATATTGAAACTGTATTAGATAGAGTGATGTATTGTATTCTCAAATTAATCTCTTAATTAATCTGTACGTAAGAATATGAAGCAGGGTGAAGTAAACTAAATCGAAAATATGAATCGGCAGGGCTGATTTCTTAAACGAGATAACTTTTGCTATTTCTGAGGGAAGTATATTCCGTGCAATCAACAGATAATTTAACAAGATTAGTGGAAACTGCACACAGTCATTAATTTGATTGTAAAGTCGGTGACCAAGATAAGCCACGGGCACCTCATAAATCGTATACTGTGCCTGCGTACATATTATATGGGGCTCATACAATGATTAAATGATAAACGAAAAGGTGCGTCTTTTGATGCTCCAGTGGTGTAGCGAGAGTCAACCAATCATATTCTTAAATACTACTTACTTATATGCGACAAATATTAAAAGTTATTAAATAACAACAAGCACAAAATTGTATTTCTAGATTGTGCGTCCGCTATAAATTCAGTTCCAATAATATAGAAACACTATGCCCAGGTCATCCATCAGGTAAAGCAATTACAAAACATGATTTATCGTTTGAAAAGGAAAACAATAACGGTCATGAAATGTAGGACCGATGAGTCTGAGTAAAAGAGGATAGAGTTTATAAATCGTGAGAGATTGAGTGATTTAGTGATGGATAAGTCACAGTCAAAAGGCAATGGAAAGCTGTTGGGCTCTAGACTGCACCAATAGAAACTTCTAAAGTACTACACGAAAATATCAACTTTTCCTAAGAGCCCTGAGACTTTACCTGCTTTTTGTAGAATAGATTACACTTGTTTCTGTACTGGTGAAAATGGCCTCATGAATATAGTAGGAAACGAGCATATACCTAATGAATCAAGACTATTCATCGATGCAGGCAATACTAGCCACAGAGCTGTGTGGCTGTGTCACTTATAACTTAAAGTGCAAAGGAACCCGTATTTAATGGAATCGTTATCTTATTAAAGAAAGTCAATAAGTAAAAATATATTTATTAAATTTTCAATCTTTTGGGTGATAGTCAGCTCTGAAACAATGAAAGAGTTGTATTCAGACGTCAGATTTGAATAAAAATATATCAATCATGAAGAGAAAAAAAATAAATAAAACTATATAGTCTATACAAATGAAGTGTAAATACTACACTAGTTGCAAAGAGAATGCTGATTGCGCGTCAATTAAAACAGGCTAATCTTTAAAAGATGTACAACTATTCTATCATGCGGTGTTCTATTTGACATTTGGCTGCTGCGAAAGAAAAAAGAAAGAAAAAGGCTACTGCTCGAGAAGTCCTGCCCACTTACTCAGATGCACACTTTGCGTAACTGTAGATATAAATGACAGATGTGAGCATGTCTTTAGGAGTTTTTTTCTAATTATAATTATATAAGTCAGGAACTTTACCTGCTGGGACAAATCTGAGCACAGATTTAGAATGGACTCATAAAAATGAGTTAGTTGCACCAGAATTTCTTGAAGTAACAGAAAAAAAAATTAAAATTTGTTGGATAGTGTTATCTTGCCAACGCCTCATGTACTGACCACACAAAATTACTGAGTGCTATTGTCCTACCATTTCGGCCAGGTTATGAAAACTCCGAAAAGCCAGCCCATACCTTTCCTCTCCATCTAGTCACACAGTATTTTTCTAAGTTGTGCCAGGACGAGAAGTCTATTTCCAAACCAAACGATGTTATGCGACACCTCAGACCAATAGTCTTAAAGTGTTAAAAAATACAGCAGAAAGTCGCAGAGGCGTTCACTCATTGATGTTTCCTAGAAACTATGAACAATTTGAAAAGAAAAATAAAAACAAAATAAATAGCCTCACTCATACCCGGGTTTATTTAACAGTAAAATGATAAAATATAACGTTCCAAATTTATTGAAAAATAAAACATTCAGAACAAAATCGTTTCCGTGCTTCAAATCCACAGATCAGAAATAACCCAAAGAACTCAAGTAACGAATATTTTATGATGAGCTGTCGTGTGTAGTCGCTAAAACCTCCCGCACGAATTTACATGTACTACTCATCATAAGATAGAAGCCTTTCCTGAATGTCAACTTAAAGAATTTCCTCCCCAAGGTCCAAAAAAATCTTCATCAGTCCACCATACAAGTTTTACGGAGAGGTTTATCGGTAGACAAGACTTAACTAGTAATGATATATTAAGGAGACCGCATAATTTTTGGCTTGTAAAACTTCAAAAATTATTAAAAAATACTTCTGGAGCAAAATAAGCTCAGAGGCATTCACAACATGTTTAGAACATTCGAATAAACGTTAAGAGCCCTAAATTTTTTGAAATTTGCCCATACCCCCCTTCCCCCCCCCCCCCTCAAAGGAAAATTTCTAAAAAACCTAATTTCTCAGTCAATATTGTACATAGAGACGATTAGTCTAAATTTTTTTTAATTTAAAACCACAACAAATTTTCAATTTGTGTTTCTTTACATGGTTATGAAAAAATTTCTATTCAACTTATCTAAAAGCTACATCTGAAATTCATAGTACTTACCTTGATCTTTACGATGCTGAAAAGATCTCCCTCATAAGTAAAAAACTGTAGGAGAAATTGAGCCGTAAAGCCGGAAAAAAACTTTATATGAGAAGAAAGCGTTCAAGTTTTTCCATTATTTCTCCAACAATTTTTTACGTGTGGAGGAGATCTATTTTGCATCGTAAAGAATAAAGTGTGTACTATAAATCTATGGAGTAGTTTTTTGATAAGTTTATTATAAAATTTTTTTTTGCCATTTAAAGAAATCACTAAAAAATTGACATATCATGTTTCAATAATTCAAACCTTTCTTAAAATTTTTTTCTTGCGATATTAAAAAAACGGTACTGAAATTTGTAGACCAGTTCATTGTGAATCGAACAAAAAACTAATCGTCTCTATGTACAATATTGACTGAGATATTAGGTTTTTTAGAAATTTTCCTTTGAGGGGGGAGGGGGAGGGGGATATGGGCAAATTTAAAAAATTTTAGAGCTCTGAGCGTTCATTGGAATGTTCTAAACATGTTGTAAATCCCTCTGAGCTTATTTCGCTCCTGAAGTATTTTTTACTAATTTTTGAAGTTTTACAAGCCAAAAACCATTCGGTCTCAATGAATGCGTATTCATAGCAAGAGAGGAGTTCTATAGTTCAATGGTTTCTCTAATGGCGGGTTACGGAAGCTAGTTGTTAGTTCTTTCTAGATCTAGAAACTCAGATTTTGAATTTTCGAACAAACTTGACGAGTGTGTGGAATCCATACTGATTTCTGACTAACTAGCTTAATCTTTTTGCTTCGAAATTAAATTTTTTTTACTTATAAACATATTATTTAGGAATGGTTCTGCATACCTATATTTAACCAATTAAATGATCATGTCAATTTCGATACATGATGGTGTGATTTTTTCATTAAAGGCTCACGTTTGTAATACTCAGGGAAGCTGCACTGAGTTTTGATGTTACTCTGTTCCAACTATCAGGCTACCAGTCGTGATGCTTCTACATAGAAAGTGTAAAACTTGTGATAATGTTTTCATCACATTTTATTGAAAAAGCTCAGCGTCTGCTTTGCATGGCATTTAGTTTTGAAGTTAAATTTGAGGCTCATCAAGAACGTTCTAATAAACAAAGAATATTGATCCTTATGCTCATATGGTACAAGAATATTGTTGCGGATTGTGTCTTAGATTGGAAAATAATCACCGCCAGCAAATTTATACTTTTGTTCAATAAGTATAAATTTCTTTGCGGTGATTATTTTTCCAATCTAAGAAACACAATCCGCAACAATATTCTTGTACCGTAAGGCCATAAGGATCAATATTCTTTGTTTATTAAAACGTTCTTGATGAGCCTCAAATTTTACTTCAAAACTAAATTCATCCACTCCTACCATTTAATTTTTTCTAATTCATGCCATGCTCTTCTGAAAGGCTCCCGTTTTAGTCTCAAAATTGTTACCTGCATTACTAAAATGTAAATTATTTTCTACGCGCAGCTAATCGTGAAGATTTCATGAATGCCCTCTTCACATTTTTCTTGATTTACGTGTGGACTAGGCCATCATTTTTTAGTTCCGATTGATGCTTTTCTTGTTAAACTTGCAACTAGCCTTTACAGTAAGACAAAATATGAAAACCTCGATACAATATGTGAGTCGTTCTTTTATTGGTTAAGTCTCTATATTCATCTAAATGAATCGAAGAGAACCCCTGATGTTAATAAATGTTAAGAAAAGATAAAGCATTATTATATAAGCGTTGAAATTTAATGAAAAATTTGTAGACAAAGCAATTTTCCTCTCTGTAGTTTTTGAAAGGGATGAATGAGGTGAGCACCTGGATATCCATATATTAATTAATTTTTTTTACTTCAATCAGGTTCAAATAGAATCTGAGGAGGTTTTCGTTGAGAAAAATTTTCAATTCTCGCGAACTCTTATTTGTTGATTCTTCAGGCTTGTATTTTAAATGCCTTGTAAACTGGACTATTTGTCTGGAGAATAAATGGCAGTTTAGAGCATTTGGATTTATTATGATTCAGAGTTTGATTGAAGAAAAGGGAACAGAAATTTCCTGTACTCCTAACATTTCTGATAAAAATTAAGAATAAAACACACAAGTACAAAAATTTCTGTGTGATAAGCACTCATTCAACTTTTTACCGCTGCTAAACCCTAGCATTTAAATGGTCAGGTTCAAATTAAGTGATTCCTCGGTTCTAAAGTGACAAAGTCTCTGAGTACGCAATGACATGTTGAAGCCCTCACCTTCTAATTTAGAATCCCAGTCATGATGGCGCTGTGCCAAAGCCACTAAGTTACGAAACCGCTACAGTTAACGTTTGAAACGCAGACATAAAGATACTTAGAAATGAGAATGGATTGTTTGTCGCCGTTCTCAACTGGCGTTCCTTGAAATTAGTCGCGGAATTCGTTAGGGTAAATCGATACTTATTTACGTCGCACAACGTCCCTAAATTTCACTGAGGTTTAAGAAGGTGAAGTCGACAGTGGGATTTGAATAGAGGAAGAAGCTTTGAGGGGTGGAGTTCATTGTATTTATAGGACCTTTAAACAGTCATCGAGTACAACTGTAATAAGCGATTGTGAAAAACATATTGGTGAAGATTGAAATGTGAATTGAACTTATACGTTTACGGTTGAGAAATCATCCGTTAGAACGAGAATCATACCCGCAAACATTCGGAAAGTAATT
Source organism: Morinoia aosen (assembly GCA_030386875.1). Classification (NCBI taxonomy): domain Eukaryota; kingdom Metazoa; phylum Arthropoda; class Malacostraca; order Amphipoda; family Talitridae; genus Morinoia; species Morinoia aosen. Next base: position 18,813,591 of record CM059557.1, on the reverse strand, counting down.
CAAACCTGATACCCTTTAGTCTGCGTGAGGAAAGATTTTAGAAATCGCTAAGCTTTAGCCACAAAAGCTTTTTTTCGAAATTTTCAAAAATAGCCGCATAAGATGGGACTAAGTCTTCTGGTTATTACCATCAACGCTACAAGTCTCGCATTTCGTGGTAAGGGTAAAATATTGAGAAATTTCCAAAATGTTGAAGCATAAGATATTAATTTTGTTGTTTTTCCTCCTCAAAGTTGCCATTTGAGCATTATGTGGCAGAAGAAAAGTCTCTGAGAATTTTCAATATTTTAAAGCATAATATGTGGTTAAGTCTGGTGGTTATCATCCTGAAGGTTGCCAGTTCGCTGCATGCCGCGCCGCCCCAGTTCGTAAGTAAGCTGCTTTGGAGGGCAAATCCGATCCTCCTTCCGAGTTCGTCATTAGCAAGCTGCGAGCGCCTCGGCCTCAGGCACCGCACATTTGTACTGAGCCTCATACGAAATGGCACTCAGTCATTTTCCATTAGCAAGCCAAAATATGCACTGAAAAATATACATACAGACGAAGCGCTCCGTGCCAAAAATCTTCCCTCGTGAAATTGTACTCCAGCGACACAAAAAGTATCGCGGATAACTGTTCTGTCACGCACAGGTTTCGTTAGATTGCCAATTTTGTGATCTCCATTCAGAGTATTGTACTTTTTCTCTTGCTTTAAAAATTGTTATAAAGCGTTTCCAGAGTAGGTATGGTGAACTTGAAGCCCATTTTGTAATAGTGCATAAAATATACGGACTGTTAGGCGGAATTCATGCTCTCAGACGGTCGGAAAAATGAAATTCTTAAAACAGGCGAAATTTTATTCATTCAATGTTGTTGTGACTTCTTTAAATTCAATCTTCACCTATATTTTGAGACGAAAATATACAACTTCATGAATATAATTCACTAATTGTAGTAAATTTTATTCTCAAGCTCAACCAACTAAATTGCATATCCTGGCACTCATTTATTTCCCACCCATACATAAATTCACCAACTTTAGTTCCATTTACTCGTATCTATGAGTTCCATTACTAGTATCATTGAGGAACTACACGGCACGTTCTGTCACAGTATTGAGGCACGGACGCATCGCAAGTCTATTTTCAAGAAGAACGACTATCAGGACCGACTGTTGGTAGGGCGCCAGATAAACCGATTATGTCCACTGCCTCTGCCCTTAAGACAGACTGCACGGGAATTTCCAGTACAAGGCGGCCTGTATCGTATCGGCCCATCTAGTTGCCTGTTGATTTCAACATCTTGGATTAATTTCATCTTATACGAAATGTTCCTCGATGCAGAGATATGAATAGATTAATCATGTTACATAAAATTGAGATCTAGTAGCTGAAAATCAAACAGTCAAGTTTGGTCACGTTATTTGTATTATTGAATATGGTATATAAAGGTTATCTGAAAACGTATCACAGTGGTATTTTGTTCATATTTGGGGGAAAAGTTCGGTGTAGTTCAATGATGCAACTACGCATCAATTTTTCTAGGTCTCAGTTTTTCAATCCGTGCTCCTAAAAAATATAAATATTATGTACATCATTGGTAAATTACTCGTTTTGCATGGTCAACATACAAAATGATTTACCGTAATGAAATATTAAAATTTAAATTCTTCTGACATTTGCAGACACTGATTGATTGTCGAAGTAGACGATCAAATGAAGTATTTCTTGGCCTCTACGACAAGCAGTTCTGTTAAAAGTAAGATTATAAAATGTTTTTTGATTTGAATGACGCATTACTTTGGAAAATTTGTTTGTTTTTCAAGAAAATAGCTCTCTAGTTCACGAAAAAAATGCTGATTGATTTTCAGTCTTTGTAAATACAGTTCTATTGAGTTATAGATGCAAGAAGATTCTCTAAAGAAAAGTATAATCTAAAATTCTCGGTGAGAGCAATAACTTACATGTATTTTACGAAAATAGTTCTTGAGATTTGGCACAGGCAAAACGTGAGAAAAGTGCTACATATTCCACCAAATCAGGAAAATTTCCTCATGAAATATGATCCTTACTGCGGGTCATCTTTCTCATAAAAAATATGATAGACATACAAGAAAATGTTTTTTAATCGTAATTATTTGCATATTTCAGAATGATGATGTATCCGGTATATTACCAATTGAGTTGCAAAGATGTGAATGCGATATCTTGCAAGCCAGACCTCAAGCCCCAAGAAGATACGAGGAGTCTGAAAGTTATTTGTGCAACTTTCAGAACGATAAACTTGGTGAGAGGCTAATATTTTGTGTTTTATTGTTTTCAAAGAATATTTAGTGATACATTAAAACTAACATTATTAGGAAGAAGATCTAAAGTAGATGCTTCATCGAACGATTTCAGATTTGCAACGTTTGTTATATAAAATGAACGACCGAATTTAGGTGAAAGAGTGTTCATCATAGAAATAGACACCCTTATTTAGAAATATTCTCCTTAGTAATGGGCGACCTCTTCCTTTGTTCGGATGAAGTTAAGAAGAGTTCTAGATTATTTGATTTATTTTATAAAAGTTGTACTCGTAGATATATCATTGCTGTCCTCTTCAGAAAAATCAAATTCATGCCAATCATTCACTAGCTCATTAAGGAATATTAAAATTTTCATTCATACTGAAGCCAAAAATTCCATTATATGAGCGGTATCGAATGTTATGTATGACTTCTGCTGAAAGAATGAAGAAAGGATTTGCAGCTTCAGAGGCGACTCAAACCTTATATGCTGTGTGTTTGTTTTTTGTTTTACGTTCGTGTTGTACAACGTCTTCGTAAATCAGTTGGACTAACCGTTTTTCATATCCTGATCACCATTTGTGACGGTGCTTTCATGAGTTCCGTGGAGTAATTTGAGCTATTTTTTTATTCTACTGCGAATCCAAAGAACACATATTCACTGTATTGCTTGCAGTTGATTCTACTACTGACACATGTACAGGAAATACTTTTTGTTTTATTTCCACCAACTAAACGTAAGGAATCTGACATTAAGGAATTCTCAAAGTGCAACAATATGTTCATTTTTCGCATCAACTAAAAGAAAAGTTTTTTTTCTTATTTGTTAATGTTGTGCAATATTTTGGTAAGGCTTGCGCGAGAACTGTTTCTTTTTTCTGACTCTTGGGAATCTTTTGTCCTAGCAATATTTTGATATGAAATTTTAAAAAATTGTTATGCGACAGAGCAACTTCCCCGCTTTAGTTGCGCAGGACTTATTTGCTAATTTGTGTGCACGAGACATCTGCTTCTGACATCAATTCTAATAGTGCACTTTTCAACTTTAGACGCAGAATCATTTAATTCCACCTTCCGTACCTGCAACAATGGCAACGGCTACTTAAATACCTCAGCTCATACGTGAAATTTAAAGGAGAGGAGACTGTCCTCCCAGGCGTTATTCGTCAGTGTGAACAGTACTCATTAGGTTTCTTCAACTCAAAATAACACAACTAAGGAAACCTGTCGCCATGTTTCTCTCTCAATATTTTTTCAAATGCTTACATGGCTAGCATAATACCTTTCTATGTTTCCCAACGAAGGATCTTCTTACAAAAAAAGCACTTCTTTGAATGACTAATGTTAAAGTACCAAATGATACACATTTTCTCAGTCAACTCTCATGTCATGGCATGTTTTCTTTCTCCTTCTTTCTTCGTTTCTCAGCATTTTAATACGACGTCTTCATCTGCTACGCAGAAAAGAAATGAATTACTGCAAGGCCCTTCCACGTATGTAATGCCGAAACTAATGTGAGCAGTAAAAGCTAGTTTCAAATGGAGAGCTGATATCGAAGAGAAACATTACATTTGGCCATTATTCCTTGGTGTGTTTGGTTTTGTCTCTTACATCTGCTGGGAGTAATTTCAACAACTTTTCGACACAAAAAGCTTGGACTGCGGCGACCAATCTCGCTCAAAGCTCGTAAATTTTGCAGGAAGCGTTTAATGAAGTACACTACGGAGTGAAGTCTTTGGAGGTATGATGCTACATTATTTGTATTTCCATTTCTATAGTTTTCAATCTTGGAATATATTTCATATACGAGAGAATTTTTTTTTTTTACTTGCTTGTTTTAAAGAAAAATAATTTGCCCGCTATGATTTCCAATCGTGGTTTCGAAATCGTGATTCCAATACCGTAATTTGCGATTGAAATAAACAGAAAATTATCTCACATACTCAGTGCGCAATTTAAAAGGTTTCACGAAAAAAATTGAGTACGCTTTCGAAAGTGTTAGAGTTGACTTACTCGAACAGAATTGAATTTCTACTAATTACGCTTGATCAAACCTGCAAGCGTTCTGTAGCGTCCTACCTAGTCCACGTCGTGAAATTTGTTATTCCGTATGAGACTTAGATCTTTTTCCACTCATTTAGCCGCAAAATTAACGATAGGAGAACATGTTTACTTAAAATAAACAGACAATGCTACGTTATCAACATTTCGCCCTCTTGAGTTTACCAATTTTAAGTAGGACATTTTCTTTACCAGATTTCCACAGCTGTTGAGTACTGATGACGTTACGAACAGTAAATGAAACGTTTTCCCTGGTTTTCCTCTAATTGCAAGCAGTTATTCAAGGTACGACGTTATTCGTGCCTCGAAAGGAAAAGATTAATGCGAATTGTAGAGCGTATCGTGAGAAATATCATGTTATGTCCGTTGGCTTTCCATCTGCCTACTGGCGTATCATTTTCTCATTCCGAAAACTTCAAGCAGAAAATTAACTTCGTTATGCGACGAAGATCTTGCTGATCGTGTGAAAGAATCGGTGTGTACGAACAGATCTACCCTATCTTTTGTGGAACTGCGTTTTTAGCCTGTTTTTTTCTGCGAAAGGAAAATAAATAGCTGGGGTAGAGAAGTAAAGAGTGTTCATAAAGTCAAACGTCAAAGAAAGCGTCAGTGCCCAAAGGGTGGAAAATTACTTCATAGCCAACGTGTAGTGAGAAAATTAATCTAATGATTTAGACTTGCGTATTTGACCTGTGCAATGGTAAACAAAACGGTGCAAATATTTGAAATTCATAAAAATTGACGGGTATATTTTTAAGCATATATGTCTCTTTTCAAAAATTGACTTATTTTTTCTCAATTTTTTCATACTGACGTATTGCTACCGATTTTCATACTGATCAGAATTGTCATACAGAATAACTTCATTCTCTGTAGTTATTCTAAACAAAAACCTGGGGAAGTTCAATAACTATGATTCCAATGCAAACTGCCTTCTTCGTTTTCTAGTTCTGATAAGATTTTAAGTTTTAAACTTTTCGCCGAGTATGTTCGTGAGACATGATCGAGTCTATAGAGTTGAGTCTAGGTTCAGTAAGATACGGATTCATTACGAATCATACAATTCTAACTCTGTGTAAAATACCAATACTTAATGCAAAAGAACTAAGGCTCCATTAGCTTCATACATACTTTAATGTATAATTCAGATTTTCCAATCCTGTGTGCCATTTTTGAGTATGGTAAAACAAGTCGTAATGAAATAAATAATTTCTGTTTGGAAAACAAATTCTCAATTACCATTGCAATGTACGTCGACTAACTCCAACAAAACGAATTTGTTGCAAGTTTCTAAGTATCCATCGAGATTTAATATTCAAACTTAAATTCACATTCTGTACGATTATTCTACAACTTTTTTGCTTGCCTTGTAGCTTTCGGAGTGCTAGATGATGAGCAGAAAGTCTGAATTCCTACAGAAGTTGGGAAATTTAACTCATGACGGGGTCAAAATTGATCATAAAATTCGCTGGCCGAACCACTCCTGAGCCAGAAACGACCTCACTGCCAGGAAATTAACCGATATCACTTGCAGTGCAGTCACCTGACCGTATTCCCTTTTCGATTAAGTTTGCACGGGTGCTTGACCTGAACAGTCATGTTCCTGCACACATGCCTAGCTTCATAGGTTAAATTTAGAGCGGTAAAGTTTTGCATTTATCTCTGAAAACCTTTTTTAAATTGCAGTAGTATCAATTTGAAGTAAATGTGCTGAGAGTTGGAACAATTCCGACTGTTTGGTGTATTGTCAGTTCAGTAAAGTGGAGATCATCCTTCTTGTTATGGACTTGCGGTTTTTTAAATTCTATTTATTTCATTCGTGAGCAGATTGTTATTGCGCAGAGAGCCAGGGAGTGCAGTTGGTCGTTCTGTTGCACGCGCATGTGTAAAGGAAATATATATAAATGAGGGAAATGATAAGTTTCATCGTTTATAAACGCTTCAACTGATGATTATCTCTGATGATCAATTAAGAAGTATAAAATTAAAGCAATAGAAGACCTGTTGGAAAATGAGGTATAAGGCAAGAAGTTGGCCATTAAGATTGTTGAATAACAATATGAAAAAAATTCGCTGAATATGTACTGAAATTTGACTTAACTGCCAGTGTTGTATGTGAATTGTCATTTGTCGATTATTACGTAGTATTTGTGATAAATTGATGACAGCTATCCCATGCGTGCTTGTTTTATACTCTAATTATTGTCATTTCATTCGAAAAATATAAAAATTCTAAATCACAGGATAAAAGAAAATACCTCTTCAACTTTATAGTACATGCGAGAACAGAGACTAATTTATTTATAACTGTGCGCAAGTGAAGGGTTGTGTTTACAACTGGTTATCATCTTACATGTAAAATATGGCATGTATTTAAGGTTTGTAAAATGAGATGGTCATCGAATTTTACATTCAATCAATTTTTTTTCCTTGTTGTGCGAGCAATGCTGAACTCAATTTTTTTCGAGCCGAATGGTTTCTGCTTGTTATGCAGGTATAAAATTTCACTCGTATCGAATGACTTTAGAGATTACAGCAAAAAAAAAACAGAATGAGTTTCCAGAAGCAAGCTACGCTAGATTTTTGCACTGACGCTATCGAAAATGTCATACATATATTCAGGTAAATTAGAGTCCACTCAGTTGCTTAGCGAACCAAGTTAAATCGTTTCAACACATTTAAGTTTTCAACTTCTCCAGAGCGCTGAGCCACATTTTATTACCAGTTGAGCCGGCAAAAGATGAGCAAATTTTAATTAACTCGTAATTCCAAGTTCTTCAGAATATATAATGCTCTTCAGACTGCCAGGATTTTGAAACGAAGTTTAAATCGCATTTCCAGTCCGTATTTTTTTCCAATAAATGTTAATATAGAATTCTGCAGAAAAAGGGTATTCAACATGGATATTTGCTTTATTTCACCACTCCCTCTAGCATTATAGTTCCTTAGAATGGCCTGAAATGAAAGATGGTGTATTCGCGCTCACCTTGAAGCGTTATGTACACTTACAGTAGCGCCCCCAATACGAGCATTAGGACCGGAAAAAACACTATTTATAGTGTATTGCCCAAAAACGATTCAAAGAACTGGGGGGAAACTCTCAAGAAATGAAAATAAGCTCAGTACGCATAAACTATTTACACTGTTACTCGGTGAACAACAATTTTGTAAATTATCCAATGCCAAAAGTTGAGTAACAGTTTATTACTGCTTCATCAAGCATACATGAATATTTAAAGCATTTAATACCATTCTTCGGAGTTACAGGCAATGTTCAAAAATTTTTGACCAGTTAAACGAAATGACGGTGTCAGCATGTAAAAGTCGGTCGCTAGCAGAAAATCATTTCATTTTGGCAAATTATGAAGAAAAAGGGCAACAACAGAAATTGCGGATAATGTGTGTAGGTTTAAAAGTTACTTTCATCGTGTGATGAGCAGGTTAAAAACTCCGAAAGCGCTAAATGAGAAATTGAAAATCGGAATATCTCCTAATGCGTCTGCACGAGACAAGCCTTTGATAGCATAGTGGCTAAAACGAACGGTTGAGCGGCGTTTAGTAAAGAGAAGGGAATATTTTCAGAAGAAAAAGAAAATAAATATTCCGAAGAAAAATATTTTCCTAACACTTACACTACACAAGGAAAATTCATTCGTTCTTTTTGCACCACCCTGTATAATTATTCCCAAAATTTTGTAATACATTTTTATCTCCATACGGTTCCTTAAATTTTGGATAAAAGGTAATTCACCATTTTTTTTTATAAATTAAAATATTATTTCAAGACTCTTGTGTGCCGTGTTGGTACAAATTTAAATTGTAGGTACCGAGTTTATCAACAAAAATTCTTGGAAGCTCCCCCACAGTTTTTGGAATACTGTTGAAGTAAACAAATATTAAGTGGTGTTGCTACTTCTATATCTTATATTATGGCAGCTACTGTATGAACTGAGCGCTCAACTGACAGAACTAGATGGAGTACATACTCTCATTAGAATTGTGCAGACCATCATAGCCGCTACTGTATGAACTGAGCGCTAAACTGTCAGAACTAGATGGAGTATTTTGCAGGCCATCATAGCCGCTACTGAATGAACTGAGCACTCTACTGTCAGAACAAGATGGAGTACATGCTCTCATTAGAATTCTGCATGCCATTATAGCCGCCACTGTATGAACTGAGCACTCTACTGTCAGAACAAGATGGAGTACATGCTCTCATTAGAATTGTGCAGGCCATCATAGCCGCTACTGTATGAACAGAGCGCTCTACTGTCAGAACAAGAAGAGTACATGCGCTCATTAGAATTTTGCAGGCCATTATAGCCGCCACTGTATGAACTGAGCACTCTACTGTCAGAACAAGATGGAGTACATGCTCTCATTAGAATTGTGCAGGCCATCATAGCCGCTACTGTATGAACTGAGCGCTCTACTGTCAGAACAAGAAGAGTACATGCGCTCATTAGAATTTTGCAGGCCATTATAGCCGCCACTGTATGAACTGAGCACTCTACTGTCAGAACAAGATGGAGTACATGCTCTCATTAGAATTGTGCAGGCCATCATAGCCGCTACTGTATGAACAGAGCGCTCTACTGTCAGAACAAGAAGAGTACATGCGCTCATTAGAATTTTGCAGGCCATTATAGCCGCCACTGTATGAACTGAGCACTCTACTGTCAGAACAAGATGGAGTACATGCTCTCATTAGAATTGTGCAGGCCATTATAGCCGCCACTGTATGAACTGAGCGCTCCACTGTCAGAACAAGATGGAGTCCATGCTCTCATTAGAATTTTGCAGGCTATCATAGCCGCCACTGTATGAACTTAGCGCTCCACGGTCAGACCTTTATAGAGCACGTTCTCGCATTTGAATATTCCAGCCTATCTTGACACTTCCCAAGCCAGCTGAGTCATTCACGCTTGCTGTGATGGAAATTGGATCAGACTCATGCCCTTTATTCATCGTGCGAGGATGAAAGAGTTTTTTTTGAGAAATGTGAATTGAATCACAGATATGAATCCAGTTTGGACTGTTTTTTAGGTGTTTGGAATTGATTTTAATTGATTTTAAATGTGTTGGTGAAATAAATTTTGCTTACCATTTCTACAATGTTTCAGTTTTTAACTCGATTTTTGTAGAAGCACTGGCATCTCCATATCTCCACATGTGTTTACGTGCTTTTTGAGCCGCATAAACGTTATTTTATTGAATTTTTATAGAACCTCGGTGTGATTGTACCACTTCATCAGACATGCGGAATTTTGATATTTTGCTTGATTTCCAGGCATGCCATGACTGAAAACTTGTTTCTTCAGTCACTCATAATGTGTGTGGCTAAAAAAATATTATTATACTTCAGTTATTATTAATCAAACAGAGAACACAACTTCACCTATTAATTGAACTGGTAGTCGAAATATTATAAAATAGAATTGAAACACTTCCAGTGTAAGAAATAATACACCATATATGACCTCGATACTTAGTTTATTTCATCTATTTGTTCGACCCAAATTTTTTAAGCATATTATGAGGATATCAAAATTCACTCAAGCAATTAATATTAAAAACAATAAAACACCACAACACATATACCAAGAAAGAAGCACTTAGGAAATAAGGGACACCCTTCATTGAAATCAGCAGGATTTGCACCACATTTCAAACTCTACTTGCGTTGGAGTGAACAGGACGAATTACTTTGTAAATAATTTCACTCAAAAAAAGCATTGCATGAAATTGTGAAGAGGGAAAATGTCCCTTTTACGTTATTTTCGTCATGAATGATTTAGTTCAACCGCTTGAAAGCTGCATTAAAAACTCTTTGTCGAACTGCACATGCTTTCCTTTTGTTTTTAAGGACCTCGTTCTATTTGTTCTCAAGTCTAAGATACGAACTTCATTAGGAGTTAGGCACCAGATAAGACTAATAAATTACCTCTGTCTGAACTATGAAAAAAACCTCGACGTGGAAATCAATTCAAAACTGATTTCTCTTTAGTGAATGATGGTAAATGTAAGAAAAATTAAAATAAGCCCATAAGTTGTGTTTGTATCTCAGTAGTTTGACTGCAGTCACTGCCAGCCTAGAGACTCGTTTGTGATACACTGACAGAAATTACAACCCAGGTATTGATATGAACATACGAAAATAGTTTCATCTAATCCCACTTTCAAAATGAAAATCTTTCCGTTGCTGAAGTACATGCTATTATGTACTCATTTCCTCCCACTAGTAAATAATCAAAACTAATTAGAATTATTGGAGGGTAGAAAAACCGTCCGATATTTTATTTTGTTCGTATACCTTCACAAACATGAATTTAGGAGTGAGCATACCGTATGAAATAAATGAAAGGTTTGAGACTTTACGAGAAATATTTCTCTACACATAATCAGAAAATCTCTCCTAGCCCCCATCACACAATTTTTACATCAATTTATTCCTTACGAACGTGTTGAATGCATCGAACCTCATACGCTATCGCGCTGGTAAAATGGAAACCGTGAGTTCATTTCTAATGAGTATCTACAATGAGAATTGAGGTAAACGTAGTACAGATCTACAATGCAATTAGAAATATAATAGCAACAAAAAAGATGTAAATGAGGCTTAACAATTGGGACTAGACCTCAAGTTTATTCGAATGCAGGTAATGAAAATCGTAAACACAGTGGCACGCATTCTCGTCATGGAAGTAATAAGTCATATAAGTAATAAGTCATATAGTCAAATATAAGAAGTAATAATAAGTCTTGGCACTTTTAATGCTTCATTGCAAAAATCTTGATCATCAGTTTCGTATCATTTGCAGTCATGTTTTGTTACCGTTTAGTTTCATCCTATTCACCGTTTCGTTTCTTTATCATTTTACTTCTTCAACATTTAGTTTCGAATCATTTAACCGCTTAGTTTCTTTACCGTTTCACTTTTCGTATCATTTAGTGTCTGGTTTTTCCCCTCTTTGTTTTCTCTACCGTTTAGTTTCGTATCATTTACCGTTTCGTTTCTTCAACCTTCTTTTCTGCGCCGTTTCGTTTCTTTTCCGTTTAGTTTGGAATCATTCACTGTTGACTCACTTTTTCTCTGATAGAGGCACTAGTGCTGCTCATGTGTTCTTTCTTAGTCGATGACGACCTAGGCTCCTAATTTTGAAAGTAATTACGCTAAATATATTTTTTATTCATCATCTTAATTGCAAACTTTTCCAGTAAAAAATTATTTTAAAACTTGTCCGTGCTACCTGCAGCATAAAAAACGTCACCTGTGTGCTGGTGTTGGGATTTGACATTGAAAAAGCCTTTGCTGTCGTGACGTATTCTGTTTTTTTGAGGGAGAAATTGGATTTGGGTCTCCCTGTTCACATCAAGTGCAGACAGTTTCAACATGTCGATTGAAAGAGACAAATTTCTCTTTCAGGAATAATGAGCAACATTGGTCTCTATAACTTAATTGAATAGCATGAAAACTATGCAAGTTTTCTGTAGTTAAGAAAAATTCCCGCAATTTACTAAAACGAGAGCAATAATGTAATGCGACAGTGTTTATTCTTCATTGATAATGCCGATGACGTTGCTATGGTAAAGGAAGGAAGGTATAATCTGCAATATACAATGTACAAGTCTAGGAGGACCGTGAAAATAAAATTTGCCTAAGTTATATATAAAGCATATTCTAAAGTAAAACGCCCTGAAATTCAAAGAAATTACATTTAAGACGTGTTAACTTTGACCCTAGATGGTGTTAGGCAAGGATAAATTCATGACTGTGGTAACTATAACTTATTTTACTCCTATTTCAAATTCCTACATTGAAAGTTAAATAAAATATGACAGCTCAAACGCGGTAATGAACAGTTAACATTTATTCAAAAAAGTTGCGTCCAAAAATTTCAACTTTCTTCAATTTGAAGAACTGTGCCAAGAATCTGATCTCACTTGTTCCAGAAGGTACAGGAAAATCTTCGATGATTTGTTTTCATTGCTTTTAACCATGCCTGTCATCTGTTACGGCCCTGTTGGGGCTGCTGGCTGCGCTCTCAGAGCCCTACTAATGGCCACAACGAGGTCATGATGTTCCTCTATCAGCTTCTGCGTGCGCATCCATAGTGTTTTTCTCCCGGTCAACCCTGAGGAAACCTTGAGGCCGACCACCTTCTCGCCTGCAATAATTACGACAATATATGGCTCGTTAGCAAAGGCCCAAGTATGGGGTAGCAAGGTCGTATGCCCGGCACTTGTTCGGAGTACTGAAGAGAGGCTGTGGCTTGATACCGAAAAAAACATGCTATAAGGTCTTCCGCAGTAAACTGTCGAGGTATCTATAGGGATGTTTAGGTAAAAATTTTCTCTTTAGAAAAAAATTGTCTGAAAAACACGTTGTGACTATGTGAAGCACTTGTATGATTGGAAATTGTTCATTACTCGTTATTCGTTACGACTTTCGAGCACAGCGTTAGTAAAAATTATGTGGTTTATCAGAACGAGTACTCATGTGTACAGAGAACAATCAATAGTAGAGATTTCATTTTTGACGTCTGTAAAAGCGTGGAACAACGCATGAGAAGCAATATGGTTGCAACACTATTATTGTCCATCGAACTTCAGGACACTAAATTTTTTACTCTTGGGGTTATCAAATTTACGGATTTAGGGTGCGAAATTGCATTTTCCTGTTTTTTTTAAGTAGAGTTGGAACTATCTAACAATCTCAAAAAATAAATCATAGAAAATACAGCATATCTTGAAAACTTAGCTAAATAATTCTGAACGTTTCAGCTCAAACTAATGTTTGTATTCACACCTGTAAAAATGAATTATTTCAATTTATAATGTTCGACGTAAAAGGAAACGCTATAAAGAGCTACGAACACTAAGAACAAGAACATTGTAGTTAATACATTAAGAATATTCCTCCTCAACTTCTAACTGGAAAGAGCTGTGCATCGCATTTAATAAATTTTCTAACTCCTAATAAAAAGGGACTCTATGTTGTGAAGGTCGTTGATATTTAAACAACTAACTTTTAAAAGTAGTATTTGTTTACAATTACATCATAATTATTACAATGTTTGATCTCTTACAGCTGAAAATATTGATTTGATTAAAATTTTCCATTATTTACGAATGCGTTGATAATGTATTTGATACCTATTGGTGGGAATGAGTGCATTCTTATTTATTGACATTATTTACAACAGTTTGTCTGCATATTTTCTGAACTGAAATACTTTAAGGCGTGATAATAAATTTCATCTTCAAAATTATACATTTCTCGTTTACTTAAATTTTGATTCCAATCACGCTTTTTTCTCAAGCCGTGGCATTAAAAAAGCCCAATTTGAAAGTACAAATTTCTTGGGGTGACATTTACCTGGCATTCGCATTCATCCCAGCAATCCAAGAGGAGTACAGAAATCCTTTGCATTTAGATTCATACCGCCGCAGACATTGAGCTATGGTCTTCCTCAACTCCGATCCACTAAAATGAATAATTGAGACGAATGGTGCTCTTCCTCTGTACAATAAATCTGCCTTGACTTTATGCTCCGGGCCCTAGAAAAAGAGTTAGATAAAACACATTGTCTCCGTTTTTCAAAGCGGCTTAGCTTTCTTTGTTTGAGGTGGAAATTCAATGAGGTTATAGAGATTGTTGTGAACACACTTAATGCTTTAAACATATTTCCTGCATGTAAAGGCAAAGTTCTTCGCTACAATAGTACTTTGGTACCATACAGTCTTTCGTTATATGGCATAACGAAATGTATTAGTTGAGGATTTTCTTTGTTAGAAGACTACATTAAATGCCAGAGGTGTCATTACTTTGTAATCCTAAGTTCACAGAGACCTCTAACGTAAATTGAATGTTTTTGCCAGACATTTTCGATATTCACGTCATCGATCCGCAGATTTTGAAGAAAAAGACGAAGAGGGCTTGCATAGATTTTTTATAACTATATCTTCAAAAAGCAACGAAAGCATCTGTGTTGATGCTTTTGCGAAATAAAAAATGCAATGGGTAAAAATTTCCAGTAGATCTTTTTCAATCAGATATTGTAGGAACATTGCCTTAATTGACATGAGATTATTTTGTTAGGAAAAATGTTACGAACTATACTTTTACGAACTATTCTTTCCGAAAATGAAACGGGTTAAAATTTTCTAGAAATTTATAACTAAAACAAAGTTTTCGTCGTTGTATCATTTACTGAATGTGCCGCTTAATAAAACTTTCAAGGTTGGGTATTTTTGGGTGGGTCTTATGTATTTGGGCCCATGAGCTGTGTGTTGCTTCAAAAAAAATAAATAATAATAATAAAATAATGAAGGCATCTACGGATGCTTTATTTCCAATCAAGCCTGATACATATCACCTTGTGCATTGGATTTTCAAATGCCTTAGAACTAACGCCAGGACGCCATGACGCTTTCCCCCGGTCAAGACCGGTACCCATTTCAGACACCTGGGTAGAGTGGGGTATTGTGCTTGGAATTTTTCTCCTATACCCAACAGAGAAAATCGCCACTGCCAGCGCCGAGTTTCGAACCCGGGTCCCGGCTGCACGGCGGCGGAACCTATAGCACACGGCTATCGCGAGCACAAGCGGTGAGAAAGGTTAGAAAGCTGGCATTCTGAGGACAAGAGGGCAAAGGTTGAATTAGGGTGCTTGAGACCCTCGCCGTGTGTTTAGAATAGCGATAAGCGAACCTCGCACCACGAAGCATAAAATTGCTACAAAAATACGCCGACAGAATATATGTTTGAAAACTTTCGAAAGAGGTTTTAGACTTCGAACACTTGAGGGGAGGGAATTCGAGCATCAGAGTAGCCAATGGTGAACGCTTTGATGGGGAATAAGATTTGAGCAAACCGAACACCTCTAATATGTGATTGGTTCCTTCATAAAGGGCGTTGGAAAAAGAACAAAACCACAAGTAAGATCTTGCGCGTGAGGGAAGGCAGTTCTACTGACGAGGCCGTAACGTAAAGTACGAATAAGTGCATGTGTGTTCGCGGTGACATACGTGTTTAAAGAAATGATGGGAATAAGTGGCCATAGTGAGCATACAAGAATCACGATACAATGTAATCCATAAATATATATATGTTCTCGTTCTTATTTCAGAGAATAATTTCAAATAGGAAAACCAGGAAAAATACGGCATGAGCGATATTCATAGTTAATACGTGCGAATTACTCCTGTGGGCAGGGGTAAGTTATAAATGTCATATTACTAAGAAATTGCTCAGAAAACTTAGTTGCCACCTATTGATGTTGCATATATATATATATATATATATATTAATATATTCTTCAATATAAAAGAAAATGATAATTAGTTCTAGCTGTGAAACGAATTGAGTGGAGCAAAATTTCTAATATTGCTGATGATGGGAAATAATAATGATGAAGAAAAGAAGTTAAGATATCACCAGTTCAAGTCATCGTAGCACGTCATCGCTCAGGAATGCCTATCCACAATATGAACTGAAGTCGTACTAAAATGAACTGTATCTCGTCAACACAGAACACGCTTTTGAAATTCTGTGCCTTGAGAATGCCGCGGAGTGCTTGGTGACGGGTGATTGTGGGATGGAAGTGACCAAGACAACAGGGAATGCGTTGATGTTCCATATGCATTGTTGGTGCCCTTCATTGTCTACATGTGAATTATTGGGGGGTAATTTAAATGATGCGGGGCTGGTCGGCCAATAGGTAGATTAGCGTTGTCATGGGAAATGTCATGTCTTAATTTATCTCCGAATTTATCAATAGCATTGATCTGTTACGATAGCGGGTTGCGTTAAGAGGTAAATGTAGGTGTGCGGATTGTTAAGCATTGCGTTAATACCCTTCATGATGAGCATTGTGCAGTAGCCTCACAAAAGGTGTAATAGGATGGTCTTCTGTAATCCATAAACCTGTTCACCAAAACCTTGAGTATTATACCCGAAAACCACCGGAGCAGCAACTCTCGTCAACACAAATGCGCACAGAAAACCTCACTTTTTGTAAGTGGTTCCCTTCACATCGGTGAGTACCGTCCTTGATTTAGTAAATGTTATTCAAATTTTAATTATTTGTTACGAAAGATTTTGGGGTAGGATTTGAATTAAAGTTATATCCAGCCGGGAATAATTTATTTGCCTGTCTTTTGAAACAAAAATACACCAGTCAATGACTAAGGAACATAAATATTCCCGGAAGGGTGGTGTTGATGCAGGACCGCTAAGGCGTAGGACCTCTAATCCTGCCACCATCTCCCGTTGCCTGGCGAGATAAAAATGAAATTGTGTAATTTTCGTATTATAAGGTAACAATACACTGTTATTAGTTTTAGCTATAGGCGCCGCAAAGGCCAAGTTATAGTTATAATAATAGTAATGCCACAAGGGTCAAGTTATAGTAATGCCACAAGGGTCAAGTTATAGTAATAGTAATGCCACAAAGGTCAAGTTGTGGGAATGTCACAAGGGTCAAGTTATAGTAATAGTAATGCCAGGCAGTTGTGGGTTACGTTGATAGTTATATAGTTAAGCCGATTCTAGCATCACCAGTTAACTCACGCCAAGCTAACTGGTAACCAACCTCTAGAACGTCGTTTCAGAGGCCGCAGGTGGACGAAGACCGACGCGGTGAGACGTGACGTTCTTCATAAGCATCCATCAGGCAGGCTGGGTGTTATCCCTTGTAGGGGTGAGGTGTCACGTAGCGGACGGAAGGACGAGGACTGGACGACACAGGCACCTGGAGTGCTTAGCGCTCCATCTGGAGGGTTATAGGTTCACCGGATGAAAGAAAGTGATAATGCATGCTGAGAGGAGTACAACCGAATTATTGCGTTGTGCTGGCTGAAAGGGTCAAAATGATCTGCCCCAAGCGCTAATGGCATGCTCCCGAAGTAAAGTTGATGATACATTCAGAAAGCCTAGGTTGCAGTCAGGTTAGCTACCGGTAAGCCTAGCGCTAGAACTGGTGATGCTCTACCTGTCTTATTTATTTTCTACATTTGTGCACTCAGGTTTTCCAATATATTATCTCGTGTCTTTCTTTCTCATGTATTTCATTATCTTGGAGGTACGCCAACTCCTCTCTTCCGAGAACCTGGGTTCCTCATTGATGTAAATTAATGAGGGGGCAGGAAATGTTTCGTGACAATTTCATGAGGCTGAATTCAACACAATTTACACAAACGCTTATCGAATGTCTCACCTATAAAAATCCAATCTTTTCGAAATATTAGACCTCTTTATTAGAGTTTGTTCGTTTGTTTTGTAGTTAGGTCCTAGTTAGATTACGAAACTAATCGCTTTTAGAAATATAGGAAATTCAATTTCATCTTCAGTACGGTTAATTCGAAAGCCAAGACTCAGCTTTCCGTTATCATTTGATCAGAAAAATAAATTAGAGTATACTATTAAATTCGCGTACAAGAGTTATTATACTTAACCAAGTAACTGAGTTGACATCGCGAATATGATTTAAAAACTAAAATAGCGACACGGAATTTTTATTTAGTTATGTGTAGAACAGACAACGCAATTTAATAACCGCCTTAAAAAAATGCATTTTCCAAAATACTTTCGGTAAACTTACTTTTAAATAATTCTCCAAGAAATTTAAACAAACAATTTTTCACCTTAATTCTTATTTAGTATATCTGAAGAATTCGTCTTATTGGATCAAGGCACAACGAGCGACAGCACTTCCGAACGATTTATTTGATTTAAGTTTTGAACGCATTTTCAACTCGAAATGCAACTACTTGTAAATCAAATCATCTCTTTGTCTTATTCGGAGCCTCTTCTTAATCTGAAGACATAGTGATTTTGTAAGATCATAAAGTTTTCTGCGATTAATCAATCTTAGTTAACACGCCTTACAATATTTTATATATAGCGACTCAACCTAGAAGTTTATATGGTGGTGACTTAAATTTAGGCTAATTCGTTTCAAAACGACACAGCTCTCCTAAATTTGATATCGATGTGGTAACGCAACCGATAATGTGATAACAAGAGTTGCACAGGGCTAGCAACTACAGCAGCAAAACAAATAAGCTCATTCAAATCTTAAACCTTCAAAGACCTCATGGGGCAATTGTTTTGTGTGGTAAGATCTCACGACAAGGATTAATTTTCAACTTGCTGACGAAACAAAAAATGAAATGAAATTATTTGCAGATAACTTCGACTTTCGTTTATGCATTGTAAACGTAGTGGTCTTTGCACGCAGACTAAGATGTGTATGTAAAATATTCATAAATGGTTTTTATAATCCGAGAAGGGCGGCGGCTGAGAGTTTTAGGGAGATCGCTTCGAACATGTTCGAATTCTGTCCGAGATTGATAGTCAGTCAAAGAAAACTAATTTCATACTACACCATGAAAGGCATTTAACGATTAATGAATTAATAATTCTAACGTTTTCTTATATAGCATACCTTAACAAAGTCAACAAATTAGGTGGAATGCTTCAGTTTTTATTACTAATGTGTTCAGTATTACTAATGTGCTTCTGCCGTATAATTCACCTCGCATTCGTGAGAATATTTAGTCATTACCCGTTCTTCTTCATGAGAAGTTATTCCTTTAAGTTTTTTTCTCCTAGAAAAAGGTGTCGGACATTTTTGTTCTTGTACAATTGAAGCCGGCTTGTTTTCATGTTCACCTCTACGGTGCAATCGGAAGCTGACAGCAGGCGAATTTCCAGCTTTAATTTCCGCGGCAGCAGCTTCCTAGTTCAGACGAGGGCGCACTAATTGGAAAACGCTTCAGTCCGCGTACAAAACATAAGGATAAGAATAGAATGAGCAAAACCTGAAGATGGACATGAGTGAAACATGAGAGCGAATATGAGCACTGCAGACAATGCATGTAGATTTTTTTCGTACAATAGAACAAAATTGATATGATTTCGGCAGTGCATTTTATTCATAACACTAATAAATTGCTGTGAATATTAAATTGCTAGTTTATGAATGTTATTCAATGAGAGCTATTACTATCATTGAATGTTGCTTTCCCAGAACTAAAACCGTTTTGAACTGAATGCTATTTTTTAGCATGAAAGCTATTTCACTGATTTGAGCTACAAAATAAGGGTCAGAAATGCGCGCGCTTGATCCTGGAGGGTAGTTGATTTTCATTGAAGTTTGATTAATGTTTACACACCTTCCAGTACACTAGCGAATGTGGACAAAATTCGCTAAGTAGTTTAAATCGGAAGTCAAGTTCAAGAATTTTTTTTTTGCAACCAAACTATACAAGTTAATAAATTAATTTACTCAACATATCACATAAAAATGACACATTTTGCAGCATTATATGCTCACAGAGAGAACGTAATTTTGCGATGAAAGTTGTGTTTGTTTAGCCCGAGACACGACCAGTTAGCGCCTCCGTCTCTCTGTATGGAAATGAACGCCTTGCACCCCAGCGACTCAATGCCCTCTCTCTCACAGGCAGACGCGATAGCGACCCAGCATCGGATTGCGTACATTGGATACAAGTGCATGCTGAGCACGAAGAGGACATTCCTCCGAAAACATGGGGCGATTTTCGATCGGAGATAAAGGAAAGTATTCATTTTACACACGAGGATTTTATCGTCGATTTTTTGGGGAACAGAAGGAGCAGTTTTGAGGATAGCTCATACCTTTGCCTTATACGGAGCCTTTTTTTACTTTAAGTTATGGTGATTATTTAAAATGTTCTTTCTCACCTTTCTGAAAGTTAGCGGTAAAATTTTGGTGTAATAAAAATGATTGTTCCCTAACACTCAAAATGTGAGTTAAAATAGCAGCTAGTGTCTACCCTAGAGGTAGATACTCCCTTAGCATAGGATGGAGTCAATCCTCTTTAAGTTCAAAATTAGCTCTACAAATTATTAATGAAGTAACAGGAATGACGAATGAGGTATTCACTAACTAAGGTTGAAAATCTCTGAAATAGACAAAGCTAACTAGCCTAAAACTATTGCCTATCTAGAGCCTCGAAAGGGCTTTTAGCTTCGAAAAAAATTCAATATCATCTGTAAACCAATTTACCAAGGGAATCCTAGCTCTCACTACGATGTCGAAAACATCACCGCCTGGCGTTTTAAGATTTTTATCAGCAATTAAATAAATAAAGTATTGATGTACATGGAAAAAGTCTTTCACTCGTAATATATGACTCCGGTGAGAAAAAGATCGAGTTTTCAATGAAAGCATGGCTATGAAAGACTTATCCACTCAAACCAACGAAGTTCATAGACCCATACTCTCATCAATACAATTTCTATTCTTCAGAAATATCATAAAATAATTTCAGACATTGATCAAATAGTCATTTTTCAAAGATGAGTGCAATCGAAAGAATTCCATTTTCGATGCCTTTTTAAAATCCAGTACCGGAAGACACGCGGGACTGCAAATGGTCAGGATTACTTTTTTATAGTTTGAAAGGTGAAACTTCGAGGTGTTCTTTGATGCATGAACCATGTTTTAACCTTTTATTTTGATAGTTTGCTAAAGGAAAATTATCTCTCAAAGTTTACAATGCCCTGCTGAATGATAAACGGCCCAAGAAATTGAGCGAGCGATGGCGGCTCAATTACTAAAATGATTGCTCCCCAAACCGTTGCCTTGATCCAAAATTAGTCGTCAGTCTGCGAAGTTGAGTTCATTTTTGGGAACTTTTTCTCAGAAGGAAGGGATTGACTCTCTCCCTCTTAATTTTGAACAATTAAAAAGAAAACATTGGCATTACGAAATGGCATCATGAAAGGAAGAGCAATGTTTTAATCATTATGAACAATTCTCTTACCCGAAAGTTTTCCTAACATATTTTATATTTCTGATGTATTTTCTCTAATGAATTCACCAAGTGAATATGTATTTAGTTGTATGGGAGTGCTTGTATTGTCATTTAAGAAATATTAGTTTAATAATTGGAATGATGATCACTGGGTGCTCAATTATTTGAAGGTTTTTCTCTGCACGAGTCCAAAAAAGCTCAACGTTCTGGAACTCTGCTTTTCATGTACATTATAAGATTGACTTATAAATGTTTCAATTCAACCAAGAGAAACTCTCCTTTGGTAATTAGTGCACTATGTAGATAAATCCAGGTTTAAATTAAAGAACTTGATTTAATTGTCCTAATATTTTTTGAAAATCAGACGATCTTCACGAGCAGTGTTTTAATGATCTAAAGCTTACAACGTAGGATTTGTTGTACTCACACAACCGTTATTACGACCAGCATCTTTAAACAGGTATTGGCATCCGGTAGTCGCCGGTATCAAAATGTCAAGTAAGTGCTACTCTGCAGTAAATTTAGATGAAGACATTAGGTCACAAATTTAATTTGAAAAACAATGCATTGAGGTTATTTTTGAGCGAGGACCATATATTCGTAGAACCTTGATGCGTCAATCTGTGAAAAAAGGGTTTCTTTCTACGAAAACAATAACTATGAAGCAATTTTCAAAAAACTACATTCACTGAAAAGGAGCATATCGATCAATTCTTCAAGTTCAACAAAAGATTCATAGAGTTTTTAGTATCATATAATCTTACATGGATATTCCAAGCCTCTAAAAAATTCTTCTCCAGCGAGGCTGTCGCGACCTTGCTCTGACCAGGACAACTGCGGCCACAACTTTGGTGAGGGAAGGTCGTCGTCATTTTTTTGGAGGCCAACTCTCTCACCGCTCGTCAAAATAACGAGATGGCCGCAGCCACATTCAGTGCCTTCAAGAGTCTTTCCTCCTCTCCGATAGAGAAACTACTTCAACACAAGCTTCGTAGAACTTTATCGTGTTATGCAGGAAGAATAAATATACTTGTATATTTTTTCCGAAAATCTTTTACGTATGCAATTAAATTGATTCCTTCCAGTTATCGTGACGTTTTCTGTTGCATAGTTAGGTCCACCTTTGTATATTTATACCCATTTTTTAACCCCAACAGCGTTTGACAAATTTAATAGCCACAATTGCAGACCTGTTTCCCTAACATCTTCGGATAGTACAACTGTTTATGAGCAACACCAATACCTTTTCTACGATCAAATGCTGTTCCAGATATGACAGATATTTGCGTGCTCAAGGGAAGTTAAACACCGTTTTTTAACGTCAGAATTACCAAAACATAACATTGAAACTTCAGGAAAACTTGTGAAGATTTCATTTCTTTTCCTTAGTTTTGTTTGTCTTCACCTCAATTTGAACGCCCAGTACTCATAGGATTTAATATATGAAGGATGATATTGGTATTGTATGTTACTTAGATATCAATAAATATTTCGACTCTCACTTAAACGTAACGTTAAGCTAAGGCTTAAATATCTTCTTGAATTGAATTCATTGGGTGCAAAAACCTTTGTCCAGAATTGGTTAAAGATTCGAGCCATTACTGTGGCTTTTGCGTTACAATGGCTCAAGTTACATGAAGCTAAGTGGAATCTATAAACTATTTCCACTGATGTAAATCGCGTTTGGCTAGTTTTCCATGAGCTGAAATATCTAGTTACATATTAAAATATTTTTTTGTATTGCATTGAAGGACGTGAAAGTTGATTCCAAGGATGAAATTTATTCGGACGTAGAAGTAACAATTAATTGATTAATTGAGAAATCTAGGTCGAGGAGAGCTACGTGCTTCTTTTAAACTAAAGTAAGGAAAATTACCAATGTTCAAGGGATGTTGTTGGTTAGGAACTGAACTATTCCTGTTTTTCTGCTTCTTTGGGAGATTAAAGGCGTAATTGTTTTTCATATTTGACTGACATTGGAGAGATCCATAATTTTTACAGTTACCATATCAGAGAAACTAGCGCCGCGTTGATACGTAGTGCAGAACTAATCATCTAATATTGAACACTCAAGTCCATCGTGCAGACTATAAAATTGGGATCTCTTTACATGATGAGTGTAATTTCTTTAAACATATAAACCCTTATGATATTCCCTGGCATGAAAATTATTTATAGGATTAACATCATGATGAAAAAAATTGTATTTTGCAAAATGGGTAAGAAAAATTTAAGAACTAATACCCAGTGTGTTCTAAAGGTTATGTGAACATTATTTATTTACGACTTTCACACACCTGAACAGTAGCATGTAGAAGCAATGTGCAGTGAATGGGAAGTGCCACCCAAACGTCTTAATGCACATACAATATTATTATTGGATCACAAAATGGAAGGAATGACGCCATTCTTTACCAAGAGAGACATGTCACTGAAATAAAAGCCATTTGAGAAAATTCTTCAAGCAACAGTGCAACGATTCCAATGACCTGCAGAACTGAACCCAGAGACATGGCAGTAAAATAAAATACATCTAAGAAAACTTTACGTGATTGTTTACATGCAGAAGTACAACGATTCCAAAGATCCGTAAATAGCGATAATTTACACCGAAGGCTGAAAGGTGCTCCAGTAAAAAGTTGATTTACAGTGAAACATTTCGAAATATTATTCACAGCATACTTTTGAATTACTTAATATTCGACAGTTATTTGCAATGATGATCTCAGCAATCCCAAATGACTTACACTTAGAAACTTGATGTTTTATAATGTCTTGGTTTTGTTCACGAAATATCCAAGCGAAGTTTATAACAGATTTAATTCAAGTAAATGGAACTGTAAATTTATTTTGTAAAGAAACTGAGCTTACGGAAATAGAATAATTTAATTCAGTATTATTGGTCTGAGAAAATCCTGTATGTATACTGAAATGACTAATTAATTTGAGGAACCGAATTTTATTATTTCCAACTACCAATGCTGACGCAAAGTGGGTACTCAGAATGATAGTAAATACTTTAAACAGCCACTCGTAAGTAATTTTTCTAACGCATGAGTCTCAGATGTATGAAATGTACCCTAGAAATTGTACATTATAAACTTTAAGCATTTCTGAGCTTGTAGTTTTACTTCTGGCCCCAAATATTGCAGACAACCTCAGTCTCTCGCGGTTTTTACTGAAAAGTCTCATTCTGTCAAGGTTCAATGAGAATCGGAAACCAATTGACTACCAAGAGATACTCCGAGAATTGCTGTTATTTGACTGGAAATTGGCTGTCAGCTTCAGCATTATCGGTCCCACTCAATCACACTCACTTCAGAGATCGATTAAAGTAACCTGTTTATGGCACCAGAACAATTTTTTCCCCGGATCTTCTTGCACAGAATCTACTTGGAAGTTCCATTCCAACACCAACTTCAGAAAAAAGCAAGATATATTCTTAATTGTTACTCTCACCATCAACAACGTTTCTTCATCCATTGTATTAATTTTCTTTCGTCCTCGAAAATTCATAGATTTATGTATTGGGTACAGACCTCGCCCATGATTATGTAGGTGTTAACATTGAACTCGGAGGTAATTAATTGAGCATCTGACAGCTCATTAGAGGGCGGGGCTTAATCGTGCCGGTCTAATCAGGCCTTAATGAAACGGCCAGCTCTGGGTCTTGAAATTTACTGCGGTCGCTGACAATTATTTCCAAGCACTTCCATTCGAGTCAAGCTCGTCCTGCTTCTTGTTTTTGACGTACTCGTTTGCTGCATTTCCTTATTATTAAAATTCCCTTTAATGTTTTTCTTTCGAGAGCGCATTAGTTGAGATTTCTGCTTGTATTATTTCTGAGACTTCCGAGGAAAGCTATCAGAATCTGATGGGGTCGCGTACCACTGGCCTGTGTTGAGTTAGTTTTTATAGGATTATTATTATGTATATTACGTTCACTGTCTGAGTTATAGCTTATTTGAAATATAGCATCTGATCCGAACGTTCATCATATTTAAATAAAAAAACTCTCACTTAGGGCCATGTTTTTCTGACAACAGTGTTGTTTGTATCGAATTAGAAATTTGAATTTGTGCCCTGAGTTGGGATGGAATACATCCAACGAAAATAAAAATATTACTTTTTATACTTCAATTACATATACACAAATCTAATTGCACGTAAACACCATGAAATCTTCAAAGGAATAGAAAATATGCCAGAAAATGATAATACAAAAAAAAATAATAAAAAGAACATCAATTTCACTTCTTTTGCTATGGGGCATAAGAAGATTATGGAATCATTTTCCACTACTGATTATTTCGTCCAATAAAGGTTTCTATTTGTTTCTTCTTATTTTGAGTGCGGTATTTTCCCAATATCTGAATTTCTGCCTGACAATATCTGAATTTCTGCCCGCGCAGCCAAACACACTCGATGTACGGCCAGATGATATTGATGAAATGAGAGAAGTAGACCTCTTCTTGGTAAATACTGGACATACTTTAAAATTCATTGAAGTTAAACTGAAAGATTCAATAGGTATGTACGGCCCAAAATAGAATTTTTAATGGCTTCTTTTAAATAAATAATGATTTTTTATCTGAAAAAGTAAAAAGTTATGTCGTAGAAAAAGTAAATCAGATGTAAATTATATAAAGTCCCTTGCATAATGATGTTGTTAAAAACTTTTTCGTATGTGATATTAAAAGTCATTGCGGAAATGTTGGAATTTTGATAGGCTGCATGCTCACTACCCGGCACATAGATGCATTTATGAACCCTAATTGATAATCGATGTGACTGAGCCATGCAGCGCGAGTACGATAAAATCAAACCTTTCTCTCGATGAATCAAATCGAGGTATGGAATACACAAATCAAAATAGTTCTTTAGTACATAGATCTATTATTCGTGATTTTGAGCATTTTTGCCAATCTCATGCAGATCACAAACATTCTTCGCCGTTCAATTTGAGCATCGATAAAGTGCATCTGAGTGCACTCTGTCCTCATCAAGCAACGCGCGTGCAAATATGCAGCACATTTCTGGAAGCATTGCATCGATGGGACCACGACAGCAGTGATGGCAGTTCCTCACTGGCCGTACCGGTTCTTCCCAAATACTTTTTATCATGCTAGCAATCGCGAGCATTTGTGCGTGCATGGGCATCCAGCAATTTCGCTCGTCATAAATTTTGAGGCACTGTCCACGTTCAAGAACGTTCTGTTATTCCCTCGTATGAGGACGGGACAAGGAGTGATACAAAATCTGAACCTTAAATTAACGAATAGAAGTCATACCTGTGGTCAAATTCGCTCCTAAATTCGCCCATATGGCCACTCTGAGAGCAAGAAATGGTGTAACAGAGAGGAAATGAACCAATATTACTTGAGACATCGTAACCTGGCTGACCTTTGCGTTCTGAATTACGCAAAGGCAATTCAGGCCGCATTGCATACACAGGCAGTTGACTCTGCGCATTTCTTTGGCTATATTAAATTTTCAATTACAGCGCTGGGCTCAACGCAGTGTGCGTATGAAGAGTTTCGTTGCAGTTTCTACGTGTTATATCGCTCTGAAAACTCGTCAGAGAGGAACTTAGTTCAAACTAGTAATGTCATTCAGAAGAGACTATTTTTTTACGACACTCTGAGATCCCCGAACACAGTGTTGATGCATTAGAGAGCTTATATTGTTATTCTGTTTAGAAGAACGATGAAATAATCGAGGCTGAGCCGATATATGTAGCGTTATTGAAGATTCATCTATGGCTCATTAAAATTAACCAAATCCGTTAATCACCAGTGATTAATTTAATTATGCGAAACAAAAAGTGATGTTTATGATTGTCGTTGTTATTAAGTTTTGTTCAAAGCTGACATTGTGAGTTTATAATAAATGAGTCATTGTCAGTGGAGGTTTTTTGTATATTTTTGTCCGTGAGCAAAAAATGTTTGTGGGTTTTACGACGGAAAATGATATCGGTTACCTCCTTTTCAAAATGTTTCAAAATTCTGTCAACTTTTTCTCAGTAATGAATTCGAGAGGCAATGGTATAGGAGTGAAAATTTTCTCACGAAACAGTTTCGGAAAACTAAGATGCTTTTGCGCTGTGCTGTTATAATTTCGATCAACAAAGAATACAAAAGAGACAACACTCATTTAAAGGAAGCAATAGGACTGCAAAACTATCCTACTGGTACCTAGAATCGAATTAGAATACACCAACATCATAAACAAGTTTAATTTCGTTGTTATTATCTATCGAACAAAAATTGCTAAACCATTTTTTAACATTTAGCTTACTTTTTCGGATTCATCACAGTCCTGTTCTGAGAGCAAGGGGGTAAAAGGCTGTTTTCGCACGTAGTTCAATGACGTTCAAGCATCTTATCGTCAAATCTATTCCACATCGATTCCATGTTCTACCCAAAGTGTGCGCCCGCCAGGCATATAAATAGGATCGGCGAGAGACATCGTGGTTCATTAGCGGTGGTCTGCCGTAGAGGTCGGGTTTACAAACAAAAGCGTCGCTGTCAGTAGCGGAGCTCGGCTGTCGAGAAAGCATCTGTAGAGATCACTGATGCGCTATAAAGTAACGAGATTATCTTCCGATCTAAAGGTTCTCTACCAATTACGAAGCCTGTGTCAATTCTGAAGTACAATAAAGAATAACCACATTCGGCTGTGATTCACTCCCGAACCTCATTCGCGTTTAGTTACGACCTGATACTGAAAGGGCCGGAACATTTCTGGTGGCCCGTGTATGGGGAGCCACATTCAAGATATCCACATTGCCACATTGCCCCATTGAAGAAGAAAGATATCAAGAATTGATCTTCGGTTCTGCTGATCCGTGATTTTAAGTGTGAGGAGTGTCACCCTGTTTGGAGTAACGTCGCATAGTTACCACATTACTTCAGAGCATCGAGAAAAGGAAGAAAGACGTCAGCGCAGAAAATCAAAGTGCTTTCCAAGAAACTCTTCGAGAAAGAAACTCTTCGAGAAAGAAACACTTCGAGGGAGAAAAAAATCGAAAATCTACAAAATGGGCTACTCAAAGGAGAAGATGATGTGAGGGGTCCAGTCCAACAACCTGGTCTGTCGACGGGATCTACGCATCTACGCACCGTCATCTGCAACGAGAAGATCTACGAGAACTACGCATCGCCAAAATATTAAGTTAAGTGTACGCCGATAATGTTGCTTGCAAATTAAAAATAAGCATGCGCTCAAATTAATGATTATACGTCATCAATATAAAATTAATGAGTAGGAAGTTAAGCAGTAAGCAGTAAGTAGTAAGCGGTAAGCATTGCAAGCGCTGGTTCCGGGAAGTGGAAGTTGAGCGGCGAGAGCTAGCAGCGTAGGCATTGCGAAAGCGCAGTAAGCAAGCTGATTTCCCGGGAGTGAGAGAGCGAGCGTATACGCGGAAACGTTGTGTGGAGAGGTAGTCCATTGTTCTCCAGAACAATTGAAGGAAGTTGTTGCTATTGTTCTCGGCCCATTGTTCTCCGGCGTATAAGAGTAAGCTGGAGCAGCTTGCCTCTGTTCAGAGTGGTGCCAGCCTTCACGAGCAATTAGCAAATAGCCTGTTTTAAGTCCACTGAAAATGTGAGTTAAAATTTTATTGTATGTAAAATATTATCATTTGCATGTAGAAAATTTTATTGTGTGTAGAACATTTTTCTTTTAATGGAAATTGGAGGTTTATGAATATAGGATTATTTTTGTGCTTATGTCGAACAGTGACTCTGACGAATACGAGTACATAAGAACAACCCCGTACTTGACTAGCTTTGGTAGGTTATCCGTCCCTGTTTTCAGATTATCAATTCCTCAAATACCTAGCACGATGGCGACCACTGTTACCCCTGTTATCAGTGCAGCCGTTACAACAGTTAGCTCTGTAACTAGTACGGTTACCGCTGTGACAACTTCTATTGTAGGTCCAATACCTAGTGTTGTGATTGCTGGGCAGGATCTACCGCAGTACCGAGGTAGAAGACGTAGAAATGACCCGGACTTCATAGAAAACAAATCACTAGAAACGCATATAAAAAATGTGAGAGCGTATTTCAACATGCTCTCAGACAATTCTGAAGAAGCGAAACTAAACTTATTGTTGCGAACTGCAGACAAGCGGGTAGGCGATTTCAATACGGTCGTAGCCTCCATAATTAGTGAAGGTTATGAGTTGAGTTTCGAAGAAGTCGTGCACCTGTTAGAAAATATCTACGTATCAAAAGGTGAAAGATCTTTGCACGCGGTCGCCTGTGATCTAAATAACGTACGCCTGAAAAGAAACGATGCATTAGCGAGCCAGTTTGTAGCTATTCTATCCAAAATCCGTAAGCTAACCCACAGAATAATGACCAGCCCGGAGTGTTCGAACAGAGCCCACCCCTATGTAGTAAATTGTCCCGATCCTGTTGCCCTCGATAAGTATGTCGAGAATACTTTAATTGTTGCATTAGCTATGGTTATCAACAACCCCCTAGTAACCGAAGATTTCTCCAAAAAACTATTTAACAAACCCTTTAACTCGTCGGAAGAGCTCCTTCAGAGACTAGTGACTGTAATTCGCAATTTTCCCGAGGATAAACAAATATTAGCGACTCGATCTGAGAGATCTATGGAAATCTATTGTGCTGAGGATGATCATTCGTCCGAATCAAACTTTGATGCAGCCTGTGACGAGGCCGAAGTGCATACAACAGAAAGAGGCGGATTTCGAGGTAGAGGTAGGACGCGTAGGCCCTACTGGAGACCAAATTTCCCGAGACCAACTTTCCGTGCTAGACCTCACGTAAAATCTTATGTTGGAGATAGAGAATTAGGAACTCTAGAAGTTCAGGCAGTGGAGACAGCTGAAACAAAGCGTTGCTCGAATTGTTACAATCATGTGTGTGTCTGTCAAGGACAAAGTGTGTCGGGAACCATTGTGGCTAGGAAACCGACTGATTGGTACAAACCAGGTTCATCTCAGACAGCCACCGAGCATTCACTGCGTGATGTAGCTTGTTTTCGTTGTAATAAGTTAGGACACTACGCAAGAGATTGTAGATCCAGAAGAGACTATTTAAACAGACCAGGCAGACCGGCTCGTGTCCGTGCGCGAGGACAGTATAAAACTCGTATGTCAGAAAAAGGCCAGGTAGAAACTTACCAAACTAACAGTGCCAATGATTTTTTAGCGTAAACAGCAGAGACGATTTCATTTCCAATAGAAATAACGTCGATGGTAAAAATGAAACTACAATAACTAAGTATGACTCTACGGCGACAAATCCCTGTGAACCCGAGGAGAATTCTGGTGCTGAAGATTCCCTCGTTAAAAATGTCGAGAGAGTTGATGTGTTAAACATGTCTGGAGGTTCCCTCGTTAAAAATGTTGAGATGGTAGATCCACTCATCAAGTGTCAAAATAGATATGAATCGCTGGGAGAGGCGGAATTAAGTGATGATCTGAACGCTCATGGCACTAGTTTTGAAAGCCATTTAACGACGAACGTTTGTAAATACGAAGAAGATGAAGAAGTTGAAGTTACAGGACAAAATGAATTATTTGTAATACGAAAAAGTCATAAGCCCATGATTGTGCTTAGAAAAGATGCAGACCTGTGGAATGCATTGATTGATTCAGGATCAGAGAAGTGCCTAATCAGCTACCACAGAATAAGTGAGATAAGTAATGACGTGAAGCCAAGTTCTCTGACTATAAAAGGCGTTAACGCTAAGAGTAATGTTGAGGGCGAGGTGGAGCTTGTCCTGAAGTTAAAAAACGGTGTAAGTTTAAAGACAAATGCTTTAATAATTAAAGATGGTATTTACAATTATGACGTCATTATTGGGCGTGATTTATTGGACAAGAACGCCGTAGTAGACTTAAAACAAGGATGTTTAATTATCAAAGATGAGAAAATTCCCTTTGCAGAGGTAAAACGACGAAAAAAGAAAAAGACAGAGTGTCTCGAGTATTTAATAGAGAATACTGAGTGTCTCATGGCGGACACGATTACGTCCAGAGCTAAGAAAAAAGTCCTAAATAAGCTAAGAGAGAAGAGGACGTGCATTGCTGAGAAAGCAAGTGAGGAAGTAAGAAGGGATGGTAAGAGAGAAAATCAGCCTGTTCGAGGCGTAGTTGCAGTTACCAATTCCCAAACAAGGCCAAGGCCGTTAAGAGTGCATACTCAAAGAATTGAAATTGCTCCCAATGTAATTTTTAAACATGTTGGACATGTTGGAAAGTGTAAAAATGGAGAATACATAATAAAGAAAGCAACTTTGAAGGAAGGCGTGTGTGTCGCCGAAGCAATTGTGAGAGTTAATAATAGGAGAAAGATTCCGTTGTTGTTAATTAATAGCTCCGACAGAGCGATTGTTTTACCAGAGAATGCAATTATAAGTACTTTAGAAAAAGTGGAGAGGGATCACATTGAATCCGAAGTTTACTTGTCAGATGTACAAGGAGAATTAAAGGAAGGATTGAGTACCTTTGTGGAGGCAGCGAGTGTTGTTCAGGACAGTCGTTTAGATGTCGAGAAGAAAGACACTAATAGTAAATCTGTCGGGATCACAGGAGTTGTCGACGAAGGGTACGTTTATGATTCCAAAGAAGTAGCCCGTGGTCGGCGGAAATTAAATAATGATGATATCAAGTGTAACGATGACGAAATGAAGCCTGAATTGCTGAGTTTGTTGAATGAATTCAGAGACGTTATTACTATAGACAATGAATCGATCTCAGCTGCTGCAATTAAACCATACAAAATACGTTTGAAACCTAACGTGGATGTCGTAAATGTCCCTCCCTATCGTATTGCCCACCGTTACATGGAAGACTTGAAAGTCGTTAACGAAAAAATGTTAGACGACGGAATTATTAGACCATCGATTTCAGCTTATAATTCACCGATAATTGTAGTTCATAAGAAAGATGGAACTATACGTCCGGTAGTTGACTTTCGCAAAGTAAATGAGGTAATTCATGAAGAATCATTTCCGCTGCCGCGAGTGGACGAGCTTCTCTATAGTTTAAATGGTCAAAAATATTTTTCAAAACTAGATCTTAGGTCAGGATATCATAATATTACACTGACCGATGAGAGTAAAGAAATAACCGCATTTACAGTTGGTAGTAGAAAATATGAATTTAATCGTTTACCCTTTGGTTTAAAAACTTCCCCTGCATATTTCCAGTCAGTCATGACGCAAACGCTATCTCCTGTTCTAGGAAAACTATCTTTCGTCTTTATGGACGACGTGCTCATATTTTCTAAGGAGAAGGCACAGCATCTTGCCGATATAAAAGTTGTACTTGAACTATTAAGAAACGCTAGATTGTCAATCAAAACTGAAAAATGTGAGTTCTTTAGGAACGAGATTGAATATCTCGGACATTCCATTAGTGGAATGGGAACCAGAAGCACCGGTACTGACAAAGTAAAGAATTTAGAAATTCCAAAGAATGTTAAACAACTACAGTCATTTCTAGGACTAGTAAATTTCTTTCGTAGGTACATAAAAAATTTTGCGAGTATCGCAAGCCCACTCTATAATCTCCTAAAGAAAAATGTCGAATTCAATTGGTCAAAAGATTGTCAAAACGCTTTTGAAAAATTAAAGGGTGAATTGTGTGAAAGCACGGTCTTGAGTCACCCAAACTTCGATCAAAAATTTCATCTGTTTTGTGATGCATCAAATGTTGGCATCGGAGCTGTTTTACTCCAGTCATCTACTGATAAAGTTCGAAACATGAGACCTGTCGCATTTTTCTCTAAAACGTTGAATTCCACTCAACGACGGTACTCAACTACGAAAAAGGAAATGTTCGCTATAGTTGAAGCGTTAAAGTACTTTAAATATCTTGTTTTAGGCTATGATCTGGTCATTTACACCGATCATAAGCCTTTAGTTCCTTTGTTTTCAAAGAAATTGCCTGAAGACAACACGCTCGCTAGGTGGAGTATTTATGTCCAAGCCTTTGATGCCAAATTAAAGTATTTTTCTGGGAAAGCGAATAGTGCCGCCGATGCATTAAGTAGATTAAATCATGACAAAAATCCTTTAACAGAAAAAGAACTGTCAGAGTGTTCTGATTTAACCCCAGATGTAGAGACTTTTCCCGTTGTAACCAGGCTGCAAGCCGCTGCTGCGGGTAACAAATGTAACAAGCCCGTGACTGAGGAAGAGTTCGAGGAGACAATGCCAGGAAGTGATGACGGAAGAAACAACAACAGTACTGCTGAAGACCCCAGACGTGAACCCAGTGACTTTAATAGCAGACAGAAAACGAGCTTGTGCAGACTGGATAAAGTTAACAAGACTACAGACCATTCAAGTATTAACGACAACTGGTCGTTAGACGAATTTAAACGTGAACAAGATAGTGATGCCTTTTGTTCTGAAATGAAGGATGCCCTAGAGAATGCAACAAAAGTTTCTAATACTGACATGAATGAATTTCTGATTATGAATGACATTTTGTATAAAAGACGAAGAATTGACAACAGACCCAGCACCATTCTGACTATTGTTGTGCCATATACTCTGTTGCACAAGACAATTCTATTCATACACAATTTGTCCCATACAGATTTGAATCATACCTTGTTTAAGTTTAAATTACAATATTTTCATCCGTACGAACGGACAATTACACGCAAAATTGTTGAATCTTGTGACATCTGTAAGATTCTAAAATCACGAATACCGACGCCGATTAAAATTCTAAATGCTCCAATTGGAACACGATGTTTTCAAACGGTCAGCATGGACTTCTACGGTCCATTACCAATGACGGACAATGGTAACAAATATATTCTTGTATTTATCGACCTATTTTCACGTTTTGTTAAATTATATTCGACTAGTGACCGATGTACAGAGACTGTTACAGATTGTCTATGGAATTTTTGCTGTTTGTTTGGTACCCCGGACGTGCTACTGTCCGACAATGCCCTGGAATTTAAATCATCTAATGTGAAAAATTTCACAAAAGGACTTTCTATCTTAAAAAAGGAAGTTCTAGCTTATTCCCCTTTTTCAAACGGCATTGTTGAGCGATGTAATGGTAAAATTCGACACCTGCTCAAGTTATATCTAAATTTTCTTACTCATAATGAGTGGGATAGATTGCTGGATATTGTAGAGAATTCGATTAATAATAGCTATAATGAAACTTTAGGAGATACACCCGCATACACGGTTTTCGGTAGAGATACGTGTGTTTATATCAGTTCTACTAATTTAGAAGACTTCAATGTTGCGACTACATATGAAGATGTTCACAAACAAAAATTTACCGAGTCATCTATTGTAGTGAACAATATTAGAAATGCGATCATTAACGCCACAATCGAAAGAACTGCCTATAGAAATATGAAACGTCGCGATAAAAATTTAAAAGTGACGGACCGTGTACTAGTAAAAAATCATGCCAAAAAACACAAATTACAGCTAAATTTCTTAGGACCAGGTATCATTGAAAAGCTAGGTAAAAATTACGCAGATATTAAGATCGGTAACAAGATTATCCGATCGAACCTAAACTATGTGCTGCCTTTAGATAAGTTAAGAAGGTAAAATTGTCAACCTAGTTGGAGCTGTTCATTCCTTATATTCTGAAAATGCCATTCCATATATGTATTTCAATGGTATTTAGTTTGTAAGTTCGTTCAATGAGTTTCTAGCTTGTAAGAGTGTTCTACGAGTTTCTTTCTTAAGACTTTATGTATGTCTTGCGTTAGGAAATATTGTGTTGCGCTAACACCTTCAGAAGAGATGTTGAGCTCAGGATGTTGTCATACTGTTGTTGCGACATCAAGAGCTGTGCTCATCAAGCCGTCAGCTAGAGTTGATAAACTGAGCTGTAATCGTGGAGATGTCGACACGAGAGTGCGAGTGTGCAACCGCGAGAACTGCCTCGAATCTGCCGCAGATTGTTTGACAACAATGCTAGGCAGTGTAGTTGGAATGAAAGCGTCTTAATGAGAATGTGTCTTAATGAGAATGAAGCGTTGCCTTATTATGAAACGACAATTGCTTACTTAAACTTGTGGCCATGCTAATATCCTGTATCGTATCCTTTCAGAATCCTTGGGCGACTCCTGAACAATTCCAGGACAGTGCACACTCCGATTTACAAGATACACATACACTTTGAACCTTCAATTAGTACTTGGTAGCGTACTTATCTAAAATCAATAAATCAATCAATCAATAAATCAATAAATCAATCAATCAATAAATCAATCAATCAATCAATCAATCAATCAATCAATCAATCAATCAATCAATCAATCAATCAATCAATCAATTAATCAATCAATCAATCAAAGTTTAATGCCATTGTAATAAGCAAATACTTGCTGTTCCACCTAAGGTTAGCGTTTAATACTACAACGCTAGACTTCCACTTTTTATTCTGAACACGTTTAAATCCCGATGTGCACCGGGGTAAATCAACTGTGGCAGCCGCAGGAAACAAAAATAGTCTTCGGTATCAAGATACGAAAGGAAGTATTACAAGAAGCCTACTGCAACTTTCAAGTGTTCCTGAACCTCGAATCCCCGTTGCGTACTCGAATTCAAGTATTTGAATCGGGAGAACACGTCGAACTCGTGTTCATAATCAGAATTGCTGCATTCCCAACAAATATCCAGTGAGGAATTACTTTTTCTACATCAACATTTATAAAGTCATAATTTATTTATCACATTTATGTGATTAAAATAAATCACAATTTTAATTCCCGCGCTGTTAGTAGTTTTTTGGCCTGCTAAGATGGGCAACAAGGTGTCTAACCTTAATGTAGACACCATTCTAACGGCGATTAAAGCCAACAACGGTCAAATATCGGATGAACTCATCCGACACACCGAGGAAACGAGAGTAGATCTCATTCCTGACCAGTTGAGCGACATAATGTTGCTTCTTTACACGATAATTACTATCATAATTACGGTAATGATTATTTACATAAAACGCGACCTTAATAGAGTAACAGGTCGTCTGAGTGGTGAGGACGTCGCTTTGCGTCGAACCGCCTTAAAAGAAATCTGTACTAGTCCTAAACAAGTAATTGCAGTTTCACCTTAAGCTCTGATTAAGATGGATCTGATTATCATATTCTTGGTTTTAATATCTCCCGAGGAGTAGAATCCTCCCATGTCTTAGATTACTACTATTTTATACGGAGATTTTTTCTATTATATACGGAATATGTTTTTATTGTCGTTAATTATAAACATTGATGTCGCGTTACTCGCCCTCTGCTAAGTTCATTTATTGTTTTAGATTGGTGGAATTGAATTAGCTATTGATTTTTCTTTTATTTCCTTTCAATCTTTATTTTAGTTGAATTGATATGTTATTTTAAATCGTATTTGAATCCTATTCTACTTTTACCTTGCCAATTGTGGTAATGTAATGTACTGTTTAGCGCATTTAAAACTCTTTTTGATATTTTTATGTAACTTACGAGGCCTGTCGAAAAAGTATCCGACATTAATTTTTCCCGCGCAAAGTAGTGATTATAAGGCGGCGCCACTGTGCACGGTGGAAGGAGGAATCTTAATGCGCATGCTTGACTTTTTTCACCGCATTCACTTGGGCCAGTCACTGGCTGGTGGTCGCCAAGTAAGGTGCTGTTCTAAGTGTTTGTCGGATTTAGTTTTCTTGCAAGATGACTGAACGAATTGAGCAAAGACACTGCATCAAATTTTGTCAAAAGCTTGGTGATTCTCAAATTGAAACAATTCGTAAGATTCAGCAGGTGTTTGGGGAAGATGCTATGGGTGTAACACAAATTAAGGAGTGGTTCAACCGATTCAAAGATGGCCGCACATCAGCGGAGAGTGAGCAGCGTTGTGGCAGGCGTTGTGGCAGGCCGCACATTCATCCCATTTGATCCGCAATTTCTTGGCCAAACATGGAATTACGACCGTTCGCCAACCTCCCTACTCTCCAGACCTGGCTCCTTGCGACTTCTGGTTGTTTCCAAAATTGAAGACACCACTGAAAGGATCCCGTTTTGAGAGTAGAGAAGAGATAATGCGGAACGCGACGACAGAGCTGAACACCATTCCAAAAGAAGACTTCCAGAGGTGTTTCCGGCAGTGGAAGGATCGGTGGGCTAAGTGTGTGGAAGCACAAGGAGCCTACTTTGAAGGGGATTAGGGTCCCAACCCCGTCAGGTTGTTGAAGTATTTTTTCTGGCCAAAGGTCGGATACTTTTTCGACAGGCCTCGTAGTCTTATGATGGAGTTTTCCTTTTTATTTCCAATTGCATTGAAAATTCTGTTCACGAAATATGTTAATATGTTAATCCAAAATAAAAATATAAAAATTTTGTTCTCGATCTGACGGTAGGTGTCCAGTTTGTGCAAGAAAGTGTACCTTATGGAAAGGATTTATTAAGTACGCGTTTTGATGTTTGATTTTGATATTTTGATATGTTAATAAAATTGTGTGGTGTATCCATTCGTATCCAAAGTATCTGGAGTATCCAAGAATTCTAAGAATCAATTGATAAATAACTTGATATGAATGAACAAATTGTTTGAGCTAAGTGCGTAGAGTGATTATTTGGTTGATTTTAGGTAATAAATCTAGTATTGAATTGACACTAAAAATAATGTTTAGCAAGATGTAGGATTACCGTTGAAATTTGTTTATGATGACGGCAAAGGCCATACCTGCCTACCTCCGTTAATAATTCGGAAGCAATTTTTCTGATCTGTGTAATTAACTCGACGAGTTGTAAGAGTTATTGATCGTCAAAGGATAATCAATGTGATTGATTGACGTTTTAAAAATATTTTTATTGTAATAAAAAATTTTTGTGCGTGGGGGGTCCTAGATGTGCGCCCGCCAGGCATATAAATAGGATCGGCGAGAGACATCGTGGTTCATTAGCGGTGGTCTGCCGTAGAGGTCGGGTTTACAAACAAAAGCGTCGCTGTCAGTAGCGGAGCTCGGCTGTCGAGAAAGCATCTGTAGA
This sequence comes from Morinoia aosen, assembly GCA_030386875.1. NCBI lineage: Eukaryota > Metazoa > Arthropoda > Malacostraca > Amphipoda > Talitridae > Morinoia > Morinoia aosen. The sequence continues at coordinate 18,775,458 of CM059557.1, read as the reverse complement.
GATCACTGATGCGCTATGAAGTAACGAGATTATCTTCCGATCTAAAGGTTCTCTACCAATTACGAAGCCTGTGTCAATTCTGAAGTACAATAAAGAATAACCACATTCGGCTGTGATTCACTCCCGAACCTCATTCGCGTTTAGTTACGACCTGATACTGAAAGGGCCGGAACAAAAGGATACTCTTTTGAAGTAACCAATCATTTTGCTGAACACAATAAATCGAAATGTTTATTCGTAAACATAAAATATTTGCGTAAGGAAATTGGGATAAGCTAGTTTATGTACGAATTGATAAGTGCATCGATATCGCGAAACTTCCTTAAATGAGTTTGAAATTGGATTAATTTTGCATGTCCCCCATTTCTGCACATTTGAAATAGCCAGAGTGTTTTTGATACATAAAACAACATTCTATTTTCCCGACCAAAAAAATGAGTAATCGAAGCAAACGGTTCTTCATTTGTAACAACTTGTTGTAGAATGGGAAATAAATTTTGGCAATGGTTGTAGATAAACTTCTCTTACCTTATTTTCAAAGTATCACAATGTTATCAGAAACCATATATATCGAATTGCTCCCCAAAGTACGCTACAGACGAGATAATTTCGTTTTATCCCTTGGTCTTTGATTTCTATAACTGCATAGATCATCCACCATAACACATGTAAAATGAAATTTTCGGTCTCCAGTAAAAAGAAGAAAAGGCTTGCCGATTCACTTATTGAAAAGATAATCATTGTTTTGATAGAACATATCATTATTATTATTATTATTATTTTATGGAAAGGAGAGCCTACTTTTCCCACCGTGTGATGCATAACCATCCAGTGAAAGTGATAGAAAACTGAATTTGTGTAGGAAACAATCGGCGGATGATTAACTAAAGCCCGGTATCACAATTTTTTCCGAGTCTTGCAAGCGCCGTCCGCTTTTGGCTTTTTTCTCCATAATTTGAATCGTCGAGTTTGACTTAGGTTGGCGATCTGCGTCTGGCTGCGTTCATTCTGGTTACGGGAGGTGTGGTGGCTTGTTCAATATTCATCATCTTCTGTATAGTTTTCCTGTTTTATTAATTGGGACCGAGTTTGTGCCATACGTCAGATTCGAATTCGTTTTTCTTGTTTATTTAACATCTGTTGATTTTTGTTTCAGCTCTATATATTATACATACTATTCGAAAGCGTTTATTGAATAAAGTAATAAAACGAAGACGCGTATCGAATAAACTCCAAATATAATTTCTATTCATAATTGTTGCGGCAGTTATAAGTCTAATTATACCTTCGTTTAATAACACTCAGTGTGTTAGTCGATTGCATGATTGACCCTTTCAGGCCAATAGTCATCATTTGTAAATTATCTGTCCAAGCCCAACAAACTAGGAGAATTGTATTTTTAAATTTTCATTTGTTTACAATAATGATGTCAATTCACTCGAACGTTATTAAAACAAAAAAATACGCGAGTCAAACAAGACAAGGTTTTAAACATTTAAGTAAATATTTTCTGCTCTTCAATATTATTTGGACGAAAAGAAAACTGCCTTCAGTTTTGACTGCTCAAATTAATGATTCTATAAAGAAACAATAAAATTAGTCCGGTATCATGAGGTGTTCATTTAAACCTTTAGCGAGGCACAAACAGGGACGTTTAGCCCGTAACATTTCTATGTTTAAGTCATTAGAAAGGCACAAGCAGTGACATCGGAGTCATCGTAGTCAAGACTTTTTATGAATGATTAAATCATTACAGAGGAACTAACAGTGACGTTGAGTCCGGTGATGTATGATTTCTACTAATAAGTCATTAGAAAGGCACCAGGCGGAGTCATTGAGGACAATGGCATATGGTTAATATCTAAGAATAAGTCATCAGATGGGAATGAGGCAGGGACTTTTATTCCGGCGTCTTTCGCATTTAAATTAAGTCACGTCACCAGTGAGGCGAGATATATAGAGGAGTTATTTAATCAGACAACTTAATTCAACAACTGACTGCAAGACTTAGCTCTAAAAAGATCGCCCAACTCCTGAGACCTGAGTGGGATTTGAACTTAAGGAGCAAACTTCCGTGAAATTCAAATCATTTTTAGCTGGATAGCCATTCTCTTAGTGCCCAGATGTAGCTTTCAGCTTACGCGATTATTATTTAACAATTTGCCTAAACATGCGTGGTTAAATTACTTTTTTATAAAGTTGAGAAAATTAAAAAAAATCAGAAATGATTCCGTAGTACTCCATCGTATTGAATTTGCATGCGCTCTCCTTAAAACAGGCACTTTCGACATAACGCTGAATGTAAATATTTTTCTGAAATGGAAACCGACGTCAATGGTTGAGAAGAATTTGGTTTGGCCTTTTTTATCTTCAATGGATAGTCTCGTTCGCGGTAAGAAAAACATACGAAAATTATATGTTTTCCATAGACATTTTACTGAATAATTTGCAAATTGAGCGCCCCTGCATTTAGATCTCCGTTGAATATTTTTAATTCTAAGAAATACCTAAGGCTTGTGCTGTGATGCAATATGGTCGAACTGTGATGCAATAAAGCCGGAGTTGCATTAGTCTCAGACTCGCGATGAAGAGGGGTGCGAAACAAGACGTTGCATGCCTTTCTTAACCCTTACAACTGAATTTTTCCCAGTCATTTTCCTTCAATTGCAACAAAGACAAAGACTGCATTTGAAAAGCACAAGATCTAGATCGTCGCGCAGATGCACAATCAGTGAGGCGAAAGAGAAAAATATTTTCTCACTGATGAAGAATGCATCGAAGCGGAAATCTGGCCTTGGGAACAGTATCTGAGAAATGCAGGAGATGATGGATTGCGCTTCGATCATCTGAGCGAAAACAGAAAAGTTGTTGTACTTTGAATTGAGATCGCTCAACAGAATCGCACATTCCGAGAAGACCAGTTCATCAAACAAACAAAGAGATCATGCAAGTTGATTTTAGGAGTATTCACGATGGTATAATGCGAAAAAAAGGCCTGGACACTACCAGTGATTTAAGACACAGTGAGCTGGTGGCACGTGTCTTTCTCAACCTCGCAAAAAGGAAATTAAGGCTCAAAAAATGCTGTGTTGTTGTTTCCAGCCCACCTGAAAAAGTACAAGCCAAAGAGTGACTGGGTGTCGAAAGCTCTACTATATGTAGTACTTGAATCTTGGTGAGGCTTACAAATTTAATTTCAATTATTTTCAAAATGATATTTTACTGACACTGAAATGGGTATTGTTATAATCGTTGAATGTAACTTTGGGGAAAATTAGTGAATTGGTTCTTAATCAGTGATTGTGCATCGAATGCTAGCATTTAATCACGGTGCATTTAACGCTAGCATTTTTTTCTGTAAAACTACACGCATAAATGGAAGCGGATAAAAACTTAAGAACATTTATAAGCCGTAGAACATAAGATAAAGCGCTTAATACAATAGAATGGAGTTTTCCAAAAGTGTGAATATATTTCAACACTTTGTGAATAACACACATTATGAATTCTTTACTCTTTATCTACTACAAAGAAAATGCATCAGTAACCCATCACTTCGACTTTGTTAAACACAAACAGAGCTGTACGCTCCTCAACTTCTTAAGTTTAGCGTCTTCTCAATTGAAGTAGTTCCTGTACCATTCACCTTGTACCTATCATCACTATTTGCTGTCAAGCGAGCTTGGAGAGAATTTTTATTGGATTTATTGGATATAATGAAGTTCATCCAATGCCACGTAATCACGTAGCCTACTTTAATGGAAAGTCTTTGATAAAAAATAGGATTTACTGGGAAACATTTAAGATCTATATTTATATTTTGACTACGAATATAAAATTTACCTATTTAAATTTACCTATTTACTCATGAATCTATTCAATTTGAAATATCCTAATTATGTCAGATTTCGGCTTACCCCCTACAGTGTTCAAAATCGAGTTATTCAAAGGTAACGACTTCAAGTTAATCCTCATATTCGGGTTTCAAACAGCACCCTATAAAGCCTGAGCTCCAAAATACTGAGGATCCCACAGGTTAATGTGATGCAAATATAAGTACCAACTGTATATTATTAAGAATATTGGGCTAAATAAGAGTTATTCCATGCAAGAAATTGAATTTAAAGCGTAAAAGAAAGCAAGGATTCTGTCTTGTTGGGGAGACAAATGTTCTAAGGCATATTCCCAAGCCTTTGTGGTAGTGCCGCGAGCAGCATTTCATACTCCGTCTCGAATCCAAAGACGATCTTCAAGCTCACATTCAGGAACATCCCTGGGTTGTGTGATCAGTATAGCAGATCAAGCTATTGCTGTTTGCTGCACCAGAGCATCGAATGTCGCTCTTGCAAATCCATAAGCCTTCAGCAATAAACGGAATGCAGTGAGTGTCTGCCCCATAGCTGTGTCCTCTAGGACTTCAACAACGAAATTTCTTTCCGATAAAACTTGCTCAAAATTTTTGATCTGGAATATTACATTAAATATTTATTAGTGCAGTTCCAGGGAATTGGAATAAAATTTTGGTCAAAATTTCTGCTGGTTTATTGTTAAACGAGCCTAAAGCCTTCATTCCATCTGGGTACCAAATCTCTCTCAATTGAGTAACATATTGCTGAAGCCAATCACAGTGAATGCATTGATAACGATCTTAAAATAAATTTAAAACAGTCCTTATGACTGATGCATGGAACTGATTTTAATGTGATAAATTAAATAGCTCAAAACGCATAATAAAATTTAAAAAATTCAATGCTTCGACGACGGTACACGTTTTCACGAACAACCTTTGTGTAAAAAACCTATGGTATTGTTCTGCTATGAGAAGTTTGTTCAGAGGTATTCGACCGTATTCCACGAAGAGAAGTATTGCGATGAAATCGCAAATTTTACACAATTAAGTTCAATGTATGTACTTCTTTTGGGAGCTCACAAACTCTTTTGATCGAGAGGTGAGGCCACTGCTGATAGCTAAGGAATGCTGTAACTGAAATATCGTCATGTCCTACCTGTGTTTTTGTCATAATGACCTGTCTCTTGAATTGATGACCTATCAGCGTTGTTTTTAGTTTTGATTGCTGCCACAAGTCACAAGGTGATGTGTCTGGACGGTATAAAGGGCATAGAATGGGAAGAGTATTGTTCTTCAGCTGGTAAGCTAAGTTGAAGTTAACTTAATGAAGAGTGCATTGGCATGGTGAAGATACTAGTTTTTACCGCCCAAGTTCCCGGTCGTTTTCGTTGCCCTGCTTCACGAAAGTGTCAGGTAACCTCTTGATGGTATAATGTTGTTGCTCAATCATGTTCTACAATGCCACTGAAATAAAAAAGATGTCGTTAAAACATTGGCGTTGTTGTGAACGGTCGTGTTGAGAACGGTATTGGGTGATGATATTCGAGGCTTATATTCTGATGATTGAAGTTTTGTTTCATGACAGATTCTACGTTCCCGTGTCCCGTGTCTCATCGATAACGATGACGATCTTCATTAAGTTGCAGTCACTGTCAGCACAGTTAAGTATGTCTAGTGCAATTTCCAAGAGAATTGCTTCTGATATCCCACGAGTAACTCGGAAACAAATTTCGCAGACATCGGTTGCAGGAACAGAACATGTGTTAAAATTGTATGAACTGATTCTGCGCGTATTTGTACTTTTCAAACTTTTTTCCTATTCTTATGTAATGGTTTTCCATCTCTATTCGATGCAAAGTAGCTATGAATTCTTCACTTTGCTGATGGGTGGGGTGCCAGTTAGTGGGTTCTTCTCAACTGAGGTTCGCCCTTGCTTAAAGCAGTTATCCCGTATCTGTGTTATTCCCTGCACTCATCTTCTCAAGCTTGCTCAATTTTCATACAATTTGTAACTGTTTCACCTAGCTTTTTTCAGAACTAAATACAGTACCGCTACTCGATGCGCTCCGACGTGTTACAAAAGGTCGGTAATCCGACAAGCCTGGGTTGAATATCCACACATCAACCTTCAAAGGCATGAACTGGAGCATACTCTATCTGAAAAAATTTCCTTGCGTGTGAAGTAAAGTTACCGTTAATTGCCATATAAATATTTAGTTCGGAATGGAAATTAGTTTTTCTTAAATTGAACTAAGGTCAGGTTTTTTAAATGGATTTCACACCTTCTGAAATTTCAACACTGATATGTGTACATCGGTCCTCTAAGATAAGTACAATTGATGAATAATTTTCTCAATGCACTACAGAACATGCCCTGAAAATCCTAGTCTATTGACCAAAAATAAGCTGGCTATTAATATCACCGTCCTGATATTGTTCTGTGCGATTTAATAATATTGCCTAAATTCTACAATTATAACTCGACGCGTTTTCTCAAAACGAGTGGCTATTGGTTTAATTGCGTTTGCTTTATTAGCTATTCTTTTCAGAATTCCTAATTACAACTTACCCGTTTTGGCTAGTTGAACAAGTGCTCCTCAGAGTAGGCTAACTATTAACACTGCTCGATATTGTACAGCGAGGGCAGGGTCCTCAAGTTCGTGGGTACTGGACTCAGCATCTTAATTCTAGTTTTCGTTCACGATATTTTTCAACTAAAATTATGCTAATGGGGTTCCTCTGTTTCTCTTTATTGTTCTCGAGTTCTCAAGCCCAGATTTTATTTAAGAGTTAGGAACAGAAGTTGACTGAAGTGCCTTTGTCTTCCTTTAGGAGAGCTAGAAAACTCTCTCACTGGGATAATGAATTCTATTCGGACTTAATTCTTCTAAGCGAGGGAAAAGGCTTAAAAGGAAGTGAAGATTGGAAATTAATGCCTGAGTGAGGGGCATTTGGCAGGTTCTGAGAATTTTTTTAATTAATAAATTGAAATCCTTCATCTGCTTTATATCAGAAAATCGCAGTTATTTTGGAAAACGCGCAACATGCTGCGTTTCCTCACAACTGAACGCTTAAATATTTTTCTAAGTCGTTTGCAGCTCCCTTACAAGCGACACTGCAAGAACTCAATACTTGACACCAGTTGAGAAAGTATCAACAGTTCCTTGGTAGTCGACGTGGGAGATTCCCCGCAATGGTTTATAAACATCATTACTCTAAAATTAAACCCTGTAGTTAAACATCATAACTTGAGCAAGAGAATCAGGATTCGAACACAGCCTTAGTTTAACCTGCACGGGTAAATAGGAGTACTAAAAATACCAATTAGTTCAAGGTAGGGGAACGCCAGGAGCTTTCCGTCCAAGCAGGTCCCATAGCCTTCGTTGGAGAAAAGGACGCAGCATTTTATGGACGACGGTGGACTTGTCTTTCATTATAATGCAGTGTGGCATTTAGAGATCGTCGAAACTTATACTTTATACCATGACACTTCTACAAAAAAATGAGTATGAATTTTAAATCAATGAACAATAAATGTAACTCCGAGCTCGTTTCCTTCGCTCCTCTCATCCATCTAAATTGGCTCGTATGTCTATGTGAGAGCGGGAGTATTTTCCGTTTACCATGCAAATAACTGTATAGCTCTTGAAAATAATAACATTTATATTTTTCACCTGCCACAATTCAAGTGACAAAAAATATGGAAATTGAGTGTTTCCACGGAAAAAAAATTTATTTGGTAATTATTTTCACTCATAATACATTTGACAGGTTATAGAAGAAATGGTAAGTAAAGTTTGAAGTTTCATTTGCTTAAATTTGCATAAGTAAACTTTAACGACATAAACAATAGTTCCACGACTTGCTTCTAGTTTCATTTGTTGTGACGAGTAAGAAAATATGGAAAGTGTTGGATCTGAGCAGGCTCGCAGGTGCTTTAGTCCATTCTCATACGCGATTGATCTGCTTTTCAGCCTATTATATCAGCGTGAACTATTAAAAATAACAAGTAACTACAATATTTCATCCTTAATTTTGCGTACCCAGTTGAGCGTGCGTTGAAACCATACTTCATCAATAATTCAAGTTTACTGAAAACTCTTTTCGTCATGAAACTTAAAAGTCATTTATAGAGACGAGTTCATCTGCTTATTTTACTCTCCAAAAAATAGATTACTTACCATCTTTCTTACATTTCTTGTAAATTTTAACAGTAAATTAATTTTAAATGATTCCACTGGTTTGCAAATCTCATCGTGAGCTTTTCTTGAATTTTAAGACATTTTCCAAACTACATTTTCTTTAGGCAACATCTGGGTATTCTACCTCCAATTTTCTAGTAATTTCGACCGGAAACAATTCTTGATATCGATAGCAACATTGTTGCATTAAATCATTATTTGTCGTTGGGAGATGGTCAAGTAGAGAATGCGATTCTCGGATGGATTTAAGTCTACGGGTTGTTGAGTCATATTTCACTTACCATGGGAGCAGCTTCTATTTCGCTGAATTGCACCGAGCTTATCAGTTCAATCGGTAAAAAAATAAAGGAAGCTAAAATTACTGTGTTGATTTTATAATGTTTCCCTTTATAGCCTTTGTTACGTGAACAAGTGCGACTCGTAATTATGGTTGGTGTTTGAAATCATCAGAATTAGTTTGCACTTTGAAAATCATTATCATAATTACGGTTGGGGTTTGAAATTATCAGAACTAGTTTGCCCTTTGATAATTATTTTCATAATGCATCCTGACTTCCGCCAAACATTTTTATTTTTATTTAGTGTTTCAAATACTATGATTTGTAAGATCATCGAACGTATTAACACTCTTCGCTATTACAATTTGTAGAGTTCCCAAACTGAGACTATGTAAAGTTTTAAAATCTCGGAACACTATCTTTATGTGTCTTGAGAAAGTGTTATCACAGTTGAAAACAACAAATAACATGGCACATGGACCCAAATCAATCAATAAATTTCCAGATTAATAAAATACAAAACCACAGAAATGAATTCCTCTCCATCGTCCTGTTGCCTACTCTAAGTTATAGTATGAATTTTCGCATTATAAACGCTTTCATTCGTGTTTCGCCGCTCATATCGGAAATTGGATCTGGGATGAAAGAATTCAACTCTAAAATGCTTCTACACAGTGGCAGAAAGACGGATGTGCTCTAAAGGGACTTCTACTAATTTAATCTATAGAATTAAATTAATCACATAAATTTCATATTTTTAGGTTAATTCTATTAATTTTGGGCTTCTTGAACACTAAGGCACTGCAAGATTGCATGAAGCCCATCATAATTTTCACAACCATTGAAACAAATTCTATTTTCAAAACACACAAGCCATGTAGTCGTCTAGCTTTATCTCGGAAATAAGCCGCATATTTTGAGAAGAAGGGCCGGGGAATTCGCGGTGACAGGCAGAATCAGGTCCAGGAAGTGAGCAACGACTTGTTTGAGATTTAAAGTGCGTATTTTGAGTTTCAAATTCTCGAAGCAGTTGAATATTAATGCTATAAATGGCCATACAAATATTTCATTTTAAACTTATTCTACAAACCTCAAGTATTAGATACTTCAATAATCACAAATTGATCAAGTTTTTGAAACGCTGTCAAAGGAATTCCTTCAGCATTGACAATCCAATAGCACTATAAATTTACTTTCTCCTCTTTTTTTTGCGAAACATTACTTTGTGTTTCGTTTTCTTCCTTCCCCAGCTAGGTGGAATCTGCAAATTTGAGGAAACTATTCCGATACCAGCATCTTGCATTCAAATCTCCATTATGCAATAAAATTATGCAATTTCCTTTCCATCATGCAATTTCAACTAAAACTCAAATGTCATTAGCGTGAGATGATGACTCTCCCCAAGTGTTAACAAGAAGTGGTGACGAATTGCTTGTTATGTAATAAATTTAAGCGCAAGGAATACAATCCCGAAGGCTAAATAAATGACTCGATATGATTCACAATCCTTATTTTCAATCGATCATTTCAATGAACAAGAAGTTACCAAACAGTCGTTCTAGAGAGTGGCAGCAACATTCACTTGGTCATATTTCACTAACGAAAAACGTGACTTCAGGTGCTATTCGCGTTCAATATACTGTTTAACTATTTAGTGGCGGTAAAATAAACTGTTTCCTAGCCATTTAAAAATTTAGAAGCCGTAGTATTATGTACTTGAATCTTTCTGGGGAGACTTTTGCTGTTTTTAATTAATTCTCAAATATATCAGGCTTGACTGAATTTGTATACTTCAGGGAGAAATCAAGAAAACGGCAAGATGTTCAGTTTATTTAAAACTATTTACTCGGCTTTAATGTTTTGTTTACTTTATACAGACGCTCAAAAGTAGGTTTACACTATGCCATTCTAATTTAGCATCTTTGAGTCAAATAATGTTACTGTATGACATCGTTGTATTGTGAGATACTAATAACTTAAGATCGACCCTTTTCTCAAAAAATATCGTTCGGGTAATTGATAAGAATACATAGAAGCTTGTACAATGACAGTCTAGAAGATTGTTTTACCATAGAATAACATGCCTCACCAGAAAAAATGATCAAAAATTTATAATAAATAACTGCCAGACGCTAAATTTCTTTCTACTTGAAATTGCCAGAACCTGAACCAGCGGAAGTCCATTGTCACCCCGGCGCAGTAAATACTTTCAAACATTTTCAAACGTTAAACCGACACCAGTTGAACTGAAACACAATACGGAAGTCTTATTTGATCTCAATTTTAGTGATCAATTATGAAAATATCAAACATTAACTGGATCGGACTTTCATTTAGCTTTGATTAAGTATTGATGGAAATTGTGTTTGTGACTACTGATCGGTGAGCAATGCAAAATGGTTAGCAATTCAAGAATACGTTATTTGTCTTGATTCGGTTGAAAATTTGTTTTTCTTTCTGTGTTGCTAGGTATATAAAACTCAACCTTTTCTATGAGTTTAAATAGTTTGGTAGTCATCGAATAATATAAAGTATGAAATTCACGCAAATCTTCAAATTTCAAATTTTGCACTGAAGTCTCTTCAATATTAGGTCTGTATTTCATACGTTAACTGTGCGTTTGGACATATGAGTACCACCAGATGAATTGCTCATTTAGGTATCAGTGTAAACGAACAGCGTTACAATTATTTCAAGACCTTTTATAGAAGAGATGCAAGCGTACGACGCAGAATATCATCATGTTATTGCATGTTCACACTAATTAGGAAAGATACAAATTTTTTTCAAGCAGTAAATTCCTTTTTTTAATTCTGCCACTTACGACCTTACTTAACAAGAGATCGTCTGGTCGCACAAGTGTGTCGGATCTTTTCCAGATAAGCCCCGCCTCTAATGCAACACATAAGTTCACCCACTTCTAATTTTCGAAAGAATACACCTGTCGACTTCAAATTAATCTCAAACGAAAGAATGTTTTAATGTTTCGATTGAGAGTAATTTGAAGTCAATACGTGCATTTTTTAGAAAGTAACAAGTAGATTAACTCAAGTATCGCATATTAGTGGCGAGGCTTATCTGGAAAGGTCCAGTTGCCTCAAGCGGTAGGAAACGCGTGAAAACGATTCAGCGGCCTAGACGCAATACCCTCATCATCCGTTAAAAAATGCGGTGCCTGAATATCATCGCAATATCATCGCCAAATTCGATAATGATTTCTGTATTTTAATCTCAATTTAGAACAATAAAAATAAATCAGTCCCTGTTAAATCAATCCAAGGCACTTCTAGTGTTTAGTCATCACACACTTTCCACCCATGAACCAGTATTGTCAGTGAGTGCTGTTAGACGCTCTCATCACTTGGATTCTTCATTGCGTGGAATATGAATCAAAAAGTAGGATGTGATTCTAAAAACTTGTGCCTGTTGTAAATGTGAGCGCTATAGATTCAGGTGGTTACCACTTCTTTCGAAATTCTTTTATGTAGGAGTTCGAAGTTCGGATCAGAACAACACACCTCGCCTTATAGCCGATTTCGTGTTTGGACCAGCTTTAAAGTACAGCGTTATAATTCTGTCAGAAATGGCACTCAGCACTGAAAACACTTCTAGGTAAAAACATTTTTTAAAAATAGTATTGCTAATTTTTTTCACGTCTCTGTCAATGTAAAACAAATGTTACTTTGAATTTGATTCATTTTCGAAATAATATTAAGCGAAATTTCCGTTAATTCTACTGAAGCTTAAAAAAATATCCTTGAATTTTTATCATGAGTCTGAAACATGACTTTTTGCTGTCGTATTGCGTTTAGAGAGTTATACTCAGCCTCCAATGTTGGGGGCATCATAGTCTGAACTTATTCGAAGAGCTCTTAGGAACGTAAAAAATTGACAAAACTAGTTATAACCGAGACACAACATCATTTCCTACATCAATATTTTACACCTTAATTTGCTACAGCCCAGGTAGGTTATCAAAAAGCAATGCTTCTTGCACTGCAATAATTCTTCTGAAAATCAATCATGTAATTTAGAACTGCGACGATCCAGAGGAGCTAATTTGCGCAAGAAGATTGAGCGGCGACACTTGGGACAGCGACCTGCTCCGGGGCTGCCCTGAAAATTGCTTCCGCAGCTTAGAGCTGCAGTTCGTCTCTTCAATAACTTCAATCAGAACGATGACGGCGTTTCAAAACGAGTGTTTGGGAGCTTCCAGTGAATCGGTGTCTTAGGTTGTGATGTGTTTCTGTATGTATGAACAAATCAAAATAGTGGAATAAATTATTTTAGCTAAAACTTTTTCACTGAATGATACGATGATGAAAATTTTGTAATATTTTCATACCTTGAGGTATGAAAATTCCAGATTAGCATTTCGTTCGTAGATATGATGTCTTCAGATGAAATTTTCTCATTGATTACTAAACTTCGAAATAAATATTAGCTCTAGTCAAGATAAAGTATTTCTTCACATCAATGATTGAACTCATAGTAATTACAAGGGGTGGCTAAAATATCAGGTTATGTAAAAACAGGCCTCATGCAGTGCTTGAAAACAACTTGTAGTCTGTTCGAAATGAATAATAAAATTTGGGGAATTTTTTCTATGGAATCCTTTAATGTTCCTCTGGCAAATTAGAGACAAGCTCAGGTAACCATGATGGAGGTTTAATAGAAATGGGCTTTCCTCTCCTAAGTAGAGCAGAGAGGCTGAATGTTACCGAGACCATTTCATTGGGTTGGGTGGGAGAGATACGAAAAATCTCCCTCATGCTCATAAAATTGGTTCAAGACGATCCGAGATGTGTAAACAAGGAGTTAGCGTCTTGAACACGCGTCATCATTGGGGAACAAACATAACACCATGGAACACTTTAATACTGCTGCCCAAATCATGATCGAGCTCCGCCATGTTTTACTCCTGGCAACAAGCAGTTGACATCGCTGGCGTGGGAGAGTTCGCCGGACATAAATGCGGCCAGAAGTTAAAAATGTTTGAAACAAGGCTCATCCGGCCGAATGTTTGCCTTCCGTAGTTTTTTAGTCATGGTTTGTGGCTCTGGAACCACGTTTTCTTTTACATGCATTTTCAAAACGGAAGAGTAGTTTTGGAATTACATATCTTCTTATAAATCCTTCTTATGGAATTCTTTTCTCAATGCTTCGGTGTTGGCAGGCTTTATGAGCCCGAAATTAGTTTGGTAGTGACTTTTACAGCTGATGTCTTTTTATTTTCCGTCTAATTTTATTTAATAATCGTCTCTTACGAACAGATCACACACACTTTCACCTGTGTCGTGACTTAAGCGAATGAGGTATCCCTCTTCACCAGTATGCAGAATAAATCTTCGACGCGGTGCCTCTTGAAACATCAAAGATTTCAGCTACTTGAGTAACGGAAACATCCACCGTGCGAGTACCAACAATTTCCTCCGTTTGATTCACTCAGTTCTGACGTAATCCTCACACAACTCCACTCAACGCATTTCTGACTACGACTGACGCAACTTACTGAGGAAGGATATCGTACAAGAGGTGTAAGTAGGCGAGCCAATCAGCACCACCAATAACTTTTATAACAGTTCTAACTTTATTTTTGTTCTGACCTTGTACTTCTGAGATTTGATATACACTTCAATTTATTTCAGTATAGTTTTAGATGCTTAATTTACTCTAAGAAGTTCAATATAGTTTTAACCCGAATTTAATCTTTGGTTTATGGGAAACCTGGATAATTACATAACTACTCCAGTAAACATTTTTGAGTATGTAGGTTTGTTTTGGAACTATTTGGATATTCAATAATGGTGACACATATTAACGGTCACTATAGCGCGATGAACTGCTTATTTGGGAAATTCTCACCTTTTCTATTACAGCTGTAAGTCTGCTAGCAAATGATAAGGTGTTAATAGTTTCTTGAAAGATACGCGAACGAAGACTGTTGGGAAAATAATGTTAGATTGATACGTGAAATAAAAGATTCGGCTCTAGAATGAAAAATAATAAACACCTGCCTCATATCTTGCCAATGATCGGCACTCTGGAAGCCTATTTGCTCCAACCCCTAACGTTATTGTAGCTCATCTCAAAACACTAGTTCCTATGTTTGTATGCTCATACTTCGATAAACCTTAGTGCGCACTAATGAGAGGGCTTTCAACAATGCGTCACTAGGATTATGTTTTCATAGTTACATGAATTTATATGCATCGTCAAAATCAGATTAACACATAGAAGAGAACAAATTTTGTTGTGTTTTTCTCACAATCATTTCATTTCGACATGTGATATTTGTATTACGACACCCAAGTGTAAGTAACAACTGAGGTTTAAAGTTAAGATATTTTTGTTAAAAACTAATGTTGTTAACATTTCATGCTTCAACTTTATACGAAATGAACTGGTTTTCTGTTCTTTCCATCTCTGCATTGCATGGACCGAAACGTTGGCGACGCCGAGGATAGTAGTATACCATAGCAGCAAAACAGAATAGAGCGAACGGAGCGGAACTCAGGGGCTAGAAGTTCTCGTAGCCTGCCATGAGCCAAAGTGCGCCTTTTAATTCTCTATGCTCACTGGCGCGACACAAAACTTATTACGTTTATTTCAATGGGAAGGCTACTTGGGATTGTTTCTAACCGATAAACTGAGGTGATTGTGTACATATACAGGCTGACAAAGGTTAGAGATCACGCTGGTTAAAGGCGACGTTTATTGGTGACGTTGTAGTACAGGTGGGGATGCGAACCAAATGCGCGGGCCCTAAAGAGCTCACCGCTTATAAGACCTCTGAGGTGCACGGGGGAAGAGGGGCATGGATGGCGCTTGGCGCACATACCTCCCCCCTTTACCCGGATAGGTATTCAATTATAAATAAAAAAAAAATATTATTCGGGCGGATATAAACAAAAATTTAAATTTCACACACAAAATCCGCCTCACATGGGTGTAATACTCAACGGTAATTAGTAACCAAACAATTAAATTTGATCAAACTCAGTAAAAGATACCTCGCAAAAGAATTATTTATAACACTATGCAATACAAGCAAGAAGTACAAGGGCGCTAAAGCGGAATAACATAATTGCCCTTTTCTTCAAAATTGAAAAGAAAACACAACACTAGCTGCTACAAAAAACAATAACACAACTAATGGACTTACCAAGAACGTCAACTAGGCATGGCAAAGGAAAGAAAAAAACGTCAGATAATCTTATAAAAAAACACAATTTCGATTCGCATCAACCCAAATAATTTCATTGCCTTCGCAATAAAAAGTTATTACTCGTCGCAACAATTTGTAATTTGTAAATAAAAACAATTTAGACATCAAGTAATCACAAGGATAATTTCGAAATCGTGGCCACAGTAAATACCTCTACAGCAAACATCATCAATTTGCTCGAACCTTGTTACTTGACGTTAGTAAGGTCTCGCATACACACAAGTATTATTATTAAAACAAAATAAATCTAGTGATTACAGGGATTATATAAGGATTATAGACTAACTCCGAACAAAACACGAGTTCTTCGGCAAAACAATTTCGGAAAATTTTATAAGAATCAAAACTATTACCGTAGGTAATGAAAACTCGTAGTTAATGAAAAATAATTCAGAAAAGATAATTAAATTAGCTAGACATCAAATTAAAGAATCAAAAAAGTTTTCACAAAAAACATTCAAAACATCGTCTGTGTTACCGTAGACTTCAGAATAGATGTTAGTTAAAGTTATTGTTATTATCCGCGTATGTTATTGTTAATGATTTTTATAATGTTAAAGCCAAACATCGCTCCAATTAGAACAGAACTTTTCCACTATTAGTCAAAACAACCAATCAGAATAAACAGAGTGCCGTGGACTCGTAAAACTTAATTCTATCGTTAACATAATGAAATATAACATGGAGAAAGATATAAGATAATACGTAACAAAAACGAATGCACGATAGTTTAGAACATCAAGTATGAATATGGAAATCGGGTTTCGCACCCTGCAAAAACAAAGGAATAATCACCAATTCGTTTCAAATAATCGTAATCCAATCATAATGAAATGTATACATAGTATATAACTCTTGAACGATTCTGAATTTATAATTACCTTCTTTCAAGTTACAAAATTTATTAAACCACGTTTCCAACACTACGAAGATGAAAATAAACTCTCTTTTTCAAGTTGAATGATTTTTGTATGTAAAATCAATGGTTCACCTTATCAATGGTTCACCGTTCAAAGTCAATGGTTCACCGTATCAATGGTTCACCGTTGTTCTCCTTCCCTCTCACGAAGGTGAATTCTTCCTAGTTAGTATGGCTTAACTGCGCGCGTTTTTGACTGCGCGCTTAAGTTGTTGACTGCGCGTTACCGTGTTACAAGATGTTGTGTTACTGCTCGCACCCGTGCGACCTGAAATTGGAAAAAATACGAGAAGATTAGCGTGACCAATTAGAAATAAAAATAAACACAATTTTAACAATCCTAAGAGATACACTAAATTAAAACACAAGCATAAAAGCTTACGTAAAGTGAACTGCAGCTTGGTAATGAACTGTAAAAAAAATTGTTTTCCAAGTAAATCTTAAAAAATATAAACAAATGTTGCTCGTCTACTAGAATAGCTTTTAAGTAAGAACTGCATGCCGATTTCTGATCAAGAAATTTCCATTCACTGTAAAAATTTAATTAATTCGTGCTGACGATAAAACCTTCCAATCGAAAATAAAAATAACAATGTGAATTGCGCCGTAGCGCCTAGAACGATCGCCTCACCGGGTAAGCTGCAAAGTCAGCAACTGCATTTTGCAATCAGGGAATCCGCTCACCCTTTAATTTGTCAATTTAGCAAAAACGTCCAAGCGCATGCTCGCCTAGAGTTGAATGTGCGCAGCACAACACAAACCCAAAAACAACGAATTATAACATTTCATATTAATTGTCATATTAATTCTCCTCGAGACATGAGAGTGCGCTCCCAGACAATGCACGGCAAAAAAAAATTTAAATATCTGCAAAGTCGTCAATTCTCGCAAACGTGCAAACAAAAAAATTCAAAAATTCAAAAATTCTCAACAATCACGTGCGGCTTTGACACAAGAACATAAGAAAATTGTTATTCTGTAATTGTTGAACCTTTATACTGTAAACGATTACTTTACATTTCACATATCGCGTGACGTTAATGCCTTAATAAAAAAGGTAAATACTAAAGCGTATGCGAGGTTAACATGAAGCATAAGCAAATACAACAAAAATACAATTGAATACATAAGGTAAAAACATGATTTGTTGTCGAGGTAAAAATCAATATTGACGTTAAACACTCTAAATTTTAATCGTTCAATCAGTTGTAAATGATCAATTAGTTGTAAATGATCCCGTAGAAACTTTGGGAACTTCACGATAAATTTTGCATTATTTTACGTTTGAATAATAAATTACACAACATAAAACTTTACTGATTATGAAATTCGAGTATGCTTGCAAAATGACTGTATGATGCTCTAGATCGTAAACGTACTCAAAAAACATTAAAAACAGCCACTCTCGTTTAACAAATAGCTAAGAAATAAATCAAACTTTTTTATTACTTTTAATTAGTCTCCACTATTCAATTATTCGTCAATTGTCCAAAACACATCTTATTCATGACTATTCACCAGTCATATTCATATCAGCTGTCAACTGTTGCCAGACAAATACGGCGCTCACGGCCTTGGCAGAGTTCAATGCCTGCACGGTACTTGCGGCCTTGAGCAACGCAAAAAGAATAAGCTGCACTACTCACTCGTACTGCACGCGCTGCCGCTCAACTGCACATGAAATTATGCGTGCTGCTCTGCACACTCTGCTTCCTATTACTTGGTACTCTTAACTTATTACCAGACCACCACGTGTGGTTAATTAATGGGCATCTATCGCCTCTCATTATAACTCTCGGATGGTACTTCTGTTCGCCAGCCCAATGGCAACCGCAATCAACAATGCTAAACTCTGACCGTCATGGTATCAATGGTATTATTTCCACCACTTGAAATTATGAACTAAAATCAGAGTCCCATCGAAAATCAACGGTAACAGCTTCTCTTAAAGCTTACTCACTTAATTGTCTGCGCGAATTAATTCAACACTATTTCTCAACAGTATCACTCGACCTCGCTGGTAAATGTACCTGGTAACCTTAACCAATTACCAGATATATCCACAGACTTGTCGGTATCTTTTAACAAACGCTGCAACGCTTTATTTATTCTCTCACGGACATTCACTCTGCCGCGGTATCTTCTCTTTTTGCTCTATTTTTCTCACATATTTCTCACATATTTCTTTTTTCGTACTCAGGGCAATAACATCAGGAATGTATCATCAGAACATCCACTATTCTTCACTTCACTTGGAAGAGTATCCTTACTTCTTCCTACTTTAATATATATTTAATTCTCGAAATCACATTGCATTTCTCAGTACATATTTCATCATTATTACATCATTTCAATGCATTGTACTACTTTTACATCATCTTTTAATCAATTCCTGTCCTCTTAATACAGCGAATTGTTCTTTCAATAATTGATCCTTTGATCAGTAGTACTTCCTCGAAATCATGATGCAATGATTCTCTTGCAAACAATTTTCCTCTCATTCTCTAACTGCTTGAACGTTGAGTTTTACAAAGGTCTTCAGCATTACCTTTGGGCAAATTGGAACGCACCTTCCCCTGCAACATCTTATCAGATGCAACCAGCAAAAACTCAGGTAATGACCTACATGTTGCACAGGCTACAAAAAGCATTTAAGGAAACTTATGTCTCTTTCGCCAACATATCCACGCAAGAAAAATAACCGTGGTAGTCATTGTACTCGTTACAGGAGCGCTGGTCACTGAAACTTCAGGCATAGTTACGTTACTAGTTTGGTGTTTAGGTATTACACAAATAACATCACTGCTCAACTGAGCTTAAAGATTGTTCAAGCGCAAATTTATACAACCTTCACTGAAACAATACAAAATACTGGAAACTCTTATAGCAACACTTCGAGAAAATAGTGCCACTCACTTAAAAAAATGCCCTCAAAACATCTTAAAAACAGCTCATGTCTAGGGGTCGTTGAACATACTGCTTGCTCTCTGCAAGTACAGCCTATGTTTGACCTTGACGCCGGCACGCAGTCTAATGCAAAAAATAACTGACTGGAGAAAAAAAACACTACCACTGCTGCTGCACGCTGTCTCTCTCACACGCAACGAATATCTAGGCTGCAACAGTACTGTAACAATTATAACCATTAATTGTTGCTGCGGTACTTATCTTAAATTGTAGGTTTAGTTGTCGTTGTCGAACGATGTTGCGGTCTCTGCAGTCGTTGGAAGCGATGCACCGTTACTGCTTCACCCGTAGCACGAAGATAACGTAGCTGAACCACCTCGTAGATGTAGTTTTAGGTCTGTGGTCACTCTTTCCGTAGATCTCTGAAGCTCTCTCTCTGTAGATGCTGTCCTTATAATCGCTTCTTAGAAGTTATAATTCTCGTCGTCACCAGACGATCTTCTCGGTAGTTCTCTTAATTTCTCTGTAGTTATCAGTAATCTTCTTCGCCGTGTTGATTTGCTGAATTCACTGGATCTTCTTCTCAAACTTCTGTACGTCTCTCGTCGAATACTATATCTTCTTCACTTCCTTTAAACCTCCTTATTTTCTGTTACACACGGAGTCGTAAATTCACCACCAACTGTGCCACCAAATATACAGGCAGACAGAGGTTAGAGATCACGCTGGTTAAAGGCGACGTTTATTGGTGACGATGTAGTACAGGTGGGGATGCGAACCAAATGCGCGGGCCCTAAAGAGCTCACCGCTTATAAGACCTCTGAGGTGCACGGGGGAAGAGGGGCATGGATGGCGCTTGGCGCACATACATATTTACTAACTTTACATCGAGAGGCTTCTCGTGTAGCATGGTGTTCTTATAGATCAAGTGTCCGCAACTTTTACAGAACATCAGTGAAATGAAAGTACGTTTAATTTCTAGTTTGCTCTACATATCGTTCATCTTAATCTATTCATTGTCTTTTTTGGGTTTATGTTTCTTTATACTCGGAAAGTACTCTCCAGTAATTATTAAATAAGCGAAAGGTATTAATAACTTGCGTTTTCCCTTTTACTATTGAGTAGAATAATTATTTCCTTTACATAACAACACACACGTGGCCCTGCAGAAATTCACGGAGACGTTCAACACTTAATGAATTCCACACGCTAGGTGTCCCCAATTTTTTCAATTATCTATTGAAAAAACAGAGTGGGGAAAAGGACGACACAATGCTGGTTATTAATTTAGTGATGCAAAAGCAAATTAATAATAATGGTAATAAATAACAGCAAAGATAGTCTTCAAGTACAGGCACGTCGGTGACTTCTCGGGTAAGTGAAGAAGTCGGAAGTTGGTGCTTCCGACAGCCTTCCACATTAATTTTGCCAATAACCGTAGCCTGTTGAGATAAATTAGACAAACGTAAATAATTTGACGGTGGTAGAATTGAGAGCTACCGAGAATAGATTGAAGATTCTGAGTTAACAGATAAGACAATTCACTCTACCTGGAATATATTAAAGACATTTGAATTTACGTTTTAAGTCACGGCTTTAAATTTAGGGTACGGCCCGAGTACGGGAAACTACAACCAAATACAGGCCAGTGAGGAACGTTCGGGACAATTGCACCTACTTATCTCCAAACCTACCCTCACAAAAGATCCCCTGAAGTCTACGTGACGACGGCGAGAAGAGAAGGTCGATGACAGGCTGCCCGGCCGCTGAAGCCCCGGACTGCAGTAGTTGACCCGGCTCCCCATCACGGTTGCCTCCGTAGTCCCGGCGACGAGAAGTCGGAGAAGCAGCGCAGAGTGCGTAGCAGTCTCGGAGCGGTGCGAAACCGTAGTGGCGGCCGTCATCACGCCTCAGCCGTCAGCCACTCGCCCTCTCCACGACGTCAAGCGTAGGGAACCGTAGTGCAGGTCATGGGCGTTATTAGCCAAAAACGCTCATCTTGAAGACTGTTTCGTATGATAAATGAAGAATTATAGATGAACAAGAAAGTCCTTCATAGGAAGGCAAGTTGTTAATGCGATGGAGGTAGGAGCGTGTCTGAAGTTTGTCAGGCACGATGTTCTGAGGTTGGTTTAAGAGGCGTTAGTGCTTAAAGGGTACCAATCAGTTTGTAGATAAGGGCACACTGCACCGAACGTCCTCGAAAATATAAATGTTTCTAACTAGTTTCTTAAATTTACGAAGCCTTAATACTAAGTCCCCGATTGAGGAAATGGATTTCTTCAACATTATCTACGCTACGACAAAAGCCACACAAATAGCCAATGCCTTTGTCTTAAGTTTTGCTTCTACTGGTATATTCAGCATTCGAATACCAAAGTTATGATCACTCAAGTGAAATAAACTCAGGTACATTTTTTTGTGGATCAGTATCGTATGATGAATTTCAGTATGAACAATGTGGAATTCTAAGTTTATAGTTGGTGTAATATTAACTTAATAGTTAACAGAAATCAAAGAGCCGTAAATAGCTGAGTTTCGAAACAAATATTTAGGATTTTATTCAGCGCTTTTCTAATTAGCTGTACACCAGGAATCCCGCTCATTAAAGGCACCACACCTTAAAAGTAGGATATTTGTGAGAAAAGGAACAACCTTGAATTCAATGGGTCATGAATAATCATTGTTCCTTTGAAAACAGAATTAATCCCCAAACTAACAATTTTAGTCCATGTTTTTTTCCGAGTGTTAGAGGCACACTGGTTGTCTCCGAGTCTATATTGTTAGAAGTATTTGTGCAAATGGCTGCTCAAAAGAACATATCAAATATCGTTTAATCACAGACACGGGATCAATAAAACTCTGCCCAAGAAATTGTGATATATATCGGGCATACGCTAAACATAGTGATCAGGGAAGCCATGAAATTTGATATTTCTTTGGCTTGTGGTTGCCATTTGCGGAATTATTTATCCGATGCTACCGGATGCCAATTTAAGTTTCGATTGGCGGATGGAATTAAATTTCGAAACTTGCTTCCGATCTGCAACGCAACGCCGCATTTCGAAGGAAAGTGAAAGGTTTCTTCTGATTCGAAGAAACATCTCGAGCTGATGAATGAAAAGGATCAATATATTGTATGATTCGCCAAATCGAATGTAGAACTTCACAAAGCACAAAGAATATAGACTGGCGTATTAGAATAGTTCATTCATTTTATCTCGAAATCATTATTAGGGCTAGATGTTTAACTTTCCCTTTTTGACTGTATTTGGTTTATGTCAAGACAATGGAAGGCACTAATTTTCAAATAAGTGTGATGTAAAATGCCCAAAGGATAATGAATTGGCTTATCTGAATAAAATTCAATTTTGTTCATTCTGTGACAGATTTTCGCATCAATTTAGGTTAATATTCCAGCAACAATTAAAACGTTAGGTAAATAAGAATACAATACACGATGTTGTAATATCAGCTCGCGCATACTATGTTTCTCAAAAGAATCAAATTTGTGAAATATGTTTTTCAATCGAAAAATGATGAAGTTTTTTCTCTTCAACAATAGTTAAAAGTTCCAAAACATCCTCTTTTGGAAGCTTGTTCAGTTCAGAAATTGTAAGAGATGGTACATTTCGAAAATAATCTGTGGCATGTCATTAGCTGACACTCATTTGTAATCGTCACTCGTATATGTATGTACATATATTAATTATTCATCAAATAAATTGTTTAACCAAATCAGTATGACTTTTCTCATTGGAGCTGATGACAAGTAATTATCTAATTGAAATTATTTCTAAGAGAGCGTAATTCGGGTCTTGTAAAATACAAAGATAACATCTGATATGATTATCGAAAAACCAAACTAAAATGATTCATAGCATGCCATGTACGATTGGACATTTCTCATATTATCAGTACACATGCAATTCAGACTATTCGGTGTAAGTGCACTCCATCGATCACAATGATAAGACCCAAGTGAATTTTCAACGATAAGACCCAAGATAAGACCCAAGATAAGACCCAAGATAAGACCCAAGATAAGACCCAAGATAAGACCCAAGATAAGACCCAAGATAAGACCCAAGATAAGACCCAAGATAAGACCCAAGATAAGACCCAAGATATGACCCAAGATAAGACCCAAGATAAGACCCAAGATAAGACCCAAGATAAGACCCAAGATAAGACCCAAGATAAGACCCAAGATAAGACCCAAGATAAGACCCAAGATAAGACCCAAGATAAGACCCAAGATAAGACCCAAGATAAGACCCAAGATAAGACCCAAGATAAGACCCAAGATAAGACCCAAGATAAGACTCAAGATAAGACCCAAAATAAGACCCAAGATAAGACCCACAATGATAAGACCCAAGTGAATTTTCAAAATGTACCGATCTGCGCCCGATTAATTAAATTGATTCATTTCTTTGCCATTGGTGAACTGCAATAGTTAAAATCATGAAAAGATTCTTGTAAGTGCATTTCAGAGCGATCAAATTTGAAATAAAAACCTGATCATGAAATAATCCTAAGTAACACCTGCAACAGATTCTTGAAATAGATACGATTATTTTAATGACAAAAAACGTTACTTAAAATTTTTAAATAATGTTAATTTTTGCCGATATGGGTCTGGGAACTTTTTGTTTCAATATTTTTACTAGAAGGAAAAAAACAGTAATAATTTGCGCGCTCTTCATCAGTTTGCGTTATGTGTCAAAATGAATGGATACATCCCGAAATGAAGAACGAGGTCATGAGAGGAAATGTGTTGGCTTTTCATTTATCTGAAATATTAATTACGAAATACTGGATGCTGAAGCAGGATTCCTGGATCACTAAATAGATTCTCACTCTCTTGCATGATTCATTCTCTCAAAAATCAAAGTCATATGATGTCAATAAGCAACTGAGATAATTATTCCCCATTTAAAATATAAATATACCATCCATAGTTGTATATACTGCGCTTCATACTAGCGAAAACAAAAATACGATGCCATTGAATACTGTGGCTCATGAATTATTCGACCCTCCTTTTAAAATGTTAAAGAGGAAAGTTCAACGACATCAACGATATATCATTACAATGAGAAATGCTAAGAAGTTTTTTTACATTGTAAACCATTTTGTAGGAACGACATTCTCACGACGACGTTAAAAACAGGTTAATGACTTGAACAAGCTCTGCATATTATAGTACACTCTTTCACGGACCTAATCATCCGTCGTCATTTCGTTAAAATTATCGTGAGATGAGAAAGTAATGCCATTTATATTACACGAAAAAACTTTTCTTTTCAGTCCAGCGCGAAGATAAATTATACGCAGCAGAGTTCCTTTTTTCCTTTTTTCTCGCCAGTTTGGTGCTTTATGTGAGATGATGGGGCTCCTCCTTTGCGATTGGCAATGAAGACAAATTTCCGATACCTGCCGGCCATAAAACTCAGCAAAGTGCATTGGGCGGGCATTCATTGCGCGCCGCTGGGGCCGCCAGGCTCTGCCGTGGAGTTCCTTCTCTGATCTTGAAGGTAAATGCCGCTCTTCCTGATGAGAGGGTTAAACTCCAAAGAAAACCGGCTAATGTACACAAATTTTACGCTTTACGCTTAGTGCTTGGATAAAATGATGTTTGCGTAACTTGGATCCATGTATAGCAGCAGCCGTAGTCAAAATTATGGTGCAAGGGATAAAAATGTACGAAATTTGTTGATAAAAAATAACTGCATCCCTGAAGCAACGAAAACAAAGCGCTTAAATAATTTTCAACAGTATTTACTGGAGGAAGTCCTTCTGCTTTAACAACGGTCTGTTTCACGGCATGTCGGACACAAACTTGATATACTTGCATTTAGCAGTTTTACCTTTATTTTTTTAGGCTAGACGTGTATTTCAATTACTGAAGCACATTTGTATACCTTCACTCGTTTTCCTATCCATGGCCACTGATTTTTAATATCGTCGTGTATATATCAGATATTGTAAGGGCTACGGGCGTTAAATGAACTTTTTTCAAACAAAATTTTCACCAATCGGGTTGAGTGACTAGAACTATTGTTTTGTTGGAAGATTGCCTCTTTTAGAATATTGATGTTGTTAATTTTCTCGATTGTAGTTTGATAAACACGGTCAAACACGTTCGGAAGTCATCCCACCGTTTTAAGAGAGCAGCATTCAAATCTCGGCAGACAAAATACGGCCCCAAACGATTGCGCTATAACTATTAGTCACATTTTAATATAAGAACAAAATTATTTCAATGCTAATTAAATGTTTTTTGTATTCTATAACGACTTCATAAAGTACCGAAAAAATAAAGAAAAAATATCGTAATTTTGAGGGCAACAATGAAACAGTTTCATTACGAAAATTACATCATTTTATAATCTATTAATCAACTTCAGCTTATGAATAACCTCACTAATGAGTTACTTTCATCAGGCCAAAAATTGCCACACAATCATCGACCATCCAATTTTCAGTATTTTTGATAACAAGTCACTTCTTATAAGCCTAAGATAGGTGCGAGGTTTACCTATCGTTATTTCTGAAGAACCACCTTCTACTAACCATTTTTTCCCGTTCGGGGTGTCATCGCTTTGTAAGAAAGCTCGCCCTATCAACAGATGTTACGTTAAATTCCCGATTACAAGTGAAACCCTTCTTCCATTCAATATCTCCTTGAGGTCATGCACCTCTCTGGACCTTGAACGCCACAATTTTTGATAGATTTAGTATCGTTGTTGTTTGTAATAGATGTTAACTCACCGTTTCATGGGCATCTAGCTTTTTTGGTGTTAAAATTTATGGGAAATACTCTTCAAAATATGCAATGTTTTGGTGTTTTTTAATTTAATGAATGTTTCCCGTCGGAGACATTTTGAACAGTAAATAATTTAAAGAAATAATAAATTGTACTAATAATGAAAATTAAACGATAAATCAGAAACAGGTCACGTATTCAGTTTAAAATATTCTAAAAACTGCTGCAAATGCCTGGAAAATATGGACAATCAGGCATTTAGATACAAAGAAACAAAGAGATTAAGATATAAAATGATTCAAATTGCAATCTCCGTTTTATTAGATTAAAACTGATGTCAGATTTTGAAGTTTACCACTCATATATCATAACTTTTTCAGTGCCCTTATTTTGGGTTTCTTTTTATAGATGAATGCCTCGACGATACTGAAGTGATATACAAAATGGTTCTCATTTAAAGGGATTCTAGTTAGATAAATTCCTTTAACGCGGAGTTTTCGAAACTTAGAGAATAAATACTAAGAACTTTGAATACCAATAGAGAAAAAAATTACAGTGTTGACTTAAGGAATTGTCACGTAAACGCAACCGGCATGAAAATCGAACCTCTACCAGTGAGTTGAATTTTATCTTGAGTCGTAGAAGTCTAAATAAAATAAACGTACATTTTTAAAATTAGGGAAAAATGTCGCTGTCGTATCAAAACTTCATTTCACGTGTCCTTCACATCCCTTCAAGATACTATAAGCTCGTCAGTGCAGCAGACTGGGTACAAACCCATACTTAATTCATTTTACTTCACATTTATGGAGATAAGTTTGGTGATATAAACATCCGTGCATTTTTTAAAACACAATCGCTCACACAAATATATTATCAGTAGTCCTGCTGTTCTAGATCCCTATTTAAAAATGTTTCCGCGTGATGATATTGCAAAGTTAAGAGTATTCATGTTTTTAGGTAAAAATTATCAGTGCCCCGATAAAAAAATGATGTCGAAAAATTGAGAGTATGTCTGCAGCGCAAAGTCATAAATACATTTTTCAGCAAAGTAAATGGTTGTAGAAAAACAAAAGACTATTGAACGGACATGCGTTGCTATAGTACTCGGTCAAATTATAATTTCAATGACGAGTTATTGTCAGATCAAATGCGAAAGAACGTTTAATGTTCTTTGAACCATAGTAATAAGGCTTATTTGGAGTTGATAAATAATATTGTGAGGTAATGCTTTTGCAGACATTAGCCTTTACAATATTCTGGTGAGCATGACAGGCGTAGGCAAAAATTAAAACGACCCAACGAAGGAACATAGCTTCGAATCCAGTCAAATGAAGTACTATCCAATGATAAATCGTAGGGTTAAATTCAGCAACTTAAACAGACTTCAAAGGTTATCCATGAGAAAAGGAATCATCATTCATAATTAGAATCGAATTACAGTCAGAAATAACTTAAACAATTTGAGTAAATTGTGATTTCTTATCTAAGAACTTCAAAATTCCCGATAAAACTTGGGTTCAGGGTAGCATAAAATACCCATCGACGGAAACAGTTCATTCTCGGCACTCTATGGTTGTTACTACCTTTGAAATTTAAGCACCTGACTCAGCTTTAATATTCCAGCAACAATTTAAACGTTTGGTAAATGGGAATGCAATTCACGATGTTGTAATAACTGCTAGCGGATACAATGTTTCTCAAAATAATTGAATTTGTAAAATATGTGTTTCAATCGTAAACTGGTGAAGGTTCTTCTCTCTAACAATAGTTATAAGTACCAAAAAAATTGTAAAGGCTAATGTTCGCCAAAGCATTCCAATGAGAAATGTCCAATTGTACATGGCATGTTTTGGATCATTTCTGGTTGGTTTTTCGATCATCAATATAATTGGTTCTTCACTCGTACTTAATAACGCATGTAATATAAGGCATGGAGCCAAAGCATCTGCGAAAGTCATTCAAGCAAACTTATCCAGGATAAAATGGCTCATTCTTTCGCAAGGTACTCGATTGATGTTTAAATTTTAGATATCGTACGTTTTGCGAGTTGCCTCGCGTGAAAAAAACTCTTTCGAGGCGAGGGCTTTGAGCAGTGTTAAATTTCCATTTCTTGGCTTAAGTCCTATAGTATCTTGAAGAAAAATTAAACACAGTATTTTGAAACTTTGGCGGCTTGTTTAGCAGGCCAGGAGAAGAAAAGTTTTAATATGACTGTCTTCAGCCATGATGACAGCTTCTAAATGCTTCAAAAACGAAAACAGTCAATCTTTATAATCATTCAATCGACCAAATAAATTTCTATAGTGATAAAGCATCATTTTCACTCTTGATTAGCACTCGCGAGCAAAATTTGGAGGAGCAAAATTGTACTCGCTGGCCATACTGTTAAGAAACTTATTTTCTGCTATTCTGAGCCCAAATTATAAGAACATGAGGGTTCCCCAATTCTTTCTTGAGGTACTTAGGGATATCTCAATATAATCGATTTAATTATTCGTATAGAGATATATTAACTTTATCAGCCATGCAAGTGCCAGCGTTGATGTTCCTGGACATATGTCAGGAAGGACACCAGCGGATAATTGCTAAAAGCAATTCTGTTAGCAAGTGTTTGCATCTTTACATCCAAGCTGTACATCGACACGTATTCTGAAGCTTTCTTGCCTGACTTCCTTGGTTTTCAATTCGATCTTTATCATAAGAAATGGATGCTAACAAGTGGACTTTCTAACCATTCCTATTCTAGCCTAACCAATCAATTCTACCCTATCTTGATTCATCAAATCACAAGCTGATTTTGCATAACCTTTTTCTAAGCTAGTCTAGCTTACTTATCAATCTAATCCTAACCTGACCATGTATAACGCACCCTACCCTAATATAACTTTGACGTGTGAGAAATATCCATTTTTTCAACTCAAATAACCGAGCCTATCCAAATGACCCTGACTTATCCTGTTAATATCTCAACATCCTCTATCCAAACCTTACTGCTTCGAAGCTAAAAATTAATTTGCTGTTGCTGACTCGCTAATGTAGCCATTATCCATCATGAAGTCTTATTGCCTTCAAATTTTTTCCTGTATGATTTGTGAAAGGAAAATGTAAGGACCCACAGATGAACGGATGAATAGACGCAATTCGTGCGTAAGTATAGTACAGAGAGTTGACAGAGAATTGTTTTGTTTACAGGTGCATGCTCTTGATAAGCGAAGCGTCAGAAAGAAATTGAATTCGTTGAAGATGGTAATTTTTTATTTATACAGTAAAACTCAGTCTGCAAAAGACTAGTGCTGGACAGCTTAAGAGACTGTATAAAGTCAAAATTCTATACTGTCGAACGCTATACAGCTCACTAGAGTACTTAGCGAGCATTTTTGAATGATTTATTGCTGTCACAGAGGTTGCAGTGTTCAGCAAAGCTTTTAGGCATCGATGATCTGAACGCCTTTGTTCCGAAAAAGCGCATCATCCAATCAACGGATGAGTGAAAACAAATTTTCTTTTCTTTTTGAATATGGTATTTCTGTACAGAAAGGGAAAAACTCTGACACCAATAGCTCCTCGATCTGAAAGCTCTGATGCTCAAAAACTTCTGAATTCGCGATTGGTTCATGGACTGCAAATGTGACGGCTAATAGACCCGCTCAAAGCTCATTAATTCGATTCCACGATTTCAATTCTGCTCGATCTGAGCAGATACCCGGCGATTTTGGGCACCGGGAAAAGAATTGTGATGTTTATTCAATAACGCAATGTTGGGGAAAATTGGTCTAGAAATGAATTCGGTCGGTTGACTTACACAAATTTGAAAATAACTCTTCAAATGTTAAATTTTTGGACATGAATTTTTGTTGTGAATTCACTACGCAAATCTAAATTTAAAATTTCCGGTAGATACCTGCATCATGATTTTTCACCTAACTGGGAAATAGAGTATTATACTTATAGATGGCTTAACAGCAAATTCCCTGTTGGAGTGTTCAAACATCTTGTACCCAAAAACGTAGATTTTTTGTCAAATTAATATTTTTGATTTAGTGAAAAAGTTGTTTGTGATATTTGTAAAATGGGTACATAATACTAGTCTCCAAAACCTACAACAAAAAGTACATTTACAACTCAAAGAACTCCGAACCTTCGAGTTGACATCCTCTTTTTCAATGGTAAAATTCAACCGTATATATGTTTCACGTTCATTTCAGTTACGATGAACCTAATGTTTTCGCACGCTTTCTTTCTACTTACGTTTTATTTCTTATTGGTCCATAAAATTAAAATGTTACTGAGACACCAGTTCACGAACTTGAATTTGAAAACACTTCAGCATTCAATCCCTAAAATGCGCGCGTCGGAGTTCCCAATCGATCAGTGGAACATATAAAGCATTGAGTTTTCAGGCAAATTTTCCATTATTTGAGAAAGAGAAAATTCCATAATGAATAGGGAGTTCGGTGTGCAGTGCGTGTTTTTTTGTGTAACAATACAGCAAAATTTTTTGGGGAAAGATAAGAGGCCAACTGTGATTATTGCTGCTTGTATCCAAAGTAGATTGTAAAGTAAAGAATCGAGTAACAAATTGCATTACGAATTGAGTTAGATAATTCCTAATTCATTTTAAGGTAGTTATTATCGATCTGCCGAGCAAATATTAAATTTAAAGTACTGCACTTTAAATGCTGATATGAAATTTTGTACTTTCATGACACCAATGATGAAAGTTACCTATCTCTCGTACATTGAATGAACACAGTTCCTGTCTATACAAATTCTAGTTAAAAGCGCCTAGTCAAAAATGATGGCATTCAAATGTGTTAGATAAAATACATAAACCCTCAATTACTTTGGCTTTATTAAATAGCATTACACCCAGATTTGTAGAAGAACTGAAAGAGCGAGGTTAGAGCATCATAGAAAGTTGTATCACAACCTGTTAAACTTTCCTGATTATTACGAGTCCACACATCCGCTGAAAAGTGCTGCGGTATGAAAATGTTCAAATAAACTCGATTTAGATATTTAATAATTTAAAAAATACTGCATTTCTTGAAAGACTGGAAGGTGTACATTTAGAGCATATATTACGTAAGATCAGTCTGCTAATATTATAATGGATCGTTCATGCACGACCAAATTTCATGTATTGGGAAAAGAACTCAATAAGAGCGTTTGCTTTTCAAATGTTTTTTCTGTTGCTATTGCCTACACCCTGAACATTACTCAATCAGCAGCAAAAGCGTAATCTTTCTAATATTGGCGTACACAGAAGAATGGAAACGTCCAGCTCCACCACAGAGTTGATAAGTATTTGATGAAAATTAAAAACGTATATATTTTATTTTCTGTCGATAAGTATTTCAGATGAATATTTGCATCGATTAGTGAAACGTATTTGAGAAAATAAGTATTTGAATATACAATTTTAATCTCTTACTAGATAAGTATTTGAGTTCAGGGAATGTAAGAGTCAAAGAATACACTTTGAGTGCTTTCTGAGGCCACCTTAATTTGAATTTATTCGAGTGGCGTTTTACTCGCTGCGTTTTGACAACTCTCAGTAGAATCATCTCGAAAAAAACGAATCTGAAGACTATTTCCCGTTTTATGGGAATTACACGTTTTTTTCCTCTTGTTGTGGGGAGTTTAATCGTATCATCCTATTAGAAAATTCTTAATATTGTAGTGGTTGAGCATATTCGACCTGAATTATTAGAGGAAAACCTCAATAAATCCTTAATCATCAGTATTTTTGCACTCATAATACGGCGGTATCAGAGCCTCCATCAGTCAACTGACATGGGCATCAAGTTGTCATCGACATGATAGCGGGAAAGTAAGTGTCACTCGACAGTGAACTTGAAGTAAGAGGAATTTTAACTAGAACTATTATGTGTTAGAGCTCTTTTCGAACGAGGGTCGTTGGGTCCTCTGGAATGGTAAAAAGTTAAAAAAGCTAACGATGAACAGATGGATTCCATTCATTGAAAATAGACGGGTGTAACTTAATATCTAGAATTTGTGACGTTTTATTTTCCGCGTATCATACATCGGTAAAAATATCAACACTGGATGAACGTGACTCGGTTGATTCTAGAAAATAATCCGCATAATTTTTAAAATAAACTAATGTGATCGAAAAATATTTTTAATATATATTTTCTGTCAAGAAAATTCACTCATTTCTCAACAACTTTCATGATGTACGTCTACTGTTCAAATAAACCAGGATCAAAATATCTTAATTATCTTAAATAACATTAGCTAACCACACTGTTAAAGCGAACAAAATTAAAAATGTCAAAACTTCAATGATGTGAAATGATAATGAAAATTCAACACAGCGCAAAAAATCTTAGAATATGTTCGATATTGCTTGAATACGTAAGCGCTCGTTCAACTATCTGTACCGTAAAAATCATATTTGTTTATCCAAACATGCAATATTTTGTCGGGCGGGAAAAGAAGTGAACTGTAAAATTGAACATCAGTAAACAGCTTTCTCGCAGTTCGAAAAAAAAACATGCGATTTTAGGAATATGGAATGTATGCGTCAGAAGTAAGGTCAAGATGACATAACTAATTCCGTAGTAATAGGAATTCATTTCCTTCTTAATGAAAATCCCACCCAGAACACTGAGTTAGGTCATTAGATATTTCTGCATCTAGAAATATTATACCAAGGAGTTTATATCATGCTAGCGCCTATTTCAAAAACTTCATTTAAATAGCGAAGTACTTTGAACGTTTGATGTATCTCTCTCAATACTCCATAATCTTCATCAGAGTTACAATAACCACATTTTCGTATGGAAAATCTAAACTTTACCGATGGCCAGTATTTAACAAGAGCAATGCCACTTTAAAATCACACTTCTTTGAAGAAACTTTCGAACCAGAACAGTGTTGAAGATTTGTGATTCTTCCAAGCTCTTGTCCGAAGAAAGACTTGAGGAGACATTCTAGAAGTTTTATCTTTCCGAGCTTACAATACTTTTCGTAGAGCTCTAGAAGAACCTGGTATCCAGAACTCAGTTAAAGGTTAAACAAATAGTATGTAGATTTAGTGCGTTATAATCAAACAATGCCCGCCCAAATGTCTTGAAATGTATTGTGTTATTTTAGCAATTAAAGGCTTCTGTCAAAATGCTGAAGATGCTTCAACTCTACCAAGTTAAAAAAGTATGAATTCAAATCACCCCGACAAATCAGCAAAATACATTTTAATTTAAAAAATCTTTATAATATTATTACTGAAATCTATTTTTTATTGAGAGTACAAAATGTTTTCTGCATGCAGTGATTACATTTTTATTCCGTTTCTGCTTCTGTTTCTCAACAAAAGTCCAAAGCACATAAAGGATTTAACGCAATTTTTATTTCATCTGAAAATAAAAGATCAAAAACGAGGAGTGGAGTGAGTGCTCTCAGAAAGAAAATTCAAAAGTTATACAAGTAAACAAAGCCCTTGTGCTTTGATATTAAACTCGTGCAGTTGTCGCTCAAAAATTCTTTAATCTGTCCTTGAAGGTTTTCCACCAATTCATCTGGGGGTGCGTTAAAGATGAATACAGAGCTGACATTGTATCTTTGGAAATTTTTTCATAGCGAATGACTTTTTCATCCTCTCAAAGATTTTCAACAATTTTGAAACCTGTGCCACTATCACTTCAGTCCACGATTGGTATGAAAATGTGCCTGGAATTTTTACTCATATCAATCACATTGCAAAGTATTAACACCATAATTTCGAAGGGAAAAGTAACTAGGCTTTTAAATAGTTTGCAATAATAGTCATCAATCATTACGGTAAAGGTTCAAGTTACCTAACACGTGTGTAAAAAATAACTCATAGTTTTCAGTAGCAAAATTTAAAGAATATATTTAGTAGAGCATAACTTCTGTAAATTTTACAGGTGATGAATATAAAGAGGCTGACAGAAAAAAATTGATGGACATTTTATGCAAATGATGCTGGAAAAATATTGTGACAGTGACATTTTAATTTTCAGGTTAGCGAACGGCACCTTGAAGTGCGGGAATATTTTCGTGTAAAGATTTAAAGTATAATTTGTCAGAGTGCCATTAAATTTACGAATGTATACGCTAAGTATAAGTAAATTGACTCGTTTACCTCGTAAGACATGTTGAAGTCATTTCTTTGCTCGATCGAAATTAAGCATGAATAAAAGTCACTACAATTCAGCTGATAACAGTTTAACCGCACCAGCAAGAAATGTTCCAATATTTGTTCTTCATCGAATGCGCGAATCTCAATGCGTTAGAATTTTCATTTTAACAGACCAGCATTCAAACAGAAATGTTAACCTACCAAAATGGAATTATTCCTTATTCCTAAAATAATGATGTTTGTTTACTGCATAACGACCTTCAATTTTCAGCACCATTCGATTTAGCAAGGATCGCTGCTACAGGATCAAAATAGCACCTAGTAAATGACTGAGCAATTTCGAAGCAATCATGGCTAATAATGCAGACAAAAGTGACCTGAGCTCCGTCCAACATGATTTGAAACACAAATTAAACGAATAAGTAGTTAGAACAGCACCGATTTCATATCAATATCATTAGTTAATTTTGATACTTATCATTAAAAAGAATAGAATGTTGCTGGTAAACTAATACTTCCAAAAATATACAGGCAAATTGATTATTTATTGCATACTTGAATAAATGATTAGTTTTCAAGTTCAATTACATACATCATTCAATTATAATGAGCAATTATGATTTGAAAGTTTAGAGCTGATCGACCATTTCAGTTCAGTGTGCTAGAAACCATGGCCTACATTGCTGTATTTATCTGATTTGTTTGTATGTAAAAAACTGCATTCATGGATGCTCATTTCGCAAAAAATTACTAAATGATGTAGGCCATTTTTCCCGAGAGCAAATAAATCAAATACAGTTATTCATATGATTTAGGCTACACTTGTACAATAAAATTCAATTAATCATTTTCCACAATTAAAACATTGAAACGCATATTTAAAAATGTCGAAAAAAAATGTTTATATTAACCAAGATTGGAATCATTTTATCAAAAGGTTTTGTATGCAGAGGAATTCTCTTAAGCTCTAAATCATGTTGATAAACCACTCTATTGTATCAAACTTTTACAATCGAATTGGACGGGAACTTTCCTGTCTCCGTAATGTCGATTTAGAATCGTAGTAACTGACTTACTGCGTTCCGGTATTTCCTATTTTGCCCTCTTTTCCGGGAGCATTAGATGAAGATTTGGGTTAAAAAACAAAAAATATATGGGAAAAACCAATTAAAAGTATAGTTTGCAATCAAAACCACTCTTTACGAACCTTAAGGCATCGCCAAATGTTTAAGGTAATTTGAAAATGGCATACCTCTATTTACATTTATACATTTACATGTTGGACAGCACGAGCATCTGTTTTCCTGAGCTACATTTAAACTGCAGGTCTGCTATATATCATTGTAAGTATAGTTCAGTCAGATGTATAAATATCTCACTTCTAATTCAACAACAATTGAAAAATTGTATAACGAAAAAAATTACTTTCCATGAATGAACTCTATGAAGTTTTCCTGAATTATAAAGAGAATGGGTTAGCAGCGAAAACATTTTTTATATAATTTGAACGGAGTTGTTGATGAATCATAAGCACATTTGTATCAGTTAAAACAATTTTTAACTCCTAAATAGCTTAGAAAAAATAAATGCAAATACTTGAAGGTATTATTACTACGAAGTATCCTTTTTTAGGAAGGCGTACATTTCATGTTATTGCGAGGGATTGCACAGTTATAACATTTTAAAGTCAGGAGTAGCTTACTAAAAACAAAAACTTTAAAATAGTAAATTCAATTTTTAAAATTTTTCTTTTAAAGTTAACTGATTGACTTCGAAGTTAATGTGTGACAAATTTTTCAAATAGTTTTTCCTAATAAAGCTCTTGAAATGGCCTTAGAAATTTGATGCACATTGTTTTGACATATTTGTCAAAGGAACACAAGTCAAATTACAACGGTAAACAACTCAGAACTCACTATATAAAGTTGTCTTATTTGAAATAAAAAATAACAAGCTTTAAAGCAATACTTTAACTTTCAGAACAGACTATATAGAGTGGGCGTAGTTCAAATGAAAAAAATAACAAGTTTTAAAGCAATCCTTCAACTTCGTTTTGATACCACGACCGCAACATTCACTAAATTTGTATAGCGCACGGGCTTCGAGGCAGATGTAAGTGTTCCAATCACTGCATCAAACCTGAACTCCTCCCTGGAATCCAACAATGCATTTCGACTGCCTCCATTTCATCGACATTCATATAAAGCCTAAACTCGGAATCATGGAAGTACTGTGGCGGATTCAAGCTCGACGGATGAATTTCACGTTCGGAACCAAGTGGCTTATTACAAGGACGTCTTTCTTTTGTTGCCAAATTATTAGCTTTTGAATTGAAGTTAATAATTTATTGATTACGTTTTGGTGATATTATTCGGCTGGCAACGACTCAATACTCTGCTCAGTTATACAATGTAGTCAGCTTTCTAGG
Organism: Morinoia aosen; assembly: GCA_030386875.1. Classification (NCBI taxonomy): domain Eukaryota; kingdom Metazoa; phylum Arthropoda; class Malacostraca; order Amphipoda; family Talitridae; genus Morinoia; species Morinoia aosen. The sequence continues at coordinate 18,738,743 of CM059557.1, read as the reverse complement.
CTTCTCGGTAGGGAATTTTAGTGTCGCTCTCCGATGAGTTTAAATTTCTGAAAATGATTCGACAAATAAAAATGAGGCAAACATGCACAGTTTTAGAGCAACAAAAAATGCAGGATGAATGCCATAAATCATTTAGCCGAACAAATATTTTTCTGACATAATCGACATTAATTAAATTCAATGACTGAAATTACTTTAGCGAAAAATTCATCTCTTAACCCAATTTATATACTCTACTGTGAGACATTGCTCGGTTGCCTTCCAAAGTTTTTTTCATCCTAGAAAAATAGCATTGCTCTACCATGTTGTAGTCTGTCAATGATTCCAGACAAGAAGGGCTTCAACATCAGCGACTGATATTTTTAATAAGTATCTCCACATCCTCTCTACGCACAATAGTTCGCTAACATGGGTTAACTGGCTATGGTAATTACTAAAGTCATATTTGGTGAAACTTGAATTGAAAGTGCACAAAAAGCCGTAAAGATATTCAAAATCAAAAGTATTTATAAATATCTAGAAAATGTTATTGAGATGGCTTCTCAATGGAAGTTTTAACTTCACGCTTTCAATTTTCAAATGGATTGTTGAGGAAACTTGAATTGAAAGTGCACAAAAAGCCGTAAAGATATTCAAAATCAAAAGTATTTATAAATATCTAGAAAATGTTATTGAGATGGCTTCTCAATGGAAGTTTTAACTTCACGCTTTCAATTTTCAAATGGATTGTTGAGGATCTTTTTTTTTCGTTTTTGTTTATCTAGGTAGCAGTCTATCACAAGCATTCTTGGAATTTCGGAGTGTTAAGAGAAGTGGCATTTGTCTCGTACATTTCTTTCAGTGGTTGCTAATTTCCTTCGTTTTTTCTATGAGTCATTGTTCTTCCACACGTTAAAATTCGAGAGTGAAAATTGAGTAAACTTGTAGTGAGTAGCGCATTATTGAACATTCAAATCGGTGGCTTTGTAGTAAAACAACGTATTATCAATCTAATGAAGGAAATATTTGTTTTTCAATGGAAACACAGGTTTCAAAATTACTTGTATTTATGTATAAATGTATTCTCAATTGACTTCTTGTCATGAGCCGCCAAAAGAAATATTAGGGTTTTTTTAATATTCTTCTTCGTCTAACTTTCGTGTTTTTACAGTTTTCGCTGCTCTCAGCTGCTTTCAACTTCCCTCCTCGTAATCGTGTTTTTGTCGCTGAAATTATAATAAAACTTCCCTCCCTGGAGATTTCAGAAGCGGGTGAAATGATTTTTTTCTGCATTCGTTCCCTAAATTGAAATTGACAAGCTTTTCTACTCTGCATTAGCGGCAACACTAATTTCTTTCAAATCATTTACCCTAAATTTGAAACCATCAAATTATTTTGAGACAAGATTCCTACGATTTTGCGCTGCATCTTGCCAAATTGTCTGGGTTCATATTTTCTGCACAATGACTCAAGCGTTGTTCTGCATTTAAGAGTTGTGACTTGGTCTCCCGAGCGCGGCAGATAACAGAAGCAACGACTCCCCTAACGTCTCAGTCGGGGGCTTTCGCTGCGTCAGTTGAGCTTTCTTTTTAAAAAGTCTGCTGTTCATGGCTACGAGAGCTAACTAAGTCGAATCCTTGCTTTTGTTTTCTTCAATCTAAAGAGCTCTGACTTTTTTTCTTACAACAAGAAGAGAAAATAAATATCTCGGGGGCCAAACTAAAAAAAATTAACTTTCTTCCTTTGAGTTTTAAATTATTTTCTTTGATTCTAACAAAGTATTTGCGGAGGGTATTTATACATTACAAATTTTCTTCACAATATCTTCTCTTCTAGTTCAATTTGGGCCTTACTAAGCAAAAATTTGGAAAATATTCTAGCGAAAGCAAATTCCACGAATGAATCGGATGAAAACGTATTTGTTTTCCAACACTGAAAGAAGTGTTATTTCCATCGCAAAGAACTTCGGATTTTTATGAATTACATTCAAAAGTTAGGATAACTTTGCTCATTATGAGCACATTTATGAAAGATAGGCTGTAGAAAACTGTACGCGAGTGGCATGATCATTAAAAATTTTTCTTACTCTAACTATCATTTTAGGCCAAAATACTCTACGAAAATTTGCCGAGTCATAAAATATACGGTACCTGCCGTGGTATTGAGAGCTTAGCTCAAATTCATCTAGTTAATTCAGGGTAAAGTGCGCATATTTAAGATTTAGTAGGTATAAGAAATAACTTAAGGGCCCAATTACTAGGTTTCGCGTTTTGCGTTGAACACGGAAGCTTTTACTGTGTCTAAAACATGTTCAACTGAAATGAAAAATATAAACTAATACATCAAATCGAGAAAGAACACAGTGTTCCAAAGCGCTGAATTTATTGGCTCAGATGAATGAATTGTGAAATTACTTTATCCGTAAAACATATAGTACACGGTAGTGAAACACGAGAGTGAACACTGGTTCTATAAAGGGAACTAATGAATTTTAAACTTAATTCTTCGGAAACAAGTAACTATTTTAGCGCGGGTACAGTTAAAGTGTGTAGATATCCCAAGAAGTGCTTTAGTGATGGAAATTTTTTTTGTGGGATCATGATTCTTGTAAAGAACTTCGTGGTTCTTTGGGTGCGTATAAGCCATAGGGTATTCGAAAACGCGTAGGCTTATCCAAACGGCTTCTTTAACAATATGAAACAAACACACTTAAGATCTAGCTCTAAAAACAAAGTTCATTGCACTTCAATTTCACGATTTTCACATATTATGCCTTTCAAACATTAAATACACATATTCAACAAAAACGTTAAAACCTATCATATACACGAAATCAATATAGGGATTATTGCACTGTATAAAATAGTTTATGACGCAATAACCAAATATTAAAACCTTACCGAATTACTAGCCCCTTTCGACTTGCTCTTCCGTGTCTAGACAACGAGTGAAAAAACTAGAGCCCACACAGATTTTAGCTTGCAATAGACCAAGATAAAGCTCGGACTAAACGTGCCTACCGCACGCGCATGAGCTTTGCTAACAATTCTTGTATGACAATGTAAACAACTCTTTCATGAAAAATTCACTAGCAATTTTTGAAAGTTTGGTTCTCAAATTGAGAAAAATAGAAAAATAATTGAGTCTTGTCATCATCCACAAAATATTCTTTGCAATAAAAAGATGGACTTCACTGCAGATGAAACTCATACTGTCAGATTGATCGAATATTTAGAATGAAATATCTTGATTTCTCTTGGGAATATCAGAGGTCGAATTTGATAATTTGTGGTGAACTCAGTTGATCCAAGCTATGCATCTGAATTCTTCGCGTTTCCAATCATGCATTACTTTTCTTCGAAGATTTTCAAGCGAGTGATTTTCCGGCTGTGAAGCTCAATCCATAAGGTAAGGTTACAACGTCTGAGCATAGAAACAAGATTTAAATTTTTCAGCGAGTTTAAAGTTGAACTTTTATTATCACCAACAGTTCACGTGTTCAAGTTTCGTTTTCTGGAACATCAACTTCACAAAAAATTATTTTACAAGGTTTTATTAATGGCAACGGTCATTTTCAACCTAATTTAAGCTAGACTAAATTTTTTGGAAAATTTTGAGTTTCAAAATATTTTGTAAAACATATTTCAAGTTTGTTATTCTCTACCACGCTAGAAATTTCATTTTGGTACTCAAGGTAGAATTATAAGGAGTCTGAATCTACTGGATGGGGTGAATGCATACAATGATTCAAACCTATCATATATTGTACAATAGTAGTCTGGTTCTACTGGACAGGTCTGGATGCCGACAATGTAACCATATCCTAAAAGTGTCTTCATCTTTCACCAAAGCTCAATCGTTGAGTTTCTTTGTAACAGTCCGAGCTTCAGGAAATTGAGCTTCGATGTGATTACTGTTCCAGATGACAATTTTCATTCTTCTCCTTGATGTAGAGTTTGATAGGCGTAAAAGAAGTCTCCTTCCCCCTATGTGACACTCTTAAAGGATTTGAAATTCTTTTAAACTCAATTCTAGGTTGAGGCTAATATATTTTTTGAGCGTTCGAGTAGGACTAACGGTTTAAATGAAGTTTAATTTGCAAGTTTAAACACGAATCAGAAACCTTGTGGTGTACTTTAAGTAAGTTTCGAGCTAGAAATGTTGATAAGTGCCAACTGTTTAATTTAAAAGTAAAGATTCGAAAGGAGTATGCCGAGCGGAGTACATCTTCCGAATTATTTGGATGAAGTATGGAAGATGATTAATAAATCGTGTCGAGCAGAAGGTTGCGGATATTAAAAGTCATACACACATTTTCATTAAATAGATTTAAATTCGTTGCAGCTAGCTGTAATGAAGTGTATTTACAGTTAATCTTGTGTTGTTTGATATAAGTAAATTTTGAGTACAAGTCGAAAAGAATAGCCGAGCTTGAATGGAAAATTTCACCACAGTAATGTCAGCGCTTAAGCTGCCACTAGGCGTTTTTGTGAACCCAAACGCCAAAGGGAACAAAATTTTTCTAAATGGCTTAAGGTGAGCAAACTTATGCTGTCACGGTGTGTTCGTGATTGGTGTATTCCTTATCAAAAGTACCTGTAACCAATGCCAGTTGGACGTCACACATGGAGCATCTTGCTCCAAGGATGTGCTTCGTTGATAGCAAGTACTAACAAGTGGAGAGAAATGTTAAATGAAGAAAAAAACTGAGCTCAGAATCTTATCTCAGAATCGAACATTGAATGTTAACATGCGTTAGAAAATTAAGCGTTTTGAATCAGAAAGAACGAAGCCGATATCTTAGAGCCTCGGTCTCCAAGATTTCAATGAATATTAATTTGAAATATAATTATGTAACATAAGGAACTCATTCAAAAACGAAAAAGTTTAACTTGAACACGGATAAAATAATCATCATTTCGATAGACGCCACATGGTTACTTTTTCATTAAATAAATGCTACAACTTAATAATAATACTTATTTTTTGGCAATATCCGTAGTAAACAAGCAAGTTGTTGCACCAATTGTATTTGATTTCACGATGCACTTGTCTATCAGATAGTTTATTAAAACAAACGAGTTCAGATGATCCTGATCCGGATTCATTTGAGCGGAATATCAATCAACTAACAAGGTGTAGGTCAGACGACGATACGGAATGACCGTGAAAAAATTTAAAGCAATTATCGAACCCATATCAGCAGTTCATTATTAGGCTTTTGCAATTTGAAAAACTAATTAAAACTAATTTTAATAATAAAACAAGAAAGCTGACAGCAGATACAAAATATGAAACATATTTTGTTTGGCTGACCTGTCAATATTGCGTTTGGGATTTCACATTGATCAATCTCCTTCTCTGCTGAAGAGTTGAAATGGCATTATACTACCGGAATTTATCATCAATCACTGTTAAAACACAATAATTTTATATTTATTTTGTCTAAACAGCTTTCACCTATGAGGAGTAATGCCGGGACCACATTGGCATTAGTTCGTTCGTCAAATGCACTCCGTTCTTCAGATAAACTCTGGAACGCCCGTTTGCTCAGCATATTTTGATGAACGGATGCCCGTCCTATCGTGAAAGGTAGTCGGAGTGTTTCAGTCACCAAATGAGTTACAAAAAAAAACAAAGATAGCGGAGAGTGTTGACAAGTTTCTCAGCGATTATGTTGACTTCAACTGACGATTGGGGCCATGTTGTGAGCTGTTTTCATGGTAGTATCCTATTGTAAAGCAGTCAAATTTAGTACTAGGTCCTGCAGTTCAATGAAGAAGCTAGTAGCCTTTCATCAAACAAACAATAGATTTGGTTCCAACACTGTATATACATATTCCATACATGATTACGAATTAAATGTAAAACTGTTGATTTTTCAATTTCTGAGCGTAGCTTATGCAAATTGACTTCGGTTTATTTACGTTCGATGATCATCGGACGCTCATTCCAGAGCTGAGTGAGAGCCACACACAGTTACAATATGGCATGACGTGCCTAACGGCCGTTTGGTACGACGAGCATCCGCGGATCGTTTTGACGACTGAAAAAACATGGTGGGGCGCCGGCGTAAGATGTTCCGCTTCAGTTGCTATGTTACCTAAAGCTTGATGCAATGGAACGTGTAGTAGCTGCGAAATGAAACGTGTCATGATTTTGAAGGATGTCCATACAGTGTTTGTTTTTCTTGCGACCTTACAGCACGGAATAAAAAATGTTGTTGTAAAATTTCTTTCTCTCCTGATGTAAATACGAAATATTCGTCATTCTTCTACTGTATAATGAAAAAAATAAAATACGTAGTGAAAAAAATTAGTAGCAGAAGTGGCAGAAGCCATAAATTCCATCACTCGGGCTACAAAAAAAAATTGAAAATTTGCAGGGTATAAATTTCACGATATTGATATCAGAAATGTAAATATAAGGGTCATTACGAAAAGACGTAGAATTTAATTGTGAGATACTTTCATTTTTTTGCATTTGAACCGTCATTTACCCAGATACACGCGTACGCACACGCACATCTGCACGCACACGGCCACGTGTGCGCAGATGTGCGCGTGCGTGGCCGTGTGCGTGCAGATGTACGCACACGCACATCTGCACGCACACGGCCACGCACGCGCACATCTGCGCACACGTACTTGTGTACACAATTAAGCGAACACACGGACATGCACACACACACGCACACGCATTAGAGTACACACACACACACACAGGTACATTTGTTCATCCACACGTGCACACACACGCACACACAAACCCGCGTAATCAGACCAACATATCGAAAGTCAGGAAGTAGAGGACAAAGAATAAATTTACTGTTAATTTTTTTTGCAATCATTTATTGCAATAAGAGTTTATTCCTATATATATATGGAGATCTTGATTATTTTGGTCATTTATTTCTGAAAGAAAGAGGAACTTAAATTATTTTACCTGTACACGGACTAGCAAACTACTGTTGGATAAAGATCCAAGGTGGGATTCCGGAAGTGGAATAAAATTTAAAATCACACAGCCATTTTTCATTAAATACTTAAGTTAAGTTCACACGGAAGAATTAGTCAGATTTTGCACCATGTGAACTGCACTCATGGAAAGTACAGAAATGTAAATTTGGAACAACGCTACTGGAAAGCGTGTCGCACGTAGCAAAGTAAGCAAAAGAGGCAAAATAAACTCGATTATCGTACCTAATTCAGAACGCATAACGAATTTAGTCACTCAAACAACACAGGAAACTCGCAAAGAACAACATGGTAATCTGACATTCAACAGACAGACACTGCAGACGTTCCGTGGCGATAGAGGTTTAAAAAGCCCTGAAGAACAATAGAGGTAAGGGGATCAGAAATTTGGATTACCTTTATTATCGCGCTATACTTAATCTTCAGTAAAACTTCCAAGTTTTGTATATTTACTTTATTCTAGTTGTACTTGAATGTTTTGTGCACGTGCGTGTCTTTTGATTAATTAGGTTTTTTCTTTTAGAGATGCCTTTCAGAGATACATGTAATTTTCACTATTAACTATTCTTATATTTCAACATTTTGAACATTAGGTTATATATACTGTTTTCCCAAAACTAATGCTGAAATCTTTGAATTGTGGAAAGCTTACTAGCAAATATGTCCCTATCTGAGTAAGTTATTTTTATCACATGAGATAAATTTCCTACGAATCACCCAACTAGCACTATTTTGTTGAAGATACATTCTTGATTCTGTGATTCATTGAAGAATTATTTTCAATTTTTATGGAAATTCATCTACTTTCTTATGAATGTTGGTATAATTATAGTCTAATCTTGCGATAATTAACCTTGTGTTCTAATATCAAAGTTTTGGGAAATATTGTAGAAGCACATATGTATATGCTCTGAAATTCTGGTAAAACTGCTAAATTAATTTCAGTCTTCTTGATGTAGGTAAATGTGACGTAGAATTTGAGAAAACCATTCTACCGGCAGTACAATGTATTGGTGGTACAATTATTCTGCCGGTGGAATACAATTCTTCCGGTACACGGTTCTGGTGCAGATGTGCGCACAATTTAAAAGCATGATTCAAAGACGTTGGGCAAATTACACTGAAGTTATTCCTCATGCAATCAAACAGCTTTTTTTAACACTACTTTTAAATCTTTTGCCTAATTTGAATGGCCAGCCTTCAGTATTTTGGGTGGTTCACAAAAAGTAAATATCTTTATTCGAGTTAGTTTTTCTTCTTCAAATGGAAATTGCCAATGGCATGCAAGAATTCTTTAAGATTCAGTTTACAGAATTTCAAAAAAGCATCGAATGCTTGAATGGAATTTTTTAATATTGTTAATCAGGAAACTACTTGCCTGGAGTTTGGAATGATACCTGTATTTTATTTAAAGATAGCAAAATTACAACACTAATTCTGACTGACAATACTTGTACACATGATTTTGTAGAGAGTATCGTTTCTTTTTCTTGGATTACATATCACACGTGGATAAACGATCTTAAGAGACCGACAAAGTGCAAGAACAATATATCTGGTAACATCTAAGTGTTCTTTTAAATGAGATGTTCTGAGTCACTTCATTTTCTAACAGCAAATGAGTCCCCCGAGCGCGTTTGAAGTCAAAAGCCTCTTTTATTATGTCGAGAGATTACTCTCTTTGAAGGAGTTAGTCTTTGTTTCTTTACCGTCACAGCAGCAATGCTTCCATTTGAATCTATTTATATCTCCGAAGGCTAACTTTTCTTGCAATTTCCTTTGATGTAAATCTCGTTTTGGTCTAAATATTATTTAAAATAAAGATTAGAAACAAAAATATTTACAGCATTACGAAATGCTAACGCTAAAACCACCAGTAGCCAACTTGATTGGAACAATAATTAACATTAATTTTCTTAATAATCAACTAGAACTATATTACTATCCCACGTGCTTACAACTATTGCTATATTACTACCCTACGTGCTTACAACTATTACTATATTACTAGCCTACGTGCTTACAACTATTACTTTATTACTAACCTACTTGCTTACAACTATTACTATATTACTACTCTCGTCTAAAATATAACATAAACAATCGAAATGTTCCTCCTAACGTTCGTTTCCTTCGGTGTGTCCTCCGTTTCTCTCAATACACAGTTTCATTTGCCTCCTCATTTCCGCCATCACTCATCTAATGAGAGCATCATCTTGCAGCAAATTGGCCTCATTTTCAATTCTTTGCTTGAGTATTGAGAGAAACGAAGGACACACCGAAGGAAACGAGCAATGGGAGGAACATTTCGATTGTTTTTCATTTCAGTGACATTTTACATTTAATAACCGGTTGAAAGTTATTAAAAACATGGTTTTAATATCATAAAATTCGAAGTTTAACATAAACGTGCAAACAGGTTTTCAGAATCAGTCACTAAAAATATTGCTTACAGTAAACAGTTGGATCAATTCTTTTGAAATTTTGTACAGAGATGGAACAAATATTAAGAAACAAAATGTGACTTTCTAATTATGTGTAAGTTCAATAGTTTTCAAATTACAGTACTTGAACATTGGGTATCGTTTTTTGGGACACCCGGTATAACTAGCCTACGTGTTTACATCTATTACCTAATGTTAATAACATAACAATACTCTTCCCTTGAATTTTCATCCAGTGACGGGAGACGAAGCTATAGCTGGCGGTCGCGCAGCCTTGTCTTCCTCCTATAACGCTATACTTGACAGTGTCTCGCGACTCGTGGGTGGGTCCTTTTAAGCATAATCCTCGTCCTTGGACAGGGCGTCCACTAAAAAAGAAGCCGATTTAAAAATGGTGCAATTTGTAAAATATTAGTACTAGAAGACTGAAATAGGTTTCATTGAAGAAAGCTGGAAAGAAAGTTTTAGTTTGTTACAGATTATAAATAACTGTAACATGATTATTCTTATAGGTAGATTGTTAAAAATTATTCCTATCGTTTGTATATGTACAACTTAAAATGGAAAAAGTTTCTATTGTGCTGTCTAGTGGTGGCAAATACCGTCTGTTTTAACAGTACATGAAGATGATTTACTTTCATTCACCTCACGTCCTAATGATCGGAATAGTATATTTCATTGTTAACTTCTTATACTCTTTCTCAATATCATGTGCACTAATCATTTGTAGGCTCCGAGTTCAAGTACCAATAATTATTGCTGAATAGTATTGTGATGAGTAGTAACGGATGATCCAATTTTCTATGATGTGAATAGTTCATCAGTTTCTTTCAAGTGAGATTTATACGAGTAGCCTTTTGTAAACTAGCAATAATATGTTGCAGTTGATTCAAATTGCTTTTCTGCTCAGAACAAAGTTCATTCATTGAAAACGTCAGATTTCAGTTATGATCAAAATTAGATTTGATAGAATTTTTCATAATGTGTTATAATAACTATTTGAGGTTGTTTCGAAACGAAAAGGTAGAAACACGATGAAATTTTTTCATAGTATTACCGTTTTCTCACCCCTTGTGATGAGAGAAAAATACTATTACTACTGTGACGGCAGCTCGTGAGAGGCGACGAAGGGACTGAGCGAGGGGGCTGTGAACCTCACCCCTTGTACAGGAAGCGGCCGTCAATTCAGCATTTTCGAGCTTCCACAGTTTTCTCGAAAATTCAGGATTAACTGCTGCACCTTGCACATACTTCCAACCAGCCTGCGAGGACCAGGATTTTTGGGTTGTCGAACACCAATATTGGTGTTTTGAATTTGAGTTTGTGTATGTACATAGAGCGCGTGAGGGAAAAAAAGTAAAATTGGAAGTGTGATCCGAAAGCGTGGGCTAGTTGTAAAAGCACTTAGTGAGACGAAGATGAAAGGGTGCGGTGAATGTCGATTTGTTTTGGTGAATGAAAAAAGTCGGGTACATTGAATGGATGAGCACGAGAGGAAGTGGCCATAATGTTGAGGGAGATGTTGTCAAGTTGTGTCGCGGCGTGGAAATTTTGAAGAGTCAGGGAGACTGATGCGAGTGAAAGTGAGTGAACTCCAGTAGATGCGGGTGTTTGTGAACACGTATAACCCGGGGTGGGAAAGAAATAAGGTGCGGATTAGGTTTCGGGCTGATTTTAAAAAAAATATGTGAGAAGTTTTATAGCAGTTGCGAATGTAGTAGTCTTGAAAAAATTAATTACGTGTTTAGAAAATATCATATATGAATGTGTAGTGCGAAAGTTTGGAGTATCTACATAGAATGAACGAAAATGAGGAGAAGCTGATAGAAATCTGTGTAGCGATAGAAATGAGCATCGGGAATATTTGGAGTATCCAGGTGAATGGTTTAAGAAAGATGATCGATGTTAGTATATGTTGAATCTCGTGATTAATTGGAAGGAGATCGCTATAAATGGTGAGGTTTGTTATTGTAAGAAAATTATTATAGCCTTTCGTTGTTCGTGTGTTGGAATAACCTGGATTCATGTCTGACCATTATTTAGTAGGAGCTAGCGTTAGAGTATGTGAGCGGTGGAAAAAAGGAAAGAGAGAAATGGGAGTGCAAAAGGTTACGAAAGTATTGTAACTGCGTGATGCATGAAAAGAACAGGAGTATGAGACGAGGTTGAGTGAGTGTTACGAGAAAATGATCCAAGGATGAATGTGTAATTGTCGAGAGTGATTGGAAGTTTTTCAAGTAGTCTGTAATTCAAAGCCTTGGTGAAGTTCAAGCTTTCCAGGACTTAGAGGAACAAAGCGGAAGGGATGTGAATGGTCGAAGTGAAGAATGTAATCAGAGCGAAAATAAAGGCAACTAAACAATGGCTACAGAATGGAGGAGACAGAGCGGCGAATAAAATGTATAGGGACAAAAGAAAAGCGACAGAGAGGAGAATGGATGAGGAGAAGAGGGCGGTTGCTTGAGAATGGAGGGAAAGGTTGGGGAAAAAAATATTAAGAATAATAACTCAATTTCCTGGAAGGAAGTGAAATGAGAGTGGAAAAGGTGAACGTGCGTTGGGTGGAAGATGTGTACGGAGCAATGATGTGAGAAAGAGCGGCTGTCATGAGTCGGCTGGAAAAATGACTTGAGCAATTGTTGACAGGCAGGCTGTGATTATAACGGCTGGTAAGAGGATTTTATAGTAAATTGGTCACGAGAGCAGAAATGGAGCTAACTCAGATAAGTAGCGGTTGGGTGAAGCTCCGTATTTGGAAGGTGTTACAACTGATTGTTAGATGAGAAATAGTTTTGAATTGATTGATTGGTTGGAATGGGTATTTATTTTGCGTGCTGTTGAAGGTAGAGTGCCCGTGGATTGCAGGAGTGCCGGTGTAATTCCATTGTATTATGGTAAAGGGGATATTTCAGATTGCTATAACTCATTAGGTACAAGTTTGTTGGGTACGTGTAGTTGTTTAGGGGTACGGCAGAGTACTTGTGAGCCGAATATGGGAGGAAACGGGAAAAGCTATAGGAGAAGAACTTTGCGATTCTCGACAGAGCACGGGGTCTGGGGATAAGATCTTCAAACTGCGACAAATGTAGGGAAATGTAACAGTTTGCTTGGCTACAGACGTTGGAATTCCGAACCGTTAGCTTTGAAGGGGAAGATTTGTTACAGGACAGCGTTCGTTCTCATATTTCGCGAGCTCAAGAGACAAGCCATTCATCTATGTCACCCATGTGGTCGAGACTTGCATCCGACTGCTTGCTCAGGCGTATTCACACGGCTGACAAACACAAACCTACGCACACTCACACAAACGCACACATCAGCGCACACGCACGCGTGAAAACCAGCAACAGCAGATCAACGGAGCACGAGGGGAGTGGCCATAAACGTGGTCATCGAAGATGCGCACCTTACGCACCAATTGAGTTAGCGGACGGTGATCGAGCATGAGCACATAGCCAATTGAAATTCAAAGCGTCAGAACGACGATGAATTCCACCAATCAGGATTAAAATGCTTGCTCTGTAACTACGAACATTCGGGAACCTTCTTGAAGAAACTAGGCGAGACACATAGGGTGATGTGTTCACGACCCGGACAAGGTCTCGACCCGGACAGTCTTGATTAACCAATGAACGATTGAGCCTAGGATGACGTCAGAGCTATGACGTATGAGGGAGGGCGGTCTTAAATAGACGTCATTTGCAAACCTCCCCACCGACGCTCCGCTTGTAAGCAAGGTTAGAATTTCGATTTTAAGAGGTCGCGATCTTAATTTTCGGCATCAGAATATATTGTGCCATGACCACGAATAAGGCGTGATCAACTTGTGATAAGTTTTGTTATGTAATATGCCATATTGGCATAAAATCAGTGATAATACGGAGTGCCTAAACAACAATGGACTCGTTTGGGGTGCCCGCTAAACAAAATTATGCCGTGTTCTCAACTCGGACAATTTTTGACAATATTATTCTTGCAAATTAAGCGTACTGGAAAAAACAACTAAAAAGTGAATGATTGCATAGTTCTTACAACTATAATGTACCATATGTGAGATAAAGCCATGGAAAAGGCTGGAAATGAGTGTTTGCCACGGCTAAATACCGAGTGATTTTTCGAAGTGTTTTATTGATGGAAGTGAATTATTTTTAGCATTAATATGTGCCTCCCCATTAGTGTTTACTTCTCCAAATTGAAATATTTAACCTAGGCCAATTGTTTAGATTTTTTACTAATTTAAAAAAAATTATGTGCGTGGTCTCGACTCGGACGTGACGTTGAGTCCGAGTCGGTTTTTTTATTACATTGATATTTTGCTACCAATTGTTTTATTGCACCTTTCAGTATCATGTTCTGGATGTTCTTAGTAAGAAAAAATATAAAACACTGGTGTAAGTGTGTTTTTGCTGGACCAAAACATCTGTTCGGGTTGAGACCACACCCCCGTCCGGGTGGTGAACACGCGGTCTTGACCCGGACAGAGAATTCTGGATTTTGAAAGCGGCTGTAAAACCAATACTATGATATCTACAGATTTGAAACTCATAGCATAAGATGGGGAATTAGTTAAGCTTTCTTTAAGCACAAAATCTCTCCTGTAGCTCAATAACTTTTTTCTTTATGAATATTATTCACTTTACTGTCCAGGTCGTGAACACATCATCCTATAAGGAGTTCACAAGAAGAATCAAGGAGGCTTTTTCTTTGAGTTACGCAAGGAGAGAAGGACGAAACCTGAGTACGTGAACGAAGCACGCCGGCCATTTTGCCAGTGTGTGCTGCACATGAGCAACGAAATTAAGATCTGAGTGAAGTGACCAGCAAGCGTTGAAGTGCTAAGCTGCAAGTGAAACCCACTCGAGGCACATCAGCTTCGCGGCAATATTCGTCAAGTTCAAACGTATCAACGACTCTATCGAAAACTTTCAAGATGTTTCTACGTCAATCCCTAGATGACAAGCAACTTCAGCATGAAAATTGAAACCGCGCAATCACGAACAACGCGAAAACGGCGTGCAAAATCTTCAGTAATCAAGCCCCTCAACGCTTCAAGGAATGATGGGCTGTGCAAGACTTCAAAATTTTTCCCGATTATGAAGCAAATGGGCGGAGCACGGAACGCAGCAGTGCCTGCAAGATGGTGTATGAGAAGCTCCGCCGCTGCGACAGAACTCTGAGAACTCTGTTGAGAACCCCCGAAATCAGAAGAAGTCGGCACCGAACAGCCAGCGACAACCCACACAGAAGAGTCTGGGTTTTGTGATATTGAGAACTCTGAAAACAGTGATTATAGGTACAAGTTTAGATACAGAGCAGCACATCGAACAAGGCTTCGAAATGGCACGCTATTTATAAAGATAATTTTGTTTTATATTGTGATCTTGTGCACTTAGCATAAGGTGTGGATGGACTTTAAAGCAAGAGTTGTGCATAACGAGAAGCGTTCAATATTTTTGATACCTTGTTGTTAGTCAAGGTTTTGCCGTGATGTATTTTCCTCATTATTTTGTGCTTACGCTAGCCCTTCTGTTTATTATGTTTTTCTAACTCCGATTCATTGAGCGTAAATCTTCATTTGATAGTTGCCATAAAATTTTGTGTAACGGTAAATCATGCAATCGTTCGTTAGCGCTCTTTATGACTCGAAGCGTGCATTTCTCTCATTTGGTGTGTTATTTGTGTTAGAAGGTGTATGTCGATAAATATCTTATTTGCACTGTTCAATTAACCCACTCAAGTGTTCAACATTGAAATAAAATATGTTTAAATCTTTCAAATTTGTGTATCATTGTCACATGCTGATCAAACTAGGGTAACTCGTAGTGCGCACTATGCTACTTCCTGCTATTCTTATTGTCCACCTTTTCTGTCCATCCTCTTCCTTGGTATTTTCCATCTTTAATTTCCTTTCCACTCTGACTGTCGAGGTTCAAATTCCTCAATCGTAACGTGATTGGCGGCGTCAGCTGACCCGTAAAACGTATCGTGACACAAATGTATGAAAGAGACCCACCGAAAGAGCGACAGATGTTTTGGGCGTTAATGGATCTTGAGAAAGCACATAATAGAATCAGCCGCAAAGCGTTGTGGGAAGTGTTGAGAGCGTAGGGCGCGGGGGTTAGCAGCTCGAGGTTTTTAGGAGTTTTTATGACGAATGCAGAGTGTGTGGTAGAATGGGTAGTAGTGAGTGAGGTGTTTGAAGTGTTGGTAGGTTTGCATTAAGGGCCCGTAATGTTCCCGTGGTGGTTTAATGCGTGTACGTATGTAGTTATGCGTGAGGTCGAGGCGAAAGTGTAAGGCTAGAGCTGAATTTTTTGCGCTCTCTGGGCGAAGTCGTCGAGCTGACGCAGCGTCTTTGCTGATGATGCAGCGTAAGTGGAAGGGTCGGAGCAGAAACTAGGCAGAATTTTGGATGAGCTTGGGAAAATGTGTGAGAGAAGGAGACTCCGAGTGGATGTGAATAGGAGTAAAGTTACGAGGAGTCCGAAGGAGACGCTGTGGGGGATATAAGTAAGCTTGAATAGGAGATACTAGAGCAAGTCAGTTGTTTCCAGTTTTTGAGAGTGCGTGTGGTCGCGAATGGTAAATCGGACTACGAGGTGAAAGCTAGGGTAACAAAAGGATACCAAATGCAGGGAGATTTGGAGTCGGTTTTGAGGAATAGGTAGGTGGCTGAGTATGAGTGATGAAAAAATATTGTATGAAAGCGTTAGCGGCCAGTTGTATTTGTACAGATGTGAGACGTGGAGCTTAAGAGTAGGAATAAAATCCCGATAAATATGCTCCAGAGGAAATGTCTGCCGTGTATGGCTAGAGTGACGCTGATAGGCGAATAAATCAGGAGGTGAGGAGCGTGAAGGAAGTTCGAGGAGAACTAGTGAAAACAGTTAACTCCAGTGTGAAAAAGTGGCTCGACCACATGAAGGGAATGAAGGAGGAGCGGTTGGTGAAGAAATGTGCGAGGAAGGATCGTTAGAGGTAGGCCGAAGACTGGAGGGGTGAATCGAGTTAAAAGGGAGGTATGCGAGCGAGGTATTACGTTGTTGAAATTAGAACAGGTCTGAATATCTCATTTGTTCAATTAATTGGTTGATCGAATGGCTCGTAGAAACTAACTAAATAATTTATGCAGGAAATAATATCCTGATAACTTCTAGCCATATAAAACTTCTCAAAAACAAAACTCCTTCAAAATTCCAAAATATGAATAATATCGAATTCCGAAAGAAATAATATATTGATAATTAATAGCTCTCAAAAACTCCAAAAATTGAATGTTACTGTTCCAAGAGATGGATGAAGAGCGATTGTGGGCGCTTTATCATGACCCAGTTCAGGGGGGTGGGGCCGGGAAAACTGGGAGTGGCTCAATTTTTTGTTAATAAGGAATGTATGAGGGTGGGTCGGTTGTGAGGGTCGAGAATTCCCGAGCCCCTATGGAGCGGCAGGAGTAAACCAGAATCATGCTGTTGTGCCTTGCTGAGGAAGAGATACCCTGAAGACGTAAGTGTGTGTGATAGTCAGCGACTGTGGGTTATTTGACCGGCGTTTAGTTGGCTCGTTCGGTTGGCGACCCGAGAATAAGTCTTGGTATAAAGATCAATGCTGTTTATATTAAAAGTGCATCAACTTTCTGGTCTTTCATTCTCATCGGTGAAACATGAATTTTAGAAGAAACGAGTATCAATGGTTAGCGTTCAACTCGGAGCATCATCAATGAAAGTACCCCAAAGGTGAAATGATGGTAATTTAATTTGTATGTAAAAACTGTAATTAAATTTGTTGAAGAAACTACACCATCTGTAGTAGAGGGAGGGTTCGTAATTAATTAATATTTGAATTTCCTTGGTCTTGCCGTGGCAAAATAGATCTTTCGCTCTGCCACCACTGTGATGCCTCCGCAATGTTAGTCCAACTCTGCCCTCAGGATTATACGGTCGTAAAGGGTTTCCTCAGGACTGAGGGAATTTTGCTGGGTTACTGAAATCAAAAACAATCATTGAATGAACTCGAGGAAGAGAGGAGTAAGCATTGAATAATGCATTAAAAATGTGAAGAGAAAAAATGTAAGCCAATATACGTAACTCAAAGGAAGCTGAGATTTGAAATCCGTAGTCAACAGATTAAATTTTTTCATATGTTTTAATACAATTTTCGTAGTTCATAGTTTTCTGATTGATTCATAGATTCGGTCATTCAAGCTTCCCAAAAATAATGCAAAAAGATCACATGTAATTTTAGATTTATACAGCTCAATCATTAAGTCCACGTTGATTTTTTTCTCTTTCATTTGAGCATCGATGGGCTTGCTGAAATGTTGTGCCTTCTAAAAGATCCTGGTGTTGACGTCGACTTGATGCCAGTGCTAGTTCAATACGTGTACTTTGAATATTAGCGAATAAATTTTGTCGGAGAAAAGTTAAACATTTTTTCCGGGCAGTGCATGTTACGAAATCACTACAATGTGTAGCAAGGCCAATGAATTCAACGATGGTTCCAGATTTCGAAGTCCATTACGATGAAATCGCGTCATTCCTTTTAGAAATATATAGCCTTATCTAACAAAGATATTTCTTTGCAGTTATGTTCTTTTGTTTTGTGACATTCTTCATCTGCTGTGTCTTTTCTTAGCTCTAAATAACAACGTTGAAAAAAAACTTGAGCTGCCTGAAATCTACAAACTTCTTGATTTTATGCAGTTTCTCAGGTGCAATATTGATGTCTGTAAGCCTACGGTATGTCTTGTGAAAGCAATAAGAATAAAAAGGGAGAATAAAACGTACTTGCCATGGGAATATAACTGGTTATTCTGGACATGCCTGCTTCTGTTATTGGCTAAACATAAAGCTCAGAACAAAGGACACTGTCGGCATTCATTGCGTTCAGAGGAGATGCGCGCATAGCAAGCAACTCCATTGCTATACAAAAACTATTTTTGGTTCGCAAGTATTCAATACGTACTCTGCAAAATACTTCTACTACAATAATGTAAAATACCATTTAATTCTCTTTATGTCTCAATATATATATTTATGCGTAAAGGTGACGACTTTTTTCAGGGTTTATAAGGATGGCTAAATATATGACTACGTAAGTATTGAATGATTACAAAATTTGTGTTGGTAACGTGAGCCTGATTATAATCACCAATAAACGATTCTTAATGCCGTTCTGATTCGGCAGAAAAAAAGCTGGGCTGGGGAAATTTAGAGTATGAAATTATGTTGCTATACTCTCTCACGAGATATCAATGATTAATTGTTCCATTTGTAATGGCATATCACCAGCTATTTTTCAAGCAGTAAAAAAATAGGGCTGTTTAACTTCTGTGTTGTGTTTAAATGGTTGTTTGTCTTGAACTCTTCCTAATATATAATGGGTTCCGTAAAGAAGAAACAGCGTGTCATTTGTCAAATAAAACAGTACCAATGAAAACATATGGAGTGAAAGTGGTAATAGTACATCTCCATTGGAGTAATAAATCACTGGTGGTTGATATGAATAACATCGTAAACTTTATCGCGCATTAATGTAATCAACAGGGTTTTTGAATTCGAACTTAATATCCCGTTAAGAATTTTGAGATTTCCAAAGGGAATCCACTCATGCGCTCGAATTCTCTCAGTTCCCAAATTTGAATCAGTTTTACCATTTGTCATACTTTTTCTGCTGACGAAGCTTCCTCTACAAAATCCGCTTTATTGTATGTGAACATGAGAAGAAACAATGCATACCAAGGTTGTAGAGTGCTTTCAGATTACCAAAAAAGAATTTGGTCGAATTTTACATCGTTTCCTTAATCGTTGTTTCATCCTGAATAACACCTTCACTTTTTAGAACTATAATCTCCGAGTACCGTAAATTTTTCGTTGAATCATTATTTTCACGATTAAAATGTGCGCTAAAAGGTTCTGCGTTCGGTTATCAGAGTCTGAAATACATAACATATTACTATTTACGTTGCAATACTGCAGGTATATTAATTAAACCTATCATATCTCTGCAGCTATACCACGTGTCCAAATCTTTGGGCAGTGTACAGAAGTCACTTGAAAAAACTATTACTAAGTGCACTCACCGAATATCCAGCGGATCGGTCAAGTTTAGTGGCTAGTTCTTCACGGATATCTTTCTTCGTGAATAATTTTTTTTAGTGTTTCTTTCTGTTGGTGCAACGTTTCCCCAATAGTTGAACGATTCATCAATGTTAGTTGAAGAAACTGCTCAATTCACTGTTTTTTTCTGACGCCACATTAACCCATTTTTGTTACATAGCTAGATTGCGTCCGCACAAAATGTTGTACTAGATTTTTCTTGAAATACTTCGTAATAACCGTACGTGCAGATTGCACGGAATAATTGTTAATATTTTTCCTGAGATTGGATGACGCTAAAGAAACCCAGGGCAAAATAATGAGGGAAAACAGTGCAGGACCTTAGGATCCCGGAACATCAACCCTAGCTGTAAGTGTTGAAGAAATCCATTTCCTCAGTCGGGGACTTAGTATTAAGGCTTTGTAAATTTAAGAAACTAGTTAGAAACATTTATATTTTCGAGGACGTTCGGTGCAGTGTGCCCATATCTACAAACCGAATAGTACCCTTCAAGCACGAACGCCTCTTAAACCAACCTCGGAACATCGTGCCTGACAAACCTAAGACACGCTCCAACATCCACTGCACTAACAACTTGCTTACACATTCCTATGGAGCACTGCTTTCTTATTCATCTCTAATTCTTTATTTATACAAAGAAGCAGTCTTTAGGATGGACGTTGTCTGCTAAAACTCGTGTGACCTGCAATACGGTTCCCTTCGCTTGACGTCGTGGAAAGGGCGAGTGGCTGACGGCTGAGGCATGATGACGGCCGCCACTACGGTTTCGCACAGCTCCGAGACTGCTCCGCACTCAGCTGCTTCTCCGACTTCTCGTCGCCGGGACTACGGAGTCAACCGTGATGGGGAGCCGGGTCAACTACTGCAGTCCGGGGCTTCAGCGGCCGGGCAGTCTGTCATCGACCTTCTCTTCCCGCTGTCCTCACGTGGACTTCGGGGGATCCTTTGTGGGGTAGGTTTGGAGATAAGTAGGTGCAATAATATTATTGTCCCGAACGTTCCTCACTGGCCTGTATTTGGTTGTAGTTTCCCGTACTCGGGTCGTACCCTAAATTTAAAGCCGTGACTTGAAACGTAAATTCAAATGTCTTTAATACATTTCAGGTAGAGTGCATTGTCTTGCCGGTTAACTCCGAATCTTTAATCTATTTTCTGCAGCACTCAATCTTACCACCGTCAAATTATTTTCGTTTGTCCAATTTATCTCAACAGGTCACGGTTATTGGCAAAATTGATGTGGGAGGCCGTCGGATGCACCAAATTCCTACTTCTTTACTTACCCAAGAAGTCACCGACGTGCCTGTACTTGAAGACTACCTTTGCTGTTATTTATTACCATCATTTTTAATTCGCATGTGCATCACTAAATTAATAACAGCATTGTGTCGTCCTTTTCCCCACTCTGTTTTTTCAATAGTAAGTGGCGCACTTCCTCTAATTGTTATGAAATCGAATGACTGATTCAAACACACAGTATCGAATTTTGAATGAAATTATTTCTTAACAGCTAGTAGCCCTCCAAAGCACTGCGAATAAGTTTTCCTCTCTTCAAGAGTCCTCAACAACCTAAATAGGAAAACAGGGCTCAATTCACAGATGTTAAGCCGGTTGAGAGTGATGACTTTTGATAATATTAAACCTTTAGATAATGCACTATGGAAGTTCATTGGTGCAAGCTATGGTGTATAAGAGGAGAAGTCCTACACATCCGATTGGAATTTCATCTTATATTGATTTAAGTGCACGTTCGGTCCCTGAGAGTTAGTGTAAACTGACCAAGAATGAATACTAACCATAGCAAAATATGTTATTATGGCACATTTATCGATTCAAGAGCCTTTCTGAATTTCCGTGAGGTTAGCCTGCGAAATGTTTGTAATGATGTATCAATTTGTCCCCAGTAATTGTGGCTGTCAACATCATATCACATGGAGTCAAAGCTTTCAACCGTAAGCTTTTAATGGATTTATTCCAAATTTTAAATGCATGGTAATGTTGATTTTAAACGTAGGGTTTTTTGAACATTTCATACAATTTTGGTTTGTACCCGTACCTAAGGCAATATACCAAAACGTCGACCCTATGAAAACGCGATTTAATTAGCTCTTGCATTTGATTTACTATCCTATATCGAAACAACCACCGTCACTAATATTGAGCAACAGCTCACAGAAGCACCACGGTTTGAATGAGAGTATAGTTGATGCCTGACTTTCTTGCGCAAAATCAGTCGGCTTTAGTTGCTAGAAAATATCAAATTTAAATTCTTACAGCAACTCACGAAAAGGATGCAATTAGAATGTAAATGTATGTTACTTCTCGAACATCAACTTCTACAGCGGAAAAAACATCAACGCATTAAAAATCATTTGATGTTTTCTACTGTGTTAGGGTTAATAAAATAAAATTACTCATACCTGCACACCTTTTAAAACTAAAATGTACGCTGTTATTTGCTTCGTAGAATATTGCTAGTTAACTTTCTTTCGTTGAAAACATTCTTTCGTTGAAAACATGTGTGCTAAGTTTCTAGGACTTCCTGGAACAAAACTCAAGAGACATTTTCCTCAGGAAACACAATGATTTCTGCAGTGCAATTTGTGAGATGTATCTGACCGATTTCTAGGTCTCGAGGGACAGAATTGAAGAAGTTTTTACCTGTTTCCACTCCTCGTGCCAGGAAGAGTGCATACTCTAGTATCTGAGCGCCAGCGATAGAGTCTCAAATAGTGTAAACTCAGAGAAACTTTCTGATATAGGAGAAGACATAGAAAAATTTTATTGACTTAAAATACCTCGGCGAGGCCTAAAACAAGGTGAAAATGAGCAATGTTGAACTTCAGTTACTTGCTTTTTTGTTTGCCGAAGTAATACCTTTGTATATTTAGTTGCTATGAAAAAAAAAATTGGTAACGTCAAACTTAGATTTCAATAGATTATTGACGATTTTTCTACGACTGATATCCATGACCACTTATTTTCCCATTCAATTTAAAGCAAAACTTGTGTATTCATCAGAAAACGGTCCAGTCATTTCTCAATGTTTCATTTCATTTATTTAACTTTTCTTCTCTCGTTGGCAAGAGGACTCTCAGATGGAGTTTACCATCTGATGTACATGCCGTGTTTCTGAGTTTGTAGGGAGACTAATGTGTGCGTTTGTTATAAACTTTTTACTACTGAATACCACAGAGTTTGTTGGTTGCTTGCTTTCTGGGTTGTCTCTCGGTGCTCTGTTACGTCCTGTAAACTGAATACTTAAGCACTGCAGGCATTAAGACTGTGCATTTCTGCTGTCGAATTACGATTTATGTTTGAAGAATGTCTTTTTTCTATAACCAATGCTCTCAAATAAACGAATGAGACGATTGAGAAAAGCCATGCATTAAAATGGTTTATAAATTAAAAACATTTCACTATTGAATTTACATAACTCTATCTGGAGAATAATGCCAACGCGCTATTATATAATGTTTCTTTTTCCGAAATTCTCACAAAAATAAACAGTCATGAATGCTGACGACAAGAATAAGTGAGATATGGTGGCAAATATATCAAAAACTTTTTCGTGTAAAAACTAATGAAGAACATTCATATTACCTGCAGGTATAGTTTTTTTAAGTTTATAAAACGAATAAATTCTATGATTGTTTATTTCGTACGTGTAAAGTTGACTTAACAATCCCAAAGGCAACCCCACTATTTTTATTCTATTATTTTGTAAAATATGGAATTTAAATAATGCAACTTGCTTTTCGTACATTTTCTTGTTTTTTATTATTTCCCGTAATTTTTTACGAAACCAAAGGAACTAATTATGATCTATCAGCAATAAGTGTGAGCGTGGAGATTTTATTCGTTAATATGAAATTGAAACGAGCGCAACACAAGTTCCGTTCATTTAGCTGAGTATGACACTTTTGCATTTTGAGCTTGTTACATGAAGTTAATGTGGGATATACCTGAAGGCAGAACGGTACGATGGAAGATCAGAACAATTAAATATTTAGAAAAAAATTCGTCGTCTAGGACTCTTGTGTTCAAAATGTGTTGTACAAAATTTAATTCTCGGAGCTAAAAGTTTTGCAACCCAATTGTACATGAAAAAAAATTACCTGTGACTGACTTCTGGTTGTTGATGTACTGCTACATACGCGGAAGCTAATTTAGCCTCCATAATTCAAATGTTAGTTTCTAAATGATAAGCTCCTCAGATCTCACACATATCGCATCTTACTCTATAGAGTCTAATTACGTATCAAAAATTAAGAACATTTATCAGCGCCCCTAGTAAAGTAAGCCATGAGTTCACATCACTTTGAGTCAAAGGTAAAGGCGTAACAGTCTGAAATTAAGGTGTTTACTATGTTTGAAACGTTGTCTCAACATAAAATCTTTTTGATAAAATATCGGTATTTTGAAATGCTTGAATTATGTTATCTGCGATTTCCCGACGCACATAAAACTAAACGTTGCCTCATTTGTATTTCCCTAGAGCAGTTTCCCTTTAGTAAACAAGTGTGAAAAAGTATAGTGCCAAATATGCGAAGCTTGTGTAAATCTAAAGCTACTGCAGGAAAAGCAAAATTTTTCTATTACTGAACAGCAAATGGAAACGAATGTTTCACTTAAAATGTATTTACTCCAACAAATTATCAATCTGAATTAATTTATTTCGGTATTCATTTTAAATCCAATTTCCTCTTTTACACTCAATTGTGTCGTTTGGAAAATGATTACATGGTCATGTGAAATAATCTTACGCGTTATAAATGACAAAATATCTTCAAGTGAGTTAACGAAGATGTTCGCGATTGAGCATGGGCACTGTTAAAGTTTCTCCTATTTATTTGACATGTCGTACGCTCTTTCACAGATCCACGGAATAGATCGCTGTAGGCAACTACCAGTCCCAGAACCAACCAACTTAATAACTGCTTCAAGCTTCTGGTGACTTCCCGTACTTTGAAATGGGCACATAAACTCACTTCAATTCAATTTATGACGAGTGCTTCTGAGCTTACATAAAGTCCAGTAGTTGGTATAAACTCGGCCTCAATTGCTCCTAAAGTTTCACCATATTGGCCCTCGAACTTCAGGAAGTGCTCAATAGTATCAAGGGTCCCACAATAAACTCGGCGAGATGATTGGAAAGGGAGACCACGCCCAGTCACGATGTCGTACGTTCGACTAAACGACTATACGACTGGAAATTCGGAGTTTACTCCGTGTTTGAACAATGTTTTTCATTCTGAATGACGTTCATGATGAGCGTAAAGTTGAATTTTACTGTTGGAAAACAAGCTCTGTCATATGCTTCATTAAGCTAACCTCACCATGAACTTTGCAAGCAAGTTGGACGATTCCATGTGGCTGATTTGATAAGCAGCTTCGATTTAACGTAACTATTTATATATGGAACAGAAACTTTGTGCGCTTCCAGTACAGAAGAGCATCGATAAATTTATACACTCGGCGTGATTTATACGATTGAAATGTTCTGAAAATAGTGATATCGCTTCATATGAGGCACAGTGCGATCGTAATTTGTAGGGTTAAAAAATCATTAGGCATATTGCAGATGAAATTTAGAAATCAGTAATCTAACACTATAAAAGCTTGTTTCATTTTCAAGTGAAACTCAAGTACTCGTATGCTCCTAGAAAATTTTGAGACCAACGGGAAAATGTAATCATGGAGTGCTTGGGGATTAAGTTTCATGCGACTAACAATAAGGATGAGCCCAATAATATTGGCGAAGCACTGAGAAGTACAGGAATATGAGGAATAGGAGATTAACAAATATATCATGTTGATGTGTGAGCATGTCTCAAACGAGCAACTATCCTCTCAAGAGTCAAGGCTGATGCACAATTTTTTTTGAACTTCCTCATTTAAAGATTAGAACACAGGTGTTTAAAAATTTTGACCCGTTAAGTCAGTTTTTTATTTTACCAAATCTTATTTATTTATGGATTTCCCTTGAACACGCGGTGCTTTAAATTGTATTTAATGGTGGTTTTAACAGAAGTTTGTGAGAAGAATATTACTGATTCACCCTGAGTAGCCAGTTCAGAGTCAGCAGCTGTTTTTATGAAGGTATAGGCGATGCGTGAGACAATTGACACATGCACACATTGAAGAGCGCAGTAAAGTGGTGGATTCTGATATCGAAAGTAAAGAGTATGACGAGATCTCCAAGAGATTTCATACTCCTAATTCACCAGTATTAGTATAAATTAACACATTAAAAATGTGTTGTAAGGGTAATAAGAATGCAGAAGGATATCATGTCTTCACCAAAGTATCTAATACCAATCCTGGGTATCTATGAAGGGCTTTCTCGACACGTCGACTGACCAGGAACAGGTACTAGAGTTCTGAATAGAGGACGCCTGAAGGAATGCCGCTTGAGAAAAACGCTCTTCTGAAGCCACTGCATCTCCGAGCAAGGATTTCCCCAGCAAAAAATCACTTGGAAAACTTAATTATATTCTGGATACATGCTCTTAAAACAGATGAGACCAAAATCGAGATTTTTTGACGTACTAGCATCTTGCACGTGTCCAGGAAATGTGGTGAAGCACACGAGGTAGGAAGATGCGATCGGAGATACTTTATTACTTCTCGTCCTGAAAGACTTGCGGTTTAAGGAATTTTTAAAATGATGTAGTTTTTGGAAAATTGATTAAGATTATGCAGAGACCTCAATCTGGGTCGTAGAGCTTTGTTTGTACAAGACAAAGACTCTGAGTCTAGTTCTAAATTAGATAAGAATTGGATGAGGTATAATAAAATTATCATATTAGAGTGGCCATTATACAGTCCGGAATGCAATGTAATTGAGAATTTGTGGAGAACAAAAAATGTTAACATAAATAGAAGAGATCCTCGAATCTCAAGCGATTGGAGGATGTGTACAAATAATAATGGAAGAATCTTACGGTTGAGGAATACCTTCGACTGGTGGAGAATCACTATCTATCTATCTTCTATATTATAAAAGAAGCCGCGTCCGTCCCTCCGTCCGTCTGTGTGTCACACCCACCAGCCGAAAGTGTGAGATGAGCGCATCTGTGATACAAGCTTCATCAACTCCACAATTATTTTCGGTGGCTTAAGATGCCATGTCACACAGGTGATGTATTCCAGGTTTAAACTTTGTGAATAACGAAACGTCAGTGCATGTAATCCCTTAGATCCTTGTATTATTAAGATGCCGCATTACAAGTAAAATATTCGAGGTTTAAACTTTCTGGATGATGAAATCGTAAGAACCTGTCACCCCTTGGAACATTCACCGCGTATAAAATCTCCAGTCCAAGACTTACATTTTAACTGCATCTAGTCTACAGATCCTGAAGCACCACGTGAGGAATCACCACATCGATTTCGTATAATTATTTGCATCAAAATAATTAACTTTTCAATGAACTATTAGCAACAACAGTTGAATGAGTGTGGTAGTTTCTCTCTACTCGTCGTATACCTGTAGAAATATTTTCCAGATTTGAGGTGTTGCCACAGTTTAATGCTACAAAGTACTGATGACAAAGATGAATCCAAATCTCGTATCAAAACGTGTTGAAGAAATTCATTAGTATTCAAATGAATCAGTAATTATTCGTCTAGCAAAATAAGTACAATGCATACAGATTCTTCTTTTTTCATTTCGAATCAATTTTATTATTTCGCTAGTTAAATTTACCATGTTCTGCGAGAAGTGTTTTTTGTTCATTATACGGCCGGCATTAAATGAAAATAAACATAGCAATAAAGTCATCCCTGGTGGCAGGAAGAACAAGACGACATGTTGGGCGTTTGCTCCTTAGACATACTTTCTTGGGCTTCTTCGACTTTCAAATTGAAAGCGTCTTCAAGTGAGACGTGGCAGTATTGTGAGCTCTTACCCTAGGCTCAAAGAGAACTATTAATGTTCGGTGCCATGACGGCCGACAATTTCTGCGCAATTTGTTGGCTTGACAAACGGCGTACGTCTGAGGCAGGTGGAGACCATTTTGCTTACAGGCCGAACATGCCGTCGAGTAGCGCACGTCTCGGCATCAAATTTCTAAGTTTTGAAAGTGAGTGTTCGGTTTCTTTAGAATAAGACACGGATACGAGAAGTACAGTTATTAAATAACGAAAGAAATTAGCAAATGAAGTCAGAGAGGCAATTTCTTGCAAATTTCTGGCATAAGGTTAATGTGTTTGAAGTTGTGAGTGCTAAGTCACTGCAAGCAATTTCCTTATCATTAATAAATTTATAAAAAATGGTCATTATTTCACTTCAACATCAGACTTCATGTTCAGGTATAGATCCCAATACTAAAACATTTTTGTATCATTCTAAGTATCATATTTGCTCGCACAATTATTTATAGTATTCACACTCAAAGTAACGAGTTCAATTTCGATTCCATTGACTATGCGAGTTCAGTTTAGTAGTTCTTACATTTCAATTGAGCAATAAAATGTGGTTCTATTCACATATCTTTAACGATGTCAGTAGAAGAGAGTAAGACTTTAACAAACAATACAAGTGTAAGCGAAAGTAGAGTTATGAACAATATCAAAGACCAATTTCCTAACCTAGTCTGTGTTGATCGAACAATGACTTCAAACTACTGTTCAATCATTCTGTACGTAAGGTCATAACTGCTCATGATTATCGATTCTATGGGACATGAGGGAACAACAAACCCTGAATAGGAGACGTACACTGCTTAGCATCTGTTCTTGACATGTGAGTGATTTGTGACAGCTGTCATGAAATTTCTGTATAATTAATAGGAATTGGCATCACTTTAAACCGAAAATTACAGAGATATATCCAATGTTGTAAGTGCAGGTGAAATTTTGCTGCTGATACGTTTGAGGCTGCAGCAGAAACAGGGATTAGAATGTACTATTCCTGTCTGACACAACATATATTGAAACTCGACAAAGTTCTTCAGACAGGATTTTATTCTTGTTTAAATACGGTCTCCGAAGACATTTTCTCGATATTTTGAAGAATGTGTACATTATTCTTCACAAAAGTTTGTCATGCCTGAGAAGTTGGGTGAAAATATTTTTAACGTACTGTGGGAAATTCCTCCCACTTGCTCCTATAGTTCGGCCTTCGGAGCGAGAGCTTAGGGCGGATCAGTCGCTTTGGCTCTGTCAGTTGGCGGCGGATTGGGATCTCGAAGGAGGTATAGTGTTTAAAAAGTTTTGCATTTTTGGCATGGCCAATCACATTTAGTGAGAGGTGGTCGATGCAGCATTGAGTGAATGCCAATTTGTGGTTCTGCTGTCGCGAGATGGTATTTTGCCTTGCGTAGGTTCACTAAAGCCACGGAATCTCGGATTTCTACTGCGCTACTGTAAGTGTGTTGCCTAATTTTTTTGTTTAGCTTTGTGTACTTGAGTCTACTAAAAGAAATTTAATAGGGATTTGGCCTGCAGAACGCTCAGTACTAAGTTTTTGAAACGAATTTATTGTCTGTAAACGATTGTCTAATTTATTGTCTGTTCCTTTAAATTAAAAGTGACTGTTATAGTCACTTCTGAAGTTTGGTTTAAAAAACTTCTTCTGGGTTAGATTTTCTTAGGCTTATAAATCTCCTTGCTTTCCTACACACTTTTTTATCACTGTTCTCTTCAGTTTTTTCTTCACTATTACATCTTAAAGTGGTTTTGTGATACACCAAATGTGAAATCTAGCTTGAGTGAGTAAGTAATATTGATAGATAATCTGGGTTTATTGTTTTGACATTGTTCTTGATTGTTACAACTTCTTTGCGTAGTGATCTCTAGTAATTCCTGTGGTTATTCTTGTCGTTGTAATATCGCGGACCCTCAACTTACGTCTGCGGGCGTAACTACGGCTGCTCACCCTAGAGTATGGAATAAAATTGTTTGTTAGTATGTTTTGAAAATAAATTATAGTAAACGGCAAAATTGTTGCGATATTATCAACGTCTTTCCCGTGAAACACTTTTGGGAAGGTTCTGTTCGGACTCGGCCGCCGCTTCGGAAGTTGCTTACGCTAGTGCGGATATTGTTCTGTCTGTTAATTGGTTCGCTATGAGTGTGTTAAATCTGTATTATTGTGTTTTCTCACGGGTGCTCATTTGTTCACGATGTGTTTTCACTATTCCTCGGTGCTGATCGGTGAATTCGAGCAATGCGGTTTCGTGACTGCAATATCCCAGAAAAAGTTGGCTGCTGTGGCGTAAACCTCTGTTCATCCCTCAGTCAACTAGAGCCTATGCTCCTTCTAAATCATCATTTCCAGGAAAAATACTAAGCTGATAAATAATGTTTATTCGTCCAAAACGGCTATTTCAAGATTTTATTAAAAGTTAAATCCAAATAAAAATTTTCCATTGGAGTATGGAAAATCTTACAGTACACAGATGATGGAAGAAGTGGTATTTTTGATTATTAACTTTTCAAAAAGTAATTCCAGTACAGAATGATGTGCGTTTTTTGCAAAGAATTTTCTATTTTTCGAGTTATGGTAGCACCACTGAAAACAAATCAGTATCGAATCCGCTACAGCTATTCCTTTTGGAGGTAATGAAAGTAAAATAATTTTAGGATGTCTTTCAAGGCAAATCATATTTCAGAATAGGAGTTTGACAACCTTCCGAACATCGCTTATCTTCAAGCGTCATTGTAATCATTTTAAAAGCCATTAGAGTAAATTTGACTGAATTAAATTTTGAACTCGCTTAGATCAGGGTTTGTCAGCGAAGTCTGATTTAGCCGTTGGCTATTACCTCTGATATAAAGTGACAAGCCATAAAATTTGCAAAACGTAATGAATACTTGAACAATTTTACATAGTTATACAGGTGCACGTTAAGCATTCGCAAGCTACCAAGTAAAAATATTTAAACTCTCTCCTGTAATGAAAAAAAAGACTACACTCAAAACTTGAAAAAAATTGCGGAGTATCATAGTCTAGAAATAATTGTATACTGTTCACTGTGTCCCATAAATCACTCCCCTTTTCACAGATTGATGAAATGACTCACTCATTTTGGGTCATAGTAGAAAAATTCAAGTCTAATGATTATTTGAATTATGAAAAACTTTGCTGGTCTCTAGTGCCAAATTCTATTTTACACCGTAAAAATTCGTTTATTCGTTTTCGTTCTAGATGAAAGGCTTTGCTTTTGCTCATGGTGAAGAGGAAACATCCGGTCTAATTGGGATTGAAAGACAACATACTGTAGAGTTATATCGTGTAATTGCAGGGATAACCCAAACTTTTGTGGGTCATTGTTCAGATAAATTTTGTTTAGTTCTGTTTATGATGCCCTTTGATTCAAATGATAACAGGTTCCTGTAAAACACTTCCGTGAGTTGGCTTTCAGATTTCTCAGCAGTAAAACAAAATGGGAGCGCTATTTTCGATAACGGAAGTCGATGCAGTGGTAGAAATCGGATATTTCTCGCTCACAATTCCTCTTTTAGGGTCACTTAAGACGTAACTGACGAGTACATCAACTTGCGATTACAAGAGCAAAAATGAAGACCATGTAAAAGATGTAATTGTTCATTTAGCATGACTGCTCTAGAGAAACTACTTTTAAACTTTCTAAAATATTCAAGATCAAGTAGTTAGCTCATTGATTTCATCGTTATTCCTAA
Source organism: Morinoia aosen (assembly GCA_030386875.1). NCBI lineage: Eukaryota > Metazoa > Arthropoda > Malacostraca > Amphipoda > Talitridae > Morinoia > Morinoia aosen. Next base: position 18,707,581 of record CM059557.1, on the reverse strand, counting down.
ATCGGAGTTGCCTGAGGTGTTGTTTATTGTCTTTTTGTAACTCTTTCGATGGTGAAAGCGTGACAATACGCAATTGCCTTATCAGTTGCACGGCAACTATGCTGTTTTTTAACCCACGAATCGGAGGTCAAAACTGGAGATTTGATTAAGTGATAATTTCGCCTCATAACGGCCTAAATGCCTTTCAGGCAGAGTGGCCTAGTTCCTCGTTCAGTTCCTAGCTACTAACTTGGGTAGGAAAGGTCAGTTCGGCTACCTTGCGATGAACACCACGCCTCTGACTTGAGCCTCCTAAAATTCTGTATTTTGTGGGTTATGGCACTCTGCATATTTGCTCTCCAGTTATCCCTTGGATTTTCGGTTTCAAGAAATACCGTAAGTTCTTCAGCCCCACAAAACTCGTTAACTGCGCGGGAATCTGAGAACAAGTAAGATCATGAACGTCTGGCTCGGTAACTCTTATTAATTTTCCTGCTCACATTTTACCTGCAAACTCTCTATTCGTGAGGATAGTTTGGACGGGCATTTGTGTGCGAAACGCCTCCGTGCAGCACAATGCATCACAATTATTAGTAAAAAACAGCTAATACCACTACATGGAGCCAATGCCTTTCTAAAGAGATTTGTTTAATTTCTGGGTAGTAGCAGACCCTGATTTCCTACCAGAACATAAAAAATTGTAAATTTTGATACGGTTAGGGACATCATGCAACAGAAATGAAATGCATATTGTTCGTTATTATACTTTATTATTATCCCTAAGTCTAAATTTCGACTAATGGCATAACTCTCGCAAACAGAATTTCTAAGGAAAATTAATTTCAAAAATTTTAAGTGTAAGCTAACGCTGTCATTTGTTTCAAATTTACACCTGAGAGCCTAGTCATTGGTCTACATGTGCGGAAAGACAATGAACACGGAAGACATACTCGTAACGAAATATGTGTTTGTACTTTTACATGTCAGATCTAAAACAAGATGAAAATATTCACTTTTACATACGTATTTACGCAAATGGTAACTTAACAACTCTCCCCCTTTAAGGTAAAATGAAAGGTAAAGGCGCTTGAACGAGGAATGTCAAACGGTGTTTCTTGAGTGTCTAGTTTACTAAATTACGGAGTTATAAAAACTGCTTGGTGTTACTAGGTGTGCCAGTTGATGCTTTGTTTTGTGGCTGATCAAATAATGAAAATTTAGGTTTCGCTCATCCAAGCCCTGCTGTATTTAGAAGAAAAATCTCAGCGCATCCTTTGGGATTGGTTGCAAGAAGTAAAATAGTTGCACTGAGACGTTTTATCAAAAACTCTTTTATGATTATCTGTTCTCAAAACTATTTGTTGATGCTAAATTTGATGAAACTCTGGAATCCACTCCCTAAATAACTTGATAATATATTAATGAGGAAATAAGTCGCACCGAAATTAATTAGTTGGAAGATGTGAAGTCAAGAATCAAGAAGATACTCTTATCTGAATTCTACACTAAAATCAATTTACCAACGTATAATTCCATAAATTGTCGTATGAAATTCCTTTGACAAAAGTCATCATTAAACATTTGACTTCTGAGACGAAACAAGGCAATTTAAGATTTTCAATTTTAGTGTCGGAACCACCAAAACCAAACCTTATCTTCATGAAGTCTGTAACCAACCATTCCTTACGCAAGCATTCGAGAACTCGTCGCATCGCTTCTATTCTAAAATTCCTCCAAGGTTCAAACAGAATCACTCGTCCATGAGACCGAATAAATTTCCGTTCTGAGGTTTTCCAAGACTCTCGTTCCTAGAGTTGCAGGGTTTGTCTTATGATATCTCTCGCTTATTCTGACCGAGAATGCATTTTTATCTTCCCGCATGAGCCATATTTTGTAGGTAGAATATAATGCAGAAAAATAAACTAAATGAGTTCCCAAGCCAGAAGATTATGATCTTGCTTGCGCTCAGATTCACGAGCAGTTAATGAGTGTTTTTTTTTCGAACGGATAACTCACTGCATTTCTTGAACTTGATTTTCTTCTAATGCAGTTGTCCTATATTGCTAAACAGCATTTATACAATAAACTGTGCTAAAAATGTTCAAGGTAAATCACAAAAGGAAATAGTGATTGTGATCAATTACTCAATGCTGTAAATCAAAATTGTAAATTTACAATTATATGTTGCTAAGTTGGCTGCTCTTTTATTCATTTTTTCTTCGAAGATTTTGAATATGTACCACATTTACTACATATATCGACTCCTACTCTTTAAAACAGAAGCCCACCTAAGATTTCCTGTATTACTGCCCATTCAAACTACAGTAAAAGAGTTAACTTCGATACAAATTACGCATAGACCAGTAGATGCACGCTCACGATTCCTCACATAACAACGGCTTGCTGTGATAACTTTTAACAGTATTGTTTAATTTTTAGCCTTCTGCAATCATTCACCAATGGGAAAAACTGTTGAGGTGAGCATTAAGTCATCAAAATCATTATGACTTGTTATTTCAATTTAGCACCTATTATATAATAAACTATTGATACGATTAGTGTCTCGTTCAGCGACTGACGTAGCTATCATTAACACTGGTGCAAATAAAATACAGTAATGAAAATACTCAAATAATCTTGAGTTACTGATAAGGTCGTGGCAAAGAGAGGGAGATCAATCATTAAATCGGTTCGTGGATTAAGAAAATAAAAAATAACTGGGCCAATGTTGTAGATATTTTCGCAGTCTGATAAGGTATAAATTTCTCCGCAGGGAAATGAAATGTCTTCACTGAACTGAAATATACCACAACACTTTCATTTTAAACAATAATCTGAGTAAATGCTGAAAATTCATAAAAGTATTCTAGATTGAAACAATTTGACCTACGGTTTGCAAAGCCCATTAGGCGAAATTATTTCACCTGATTCGCTCGAAAATTTCCGGCAATTCCCGTTGCAGGAACTCGGTAATTTCGGTGCTTAGCATGTGTCGTCACGACACTCGGCTGTAAATTAGATGCCTGGGCCCATCAAAGGAAAGAGGCGGCTCGTTAGCCAACACCAGACCTTGCCGAGCAATCTCTCGCGGTGATAGTGGTTGCGTGACCGGCATCTGCAGAATTAGGAAAACAGTTCTTATTCACACGAGAGCCGCTGAATTTTACGTCACGGGAAATAACACTTAAGTTTCGAGGAACGATACGCATAAATGATATTTTAGCTTCTCCGAAATTAAACCAATGTATTCGAATGACTGACGCCGATAGGTGGTTACGTCTTATTACGACCCAATTTTATTGAAGTCTGATTCGAGACTTGCCATGATGATGCAAGACTGAATCATAGTAAGAGTTTAAGTTACTTACCTGGCGAATCATTGAATGACTAACACGTTCTCCAACAATCATCACTAAATTATTTGAGAACGTCGTAAACTTCTAACGCTACCTTTCTAGTCACGTACGCGCTGCAACATTCTGCAATTACTATAGTTTGCGCAATTAAAAATTATTCTACACAATCATTTGGGAATAAGTCAGGAGCGAATGACTTGCAAACTTGTTTGCGAAAGCAAAACTGCCATAAATTGAAATCAAATCAAAACAGTTTACTCTGACTGCAACTCATTGGGTATGAATAATGCGTAGTTATAATTATAGAGAATAAGTGAAGCCCACTTTGCATATCTGAACATGCATTCATTAAAAAAGAAGCAAGAAAAGTTATGATGTAACTAGAATTTAACTGCAACCAGCTTGCTGGTTCCCAGAATATATGAAATTCTACTTTGCGTTAATTTCTAGTTCTCACCATTGTAATCCTGTCATCATCCTTATAATCTATAAATAATTTTTACTTTTTTTTAATAGCTGGGCATCAATGGATCATGTGTTCCACTGCTATGGATGACATTAATATCTGCAGCTGCTCATTAAGCAATTACTGGTATTTTGAAAATTCATTAAAATTTAAATAATAAGGATATGAGTTAAATGCCCTTCATCGTATTTTTTTCTTTTGACAATTAACTGCCTTAATTCATTATCACAGGTGAGTTAACATCAGAGGATACATTCACCGTAAGATCACTACAGGATGTTCAATAATTACCATTACACGTTTATATCGGTGAAAAAAGATGCATCAATAATTATACACTCATGAGTTAGCAACGGATCAGCAATAAATGTTTTGAATACCGTCGTATTTTCCAATACCTATCCCATTTGTATGAACAGCAAGTTGAAGATGCACTGAAATCTGCAAGAGTCGCGTTTAATAGGTTTTGCACATGCTAAGGGGAGTTTTGCTTTCAGAGCATCCAAACTTCGGTTATGTATTTCTGGCAATTATTTAATCTTTAAGACTGACCAGATAACAGATGTCATCAAGAAGATCCAGATCTGATGATGATGGGTTATTTTCCTTGAAATCAAGAGTGAACACTAGATGCTTCAGATCTGATGATGATGATGGGCTATTTTCCTTGAAATCAAGAGGGAACACTAGATGCTTCAGATCTGATGATGATGGGTTATTTTCCTTGAAATCAAGAGTGAACACTAGATGCTTCAGATATATGATGATGGGTTATTTTCCTTGAAATCAAGAGGGGACTCTAGTTGCTTCAGATCTGATGATGATGGGTTATTTCCCATGAAATCAAGAGGGAACACTAGATGTCAAACGCTTTCTTGTTCATGTTTTGCTCCGGCCAGTTAAAAATCTTCAGTGGCTCTCTGGCGTCCGGAGCAGTAACGTACTTTGAGATCGATTTAGAACGGTTCATTGCGCCAATAGCTTTGGTTGCTGCGAAGATAGATTGCAGCCGCTAGGTTTTTATGGCCGTGATAAATCACTACACATCAGTACCTAAGGCTGGAAGACACTAGGGAAAATAGTGGTTACTACTGTTTAGCTGCACATAGCAGTTCGTTTCCGGTCAGTGGAGTTGACAGGCGGGATTAATACACTGACACGTGCATCCGCTCGTGTTGGCAGAAAAATTGTTTTAAAAGCGAATGCGACATTTGTATCATTGCATTATAATTTTTTCACCGTTAAGCTGTATTACTTAGCCATTTTTAATAAGGCATGAGAAGGTGTCAAGTTATGGTAAAGATACTATTAATGTTTTTTGATGTTTATTATCCCAGGGTAATAATGATTGACATAAAATGAATATTGTGTTAATTTTCTAGTTGTCGTTGACCTCTTTATCAACAAAAATCAAAGTACTTCTTCCTGTTTCAGTTACAGCTACTCATACCATCATGATTTTTAAGAGATATATTTCTGTTTTTTCGAAGCTGCTATCTCGAGGCTGCCGTGGCCGAGTGGTTAAAAGCGTGCGCATTTTACGGGGAGGGTCGGCAGATCGAATCCTGGCAACGTCAGTCGAGTGATCCTTCCTGTTGGGAATAGGGAGAACTCAGCCACAAATCCCCACTCTATCTAGGTGTCGGAAATAAGTACCGGCTTGACCGAGGGTAACCGTCACTGCGTTTTACGGCATTACATAAAAAATGTAGGGAATAAGATTTGTATCGCACTTGATCGACAATAAACACCCTTAAAAGATTATGATTTCTTCAATGGGCTTAGCTAGTTTTTATCCTGTGACTATGCGATGACAACCTTGATCAGATCGATTCAACATATCTCTCGTTTTTTGATTGCTGTAACGTTCTTGAAACATATATTCTATTTACTTCTAAAGAAGTCAGAGTCTTCTATTGTGATTCGACCGCCTCATATTATTCTAACATAAGAGTTCTTTCATTCAAATATCAGCTCACTGTGAAATAATTATCAAAACTAAAAATATAAGTAGGAACTCCATATTGAATGCAAATTTTTAGATAACCCACAGAGACAATGAAGTTTTTAAATTCAAAAGTGTGTGCAACAAAAGTATGGAACACTCGATAAATAGCGTTCTAATCATATGAGTATTCATTGGTTGGATAACAATTTTTGTTATTCTATGTCCAAAGTTTAACCATCGAATCGGTATTTAGCTTTGTTTACTTGTCTCATGTGTAATCAATAGCAGTTTAAGTCTAAAAAATCAGTGTTTGACTAATTCTCATCAAATTAGGATAAGTCGACAAAGAGTTTTTCAACACTAGAAATCCATCTATCTATCAACGGTGAAAATACGTCTAGAAATTATTTTACTATTTTATCTATTTTCGTGATGCACGTTTTAGTTAAACTTCCTTTGTGATTCCTCGCATCACGATGCGTCTAATTCAAAAAATGTCCGACATTCAAAATGCTTGCTTTAACGAAATCGAGTCGCTCATTTCAGCAGATATAATAGTTTTGTTTAAAATGATTTGATGTTGGTCATTTCTCATTACTGATTTCTTTGTTATAAATGTCAGAAAGTAGAGATAAACACCTCTGGCGGAAGCCGCATTTATTTCAAAAACAAGTTGCGTGCAGGAAATTTTGACCAATGTTTTATTTTCCAATCTGTTAGAAACACCTGACTCACCCTACGGGACTCAAAACTCAGCCTACGATGTGTAAGTCGAGCGCAATAGCTGCTAGGCCAGAGTGGAACCGTGGAATCTTCGAATCAGTCAAACCACTACTTTCCCGAATTTTTCGGTATAACCTACAGAAGTTTAAGGTAAAACGAGCCTGAGATCATAAGTAGAAAATATATTTGGAAAAACTCAATGGAAGTAAGTTTGGAATCGTTGTACACTCTTAGATTGTTTGAGCACGCATGTTGTTGCACTTCAAAGTGCTTGCGTAGCGAAACTATAGATATAAAATTAAATTGAGGAGATGGTGTTGGCTTAAGTGATACCTAATAATTTGTAGTGCCCAGTGCTATAAGCCAGTGCAAAATGGCTAGTTGAAGCATAAATTTATTTTCTCCTAGGAGTTGCAAACGTACCTTTTCAAACGGTGCCATATCACTTACATAAAACTTCCCACCTATCTTGAAACGATCTTTGATTTGTTCAAGCACGCCGCTCTAAGCAAAGAAAATAACTGTTTCTCGATTCCACCGTGAACGCCAAGTCCTTAGAAATGTCCGTCGAAATCCTCGGTCATTGGACTGGTCTTAAAAGTTTTCCTTTTCTGAACAGTTCGGAAAGTCCAGAAACACTAGAAGACATAGCGTCCATTTCGGGGCCAAAGAGCTCCTCGTCTATAGGAGCTGCGGGTCTAGAAAATTGAACTATTAGCTCCAGGTTTGTGTCATCACACGCGGACTCTATGCGAAGGTGTTTCTTCAAAGAAATTATTTGTGCAGATTTCAATGAAATTCGATGAATTGAATTCTCTTTCCAAGTTTGAAATTGTTGTCTAATTTAATGAATGACGTTCAAGTTTTATTTGTTTCAGAGGAAAGTATTTCGTGGAATTAAGGGGATCATCCGGGGCCCTTGCCAGATCCTGTCGATTGCATGGTCATTTTGCATGTTTTTGTTGGAAAAGGACCCTTAGTTGGTAGACTATTCGTTCCTAAAATTTTATGGCGCTACGACAATAATTCCCCCCCCCCCCCCCCCGAGGGGAAGGGGGGGGGGTGAGGGGGACCAAAATCTTTCAATTTTTCCCGATTTTGTCCCCATATAAAAAGAGAACAAATGGGAAATGGAAAAAAAACTCAATTTGAGTTTGATAGAAATGTTCCAAGGACTCTAAAACTGTCTTTGTTTTTGTTCCAGCATCAAAACTGAAGAAGTTCCAATCTGAAATATCAATAAAAATATACCAAAAAACACATTTTTTGTCAAAAAAAATAAGGCCTAAATCGAAAAAATGACATGAGTAAAAAAGGTTAACTTTCACAAAAGACATATACTGGCCAATTTTCAAACGAATCGGATGAAAAAAGGTCTCCAACCCGGATGATCCCCTCAAATGTAAGTTTACATTGTTTAGTTAGTCAACCAATTTATTTAATATGTTGGAAGCCGCTGCATTTGTGTGATTTCACTCACGAGAATGTTCTCATTTCTACTGCGCTTCTGTTTACATATGATAAACCTTAAATGTAGATTTGAGGCGCTCTCTGTGGCCAAGCTCGAAGAAATTATGGTATATCCCTGATTTCATTGTTTCAGCCACACGCCTTCAAAGTCATGTGCCTTTTTTCAAAATCCTAGCAGCTTTTCTTTAGTCTTGAATGGCTATGAGAACTATTGAGGTGATGTCTTATTTTCTTAGGCGATTAATTTCTTTCTCGGTGCGTTTTTTCACAGAGCCCATCATGGGGAAAGTTATGAAATGCAGGCACAGCTGTTGGGCTGGACAGTGGAGCCAACAAAGAAAGTTTTATTTTTTCCATGAATTAGGAGGCATGGTTTTTTAATTCAGGCTCTAGCCAAGCTCTGCAGAAAACCTTCGACTATCGCAACATTTTTTCTCTAAAATCTAAGATAAAATTAAGTATAGCTGAATGACCTCTTTATATGAAAGCAAAATTTTTCATCAATTTTTCTCAGAAATTTTCCCGGAAGAAGTTTTTTCAACATTATGTTACGGAGGATATCAAGTTTTTACGCTTTGTATTCAACTTGAAGAGACAGCTCATAAATTTCTTAACTTTTTCTCTCGGGTGCGTGCCTATGCACGTTTCCAGTTTTTGAAGCTTCCATGTAAGAAGGAATACTGGAGCAAAAGCTTCTCAGAATATGGAAAAAAACACTGCTGGCATCTTGCAGTATGTGGAATTGACTAACCTGTAACGTGACGTTTTTTAAATTTTTGTGAAGGGAAAACGTCAGTAAATTGAGCGCAACCAAGCACAGTCCTTTTCAGGGAAAATTTGTGATCAGTGGAAAATTCTATAAAAACCAATGTATTGATAGTTCACTTCGAGCGTTCTCGCTGGGATCGTCTTATATGTCTGCGGAGGTTATCAAAAGTTAAATTAGTGAACAAGATTTGTGTTCGTCGAGAATTATTCTTGGTAATGATCCCCTTGAAGGCATGTATGTTTTGGAATTTTATGAAATCATCAGTATTTTCAATAAATGTGTAGACTATTTGGATTCCAGTAAATTTCAACAGTTTCAACAGTTGAAAAAAAAGCTATGTATTCAATAATTTTTAATTTAAGGAAAGTCTCCTGATTAGCTGGCTTGCTATGGAACACAAGCTTAAGGTTGTGGAAGTAAACTCTACGTTGATATTAAATTTATCACTTTATAGACTTCTATGTTCGAAAAGTGACAAGCTCGTAGATGAAAAAATACCTCCTGTTGCCTACATAAATTTAAAAAATATTCTTTCAATGTCTCAGTTCAATAAATGATGTGCATTTGTTTTCTAAGCTGCATGAAGTACTCGAAACTGCAGAAATTTTCGCTTGAGTAATTAGTTTCAATAAAAATTTTGATTATTGCTATTATAGGTACAACAATTCTAGTTTGTTACTATTTTCGCGTGCGTTCTTCTTTCTTCGTGTTCTAATTATTCACCGTACAAACTTCAACCTAGGCGTTTAGTCAGTCTTAGCAGATAATTTGCGATGAGTAAACCCTTAATTACTGTTCACGTTAGTTGCAACAGACATTCCTTTTACATTTCCATCTTGAAACGTATTGTATAACGCCATTGAAGAATTTTTTGGTCATGTGTCCATCAAACTAGAACAATTACAGTGCAGCAAACGTAAAATAATACGCAGAACACTTGCTTGGTTGCAAAGCAAATAGGTGTCTCTACTGAGTAAATGTTCGATCCTTCATTATCAAAGCGGTTATTGATGGCTCATGTGCTTTCCAAGCTAATGAAAGTCTTAAGCTTTGCAAGAAGTGTAGAATAGAATAATTATTTTTATTGGAGAATGTTGACAAACATCTCAGTTGCACAATACTCATACGCAAAGCCTTGCCTAAATTTTGTTTATTGATCATTGAACATGCACTAAAATTGCAGACGAAACTTCTTATCGCGAACGAAGTAGCACTTGAGTTTCTACTCTGTTGACAGACTTGCATTCAATTCTTGAGTGAAATGAATAGAAAGGAAACTCTAATTACGGTAAGATTTTCATCACTTTTTTCTTGAAATTATGCGCATTTGGTGGTCGTACTCATGATCTGGGAATTACAGTATTAAATCAAAATTAATCTTCGTCTTATCACACTTTTTGTGGGTTTGCTAGCAGATTTAAGAATTACTATTTCATCACTAAAGTATCAATGGAAAAAATATCGAATACGAACTAAAGTAGAAATAGCGATGGACTGAAGAAGGATTTCTTTCCGTTTATGAGACACCGAGAATAGGAGAAAACCACAGAGGTAGAACTATCTAGTTCGCTTGCCTGACTGATCTGAAACGTGCAGGTAAATTAAGGTTTGAATTTTAATTGTTTTATCCATTAATGTTTATAAAGAATCAGGAGGAGTTAGAATTAACCGTAGCATAGTCGCTACTTCAGGAGAAGTTTCCTCTCAGAGATGCGGGATCATAGAGACTTGTTGAAATTATATAACAATGGCTCATTCAAAAAATAGAATTTTCGCTCAGATGAAAGCTTGATAAGATCATTCTTTGTCCGGAGGGACTTCAAATTTATTTACTTGTGTGCATTACAGTACGTTGATGTTTGGTACAATGTTCGCTGGCCAATCTTACCAAGACTTTATAATGCACCCTAACAAAAACTATTCGATTGGTATGTCTAGCGATTCAGTCAATTACTCTGTAAAAGAACCCCTTTTTTAGTTAGAAAATGTTCGCATCAAAAATTGAGTGATCGTTTTTTTGGGAACAGTAAACCATGAAGATGAAAATGCAATCTACAGTTTCGAATTTCAAAATGTTTTTTAAATTCCTAAGCATTGTCTAGTTTCGAAAAATAGGCATAACCAATCTGTACGAGGCCCCCTAAGTGCTTCCATCCATCGATTTTTGCTGTGTTTCAGGCTTCACCTCGACTTGATTTCATTTTCGTTTCCATCTTATCCGCAAGGATTGCTCCTTTCCGTAGTGCAAAATCCTCATTTCATATTACGCCAGCATCCGGTCACCCATATCGCCATGGTTGGAGCAGAATAGGATGAAGGATGCATATAGGAAACAATACTAGGATGAAGTTGTGGCGCAATATTGTACGGCAGAATATCGTCATGGTCTTCTTGGTCTGGAACCTAAAAGTTAATGGGATTCCATTTAGATATCTTAGTGAGTAATTATTTTTCGATATAGATCATGAACTTTGATTGTGATTAATCCTCAAGCGATTATAAGTATTTAGTTTCCAATTGCAGAAGTCATTGCAGTGAAATGTATCTGTTTCGATTATTTTCTAATGCTTTGCAAATACGCTATTCTGATTTGAAAATAATTTTTATGTTTCAATGCTGGCTATTTCAGCACAGAAATATGCAGTCACGGACAGATCAGGTATGAGGTTTCAAAGAAATCTTTGAACTGTAGAATCGGTATTAAGTTTCTTATTGAGCTCACTAATATGAAAGAAATGGGAGAGGAGGTTGTTAATATTTGTTCCTTAGTGATTTTTTTGAAATCCTTGGTTCATGCCATAATTTTCAGTAATGTTCTTGATGGAAACTACATTCATATTTTCTAAGTTCAGAGATTAGTCAAAAATTACCTTAATTATTTTCTTCCTAGGCATTTTTTCTTAAATCTCTTGCCAAACATTGGTTCTCTAAAATGTTTCACTCAATACAAGTCAAAAAACTAGGAGCTATTCCAAGAATATGCAAAGTATGAGCTTTCTAACTTAGTGAAATTTATTTTCAGGTCAAACGCAAGCAACTAACTTATCAGCGTTGCGCTCAAGCGCACCCGATGCTAATTTGTTAAAGTACACTGCATGTTTTCTGTACCAAATTATGCAAGCAGTAATGAGCAGTAATCATCTATGCCTCCGGGTTTCCCTATACTCAACTGTTGCATCGGAGATGTAATTATTCTAGCCTTACCAGATATGGTCACGACAGCATCATAGCTTCCGTGCCACTTCGGTCTTTTACTCAAATTTTTGAATTATGTTACTTCCGCACCAGTTTTGGAAATACTCTTGGCAATCCATAAGTAATCAAACTCACCCTAGAGTTGGCTTATACCTCAGAGAGGTCCTGTCAAAAAATTCCAAAAATTATAGAGAATCAGCCTAACTTTTCGCTGAATAGAATACTGCGTGCAAACCCGTAAAAGGTTCTTTTTTAATAAACTACGGAGAATGACGTCGAAATTGTTTCACTTGGTATTTTGCAACAATCAATACAATTAACTCTGGCCGCCTAGAATTGAATACGTTTTCAAATAAAATCGTGCGTATTTGATCTCATCAAACATACGAAAAACAAGTTCAACATTTACCAATCTAGTGGTTTTGACGTCATCGCATTTCATTGCGCGTTTGAGCGATGAAAATTTCTCTAGAAGACTGATTCAAATAACGCTTTGAAATTAGCTCGGCGTTCGTGTTTTAACAGAAGGAAGCGCGTAAAGAATTGTTTCTCATAAAATTCAATAGAAAATAATGTATTCTATCGCATTTTCAAATATTCTCATTGAAAATGCCACTAGCCTAGTATAATTTAAATCAGTTATAAAATTGAATCGCTTAGTAGCACGAGATGTAGCAATTTCTTGAAAAGATATATAAGAATCCCGAATAAAATGTACTTCCTGCCAAGTTGATAAGGAGTTACACTAAACTCAAGATTTAATTTTGTTTCTCCGAGAACGAAGCTCAATTCATGTTACGGAATATCTCTCAACTTTCCCAGATGTTGAGTCTCTGAAATTCTTGCGCTTGTGTCCCTCGGCCAAGAACTTCACAAAATTCGGCTATTTTAGAAAAGACTTGACAAGCTCTCGCGTGGCAACAGAGGCCGTCGGACGCAGACTCACCAATTTCCTGTAAATATTTTGTGATGCTGAGAACGCCATTGCGTCTTTGAATACTTGTGCATTCTTTAAAACCATTATTCAACATGGCATGTAGAAATTATACATGTCTAGTGACTTCCCATTGTGTCTTGTAAGTAACCCGAAAATGCCAGCTCTTTTATTATTTAAATCGCGATAATTGACCCTTAAAAAGTCTAGTTAAGGAACAAGTGTACATATCTCTTCTTCTAAAGTCATAAATGTGCGCAAAGTTATGATAATTATTCTTGCGCGTTCCTAAAATTATCGTCAAGACTCTCCACGTCACGCGTGAAAAGTGTACGGGCCTCCTGCGTTTGGAGGAATCCATTTAAAATATTTTTATCTCACGCAATAATTTCCAGCGAGTGTACATTCATCCTTCAAGAAAAAGCGCAGGCGACTATGCAAATGAGAGCCTACTCAGCGTCAACAATTTGGTTGGAATTCTGTTACGGACTGAATGCCGAACTTTAACTAGCATGCATTTGCCGAGTAAAATGCAGGAACAATGACGTGATTGTATTCTTATGCATAACTCATCAGGTCAAACGGTTTGTTAAACGAAAAATGGTTCCACATTTTCACAACAATATATGTTTTGATTGAATTGCTTCTGACAAAATTGTCGAGACAGCGTATACTTTTTAAACATTTTTTTTATTCTCGTAATTATGCATGAAATCCATAATACTATCATAAAATACTGCAAAATTTCCCAAGTTGGTAGCTGTTGTACAAAAACGCACCTAAAGGCTATTTTAAAATTCCAAATCGCAGTGCTCTAAAAATTATGGTACAAATTCTAAGAGGCTTAGGATTGACAAAGAGCTGAAATATATTTTAAAAACATATGACGCACACTCTACAGAATTGTTCGTGGCCAATTCAGAGCATGGAAGGGCCTAAAAAATAACCACATCAGAATCAGGGGTATGACGTCCCAATATTTCCACGCAACAATATATAACTGTTATACTTCAGAAGGAGCTTGCGGTTGATCAACTGTAGTAAAAGACATTGGTTCTTTGTTGATATTGAGAGAACACATTCAAATTGTCTGCCCGAATATCGGGTATTTCAAACTACATGTTAACTGACTCGTTATGTGAATTTGGGTATCAGCGAGCAGTCACTCTTGCAAGCTTAGTTTTGCCAACGTTACTAAAGAGGTCTTATCGTCACCCGGGCATTGTGCAGACATTTCTAACGAATCATTTCAAATCACGTAGCGAGAAATATTAAGAATGACTTTAGATTAGATCAGATAGGTTAGTTTAAGCCTCCCTTGTGACAACAAAGGTGTTCCAAAGATAGAGAGGAAGGAGGTACAATTGGTAGGGGATTATAAAAATGCGGAACGCATGTACAAAGTGTGCACCACCTCAATATCCCTGTGAATAGAAATTTAAAATCAGGAAAGACGTTTTTGATATAAGACAAAAGTTTGAAAAAGAAAATCGGAGGACGTGAAAGGACAGCAGTGAGCAGAAAAGAAGATACTCTGTTGCAAAACTATAACTTTTTACATTTCAACCATAGGAGGGCCTCCATTAGCTCGTGACCTCACATCTTTCCTCTATGAACGCTAATTCCCTTAAATGCAATAGTTGGATGTCCGATGCTAACCCAAGCCTCCCTTTCAACATTTTTTTACCTGTTTTCATTTTCGGCAATAAACAAGACTCCCTCTATAGGCTGTAGATTTTAAACTTACTCATACGGGTGGTTCAGTAACATTTTGGGAACAAAAATTACTCGAAAAATCGTTTGCTTACTATTTATACATAAGAGAGTAAAACAATTGTAAGTATTATAAAATGGAAAGGTATTTCCACAAAGGTTCTTCCAATCGGTTCACAAAATTTTTGCATTCAATAAAAGCGTAGACCGTGAGCAAATCTTCTAACGATTGCTATAATTTCTGTTTAGACATCTATACGATATATATATATATAAATTTTTCCGCATTTCGAAGACACGTTTACAGCTTTTGAACTAATTTCTCTCACAAAATATTTCTGAATTTCATCCACTATGGAAGTCATAACTCATGAGCACTTATGATCACGGAAACTCCTGCCCTCAGAGTTACTCAGCTAAATGTTCTTGGCTTGGAATCCCTGAGTCTCGTTCTATTCGATTGCCAATACCAGTGTTTCAGATGTATTAAGAGAGTTTATGTAAAGAGTATATGTTTATACTATATATGGTTTGTCTGTCAAAGCCTATGAAAATAGATGTTCGTGGATGAATTACACTTAGCTCATGAATTATACCACGTGAGTTCAACGTTGAATGGATGAAAACAGCCATATCTCCAACCAAAGCTGAAGACTGTTTATTTGTGTAGGCTTTGTGTTTTTTCGTACGGGACAGTTTTTAAACTTTCTAAAGAAAGTTGCAGTCAACCTTACGTAAAGTCAAATAATCGAACTTTGCACACACGTTTCCAAATCGCCCTGCTGATTGAAGCGCCATAAGACATTTGTATGAGTCAGACTTTTCTAAACACTTTGCCATACTCCCGAACTTAACACTTCGACTCCGAAGTGGTACATATGTGTTCCACTAGGTAAACTGTTCATTTAAGTACAGGAATATACAAATAACATTTTAACTATTTTGCTACCTATTCCGAAATAATGTTTAGAGTAAAAGGTAACATACTATGGTTCAATTGTATTCTTTGTGCTTCTAAAAAGGGTTAAAATGTATTAGAGCAAAAAAGCCGGTTTTTCAAAACGACTTCTTCTATCCTAGCCAAACTGACCGTAGCAACCGCACAATCGGAGTCAACATGTTAAGACACACTTTAGAATATAATTTATTTTTTGTTCCCTCGAACAAATGATTTTCCCATTCATATCTGGAATGAACAACAAGTTACTCACTGGATGCACCATAGTGAGGAGTGAATTGTATGTCGTGCAACTAGCTGAGCAGAAAACGATGCTGCTGCGCTCAATTTTCCTCGCTGTGTAGGGTGCTGTGTTTCTGGCTTAGAAGATACCAGAACTGAGAGCTACATTTCTTCTCTCATAACAAGCCATTTCGTACCACTGATTTTACAGATTTTGAAACATGCCGAATTTCGCCACATCATCGCAATGGAAAAGCGTTACCACAAACGCTTAACTCTTCATCTGAAGATAATTTCCTAATCATAATCACATAAATATACGTCAAAAATTATCACTTTAACAAAATCACATACATGTATTACCACGTGTTGGATGGGCTTGAACTAATTTCTACTGGCTGCATTTAGTCGTAAACTTACTCCGACTGGCTGAAGAGATTTTTTGGAAACTTAATTCCACAATAAGAAATTTGAGTTGTTTCATCAGTGTCATCGGTTACATGCGCGAAAATGAAACTATAAGTAGCTCTTGGTGATAGAAAATACGTGACCTTAAAAAAAATTGTTTACTTGCACAATTTGACGTTAAAAATAATCTTGTGGTACTCTATGGATAGATCAAATATGAACTTAATGTACTGTAAACCTACGGGATCAGAATGGAGCTTGAGCTATTCTTTTTCTTGCATAACTTGCAATTTTTTCAGACGAGCATGATTTGCGAAACACTAATAGTACAATAACGCATATTTAGACATAAAATTATGAATTTAAAAACCGGTGTAGCATGCGCCAGGGGTACATATGTCAGAGTTTTTTACTGACCACAGAGCCTAAGTTTTATCAGCATGTCGCTGATATTCAAAATGAAACATGCACTCTTTTATGCATCAGAACACATCCAAAAGGCAAACTTCAAAATATTCTATTATTCAAGAAAAATAAAAAAAAATAAAAAATCCAAATACGCAGCTATGTGCATAAAGTACTTTAATCCGCCTTCCGTGACAATTTACTACCTTGTACTAACCCGACATGAGTAGTGAGTACGTATGCTTGTCGAACACGCTGTAAAAGCCTACCATAAAACATGCGCTCGCTTGCTTCTATGTTCAATATGCAGACGCTCTACACACTTCCAGCAGCAGATGTATCGGAAGCAATTTATGCTACACAACTGCACATTGTATTGAAAAGTGAACGAAAGATTTGAGAAGTAACATTTAATAATTTTACTCTGCTTTTCTAGTTCCAATTAACTTCAGCCAGCCAGCAAGGCTTCACGAATTTCTACCGCGTTGCAGATATTCTAACTAAATACTACCTTCTGAAGGTTCAAATAGCAATACAGATTAAGCCACGCTACGAACTTTCTAACAAAGCGTCTGCGAGCGTTCAGGCAAGCTGCGGAGATTTTATTACGACGCAGAAAATGTAGTGAAACTTATGAGGGTTCAATTTCCTTCGAAGTCTTCATCCACGCTACAGAAAATATAATAGAGTTTCAGTAATTGTATACAAATTATAGAGACTTTAACGAAGTTGAACAACTTATTGCTAAGCTTCTGAAAGTTCAAACAATTTTTTGGGACTTGAATTTAGTTGTAGATATATTAAAAAGTTTTCCGGTGTAACAAAGCATCAGAGACATTACTCGTTTTGTAGATATCATCGTGAAAGTTCAAACAAATTACGAGACGTTACAAATTTTCCAGACATCCAAACTGCATTCCTCTAAACCGCCCAAGATTTGCATTTGGAAGCTGGGGCTTTCAGGGTATGTGTAGTCTAAACCAATGTTAAATTAGCACCGAAATATTTGGAATTCTGGCTATCAGTAGCAATGAAATTAAAGTTTCACATTGATTTATTTGATCAGAACAGGTAAAATCCTGATGTGTAGTAATTAATGACTGAATGCTTACAATGAAAAAAGTCTTTCCAGATGTATAAATCAAACAAAATCCATAACTTTTGTGATTCTTTTGGCAACAGCTAATTGAAAAGGAGCATCTTTGAGGACTTAAAACGGATAGTGCTAGAAAGGAAAGAACAAATATTGATTCCGGTTAATAGCACGGCTCTTTTTAAGATTCATACCCATAATGCAAGGAATGTGTTTTTGGAAGTCAAATCATAAAAGAAGATTTCCAATATTAAGTATTCACGCTGCATTAAATGTGAGTGAACGAGATGAGCTTTTCTCGGAAATTGGGACTTGAGACAATTGGAAAGAGCATATTAGGCCTAAATGGGAATCTTCGTGAAAGAAGAGAAATTATATATAATCTTTGAAAATTAGCATACACAGTGCTCGATATGTACAGGATTTTAGCATGAAATATCGGAGAGTAAATTTTTGGACACAGTTTTGAAGAACATGAAATATACATTATTTTTGTGGGGGTGAGAGATCGAAGGGCCTTAATGTGTCGCAGGCGCGACGAAGCAACGACGTCTGAAATTTGAAATTTTATCAAAGTTGCAGTGACAGAGCGCCATAATTTACTACCATGGACCTGTTAGCTACGCACACATGTGTAGGAGTGAGAATAATTTAGTCTAATCTGAAGAATATGCTATAGAATCAAAATTCGCATTAAATAAAAAGGGTTCATACTACTTCGAATGTTGAAACGGAGTTGCTACTATAGCGTGAGGTCTACCTCCATATATCGCTTAGCCATGTGCAGTATGAGATGAACAAATCAAGAGCTTATCGCTAAATTAAATGTATGAAAATAAGTGATATCCATTCATAACCTAACCTCACGCTATGGTACTGGTAGACCTCACGCTATGGTAGACCTCACGCTATAGCAGCACCAAAACGAACTACATAGTTTAATAGTACACTAGCAAATGTACTTAAATGCGCTACTACAATGCAATCCATTAATATTCAGGTTCTTTTGTCGATGAAATACATATAATGAACTTGGGGGCGTTGTTCTTTTGAAACGAGATACTTTCCCTTTGGCTAAATCGGTAAATTTATCTTCACATTAAATGGAAGAAGATGAATTTGAAAAAAAAATTCAAAATTTTCACGATTTCATTCTTATTTGGTCTATTCTCTTCAGGCGATTCCCGCATCCTTGCATGCATTTCAGCAGCGACGATTGAATCATTTGAACTGTGAGTTTTCAGTGAAGGCGACGGAGATTTTTGTCCAATTTGCAGACTGGTTGGAAACCAGACGCAAGCCGTCTCTTCTGATGTAAACACATCGGTCTTGTCCTCCAGCATATTTACCGAGCTCTCCTGAGGGCATCGTCAAGGATCTGAATGTCGGCGTTGCGACAACAAAAGAACGCTTGTCTCCACAAGCATCGCTGAAGCTGTTCCATGACTTGAAAAAAATAGTTTAAGAAGCAACTATCTTTAATCGTAAAATTGTTTGCTCCATCTTTTAATCTACCAACGAACGGCGGAGAAGGATGTTTTTCAGTCTCTTAAATCCTGTTGTTAAATACAGTTAGGCGCAACGCTTAAATACAATGTAGATATTTATTTTGTTGTGAATGTCGACATCAGTTTCGGCAGCTTATCAATCTTCAATTCTTCGTAGGAGATCTCAGACTTTGTCAACAAACACTAGTTACTAAACAAGCAATAATTATTAGAAGCTTCATATCATTGGAAGTTAAGTGCTTAATCTGAAGGAGATATGGTTAGTATGGTTTTTAAATAAATACCTATGACAGAAGACAAAATCTAATGATATGGATAAATTTTTTGCAGTAAATTGTTGAGTTTTCGTATTTTGCTCTGTTGAGGGAACGTTTAACACCTGTTTGTTTTGAGTTCATGCAATTGAATTTTTTTTATATTTTGACAAGATTTTCCTTTTGAAGAAAACTGAAATACAATGATCAAGAATTGTGGTAAATAATACTGCGAAAAATGAAAACCCTGTTTCATCCTTTAAACACCAACGACCTTAAACATTTTATTTTCAGTTTGACCCCATCGAGTATTTAGTTTTGTTTCCTTCCCTACCTACATGTATGTAGATAATACAAATATGATGCGTAATCTCCTATATAATTGATTAACCTATTCAAAATTCTCAGGAAAATTATGGGTAGATCTTAAGAATATGTCAGTTATCGATATTGTAAATTTCGATGCCTAAGCATAGTTAATTAGATCGAAATAAACAATTTTTTTTCTATGCACTTTCCGTCTCAAATGAGTATTTTAATAGTTATAGCGGTAAAAGATTTACCGCAACTCCAGTGTTTGAAGCGGCAAGTAATTCAAGGAGCACGTCGGACAGCAACACTGCAATGCGCACTCGCTTCCAGCGCGATCGTCATCAAAGACGAAACCCAACCTACAACTATACCTCGTTAAATACTCATGCGACGAAAAAAGCGTATAGAAGAAAAGTTGTTTATTTCGATGTTATTACCATGATTCAAGCAACAAAAATTCGAAAATCAATGAGTAGCTGATTATTCGAGCGCATTCGTCATCAAAGACGAAACTAAACTTATCGCTATAAATCGTAAAATACTCATTTGAGACGGAAAGTGCATAAAAGAAAACTTGTTTATTTTGATTCAATTAATCAGGTTCAGGCACCAAAAAGTAGAAAATCGATAACTGACATATCCTTCAGACTTACCAAATTATGTAATATATCCAGTCATCGTTCTTACATAGAGCCGAAAGTTATTTAGAAACGTAGCCCATAAAAATGCTCACAAATGAAACGCAATAATCGCCAATTTTTCATTAAGAGGGATAAACCTGGCTTTATAAACTTGGATAAACCTTGTTCTGTTTTCAACTTTTATGTTTTTCAGCACCAGCATCTAGAATACTACTTTCTACAGCACTCACCTTACGAAAAGTAGATATCATCAATACAAGATCTGTCCTCAGCTGCATAGGGCTCAATCACCTTGAGATCTAGCATAACAGTATCCCCTCCACCACTTCCAAATTCCATGAATGATGTTTTTGGAGAAGGGTCAGAGCTTCCAGGCTACAGTGAAAGCGCTCGCATTAGTCGTGTAGAAAAGCGTTCCGGTTAGAAATCCATTCAATCTTTTCTAAAAGGCCTGCAGCTATCGGAGGTCTATCTTTGCGACGTCTAATTACGGTTCCTTCTTTTAGCTTATCCTTGTCAATGAATGAGAGGGAAAGATAAAGAGAGGGGAAAAAGAAATACGAGAATTGGCTTTATTCGGAGTTGCTTCACAAACTTTGTATTTATTATTTAAATGATGGTATTCAGTACCAATTCTAAGTTATCGTAAAGTGCTGTATTGGATTTCTTATATTTCTATGCAAATAGTATATGCTTGTGCGCCGGCTCCATTATTTTCACCAATGGTACCTGCAACTCCCGTCTCAAAGCCTTCACCATTCGCTTAATTATTCGCTTACTAAAATACTACTTCAGTTTTTCACCATGTTCGAAAATGAAGATCACTCAAATGAACTTCATATTATTACACTGTTCAACCAATTTTAACGATTTTTACAGAAATGAACGTAGAAATGAACGCCCTATGGAATTTTTTTTTTTTTTAAATTCTCTCACGGCCCAGTATTTCGAGTAATTTGGCTTTTCAATTTTTTTTATAACGCTATAACACGGTATAACTGCGGAATAAGCGAAATAAAGAAAAAAGGAAAAATAATACAATAGACTCGGCACCGTTCATTTCTGTCGCCGTTCGTTTCGTAAATCACGTGATCCTGCGGTAAAAAGCTGTGCCAGGCGCCAACAGCCTCAGTCTCGTCCATGCTAAAGAGCGGATGGCTTCATCTCGCCGTGTGTTTCGTAATGCTATTGATTGCATTGGTAACTCACCGTATGTGTGACTTGGTACACTGTACGAAAGTTTTGTGCACCAAATAATGCGCAGCACTGTCCCGTTCATGTGTCAATCCACCAGACAACTTATGCTACGTCTGCGCTGACGTGATTTGTGGTGGCAGAAAGCGGCCTTTGACTGCTGTAATGAAAAAAAGCATATGGAATGTATTTTAAGAATCGTGTTGGAGACTAGGAAAAGAATTGAAGTGTTCACCAACTCTGAATGCTTGGATGCACGGGAACAAGTTTCCATGCGTTTAGGCCAGCCGTTTGGTGTGAACCAACAACGAAACCATGCCACCGATTGCTATTTCTGCATGGCACCATGCTTGAAGAAAGGAATGAATGCGCAGAAAAAGAGGGATATTGAACACCCTGTTATTTCATCGGGCATTCCCCAGTGGCTCATGACGAAAGAATGTTAGGGGGGGGGGCCCTAACATTCCGACGGACTTGTCAATGAATGAGAGAATGATGAACTTGATACGGAGAATGATGAACCTGAACTTGTCGTGTTAGAAAGTGTTCCAAGCTTCAGTAATGGTGATGCATCATTCGAACCAACCAGTACCACTTTAAACGTGAACAGAATCGCACAAGATGAACTTCATTGTCTGTTTAGGGATTTAGAGCTCCCAAAGAATAGTACTGAACTCATAGCGTCTAAATTGCAGCAGTGGTATCTCCTTGAGGATAAAGTGAAATTTGTACTCTTCGCAATTGTCAAAAAGAACTTTCTACATTTTTTTCCTACTTTCCACAGGCAGAAGTTACAAATTCCGTACATAGCAGACGAATGGAGATTGATTATAGACGCCTCGAAAATAAGCCTGATGGCTGTGCTATTGCATAACAGTACTGAAATAGCATCAATCCCTGCTGCTCATGCAGCCTTAGCTAAAGAAAGTCTTTGAGATATTAGCTATTTGATGTTTTAAAAAAGGAAATTCAATGACATAATTACCCGCAACATTTATTTGAATTTACTTTACAAAAATTGTTCATAATGTGTTCCACCTACATCAATGCACTTTTCAAATCTTTGTCTCAACGCTTGCTAGATATTAGGAAACGCGTCTGGCATTTCAGAAATCTCTCCAGCAGCCACTGCAATTCTGGCCACGAGATCTTTCTCAGATTCAATGGGTGTAGCATAAACAAGGCTCTTCATGTGTCCTCAAAAAATGAAATCGTGTGGAGTCATGCCAGGAGATCTACAATAGAAGTGTTTGCAACGTAAATTCAAAATGAATATTGCGAGTAATTTTGTAGTAAAAAATTTCGTAGAAAAAAAAGTGTTTATTTGAACATTATCTACTTGGTGTGCAATTTTGTACCTCTTGTTCTCAAACCCCCTGGATATGTGAGTAAGCAAGCCGCGCGAGGTGTACCCAGTGCAAACAGAAGTGACGTCCTGTTCGAATAGCTTGGCTTCCCGGCACTAAAAGCGTTTCATACTAATCTTAAGTGTCCCAAACAGTCTTTTTCTACCAATATTGCTCATAAAACTTGGACTTATGAAACAATTTGTCGAGAGCCTTAACAAAAATGACCGTGCATTTGAATACTTGTGCCAAAAGTTAACCCCCCTATGTAAGGTAAAGGCACGAAAATATTTCGAGTTGTATTCATTAGTTATTTTAAAACAGAAGCAGTAAAATACTTTAAATGTTATTCATTGATACCGGTACGTACCTGAGATATTAACCTAGTGGCCCACACATGTACCAATATGTGGTCGCCGTGTTGAACGAGATGTATTTATCGGTCCCCAGATACGCAAACTTTTGCGAGACAAACAGTTCTAATCAGTTCTTAATCCTAATAAGCCACCCGGGCAATATTTTCGTAATGTCAATACACAATTCTTGGGCCACGTTTGAGCTGGAAATTACGAAAACGTAGTTCACATATGAACTTAAATCGCTACGAGAAAATTGGATGCAACATATTACTAAAACTGCACTTCATGCATTCACACATTGATATTTTCCCAGTGAATTGCCGGGATTTCAGAGACGAACAAGAATCGCAATTCCATCAGGATATTTTAGCAACGGAACTGCGTTGCAAAGGAAAGTAGTCATTTTCCATGCTAGCAGATTTTTGCTGGATGATCCCCAGAGATGCTCCGGCCGTCCACCATAAGCGTCAGGCCAAAAGTCGACGTGCAGAAAAGGTACAATATTGTAGCCCTATAGCGTTATGTTAAATGTTTATTATGAAATGAATAACTTTAAAATCTGAGATAGCAAAAACTCGCCTACTCTAGTGATGAAAAGAATAAAAATTATCGATTTAAAAACTAAAATTTCGCCCTCGAAAAACGCAAAAAGTTTATGTTCCGAAATGCATATTTACGCATATATGATTATAGGGCTACTTTGGAAGGTCCCAAGAGCTGTTTAGGAATCTATAAATATTTTAACTACAAAATTCTTTCTATTCTCCATCGCCAGTGTGAAGGCTGTGCGTAGCCATTGTCAAAAACAGGTGAGACGGACCACTTCGCGCTTGTGAAGAATTAGAGCTGAACTCGCCGTCACATGTGTAGTAGCTAAAACGACATTTTTCCCCTAATACTGCTCCTACACCAAGAGTTTCAAGCACAGGGGCATTTATGTACACCAATGCTTCTAGTCATGCTTCAAGACGCGCAGTGGAATGCTAAGGTAACAAAAATATGGTTTGAGAGCGATAAATGAATAATTGGCTTGCGTCCTCACAGGACCTTACTTGCTTTGAAGGGTCTTTAGAGCATCGTCCAAAATGAGATACATCGTGACCGTAAGTATTGAACAGCCGAAGATGAACTCTGAAATTAAAAGTTTTAAGAAGTCGTGGGAGCATTGATTGCTCAAATATCTCTCAGTTGAACATTTCAATTTGTGAACGTACGTTTTGTGAAGGCTATTGAAAGGGCAGAAATCTATATTCAAGCATACAGACTATATTTTGCTTGTTGAATTTTTTTGCTTTTGTTATGAGTGTACTTAGGATAAGTTTACATTTTAGTTTTAGCTATAATGATAATAATATGTATGCATTCATAGTTGCATCAAACAGTATTTTTTTCATATTGTATTTAATCATGATGAAGATTGACCATTTTTACGGATATGTATTGTACAATTTATCGCTTTATCATTGCCATATGAATTACGTCTATGATTAAAATATTTTTGCATTGCCTTTAAATCTCTGATTTTAATTATATCGGATGACGCTCTGTAATTCTATGTTCCATTGACTGTCTTAATTCATCCAATTTTTAAGTGATTAATCTATTCTCATTTTTAGGCTTTTACAATTCAGAGTCAATTGTGCAAGAGTGTAATGCATCGAATATTTTATAACCGGACTTTTACTAATTATAAAGCCTCATTGCCAGTCCTTCAACAGCACGTGCATAGTGAGTTACATTTTCGTCGTATCCTATTAGCATTTAAAGCAGGTTTTGAACCATCCGAAAAAAAAGCCAGATCGTATGCACTGCCATCAGCACCTGTGGCGTTAAAGCTTCATAAAGGCTTCATGTTCGTGTTTTATTTGAAGCCCCACCCATTGGCGATTTAGTTAACCACGGCCTTGACGCAACAACCTTAGCGCCAAAAAAAGTCAATGTGCATTAATTTCAACCAACGTCCTCTGAAACAAAGTACAGCTGTTCAGGTCTCTACTACAGCCGGGCAATTCTAGGTCTATTCCCCTCAAATCGCTTCTGCTTCTTCAGAGCACCTCCATTAGCTCAATCATGCGGCCACTTGAGGTTGAAGAACGTGGCCTTCTCTTAAACGATTCGCTGTGAAAATTATTGTCACCGTCTTTGAAAACAACTGGAAGTCTATTTAAGAAAAATTTATTTATATTGAACCGAAGCTGCTCTTCCATTTGCACTTCCAGGGAGGGACTAGCGAAAGTCATTATCAAGCATTTGCATTTATGGCTTACTATGGTAATCTGGTCGCCACTTTGATAAAATAACATAAAAGAGCGCCACAGTTCAGTCGTGCCATAAGATGACACGATGCTATTTTGTCATAACACTCTGTACGCTCTCATAACTACAGGACGTTTATATCCTGACATTGAGCAGTATAAAAGCTGACGTGAAAATAACTGAGTGAGCAGGGTTCCAGTGCTATGTAATTCTGAACAATTCAGTAATGAAATATCTGGGTTCTCCTACACGCTCACGTCACTGCACATTCTTAGAGAGCTAGAGTTACTGCCAACATAGAAAATACAACCTAGCGCAATTTAAATGACGTACCAGTATTCTCTCCCGCACCAGTGTTTGAATGTCGCTTGCACAGAACGTTTTATGACAGGCAATAACACTACTTCATCGCCGTCGTAGCGAGCAGGGTGCTTGATTTTCTAGTCGAGTTAATGGTACGCGCGTCAAGGTTCTCTATATGATATATGAATTGCTCAGGAACTATAGTCTGTTTAAACCTTTTAAGCCTCTCTATATAGTAATTTTTATTATGAAATTTCCACGAACAAGCCGATGTAAAATACTAATTCTATTCGCTAGTCGATTAGAAGATAAAGTTTTATTTAACACCGCTTTCAATGCGTACATTTACCCTTATCCGATAAGGTATTCTCGATGGTGCGGACAAAATTCATGGATGAAGAAATTCATTTTTCCTTCAACCTAACGAAAAAAAGTGCCGTCATCTTTTATCCTATGAATACATTATATCTTAATAACACTCAATGAATATTTAAGATGTGCTCTTTAGGCTCAAAAACAGCTAGAGTTTACTTAAAAAACTATGCTGCATTACCCTGCGTGGTTCGATGAGCTTCTTGTATGCTTTTTTAATAGAGCGTTCTAGATCGTTCGGTTCCTGCCTGAGGAGATCACAAATATATTATGTTCTGATCAAGCGATCGATCAGGCGGGTACCTTACCTCATCCAAAAATATTAGGAAATCATCTTGGCACAACTCTTGTGTCCTGTCTGAAGTTGGGAGGGCGTGATGAATGACCTGTTGGAAAGTAAATGGCTTGTCCTTGAAAACCTTTTTCTGATACTTTAGCATACGAGTCAAAATTTCGCCTACGTACAAATACAAGCTCACATCTGCATCTTTTTGATCAAAAATGAGAAGAGATCACCATATGTCTTGGAAATGACAGTCAACACAATGACTAAACTCGGTTTTTGATGTCTGAAAACTGTTCTTTGGAATTTGGGTTGTACGCAAATGACTTTCAAACTACAGTCAAGTTAGGCATTCGCACATTGTCCAATAGTGAATAATTTGTCATCTAAGAACCTGTCATCTGCGAACGTGCGTCCATTGACATTTTTAAGAAATGCCTTCGCCATGCAAATGTGCGCTTCTTTTGCGGGGGCGTTTTTGAGCTGATGGATCTTTTCGAACGTCAAAAATGTTCTTTGCAATTTTTTTTTCGCTAATATCCCTTTTACTTGCGAACTTCAGTGTTAATATCTTTGGGTTTCGCTTGGGTTTCACATTGACCTCTTTAAAAATTTACTGATTGCGAGAAATTTGCTCGTGATAACGGCGACGACGCACCTCCGCAATTTTAAATTCGAGTTTCCGACTCAAAGTGTGATATACCTTTGATTTAGGTGCTAAGTAATTTGCCATTCTCTGATTTTATCTTACTCAAGTAGTTTTGATGGAAAAACCTCGCATTCATCATTTATTCTTTTCAAAACTAAATTATCGAAAATAACCCGTAGAGAAGTAGAGAAAAGAAATTTCATTCAGATTTTGAAAGCTCTCCCGATTAGAAAAAGAACCTGATAATGTATTAATTAATGTTGGAAATTAGTTTAAGACTTTTTCTGATTCCTCTACACTTTTCAGTTTGCAAGATTAAATATTAACTCGCTCTCAGTTGCAGGATTTATGCCTGGGGGCGAATGTTACCATCAACGCTCTCGAGGGGAGCTTCCTCGCAATACCGCATTACATTATTAGGTTACAAATAACTACAATGCCATTAAAACTCTTCAACTCTACTGCAAGAAAGAGAACAAATAAGATTTTCCTGTGCGAACTTTTTTACGAGATGCACACCAGATTACACTCATTCCCACGGCATATTCACAGCAACGTCAAAAGTTTGTTCAGTTGTTTGACAATCATGAACATTTAAAGTTCTCTAATCAAAGGCAAGGCCACTGGCGACATAGCCGAAAGTTTATTACTTTTCTTCTGCTTTGTATTCGCTCACGTGAATGGCTGGCTATACGAGTGTAATGGGTCCAACACTTTTTAATAGATTGACAAAGCTAAAGTAATTCAGGAGACACACTTTTGTCCTCTTCTTTATTCTTAGCGCATGAAAACTTGAACTACCTGGGTGAAGAAAACAAAAGAGTAAGCTGCGTGTAAAGTAAGACAATTAGAACTAAAAAATATATTGCACAGATATTTCGTTCCTTGCATTATAAGCACAAGTTGCTTTTATCAAGCTCTCAATTGCGCATTTATGAAATTCGCATATCGCCACTGAGATTGTCTTATCTAAAATTTTCAACTTAATCTCATGGAGCTTTTAGCTCATAGAACACTTACAAATTTAATCGGAAGAAACATTTCTGAACTTGAAATAGATGACTCCGAGTAGTTTAAAGTATGATGCATGTCAAACTTTTCATTGAGAGTGTTATTATTTTGGCTGCCGACTGATCTTCAGAGCTGATACTCAAAATATAAAAATGCTGTACAACTCTTACGCTGGTGACTAAGTTCATCAGTGCCTCGCATTTTTCATTAATTCATGCAAAATCCCTAAGCTATTGGAAAATACGCGCAGGGAATCAGGGAAAGGAATTCACCCTTCTCGAGTGTTTGCCGAACTGAAAAAAATCTTTGTTGAAAATTAGTCCAAGCGTTTTTCCTGCTCCTTCTCTTTCGCTGGTGATTAAGTCGATGCTCTCCACTTCAAAGGAAGCCAAACGACTTTTAATTTGCAATATTTTTAAGGGTTGATTTTCATTGCGGAAATTTTCAATCAACATGTAGCGATAACTCATCCCTACCTAATAAGTTCAATACATATTAAGAATAATGAGAAAATTTCCCTCAAAACTCGAGGTTTCGCTAAATGGTTTCATAGGGAGGAATAGAGAGAACGAAAAATCAGAGCTGAGTCTATGAGTCTTTTCAACGAATGTGCCCGATAGTTCACAGAACTTGCGCAACTTTTTCTGTGAACAGTCTAAATTTAATTTTCATCATCACGGTATGTGAATTGTAAGGATTACCACTTCCAAAATCTCTCTTTCATATTTTAAGACAGTATATATCTTATTGTTTTCGCCTAGAATTTGTGCATTTCTAAAACAACCATAAGGTGACGGCATAACCACGAGGACGGTATTAAAACGTTGGACAATAATCCGAAGATGTTTTGAAAGAAAGAAAAGCAATATATTTTATCCTGATGTAAAAGCACCATTCATTCATCGTGTACGTTTACATTAAAACTTATAGCCCAATCTTACCAGTAACGCCCTATGTTGTGCTAGTAGAGAATGAATGCCTTTAAACTAAGGCTTCCGAAAAATTTTGTAATGAAAACCAATTGCGCTCGTCCAGCGTTTTCGTTCAGTCAAGATTGCAATTACTTGTGAACAAAACCTGTTTTAATTAGGTGCTCCATTGGAGTGAGAATTAATTGGACTCTCAGTGGAAAGGAATAAATTTCATTCAAGGATTTGATTCGGCGCGATTAAAATGGCCGCTTCGATTTAGTTTCTATTACACAAGCAAAAATGTGCGAATTTTCGTGAAGGAGAATGTAACGTCGTTGGCATTTAGTAGATGTTTATTTTCTGCATTTCGAAGGGAATTAGAGAACAATTTTTAAAAGTAATCTTAATTAAAAAAATTTTTCATGGATCAACTGGGATCTTCCAAATGCGACAGTAACACTGTTATTGTTCATGCAGTCAATCAGCTGTCGCTGGCTTCCTTGCAGTTAGAATACTGTTGCAGTTCAATGTAACGGAAGCTGAGAAGATAAATCATTGCTCTCTCCTTGTGTTCAAATTTTCTCGCTTCTGCTATTTAAACAATAGATTTACGCGTTCAGCTGTCAGTGGAAGAAAATGAATTTACTGCGTATCCACATCTTCGACTCCCTCTTATTTCCCCTTGACGCTTATTCGTTGCTTCATGAAGGGGAAACCAGGCAACAGCTTGTGGTTTTGTTGGGATAATTTCGTTTTTCAAGACTAAACATTTTCCGTTAATGAAAAAGTTTTTTCCTTCAAAGGCAACGTTATTTGTAAAAGTGCCTTCAAGGTTGTAAGAGTTGTTTCTTGGATTGTGAAGCCCGATTTGAAGGACACGTGGCTGCTTATTACGAAACATTAGTAAACTTCGTGCGGTGAAGGTTGTATGGTCATTTTTGCTGATATTTTTAATTTGGGAGTCTTAAAAACCTGTCTGCATTCAAATTCTTTGTCAAATACTTATGGTTTAACATAAGTGTAGATTCCGCAAGCTTATTTTTCAACAAATATTGTCACTAGTTCGCTCACGTGAGTTAGAAAAAAACTACTCGAAGCAGTACAGTAAAATTCCAATGAATTGAACAGTATCAAATGAGTATGTGCAGACTTTGTATTAAAAATTTCCAATTCTTTCCGAAAAATACAGCACTTCATCTGTGATCAGTCACTATGCGTGCTTACGGTAATTCATTCTTACATATTGTTGTAAAGCAAGTTTTTTGACCGAGTTTACTGTAAAAGAAATAATCTACTAATTCACTTGACCGGGTTTCGTTACACACTTATTTTGCATTTCACTCAAACTTTGCCCAGGTTCCCAGTCGAAATATTTCAATTTAGTAAAGACAAAAGAATCGAATTTTACAAAGTGAATGCTCTGAAGAGAAACTAGGAGGAAATTATATATGCAGGAATAATTTAGATGCTCACCGATCGTATGACACTGCTCACAATAATACCGGAATAAGTGTTGATACACCCTACGTAATACTGTCATATTAAGCATTTTATTGATTGTTTGGTTTCTTGCTTGCCCGCTCCGTCCAACACTATTCCGCCGCGTAAATTTGGGACGTAAACACAACACAATGAGTTGACGCAAGTTCATATCAGTAATACTCGGAAAAAATAGAGGGACTGACAGAATAAAGAATGCAAACATAAACAGTACGCTTAAAATCAGTTCTCTGAAATGAATTATACCTTGAATGAGAAAAAAAATTTTCTTAGTGGGGATAAATCACCACTTTTATTAATTAATGATCATGTCTTACACGCTTGTCATGGTCCACACTCTATCCTCCATAAAAGCGTAATAAATCCAGCACCTGGTATACATTAAAGAATTGGTGAAAAAGGGAACATTTGGCTTTCTGAAATGCAGCAGGTAACAACTAGTTATTTTTTATATTTTTTTAGTACAAAATTAGTCAAAAGTGTTTATCTCACTCTTGTGAGTCCCACTCTCTGTTGTAAATATATATTCAGAGCAAATGTTTTTCAATGTTTTTATGTATGTTTGAGCTATTCTGTTAAAAAAAATGAGAAACATTCTGTTGGACCTATTCTGTTTAAAAAAATTGAAAAACAATTTCTCAATTTTTTTATTTAAACAACCTTTCTTAATGGGTCATAGAAAGCCTATTTCTATAAAAATAAAGCTATATATTCAAAAAATACACGGGCAAGTCACAGGAATTGCTGTAAAATAAATTTGAGTGATTGTATTAGACACAAAGAAGGAGTTCCGGTTATGGTTCGTACATCCGAGAGCATACATGAATTCGAAATGTATGCATGCATGCATTTATGAAAGTACATCTTGAACTGGGTGAGTAAACATTGCAGTACTTCAGAACTGTTCAATTAGTTTATATCCTCGAAGATGAATTCTCAAACAAATTATGCGAGAAAAGTTACGATTAGCAGTTTTTGTTCACATGTACTTCAAGTGATCCGTAAAACCAAAACGCACAAAATGATCTCGCCCACACTCGAATCAAGATTTTGCAGTACTGCGTTAAATACACACGTAAGCGAATGCCGAATTATCTATAAGTGGAAATTTTTCTTCCAAAAGTTTTCCAATGATAAATTAGAGACTATTGGAAAAAATTCGTACAAATAATTAAGATTCGTATTGTGCTCATGAATGATATACAATGGAATGTGAGCTTGGCAGGGAATAAGTAGAATTACACTGATATACGTAAAAAATATTTTCAGAGAAAAGGTGTGAATTTATGTGGTCAATCGTTTTAATTTAACTCCTAAATGCAACTTAGGTGTATTCAACTGTATATGAAGAATATCAATTGACACGCCCGTATTTGATTTGTTTCGTACAACGGTTGTCCAACAATGTGCTTACATATGCTCAATATAAGTACCGTTATACTATAGTAACAAAAATGATTGAAGCAGATAAGAAAAAATTCCCTTTTTTTAAATGTTGACAAAGGTAAGGGTTGCACAAAATAAGACATAGCGCACTTTACATGGGAGAAAAATTTTATCGCAGCATGCCTAGAGACAAGGAGTGTGAGCAAACCGATTCATTCGTTTCTTTTCATGGATCTCTATACTCACAGTCATTTTGTTGATTAAGGAAACAGTATTTTACTTTTGCCTTATTTATATTTGTTTATTGTTCAGTCAAAGGGGCTTCTCCAAAATAGTCAAATGTAACAATCGCATCACCTACAACATGTCCCGGCGCAGAACTTCTACTGCGGCACTGCTTTCAGTCCGATGGCCCAGATGCTGGCCAGCTCTGTTTTAGTACCCGTTAAACTAGAAGCACGTTTGCATATTCAGGAAAGCCACTTTCGAGTTTTTGTTTGTGAATTTTGTGTTTTGTTCGGAAATTTCACGTGTCATTGATCCTCTAATAAAAATTTCCAGAAGAAACGCTCGTTTGAGAGCCTAAATTCTTCATCAGCTACGGTCATAGCGCCATTCAGAAAGGCTTGTAGAATTTTACGCAATGAGATGGGCACTTTTGGTCGGCAGAAACGATCACTACAGATGAAATGAACCCATAACACTTGAGACGCCGTTACCTGAACCAAACGAAGCTGAACATTGGCCTTCTCCCCGCCCCCGTATTTGCTATCGCGGTCGGACGAGTGTTCTGACTTTGGTTACCAGGAACATCAAAGTTAGGCAATCGGCAGAGGGGATAGAAGATATCGACCACTGAATCGAAGCTGATGTAATTTTTGGAGCTCAATCCTCGATCAGTTTTGAGTATGTAGTGAATTGAAGATGCTGTTTTCATTCTTTGTGCTCAATCCTAACTTATCTTACGTAATATCTAGGTATGGTTCCATGGCAAGTTGTTTAATAATTTCAAGTCCAGTTTTTCTTACAAAAATCCGCAAACATATTAGTACTTTGAGTAAGTTTTGGGGATGGAAATGAAATTTGTATTTATTTCATTACACGACCTAGAACTTTGCTTGGGAATGGAGAAAAATACTAGTCGCGGCGCATGACGTAAAATAAGCAATTCATGATATAGTCGCCTAAAAGTATTTCATTCTTCATTCACAATATGCTCAACAAATTTGTGATCATGTTACTGCGGTTGGATTAATTTTTATCATTTTGTCTCAATTAATCGTACGATCAGCTCTTACTTTACGATTAGCTGTTACTTTCATACTTTAGTCCTCTAAGCAATGGGGATAGTCTGAGAATTTCCATGGGACAAATTCGGGAAGGTTTGATAGTTTTTAGAGCTACCTGACTTATGAATGCGTGCTAGAAGTGCTAGCGGGCAAAATGAACTATCAATATCTTGGATGTTTTACCGTGTTTCGTATTGACTGGTTACCTTCGATTTCCTATGAGCGCTGACAGTGTGTGCTTCGTTGTCCTGCCGACACGCTGCTGCACATTTTGTAGCGAGGCGACCTAGGTGCGATACATTCAGTTTGTCTGCATATTGTGCAGGGAGTTTATGCCTCTGTCTTAAATCTGAATAGTTTGCCTTTTTAATCAGAGCAGGAAATCCTATTAACCCTCTACGCTCTTTTCCCTTAGTCCTCTGGGCCCTCAGTGAACTATAGCAGGGAATTTATGCCTCTGTCGTAAATCTAAATAGTTTGCCTTTTTAATCTGAGTAGGAAATCCTATTAACACCTACGCTCTTTTTCCTTAGTCCTCTAGGCCCTCAGTGAACTACAGCAGGGAATTTATGCCTCTGTCGTAAATCTAAATAGTTTGCTTTTTGATCTGAGCAGGAAATCCTATTAACACTCTACGCTCTTTTCCTTTAGCCCTCTAGGACCTCAGTGAACCCGGCGTTGTCTTTTTTTCTGCTACTGACATCCTAGAATGGCTTACACTGTTAAAAAAAGCGTCGGAAATGCATTCATGTTACAGGTAAACTCTTTAAGAGCATCAAGAAAGTGAATACAGTAAGTGAACGCTCCTTAGTACGAAGACGTCTACCAGGAATGGAAGAATTACGGTTTGTGTGGACGCCGTTTCGCAATGCTTAGAAATGTTCTCGTTTCGGTCAATGTTCAATCCCTAAACATATGCACAAAAGAGCAAATTAAGTTGGGTAAAACATTTATAACGTTTAATCACGCAGTAGACAATAAATAATGTCAGAAAACCAACCTATAAAAATATTTTCATGCTACGGGTTGTTTGAAAATAAGAGAAATGGATAATGTTTGTGTTCGCACAAGTGTGAAAATTAAGGGGTGAACAACATTTTATGTGTTCTGTTAAATAGCGTGCGAGTGCATAACTGCCACGGCGCCCGACTCGCCCTCCTTACTAATGCAAACAGAGCCAGAGGCGACATAGAGGGGTATTAAGCCCTCGATAGAAAAAGAGAAAGCAGTGGAAAATTTAGAGAGGAAAGGTACACAGAAAAAGAGAAATTATAAATAGAAAGTGTTCTTCTTACTCTGTATTTGCTTGATCAACATGGAGATAATAACGACTAACTGATAGATTACTTATTTTATTTAAAGCAAACTCGTAAGTAATAAAAACATCGTACTAAATTTGCGTGCAGCATGTTAAAACCGAATGATAATTATTATTGCAACACCTAAATTATAAATATCAACGCAGCACTAAACGGAAATGGGAAACGTGCTATATAGATCACCAAATTATATTTTAATACAAGCCGCACCAAAAGGAATGTTATTACACGCTGAATTCTAAAACTTTTCACACAATAATTGGACACTTAATGTTTGTATTTCCTTGCGGGGCTTCGTACGACACACGATATCACCATACCTTTGATTCATCATCAACAAAACCCTGAAATTCACAGTAAACTTCACGCTTCGATGTGTTTCTTCGTTCGCTGTTAACTTGTTCCGTCGTTGCTTCTCTGTTCCGCCTCCCTCGGTTGGTCGTCAGAAGTGGGGCACCATCGTTCTGGTACGTCGCCGTGCAGGGTACTCGTGCTCAGGTACACTGGTGCACTGTGATGTGCTGACACTGGGCACTGGTGCTGGGACGAGCATGGTGTACTGGTCCTTTGGTACTAGGTACTGGGTTGCTCGTTGTCCGCTGGTATGTCGGTTCTGTCGTACACTGGTGTGCCATGAAATTCTGGTGCTTAGTACCGACGCTGTAATGTCAATGGTACACTTGTCCTCAGGCACTGGGTCGACTAATTCTCTCATGTTATTGCACATAGTGCTCCGGTATGTTGGTACTGTATTACGTTGGCGTACTGTAACAAGTTGGTGCTGGTTACTGGCGTCATGAGGCGCATGGTACACTGAGACTGATTGGATAAGTTCTCTGGCGCTATTGTGTTCTGGTACGTTGGTTCCGAGGTACACTGGCCCGCTGAGATACGTTGGTGCTGGGTGTTGACGTTGCAATTTGCATGGTACCTCGACATGCCGGTGCGCTGCGCCAGCGGCGAACACCTCCCGTTTTGGCCAGGTCCTTCCCTGCGGCGTGAAACACTGCCAAGCACCTTTTACACACAATACCACTTCCGCTCTCTTATGTACCGAACCGACTTCTTTCTTCTCGATTCTTCGCAAAAGCTCGGGGCTCATTCTAATGCTTTGACTAACCCATGTACCTCCTTCACATTTTCCCAACTTTGCCCCCAAAATTCTTACAAATTTTTAGGAAGCTTTCCTCGTTTCCCCCTATGTGCCCCTAACCTATCTACTCCTTCCGATGCATTCCTATCTTCCTCGTGAAGCGTAGGAATGCTTCACTTCACCCTAAAAAGGTCGTTCTTATGCGCTTTTGCGCTGGTTCCTCACATAACTTGCAATTTCATAAAACATGTGATAATCATGAAAGACAACTTTTATTGATTTAAGGTTTGAAACACAAATTTTAAAACCAAACACAATGGGTGAGTCGAATTTCTGTTTGCACAGCTTCAGGTGGATAGTTTAAACTTAATAGCTCACTGCAAAACCTGCTTCATATGGACGAGTTAAGGGGCTTAGTGAAAAATAATGTAACAAAATTTGACATACAATACAAACTATCGTTCCCTATCTGAGTCACAGCAGCACAAATTAATCTCAAGTAGTTTCAAAAGATTTTAAAACAGTTACAAATTATTTAATTTTCATTCACCCTACCACTAAAATAGCAGAGGTGAATGCTCTAAATTTGAGAAGAGATAGGTTACGTGGTTTAATTTGTCTTTTTAATACATTTTCTCATTTTTCAATCTAATATCCTTAAAGTTAAAATTTAGTTTTGATTATTAGCTTTCAACATTCGCACACAGCACGTGCTTGATCAGGAGAATGAATTGAAGAGAGTTCGAACTATTTTTGCTTACAACCCCACGATTATCGCACTACATCGAGTGAATTCGGTACGCGAGACGTTTCGCATTTCGTTGATAAATTCCGTGATCTTAAAACTCTTGAACTTCCTATCTCGAATTACATGGCACTGACACACAATTGTTACGTAATCATTGTTACAGCTTTTCCCTTCAGTAATGCATCGTATCAAAATATTATTACGTTATAGCGTCACCGCGTCTAACATGTGCCGCCCATATATTAATGTAAATAGGATAGAGATAAAACGTTTGGACCAAACTGAATATTTATGTACAAACTTCAATCAGATTTGCATGAAATATATGAATAGAGTTAGCGCGAAAGTTGTTAAATGTGCGGATATTTTCTCGGGATGCATCACAAAATGACGCTGCTTATGGTTGTTATTTATTATAATTTTTGTGAATCTACAAAAAAGCAATGCCCTTGAAGAAAATTTATCATAAGGAAATATTTGGAAGTCAAAGTTGTTTCAAATTGAATAATTTGCTGTGTTTATGTTCTCATGAACTTGAAGAACTACACGTCAGTATAGTTGAGAACAGGAAGTCAAGTCACACTACTTCCTACACCGTAACCAACCTTTGTATGGTTTTTCCTTCCATCTCGAACCTCAGTTCCATCATTATAACTAACTTAATTTCGGCAAATATTTTTTCATATTTTGGTCTCAAAATTCAATTTTAGGGAGAAACCAGAACACCTATTTGACAAGGAACACTCGAGATACTGAGGTACACTCTGCTGTTTTCCAATGCGTAGGAATATTGGACTCAGTTGAATAAAAACATTTTTCTTCGGCATGAGCCTCTTTAGGATTAATCTATTGATTGTTTACTTCCCGTAATTACGATTTCCTGGATTACATGCATATATTCCTTCCTACACATACACATATCCATTGTCCAGATTTCAGCGATTCGGGAACGATACATTTTCTTTAGGTATTTCCAGATTGTTCTTTGTGTTCTACAAGTTTGCCAATGACTCACCACAGAACTTATCGCGTCTTCGTGGAAGGTGTTGCGTGCTGGTAGGGATTCAGTCCATCTTTCATGAGGTCCGTATTGACATTTTTTATCGCTCACGATGCAGTAGATATGCTTCATTTCGTGTCTGCAATAATCCAAGAGGCGAGCGTGCAAGCTACCAGGGATTGATGAGCGCAATACGTTGGCTTCTCCGGTCTTAATGCGTAAACCTACCTTACGAGTGTTTAGGGATTACAATATCATAAAAGTGTTCCATTTGCGAGGTTGGCGTCCGAGAGAGATTGACAAGGATCTTCATGGATAATTTCAATCGATCGATCCTCTATTGGCAAACTAATCAGCGTGAACACCGAAAGTGAGTAAGGCAATTTTTGCTTCAAGACGTGTTAAAACGTACTCTTTCTTGTTTTTTATACGAGTCTCATCGCACGTGACTGCAATTTCGCTCATAGTTGGGAAAGATTTAGGAATTTTAGTGGAAATGAACGGTTTATTTTATAAAGTATGCTCACTTTTGCTAATGGGTGCACCAGCGTTTTCTTTCGAGATTGGAGCAAAAAATATTCCCTGGACATAGAAAAGGACTCCGAAGGAGTGGTGGAAAGTGATAACTAACCACAATATAGTAAATGAAAGTAGATTTAGGAGAACTCAAATTTCGTCCCGTACCTTACCAGAAGATTTTCCATTGTCAGCATGAATGCCAGCATGTCTACGTTCAAGTTTTGTGATGGTGCAGCGCTAAGACACTCATGTCATATAAAAGAATTTTGTCACTAAATGAACACTTTTTTGAGAGACTTTGATACATTCTCGAGATTCTAACGTTACGGACGTTGCAAAACTACTAAGTAAAACTTCTGCCTCGTCCGCCGAACTGAAAATAATTTCAGGGGCATTTTATGCCTTTCTCGTTACTCGTCTCGCATTGAAGATTTCTCCACCTCTGGAGGCAATAAAACTCCCGCAGGGCATTTAGCCGATCGCCGGCCAAAGGCTGTGGCGAATTTCGAGAGAAATTTTCTTTAGACTCCGGTTTAAAGGTGGAATTTTAATCAAAGTGCATGAATTTTAAACTACTCTGTTCAGGAGCAGACATTCGGTAATGTGATTGGGTTCACAAAAGTTGCTTTCTAAATTGATGTCTTAAATAAAACCTTAGTCATAGTTGAAACCTTTAATGATACATTTGCAAAAACGTCATGCATATCCCATCACACAGTTTTTTACGGATCCATGTTTTCTGTATGCATATTTACAGAGTTTTCTAATAAACAAAGAGCATACAAACCTCATTTCCATCATTTTTCCCGTGTTTTTTCTTCGATGTTTTTCATTGTTGATATCTGCAGCCAGGAAGTTGAAAATGACCCAACATTGAATAGAACACTCCAAATGCATGTTAAGTGCCCTAATTTAACACAAAGCACACAGTCACAGGTAGCTCATTTTTGCCTCGTTTTCTTTCTATTGGGAAAATTACGGTTTATTTATTGTCTACTCTACAGTAGACAGTTAAGGTGCATCAAGATACTGTACAAGGTCTTGATGAGGGTTTGCAATCCCGGGACAAATTGAAAATCCCGGAATCGATTTCAGGAAGACAATCCCGGGATTTTTGTTCAGTTAAGGTTATTTGCTGCCAATGCACATCACAGTATTCGACAATTTAGAGAGCAAAAACTTTATCTTAAAAGGATGCTCTAATGAATTCACTTTTTTTAACTGTATTTAGCGACACGCCATCAACTGCTACAAGCTTGGTCACTTGTTCTTCCGGAGTACTTTGATGCACCTGTTAAAAACTCGTTATTTTTATTTGTTTAGTTTTAGCGCTTTCACTTCTGCTCTTCTTTTGCATTAGCGCGCTTTGTTCCAAAACGAATTCTGTTTTCTTAGATACTAGTTAATGCAACTGGGTCTACAGTTTCAGTCTTCACTATGTTGTGTTTACTCTTTAGGTGACATAACAAACCAATGGTAGACCAGCATTTGTTAAGTAAACTCATGCCGCACGTTGTACACTTCGCACTTTCTCCAGTTGCATCTTTGATATAGTATCGCCAAACAAAAACCTAAGTTTCTACTACATTGGCCGTTGCCATCGTATTTATTACAGTCTATTATTTATTACCTGCAGAACCAAACCGCAAACTATATTCTGATGTCATTGTTTAACTATATTAAGAGGGAATGTAGACTACACTGCGTTGTTAAGGAAATTGCAGTAATAATACAATACTAAAGTACTATATTGGGCTCTCTAATTCATTAATCATATCAAACAGCATGATTTCAAGTTATTTTCTCATTCATATCTTGAAATATAATATTTACTATTTAGAATCCCGGGAATTCCCTGGAAAAAAGGAATTCCCGGACCTAGAAATTTCAGGCCCAAATCATCCGGGATCCCGGGATGCAAATCCTAATCTTGATGCTGCTATTCCAACTCTATAAGATTTGTGGCAGGATTCTTTTCACTGCATTTAACAGCTTCAAAGTACACAGAAAACATCAGTTTCCATGCCTGCTTTGATGCTACATTGAAAATAAATCAACTGCGAGGTTGGGGCAAGATAAAATTAGCGTTTCTTCTTTTAGTTTGAGAAATATCCCAAAAATCATTTCAATGCAAATTTTGCCTCAACAAAATAATGAAGAGCCAAGCTCGATCCATTAGCAGATTCAACAAGGATGATCGCTGAAATATTTATATTCCATAGAGGCTTTTAGCAGGAGCTTGAACAGCGATGGTTATGTTGATCTTTCATCATCATCAGATTACTGACCCAGCGACGGGCTCGACGACTTCATCGTTCATTCACGACCAATAAGGTGCTTAAAATTATGACATACGTACATTATCTTCCGGATCCACTTGCTTCGTGAAACAGAAATTATATGCCTGGTTTTTATTGTATTGTGACAGAAACCGTAAAAATATCTAAAATAGTTTCTTGAAGCTCCATACTTCTCCAAAATTTGGAGCAGATGTGAAACAGAGTATGAATATATATGTAAAAACATTTATGTAAACATTAGTATGAATATTTGTAAATCAAACATTTCACTCGAAAGGTAAAAATACTATATGTAAAGAATTGGCAACGGTCAATTCTTTCTAGCACCTGAACCCCCACATAGTCGATGGTAATAAAATATCCAAAAAAACATTACTTGCGAGCAAATAGTATGAGACAAGGGTAAGCTAAAATTAATTGAAGGTATTTATGGATAAGCTGTCTGTAACTTGGAAATCAGCGTCAATCATTTCAAGACAAAATTTCAGAACAGGCAACGCACAAAAATTCGTGGAATTTCTACGCCTGAACAGTAATCGATTGTTACCAATAGGTTACTTTCAAATAAGAACAACATGTTTGATATCTTTAATCTTCGAATCGGTAAATTTATAACCAATTTTTATTTCTCAATTATATTTGCAAAAATAATTAATAACACAACCTCAATCGACTCTCAAGAGTTACAAATTAACCAACTTTCATTTACTCAACACTTAATACATTAAAAGTAAATGGTTTAAATAGGGGAAGAGGTGGGTGATATGATTTAGGAAGTTTTTTAACATATTTTCTCATTGATGAATCAATTCCCTTGAAACTTGAAATTAAGGTCTGATTATAAATTATCAATATCTTGCACATTTCAATGGCATGAGCGATTTTCTATTATTTTCTGACTAATTGAAGAGTACTTGAATACCTGAATAATTTTGGTTCATAATCATGATTATACATCGAGTGAGTTTGGCAAGACGGGACTGTGGGCAGGCAGCTTCGTGCTCCAAACTTAACTTAACTCTAATGCAAAAATTCATGAATAATATTAATGAAGAATCCAGTCATTAACTTTTAATGGACATCGCTAATCAGGATCAAGGTGACAAGATTCTTATTTCGAGGATGGGAGCTACAGAGGTCAGTGCAAAAGACAAAGCAACTCAAACATAGGAACAAACAAAATAAGTACCTCGCAAATTCCTTTCTCCAATTTCGTTCAAGGAAAAGACAGTATGTTCAACTAGTACTTCCTTTTTTATGATCATCAAAGCAAAAAAGGCCAAATGTGTCTTGGTGAATTTTTTCCTCGAAACGCTTTCCGAATGTCCGAAAAGCGTCATTCTCATTTCTAGCGGATTTTTCTGATATCATTTACTCATTCAAAGCTCCCTGGTAATGTAATATTCCGCATAATCAAAAATACATTGAGGCCCGTCGTGTTAGTCTAGCCTTTATCACGTATTCGACAAGTTTTACCCAACAAAAAATAAAACAGTTGCTTGAAATGTCGTCATGAATTCTTGATGCGCTGATTTATGTCGGTTTTACTTTATGGCACTGAAATTTTAATTTCAGCGAGTGATTATGAATAAACTTATCAACCATTGGTTTAACTGCAAATGCTTACATTTGTTTCGAACAGACTGAGCTTATACATGAAGCAAGGCTTTTAAATTAGCCAAGATTTGTTTGAACGATTCAGCGACTTGTATTGAAGTTATTGGCATGAATTTCAAGCATTTAAGAAGATTTTGAAATGATAGCAACTGCAAATGTCTTCCATATAAAATGTAAAGCACTAATCTAACATTTAAATTTAAAAATTTTATTCCAGTATTTTTCTCACTCGTAATACTCGATTTCAAACGTAAACCACGGATGCTTTCAAACTGCACCGGCCTGTTTCTAAAAAAAATGGATTTCGATTGGCAAAAAAATTATTTGCTAATCGATTGTGCCCAACTTTAGCAGAATTCAAAAAAGTCAATAACGGGACAGACGCCGCATGTCTCAACACCACCTTACAGTAAACACTTTTTGTACAATAGTATGCGTGTTAACAATTCAGTAGACTGTGATGTATAAAAGTTTGTAGCTTTTTTTCATGTGCTTACGTATATCGTACCGGATGAAATGAAGTACGCAGAAGTAAAAGTTTAATGTGACCATCAACCCAGAAATTTTTGATGCAGAACTGTGAATTTTATCTTTCGTATTGAAAACAGGTTTTCGACGTGGCACTGCAGTATTACTCGAACGTCATCGAACATTTTGTTATCATATTGTCATTTGTTAGTTCGCCAAAAATCTTAACTTGTCTTGTACATTAAGATTTTGATTAAAAAGTGAGAAGTTGGCAAACTGATCAGCAAGAGTTTCGTACGGTAAGATAGGCTTTAGGGCTAATCTATCGATTGTTTACCTCACGTAAGTAGTATTTGCTGGGTACATGGCTTCCATTCCACACTCGCATACAACCCTTTTCCTGATTGCAGCCTGATTTCGAGTCATCCTAAATCTATTCTCATATACTATGCTGGGAATAATTCGGTTTTTCAATAATTAATGCGGCGATCTTTACCATATCGTGTGAAAATTTTTACTCTATTCTCAACAGTAAGCGCTGGTGTACCTATCATGAAAAGTGAGCATACTTTATGAAATAAACCCGTTCATTTCCAATCAAAATTCTAAATCTGTACAAACTTTGAGCGACATTGAAGTCACGTGCGACAAAACTCTTAAAAAAAACAAGAAAGAGTACATTGCGTCATGAAGGAAAAATGGCTGTGCGCACTATTGGAGTTCATGTTGATCTGTTTACCAATAAATCATCGCTAAAATTTGTAAAAAATTTTCTTAAGTTACTCTGCCGATCCAACTTAGCTTTCATGTAAGTGAAGTAAAATGCATACCCATGTTTTTACTCGGGGAGTATGATCTGTTAGTAAGTGTGAGAAAACTTACAAATTGGCATAGCTAATGTATTACAAAACTTTCGACTCACACGAGAATTCCTCAAAGAATTCCCTGAATTTGTGACCATCGCCGCCGGTTATTATTCAAATCCCAAAAAGAAAAGAAAACATTTTCATTTCCATGTTGGTAGGAGTCAGTCGTCGTTCATCATCGTAAGTTATTGCGTCCTAACTTTAGTCCCAGGGGAAATGTTTTCGTTCGGTTATCAGGAAATGCTATCGAAGAAATTTGTAGCTGCTGACCCCCTCATTCGACTTCTTTCTTTCAACAGACCGAAGGCTATATCAGGTTA
Organism: Morinoia aosen; assembly: GCA_030386875.1. Lineage (NCBI taxonomy): Eukaryota > Metazoa > Arthropoda > Malacostraca > Amphipoda > Talitridae > Morinoia > Morinoia aosen. The sequence continues at coordinate 18,664,118 of CM059557.1, read as the reverse complement.
TGAGGGCGTATGAAAAATGGCTTTCAATTCACTTTTCATCATCGAGTGAGAACAGATCTTTTTCAGAAAGTAGAAAATATTAAAGCAGCAAATTATGCGTTTAAGGTACTCGAATAATTTACTACGTAGCCACTCTTTCTGTTAGTGCATTGGTGTCGAGCGTTTTCCCATTTCATTGTTTTCTTGTTCATTTACTTATCTAGGTGTAATTCAGACTTGAGTTGATAACAAATATCAGTGAAGGGATGTTTATGCTCTCCAATTCTCGCCAGGAAATGGCACACAAATATTTTGTCCAATGTTTCACTGTTTTAGCACTTTATACGTGATTTTTACTGCAATACGACTCAGTGCAGATATTGCTGCCTGGCAAAGCTGTTTCCATGTACTCCATACTCCAGGTAAAGCTAGACAGAAATAGCTAACGAAAAATATGAAGAGGCTCTCTATAGCAGTTAAACTAAGAAACAATGGCAAGATCTCGAGCTGTTGAGTTAAAACGAAATCAACAGGAGCTATTCGTCAGTCGGAAACTTATTTCAGAACTGTAATCAAGATAGCAATTAAATTAATGCAATCAACATTCTTCAGAACACCATAAACAGAAGCTTTATATTTTTTCTAAGACAGTAAGTCAAAAATATTATCACGACGTTCACAACGGTGATAAAACAAGTATTACGGCAATTAGTCATTGAAAAGTGATTCTCAAATCCCAATTAGAACTCATTCTCGACCATGGAGCCACAGTGGAAAAATAAATCTGCAATTACAAAAAAAAAAAAATTAGTAAGACTGGCAAAGTATAAAAATCAACATCCAGTGATCCACTTAAATAATTGGCACGTGCTCGTAAAATGCACCCAAATGAGTGCAAGGAGATCAATAGTAATCATACCATTTCAATGTTTATGAAACACGTGAAAATATATATGTACGTAAAATTATCGTCCAAAGTTCCAGACCCATTAGTTGCACAATTCTTTAGACGATTGAGTAAAAAAGGAAAATACTTTGGTTAGATTATTAGTACTTTCTGTCCTTGTAGTGTAATCAAATCATGAAAATATCAGATCGCATGTGAATACATAGCTTGCGAAATTACTCTTCAGGCCTATTATATCGCGAATTTATTTAAAAGCATTACTCATTAACTCACAGTTACCAAGTTCAGGGGTGGAACCTTTTTTTGTTCAGACACGCCAACAAGACTAAGCCGAAAGAATATAATGTATTCTATGCTCAGAAATAAAGTGGTTCTCATCCCGATGGTAACAGGTATTGCAAGATACTCTCAAGATTTGAAGTTCTCAAGACAACCGCGAAAGGCAATAATCACGAAGAAGGAAAGAAATAATCATATCTTCAACGAAGTCCAGCGGGAAAGAAAGAAGATTTTATATGAGAGGACCCTAATGAAATTGGTCACATATGTTCACAAGAACCATCGTGCCTCAATTAAGGACAGTCTGAATGTGCTAGCATAACCCAACGTCACTGTGTTTTGCAGAAAAGTTGATCGAATTTCAACGAGAGATCTGAAGGCATGGCATCAAAGAAAAACGACGAATCACAGCCAATACATCTCAGAGTCAGGATTAGCCGAGCCTCAGTTGAAGAAATAAATATCATAGTCATGAGAAATTCCTTACGATTGAATGGGAATCATATTGAACTATTTGGCTATAACAACTTCGTACACTTATACTGAAAATCTGGCGAACTGCAGCTTTCAAAGATTACCATTCCAACTTTGAAGCATGAGTGTTTTGCTTGCAGAATGCTCAAACTTGGCGTGCAGAATTTTTTGAGCATTTTTTAGCGTCGGAACATGGAAGACATATTAACACGTAGAACCGCGATGGATTAAGGGTACCATCCGGATTTTTCAACTTTTTTCGTCCGATTTCTTTGAAAATTGGCCAGTATATGTATTTTTCGAAAGTAGCCTTTTTATACTCATGTCACTTTTTTGATTTAGGCCTTATTTTTTTACAAAAAATTAGTATTTTGGGTCATTTTTGTGTATATTTCAAGACGTATCAACTCATTGAGTTTTGATGCTAGAACAAAACCAAAGACAGTTTCAGAGTCTTTGAAGCATTTCTAACATTTCTTGAATTTGGAAGAAAACCAAAATACTTTTGTTAGAAATGCTTCAAGGATTCTAAAACTGTCTTTGTTTTTGTTCTAGCATTAAAATTCAATGAGTTGATACGTTTTGAATGTTGAAGGTTAGAGGTTTTGGGTATAAGCCATAATAATTTTTTGTTGAAGTGTAATATAAAGGACAATATTTGTGTAATTGAATACTGTTTTCATTTTTATTTCGATAATCTCCATGCATAAATTCATATTCACACTGTAAATTGTAATTTACAAAAAAATAAAGAACAAAAAAAGTAATTTATTTTTTATAAAAACTATGAAATTTTATATTTGTAGTCTGATTCTTATGAAATTTTACCATTATATGTAACTTTTGAAAAGAACCACAATTTCCTCTATTCATTTTTTCAATTCAGGCCTTAAGTTTTGACAAAATTGGACATATAGGTTTATTAGTTAATTTATATATCAAGACGCATCAACTAATTGAGTTTTTATGCTAGAACAAAACCAAAGACAGTTTTAGAATCCTTGAAACATTTCTAGAAGAAGTAAATTTTCAAATTATCATTTCTCGTTTTTTTTCTTTTGATATGGGGTCGAAATGGGGTCGAAAATTCAAGATTTTTGTCCCCTTACACCCCCCTTGGGGGGGATCTATTGTCCGTAGCGACATAGAATTTTGGGACCGAATAGTCCACCACCTAAGGGTTCTTTTCCAACAAAAACATAAAAAAAGCTCACCGGACCGACAGGGGCCTCGGATGGTAGCCTTAAACTGGACTTCAATATCCAATTCAAATTCCAAGTCTATTGTACTGAGCAACCTTGAAAATAGTAAACATTAACTGGATCGTGCTTCCACTCAACTTTGATTATGTTTATCTTAATTAAGTTAGTGACTACTGGTCGGTCAGCAGCATTACGAAAATTTCCTCCGCGTACCCCAGCGGCTCACTACGCAGTCAAAGTGTTAATTTTGATAGAATTGAAAAAAAATGAAAACTAGTGGATGTTTTGAACAAAAACCCTTACGATTCTCTAAGAATGCTCTATCAATGAGCTTTGTACGAACAATGAACCCAATTATTTCTAAATTAGCCAAGAATTGATTGAAGGACATCAACATTAAAGGTACCATCACAGAGTCCTGATCCCAATCCTAAGTCAAATTCATTTAAAACGGGAAAGCTAGATACACTAAAGTAGAAACTCGACTTCAAGCCACTGGAAGAGTTCAGGCACAAATAAACGGAGGAGTGTGGCGGTTGAGAAATGCACTACACTGGCGGAAATATATAACGAATGATTTCTTCATGTTTCGGCTCTCAAAATACACTAATAAAAGTCAGTGCCAATATTTTTGTCATTCTCTCACAGTATTCCCATTAATTTTTGTCGTTAAGTCTAGCAAAATAGCTCATATGGCCTATGAATTTCAAAAAAATTATCATATAAAGCAATCAACATTTTTTTTTATTAAATATAATAGCAATGCCATTCTCATCACTTCCGTGATAGTCTTTTCCTTAGTTTTTTTCGCTGTGCCGATAATAAAACAAATTTCTGTATTTTTCGTTCGAAAAATACGACGTTAAAAGAAACGGCTCAAAGATCCAAATGGAGCTCTAAGGAACGCCGTTTGGCTCCAAAAGAACGGCCTGTCATCAATACCATAGCCCATAAATTAAAGGTAAAAGTTATCGGATTAAAATCACTAAAGAATATTTCATCAAAGGAAGTATTCTATCTATGCACGATAGTTCTTCAAATGAGCTGAATAACGTTTTTCCAAGTTTTACAACCCATACATTAGTCTGTAACTACTCATAAGTTTGACTCCTGAATTTTGCCTGAGTGTGACTTCCTCAAGCCAACAGTTCGCGGAAAAAAAATATTTTAGTAGTGGTAAACACAATTGACTTGCAGAGAGAAAATCATTTCATAGCGTTCCATACACTGCAGCTGTTCCTTCTTTGACTCTGCTAACGTTGTGTTAGTACCTCGGTACTGAGTTCATGTACAGAGCTTGTGTTGCTAACAATTTAACCATTTAATTTAGCCCCGCTTACAGCGACACAGTGATTAGCTTGTAGCTAAATTGTTCCTAAGCTATGAGTTGTAATTAACGAACGAAAACCAATCTGAAATTGGCCCGACCAAAACTTTAGCATCTAAAGTTAAAATATTCGCATCAATTTCCGTTCATACATTCTCTGCGATGATTTGAACTCGACGTTTTCATTAGCCAATCATTTTAATAAATTAATTCATTTATCATACATATTATTCTCAAATATTGCACATGACCATCTTTTCATTTCAAACCTGGTAAATTATTTTGCATTATTGCAAAAAATGGAAAGATAACCAAGTTTAAACTTTTCAAAGCGATCTTAATTAGGTAGTAACGTCTGTAAAATATTCGCGAAGTTGAAAAGATCCTAACTGATGGCGCACCTTCTCATGATAATCATTGAATTCGGAGCATGTGGCAGAAGTTTCGTTCGTTTCTTGAGCGTATATTTTATTAAAATTAAGCATTTTATTTAAAACTAAAAGCCTCGATAATTTCCGGTAAATCAGATTAGAACAGCTGTTTTGAACAAGCATCTGTTGCATCGTGGACACCATGAAACTCAATCTGTGAAGTCAAAACCTGCTCATTTATGCAGCAGAGAAATGTCTTACTAAAACAGGAGTATAGAGGAAAATAAATCTCGCCACCCTGACAGCTCTGGATATTTTTTTGTGTTTTTTGCCTCCATTTTTGGCATATACAGTTAACGAGGTGTGGTAAACATAGAAGCGAAGGATTATAAGGCTACCACCTCCACTCGCGGGGAATGATTTGAAGGATCCACAGTGCGGTATAACTCAGAACCTTCGACAGAACACTTCTGACCTCGTCCCCTAGGTACGTAATTGAGGCAGCTTGACCTAATATTACAGCTTCATCTCCAAATAAACTTATTTCCAATATCTAGCTTCTAAATGAACATTTTAAAAGTGTCAGTTTAAGACGGTTTTCAGTGTATATAAAATGCAATTTGTGACCACCGGTGGGTCAATATTGAGTTACAAACATCTCCTCAGTGACTACTGGTGGGTCACGCAACAGCTAGTGTGCGAGCAATTAGTTGTAAAAGCAAAATGAGAAGGTTAGTCGTTTATAATTTTTTCAAGAATCAACGAAGTTATATTTGAAGCGAATCAGCTATTTGTTTAAAAAACTTTCATGGGTTCGATGGTCATGCTTCGGTAGTCAAACAAGTTCATAAAATGATATTAAAGTAAGCTGCAGGAGATCAGGGAGCTTATCATTTGAAACCGGTAAAAATTGTAATTGTTGAAGTGAATAAACAAAGAAAAAAAGAAATAATTCCCTAAAAAAAAATGATTCCTATTTTTTGCGAAAAATATAGATTTTTATTAACACTTTTTCACAGCAGGAAAATTTCATATCCTCGTCTCTCAAAAATTGAATTGTCTATTATTTATGAGAGGCAACACAGGTCTTAGAGATTGTGATTCAATTAGGCCTCAACGTCCCTAATACGTGGGCAGTTGAAGTAATTTGCTCTGAGGAATTACTATTCATTTCTTAGCTTCATTCCTTACTATCTTACGGCAGCCTGGGTTATATACTCATAAGGATAATGCAAAATTCAAATTCGAGAAAAAATAATATCTGTAAAAATTCAGTTTGTCACGAGAAATGGTCCCTTCCCCTCCTTGTTAACATTTCATTAACAGGAAGATCCGGCTCTCGGAGTTGAGGAATGGCACACCTCCAAAGAATTCATATACAACACAAATTAATGAATAATGATCGGCAATTACAGTACATATACTAAAAATAAAGGTACTCACCGGGGATCGCTGACCCACTTACGCAGCGCATTTTCTGGGCGCCCTCCGTGGTATTACGATTGCTCGCTTCTAATATGGTGGGGCATGATACACAGGATGAACTATGCTTAACATTTATAATTTCCAGCTATACGTCATACAAACATTAATGAGCGTACACACAATGAATGGTGTTAGGAACAATGCTAATTAAGTAATGAGATCAAATAGCATACGTCAAATGACTTACATCACATAATTACACAGAAATATTGGCTGGCCAGCCTTTAACCGCAGATTGCTTATGCATCCAAACATAACACAAATAATGCCTACAATATTTCAGCGCTCCCAGCAGCCCAGTAGGCGAAGGTCACTTCAACCACAAAATTCATCCGCGACTCGCTTCAGTTCAAAGGCCTATCTTATGCACTGTTCAGAAAATGTCTAGTGATGACGTCATCTTGCTCATCCCGTTTCAGCATGTTCACACGTCGATTCCCTTCATTCGAGCTGATCAATCCTCCGACATATGACTGAATAACCGTCCCGCCTGTCAAAGATAAAAATTTAACTTGTTACTTTTTAAGCGCCTAAATGACTGAATGACAATGAATTATCGCAATATTCATCTCAGCACTATCTTTACTCTTTCTTTTTAAGAAATGCATGTCTTACCCTCCCTTCTAGTGTGGCATCTCCATGATCCATCAAATGACTCCCACGGTTTGTTATGTTTGATAAATTTCCCCTTGTGAACGTGGTACCGGGAGCACGTAAAATTTCCTCTCTGCAAGTGAAACGAGAACTGCATTAATTTCTGGATTACATTATAGCGTCAACTTTAGTGTAATTTTCAATACATCCAATAATCACTTTTCATTATATCTTTGAGCACGTTTGTTACCGCGAACACACCCGGGTTTTATCTTTATACTTCGCGTCGCGGCGTCGACTGTCGAACTGCCCTCCTGTTCATCACGATGTCTATCGTATATTTTGAGGGTTGTGCCCTTCCTCCTGTCCGACCAATGCACGACCTTGGTGTCCACCAATTGTGCTATCAGGCGCTAACGTTATTGCTGCTTCTCTCAGAGCATCTGGCACCACGATCAGGTGCCTTGTTCTCTTAGGCTTTCTTTGCGTCTTCCTGAAATGCAATATGCCTTCGTCGGTGAAAATTTCGGATTTCAGAGCGAGACTTGGAGCGTCCCCTAATTTGTCACCTTCAAGATATCTCAGTACAGGCCCCCAAACAGGATCCTTCAATTGCTCTGCTCTCACGTTCTCTTTCTGCAAACTACTTTCCGCCTCTTGTACATTGGGCGCTTCATTTATCATCGTCGTGACGAACACTGTTTTAGGTGCTTCGTCGTCTGGATTTTCTTCTTCGTTGTTGTTCGCAATGTTTCTCGACAATGCGTCGGGCACTACGTTCTGAGCTCCTGGCCGGTAAATCACCTCAAAATCATATTGAGAGAGTGTTAGGGCCCATCTCATAATTCTGTTGTTCTTGGTGTTTTTACCTTTGAACAAATATTTGAGAGCCGTGTGATCAGTAATTACAACAAATTTATTGCCGTACAGGTAAGGTGAAAAGTGGTTTACAGCGGCGACCACCGCTAATCCTTCCCGCTCCGTAATTGAATAACGTTTTTCAGCATCATTGAATCTTTTGCTGAAGTATCCAATCGGTTGTTCCTTACCATTACATTTCTGTGCAAGGACCGCGCCAGAGCCCTCATTCGAGGCATCACAGCTCAAGTAATACGTCTCATTTAGAGAAGGCTTCTTCAGAACTGGAGCTTCTATCATGAGCTGTTTAAGTTTGCAGAAGGCTTGTTCGTGTTCTTCCTTCCACTGGAACCTTGCCCTTTTTTTAGTAAGCGCATTAAGGGGTGCAGCTGTTGTGGCAAAGGGCGGAATGAAGCGCCGGTAGAAATTAAGCGCTGCCACGAACGAGCGCACTTTACGTGCGGTAGTCGGCCTAGGGTAACTCTGCATTGCCTCCACGTTTTTGGGGTCTGGAATAAGTCCCTCACGACTGATGTAACATCCTAGGTACTTTACTTGTTTTTGCGCAAATTTGCACTTGTCTAAGCCTATTTTTACTCCGGCACATTGAAACTCGTGCAACACTTCCCTTAAATTTTCTAGGTGACTCTCAAAAGTCATAGAGTTAACGCACACGTCGTCCAAGTAAATAGCGACGAATTTTCCAAGTTGCCTTTTCAGAACATGACAAATTACTCTCTGGTACACTGATGTTGAGCACTTAAGTCCCATAGGTAGCCTAGAGAACTCGAAGTTGCCTTGTCGAGTTTGAAACGCCGTGTACTGCTTACTTTCTTCATCTAGCTCAATTTGATGGAAGGCTGATTTTGCATCGACAATGGAATAGTATTCTTTGCCAGCCACCTCTTCCAGTGTCCCTACAATGTGGGGAATTGGATAATGTTCGTTTATTACCCGCATGTTAACAGCTCGCAAATCAAGGCAAACTCTGTGGCCTCCTCCTGGCTTCTTTACGAGTACGAGCGGGTTTTTCCAAGCACTTGTACTCTCTTGCACAACTCCACTTTCGATCATCTCCGAGACCTTTTTATCAATAATTTCTTGGCTGGAGTACGGAATACGCCATCCTTTCGTTTGAATTGGCCTGTAATCACTCAACAAAATTTTGTATTTCACTCCTTTAATGTGGCCAATATCCATCTCGTCTGCACTAATCGTCTTGTGGTATTCCTTCAGCAGGTTCCTAGCTTGTTCTTGTTTTTCAGCAACCAAGTGACTGAGGTCAAGCTCATCAATTTGCTGAAGCGCTTCTCTCTGCGGTGATTTTCTGCTTCGCTATTTTCCGCATTGTTTTCCTCTGCAGTTGCATCTTCATTCGCGATTTCGTGGCATGTTGCAATTATTGCTCCTTCAGTCAGAGCGATTTCTTCGGCAAAAGGGTTAAGTACAGGCATCAAAACATACCCGTTTTGTACCTTTGCAGCGGTGGCTCCGACGTAAGGCGCCCACTTAATTCTAGGCTCTAAAATTACTTCCTTTCCATCAAACTTGCCATCTGCTCGGCACTTTACCATGGCTTGCGTGCGAGGCTTCACTGTAATGTCTTCAGCCAGAGTTACTGATTTTTCTTCCCGCGTTACACACAGAATTTTCGGAGAAGCGTGTCCTGGTGCTGAAAACATGTTCACGTGAGTACCAAAGAATGATGCCCTACGTTTTCCGAAGTCTAGCTTTGCGTTGACTTTGTTCATTACTTCCACCCCTATTAGCAGGTCTCCTGGGAATGCATTTTCCTTCACAACAAAGCATCTCTGTACAATTTTCTGACCGTTAACTTTGATTGGCACATTAATCTTTCCCAGCACCGGTACGGGTTCCTCTCCAATTGTCTTTAATGCAGTCGATGTTCCTTTTACACTAGCATTTTTAATCCCCGCAACCACACGCTCTTTTACCAAGCATATATTTGCTCCGGTGTCAAGAAGTGCGGTAACAGGTGTACCATTCACTTGGAGTATTACGCTGGGATTTATTATCGGAGCTAACGGTCTCCTATTCCGTTTTTTGGCTGTCCTGCAAACTGTTGCACTCTGCAATTAGCTCTTAGGTGCCCAAATTTTCCACAGTTGACGCACGGCGGTGGCACCGCTTTATACTGTGCCAGGTCCATTGCAGGTGCAGGTTTTACTTCCGGTTGCGGCTGTGGTTCTCTTGCGTGGTAAATTTGGTGCTGATGACTCCTAAGTCTGCCTTTTTCGCTCCAGTGGGGTGCTTCATAATTTCCTCTTCGATGATAAGGAGAGTGTCGTATCTGTCTGTTCCTTTCTCTCCAGGGTGGCACTTCATGGCGGTAGCCTCTTGGCCGTTGTGGTGAATACCGCATCGTGTGGCCGACACGTGCAGTCTCATGCTGTGGCCTCCTCTCGCTTCGCTGCGCTCTTTCTCTCTCCGGTTCCCTCTTCTCTGTCGTTTCCCTTGGTACTGGTACTATCCGTCGATTTTCCACCTCGATTGCCATGTCCCTCAATTCTTGTACTGTCGTAGGTCGCGCATCACTTCGAAAGGGTCTTGTGATGTTCTCCCTTAATCCGAGCCACATCAAATCTACAAGGACTCGTTCCGGATGTTCTAGATAATTCTCGTTGTACAGCCTTTCTAGGCGCGTCAGGTACTCTGAAACTCCTTCTCGGCTTGTTTGCTTCTTGGTCACTATTTCAAACAGCGCTTGCGTCGGATGTTCTACTTGGTCGGCGTAGGAGCGCAGCCATCTCTCTGCCTCTCGTAGGTTCGTTAGTGTACCAATTATTTTATTGCATTCCTTTGCCTCTTGTGGACCTAGGCATAGGAAGAAGGCATTCACCTGCTCGCTGTTATTCAGATTGCCAGTTAAAAACTTCAACATTGCCATATGTTCCCCTACATCGTCGCCCCTCCTAAATTTGGCACCTATGGCTACCACGCAGCTGGTTACCACAGGCATGTTAACTACTTCCTCTTCGGGCTGTGGTGGCGTTGCTGGCGCATTTCTGCGGTCGTTGTTCCTTCTCCCGCGCGCAGGCATAGTGTCGATCTTCTTCAATTCACTTTCTCCAAAAACTCAAAATTTTGCGATTACTCAAATGTTTTCCACACCTACTCACTGTAAAACTTTACTGAAACTTTGAAATTAATCGAGTGAACACACCAGAATTTTCTCACTAAAACTTATCACTTTTATAAACACTTTCGCTTTCTTTATCTATATGGCAGTGTGCTTGCTGGCTTCTCACACCGAAACACAGAAAATCATCACTACGAGACATGTACCTCTACTGAATTTCTGTACGTTTTGCACATGAAATAACAAACGCAAAAAAAATACAATGCAACTGCTATACTACACTCACCAAATTCACACAAATTACAAAGCGATCGTGTTGATCTTACCAAATTGTGTTGCCACGAGAAATGGTCCCTTCCCCTCCTTGTTAACATTTCATTAACAGGAAGATCCGGCTCTCGGAGTTGAGGAATGGCACACCTCCAAAGAATTCATATACAACACAAATTAATGAATAATGATCGGCAATTACAGTACATATACTAAAAATAAAGGTACTCACCGGGGATCGCTGACCCACTTACGCAGCGCATTTTCTGGGCGCCCTCCGTGGTATTACGATTGCTCGCTTCTAATATGGTGGGGCATGATACACAGGATGAACTATGCTTAACATTTATAATTTCCAGCTATACGTCATACAAACATTAATGAGCGTACACACAATGAATGGTGTTAGGAACAATGCTAATTAAGTAATGAGATCAAATAGCATACGTCAAATGACTTACATCACATAATTACACAGAAATATTGGCTGGCCAGCCTTTAACCGCAGATTGCTTATGCATCCAAACATAACACAAATAATGCCTACAATATTTCAGCGCTCCCAGCAGCCCAGTAGGCGAAGGTCACTTCAACCACAAAATTCATCCGCGACTCGCTTCAGTTCAAAGGCCTATCTTAGGCACTGTTCAGAAAATGTCTAGTGATGACGTCATCTTGCTCATCCCGTTTCAGCATGTTCACACGTCGATTCCCTTTATTCGAGCTGATCAATCCTCCGACATATGACTGAATAACCGTCCCGCCTGTCAAAGATAAAAATTTAACTTGTTACTTTTTAAGCGCCTAAATGACTGAATGACAATGAATTATCGCAATATTCATCTCAGCACTATCTTTACTCTTTCTTTTTAAGAAATGCATGTCTTACTCTCCCTTCTAGTGTGGCATCTCCATGATCCATCAAATGACTCCCACGGTTTGTTATGTTTGATAAATTTCCCCTTAGTGAACGTGGTACCGGGAACACGTAAAATTTCCTCTCTGCAAGTGAAACGAGAACTGCATTAATTTCTGGATTACATTATAGCGTCAACTTTAGTGTAATTTTCAATATATCCAATAATCACTTTTCATTATATCTTTGAGCACGTTTGTTACCGCGAACACACCCGGGTTTTATCTTTATACTTCGCGTCGCGGCGTCGACTGTCGAACTGCCCTCCTGTTCATCACGATGTCTATCGTATATTTTGAGGGTTGTGCCCTTCCTCCTGTCCGACCAATCTGGTCCTTCTACTCGTGGACAGTGCCCGCCTACTGCTTCCCTGGTTATATGTTGGTTTCACTCTTTCCCACGCCCAGGCTCCTTCGAAACCGTTACTCCGTTCACCCTCGCAGCTCAAGGATCGCGATTTATGTGCGTTGAGAAAGCGACTTTGTTTGCGAATGGGTAGGCATTTTTCGATCGTCTCAAGTTTCCCAAGGGCTCGACCGACAACACCCAATGTCAACAGCCGTCGTTCGAGCCATTAACTCTTATCGCTCCCCCTTAAACACACAGGCATAAAAGAAAACATACATGTTTAAGCGACATAAAATCATTCATGTTGAAGCGACCCCTCTGTGCTGCTGGGATTTACTGAGATATTTCAACACACAACTTTTTACGCAATTACAAGAATTTTCATTTTAAATTCGCAAAAATTTGATCATTCTGAACAGATTCTCGACAGTTTCTTACTCGTAATTGTTGAATTAACATATGAAGGCTCCATTTTACACGCGCTTGGTTTATTTTTTGGGGTTAAAAATGACAGGCAAAAAACTAAATCCTTAACCACTGGATGTTCATCAGGCTAAATTTGAAAAATTAAACAGAAATGAGAAGAATTGACATCGAAAACGTATTGTTCACAATCATCTTAGAAATAAACTTTTGTATGTCTGACCATTTATTTCATTTTAAGTTTCTATTATTGATTGATTTTTGGCAACCAGAAAACGCCGGAGGGAATTATTTAAGTTACGATCGATGTATGGCGTTAGAAATTACGCTACTCTATGGCTTTGGAAAAATCGAGAAGAGCAGTCAGAACTATGTAACACTCTCAACATTGAGTCATTACCCTCAATTTTCTCCAACATACGATGAATCTGATTCATCTTTAGATCTGATTCATCGTTTCAGCATCCATGAAACAAACGACCAATCAGATCCAATGAATAAACAACTTTAATCCATTACTTTCCAAAAAGAAAACGAGTCATTGCGATGCGCAGTCCCGCTCTGTCATTGCATCGCAACGCCGCGTTTGTGATATTCATGACCGAACTGGTGCGTCGGGACCGTCCTGCTGAGCGACTTGTCTCGGTCTCGGAGGCGCAATTATGGAGGTAACGAGGTCATCATGTTCGCCAGCAGGATTTGATGGCAGGGTCGGCCGAGTTTTTGTTCGGCATAGCTATTCCAGAGCTCTTTGGTCACGAAGGAAGCATTAGTGCTGCAAATTGTACATCGGTGGCTGTATTTACTGCCAGAGTGCAATGCTGAGTGAATTTCATCCCAAAAGCTGAGTTAAAATGTTCTTTGTTGAGCACATAAGTATCACTAAACGGAGGAAAAGTGCAATGTTTAGCGATTTTCATGACAGTAAGTGAGAAAATGCCCAAGAACGAACATGAGAATGTTTTTTTAACAAAATGCGGTGTCAAGAGAAAGCCGTGTCAGAGCCTGAGTTAGTCAAAAGAACTATCCTGAGCAGAAGATGAACGGGTTAGGCTTCGTGTTGTTCTTACCACCAGCGAACTCAGTTGTGATTTAAAATCAACAGCGGTGTTCTTGGCACACGTGAAAAACTCATGATGAAGGTAAAAATAATCTAATGAAATAGTAAACCATTTTCAATGTTGCAGTAATCCCGAACAAGAACAAAACAGGAGCTCAGCTTTAACGGAATTTGTTTAGGAATTATTAAAATAAAACTCTATCTTGTTCTCAACAAAGCCTGATATTGAATACTGTACAAATATTTTGTGAATCGTGATCTCTATAGGAAGAGAACAGAGTTCTGCTCTTCAGAAATAGAAGCAAAAGTGTCAGTTAATGGATCACTATATAAAACTGTTTCCCGAGTTAATGAAAAAACTAGTAACGCATGCGTAGAGGAAAACTTTGTATTACATAAGTTTATGTATTGTGTTTCCTGATCAGATTACTTCTCTGTTGAGTGTCGCTCTTTTATAAATAAGTAGTAATCATGCTTGAGTATGCCTCGTGTTATAATATCTTCTACCATTGGAAAAGAACGGAAAAGTTTTTGTTTGTTCGCTGGTGATGCCAAACACTATCATTAGCTTATTATTGAGCACACTGAATTACATGTACGAAGTTTGGCAGTTTTAAGAAGTAGGCGTAAAAGATGTCGGTGATTTTTATTTCATTACATTTCGAACTTAGGAATGGATTTCAGCTTAATAACACAATTGATGAATAATTAAAATCTGTTTTCAATCTGAAAAGTTAATCATTACACGGAAATATCCCTCTGATTAAACCAATAGCAGAATCCTTCGTTAATCCAACACACATAAACTGAAAGATAACGAAGTGGGGAGGAGTAGAAAATAGAAGCTTCTTTAGATCGCTAGAACGAAAAATATGAATGTTTCAACACGACAGTAAAAATATAGAACGTGTTGTTAACAGTCAAGCCACCTTTCCCAATTCAAGTGCCGTTTCGTTACTCACAAAATTGCCATTGATATTGGAAAAACGCTTGAAAAAAATAACGCTCAAGACATCTTAGTATTTAGCCCAAGGACACAGGCGAAATCTGGCAAGCACAAAAAGAGGATTAGTACTTTGGGAGAAAGCTGCTAATACAAATTGAAAAAAAACTTAGGGAGCATCTGAATCTTTAATTGAAAGTAGGGTATATGATTTATTGTAATAATTCCTAGGAGAGACGAAAACCAAATTCGAGCAAGAATTAAAAGAGAATTTTAGTTGAAGAATATATATTTATCTCATTAAAGGGCTGGAGGGCGGGAGGTATTTAGTGATATTCTGACAGCAGTCAAGTTTTGCTATACGTACAGTATAAGTTATATGATAGAGAAAGATATTCTAAGAATATTACATTAAGATATTCTCATTAACACAAATTATTCTGCTCCTCTTTTACGGCAAAATGAAAATTATTCAAACACTCGATACAACGCACATCTTCACAAACTTCAATCGTGCAAATTATGAAGATTTGCATCGGTACCATTCAAGTGCAAACCACACTTGAGCGATAATGCGTGAGGTTATTTTACCTGCAAGTTATCATGGCTGGTTTGAAAACTGACTTACTTCTGCATGATGTAGTAAGCCTTGTAATAATATTGTCTCGTATAGCACTGATTTCAGTCAGTTGAAAAGTCAAAGGAATCAAAATCATTGTCTATCATTCCTTATGGAAACTCTAAACTAGAAAAAGTGAAGTAAAACAGCCAACACATGTTATGGGAAACATTTAGTTTAATCGGTTTCGATTCAGAACAGTCCTTACTGAAGCTATTATAGTCTTGTTGTGAACAGACATGTAAGTTTCGCTTTAGTGTCGAATATCGTTACAAATCGTTTACAGTTCAAGTCCGTGTAGCCTACATACATCAATATTATTTAACTAAATAACCTTATGTTTGGCACGTCATGTAGAACATGGTTTTTCCTACGTTCCACCACCCACTAGCTAAACTCCTTAGGAATAGCGAAAACCATTTATAATAATAATTGGTAACTTAAACATGAGTAGTAAACTCCGCAGAGTTAAGAAGTTTTTAGTCGTTTTTGGAAATTGGAGGGACTCGTATTATTTTGCCCGTTTAATTAGAACTTTACCCACTCTCACTCTACGTTGATCGTAAAAACTAAGAGTTTTAGTTCTAGTTACATAGTTTTAAACTGAATGAATGATGTTCGGTATCCCATAGAGGTTTAGCTCACATTCCAGCATGATTCATTTGCATTAAAAAATACCCTATAGTTGTTCTAAAAAACATAGATTGCCATATGAAGTGCCTATCGTGCTGTGGCAACAATTTTCATATTAATGTTTTTTTTTGTCCCTAAATGAAGCAGGAAATCTCATGGTGGAAATTTGAATGGTACGACTGAGAACATTGAATGTTCTTCTGCAATCTTGAGTGACAGTTTGATCCCGTAGCAACTCTGAGTATAAATAATCGGTTCAGAGTTTGTTCAACACTACAGTATTTCATATTAACCCTTCGAAATATATGTTTTTTATTTCTGTCAAAAATTAATCAACACCATAAGCCGTCACTCCCTCAAAAATGAGATGGTACCGTATTTCCCAACACCTGAAAAAACAAGTTGATACCATGTATCTCAGACCAGAAAAAAGTTAATCGTATATTTTCCAAACACCTTGGAACCGAGTTGAGCAATTTTCCCACACGCTATCATTAACTGATAATGTTTCAGTCCTGCCGCTGAAAACTGAGAATTCGTTCACTAGTTCAAAAGAAATATCTATATCTTCTTAGAAATAATTTTGTATCTATGCCTTGCTTGAACATTATTTCGTCTTATGGGGCAACTAAAAACTTCTCTCTGCACTACCCATGGATGCTAGGTCACTGGTTTACTGGTACTGATACTGGTTTATCTTGAGATGAAGTAAACAATTTGCGCTAATCCCAAGTGCTCTGAAATATATTTACATTTGAAATAAATTTTTTGAAATGTGAAATACCGATGAATTGTGCCTCTGGCTGCTCAGAATTCCCGTCTTCGGGAAAAAATAATCGCTGCGAATCTTATTGGGAGCATTTATTCGGAAAATAAATCGGTAGGAATAGCCGGACCGCCAGTTTTGCTTAGGGCAAACCAATTAATCGTTAACTGTTCATTCATAGCAAAAATTTCTTGATGTATGCGCAATCGTTCCAGAGGAAAATGAGGAAGGTTTATTTGAGGAAGTTTTTCGAAATCTCTGCTAGAAAAATACTAAATATCGATGTCTCACTGGAGATATATTCTAGGGTTAATTTATGTATTTCAGATTGAAGCGTCGATTTTACTTCAATGCACTTTGTGGTATTATGTTTGGGATAAAGGATAGAAGGTTAAAACAGGTTTCCAATAGTGATTGTATGAAAGATTTGGGCTTGGAAAAATTAAATAACGATAAAGACACTATTATTTAGATCTGATATCGGCACGTGCAGAAGTCCTGGAATTGCTCCAGAACGTGAATATAAACGTTTTAGCTACGTCATTAAATATGAGTTATTCGTATTTGTATAGTTCTAATTTAGCTAAAAACAGCAAGACACCATGATCACTGATATGGAGAAGAAAATGGCTAAAGCAAACGGTTTTTTTATTCGAACGATCATGCAAATTCTCATAACAACCCACGATTATTAGAATGTTTCAAATTTTTATTCAAATTCGTTTTAAAATTTACCAGGATATAATAAAGTGGAAAATTTCCGGTCGGATCGAGATGAAGGAAAATGGTGGTGTAAAAGTTGGTTCTCTAATCCGAAAGTACGTTCCCAGGAATATACATTTCACGCAGAAACACAATAATCATTCCTCGTATGATAAAAAATAGCCATTTAATCTTCAATAATAAATCCTTACCTGCTGAATAACTTCGATAAATAAACTGAGTGAACAAAAAACAGTACAAACAAATTCTAGATCTCAATTGAAAAAGCATGCGTCTTGCAGCATTGCATCGTTGCGGAAATGTTTGAAATACAATTCAATTTGAAATTGCCTTATCATTAAACGTAAATAAAAATGTCACATGGTTAATTTTCAGCATGAAGTATGAGGGATCTGAGATCCTGTTTTACGGAAGTTATAGGACAATATAATTCGTTATTTCTCACGCATTTCTATGAGCAAGGTAAAATAATTCTAAATGAAAATTTGCCAAGTATGCTTGTGAGGAAGCTTAGGTGAACTTCCATAAGTTTTTTAATTCAACTAATATGATGGAAAATGTTCAATTTGCATTTTGCAGCGAAAATATCGTCGAGCGCTTCCGGGAAATATTTTTGCTTGCTTCGACACTAAATTTTAAAGTGTGCTCGAAGCCCTCGCTCATTTCCTCTAAGAGCTTCCATCAAAGCTGGTGCTGAACGAGCAATTCAAGCTGACGTCTAAAGAAGCCTTGACAACCATTGAAATGAGATATAGGATTTATAAAAGCATATGCGCAAACGCTCTCAGAAGCTCATGAACCTGCGTACGAGTACACCACTATGCTAGTCATTCCACGCCTAAGTTATCGCAAGGTCGTAAATTATCTCATGATGGACGTGAATAACCGTTTATTCAAGAACATTGGTGAACTTCACGGAAGATTTTGTCTGTTGGCCTTGCACTGGCCAAATCGTTTTTTTTCGTTTAATTTGAATGAAACCCAAATTTCCGAGAGTAACATTTTTGATTTCGAATATCAAATAAATTTACCACCTGTGATCAACACCGTTTGCTCTATTCAATCAACTTCCATGGCTTTCATTCTTGCACGACTTTTCAAGATCAGTAGCAAATTTCATTTCGCTCGATACTTGCATACATGATTGAATTGGAAATATAAGTTTTCAGTTGACATCGGAAGGAGATCTCAGGCAAAAGTTGATTGTGAAAAATGTTTCATTTACTAGAACTTTTCTTTTCAACATCGCAGATGCCCGTTTTTAAACGGAAAGGAAAAAGGAAGAATAAAGTTCTTAAATATTTTCATTTATGTGACAAATTTAAAAGCCGCGAAAGGGCAATGACATACCGTCATGAAAAGATTATTTCGTCTAGCTAATTTTACCACATTGTGATAAAGGGAACGCTAACATGGTTGAAAGTTTTTCACAGATAGAACAGTCGGAAGTTGATTGTTCAAATGATGTTTTCAAGTATTGAACACTTTAATATTGTATCCACGTTAAGGAGATCTACTACCCTGGACTACCCTTTGACTACCAAATTTTACATACGTCTTTTTTCCCATTTCTATCGCAACTAGGTGAACAAGAATGCATACAGATGTCTAAAGTTGAATGCCAAACACATTTGCATCTATAAAAATTTTCGATTTTCGCAAAAACAAATAATTTATTTCGCGATTATTAGAAAAATATAAATCCTTGCGCAAAACCCTACTCACTCTATAATTTTCCACCTAGAAGCGTGATTTTGGTCTCATTCGACGCGGAAGGACTGTACCAAGACCGTAACTTAGGATTTTTTGATTTTTGACCTAGAAAAAAGTTATAAGTAAACATAACCAACATTTGGAAAAAATAGAATTTTTTTCCAGTTTTTTTCCCATTAAAAATTTAATTTAGAATTAAAATACAATTTTTCTTTGCTACACTGTTTCCACTGTCAAATTGCATCAAATGCCACCAAAATCACGCTTCTACGTTGGAAATTGTAGAAAGGATGTGGTTTTGCGCAGAAAAAAAATATATATGTGTATATATATATATGTGTTCGCCCAATCACGTCTTTTCTACCGCGAATTTCGAAATTTTTCATTAAATCAAATGTGTTCAGAATTTAATTTTACATATCGGTATTCATTTTCATTTACCTAGTTGCAATAGAATCCTGTAATCTGAGATTAAAAAAAGTATATTGAATTTGTCATTTTAATACACTTTTTTGACATATGTAACCATAATTTTTTTTCTAATCCGAAATTCAAAAAAATCCTACGTTACGCTCTTGGTACAGTCTTTCCGCGTCAAATGAGACCAAAATCACGCTTCTACGTTGAAAATTATAGAGTGGGTAGGGTTTCGCACAACTATATATATTTTTTCTAATGATCGCGAAATAAATTTTTTTTTTCGCGAAAATCAAAAAATTTTATAGATGCAAATGTGTTTGCAATTAAATTTTAATCCTCGTGTAAATTTTCGTTCCCATCGGTGCAATAGAAATGTGTACAGCGAAGTTTGAACGAAGAGGTCGAGTCCAGGGTAGTAGATCCCCTCAAAGAATCAAGGCTGACTTGAATACTCGCTGAAGTTTTCACTAAATAGCCTTAAGCGCTATAAGAATTTTTTTTCCGTTGCAACTTTACACTGCATTGCTAGAATGGATCTTGGAAAAATTAGTTAGTCTTACCGACTCAAATTTCACATTTCTACTCTAAGGCGCATGAGGTAACATGCGCCAAGAAAGTTAGTTGTCCCGCATACCGAAAATGCATCGCAATAACAGGTCTCTCTATTTAAAACTTCTTTGGTCTCAGCGTTGCGAGAAAAGCCAGGCTTCGCAACGGAGAATAAACTTTTGATTTTCAGAATCGAATATAGTTCTGCCTTCAGCAGTTCTAGTAGGACTTTCATTTTCTTACAGGACGAAGAGCTGCTTGCTGAACGATGAGGAATATTTTGATTTCTGGAGCTTTTAAAGGTAACAGTAACTCTATACAACTAGTAGCTCTCCGTGGGCAAATCTTATATGTCATTTCGTCATCCTTTCACCATAATACAATGTTCTGTAGACCGCTATTAGCACATTTTTATCCCCAAAATGGGATTCATCTAGGCACTCCTGACGTGTGTTATGCGTGTCATTATAATTTGAAAAAATTGTAATACGTTAATCCATTTTTTAGTGACATCAATTATGGGATGATACTACATGTATTTAGTTATCATCAGTATTATTATCATTTCTTTACCTGTTAAAAGCATAGAGATGAGGACCTTAAAAAATAAGGAAGAGCGTCTTTAAGACAAAAACACCGAAACGGCACAATTACTTAACCGGAAGTTCAACTTTTTGGAATACGTATCAACTGCATAACCGGATGTACTGCAAAAAAGGGGAAGATGCACTAGATATGCTAAACTATATGATTAATGTGATCAATATGTATGTGCTTGGAGTTCAGTATGGAACACATGTTGTGAGACTAGAAACTTTCTTCGAGATCCTATTGGAATTAATTCTAAATGAGCTTGACAGTGTACACACATTTATTATTCTGCAAATAGATTCGTACTTAGCTGCGAATAACTTACGTAAACTGTATTACAAGGAGTTCTTCGTCGCTGATGATGTAAGGTTATATACTGAGGTAAGGTTATATTTTCCCGTGTTATATTAATATTATGAGTGCAAGCGACGAAGTGATTCCGAAAATGCTCACATAAATTTCTACGCGGTGCAAGCAATTCAAAATACATGAATTCGAAATGTAAGAAACATTAAATGTTCTTGCAGTTCACGTTGATTTTTTATGGACTTTTAAAACATCGCTGGAAAGAAAGCTCAATTGAGTTCAAAAAAGTTTTGGAACACATCTTCAAACTAAATGAATATGTATCATTAGATCTCTTTAAGTGCAGGATGATCATCCCACAATTGAACTAAGCTTGCATTGGTTTGGATTTTGGATGACCGATGCAATGATTTTGTGCATTTCACAGTCCCTATTAAGGATTAAGTGCTCTGTGTATCTAAGTGAGGTTATGCGTAAATATAATTGTTTTACGCTGGCGTCGATTTTTTTATAATTCAGTTAAAGTGTGTTACTGGTAGATAGTATAGGGGATTTTCTCGGCATTCAGTAAAGATTTGGAAAGTTAATTTGTCTGCGTTCATAATTTCGTTTTTTAGGCTTTAGGTTTGCATCTAAATGCATGTTTATTTTTATAACTCAGGTAACATGAAGGGTGATAGGTTCACTCATCGTACACATACGAGTAGTTTCCCTTTTAAGGTTGTTCTTATTAGGCTCACACTGCGAATGACGGGTCAGGAACGAAAGATTTCCATATTTGTTATATTAAACTGTTCATTAGATTCGTGTTTTTATAAAAACTTCCTTTCAACAATTTAATCAGAAAATTCTCTATACCTAATGTTAAGTTCAACTTTGTTCCCACTTTTTACGCATCCCGTTACGAACACAATACCACTCATTTATTTCTCAGGGTCAATGACACGCTGGTTTAGAATGAATTTTGCAAAATTTGATCAATTGTTGGTTATTGTAGATGCAGGAAATAAAATTTTGAATTTTTATAATTCGAAATGAGAATTTTTATAGACAATAAACGTTTTTCACGACCAAACATGCTTGAATAACGAATCACTCTCTCACCACAGAATCAAATCTTCGAATAAAATATTTTTCCGCTATCAACCATTCTTTTTTTGAGATCAATTAGCTTGTTTTAAATTTAATTTTGCACACTCTGATCCAAGCTGTGATGTGCATTGCGACGAAGAACTCCTTGTAACAAAGTTTACGTAGGTTATTCGCAGCTAAGTACGTATCTATTTGCAGAATAAAAAATGTGTGAATACTGTCAAGCTCATTTAGAATTAATTCCAATAGGATCTCGAAGAAAGTTTCTAGTCCCACGAGCCACGATAATTTGATTACGTTGTTGATAGAAATCAACTATTCGAAGAAAATCTTCTCGGCAGATACTGAAATGCCACTGCCGACCTTCAGTATGCAAATGAGGTCTTTACTTTCCATTGACGGAGCTCAGTCCCTCAGGCAGCTCGTGAGGTACTGCAGCTTTAAAAATATGATATGTTGTGACATTCAAAATGAACTTGAAACTCAAACTTGATATGTTGACCCTGATGATAATTATTTTGCAATTTTCCCTACATAAGAAAATGGTAGCACGAATCAATTCCTTCTTTGTGCAAGAAACAGTTCTTGGTGTTAAATTCTATATTAAAAAATTCGTTTCTTTGTCGAAATTCTAAGTTTTCTATAGGAATCCATGCAGGGTCTCCTTCAAAGTATTCGACAGCCGTAATTATGAATATGACTGAATTTTTTTTTTTCAACGGCCTTTCTTCCATTCTTTTTACACCGTCAAACTGTTCAAAACACACAATATTTTTACTAAACCTAACAAGCAACACTGTACACATGCGCTGATATGCTATTTAAAATGATATCCATTGCTAGTAAGTGATAATGGGTAAGTAACTCTACGTGAATTTCAATTGAAGGATTTGAGATGAAACTTTACAAGTCATAAAATTTCTGAATTCTTCCACATTCTTAACTCGCTCACGAAGCGCATGTTGTTACATAACCAACGGTCTTCAAGCATGTTGCGGGGCTTGCATCAATTAATCACTCGAGAAATACACAATCCAAATTCACCATACTCGCTGCAGAATAGTTTTTTCAGGACTTAAATTTGAGGAAATAATAAACACGTTAATTGCTCATTCTCTGCGGGCGTCTCGAATTTGGCGAGCTCAAGAGATGCAATCTTCAATGTCACCCTATAGTCAGCGCTTCACAAAACTGCTGGCTCTAGTATCCACATACGAACACTCACACAACACACGCAACGCACGCAACCCACACACATCAACACACACACACACAAGCTTGGGAACAGGAGGTAGAGGCAACGTTTGAGCCGCGTAGCGCGAGGGGCAGCCTCGAAGGGTACGAGGGCTGGCTTATGTGGACGGCGGCATCCTCTAAGCCTATGAGGCTGAAGGAGTGCATAACGCTAGTGGGTGTGTCAGGAACGCTAGCCAATTGAAATGCAAGACGTCTGGACAACGAAGAGATGCTCCAATCAGGAGAGAAGGACTTGCTCTGAAACTGCGAAGGATCGGGATCTATCGAGAACAAACGAGGCGAGCGACATATAAGGGATTCACGATAAGAATCGAGAGGATTCTGGTCTCAGTGACGCCAAAAGAGACACAACAGTTTTGGAGTGCAAGGGCCGGGGAATTCCGGCAAGAGGCCGGCATTTTCCCGGCCTAGTATCAATTCAGGATTGACTTCACGCGAAAGACCGCCGCCAATGTTTAACTCCTTCAAGAACGACAAGATTTACAAAAAAAAATATTCCTCTTAGCAAGTGTATGCTGATGATCTCTACGAAAGGTCGAGGAGTCTGCGAGTGTATCGTCGAAGTGTTAACCTGCAACAAACACCCGCTCGAACAATCACGGGCTGAGCACATCAACAACTCAAAGAAAAAATCCATGGAGAATTTCTACAAGAAACGACTGCATGAAAATTTGGAGCCACGCGTTCACCAACAATGCGTATGTTAACAGACTAGCCCCTCTACGCTTCAAAGAACAACGAGCTGTGCAAGCTTACAAAACTTCCCGGTAGCGGAACAAGTGTGCGGAGATCTGGTTGCCCGACGCCGGCGAGGCAAGATGGAGCAGGGGAGAGCCGCTTCAGCAGCAGCAGTGCGGGGACCGGAGATTCTGCGCACCAGCAATGGCGAAGGAAATCGGCAGTGAATTAATCGAAAACAACTCATCAGCAAAAGTGCGAGTGTTTTGTGGTAGTGATAGCTCTGAAATGGTGATAGTGGTACAAATTTAATAGTGGTAGCCCGGAGAACAGTGCTTTCAATTGGCGCGCGATTTAAAAGTGATCTCTTTGGCTGAAGTGCTTAGTTTACGTCGTGCATAGCGCTAAGTATTCTGTATTTTTGATACCTTGTTCCAAGTCAATGTTAAACCGTGATCTATTATCCACGTTGTGTAGTAACTTGTGTTGCTTGGGGTTACCTTGAGTTTTGATGTATTCGTGAATTGTTGTCAGCGCTTGTTGATTGATAAGTTAAATTCTCGATGAGCCTTGTATCTTTTCGTTCAGACATTACATCTTTTGAATATCATCCCGTATCAAATTTTTCATTTCGCATTAAATTTTCAAATCGTTGATGTCATAGGCAACTTGCATTATTACACTCGTGCTCCCTTACATCATTTTGTACAAATATTTTTCTTTGTGCTCTTATCCACGTGTTCGTCATAAAAATTAAAATATGTTTGAATCATTCAGAGTTTGTCATTTTTCCCATGCAAGTTAAATAGGTACACGCGCAGCGCACATCGTGTAAATGCTGCTTTTCTAATTTCTGTCTATTCAGTCCCCCTCTCTTTCTGTATGCTTCCAATCTCTTACTTCCTTGCAATTATCCATCTTTCGGGGTTTAAATTCTCCATCTTTCGGGGTTTAAATTCCCCAAGCGTAACAAGAGGCAACAGCCGCGAGGCCGACCTTTTCTTGTATCGTGACACACCCATCGTAGATTTGTTGTGGAACGTTGTGTAACGTATTGATATACATAAGTAGATTGAAGACAATGCATCACTAGAAGAACATCTCGAAATATTATCTAGAGTTACTGATCAGGTTTTAAAAATTTAGGGAAATCTATAGGTTTCGTAATGACTATACAATCCGTACATACACGATGGAGTAATCAAAGTTTCATTTGAAACAGTACTTTTGTCTCGAATTTTAGATGTACACTTAGTGAAATATAAGTACCTACATATACATGCCATCTAGAATCTAAACGAACAGCTTTTCATCCTGACCCTCCTCATTCTCCAACGACAGCTATATTCCAGGATGCAGCTGATAGATTTCGGGTGCGTAACTCATGATGTGAACTTACGGGAAATGTCCAGAGTTATCAAACGCCAAAATAATTCCACTCGAATGAAATTTATACAGACGGCTCTGAATTTCTTTTTTTTTTCCAAGGACTAATTAGGGAGATGATTTTTCTGGGGTTAGGGCAACTTGCTAGACAGAACTGCAAACATGACTTCAAAGACGTTTACTGAGCTTGAGCTTGAAACAGGCTAACTCAAACCGTGTTTGACTGAAAAACCGGTGGAAAACTCTTTGCAGCTAATTGAAACGTTTCTTTGAAAGCAAATTTCTCCCCCTTTGGATTAGCAGAGACGATTCAGGATGTCATTTTAGCATGGCAGTCTTTTCAGCATGGCAGTGCCATTATAGCATGGCAATGCTACCAGAACAGTATGATTGATTGCATGACCAAGCTGAAGGGAAGCTCACGACTGGAAACCTTTACAGTAGATTTACTAATTCTCAGCGTGAGGTCAGCTTACGACGAAACACACTCGTTTATTTTCATTCCTGGGAGATAACAAATAGAGACCTGATGCGTCTGAATATGGCCATTTTACAGGCTTTATTTCGAAAGTGTAAAATTTTGGTGTAAATTCATATCTGAAATATTAATTATTTCTAAGTGTGATACAATCCATAACCAATTCTTTCGCAAGCTCAGCCTACACTATAATTAAAATAACCTTGGATTCGTTGAGGAAATTTACCAATAATTCTTTTCAACGAGGAACACCGGCACAACGTTTAAAAACAAAGAACATGACAACGGTGATGACATCATAACCAAATATTTAAAAATCTAGATGGCCCAAATTTTGAAATGCCAATCTGTTAAATAATTTGAGTAACATGTGATAAATTTGATCGAAAAATTTATCGCAAAACTATTTCGGAATTTTCATGAAAAATTGGTTTACACAGTACATCGGTAAATCGTTGATCTTATGTAGTTTGTTCGTGAACTCCCAGTTGAAAATTTTCGTCAGTCCGAACGCCAGTAAACCTCATGACATGCTTAAGTTAGTCTCATTGCTGCATAGTCACACGAGCTTTTCTTGGCCACATTCGAACTTGATCATCATTGTTCTTGGGGTATATAGCCTGTTACAGAAAATTTATTTCAAAATATGACGAGTAAGTAAAATTCCAGAGCAGGTGAACCAACATATGGTACATAAATTTTACTTGAATATTATTTAGTTCTGTAGGAATTTTAATGCCATTGTTTGTAAGGTGTGTCTCTAAATGAGAACTGCAGGTCTTCCGATTACGTAAAGGTTCCCCTTTTTATTTTTGTTCAGATAAAGCTCTATATATTTTTGACATATATGTCATTTAATGAGGTTGAAAATTTACGGTGGATGCCGTGTACTTTAAGCTTATTTTAAAATGATCATCTATTTAAAAAACTGCAGTGCCATTACCCGGCTCAAAACTTACAACAGCAGCCACTGAGTTGCCAGGAAGAGGTTTGCTTCAGTAGGTACAATTTGAGACCCAACCACATCCTCGAAGATGAACACAACGCATTCGGATTTAAACAGAGCTGCTGTGAGTGAAAAAGTAATTGCTAATATGTGTCTATCTGCGTAAGGAAACCGATTTGGAATAATTTGGAACTCCCACCTGGCATGGATGCAAGATTACAGGATAGATACATGACCGAATTTTAAAATTACTTCTAGCGGGATTTTAACGCCTATCTCAAATGTTGTTTGAAGTTCGAAACTAAACCTTAATAAGTGCTATTTTTCCCCTACTGTTTGATTTTGAATATATTTAATTATTAAAATACCCGAGACATATGGGACTGAACTATGATTTACCGAAAAATTTCTTTAGAAACCAGACATAGCAATTCATAACCTAACGGTTAATACGCCGCACGCCGTGCGTACAGGAAATGTTTAATGGGGAAAGAAACATCATCGCTTTGTTTGAAATCAGTGCATAATTGCCGTGTCTTCTATAAAATAAACTTGATTTATTGCCAATGTCTTCAGGCACAAGTTTGTATTTTATCATGTACTACAAACATCTCAAATTTTTCCATTTAGTTGCAGGTTTTCATTCGTGTACACGAAGCCCTCCTGGAATTTCACTCGCAAAAAATAAGATGAAAAATATTACCCCGGAAAATTTGATGCATATGTATCAACGTCTAAGGTGTACAGATTTAACGTAGAAGTGTCTATTAACCCAGAAAAAATTTGCACAATAGCTCTTATGGTTTCATGCCAGTCTGCGCAGTAAAGCATGCATACGGTGACTTAGAGCAGTACATTACACCAATATTTCCAGTTTAAGTCAAGGTCGAATGCGACCACTACCTGTTTAGTACCGTAGAAAGCAAACGTGCGCTACAACACTGTGCGGCTAGAAGACACGATTTGCTAAGAGCGGTCACAACAGTTTAACTGCCCACTGCAATTCTGTGTCGTTCAGAAGTGTTAACTTGCAGAATTACTGCTGTGGCAAGCGTGACCACATTGCTAAGAGGCTGAATTAAATGGCGACGTGAAATCCGTATCGCTACTCCGACGTAACATCAGTTAACTTCTGTAACACTGTGCCTAGTATAAATGGTGAGCAAAAGTACCAGGAACTAATATAATTTTTATACGTTTTAATCCGGTGTAAAAAATCATGCGCACCATTTTCAAATGAACTTTCTGTATTCAGGTGCTGATCATGTAAAAATTCTGATGAACATAGACGTGCATCCCAATTTATTAAATCAAATCATGATTTTGAAATTCCAAAGTAGTATAACTAGATAGAAATTTCCTGAGTCTTGTTGGTTGTCAGAATCAAGTCGCATCTCTCATACACAGACAATTTTTGGTACATGCCGTTTGATGTCTCAAAACATGCCTTCATTTACCGAGGACAGGCCATTTTGCTGCGCTGCGTTGAACAGCAGTTTGTACTAAGGGCTGAGAGTAATTCGATAAGGTTATTTGTGCTTGGAATCATCCACTGTCTAATTGACTGTGCGTGGGAGTAAAGCGTTACTTAAATTCACTATTTTTTATTGATTGTATAAATAATTGAAAACTAATTATAAATAAAAGAGCAAAGAAAGTCGGTTTTTAATTCAACATTCTTATTAACACAGACTAATAGGAAAAGAAGAACGTTTCGACCCGTAAGTTCATTTTCAACTTCTGTCGGTAGAAAATCACAAAATCCAGTAAAATTTCAAGTAAAATGTTAGACGATGAGAAAAAGAAAATAATAGCATCGTACTAAAACCAACAAATACAACCTAAACTAGCAGAAGGGGGAAAGCAGACTGAGAATCATTCAAAACTGTTTTTTCGTTAAAATATACAGGGATTCTAAAATACGAAGATTTATAATACCAGGTGTGGATGCAATTATGTTTTTACTATTCAAGAGTCGCTCTCACTGCAATCTTTTTTTAGACTACTTAAAAGCCCAACACCCTAACAATAAATTTACCGTGGAAACTGAAGTAAACGGTAGTCGTCCATTCCTAGATGCCCTAATTACTCGCAACATTATCAGATTTCACAGTTCAGTCTTTAGTAAACCTACTTTCACAAGGCTTGGGATTAGTTTTTTTAGTTTTTGCAATTTCAGATTCAAAATGAACAGCATTTAGACTTAACTTTCCAAGGCATATAGTATATGTTTATCATTTTCATATCTTCGTAAAGAATTTGATTTTTTAAATATTTTTCTGAATGCAACGTTTTCACTGCCAACTCTTATTCAGCTTTTAAAAATTTCTTGAATAATCAATTTCCCAGCAAGCTGAATTCATACTTAGTCAATAAAAAGTCATTTTACCTCACATTCCCCATTTTTGGCTACAATTCTGGAAAACTGAAAAAATAATTGCATTTACCATTATCTAAACATTTCATGCATATAGTTTTCAAAATTATAATGGTCAATACATCTAAAATAGGGTCTTATTTCAATTATAAAGATAAAACTCCCAAAGGCATACTTTCATCTGTTGTTTACAAATATCGTTGCTTATATTGTGCGTCTGAGTACGTGGGCTCAACTAAACGGGCCCCCAGTGTTCGCGTTGCGGAGCATGCTTGTAGGAGTTTTAGAACAGGCCTCCTTCTCTCTACGCCATCCCATTCTGCCATCCGTTCTCTTGCAGAGAAATGCGATCTTTCAGTGCGCTTAAACGATTTCAAAGAAATTGCATCTACAACTGGTATTATAAATATTCGTATTTTGGAATTCCTGTATATTTAAACGACAAAACCAGGTTTGAATGATAGTCAGTCTGCTTTCCTCTTTCAGCTAGTTTAGAGTGTATTTGTTGGTTTTAGTATGATATTATTTTTTTCTCATCGTCTAACAATTTACTTGTAATTCCACTAGATTGTGTTTTTTTACCGACAGAAATTGTAAACGACTTAGTATTAGACTGTCTTAATATGAATGTTGAATTTACAAGCGACTTTCTTTGCTTTTTCATTTATATTTAAGATTTGCAGGAAGCAAAGCCTAAATATTTATCCATAATTGAAATTTCATTTAAAGAACGAGGCCACTGCCTCGTCCACTGCCTTACGTATCTCCAGACGGTCTTTAGATGTGGCAAAATAATAATAGTTCCGACCACACTAGTGGTCAGAACGTGGCAGTAGTCTTAAATGAAGTCCAATTGAAGTCAGCATACTACTACGATAACAATTTCTAGCAGGATGCTTGTAGGATGATTTTTGGACGATTAAACCATAATGTTCCAGCTTGAGCGTTTTTTTTCCATTTCTTTCAACTGGAACATCCTTTTGTAGTAACTAACAATTCCCGTAAATCTTGTGTTACATAAAATCCCTATATAATAGATAATTTCGCAGCCTTAAAATAGGGTTACTCTTAAGCTTTATTAATACAGTGCAGACTACAATATTGTTGATATTGCTAGCATATACGCTAGATTATAATCTGCTTCGTTTAAATCATCTAGTGTAACGATTTTTTTGCAGCATTGGTGTCATATCAGTAAATCATAAGTTGAAGATCATTCAAACTTTTGACTCGAAATTAATGATCACAAAGAAAATCTCTACCAGTTTGAAATCACGATGTTTAGGAGTTTCAGAAAGAATTTGAGGTTTATTTTTAAAATAATTAATAGGGATGAATAATTTTGTCCCTTTGAGACGAAACTTATTTTCAATTTTATTTTGATGACTTGTGATTTTCCCATTTTTCAGCAGAGCACGTATGAAGGAAATTGTGGAGTAGGTTCTCAATTTTTTTTTATCAGCCAGAAAAAAGCTATCTTACAGGTATAGAAACACAAATACAATATTCAATCAACATTTATTATTCTTCTTTAAATATACACAAAAGTTATCTCATTAATTTGCCGTTACATTATAACATTATAACGTTACATTATAATACATTATAAATAACACCTCATATAGATAATTATCTATATGAGGTGTTATTTTTCGAAAAAATCGCAAATGACTTTTAATTTTTAATTTTTATTGGCAGGTTATTGTCATACTAAAAAAATGCAATCAAAAACATTAATTTATTTTGGACAGCTTATCGTTGCAATCAACACCATGTAATAAAACACCAGGTGTCTCCATAAATTTACAAATATATATTTTTGCTTGTGTAATTTTTCTTGTGTTATTACAATGGGAATCTGCTTGCTCTGTTGAAATCATAGATACCATTCAAATGATATAAAAAACCTGACATCTGCTCACTTATGATTATAAGTCAAAAATATTACGTGAAAATTGAATCTATTCTCAAAGAAATGCAGCTTATCGCAGTGGTAAAGATATACTAATATTTTTCAAAAACTTCCTGGCAAATAATAAATATTAAATAATCATACACAGTTGTTGCTTGCTTGGTTGGCGAGTGTGTCTGTGACGTTCTTAAGGGAATCAACCCCCTTCCTGAAAAATGTTTTCAATACCGGACAAAAGACCGTGAAATTTGCACATGCGACGTACATTACATGTGACATCACAACTTATGATCGAAAACAATGTTCGAAAATCTTAAACTTTTTACGTGTTGCCAGAGTTTTTCTGCATGCAATGATACTCACATCATTACTATAGCTCAAAAGCTGACGGAGAAAATGTTTTTTTTAACCCCAAAATTGGTACTTCTCAGAATAATGAAAATAAAGAAAGGTAAACATTCTTATTTTTTATTTTATTCATTTGCGGGCCAGCTAGGTTCGTGCAATTATTATACAGTAATAAAGAAACAGCGGTACTCACATAGCAACGTCGCACCGTGACGTATCCAGCAAACGTCTTCTGTTCACATGGTGAAACCCCACCTACACCCCCCTCACCTGCCCACCTCTTTTTGAAACCGCCGTAGCGGGCGAACGAACAAACATATATGTCTCATTTCTTCACAAGCCTTATCTGACGTCTTACACTTCCTATAACAGCTAATATCGAAGTTTCAAAACTTATGTTGATTTTTACCAAATATAAGGGCTTTGATTCCCTTAATGTATAACTATATCTGTGATAAGTATTTCACCCGGCACAAGTCCAAGAACATTTAAATCGCGTGTACTATTAGGATGGATATATTTGTTTGTCATCCACATCCGTGAGATTTGTCGAAGAAAATATCGAGTCCCATCATTTTTGGTGGGTCGTGTACACTAGTATACAATTTTCCCATCCCTACATATTGAGATTATTTGTATCTGTGGAAAATACTTTCAACTAATTTCATGTCGTAAATAATTCATTATAGTGAAAAATAGTGCCTCAGAATAGTACACTAAGTGAAATATCGCCGACGTATGGTAGTGAATTATTTCACAATTAACACATTGAATGGCTCGAAACACGCATACTAATGAACTTGACAGCTAAGCTTATACGAAACTAAGGAATTTTACCCATTAAGTGCTCTAATATTTTCTTTCTTTTAATTATTAAATTCTTCTTACTGGGAATATGGCAAATCTCATATGCCTAGTCAACGTCTGCGATCGGTGCGACAGAATAACTTGTGCGCTCATGATTTACGTGTATTTAAATACTTTTAAAGTTCAATAAACTCCTCAGACACGCAAGCACCTGAGAGAAAAGCGCCTTGCTTTTTCGAATGACGAAGAGCTGCATAAATTTAACACATTGGCCGTCATTGCAGGAAATGAGGACACTTTCCTCTTCCAAAAAAAGTCGAGGGGAAAATGTCTACCTTTCTGCGTTGATAGTGGACGAAAAAATGTCGCAATGGTTTTGAGCGATTGCGTTACGCATCGACTGCGAGAATAACAGGCGTGACTGCATTTTTAATTTTTTGTTAAAATTTGTGCATTCGTTATGTTTCGACAACTCTTCATAAAAGCGTTTGATAACTAACCAGAAAACTTTCGGATTCGAGGCATTGTATTTTTGAATGGTTTTGTGCAAATGTCTAACGTACATAATGGAAGTAACACTATTTTCTTTTTATTTAATAAACGAAGCAGAACGTTTATAAAATATTGTTCCATAATTTACGCTTTCAACGCGAACAAATATTTCACTTTTGCATGCAGACAGGTTTGTTTTATCCAGAAACACTCAGTGTTTAGCTAATATTAATCACATAAATTTGCATTTTTATGATCGAAAATTATAATTGCTCTTTAGTCAGTGCGCTTAAACGATTTCAAAGAAATTGCATCTACAACTGGTATTATAAATATTCGTATTTTGGAATTCCTGTATATTTAAACGACAAAACCAGGTTTGAATGATAGTCAGTCTGCTTTCCTCTTTCAGCTAGTTTAGAGTGTATTTGTTGGTTTTAGTATGATATTATTTTTTTCTCATCGTCTAACAATTTACTTGTAATTCCACTAGATTGTGTTTTTTTACCGACAGAAATTGTAAACGACTTAGTATTAGACTGTCTTAATATGAATGTTGAATTTACAAGCGACTTTCTTTGCTTTTTCATTTATATTTAAGATTTGCAGGAAGCAAAGCCTAAATATTTATCCATAATTGAAATTTCATTTAAAGAACGAGGCCACTGCCTCGTCCACTGCCTTACGTATCTCCAGACGGTCTTTAGATG
The DNA here is from genome assembly GCA_030386875.1 of Morinoia aosen. Classification (NCBI taxonomy): domain Eukaryota; kingdom Metazoa; phylum Arthropoda; class Malacostraca; order Amphipoda; family Talitridae; genus Morinoia; species Morinoia aosen. The sequence goes on along the minus strand of CM059557.1, from coordinate 18,630,779 downwards.
TGGCAAAATAATAATAGTTCCGACCACACTAGTGGTCAGAACGTGGCAGTAGTCTTAAATGAAGTCCAATTGAAGTCAGCATACTACTACGATAACAATTTCTAGCAGGATGCTTGTAGGATGATTTTTGGACGATTAAACCATAATGTTCCAGCTTGAGCGTTTTTTTTCCATTTCTTTCAACTGGAACATCCTTTTGTAGTAACTAACAATTCCCGTAAATCTTGTGTTACATAAAATCCCTATATAATAGATAATTTCGCAGCCTTAAAATAGGGTTACTCTTAAGCTTTATTAATACAGTGCAGACTACAATATTGTTGATATTGCTAGCATATACGCTAGATTATAATCTGCTTCGTTTAAATCATCTAGTGTAACGATTTTTTTGCAGCATTGGTGTCATATCAGTAAATCATAAGTTGAAGATCATTCAAACTTTTGACTCGAAATTAATGATCACAAAGAAAATCTCTACCAGTTTGAAATCACGATGTTTAGGAGTTTCAGAAAGAATTTGAGGTTTATTTTTAAAATAATTAATAGGGATGAATAATTTTGTCCCTTTGAGACGAAACTTATTTTCAATTTTATTTTGATGACTTGTGATTTTCCCATTTTCCAGCAGAGCACGTATGAAGGAAATTGTGGAGTAGGTTCTCAATTTTTTTTTATCAGCCAGAAAAAAGCTATCTTACAGGTATAGAAACACAAATACAATATTCAATCAACATTTATTATTCTTCTTTAAATATACACAAAAGTTATCTCATTAATTTGCCGTTACATTATAACATTATAACGTTACATTATAATACATTATAAATAACACCTCATATAGATAATTATCTATATGAGGTGTTATTTTTCGAAAAAATCGCAAATGACTTTTAATTTTTAATTTTTATTGGCAGGTTATTGTCATACTAAAAAAATGCAATCAAAAACATTAATTTATTTTGGACAGCTTATCGTTGCAATCAACACCATGTAATAAAACACCAGGTGTCTCCATAAATTTACAAATATATATTTTTGCTTGTGTAATTTTTCTTGTGTTATTACAATGGGAATCTGCTTGCTCTGTTGAAATCATAGATACCATTCAAATGATATAAAAAACCTGACATCTGCTCACTTATGATTATAAGTCAAAAATATTACGTGAAAATTGAATCTATTCTCAAAGAAATGCAGCTTATCGCAGTGGTAAAGATATACTAATATTTTTCAAAAACTTCCTGGCAAATAATAAATATTAAATAATCATACACAGTTGTTGCTTGCTTGGTTGGCGAGTGTGTCTGTGACGTTCTTAAGGGAATCAACCCCCTTCCTGAAAAATGTTTTCAATACCGGACAAAAGACCGTGAAATTTGCACATGCGACGTACATTACATGTGACATCACAACTTATGATCGAAAACAATGTTCGAAAATCTTAAACTTTTTACGTGTTGCCAGAGTTTTTCTGCATGCAATGATACTCACATCATTACTATAGCTCAAAAGCTGACGGAGAAAATGTTTTTTTTAACCCCAAAATTGGTACTTCTCAGAATAATGAAAATAAAGAAAGGTAAACATTCTTATTTTTTATTTTATTCATTTGCGGGCCAGCTAGGTTCGTGCAATTATTATACAGTAATAAAGAAACAGCGGTACTCACATAGCAACGTCGCACCGTGACGTATCCAGCAAACGTCTTCTGTTCACATGGTGAAACCCCACCTACACCCCCCTCACCTGCCCACCTCTTTTTGAAACCGCCGTAGCGGGCGAACGAACAAACATATATGTCTCATTTCTTCACAAGCCTTATCTGACGTCTTACACTTCCTATAGCAGCTAATATCGAAGTTTCAAAACTTATGTTGATTTTTACCAAATATAAGGGCTTTGATTCCCTTAATGTATAACTATATCTGTGATAAGTATTTCACCCGGCACAAGTCCAAGAACATTTAAATCGCGTGTACTATTAGGATGGATATATTTGTTTGTCATCCACATCCGTGAGATTTGTCGAAGAAAATATCGAGTCCCATCATTTTTGGTGGGTCGTGTACACTAGTATACAATTTTCCCATCCCTACATATTGAGATTATTTGTATCTGTGGAAAATACTTTCAACTAATTTCATGTCGTAAATAATTCATTATAGTGAAAAATAGTGCCTCAGAATAGTACACTAAGTGAAATATCGCCGACGTATGGTAGTGAATTATTTCACAATTAACACATTGAATGGCTCGAAACACGCATACTAATGAACTTGACAGCTAAGCTTATACGAAACTAAGGAATTTTACCCATTAAGTGCTCTAATATTTTCTTTCTTTTAATTATTAAATTCTTCTTACTGGGAATATGGCAAATCTCATATGCCTAGTCAACGTCTGCGATCGGTGCGACAGAATAACTTGTGCGCTCATGATTTACGTGTATTTAAATACTTTTAAAGTTCAATAAACTCCTCAGACACGCAAGCACCTGAGAGAAAAGCGCCTTGCTTTTTCGAATGACGAAGAGCTGCATAAATTTAACACATTGGCCGTCATTGCAGGAAATGAGGACACTTTCCTCTTCCAAAAAAAGTCGAGGGGAAAATGTCTACCTTTCTGCGTTGATAGTGGACGAAAAAATGTCGCAATGGTTTTGAGCGATTGCGTTACGCATCGACTGCGAGAATAACAGGCGTGACTGAATTTTTCATTTTTTTGTTAAAATTTGTGCATTCGTTATGTTTCGACAACTCTTCATAAAAGCGTTTGATAACTAACCAGAAAACTTTCGGATTCGAGGCATTGTATTTTTGAATGGTTTTGTGCAAATGTCTAACGTACATCATGAAAGTAACACTATTTTCTTTTTATTTAATAAACGAAGCAGAACGTTTATAAAATATTGTTCCATAATTTACGCTTTCAACGCGAACAAATATTTCACTTTTGCATGCAGACAGGTTTGTTTTATCCAGAAACACTCAGTGTTTAGCTAATATTAATCACATAAATTTGCATTTTTATGATCGAAAATTATAATTGCTCTTTAGTCACATGAAACCCATATTAAGCTACCATCGACTTACATTCTTCAACAAAATTTATCCACTAGCTAACTAAATGAACTGCAACTGGATAATTTCCTATATTATCTCTGCAAGTGAACAGGACAGAAACGTCAGTAAGCTAGAATATGACTCACTGAATATCAGTTGGGAATGTTTTGATAGTAATTCGATGCTAATTTAGGAAGGATTTTGCCTCGTGAAACTTTTCTTGTTCTCCCCTGCAGCAATAAAATATAAATGTCCTCTCTCGCATAGAGGTAGCTATCAGTCAATGGGATAATAAGCTTCATTGATATAGGCAAAATTTTGTTGACTATACGTTAGCACTTTTCATCCCTTCGTGCTTTTCGTAAAAACTTAACATTTAAGAATAACATGGACTTGAAATTCAAATATATAGGGAACTAATTGCATTCAATGTAACTCTATATTATGGAGATTTTCTTATAACATACGGAAAAACTCTCTCGAATCCTAGAGAACTGTTGAGTTCACTTCTTGTACTCGATATATTCGTGGTCTCTAGACAAACAATCTCTTTGTTATGGTTTCACCCGAGTTGATCGTAGAAAATCGCTTTTGCCTTACTATTTAACCGGTATCCGCTGATGGAGAGCATGTGATTTCTGATTGGCTGAATACCTCCCTCACCCTTCCGTAGCTGACCGTCATTCTCTTTCAAAATTCAATCAATTACTTCGGTCTCCGTTAGCTGAGAAGAAGGTATAATGTGCTTTGTAACCGACGTGTTGACCTTAACTCCCTCGGTTCCTTTACTTATAAGTAAAATAGACATGAGAAACATTACGAAAATGTTCGTGCATTTTTTTTAATGTCATCGTTGGTCGTCCCTCGTTTTAAGTTCACGAGATGTTTCATTTAAACCAGCATTGTGATCTAATTAGCTCATCGGACCGCAGCACGCGCTGTAAAACAATTTGAAAATGAAGTGTATGTTTGTGCTGAATTCGAAAAATAGTGTCCCAGGACAATGTATTAAATCTCGTTGAGTGAAAGATGTGTTCTGTGTCTGATAAGCCCTCCTGTTGTCACGGTAAAATAATTATATTATATTTTGGGAAAAATGCTCTTTACTTTTCTTTACCTTGACATGATTCGACGCACCTCCAGCGATGAGAATTTGCGCCCCAATATAAACGCCCATCACAACGAAAAAAGTTATATGTAACTTTGTGGTAGGTCTGGCAGTCGGGGTCGCGGAATTTATATAAACTGGGCTGCGCGACTCCCACTTCCACCAGCCTAGCCAACGTAAAGCACGGGTGTACCACTGTTACCCTATTTTCAATGCACTCAAGGTTCCGTCCTAATCTACCAACCTATCTCGGGAGCGTCCAAGGCTCGACTCAGCCAACAAATTCCAGAGACGTCCCAGGCTTCGGTACAGTCGCCGACCAATAGGTTTACCAAAACACACCTGAGCACCAGTTACGACCGAACTTCTCTTGACAACTTGCACCAGTTCCTGTTAATTTTCCGGCCCAATCTCGTGGCACTAATCTCAAACCGGCCTTCATAAAAACACCGAAATATGAAACTTACGTTTTATTGACATCCAACTGACAGGATTTTGCACTTTAAAACATACCACTTACGATGAAACCGGTCGGCATGACTATGCTACATGAAACTATTCGATCCTGCTTTGTACATCGGCGACTATCTTACGGCTGAGTCATCTAGCACAGGACGTTAGCCTTTATTAACTTGTCCATGCTCAGTCTCACCATATCACGCACAATGTGGACACGGACGGAAAGTACACACGGATCAGTACAGAGCTAGTCACGCCGTCCTCTACAGGCTCCGAAACTCAACAACCTTCACAACCTATCTTCTGAAGCCTTCCACATGCTCTCGCTATTGCGCGTAACAGGTCGATCATGGATGTTACTCTCCAGGGTACACAGGAATCTCTCACTTATAGCACAACGCAAATAATAAAAGATGCAAAATAGTAGCACACTACTATAACTTATTGTCCGCATTTTTAATGAGGTTTCTTTTTAGGCGATTTTAAAAGATATTGAACGGTAATAATTGTTAAAGACGTCAATGAAAAATCAATGAGATTTCCTGATTTCAGGATATGTCATACTAATAACCGCAGAAACGTAAAATGTCACGAAACAAACAATACACGCATTCGAAATCAGTTCGATGATAATGCACAAACTTACGTGACAAAATTTGAATCGGTTAATGGAGTTATTTCATGTCGAACTTAAATAGAGCATGCTGAAGAAACATTGGTAGTAGTTATTGACAACCATGGCGAGCATTTTTCAAACCAAAACGAGTCTCTAACGTTGTTTTTTTAAAAAGAATTTTTTACCACAAATACCTTGCCTTAATGATTTCTTAGTGGAAATAAAATGTGAAATCCGAAAGGCAGCTTTGACTTGATTCATGTCTCAACTCCTTCAAAACTTACATTTTCTTGAAATTTATTTGACTCTCATGATTTCAGCGAACGAAATAGAAGCAGTAGAACATTGATTCGGCAGGTTTTTAGTGGAGGAAAACTTCGTAAAATTTCATGCGCGTCGCTAAATTACATCTCATTTGCCGTCACTTAACGTAACATTGTGAGTGAGGACGCATACGCAGCTACGGTCTTATGTTAATACCCGAGAAATGAATGTACGACTTCAAGAGGAAAATTACAAGATTTTTTCAAGATGCCTTTCGACACAAACGTGGAAGCCAGTCGCAATATTAATGAGGCGTTTGATAAACTTTTCGCAAGAACTGTCGTCTTTGAACTCTTTTTCAACCCAAAATATCTCAAGTTTTCCTTTGGGAAACATAAATGCAAATCCAGAAGTAAAGTTCCATTTTGGACTGGAAAAACTGCACAGTTCGATTGCAGATATTTTGCATCATTTTAAAAATATGAAGCTAAAACCTTCTTCAAAGTTATCACACAACCTAAAATTATACACAAAATTGCGGGAGACTTACGCCTCTTCTCTGGCCACAAATCTAACTTTTTCTCTATTTTTACATTAAAGAAAACTTTTAAATAATTCTTTTTATCAGCTAATGCGAGCTCACTCAATATCAGAAGCGATTATTTTTAGGAACCCTAGGCTTAGAGTCTGATAATTGTGTTTAAAAGAACAAATGCGCCCGAGTTACGTAACAAATAACAACTCCAAATGGCGTGTAAAGTTAACTTATGCAGTAAAATCCGTGTAAAGTTTAAATTAGGTTACAGTTACATAACAAATGTTACAACAGTTACACAACAAACAACTCAAAATGGCGTGTATATTTTCCTAATGCAGTAAAATCCGTATTAAGTTTAAATTACGCATCTATTGCTCCTAAAGGACAAAAAAAGAAGTAAGGAGGCCTAGATTTTTTCATGGATTCTGTAAATATTTTTCGTTCTAAGAGTATTTATGTGAAGACCTTAGAGAATGGCTCGACTTGAAGGCCATTTTGCGATAAATTCTGTGAAAAAATCATATTTACCTTTATTTTTTCTCTTAACTTAGATAAATGCTACTTGAATAAAAACATCGTTCAGTTATAATTTCCATGTGACGTGTTCGTCTGATAATTCTACGTGAAAATAAATTTTTCAAACATGCAAAATACTCAATTTCACTATCATTTTAAAATTTTAATTCCAGAGATATTTCTTCGTTGTACGTTTTACCGTAATTTCCTTTCGTTCTACCTACTTGCAATGCAAAAAGAATAGCTTCATAATTACTATCATACTGACATAAGAGTTACGAGCGATTTCTACAGTAAAACAAACAGCACCGTTGATAGAAATATAAAAACATGCGAGACATCTGTCTGACAAATGCACTCAGTCGCTTGGCGCACATGAACGAATGATCACTCAGTCCATATGAGTAGCATGCTTATGGATGAATGTTTCCTCAAGCATGAGAATAGCTCATACCCATAAACGGTTGCAACAACGCTGGGAAATATAGGCTTGGTAATCTGGAATTTTTTAAACAAGTTTAATCTCAATTTGTATATGTTATTTGAAATTACAACTTTTAGCTGTAAATCTCCGTGTGAAACACCAAAAATTAGACTACAAAACTTTACAAAGCGGATGGCTGTTTAGTTCATGTTCAACATCCAGCAATTTATCGTTTCTTGCAAAAGTTTATATTTCGAATCAGGGCTACTCCCTCACTAAAGATACATAATGAACAAGAGTTAAAACAAATGGAGTGATGAGTTAATGCAAAGCTGTATTGATGTGAAAGTCAGGTGTTAACTCTAAAAACCTTAAATATATGTCTAAAAGCCTTTGACTTCAGCTTACGATCGCTCATAGTAGCGTTAGTTGCGAGGTATTGCGAAGGATTCAAAAAATCACTTTGGAACAATAATTCAAGTTCCGCACAACGGTATCGACTCATTACATCAGTCGTTTAAAAACTAATGTGTTGAACTTTCCTATCAAATTTTAGAATTACGCTGTTTTTTATTTTTCCGAAATGCAACGTAGGGCGTAAATATGTTTACAAGAGTCAGTTAAGCAAGTAAACTCGAATTCCAAGCGTCAAGAAACATTTTAAAATGAATTAATTTCAAAACCTTTCATGACCAGTTTAGCGCAATACACGATTTATCGTTTGAATATTTGCAACTCCTTAAAGACTAAAAAGAAGCACAACAAGGTTTCCATTTTAAATATCAATGAATTGTGAAGAAGGTTAAGTTAAAAAGACATGTTGGTAAACAAATAAGTGTAAGTAGGATAGGCAAAGACTGACGAGATATCTAGTTAAATAAAAAAGTGATAGAATATCCAAACAGCTCACTAACATGAATGAAAACGAAAAAATCTAGTGATAGTTTCTAAAAATAATATTTATACAACTACAGAACGTACTGTCTAAGCCGAAAACTTAGAATCCGACGAAAATTTGTGTTGTTTCCATAACGCACACAGAAACGCTCGATTTCGCTCGCATGGCCAAAAAGTGCACTCTGGCATTGGGAAAAAAGTTACAGTCCGGCATGAAAGCAAGAAGTTGCTGTATGGCAATGCAGGTAAGAAATTAGCAATGAGAGCAAGAAGTTGCAGTGAGGCAGTAGAGGCAAGATAGTGAAGTTTAGAAATGAAGACATGAAATTGCAGTCTGGCAATGGAAGCAAGAGAGTGCAATGTGGCAATGGAGGCAAAAAAGTGGCAGTCTCGCAATGGATGCAAAAATTTGCAGTCGAAGACTGGAGAATGTTTGCAGTGGTGCAATGGCTGCAGGAAGCTGCTGGTTAGAATAGGAAGCAACGGAAGTGTAGCCTCACACTCAAGGCAAGAAGGGTGCGGCCTGGCCTGGCCGCCTGGCTACATGGGTAAAGCGGTTACAGCATTGCAGGAATAGACTTGTGGGACACATTGGCCCAGGATCCGAACTGACGCTACAACTTCGCAACTGTTAGACTTAAAAGGCAAGAAAAGCCCTTAAAGCGAGGAACCGAATTTATTGAACTTCGGCCACCTCCTGATGTGCCGATGTAAGTTTAAAATCCCACCAACATCCGCGGGACCCACAATTGGCAGTCCAACACAACTGGAAGAGAATATAAAGGCTGTAAGGCTTATCGTTGCCAAGTATTTATATGTGTTTATACGAGAAGAAATTTTATGAGATATAAGATTTGTATATTTCAAATGACAATTCAATTCCCTACGTAACACACCTACGAAGCGGGCTGGCTTGGCCTCGAACCACTACAACGGTGAGTTTTACAAAACAGCACAGCTCCAGCGACATGATTAACCGTACAGGTGCGGCGGACAACCGTAGGCGGAATCAAGAGGGCTGGGTAAAAACGCGCAGTCTCGGGCAGACTTCAAAGATATTCTAGAAAAAGAAAATTTACGTTAATTTATTGAATTTAGCATTAGTTAGCGTTTACTTGGTATTTATTTCATATCGTTCAAGATATCACATTTTTAAGTTCAATTAAGAGTTACATTGTTGCATAAACCCTGAAACTTTAATGTGCACATTTCAAGAGGCACATATTAAAAGGCCATTAGAGGAAAATATATAGTTTAATCAAGAGACGACCTCGTGCTTTTAAGTTTTGAAGTAATATTAAAGTAATAAGAAGAAAACTTCTCATCAAGATGTAAGTAGATATTTTCAGTTTAGCATTTTAGGCCACATTTAAGGTTTTTAAGGTTTTAATAACTCCTAAATAAGAGAGTAGTATATTCCCATAGTAGGGCTTAAAGCGTACTAGACCTCTCGATAACAGTTTTTAAGGAGCTCAACCATGCAACAAGAACGTAAATTAAAGTTAACGAAAATCAAAGGAGTGATCACTCAAAATAAAAAAGGAACTACGAAGAATCGGCCATGATGATTAAACGGTCTGCCCAGAAGCACTGCTGCTACCGCTCCCCACCCCAAACACGTTAATTTCCTAAGCTAATTTATCTTTTTCTTTAAGTGAAAATTTAAGAAATACCTAATTTTTAAAACAGCTTGGCCCGTGCCAAGAACTGGATGCTCTTATAATAGTTGAGTTCTGTGACCAATTTCCCACAAGAAGAATAAAACTCTCAATAAAATGTGATTAATTTGTTTCCCACTCGTGGCTATACATATAAATAATTATTATTACTTTTCGTTTCTCTAACTAATCTTCTTTTTATTCATTATTTTTTGTAAAATGTGAACGACCACCTTCATTGAACATCAATATGCGTCTACCTCGACTCTGTTTTTGTATTATAGATAAATCTTGTAAGTGGAATATGTAATTATTGACGAGCGGTAATCGATGCATAGCTCATTTTTACTATAAATTATAAAAAACACCACTGTATCCACAAATAACTACACATCTTTATCTAAGGTAAACAATTAAACATACTAAAATTGTGTTAGAAGAAATAAAAACCTAACAGTTTTCGATGAAGAATTAGCGAAAACTCAGTCGAAACCATTGGTAACCCTGGACGTTTAATTCACCATGAAAGATTTGTTTTTTATTTCTAGCATTACTTGAAGCTCACCAGTGGTCCCAATATTAAGTATCGTGTATAGAGAAACGAAAATTCACATAGTTTTGATAAATCCTCTTAACTTGAGCAAAAGAAAGTGCTCAAGGCAGCCCTGCCTAACGAGGCGATGATGGCCTGGATAGCACGAAGTAAATGGGGCCCTCGGGAACTTGACGAAAGATCAATTAACAGAGAGCGCAAATGAATTCTCTTTCCCTAGGAAAATTGGGTAAGGGCATTTCCGCGCGCTGTAGTAAACGAGGCTCTGAGGAGTATTGAAATGGAGTCGAGCGGTTGCTAGCAATTTATGTGTTTTAGAATACCTTATAAAATTGAATCACTTAATCGAACTTGTTACTAATGAATCAAGTAAAAAATGACCAAGATATTTTAACGTTTTCCACTAATATTTATAGAACCTAATCATCACTTTACATTTTCACTCATAGCAATACACTAGTGTAAAGAGCTTGTGCGCTGGTAATATCGAGCCAGATCATCTCTTATTGTAGCGGTACTGTTCTCCGCATGCTGGAATCATATGGAAAAATGTGTAATTCATCAGATTATAGCAAAAAAAATTGCAGGTGTGTTCAATGACAATGAACGCTTCTGAAATACTTGTAAATAGTGTAAATAGAATAGCATTGTTCTGAAATATTTAATGTGTCTCAAAACACAACTTTTTACCACAAGGGTTCAAAACATCAATGTGAAAAGTGTTGATATCAAAAGCAGCATTTCGACAATCACCACTGAACAGCGCAATGGAATCACCACTGAACAGTCGGCATAAATAAGAAAAAATCCCTTTGTATCAAGTAAATCTCAGAGTAACTACGTCTCACTTGAGGCACGTTGCATCGAAGTCCTTAACAGCACGAAGACTTGTGACACTAATATTCGCGAAAGAGCTTTATAATTTTAATGCCTCGTATCAGATCCTAACGTTGCGCTGCAGAAAAATACAAAACGTGGTAGCCCGATCGAGAACATATTAGTGCTGCATGGTGGTATGAGATATCGATTCTTGCATTACTAACTTTCGCTGTTGTACCGACGACTCCAACGATCATTTTTATATCCAGAACACTTCGATAGCTAAATGTAAACGCATTATATTTTTGCTCAGATTGATAGCACTGTGAGCTTGACGAAGTGTGTTTGAACAGTCACCATAGCGATGAAATACTGAAGCTGGGAGCGATGAAATACTGGCATAGCGGTAATTTCATCAGTGGCATAGCTTTTTGTCAAGAGAAAGAGAAATAAATAATTCGTTGCCTAATTTCTTATGAGTAAACTATTTTTCAACAAATTGAGGCCCATACTCTAACAATGTAAAAAGAAAACCTTCTCAAATGTAAACCACTTTTTAATATCACTCCTTTTTTTGTACTTCAGCGTACGTAATCTACAGTGTGAGATATCGCCTTGTCTATCAATCCTGACATAAGCAATTTCCAGTTAAGTTTCTCACAGAACCTTCACCTGATCCAAGTTAACGACCTCTAAAGCTGCTGATAAATCGGAATTCGGAAAAGGCTTTGTAGGGATTTGTAGTAAGTAAAATCTTGTGAACTCAATCCTGGGACTTTCGCCTCTGCTGTCGCCGTGTTCCATTGAGAGCGGCTTTATTGTGCTGTCAAGCATGAGTAATGAGATCAAGTTAATTGATCAAATGTCGCTGCCAAGAAATAAATGATGAGAATGAATATGAATAGATTGCTGCCACGTGCTAAAATGACACGACTGAGTAAGTCGTGTCGTAAAGCGTTTTCCTAGTTGTAATAAGTTTATATTAGGTTCAATGCCTCACAATCCTAAGATGAACGGCCATACGTCCTTGGACACATGGGTGAGAAAAATTAATCATAATTCAGCTTGCGTATCGAAAACTCAAAATGAAAGGTAAAGCTTTGCAAGTCTTGATTAGTTCAAACATATGCCCAAGTGATTATAAGGAGTATTTTTTCAAACGTTCGCATATTTTGGAGTGAAACAGATGTTTTGATAAAGAAAAGCTTGATTGTGTCTGATGACAATTTTAACTAACTGTACTCTCCATGTTAACTACAGACTCATAAATTCTAGCAAATGTTGTGTATGAGAGAATAATTTCAGCTCTAAATTGTTGAATAATAATAAATTCATATAGGATTTTTCGGCCACAACACAGGTTACCAACATACCGAATGTACCGATTTCTACAGGCACTTATTTTTAAAGTAGAAAATTTATACTTTTTTTAAATGATATTCGACATTTTTGTAATTTATATAACGATTGATTTAAAAATCGGCACGCTAAAAACAAATTTTAATATTATAAAACTTCGCGTGAACCAAATACAGTAGGTGGAAAATACCATTTTTACTACACGTCTTTATCGCAAACTTAAGGAATTGTGAAGAAGGAAATAATCGAAGATCACTCTCCTGATGAACATCACTTAGCGTGACAGATGTTGCTCACATTTGCAGGCTGTAAAAAAGACCATATTGACGGCAATTAAAAAGTCTTCTATAGAAGTGACCATGAGGCCTAAAAATAACTGGGAGATTATCGTAGATTATATATGAAAAAACACGATTTGTCATTGGGCCACTTGAGGATTAAAATAAATGAATCATCCAGTTAACTTGGTAAAATAAAGTATAAACAATCCACTTTAGCAACAAGATATTACCTATTGTGTTTAATCTACTAAAGACATGAAGGTCCGTACAGTTAATTTGAACCATATTTGATCTTTGAAAGACATCGGACGATGTAATGAGACCGTGCTACCAATGAATGGAATGTATTGGTACATTGCTCTACTTGTCAAGAAACTTGTCTAACCCATTAATGAGTAAATATGTTGAAGGTATTCTGAATACAGTCATTTTTTCAAGAATTATGCTTAGGAATGGACTAAGTGCACACTTTTTTCACAAGGAGTTGGTGTTTTTCAGAAGGTCTTCAATTATCCAGGTCTGAAAGTCGACCATCTCAGTTTCAATCAACCGAGGACTTGGGAATTTTGCATTCATGCTATTAAGAGTTCGAAGCTTTTTAAGCTTGAATTAAAGGTGTCATCGTTATTTAAGTCATGGAAATCTTGGCTTGAAAGGTTTCAAAAATAATACTGAGCAGTGGTATTTCAAAACGGAGAGTTTTCCTGATCTACCTTCATACAAAAGCCTTATAATGCATTTTCGTGTGTGTGCCTTCTTTTCGACTGTTAATTTTCATTCGCGAACTTTTGAGAAATCTGAGGAACCGGAACACTTTTACGCTATAGCTTGTATCGTATCACACCGTCTATTGCTATTGGATGAGTTTTCATCCCATAGAATGAAGCAAGAAGCTGTACACACGAGGTGTCTGATTAACAGAACAACCAGTTGCATTGCAACTACAGTACATGATAATGGCGACTCCGATTCTGCTTCAGTATAGTTCGTAGCAAAAACACATTGATTTCAGCTTTATAATGAATTTTCGGTAGAATTTCTTGAACTTTTTACAGAAATAAGGTTAATTTCATATCGTTGAAATCGTTCATCAATCAAAAAAAAAATGACCTACGCCGGAAAATAGGGTGATAAAATTCTAAATCCCCTCGCTCATACTGAGGAAATTCGGATTTACATTGACGAAATCAGGTGAATATGCTTCATTCGTCAGTCCTGTAGCAATTGGGTTTGAACTTTTGAAAATGTAAAACTCATTTTTAGGAACTTACATTGATGGAGTTAACTGAGCAAAATCAGTTTTGAAACATTGTAAGACTCTGCTCGGCTAATTATGGTTTGCAACATTTGGTCTAGATCTTACACCTCAATCGGAATAAATAGGAATAATTTTTTGGATGATAAATTTACTTAAAAATTCTAATTACCCCCTCTCGATTGCAAGCTCTGCTATCATTAATTTAATCCTTGCCCTAAAGGAGAAATTAGAAATCAAATTAAATTCACGCGTTGTTTCAGTATCGAAAACATTCAGGAGTCCCCTGTCTGAATCAGCGTGATATTTTTGACTTTTTCCCAAAACTCTTCATACGCTGCCAGCATGATACGCGATGCAACTCGTGGGAAGAGTTCATTAAGAGGTATTCAATGCAGCCGATAACGCCTGAATAGGTAAAAAGTACTCAAATGCGCGTGTATTTCAAAAGTAACGCTATTAAGTACCAAGTTGACTTTGCATCACGAAAAATTAGGCAAGAATTTCAACTGAATGCATCTCATTTCAACCATATTTTAATCATCTTTTTTGTTACTGATGCATTTGAATGGTTGTTGTTGTGAATGTGGGACACCTCCAATGGTGAATATTCTATCTTTAACGATCCGAACTCGTTTAATTACTAAAATCCTCTGAACGAATTTGATTGCGAGTGGGTTTATTCGTTTTAATTCAATTGATCAACCATCGTTAGCAGCAGATTACATATGGATTTAGAAGTCCAGTTACGTTCATTTTACGTTCATGCACAAAGCGTTTAAAAGAATAGGGAATAAGTTAACAGTTACTCGTAATATTATTATCTCCTTCTTCTTTTTCTGAACGAGGTGAGGGATTTTTCAATCCCTCGTAAGTTAACTGGTCTTGCAAAGAGAGCCGTTGTACCCGGGAGCTTATTATTTAAATTCTTCAGCCGCACGTTTCTTCATCCTTGATTGGTTGAGGTTTCAGAATAGAGTAGCAAAAGACTGCATTACAAGTACAATAATTTAGTACAGCCAATCTAGCATTATCACTGTAATCGCTATAAGGACATATCATGAATGACCCAAATCTGGGGATGCTGTATTGAGTGTGCTCAATCGAGTAGAAACACATAACTTAGTATGACCGTTAGTTTTTCTTGGTAAAAACCTACGTACATGAAAAATGATAAAACATTTTAATTTATTCGAATTATCCGTGAAATATGGAAAGAAATCCAGCGTTTTAAAACTAATTTAAGCACGACGATGAACTCATAATCATAAAATATATCTAAAGAACATCTTAGAGCATAGCACACTGTATTTGCGGTAGTACCTGAAATGCAAGAGCAAGAGGAGTTTTTACCTGAGGGTGTATAGGAACTCTGAATCAGTGGCTGGCCTTTTCCGTGTGGTTCTCTTCCTCTAATTCCAGACCCTTGTTAGGGCATAGTGATGGTTCATCTCTCTCGAATCTTGACCTCGGCTATTTCTGACACAAAGAACGAGGAGAGACGAGTATTTTTCTAGTGTTATAGCTTTTCGATTCCTCCGTCTCCTTCCTTAGCAGTTGCTCCTATATCCAAAGCATATAGTCTGTCAAGGAAACATCTGACCTCAGTCACAATACAACACAGTAAAGGTATTATAATAATAATTAGATAGCTGTTTTCTTATTTCTATTGCTGTCGTCGAAGAACATAAGCAATTGTATGATTAATTGGAAATCAACAGCTGCTCCTCTAAACATTGAAAATAAACGGCTTAACATTGATCGAAAGTGGCATGACGTGCAGCTGGCGGAGTTTAATGTAATGTAGAGCTAACTTAAAAGATATGTGTATTTTCGGCCTCTAGCAAATATTAGAAAATTCTACTTTCCTTCGTGTGAGTAAATGTAATCAGAGGATAAGTAAGTACTTCCATCACCCTCAATACTACGTTACGTTGGGTAAGAATGATACGACTGAGAATTGTTTATAAATTCCGTAAACAGAGATGAAGTAGCCAACATAGTTGAATTTTTTATACTCTGAATTCATCCTCATAATATTTCAACAAATGTTTGTCTTCGAGAGTTTCTCAATCATAATCAACAGCTAGGCTATGTTGACCCATGTTAATCTTTGCTGTTGCGATTTTTTTAATCAATTTTTTCATGGTAAAATGATTAAAATAAATTTTATAGATTAGTCTTATTGCCTGTCGTGTTCCATAAAAGTAATATGACTTTGAGTAACTTATAACTTAGGACAACAGAAATATTAAAACTAATTTTAAAAGCAAAATTTTCAAAGCTATTTTACGATTCTAGCTCTTTCATGATCTTATTTCTTTTGTTCATTCAACTAAATATTTAATTGTTTTCTTTCATTATTTACCTCTCGTACAAGACAATTGTGGAAAGAAATGTTTTATTTATGACAAATTTAAAAGTTTCCATATGTGTCCTGCAAATCCTATAAGATTCTGCCGGGTAAAATTTAAAAAATTTATTTTAGCATTCATTACACTGGTATATAGTGATGTCTGTCTGTAAGTTCAATGAGTTATCGACACGATAATATTGACATTTCGCTTTGTGTGTCCACGCATTTGTTGTATTTATTTACTTAGTTATTTGTTTTTACACATTTCATTGTTTAGACTGAGAAACTCCCCAAGAGAAGCATTTAGAGAAGTTTTATGAGGTTGGATTTTGTGAGTGTAAAATTCATTTATGTGATCGATCTTATCTGTGTTGAATAACAAACATTTATTACACTCTATTACCCGCAATTTTGTGTTAATTTACCACCCAGTATTCATGGACAATTCTCAGTCATAACATTCGTACCCAACGTACATCAATGAAAATAGATTCTTTAATATCAAAATGGCGTTGATGAGAATGCCATTGAAAGTTTAAATGATTACATGGCTGGTCAGTACCCATAAAGCAAAGGATTTTGCACTGAACGCATGTCATTTTCATGTTTTTCATGGTTATTGAATTGAGAAGTTCATGCCCTACAGTTATCGTTGTACTGCAATACTAAATTGGGCATATACAGGCAGACAGAGGTTAGAGATACGCTGGTTACGTGCGATGTTTACTGGTGTACGATGTTAACAGGACGGGGATGCGAACCAAATGCGCGGGCCCTAAAGAGCTCACCGCTTATAAGACCTCTGAGGCAAACGGGGGAAGAGGGGCATGGATGGCGCTTGGCGCACAGGCATGTCACTGCTGTTGACTGGAATTTAGCACGATGAAAGATAAACACATTGTTTTCCTTCATCAATCTCATCAATCTTAGTTATTAATAAACGGTTGGTAAACAAAAGCTTAAAACCAAGGGCGCAACGCACATAATAATTTGTGCGCAATTGTTTAGAAAAAATGCAACAGGGCATTTTAAAATTGACATCAATTGGGATTTTGGTAATAATATGCTTCGTCATTTTTTATGAATACTTTCATTTATGAATATTCTCGAATACTCAATCAAAAAAATTGAGGAACAAAATATTCCCGTTGTATATTTTATCAGTTATTTATGCAGGTACAGATAGTTATTATAGTTATTTTAAATTACTTCACGTTCATGAGTTAGTAAGTATATTTTGTTCATCCAGATAAGTTTGGAGATGAGGATCATGATGTGTTCTGCACAGTTATTCTTCTTCTCAAATCCCCTGTTGGTAACATAGCCTTTATTGCAACAAGGTATGAAGCCGGCAACATAAAATATTGCTTCATCACTTCTTACTTCTCAATCCCATTCCTTTGCCCAAAAGTATAGCGACAGCAAGTGTTGGATGTCTTGTTCAACGGCAATCGCAATGCACTCAACTAATTTCAGATTTTTTTGGCTCTTTCCGGAGAATCATTTTAAAACCATTTTCCAGAGACCACTTTTTAAGGCCGCCGCTAGAATAATGCGACACCTGAAGCGTTCTGTAGTAGAGGCAAGGAAAAAATCCTGAGGTCAACGTTTGAGATTATTCACCTCATCTTACCTCGGTCACAAAAAAATTGGGCTGCAAGCGAAAACAACATCAAAATTGCGCACTGAGATAAACGAGTGTGAGCTGAATACAATTAATTTGAAAACTGGGCATAGTATTGAAACTGAATTTTGAGAAACTCGTTTCAGTTGAACTTAGTGTACAATAATTTGCAAGCAAAATTATGATATCTTTCTGACCCTCTGCAGTATTCATTTTGGAAAATGAAGGAACTTTCGTAAAACCAGATTAAAGTAAATGTGTAGCAATGATTTTCTTTGATGGAAAATTGGTATGCGTTTCATATCAATAAACGCATACCATATTTAAAAATTGAATGACCGGCGGGTGTTTTTCGCATTGCCGTCCACCAAAATGTTTATAACAAATTGAATTTTATGTTTATGACGTCAAATTTCATTTTTTGAACAGAACAGATTTTGATATATGCTGCGTATATGTCAAGGACTTTGATTTGAAGTTCAAATTTAAAATTACTGTAAAACTGGAAAAAGTAAAGCAGACAAACCTCAATTAAGTTTTCACGCAACTGTTTATATTGAAGTTGGATGCTGACTTTAATGATTAAGTATGAATAAATTTTATGTATGCAAAATTTAAAATTTGAAAGAAATCATTTTTAGTAATGCACCTTGATTTCGATTAAGCGGGAGAACATTCCATTTTTCATGTTTCAGAAGAAATTCTTTGTCAATGATAAATGCTGCTAAAGGTTTTTTTATCTTCTATTTTCATTACTTCATGTTGTTTTCCAATTCGGTTCAGAAGGATTGTTTGGCTTCAAGTCCAAATTTGCATATTTTTTAGGATGTCTTCTTCACTTCCCATTTGTTAGATTTACCGCAAATACTCAACTCTTTTGACTCTGGTAGACTCAATACATTTCATTTTCACTCGTTCGACATTTGTGAAAAATTTACTCAAATTAATTTCTATAAATAAAAAGAAAGTCAAAAAGTTATATTGTTTTTCTTTTCCTATCTTGAGCTGTGTATTAAAAAACCTAGTGCAATTATTTAGAAAAACTTAATTTTAAAATGCGTCCTATTCATGTGTGTTGAGTGCGCTGGGTGGCTAGTACTACATTCAATCTTGGGATAGAAATGCAGTAACCAGTTTACGTATACTGAAAGTGCCTCAGTCATACGTTGCTGGTTTTTGAGAGACTCGCAAAAGTGTCTAAGTAGGTGAAAGCGTCAATCGACGAGCTCTCAAGTGATCTTTGAATTCTATTCATCTCATTTTGCTGTCTTTATTGAGACTTAAAGCGACGCAGGCGCACATCAGCAATGCCGAGATCAGGTGCTGGTGAGGGAAGCCGACGCTCAGAGCTGGTGACGGGATAATGGGACGGATGGTTTTTGGGAGAAACGTTAAAGTGCAGACAGATGAGACTGGGTTTGGACCTTATTGGCCTTTTGCAAAGAGAGTAAATTTACTCAAAGGTTGATAAGGATCTGAAGGAAATTCAACGTAAGGTGGAATTGAAAGTATACATTGGAAAAGAATGTGAAAAAACGATTAAAGTAAAACTGCTTGTAGTTAATGCATTTAATTTTTTTCTGACATCAAGTAAATGAGATGGATGTACTATGGAGGGTACAGAAAGTGATCCAGTAGAAAGAACTTTACTAGTTGGACTGTGATAAAAGGAACAGTGAATTAAAAATAAACCTAAATCCATTCACTACATTACTTGAAATGATAACTTGTAATCCCCTTCGTTTTTTACAGCTAAATTGTTTTCCAAGCGAGCAGCCCCTCCCCCCTCCTCACAACGCTTCATTCAATGACAAAGCTATAACATAAAAAGTCAAGTTTCCATGAAACGATGTTTATTTTATATTGGGCCTAATATATGCAGAAAGTTATAACTGTCAAGTTAGCTCTGAATACTTTGCTACGGTAAATGGAGCACGTAACCGCCACTTTGTTTCAAAATTAAATTTTCTGCACTGAGAGGCGCCGAAATTTTGCTCTTTGTAATACCTTCACCAAAAAAAACACGATAGGCACTTTGAATTGTCTTGTTAATTCTCTTTTATATTTCAACAATTGCCATCAAAGAATACACCGATTGTATGTTAACGCTTTTTTGGGGGAAGAGTGGAAATGTAGGGCAATTGACGTTTGTGCTGTGATTGGGCGATAATTTTATACATTTTGTCGTATGCATTTTTCTAATATCTTTCCATATCATTTTATCGTATTCGTTGCTAAAAAACTATAACATTAATTTTTACAGATGATTTATGCACCTCGACAACTTGGAATGATAAAATACTGTTGGATAAGAAAAAATAAAATATAATTCGAGACTCATACAATAAATTTATTTTCTGGGTATAGGCTTTTAACATAACACAGAAATGTTTTTGAATATATTGGTTCATTACCACTTCAATTGTTCCAGTTCAACAAGTGTTAAAATACGAAGATAATCACTTTTCATATTTACTAAAAAACACTCAATTGTTAAATTCTAAATCAGTCAGTCTCTGAACGCAACGTTTCGATGTCATTAACATCATCATCAAGCGGCAAAATACAAAAGAATGGTTAACGTACCGAAGTAGTTTTACCAATGGGACTAAGTGTTTCTTTTGTATTTTGCAGCCTGATGATGATGTTAGTGACATCGAAACGTTGCGTTCAGAGACTGACTGATTTAAAATTTCAAAAATTGAGTGTTCTTTTAGTAAAGATGATAAGTGTTTATCTTCGTATTTTAACACGTATTAAACTGGAACTGTTTCGCAAGGTTGAAAAATTGGAAACCAAATTACCACTCCAATTAGGAACCGAAAATGACTGCATTATTTACAAACTCGGTCGACCAAGCTATTGGTTCCATTGCTTGAGTAATACAGTAACAAATATCTCGTAGTCACGAACATTTCAAATTGAATCAAGTACATCAATCTACGAGGGACTAAATTCTCGAAGTATCTTTCGACATGTTATTCTTATTGCCTAATACTGAGGAGTGTCGGTGATTTCCCAAAAGAATTCCGTAAACAAATGCGAATTGTTTCAACGATCAACAATGACTCTAAAAGAGATTTATGTTTCACACCTCGCGTTAATTGGAGTTTTACAAATTGAAGACCGCCCTAACTGCGGAAAAAGCAATTAAGCAGGATGAGTTATTGCCGATTAAGGCATTTGTTCACGGCTGAATGTCTTTGATATCTGAAATGTCATAATGTCTTTGTTTAATTGATCCTAAATCTTTTACATAACTTTCTTAAACATAAAGGACAAGTTCCGTAACATATTTGGAAATCATTTAGATCCAAACTCCGGGAATCAACACTCACAAAAAGTTACCAATAAGTACAGTACGTAAGCACTTGTACATATATCTGTACAAGTGCTTCATACGTTAGCCCTTTTCATAATTTATTTAGTATCAAACGGGTTTTTATACAGACCAAAAATGAAGTTAGCACTCAACTTACTAAATAGAGTCAGGGTTCAAATTGAATTAATCAACAAATAATTAATCAGGGTAAAACTATCATCACCGTTTCACTGATCCACTCCCAGTTCTCTGTGTACTCAAAAAGTATTGACTTAACACCCACACAAAAAGTGTTATTGAAATTCACGTAAGTGTGACAATTTTAGCCAAAATCTTACAGTTTTCGCACGTAGAAATGGTGACTATAAATTCCGTCTGCCGCAGCAGCTATGCCGTCCGAATGAATAACGGCTGCTATAATTTCATTGCCGGTGTTGGACAAGTTGCAATGTCCGTACCTATATCAAAAAAATTGTATTTGCTCATCACTCAAAATCGAAAAATTTTTACTTCAGAGATGAACCGAAATAATGAAAAACGATAATATTCATCTGCAAAATCAGAAAAAGAAACAGTAATTGTCCATAAGAATAATCTGTGTGTAGTTTTTGCTAATAATTGTTTCCATGTTTCCAGCGCCAAGCACAAGCAATGCAGTTCCTAATCCGGCGAGTGCCCAAGTATTCGCGTGTACAAAGAGATTTGTTGAAAGAAGCGCGTCGTAAGCCATCTGATGGTGCACTTCTGCTAACTCAAGAAAATTAGGATGATTTGTATCAATATGTTGTTTTCTTAACGGAGCTGCGTTGAAGAGTCGTATTAGAGTTAAGAAGCATAACCAATCTGGTTATTTTCATGGCCATTATTATCTTTCCGTTCAGTTTCATATGACGGAGCTTCAAACTTTCGTTACTGAATACAAATTTAGAAAAACAACCAACTGGAAAACCAAGGTCAACTCCCAATTTTTTAATAATTTTTTATACCGACGAGAAAATAAACGATCGGCTATGGCTCAAAATTGTCTGCCTGTATTTTAATCTGTGAGTTAGTTTCCTTAGATTTTATTTCCTACAACTACAAACTGTTGTGAAGAACAAAAAATGAAGATAAGGTGGGACATGTTAAACCTACATTTTTGGTTTCTTTCGCATCGACAATAAATAATTCAGAAGTTCTATGAGTGAAAGCTTCAGTTATGATTAACGTGATTATGAAGATCTGCGAATCAAGTGAGCCTAAAATAATAATATAAGAACGAAATACGACACGTCATTGCATTCAAATCACGCAACTTGATTACATACACAAGACATAACCCCCACGATCGCACTCAATGCACGCAGTGCCTTGACACTGCAACAGTGCTCAAATTTGTGACACGTTCGTCAATCATAACCCTGCATAGCAATGCATGCAAAACAAATAGGATGCAACACTCGGTGCACAACAATAAACAAAACTCACTGTCTCGCAGGTGAATTCCATAGACATAGCAGGAACTCAATAATTAGGCTGTACGGATCGTTGTATAGGAAAGGCAAAAATATTACGAAAATTGACATTTCTGCAAAATATTTACTACTTAAAGTGAATGTTAAAAAACGGAAAGTGACTCTCTTGTTTGAAAAAAATTCAAACAAAGATACATGTTGCCTACAACAAAGCGTTGTCATGATTCCCGTATATATGAATTATTCTTGACGTACTTGTTTCGTTAAGAATGCTGGAACAAGCTGTAACTGTTGACCTACTTTGCCCATACCTATAATAGCTTAAGTTACCTTGAAGTGAAGCCTTCGTCAACAAAAGAAGAAATGCGATTGTAGTGTAATTCAATTATTGGCCTTTTGCAAAGAGAGTAAATTCACTCAAAGATTGCCCTGGGTCTCCAGAGAGAAAATATTTTTTTAGTAAATTTTGATCAATGCTATTCTCTCAAGAAATGAAATTATATCTACCAAGAAAATCTACGATACAGAAAAACTATGAAGTTTATAAGTTGGATCGAAGTATCGAACCTAAATAAAGAAACAAACACAACGCTGCCCCCTGACGTCGTCGGAATCAGTAAAACATGGTTATAAGTCACACTTCATCTTTAAAATTTCACCCTTTGGTACTTTGCGACCTATTCTCGTTCGCAGTGAGAAATTATAGCGGAATCAGCTCTGTTATTAAGATCGGCATTAATATCAAAAGAAATCTTCGTCATATATCGATAGCATTCGTTAAAGGCACTTTGGGAGTACGCAGCCGCCTACGGTGTAAACCTGTGGGATGAAGCTAAAAAATATGAAAAATGAAACTAAATGGATGAAGCTAAAAATTATATAAAATAATTTGAAGCCCAGCTTGGAAGAATTTTTTTTGTAGCCAAACTTGAAAGACGGCATGGTACCCAGAAAAATGTCCTCATCGTCTGAGTACACCCAAATTGGTTTGCACTCTTGTCATGTACATCGAATCGATACTTACTTATTCTTTACCGTTAACGACTTCAACGATTCCAAACTATCGATTATCTCTGATAGAGACATATTTCAGTCTAAATCAGTCTTGCCGATAATTATGATTAGCGCTTTATTCGAGTACTACACACGAGAGTTTGTATAGAACGAAGCATCGTCAGAACAGCTTTTCAGGTCAGATAGGCGACGGCAATCGCCTGCAATATCTGAAAGTGGCTGTAAAGCCGTTCATCAAACAATAAATCATTTTATGGCCTCGTTCAAGAAGGAGATGTTTAAATCAGTTCAGGATAGAGCTATTGCTCAGTTCCTGCCTGCCTTCCTCAGTCTATCACTGGAGAGCTATGAAGGTATCGGAGAGGAGATAACGCGTGACTTAGTAGATATTGTTGATCATTATCGATGATAGTGCAGAAATAGAGATGAGTTCTGATAAGCAGCAGCGACTGGCCAGTGTAGGTTAGGTTGCCGTAGGGTTACCAAAATTATAAATGGTTACAAAGAAGCTGTTGTATTTTAGTGATGAATGACAATCGCTCTGTCAAATTCAACGAAATCCACGAAGATTGAAAATCTGGTAAATGTTGCATCAAAATCTGATCGATTGCAACGTGTGATAGATGTCTATGAATGGCAGATTGACCTGCGAAATGGATGGCGGATGAGAATCCCATCATGCAAATACTCGATCTGATATAATTGTCTTATGAATATTATACTTGTTATCGTCAAGTTCTTGATTGGGATAACATAACTATAACGCCGGCAGCATTGTTGGAAGAAAGTAACCATAAAACATTGTCTTGTCACTGCATTTGGCAATAAGACGCAATAATTTTAATGTTTAATGAGTCGCTGTAATTCAGGTTCATAAACAGCTACAACTGATTCAAAACCATGTATTGTGAATAAGGAGCGGCTTCGTTATTATGTGTTGGTGTAAAATTTTTCCTGAAAATGATTCGAAAAATGAACAGATTATTTAAACCTGTTGGGAGAGACTATAGAACATTAACAACACTTCCCATTTTCTCTCACTGATACGGCATCAGAAGGAGTGGTTTCTTGAAAATTCAATCTTCTGATCCTCCGCTTAGTTGTACGGAGAAATGATTGGCTTTGATGGCTTTGAGCAGTATTCCAACAAAGAAGTAATCAAGGCTTTTTTATTATTCATATTCAATATCACGATTTCAAGATTAAAATTGTTTTCCTGCATTGAAATGCTTCTGAAAGACTCGCTAAGGACTTGCTTCCCTCTAAATGAAAAAAAACTCTGAAACTTCCTGCATATTCGTTGAGCTCCTGGAGTCGCATATAAGTAAATATAAAATAAATGTGTTAAAAATCATCAACGCTATTGTAACGCCAGAATGAGCACCTTCGAACAGAAATAGTTTTGTATTTTTCGGAACAATTTAGAACTTGACTTAGCACCTCATTGTCGGAGCTTTTAGTAACCACGAATGCTGACCAAAGTTAACATTTCTCATTTAATTTCAGGAAAGATAGCCAGCCTACATTTTTGCCAGCCTTAACTTCCTAAAATGTCAATGTATCGACATGTAGTGCAAACATGAAAACACTTGGGGAAAGAGTCCTCGATTCAGAACGAATTGATTTCTCAATGATGAGCTTAATCAATAGTAAAAGTTTTCCGTAAAAAGATATGCGCAGCAAATTGAGCCAAAAAACTTCGTTTTTTTGACGATTTCAAAATAAGTGTGGTACTTTTCTGACACAACAATGCATTATTGAAAAGCACTCATCAACTGTGGGGCAATACTGTAACATGCATTAAAATTTTATTATTGGAAGAAAAGAGCTATGTACACAACTGCGAATCATTGACGCAATTATCTAAAACTACTTTTTGGCTCTTGGGCCTCTTCCCGCTTTACGCTCATTTTGAGTAAACACTAAAATCTGAACTTGAAGGATGCTTATAAATCTCATTTTCAAAAGCAGGAAATGTTTTAACTCAATTATTCTTTTCGGTTATAAAAAGTCAAAATGACATTTTTCCCTGAACGCGAGTAGGAGAATGATTCCTCTTTTCGCTTTCAATTCTAGGTTATGTATCTGTCTGTGCATACCGTAGACTGAGAAGCAGATGTTCAGATCGAAAACAACACTTGTATCAAAAGAGGGCTAAATTAAAGCATATTCGAAGAAGACTTTGCACTAACTGAAGCGCGAAACGTTGGCTAAACTACAGTTCTCAAAATTGGATTTCAATTTGAAACATAGAACAGAAACAGCGGGGAGACGCTGTGAAATACATACAGCGCATGTGAATTATTCGGCACGCTAAAAATGCACACTGAAAGTAATTGGAGATAAATCGTATGATACGTAAGAAGCATTCACGCCAGTATCGATGTAAGGCATGGGCCTTAATTTTTTTAATCGATTTTAATAGTTATCGATGGTGATGTCTCTCAAAGTGATTGTACAAAAGTTACTCAAATTGTTCATTTGGTGTCTTTTCACTGATGAAGAAATAAGATATGGCATCACCGTACGAATAATACCCTAAAAATGTAACCACAGCAATTGTTGACCGTAAAGGTTAAACCTCTTTTTCATCGCGGTGTATGATAGGTCTAATTAATTTATTTTAAAATATTTACGAACGTTCACAAAAAATGGTTGTTTGTAAAAAGAAGTTCTGAATTCACCGCTTTAGTCTCTTTAATGAGAGTCGTTTTGATGTTTTCCTGCTCGTTCACAAAGTATTTAAAATAACAATTTCTTGGCTTCCAATGGTCTTGCGAAATTGAGGTATATTTAGAAAAAATTTCATGTCTCTGTCGGATAAGTTAAACGAAAGAATGTTTCGTAGTACGTATTACGTTGAAAAAATCTTAACGTGAGTCGAATATTTTTTCTTCAATCACTAAATTATTTACGTCCCCCTACGAGGGACTGAAAAATGATGTTTTTCCTTGGGATTATTACTGTTTATGCAACAAATGTATTCAATAGGAACACATGTCAGGTTGGAACATAGAATGGTATTTTCCCTTCAGTAAAATGTATAACCGTTTTAATAAGATTCGGTTATACTAAACTGACTTATTGCCGTATTTTATTTTCTAGAAAATTTAGCTTTAGATTCCACCTGGACCTTCTCGAAATTTTCTAATTTTGTTCTAATCATTCACACCATTTGAAGTTTTACTCCATACCGAAATTTATTTACAAGTAAACAATGAGTTTCAGTAAAATTTTTGTCTCTTATTTGTATACAGGATATATGTTACGAATTGACACCACTTGGATTCCAGTTACATTTAACACTCAACAGTAAACTCAGACATTTTTTATTTTTCTAAAAAAACGAGAGTTGTCTATATCAACTTTTACAACATAAATATTTCACCACGTCCTCCTCGTCGATTTAGGCTCGTATAAATTATAATGATGTAAAAATGAGTCAATTACCACAGTAAAAACTCTGTTGAGAGGATTTAATTGATGGAAAGGGATCAAATTGAATCAAATAGTCAATAGTTTGCTTGACTGTATGATATTTTGCCCGCCTGGTCATCATATAGTCACATCCATTATCACGATGTTTTGCACTCCCTACATCTGAAAATTAAATAACATAAAGGCTTGTTTATGATAGTGAATGAATGAACAGTAGCATATAAAAAAGTATGGCATAAACAACTGTAACTGAAGTGTGTTAAGGAGCTGTAATTACTGATGAATATGGTTTTCAGAGCGATAAATCATAAATTATAACCAAATTTACATTTGGAGTTTAGTTGTTTAAAATAAAAGCATAAGTTCATAGGAAATGCATAATTGATACAAACAATCATAAAAAACAAAATATTTTGGACCCCGACGCGCCTCAGAGGCGATATTCTGCAAAAGGACCCACCCGTTCGTTGTAGGCAAGTAATCGTATTAGTTTTGCTGATGGTGCATTTCGTGACATTATCTCATTTGTAAATTGAGTGTTCTTTCGCATGAGCTGTGATACGCAATATCGTCTCTCAGAAACAAAATTTGCGCAGTCAGACAGCAAATGTAATAGAGACCAATTTCCTTCTCGCGGCAAAGGGGAAAGTTGGTTTGCTAAACTTATTAGGGAGTGTACAGCCTCTATTTGTTAGCACAGGCGCCACAAACTTATGCCTAACTCTCTTCCCCCAACAAAGAGAGATAGAAGTTTTAACTTCGGAGCAAATTTGCTGCCTTTCAGTAGATTTGGGAGAAAAAACATGTAGACCAATAAACTTATTTCATAAATGAACGCAGTTCTTTAGCTGTTTGAACAATGAGTTTCGCTGATGATAATTATTAGCCTTTAGAAGCTTTTACACATATCTTAGCATATTGACACACATCAGTCCCTTTTTGACAGAAGCCCTAATTGAAAATCACCGCCAACATCTGTGCAGATTAGAGCAGTTAATCCAGCGCACCGCAATTCAGCGCAGTAATATCTGCATGAAAGCAGATCGCCGCAGCATCACCGATGAAGACCTGGGCTGCCGTAAGGCTGCGCACAATCGCGCCATTTCATACAGGATATTTGGGCAACGACGGCTACTGCGCTTAAGTGGTCATTTTTGCGCAGCCGCTGCGTAGTGCCAGCGCTGCCACTTACGTGTATGCGACACTGGTGGGCTGTGGCCTGCCCAGATCACCGTGGCGCAATTTATTGGAAACTCTAATGCTGCACTGAATTGAAAATCAAGTTCAGTAGCATATACTTCACCAAACAGAAAGAAACATATTAATTCTTTACTTTTTTCCTAACATATGTGTTGCTATATTTAAATATTTATCAGAGTTCTTAAGCATTCTTATAGTAGATGGTGAATAAGCAACCGATCATGAATTTAGTCATAATAATATTAAATGAATATTGATTTTTAGAATGTTAACAGTGATATAGTGATGACGCACATCGGCTAATCCAATAACGAATAATTTAAGTGTGAGTAGCGTGAAATGGACTTGAATTAATTCTGTGAACAGATCAGGCTCACTATTTACGTTTCATACATTTACTGAATAACACTCGTTTGTATAGTCTGCATTTATCCAAATGCGATCTTTCGTGCCTCATCATTCGTGGGATGCAACTCTTTAAACCTTTTTCGTCTCCTTATCCTCTTTTGGTTCTTATTTGTTGCTACTGTTCATCCAAGGGATTCCAAGCAAGCTTATGCCTTGGAAATTTATGGTTTGTTTTCGCCAGATATCGACAGCTTGTCCCACGGCCGGTCATTGTACGACCTGGTCGGCGCTCACTTGAACGATGGCGTCTATAACTCACCAGCCAGCACCAGTTTTACTGCAGGTCTCAAAGCTATGAGCTCAGACTTACTTTGCTCAGTTGTTCAATTCAGTTCCAGTTAAAGGTGTACGACCTGTTTACTCTCCCGAAGGTGAGGCCCTGTAATTGTTATATTGCTCCCGTGAATTTAAGAATCTATGAAAAAAACACGGATGCTCAAAAAAACCTTGAGATCTTGCATCATGCGATAGCCATTCAGTACTTCTCGCTTGAATGGCGTTTAGATAACAATGGGTCTCGTCTTGTTCAGGCTCGAAAATACCTATGAAATAATTCCAATAAACAATTTATTCCACCCGCTCATTATAGAATGAACATGGAGTTTAAAAATTCAAATTTGAATCTTAAAAATCAAAAGATACCAAAAAACACTAACATTTGTTATTTAGTTAGGTTTCGCCTATATACATTTTTCCCAACATACACAACACTGCATATAGTCGATACAATAGTCGTAGGAAATACATAAATTATGCAGAAGAATTACTTTGCGATATATTTGAACGATTTTTATCTGATTCCTTGGGTTTTCTTGACAGGTGCTAGTTGCATTTCCAGCTTTGAAAAGGGATGTTGATCAGTTTGAAACATTGTTTTTTGTCGCGGTCAAGACCCTGACCATTAGCGTATCATTTGCGTATCTGGCAATGCCAGCACTACGCAGCGGCAGCGAAAAAAAATATCCTCCCCACCACCGAAATTACCAGCGCTCAAAATGTTCACCGAGAAGCGGCGCAGCTCTGCATAACCGCACGGAGCTTGGATGCGATTCAAGATGCTGCGGCGAATTTCTGCCAAGTAAATATTGTTGCGGTGCTCGGTGTGCGGACCTTACGACGGTAAACCATGCAAATACAGACGGCGAATTTCCTTTCGCTTGTTACTGTAATTAATGTTTATTGCTTTCGTTATTTATGAAATTTCTTCTCAGAAAATTTCAGAATTTTTAGAAAATAATATTGGTTTATCTTTGTTACGTAAAAACTCATTTTTACACTCCCAATGGTGACTTCGGAAGCCCCCCAAAATTTTTGGTGGAAAATAACCCCGAAACTTACTTTTCAATATAATGTAGAGAACTTTAGCTATGCTAAGACCATAGTTCAAACACTTGAATGTGTTTTTTTTTCATTTAAGTTGTTTCAAGTTGTGGGAAACTTGCAGCTTAAAATCTCTGTTATGTTCTTCATCGTAGCTATTAAAATTTAAATCAACTTTTCATTGCCACAGTATTTTAATTTCGAGCTACAATTTGAACTTAAATTGTTTATGGAGCATTTTACCCTTGCATTGTAGATAGAGTATTGAAAATGAAGAGGAATTTCAATGCCCCTACGAAACGATTTTAATCCCCTGCGGCAAAGAAAAACCAAGCAGCTTACTGGAAGACATCAAAGCTAGTAAGAAAGTTATTTTCCAAAAATCTTCCCCAGAGTTCTTGTTTACAAGCTCCAGGTTCACAGACCATGTTTTCTTTTCAAAGATTTCATCTAGAGGGGTGAGTCCCAGCGTCTTAGTCTGCCTTTCTTCCAGAAAGTACAGCTTGTGCACATTTAAGCCCAAGCCTTTTCCAAAGGGAGGAAAACACCGCAAGTAAGCCAATCCACCACACAACACAACACAAAACAGTTACATTTAAAGTTTGCCCACTTTTTACTTTTCAGAAAGCCGTCCATACATGCTTGTTGCTAAAAATGTGTACCTTTTAAAATTGCTATAACCTTTTTCACAGATAGGATAGGGAAATAAAACAGGTGTTATTGGAAAAAAGAAGAGTTAAATTTTCCTTTTTGATCATACTTTGTTGTACCTACGATTCAAAACAGCCGCCACGAGCTACGATACATATCTCGATGCGGGCAGCGAAATTTTTGATGACGCTCTCAAGAACCTCGCTATTGATTGTGCTTACCACTGCCAGAACTTCTCTCTTAAGGCCTTCTCGAGTTGTTGGATTTGCGTGGTCTTTGATATGACCCCCAAAGGCAGTACTCTAGCTGGGAAAAGTCTGGTGATCGTGCCGGCCAGGTAAACGAACTCTTTTGCGAAATTAACTCGTTGGAAAATTGCTAATTTAGCCACTCCATGGATTGACCCGATGTGTGCGGTGGAGCTCCATCCTGCTGAAACCATCTCAATGAAAATACTGAATTCTTTCCTATCGGATCTTCTATGTTATAGTCTCCTATTTCATAGTTTCAAAAAGTTATCGATATTTAAAATGTATACATTTTAGCAACTGCCCTGTGAGTACATTACTTGTCATGAACCCACTTTTTCCGTTATCTATGTTTAAAGTAGAGTTATATTATTCTTCCGTTTTTCAAAGCATCTCTGAATTTCTTTTGGTCAAAAATATCACCAATTAATTCCACGTAAATTTAAGTACAATGGAAATATAATCTCTGAAACAAAGTAGTGTAAGACACGTCCTTTGAGTCACAACATTTGTGTAAAACGTAAGTTACACCAATGTGTAGAAACGTAATTTAAAAGAAAGTAAGATGATAACAATTAATTACACAAATTCAACTACGACATGAATTTTGTGGAGTGAAATGAATGCAGTGAACACTAGTTAATCGCGGGAGATGTGTTCTAAGACCAGCCGCAAAGTGCGGATACCATAGTTATTAGATCATTCAAAGTGTATTTGAATTTTTCTATTAATATCAGGGACAACTGATAAGCAATATGATATCGGTAGGTAAGATTTTACATTGAACACAGTACAGTATACCACCTAAAATTAATGAAAATTACTGCACTCACCACGAAAGAAGTTAAATAAAACTTGAATGATGATAGTGGTGAATTTGCTAAGCATTAAAAATGATGACGATGAAGGTGATGAAGACTTATACCGTTCAGCCGATGATTATATTATACGTCTCTTCAGATGGGGGTACAATTTTCTGGGGCACTTTTTCCATTTATTCAACGGTTTGAGAGACATCTTCTGTCTTTTTTTCGTTCGCTGAATTCGTCAAATCTTCGATGTCTTCGTCGTTTGGCGGCTGGGAGTGGCAGTCTTGTAGTTAGTCGATGTCGCCCGTGGACATGTCTGCTAGGTCCTCATCCCAAGGATAGCAGCCAACTGCACAGTTCCTGTAATGCGGGTGCTGGATTTCGGCAGGTTCAGGTGCTTTATTGTCTTTAACAACCGCGGACCACCACTTCTTCCAGTTGACTTTAAAGGTGGCAACCTGTATTTCTTGCAATGTCTTTTGAACATTTCGGTAGCACGTAGTATGCCTGAAAGTTCAAATCGTCGTCGTCTTGAGCGGTATCGACGGAAGCAGCAAGTTACACCAGTGCATTCTTCGTGTACAGTATTTTCCCTTGAATGCAGTAGGAACTGAATCTGAACTCCTTAATAAGACAGATCAGTAG
The DNA here is from genome assembly GCA_030386875.1 of Morinoia aosen. NCBI lineage: Eukaryota > Metazoa > Arthropoda > Malacostraca > Amphipoda > Talitridae > Morinoia > Morinoia aosen. Next base: position 18,598,481 of record CM059557.1, on the reverse strand, counting down.
CTTGGCCACCTATGTTATCCATGATGAGGAGGACTCTGAATATCATGCCCTCTTCTGCTAGATGAACCTTCACTTGCGAGTGCATCTAGCAGAGATATAAAGTTCTGTGAAGTCTTGAATCCGCGATAATTGAACCGTGAAATAGCGAGAGAACACTACTTCGTCATGTTATATTCTTCAACAATTACATCCTTTATAATGTTTCTCGCAATATTTCGTGCAAGAAGCTCGAGAATGCAAATTTCAATTTCGTTTCTCTGCCATGATCTTGAGTGGAGCATCTAGAAACGTTTAAGATTAGCAATGCTGGCTGGCCAAAACATGGCAATACAATGGAGGACAGGCGAATATTCTTGCATGCGCTATTTTTCAGTCCAAATGACGAGAATAGAACAATTGCAAAAAGTAGACCTCTGGGATTTATAAAATTGTAACGTATTCAATGGGAACACAAGATCGCCAGAAGAAGAGCAGGAAAAAGTTAGTCGAATTCTCTTCACTTGAAAATAAGAACCCACAGTTGACAGCTGACTAGTTCGTTGCTAGTAAGTAAGATGGTGGCATTGCATACGTTTTCATCGATAACTAGACCATGCGAATGCTGCTTTCATTTTTAACTTATTTTTCAACTCAAGATTGGAATATAAAAAAAGTACTCTGACCGTAAACTCACTCTGACTGTCGAGGAAGCCGTACCATATCATGCTTATAATGTTTTACCATTTTTAAATTTTTTTACCCTTAAATATATCATGTATACCAACATATTTGTATCACTGCAAGTTAGCAATAGATAGGCTTAAAAAACTTGGTGTTTGTTTCAATTAGTAAACGAGTCTAATAAAATCATAGGAAACTTATTTCTTTCGTACTCTTTCAGTTATTAAACACAACACGCACAGTGGTTTCCAAAAACAAATGTTGTTCCTGCAATTACGCCATTCTCTTCAATTGAGGCCCTTCATAAATTTAAAACTAACTTGAATATCTTCTTTACTGTTTCACCGTTGTAAGTGTTTTCTTGAACAAATACCTACATACTTCAACATGTACGAACGATAGAAGCGTGGAATTTCAAAGTACTATTACTATATCGATGTCTCTCATATATTTTCTCAATTTTATACCCCTCCTTCGGTAGGACGTGCAACGCATTTATTGTTAAGGTGAAAATATTACATATTTTTTAAAACTAGCGAGCGTAACACCACAGCAAGATTGAATTATAAATCACCTCTCGAATACGAGCAGATTAGCGCAAAAAGCTCGTGTCGTGCAGTTTTGCGCAGTTAATTAACGTTTGCGTGAGGGCAGATCACAGCAACATCTTAAAGCTCGGCCTAGCTGCCAGTGGTTGCGAAAAACTTATTGTTTTATGCACAATATTTGTGCAAACATCGCCTATTAAATAAAATCCAGTGAACATTTGTGCGCAGCGCCGACGCTGCCAGTTACGCTGGTGCGGCGCTGGTTCACGGCTTACTGTTCCGATCACTGTGACTATTTTCGATAGGAGGTTGATCACAATGCTTCAGTATTTAAATTTACGAGTGGAAAACTGATCACATCACATTTCTCATATGTTCTTGGTGCCAAAAAGATCATAAGTCAACTTTTGAATTATATTGCTGTACTTGATAAACACGTATATATGTGGGAATACGAAAACTGAGACTCGCTAGATGTATTGTCAGACCATTCATGTTGTTGCATCACATCCAATCAAGGTTTCTGTATAGCTTCTTCGATACGGCCTTCATTTACTCAGGAAAAATAAATCAGTATTGATTATTATTTTTCACACTAACTGCATGGATTAACAAACAAGTAGTATGTTCACCCGCTTCTTAACCAGTCAGAAAAATAAAAACTGATTTGTTCATCAATCAAACTTATATGCTTCACTTCTTCACTCAGGACTCATCTTGTTTCCTCTAGCTTGCATGCTAAATTCAAGCGAGAATAACATTGAGACCATGTATGACAGAGACGCACCATATCCCTGTTGCTGTCCGTCTTCTGAATTTCATATGAATTTGAAACGTTGTAACGGGTATTTTTCAACATCGAAATAACTTATGCTAGTCAACTCTTTTCATGCATTCCGCATTGACCTCATAAAATATTACTCAGCTAATACTGTAAAATATTGAGGGCTGAATCATATATGAAATTGCCATTTTGTGTGAGTCGGAGAGGATATCAAAAGAGCCTTCTCAATTATTTTCAGAAATGCCGCCGCTTATCATTATTTGTATTTTTAATTTTAAATCTTAAAAGAAATTTTTGAATTATTGTGTGACTCCCGAACTCTTATAGTACAAGTGATTCACTACTGAATCACAGCTCTAAAGTAAAAATCGAATATGATTGTTATTTTTCATGTGAAACTTAAGCCCCAGAATACTGACTTCGAATATATTTCCACTCAAGTTAAAATTAATTTCTAGAAAAACTTTGGTGAATATTGATTTGTCAAATTACACAAGTTTCATTTTTTTCCCATTCTCGAATTTCTTTAACGAATTTCAATTTTGCTGTTCCACAAATATCACTGTTCTCCCATTAGTTAGCTTAAATTTACCGAAGTTCATTGACGATTCATGATTTAGCTGCTCCGCAAATTTCAAGCGTGGTTTCCGAATTGGAGAGACCCGGCGTCATGTTTGGATGGAATGTGGTAGGGTATCTTGACAAGTATTCTGACAGTGCTAATATAGCCGGGGGTTTTTGGCAAAATATACTCGTACACAAATATATTACGTTATAATTCCTTGAGCTCTAATTTTGTCCTGCTCCAAGGAGACATGATTTCTGGAAGAGACGTAAATTCTGAGAGATGTTAACAATGCGTTCATATCCTGTTATTCTCCAAGAAATAAAACCTCTTAGTTCTTTTTGAAACTAAACATAGAATTTAACAATTGTACATTAAAGAAATCAAATGATTATGAGGCATTTAAGAATCCCCCTATAATGCAATTTGTACTTTATAATACCACAAGTACAAAAGTGCACGCTAGTACATATAAATTATGTTAATGGTGCACGAAAACTGTTTTCATGTAGTTCACGAGTTAACCAACTTTAATTAGTCAAAAGCCAGTGAGTGCGATATCACAATTATAACCTGTTCATTCACTGACTGTGCCAAATAACTTTATTTTGTGAAGACTTGAATACTGTTAGGCTGATAAAAAATCTTTCGCAATACTCGTATAATCGTTTTATTTTTTTGTTTTATCCCATAGATTAGCTATAAATTGTGATTCACATCTGTCATGCGAATCAAAAATAGCACTAATAAGTTTTTTTAGTAAATAAACTTTCTCTCATGAGACAAAATGAACAGATCATACACACGCCCCTGGCCAGTTTTCTCTTCTGTACGAATACAATGGTTTGAATCTGGTGAGAAACAAAAAAATTCTTAGTCCCAATTTGAGTAAATCTTCAACCTCTAAGGTTATTGTTTAGAACTTACGTCGCTCAGGAATGTTCACCGAAAATATTTTGAAATCTTCGAGATTGCCCTGAATGCCACAGGAGCAAATGGTTCCAACGAGGATCTCATAAATCTTTTCTAAAGCTTGTGAGGGTCGAGGTGAGAACGGCTCACCGGATTACTTAAATCCTTAAACAGATGGGTGGAGCTCAAATATGTTCTTCATGCCAGGGACGGTGAATCAGGGGATTTCCCAGCAAAGTGCCAAGTCAAGCAGCACCGCAGAATGGAAACGGAACTCCAGAACGAGCTTTTAAAATTGTACCTGTTGAGCTCAAAGTCGAGAGTGGAAGAATTCACAAAGGAGTGTGGGAAATGTTAATAACGTTTGTGCTTGATCATAGAGTGTTGCAAGATGTGACAGTAGAACACCGTCTTAGAACAAAGGTTTTGATTCTTCAATAACAGGGAATGAATAAAACATCGTATTAAACAATAAATTCCTCATAAAATGGTTGCGATTAATACTTGTACCAAAACATTTCGCGCTTTCACAAGTCATCACCAGTAAAACTGATTGTAATATAAAATTAAAAACTCAAAACGAAGAAAGTTGAAGAATATGTCATTGAACTCATGAAATTTAACTTTTTAAAACAGAAACAAATACACAGACGAAAAACGTCAACGCGCTACTGTCATCAATAGTCAACCGGGAATACTCTATGGTCAAAACGTGATTTTATTTAGTCAGGTATTTTGAGTACTAACTGAATTATTTTATCAGTTCATCTTCATGTTAAGCAAAGACTTTGAAAGTAAAAACTGTGAATGAACGAAATGTATTGGTAATATTCAGTGCCAGCCACCACAACCCGCATAAATAATATGATTTTTCGGTAACATTGGAACATCACCAGGTTTAACAATCCTGATTTTTCAAATTTTGAAAATTCTGCTAAGAGATTTTGAGGATCAATAGCAAATAAGTTAATGAATTACAATAAAGTGTTCCGGATCTTCATACAGTATTAATACTCAATGAATTTTGTGTTTAGATAGACTTGAAAATTTAACGTCAGGGGGAAAACTGAAATACCATCCTCAGTCTATCACATGTATAAGTGGGCATTAATCAAGTCTGAACAAATAGTAAATTTATAGAGAAATTTGGCACAACAATGCTCTCATTCAATATCTCTACACGCGAAGTTGTAAATAATTAGCTAATGATAAACTTTTTTGCTTTGAGTGAAGAGATGAAGCTCTTTTGCATCCTAAATCTTTACTTTTTTACGTTTGTTGCCTACTCGCATATCTTCATGTCAGCGAAACAGAAAAATAAAAGTATTTCCGAAGAGTATCATTAGCTCCTATACTAGCCTGAATAGTGACGATCGAAGGGAAAAAGATTACATCTGTAGGTTGAATTTTTCACGTATATAACTGATATCAATGGACTTGCAGGTAGTGAATTTTATAGTGCAATAAATGGCTAGAGAATGTGTATCAATTGGACGCTAACGATGCACATACTCATTTTAAAGTAATCAGTCCAAGGCATCATACTCTGATCGTAAGTCAAGTAACTCAAGGTCAGAAGAAGCGCAAACCTCAATATCTATTGACATGCCGTGAATCAGCCTCCTCTGCATTTATTTATAACGATGTTCACACGTTCAATGAGCGGTAAATAGGAGAAGTGTTTTCCAGAAGTTGCAGTGATGCAGTGGCTCCTCTGGAGCTCGCTTGGCCGTGAATCCAAACTTCTGATCCCGCAGGACTTGCAGTGAACAGCCGAAACAAAGGAGATGAGAAACTTTTGTATCTTAGGTGGTGTTGAGTTAAATTGTTTCGAGGAAGAACAAAAACTTTTCCGAAACTATTGTTAAGTTTGAGGCTGCCCCAATCATCCTATCTGTTCAGTATCGGGGACGAAGAGTGTCGCGAAATACATGAAAGAGAAACATGAAAGTCACTTTTGATTCTTCAGCAACGATCATTGCCGGTTGAAAGCTGCAAATCAAATGTCGCCTTTTCAAAATTTTGATCTTACGAATTTGAAGCAAATACATGTTTGGCTTCTTTTTAATTTGAATGTCTCAAAAAAACTCAATGATTTCTTCAAAATATTCCTCCTAAAACCAAAGGATGAAGTGAGGCATTAGTAATTCGGTTAACAGAAGCAATAAATGACGGTGTATTTCAAGCTAATAGCGTTCACCAAATTCAGAATAAAAATTGTCTGTTAGGAAAGCGCTCTCCGGTCATCGATAGAAGATTATCCCATAAACCGCGACAGATCATGATTTTACTGATAATTTACCTTGTCATAGTTATGCTGTGCGTAAAGAGGGATGAAATCTAAGCCTTAATCTCAATGTGAATGCTGGTTCATACCCGAATACTGTGATTTGTGAATGATAAAATTATCACAGAACGCGACCCATTAACATAGCAAACGTTTTCACGGTATTGCAAGACTTCTTTCAACATAAAAACATATCAAAGAAATGTCATTGGGCTCAGAACTTCCTGTTTCACTCTATTCGCGATTCCCAATGGACGTTGCGCTAATGCATCTTTATCATTCGTTTTCTGCGACTTTGAACGTTACAGTACAAAACCATTGAATAACATCCGGGAAAACGTTTGAAGACTGATTTTTCACGTCAAAATTAGGCATGTTACTACTTTGAAGAAACATGACCAATATGTTCTTAGGTGTTTTTTGAACAATTAATGGTAAACTGATTACATTTACGAGCGAACTACACAGTAAATATAAATGAAAATGTGTCTCTATTTAGTTTTAACGATAAAGTCGACAAAATAAAAAAATATCTCATGATTTTTCAATAAGAAGAAAAATGAACATTGTTGACATTATAAACTAGAGGATTTTCTCATAAATAGAATTTTCCCTCATAAAGTGAATTATGCTGAAAAACAAAATTAATGTAGAAACTGTCAACACGTACACATGAAACTTTCTTCAGGGATAATTTTTTAGAAATTCACGTTCAGCACCAACTTAGAAATTCACGTTCAGCCTTACGCCTAACATACGTGCGATGACTGTTTCTTGCAGAATTTTTGATGTGACTCAACGTTTATTTGCTATGTAAGAGTGTAATGTTCCTCTCACTTTGTTGAATTTCGGGTGAGAAAAATTTAGGTCGTCATTTGCATCTTCCGATTACTTTGAGTTCTGACAACAACTTGATTTATGGACCACAAGAGGCTAGTGATTCAAATTCTATGCATCCAAAAATAAAGCTAGAGCAGGGCTTCGGAATGTAGTTTGGGTTTCAATTTCGGGGTACATTTCATGACTGAGTAACAGATGTGAAACTCGCTTTGAAAAATTCCTAAAACCACCTACAAAATGTTGCCATAAACTATTTCATACCAAGGAAATAAAGCATTCATCCACGTTGATATATAGGCTGATGCAAATTCGAATACTACCTCATTATTACTTGGTTTATTTAGTCAAGCTGCTGCAAAATTCAGGTCAATATATTTTCCAAACATCACTAGAACTATTCTGGTAAGAATTGCAAAGTGCATGAACAAATGCATACATCCCTCGTTTATTGAAATAGTTGACTAACATATTCTATAATTATGAAGACTGACTAATTAATTTGTAGAAATTATGCTTTGGGGTTACATACATATTTCTTGCGAAAGCTCGGAAGAATTTTAGCATGAAATGCAGCCCAAAAACTTTGATGAAAAGAATATTGCTTCAAACCATGTTGAAAGTAAACTCATCTCTCATTTTCAATAACTAAAATTAATGAAAAACTTATAAACGAAGAAAATTCCGATAAAAATTATCATTTTTACTACGAAAACGTTTCGGAGTCAAGCTCCGTCATCAGTTCAAGAAAAAAGAGAGAATTGCGTCTGAAATATAAGATCAAAGTAAAATGAATTGAAGGTACTAAAAATATATCATGAAAGTAAAAGTACAAAGTATGACATTGACAAAAACAAAGAATAAAGTACAGAAGCACATAAAATCATCAGCAAGCCACTGACGTGTTCAGATACATAAAATTAATAACTCTCAGTTTCCGTCCTTATAGGATGTTATTAAAATTCACAGAATAACTTCAAATTTCATCGAAATTATCGCAAATACTGATCGAAAACAGAATTTGGTGTAACTCAACCGCATGTGAGTGCTTTGAAAATATTTCTCATCACATTTGAAACTAAATAAAGCTGTTCATTGAGCTCAGCTGCCATCTGGATCAATTTCATCAACAGTTATTGAAGCAGCATTTCACTCCAATAATTGAAGTATTTGATGCAGTTTAGCATTTTGAAATTCAATCATCCATCATTTGGACAAATTTATTGCAAAGGTTATATCATAGAGCTCGCTAACACATGTAAATAGAGTGGCACTAGCTTAGCCCATCAAAGAACATATAGCAAATTTTCTCTATAATTTAAAAATTTTACAATCATTTTCGTAAAGGTATGTACACAAGTATAACTAAGCATAATTGGAAATCATTCGGGAATAAATTTTTATTTTGCTCAATGAACTGTACTTGGGAAACGTACGAAATGTGAACAAACATACATTGCAGAGAACATCTAAAGAGATATGCAACAAATTATAGTTAGTCTTCATATCATCGAGTCCGGAAGTCACAAATAGGAAGCAAGGAAAAGGGTAATTCAAAGATCACGAATAAGAATCTTTAACCTGAAATGTCGCTAACTCTGACCCTGATAAATGCCACGCATACAAAATAAAACCAGTCAACCATATTTTCCTGAGGAGAAAGATAAAATTGACGATACAGAGAGAACTCTGTCTACAAGTGAATTGGTCCAAACGGGAAATTATATATCTTATTATAGACTAGCAACAGTCAGTGAACTGAGTCGTTTTGTAAGAAATGGAACTCAGAACCTGTTCATGTCTTGAAAAATCTGCACCGGGGAGGCTGCTTGTGAGTTATTGACCATACATTGAAAAGTTTGGGCGAGTCAGCGGCTGGAAGAAGAGTAAGTACCAAACTCTGGCTTGTATTGGTGATTAACGTAAAGCCGGCTTGAGGGCAGCCCAGAATCTACGATGATGGATATCGAGTTAGCTATTGCCTTTGAGGACGGAGGCTTCTGGAGATTGGATTTATGGCTTACTTGGCTTTAAATTACACATTTTACTGCTCACGAATAAAATGGTACGAATTCAAAATTGAATATGTGGTTTTAATTTTAAGTTTTACACGAGGACGATCAACTGCTAATGAGTTGATTCCTGAGCGTTCTCTTAACGAGCCACTTCTTCATTGGAGTGGAAGATATTGTTCATTTATTAATGGCTAAAGTATATTGAGATTGCTTAAATATTTGTTCATTTCCTTCTTGGGAAAGAGAAATGTCATCAACGCAAGCAACGCTTTTCAGAAAAGCTTAGTGTCATCTATGCATCTCAGTAAATATCAGAGTAGGGAAAACATTTATAATTTAGTTACGTCTTCAAACTTGATTTTATGACCATCAAAATAAATCAATTCTGCATACCTCATTGACGAGCTCTAATAAATTATCGAAGAACCATACTAAATATTGCCACTCAATGTAAACCTCATTAAATGTTCCCCGCAGATGTTTTTTCATAACTTATTCAATGTTTCACTCTGTAAATAAGTATTCCACAGCCTCGTATATTTCTGGTCGCTGATAAAGTGAAATTAATTTTGATAAGAAACTATCAACAATTTTTCATTCACGATATTTGATTCCTGTAGAACTCCATTCTCGTACGCGTTTTGACCTCTCACGCATATGTAATGAAACCTTGCAATAAGGCAATGGTAATAAATCACAAAGGAAAATCACAAGACTTTTTTAACTAACTTTGATAATTGTTTGTACGGAGCTTGAAGCAGAGCGGATTAAATGTCTCAGGTACAAATAAATGACCTAAGTCGAAAAGGTAGTAAGCAATACACATAGTATTCATAACTATGATAGCCTTTTTTCCTTTAACTATTTTCTTCCCTTATTATATAAAACATAAAATCAAATTTTCTTTCTGTTGCTTTCTTCTGCCTATCTCCCAGTTTCCAACGGGCGTTTTACTTGCTGTTTTCGAAGACTTTCTTTGGATCGCTTGGCTTATGACAGGAAAACATCAGCAAATTACTTAATAGATTTACTGACCAGGCAATTAACCTCTGCTATAAAATTATGATTAATATTCAGGCAGTCACTAGATTACATCATTTAGCGCGAGTGAGTTTAGTCATCCGATTTTTACAGAAAATAAATTCCCATTTGCGGAAATAGTGCTCAATGAAAACAATTAAAATTTCCCTCGGCGAGCAAATGCAACAAAGAACATTCCAATGCGTCGATCAGCAAAAAGCAAAATAATATCGAAGTGCTCTCAGTGAATGTAGATGTGCTTTTTTTTCACCTTGACCCAATATCTACATTGGTCTCACTCTGGAAATTCAATTTTAAATTTCAATTACTTACTTAACTTTCAGTATCTCTGATTTTTTCTGTTTTCCTCTATCACAGAGGATCATTTTGTGTCATTTTTGCGGCTATTTCTCTTCACTGTTTTTGTGTTGGCAGATTTTTTCCTTAACTCGGCACATTTACTTTTGATATATTACCATATGTTTCACTATACTGCTTCGAATTAGACCTACTTTATTTTTCTACTAATTTCACATAAAATGGAACATCAGCATGCAAACACTTCTTCAATTATGTATTGCCTGAACAATAAACCATTGTATAATAATTTTGTTACACAGGCTCCAAATAATGTCTACCTTTCAGTACTGAAATCATGGCTTACTCAATTTTCATTATAACGATGTCATCCTCGATAATCGAAAGGATTGTCGAAATGCGCTGTGCAAGATCGCCCAACTCCCAGATTACAAAGAATCCGAAGGTCGCAAGCTCATCCGCTTGGAGCACAGGCAAGCAATATAAAAACCTAGGAGACTTTGAGGATCGGCCTCGAATTGGAAGACTCGATCACATTGAACCACATCTCTAGTTAAGGCCGTTCGAAAACGGATCAAGGGAAGACCCGAAGACGCCCTTATAGAAAATTGGCAGAAGAGTGCGGAACCAGTCCCAGGGCATTGAGGTGAATGTTTACGATGGTCTGCCAATATCGTCTTTCACCCTGTAAAAGAAGCAAACTCCTGCTAGAATTAATTAAAATGTAGAAAGAAACGTAGAGTGAAAAAATGTTTTGTTGAACGATACGAAAATAAGCACTGCAGGTAATGTTGCTCGGTCTGACGAGAAATGGACTTCAGTTGGCGTACCGATCGAGTCGTGGGGAAGAGAGCCTTTGCAGGTGCTCTTAAATAAAAAATAAAAGATAATTTGAAATCAACTCTGATTATGGTTCAAAAAGCCATTTCCCCGTAGTGGGGAACCCCTCTCATTTCTGTAAAACTATTCTACGTAATCAATACAAAAGCACACACGAATTACATTCTGAATCTTATGCTTGATTCTGCTCCAGACATTCCCCTCATTGCAAACTGTGACCATGAGCGAGTCAGCTCACACAACAAATACAGTCGCTCTAATGCGTGTCTCCGAGACATTTGCAGGATTTTGGGCATAAGTAATGTAGGCTTCCTGTTCGCCAGATCTAAATCCCATGGAGTTCACAGTGTGTTCGATAGTTGAGTCGAGAGCAGAAATAAAAGTTTCCTCACCTTTTGAAAATTTAAATTCTTCATTTCTCTACGCTTAGTATTCTCCAGAAACTGCTTCGCACCGCATCTAGTGATAAGTTACGATCGTTTGAAACTACTGTTGCCTGAGTTGGTGGTAATTATGGATGAGTACACTTGATGAATAAATCTTCATTTGTACGTGTATTATCTTCCATCTATGTTCAAGAAATAAAGAAAAAGGCATGATCTAAGATGCTTTTTGTGATTTTTATGTTTACGCTTTGCTCATTAAAAATTGCATTCAAAAAATTGTTCATACTAGCAGATTGGGAATTATAATTGTTTTAAACATATCAGGTTAGAAATTTTGAACTTATCCTTTCTACGCCTCACCTCTATAAATAATTAAATTAAGAATTAGAAGTATAAAATATGGTTCAGGTGTACTGAGTGGCATTTTTTTTGGCTGTGAATACAGCATTTTTATTTCTTTTTGAAACTAGGCGAGGCAAGTTCCTTGAATGACGAACATCATCTGTAACATTATTTTTTCTTCAAAGTACGATGGTTTTTATTCAGTTCAATGCACGTGTCGAGTGTATCAAATATTGTTTTTTTTAAAGGGTATGCTATTTAAAATAAAATTGAGTATTATTTCCTGAAATAATTGCACTTAAAATTCATAAAATGGCTTAGCCAATAAATGTAAAGAACTTCCTGGTTCTTATACACGATCGCTCAATTGAAATCTCATATGCGGTTTTCAAAGAATACAGTGTTTTTCGTTCGCCATCTGAAATGAACTCACTCAGACAAATATTATTTCCGTTCAATATCTCTCTTCTCTATCATGAACAACAGAAAAGAAAGGACTTTAATCTTTGCAACTGATGACTTTCAATCACAGCTAATTCTTACATCAGTTCATTTTTATGAGCGCTTTGAATATCTGACAATAGCATTATTTACGAAATAATGTTAATTTGCATCTAATTAGTATTTTCTCGTTTATTGACGGTTTTTTTAGGCTTCTCTGACACTTTGTTGTCACTGTATTTTTTAATTTTTTCTGCAGATATCGAACTAAGAGTCATATATTTAACAAGTGTGAAAACTACACGACTCTGTTATTAATTTAGCGGTATAAGTCACTAAACGAGGGAAAACATTTGTTGAATGAAATTAAACCAGTTAAGCAGACATAAGTCTCCCTCCTTACGTCCGTGCCAAATATGCGATTGAGCAGACACGACGAGCGCTTTTACGCAGCTCGGCTCACGGACGTACGGAGGGAAACATAGACCAGCTGAGGCTGTATTTTGCTTCATATTTGTAATATCGTATTAAAAATTCCTAGGTTCTTCTCATTGCGTGCGTGAGACATAAACTTTTGAACATTTTCCCTTCCTGTGAGAGACGCAAGAGCATCGCCACAACGAGTAAAATAGGTTTAACTCACAAAACTTTATTCTATTTGGCTAACGTTAATCATTGATAGGTCACTCTGCAGAAGTGAAGTTTAATGTTGCTGCAGAATGTCTGGTATAAAATTCAAAACCTCTAGAAGGAATATGCTAGACTCTATTTTACGCGTCATACCTTAAATGCGAGTACTGAACCCGCCTCATATGAAATATTCTCTCGAATTTGCTTCGGTGCATGAAACGTAGGTATCATAAAAGTACGAATTTATAAATGCATTTTTTTCATTCTTTTCAAAAATGCATGATTTCAATTTTAGCGTTTTAAGTCATAGTCCTTAATTTAAACTTTTTATCTTGAAAAATATATAATGTAATGACCATGATTGCATTGTAAATAAATTAAATTTTGTTTCAATGACCCATTATATTGGTGGTAAATATGACGACACAGATAAGTCTGAAAACTCTTACTCTGCTATTGGAGTTATGACAAAGAAAGTAGTTCAAGAGCCAGAGACACTATAATAATAATTATAAAAAGACCATGGGTTCCTCCCTCAGGCGTAAACCTAAAATGAAATTAGATTATACTTCAACAGTTGTCAGTTAGCGCTCTTCAAACCTGTTAATAAACGAGATCGGCTTGTTGGTTTCAAGTGGGATACCGCCTGAAGTTCTCTTTGCAGTGATGGACACCAGTGCCCTCCACTCGTAAAGCCTTTATCACAAGCTGGACAGAAAAAAAACTGGACTTTGTACCCCAGTGCGACTTCAGCCGACCGGTGAGAAGTACGTCTGCCCGACCCAGAACAGTCGTTGTGCCAGCAACAGTTCAATGGACAATAGCGAAATTCTACACACGCGAAAAAATACAGCTTATGGTATTGGCAAGGTTTTTAGTTTGACATTCTCTGAGAAACACTGAAAGTTGCAGTTGCAATTCACCTGAGTTTGTCCGTAGCATGAGTCTTTCAGCAGTAAACTCAAGTGAAATTTAATGAAATGAATAGAAAATTATCCCAGATCTTTCATCTTCTTGCAAAATCGGTGGAATGAGACTGAAATTAGGTTGAGCTGATAATTGTCAAAGGTTTATTTAGGAAGAGAAAGCTTGTAATAGCACATGTTATCACTTTTTGTATCTATTATGTATTTCGTCCATAATTAACAAAATTAAAAGCTCAAAATATCTGTTAATTTAGGTATAGATAATAGGTAGGGTCAGCATATGTGTGAATTTATTTTATAGTGCAATGTTTTGTAAGAAATTTTGTGACACGACAAAGCTAGCCCTATTCGTCCTGTACAACGGACGTTTTACAATTACGTTTGTGTCGACAGTAACTTCAATTTCAGAGAATTTCGCTCGCCGATATATTTGCTCAATTTTTTTTGTTTGTAAACAGATATTCTCGTCACAGAGATTTTATGAAAATTTTAGTCATTAAAATGACAATCAAGTTTAAATATGGTAGTTCTCATACCGTCAAATGAATATGTTCACCAATTATTATGTTCCCTTTACTGCAGAGCCAACACGTTAGCTGCTCAACTGTTTGCACGGCCAGCTCCGTTTTTGATGTTTAGTTTCCAATTATTAATTCGAAGAATTTTCCTATGGTAGATTTTTATTTTGACAGTTGCACGCTGAATCGGTGCTGTTCGTAGTTCCCGGAAACAAATTTCCTAAAATTTTGCTCACAAGTTTTGGTCAGATTCATTGCGGTGTTTTGAAAAATTTCACAGAGTTTTTAAATCTGCGTTGGAATTAAGCTCATTCATGATTAACACCTCTTACTGACACGAAAGCAAATTGCCTATTTCAGCCTGGAAAACTTTAAGTATTTTTTAATTAAAATTTCTGAGTTTATGACTACACTTTATGAACGGCTTTCAAGTCCTGAGCTCTAGCGCCTTTTTGTTTCAGAGCAATTAATGTTGATTCGTGAAAATATACCAAAAAAAGTATTTATTTATTTCTCCATATAATATATCAATTGATTCACAAAAATACACCAAAAAATATTTTCCTTGTTTCTCCCAATAATTTAATTAACATCGAAAACTGCTATTATCCACTTCTTGGGGTTTTTATACCATTTAAAGACCTTAATACTCGTATTAATAAATCTTCGATACACAATTTTTTTTTACATTTCTCACAGAAACTTTATTGAGTGTGAATGGCTTTCCTTCTTTTGTTGAATGGTTTTGAAGTACCAAAAGGGGATACGCTATGGACAGGTTTGACGGAGTGTTTCATGAGATGTAAGCGGGGATAACGCAGTGCAGATGATGTATGCCTTCCAACGGTGATCTTGGACCCTCTGCCTATGTGAGAGATCTGATGATCTTCGGCACTCGTTAGAGGACTCTACCCTCAGAGGCTCGTAGATCGGGCAATTTAAAAGTGTGAATTATTCTTGGAGCCCTACTCTAAAATCGTTTTACTGCTCATAGAATTTTTTCGATTACTTGATGAAAAATACACACATTTATTCAAAATACACTGAATGGTAGTCTCACATTGAGACATGCGTCAGCGCACTATTATAATTGGTTTAAAATATTTTTCACATACTATGCTCGGTATTCTCAAAATTAGGTTAGAGCAAAGGAAATTATATTTGCCATTATTTTTACGGCTATCAGATTAAAATTTTACGGATGGTCTCTTTAAAATGGTACCTATAAAACATACTGAATTCCACTCATTACATATCTACTGTTCTTTATAATAGGATGCTATGATAATGTACAGGCCTTCGTTTTAAATTTGATCGATGAAATCGGGATCGCTTCCTCATTAATTTCCGTGAGTGTAATTTTTTCACGTAGATTAATTTCTACACTGTTAATTTTATGCAGCTCACGGGCGAGATTGGAGCATTCGAACGATTTATAAAATAAAATGCCGTAAAGCAGTTGAAGTTCCTTCAGTCGTTGTTAACCGTTGTAAGAAAGCTTTTGAAAGGAATTGTGCCGTAATTTGTGAGCTACGCTCACATGCTAAGATACGGAAGTGAAATGAGTTAATTGTTTGAGTAGGGTAAATATAAATGGCTATGTTTAATAAGCTGCAAATTAAGGTCGCTGGTAATTTTTTCCAGCATAGATAGATATCTTCATAGGTTGTTGTTTCATTCAAATTCGTTCTTTAGGACTTGTGCACCAACAACTGTATTCTTTAGGAATTCAACACTTTGAGGGAATCTACAGCCCTGGAATGGACCTAATGGTTCAAAAATCACTGTACACATTTCTATTGCACTTAGAGGAACCAAAATGCATACAGAAATGTAAAATTGAATTCCAAACACATTTTTTTATATGAAATTTTTCTATTTTCACGAAAAAAAGTGAATTTTGAAAACAAGAAAAAAACTTGCGCCAAACCTATCTCACTCCACAATTTTCAACGTAAAAGCGTGATTTTTATCTCATTCGAAGCGGAAGGACTGTATGAAGGCCGTCACGTAGGATTTTTGGGTTTTTGTCGGGTGAGATAGGTTTGGCGCAATGTTTTTTTTCTTGTTTTCAAAAATTAACTTTTTTTCATGAAAATCGAAAAAATTTATGGACACAAATGTGTTTGGAATTCAATTTTACATATCTGTATGCATTTTTGTTCCCCCTAGGTGCAATAGAAATGGGAAAACAGTCTTTTGTAAAATTGGGTTATTCAGGTAAAGCCCAGGGTAGTAGATCCCCTCAATTGAGGCGCTGCACTTCATGAGGGCAGCGTGTAGTTCAGACTATTCAACACTTTCAGTGCAACGGGCGTGACCAGTGGTCACGGAAGGGATTTTCATGATGCTACTGACCGACTAGTAGTCACGAGCTCAATTTTCATAAATACTCAATTAATCCTAAATGAAAGCATGACCCAGTTAATGTATGATTTTTTTTAAATTTCTCACTACAATTAACTACAAATTTGAGTTGAATACTGAACTTTAGTATAACTCGAAGGTATTCAAAGTGTTAATTATAGGCTACACACAAAACAGATTGTTATTAAATCTCTTTTATAGATCATTGAATTGATAGGTAGATTCATGGTGCGTGATACATTATATTTGAGCATTTAAAATTCATTAATGAGTAAGTATCAAAAAATGGTAGAAAATTTCACGGGTGAAATACTACAATGATTTCACATTTCTCGAGCGTGTGTTAACTTTCACGTTCGTTAATTAGATGTGCTGAAATATAAGCGTCTGCTAATTGTTCCCTTCGTATTTATTGTTGCTAGAAGTTCCTGAATTTGTATCAGTTGCGCACTAAGGCGATAATATACCTCTACTTACTTGATTGAAATAATATCCATCATCGTAACCGTAGTTAACACAAGTAGTCACAGCAAAATTTCATACAACACAGAACAGCAGTAAGTGATTGTGTTTTATAATAGTTTGATATTTTTTCCAGTGAATAGATCAGAACGAAATAATAATTTTCCGAAGGTTTTTTTGGGTGGCTCTTAATTATTTCATTTGAGAGGTAAAAATTTGAGAGAAAATACGTAATCGGTTTAAGTGACACGGAGATAAAACCTCTCCCAACTTTTTGTTCGTGAATTACAGACTACTAGAAATGACTTCATGAGCACCTTCAACGTTAAAATTATTTATGCCAATTCATTTATCCCTATCAGTGGCAATCCTTTCAAAGCGATGACGTGAATAAGCCCCTACTTTGAACTAAGTAGTGTTTAAAATTTGTAAATTGTATTCAACACTTTTCGAAACTTTTTTTGCCTTTAATTATTACGCAGTCATTCCTGGCGCTGGAGATGCTCACATTTTGTTATAATACACGAAGTACTATTCACTCAATTCCGTATTTCTTAATAAATCTACCTTCAGTAAAGAGATGCTTTTTCACACCATCGTAATGTAGTCTATACAGTATTTATCATAGTACCTATTATATCGCATCTTGACCATTACCTTGACGGTACTCCCTGAGCAAAATTAAAAAGGAAGCAAAGAGTCAGAAGAAACCGTCTCAGTTTGGTTTTTTCAAGGTACTCCAGTTCCCAAAAACCTAAAGGAAGTTGAGATGGGTTTTACTTTATCAATTTCCGTCTCAGCAACACCATTCAAACTCTCAAGTAAAGAATGGAAGGTAAATAATGCAGATGTCACTGATGCACTGGTGTCCATTCTAGATGAAAATAGGATAAAAATTTCATTCAGACAGTAACTGGTTCACTGGGTATCCTTTTGTTCATTGCAAAAATACTGAAAAATTGAAGATGCATGTACACCTCGCACTCGTTCAAAAAAATTTTCAGAGAATGATGAATGGGAGAAATACAAAGCAAGTTTGTCGGTGCTAACAATCAGCTTTAGAGTAAACCAAAAAAATGCATTGCACGAATTTTTCAAACAAATTTTGATCATTTTTCCATTCTCCGGTAGTTAGAATGAGAATATACCGAGTAGGTGTTCATTTAAATTATCTTAATTTTCCAACTATTTGGATATATGTAAAATATAAACTGTGCCCCACAAAGAAATTGGATCAATAGCATAGTATCGAAGCATAATTCTACGCGAGAAAAGACATTGATAGCAGCTTGAAATTTGATCAAAATGTGGCTTTCAAATTTGGGGGGCAATCCCAGATGGATAAGTTCCCTATACAGTTGTTGCATATATGCAGAACAAGTGAACTAATCCATATAGGACCGTAATGTAACCCAAAGGAAGTTGCAACCTATCTGAAAATTTGCTGGCATTCGAAACTCCAACCTCACTTTTAAAATTTAGTGTCCATTAACTAGAATTCACCGAGCGACCAGCCTTATTCGTGTCATACCAAAAGAAGTTATGCAAATTTAGCTTAGCAATCAGCTTTCTTCACCGTGGCGCGAAAAGCGTAATCAAGTCTCGTGAAAATATTGCCCGTGCTAAGCCCTAGAGAATATCTCTTCCCGAGAGTGGCTCAATCTGTGTAGTATTTTACCTTAGGTTAACGTTGTTTTTGAAAATTCTCAAAACCTGCTTCATTTCACCGAATAACTTTACGTTTACAAAGAGGAGGAAGATGGAACTATTAAAAATAATGAAGAATACAAACGTGCACTTGTTTAGGATATGGATCAAAATTAAAAACTAAATTTTTTCACTTTAAATAACAGTTTCTTGATGCATGTAATATCAAAACTTGCTTGGAAAATGAGATTTAGGTCGACTCTACTGGCTGTGCTTGAAGTCTATTTCATAATATCATGATGAATTCTGATTGGATATCAGAAATGCCTATTCTCATGAGCATGAAATTAAATGAGCTCGAGCGGCATAAAATGAATTTTAACGTGGGAATAAATTATTTTGAGGCAATGAATCGCCTTTGTGATATTAATCAAATTAATTTTAATGTGAAAAGAGCACACCTGTACAGCCGATGAATACGTCCAAATAAACTGCGAACAGAATATTTTTGCAGTGCGTTTAGAATAAAGGACTAACATTGAAGCGGAGACCTAGCAATCGGAAAAATACAAAGTTGGTGGCCGAATAGCTGTTCCGCTGTTAAATTTTTCGATCAGCTCTGACGATTTGAGATCCTGAATTTCCCCGATAATATCAGTTGTGCATTTTTAGAACTCCATTTCAGTGATCTTAAATCCTCGGAAGTAAATGAATCAAAATATACACCATTGTGAAACACAAGCCTACCTACCGAATCATATGAAAACTACTGATGAGCCCCATTTCTGCATGCACCTAAAGACATAAAATATACGCTAAGTGTTTTTAATTTAATAATTTGAAGTTTTAGATAGCAATACAATGCAAATATCTCTGTCATACTCTCATGTCATGCTGTGGAGAGAAAGTATTATAAATCAACATGTTCACAATTCATGTAATATTTAAATAGTCCACTATTTCGTTCGTTTTCTTTCCAGCAGCTGAAATGACAAATCCATTCAAAGCGAAGGTTTTTTTTACTATAGTTCACGACGATCCTAGAACGATTTTAAAATTTATTCAAAAACATTGGTCGAGAGAAAACAGAAACTTAACCGGAATGATTTGACCTTTGCATTTGAATTTCTTTCGCGTAAAAATGCTAATTACTTTCAGATAGTTTCAAAATTTTATGCACAGTATCGTGCATGAATAGAATCCCTATTTGATTCGAAACATTTTCCGTTCAAATCTTCATACCTCAGCAATCACGTTTATGAGCTACATCTGTGCTGAAATATATTTCCATTATTGAAGGTAATGCTTAATTCGTTACCTCGAGCAACGCCGGAACATTTATGCCCAACCGAAAGAAATTCCCGTTCGTTTTGAAACTACGAGAAACAGTGAACTAGCTACTATCGGGTAAATGTTTAATGTTTTCCAGCTAACAACGAGTCTAGTTTAGAATGCTATGACAGTTGGATATAGATCCACTGCGATTTGCATTTTGTAACCGTCAAAATAAATAAGTCGCTGTCAAAATCGTGAGCTCAGAAAAAGCGAACCGAATGCGATTGGATAACATGAGTTCCAGCAGTGCAGAAAATTATCAGCTTGAATTTCCCGGTCGTGCCCGCTGTCCCATGTGTTAGAGAAAAACGATATTGCTCAATTCTAGAGTGAATATTGTCGACTATTTTATTTAGCACAGTTAAAATTTACACTAAAAGAATATGGGCATTGTGTTACCACTATTACCAGCATAAAGTAAATCAAGCACTGAATGTTTTTAAGAAGATATGTCAAAAAAATAACCTGATGCAGCTGTCATCAGAAAACATGATGCTTCTCAATAATATCTTGAGGGGTTGACTTTATATTATAAAGCTTATTATAGTAAAATGGTAAATTTAGAATGTTAACTTGGCGTAGCTCTCTTTTTTTTCTCGTGGACTAACGGGATAATTTATTTTCGGATAAATAGGTGTGGGCGGTTTCATTCTGAACGTTTCCTTGCTCTCAAACGTTTACGTGCATAGAGGAACGGAATAAACTGTTTTCTTCCAGTTTATAAGCTCTTAATTTCGGTTGGATGGGAAACCTGTTGCTTCACTCGAAGTTGGGGCTTATTTCGATGCAGACAAGAGATCTGTAGCTTTCTCAATTATAGTTCGCTTGTCTTAGCGTACATAGAGGATCATTGGCTTGTGTCTTGGAAGAGTAATCGTAATTTCAGTGAAATTCGGCATTCAACATTTAAGTAGTATTTACTTTACAACATTTTTAGGATGAATGTGACATTTAGGCACTCCTTTTTTATAAGAGAAAAATTCTTATTCATTGCACTGACTTGAACAACACTCAGGTCCTCGCTAATGAATCCTTCAAAACCATCGCCTGTGCGCTTCAAACAAAAATGACTGCAACTTAGAGAAGAAATTCGATAACATGCAGCTTAAACTATTTTGAAAATCGGATTTAATATAGCATACTCTAGCTGTATTTATTATTCGTCATCAGTGTGGCCAAGAAATTGGCAGAGAATAAAAAAAAATTGTAGCAGAATAAAAATACCTCACCGTGAGCATGAAAATATCAATTCTTTTCGCTCAACATTCCATTGACATTTTTACCATTGTGCCTTCGTTCATCATATCTAATTTATTCCGTTCAGCTAGCGATTGCCAGACTTGTTTGGCTGCGGTCGCAAAAAAATTGAGTAATATGAGCACAGACAGATTTACCAGCAATATTAATATTAAAAATGGAGTGTCAACGATTTTAATGAATAGTCAAAGTTGAAGTCCGGGGATGGAATGGTGAATTATTGATAGTTGCAATGTGAATTATAGAGAATTGAATTCAGGCGAATCAATTCCTTTTGAACACATCGTCTATCGAGCGAAACACTTAATAGTCATTATTAATGTAAAACACGTTTTCACTATTAATCAGGATACAATTTCTTCGTTATAGTGAGGTACTATAATTTATAGAAAATTAATTAGTGTGATCTGTGTTTATGACACGAATTGCAATACTGTGAATTGAAAATATCATTGTGTTATTTAGCGTAGAGCTTTTATTTTCTTGAAGCAATAACTTGTTCCGAATCTTCACTTCACTCATTTAAACTTTACATCATACAATATTTCAATTCAAAAGCGCACAGTCATTGTAAGAATGTGAATAAAAAACGTGCTAAATTGTACAGCTGAGTGTGAAGAGCACAATGACAATCGTGAAGTTCATGATGCGTTGGAAAATTTGAAAAATAAGTTCTTCCAATGCAATATATTTGCTCGCTTTTCCATGCAAATTGATCTCATTTTTCTTGAGACAGCTTAAGATTTTGCATAAGCTTCTGCTCGAAAATAGGCAACGAAATGAAGTCTGACCACATTTTGTTGGAGAGTTTCGACTTTACCTTCAAGTTAAGGAAGCAATCTCATTTCCAGGGTATGGGAATCCCGGCCTTCCGAGTGATCGGTCTTTCTTCAAAAGGTCCCATCTGTTGGAGCTTCCGTCTCGCCATCGACGGCCTGTCTGCCTTGTTCTAGCGCTGACGGTTACGAGCAATCCTAGAAAAGGATTCGATCGTCAAAAGCACCCAAAATGTCAACATATTTCAAAAATTCCATCAAAATGAATGTAAAAAATAATAAGATTTTTACTAAAGCTAACGTAGGAAGTTCATAAATCTTACTCAAGAAATGTCATCGTTTTTTACCCGCATATACTTTATGTTGTAGAATTAGCCATGGTAGGGAGAATTAGCAAGACTTTTATTGCCTGACAGAATGATAAAATGCTACAGAATCGAACCACACTTTCAGAGAGGAAGAACCGTTTCATAAACTCACATTTTTTTCAAAATGGAATTGTGGCAATGTTTTATTTTCAAACGCCTTTATTAAAGCTACTCTCTCAAAAAAAATCGCAATAGAAATTTTTTGCGCGAGTTTCATATTCCTGTTGCATCGGTAAAATGAATAGAGCAGTTTGCGAAACATTTTTTCTTGTTTTAAATTTTATTGCTGTTGCGTGTAGAAATATTTTATTCAGCAGTGCTCGACCTGAAATCTCGTACACTGAAGAATTTCCTTGCTTATGGTTTGCTCTATAAACTGTTCATTAAAAAAAATGATTTCGCATCATTGATCAGGCCAAACCTAAAATTAACTATCGTATGCATTTCTGTAACGGAAGAAAATCCGTAGTATCTTGTCGAAATGCTGCTATAGACTTTTCAACTCTGTAGAAATTACTTTTGGAAGCTATAAGCCCTTGACTCTCTGATTTCAATCTCTCCCTGTCTTGTTTTTGAACAGCGAATCTCACCAAGGGAGACAAAGCTTCTGGTATAATTTTAGGTTTAGTCATTCACTTGATTGTTCAATTTCATTCTTCAACAATATGTCGATGATGATTACATCAATAATATGTTGATGAAGTGGTAAGTAGGTTGTAGTATGTTGTAATAGTGGTCATTTAATCTAAATAAAGACGATATTTAACTTCTGCCAAATATTTATTTCCAGCTGTATTATCTTCATAACTAGCCCCGTTGATCAAAACTGCAGTTGTACTGCCTGGGTGTCCTCGACGTACAAACTTCTCAATTTTCATTTACTATGATAGGATTGAATTGTAATGATTTACTTGAATCTTGATTAACTTACCTATAATGGTTAACTTATTAATGATAACTTAATGATACGGTTTAATTGGAAGCTACGTATTTAAATACTTATCATTCTTCTTTGCTTGCCTTTTCCAAAACGAAGCCTTTCCATTTTTCCCCCGCCATCTCAGCTAGAGTTGGCTGCTCCTGAGTTCAAATAGTCGTCGCGAATTGAACGCCGGCGTTTTATGCCAGCATCAAATAATACGTTACCTCCAAAATGCGCTAGCAGAAATGATATTTACCCTGTTTATATAAATGATCATTCGGGAAATATCGAATACATCGATGAAACGCATCAGTAGTGTTTTCGGTGTTGAAACGACGCATTTCATCATAATCCTGACTTTAGATGACGAGCAGACCTGGAGTGGCATGCAGGTGTTCATCGTCGTTAGGTGCGCTCGCCGAGGCACAGTGGCTAAGGCATCGCCCTTCCATGAAAGTGTCGAGGGTTCGAATCCCGGCTCTGCGCGGCAATTTCCCCTTTGGGTAAAGGGAAAACTCAAGCACAATACCCCACTCTACCCAGGTGTCGGAAATGGGTACCGGCTTTACGGGGGAAACCGTCATGGTGTCCTATATATTTATAAATGTAGTGTTAGTTATAAGGCATTTGAAAACCAATACACATGATGATATGTATCAGGCTTGATTGGAAATAAAGCATCCTTAGATGCCGATGTTTTGAGTCCTGCCGCGTGCTTGACGTTCTAGAGGCTCTGGCAGGCTGGTTATTTTTTGGCATTTCTGCATTTTTTTCTCAGGTTCATGAAATCTGAAACTTTATTTGAAGTATTGTTTATTTGTGGAGCAGAACATGAGCTGGTAATTTTGATCTAATGATTATGGAAACAGTTTCTGGTCCCTTAATTCAGCTTTCAGGAATACTCTGACCTCTGAATTTCATTTACCTTGCAGCCGAGTTGGCAGCTTGAACGTGTTGACTCATTTCAACGGGTTGAATCAGTTAAAATACGCTGAATAGTATGAGATTTGCAATTTTAAAAAATCGCACGAGGATATATGATTTTCAGAATGTTTTTCTCACTATTTGTAGGTCAATATGCAGTTAGAGCTATTTTCAACATGTAGTATTTTGTTCTTGATATGTTCTATTATCAAATTAAAATTAGTGTATTTAAATGAAAGGATTGGCACAATTTAATAAAAAATTAGATAACATATTTTGGACCCAGAAAAAATAATATTTCAGTTCACTCCAATAAACTGAAACTGAGAACCTTTGAGTTCACTGAACAATAATTTCTAAGGGCATTCATGCACTGAATGCTGCCGAATTTTCTCGATCAGTAAACGGTTAAAATAATTTTTTCATATTCAGAACTGAGAAGCAAAGTTCAACTTGCCTACATTCTAAGCTGCGGGAAGGAGTCAAAATTAGACCGTTAACAAAATATTTACCCTCTGCTTGTGTTCAGTTCTTCAGCTTCATCGTTAAACATTGCAGTTTTCATTCAAAGTCTGCCATTTTTCTCCATGGTCTCCCTATTTGTTTTTGTTGTATTTGCAGTTTTGCTATAAGTTGCACTCTTTTTGATATTCATTTTCTAATTTGAAGATTTAAGAGACGGGGAACTGAAGGAAAACTTGAAAAAAATCACCTGTAGAGAAAACTTTGAGCGTGGGATGCGCATCCTCAGAAAAATTTCCCAAGTCTTTTTGGTGAGAGTTTTTCTGAACTAATTTGTACCGTTCGCAAATAAGTTAAGATGCAATAAAATATTCATTAATGAAGTTTTAGGGAAGGGTTATATAATGCCTTATCAGCGCAAAATAAATGAGCAAAGGATTGAAGGCAAATTGATCAATTTTAAGAAGTTCAAGCTCTACATGAGAATGGGGTAGCTCATTTTTTTCTGATCTTTCACCTTCATTAAATTTGTGTGAGCATGTTTAGTAAATGATACGATCGACTGTAGTATTCAGTTTATTAGTCTTCGTTAGAACTGTTCTACGACTGGACTACTTAAATATACGAAACATTTCGGTCAATTTGCCATGTAAACATACCTTGAATAATTTTGTTATTGTTTTAAATGCAGCAAGAATCCGTATATAAACTGCTTTTGCAAGGATTTATTTTCTAATAATAATTTAGTTTACACGATTGGTGGATATATAGGTAACATTTATTCGATTGTAATTTTGCTGTCAGATCACACCATCGCAATATTTGGAATGTAAAAGAAATCCATGCGATCTTCCATTCAATTAACGAGATATTTTTATTCTTTGATGTCCAGGTAGTATTACATTTCTAAAAAGCCTGATGCTCTATATCGGATGTATCATCAAGCACACTTGCTTTTAAATTCCAGCAAAGTAGATGAGAAAGCCTGCCATGAGCTAATAACAATGATACTTGCTCCGCTGACTGAAAATCGATCAGCGATAGCCACTTATGCATGCAAAGAGAGCCTCGTTAGGCGCCTCACTGACAGCGAGTGATCCATTATAGCAGGTTATGTCGAGGAAGGCTGCCAGATTGCCTTTTTTCGGACTAAAATGATCAAGTTTAGGCGTTTTAAACTAGAATTTGCCAATAAAGAGCACTCACAATCTATCAGAACCGCAGGGTTGCTGGATTTTGAGAGCTTTACATGAGCAGACACTATTTTCAAAATCCATGCATATATGAGAACTTCAACCGATAAAAAGGCTTCGAACTTGATACTCAAGACCTAATCAACTCTACGCACATTGAAAACCATCTAAGGCAAATAGGTTATTTTTTCCGCTTAATTACCAAAGTAGGCAGTCAGCTTTAATTCTAATTGAAAAAATCATTAACGAGTAACTAGAGTTTGATTTTTTGTGAAAAAAGTAATGCAAGTCTGTCCAAAACCTAAACATCATAATACCTTTTTTGTTGCATTCTGTTTTTACTATTTTCTGGCAATATACGCTAAATAAAAATGCCATACTGAATAAGCCTGACACACGTAACTGTGACAAGACTAGACGAATGCCATGAGAAAACTTTTTTCGGTACCCGTAATATAGAAAAAAAATTAAGATGCAATCAAATATTCATAATGAAGTAAAGTATTCTATAACGTTTCATCAGCGAAAATTTAATAGGCAAAAGAATGATGATAACTTAATCAATTTTAAATAGGTCATGTTTTACACGAACATGACGTGGCTGATTTTCCTTCTGACCTTTTACATTACGACAAACGAGCCAGTAAAAATTGTATAATTTGTAAAATTATTAAAACGAAAGGGCATGGTATGATTAAAATTACACCAGTGTATATCAGTGTGAATATTCGAAACGTTAATGTTAAATCAAGTAGGTCCACAAAAAACTATAGGCACATGTTTATTTTAAGAATAGATTTTTACACTTGCAGATAGAAAATCGTTTTTGGTTCGTAACTTTCGTAAACGTTATGGGACTCTGGAAGTTAAGTTACTGTAAATTGGGTATTTATCAGTAAATGAAGCTTCTAGTGCCCTCAATTTGCTTACGTTTCTAGTTTTATATCATGTTTTTTTCACTGTCCCAAAATATTGTTCCAATAAAACCTGGAAGGAAGGATTTAACAGAGCATAAAAACAATTTCAACTTCGAACAAAAAGCATCTCACTTAGAGTAGAACCGTTCTATTAGAATAACATCCAATAGCAATATCAAACTCGTGAATTTTAAAAAACATCAACAACGTACTGCGGAGATCAGAATTCCGCCTTGAACTGAAAACTATCTCCTCGTATGTAAGTCATTTGCTTAGATTGAAGAATTATTCAAATATCTTAGAAGATCGTAAATTCGAAAACTCAACAAAACATTAGATGTGCCATTGTTCACCTCTTGTAAAGTATCTGAGCCTTAATCTCAATTTAATCTCTTTTTTTTAAAGTGAGTTACGAGCGCTTTGATTCCTTGAGCTGCTGTCTTCATTACTTATCATCTCGTGAGGAAAATTGATCGAAGATAAGAAAGAGTGCATGTACAAAAATGAGTGAGACTTAATGAAAGTCAACTTACAACATTTACGATTGATCGTAACATCAAAACAGATGAAATAATGTAAGCAGCCTTACTCCTAGCGAATCACTTCGGCTCAGAGAGCGAGCGGGCTGATGTAGAGTCTGTGGAGGGTCGCTAAGTTGAGTCCTTAAGATGGCATCGTCTCTTAAATACGCCGTGAAGGAAGGCTTCTCAACGTGCCCCTTTGAGGACCAAGTTATGGCTCTAAATTGAGGCTAGGGAAGTTTTCGCTCGAAGACAGACGACTAGTCTCGGGTCACGTCAAGTTTGCGAAATAGGAACGTATGGGAGAATTGGAATGATATTTGTCTCTGTTTTCTCCGCAAGCTTCCACTCGGTAGAAATTTCCGAATACATACATTTACACAAATGTGCATATTACCGATATGAACAAAATTCTAAATTAGGCTCAAATAAACGTATTACATGCACGCACAAATGTCTAATTTTCAAACAACTATACATATTGAATGTCTGTCCGTAAATCTAAATTATACAAATGATTAAATATTTACTCAGTTCTCGGAAACGACCTCACGAACATCTCAAAAACACATACTAGGTTTTAATAAGAACTTTTCAAAAAAACTTTTCCTCAGAACGATTCTGCATTGAGCTAATCAGTGTACAGTATTAATTACAATGCTTCCCTCATCTGAGTTAAATATTAGCCAGAAAAAGAGAGATATGCGTCCTAGGCTTGATATATTCGCACACACCATTATAGTTGATCAGACCCTCGCGTTTAACTTAGTACTTGTGTGGATTAATTCCCAAAATTGATAATGATTGTAAAGCTGTGAATTCTGTAACTGAGCTTGTAAAATATTGGATTTGGAATATTGGATTTGGAATTATGAAAAATTATTTCTGCTATCAGTTACTCGAGAACTTTTCTGGTTTCATATGTTACTAGAAATAAATTAGATGAAATGTGACAAATTTTGAAAAAAATTGTTGTTGTCTTTGACTTAGAATTTGTGTGATACATAATTTATGACGTCACAGCAATTATTTAATGAATTTCACTGTCATCTTGGGTAATAAAACCGTCAGCATTATTTTTTTAGCTCACATCCATAGTATGTTTACCAACGCATTCACAGAAACGTCTACTTATTTTTTTCTGTCTGAATTACTCATTGTGAATTAGATAGTAGCAATTATTTCCCCAAAAGCACGAAGTCGCGAAGAAACGCTCAATCGAACGAATCCGTCATTGCTCAGTATTAACTAATACATTACTGAGTTGTATGTTTATGCTTCCACTCACTATTTTTTTGGTTATACACAATGACTTAAAGTATTGTGAGCTTCGGGAAAAACTTCGATCGCATACGGGATGGATAATAAAATCAAAAGGAAATCAGCAGAGCAAATTTTCAAGTTTCGCATTGCTCATTGCTAAATGTGATGTCACATCATGCAAACGCAAACACTTTTAGGACTACGCAAACTGCTTGCGACTTACAGAAATGACAAAACGTTTTAAGTGTGACACCTGTAAGAAAACATTTGCTTCCCTTAATTGTGAAGCAATGAATTTTCAAAGAACTCTAAACATCAAGGCGTGAAAATAACTACGTGACGATTGCATTCATCGGTGTATGAATACCAGAAACATTCACTCTTCGATTAACCGCCCGCTAATCCGATAAAACTCAATACACTAATGGTACGTTGATTTTCCAATTCCCCCAATCTGTCGAAATTCTCATAACGAGGCAGTTCAAGTACGAGAATTCATGATCGTAGAAACTCTTAACTGAAGAGCCGTGTTTTTTCCCGACAGTTTTTTAAAGGAAAACGTTTCGGTATTTGTTGGCCTATCGAGCTCGTTTTAACGCATGAGACGCTATTTTCTGGCCGGTAAAAGGACACTTGACTCGGAAGAGCACTGCGTCGACCTCATTATGCCCATAATTGATGGCTCTGAAAGGGTCCAAGAGACTCTTCAAAATAACGGTTGTTTCAAAGAAACAAAATAAGCCTCTATGTAAATGATCCCAACATTTCCAGAACGAACGTTGGTTGATCGAAGTCTTTACCTTGTTTTAATTGAATGGAAATAAAGAACTGAAAAGAAACCATTGTTAAATATTTTACTTATGTTCAAATAAGGTACGTTTATCTAGCATTTTTTCTTTTATTCCTTGATTTTTGATAGTTTTAATAGCCTTAGAAAATATATTGAACCAGAAACTCCTTCAAAAAATAGTATATGATGTCAAACTTTTCCAAAAACTCTTAAGAGATTGAAGACAGTTTTCATTCAATTCTATTTTCAGATGATAAATTAAGAGAAAGATGCATAAGAGAGTTTACCTTGAGTTAAATTTGTCACCTAAACCTTGATTTCGTTTCTGTTTTAGAATGAAGTGTTTTCTAATTCCTTGCAGGAAGCACCTTAATTAATGGTTACATGGTGAGAAATATGAAAAACTTTCCTTCAATTATACGTGGGACATTGTGGATTAAGCGAAAGTGGGGGATTATTATCTTTTATGATTGGCATCATCGATCAAATTGATGAATCATTAATATCGATCACGGAATAAAGCCTGAAACGATTGTAATACGAGCACGAAATTAGGATGAAAATTGTGACGAATTGAGCTATCGAGTTTACCATCTACTGACACATTCCTTATATGTCCATAAGTCATTAAATGCATTCTTCCAGCTACGTTCGTTGTAAGACTATAACACACTGTTGTCTGTCGAATATTTTTTTATGGGATAGTGCTCACAAACGATGAAAATGTCTTCTAGTATTTTGTGTACAATTATTTAATCAAGAAACCTGTCCCCTGTCCATTTTCATTAAACACGTAAGAAGATAATAGCAGAACAATTTTTTATAACGCCATACAGCGGTCAATTCAAATTGAAAAATAAATACATTTTTAAAAGTTCTAAGGCTGAAAATATTGTCGAAATTTTCGGCTGCGGAATTTGAGCGATGTGATAACAGTGTAGGCTTTAGGCTTGGCTTTATTCTGTACATGTCATTATAGAATTGAGGAAAAATCACGAGCTTCACGAGAAATGCGTCTGTATAAACTCCTTTCACATATTTTTCAGGCTGAGGTAGGAGCTTCTCAAGAAAATCAGAAATTTTTGTTCCTGCTGTGGAAATCAACCGAACAAGCTCAGCTGTTGTTGGTAATGAAGGAAACTGTTTATAATCACGAAAATTAGAGACATTTTTAGAATGTAAGAAATGTGACTCATAGTACGCTGCCTAAGTTCATATTGAATTTTAATTTATTACTAAAAAATATTCACGTAGCACTTTATTGAGTTGAATAATATGTATGCTACAAATCGGATGTAAATACTGAGGAAAAAATGAAGTATCTGATTTTCCTTTCTGAAATGAAGAGAAGAGCAGCCGAGCTCTCGGTGGATAACATGGAGTAAAAATGAGATTCACTTCAATGAGACCAATTTCAGCCGCACATGACAGTGAGAGTCAGAGACGTCACAAATGTCATTTTTCACAAATAATGGGTTGATTTAGTTACAGTGATCACGTGCATTTTTACGCGGACGCGTACGTCACAAGCGGAAAAAATATTTTTTTAATAGAATATATTATTGCGTGACCTGGAAGAATTCCCAGAGTGTAAGCTCATTAGTACAGCCACGGTTGAAATCTACGCGATAAACCTGTACATCATTTTTATTCATATCAATCGTTGTACTCAGTCAATGAACAAAGATATTTGAACACTGGGACAGAAAAAAAAATTAAATTAACAAACTTAGAAAATCCACGTAAGGGAACAATGTTGACTGAATTACCGAGGAATTAATTGTTTTGAGAGGGACCGATGCTAAGCATGCCGGTGTGGAATACTGTGAACTACTGTAAAAGTAATCTGGTGAGAGGCATGATCCAGGCTGCAGTGTTTTGCTTAATAAATCGCTAGCATTGATCTGCTTTGACTCCATGTTGCATTATCATTTTTCAAGGTGAACTTCCAAGGAATTGTATGATAGAGCACCTCCAAACTTGATCATCACCACTGTGCAACGTCAAGGAGTAAATTTCTTTCCACGTATAACAATTAATTACCTCCCTTTTCCGAAGCCCTAAAGTGAGGTTTAAACCATCCATTTATTATAAACGGTAGAACTGTGTGCTGCAGTGCTTGTCCACAGGATGATATGCAATTGAAGAATAGGAATTTTTTTATATGGAGCAATGTGTCGCTTGATATGAGTATACGATAAAAATCAAACGCGTGCAAGTTTTGTGGGAAGAAATAACAATATTACGCGAATATTTAAATCGACAACTATACACTTAGGTTGAAAATGTAATACTTGTTCTTGTAGTGCATTGTTTAAATGAATACGAAGACAAAATGTTGTTCCTGATGATGTAGCTCCTCACTTTAAATTGTCTAATAATATATTAAAGGGGATGCGACATAATTGGATCGACGTTTATCAAGAAGTTCATTTGAAGAAAAATGTAACAAATTTCGCGTCGAAGACGTTCAAATATCTCGCAAGTAAAATTTGACGTTATGGAGAAGAAATAAGTATTTGTACACCTAAACAGTACGTCATCGGAGAGTGCTGTTGTGGTTTCTATCTTCGAATTCACCTCCCATTTCTCAGAGAATCTTATTCGTCAATGCTGGGTAATTTTTGGTTGGTTTCATATTCAGTTATTATTGAAAACATCACTGCAAAGTAGCTTGGAAAGCAAAGGTTTGAAGATAGAATAACGGCTGAAATTACTGCTACCAAAGTTAAAATGCCTCGCTCTCCATTTACATAGGAATAGTTAATCAGTATGTCCCAAGCGTTAATTTCATTTCTATAACAATGCAATGAGTATCATGCGTTCGAGTGTTTTATCATTAATTCCTCCATCTACACTCTTGCTTCCTCACGTTTTATAGGAAATTTGATTTCATGAGAAAGAATCAATAGTGACTCTAGTGATGTTTCCTACAGCTTATATTCGGAACTTTTTCCTCGTAATGTTTAAAAACTGAATGGAATCAAGATTTTTCCATGTGTGTCTAGAAGGCTTCATTTCGTGCGTTCAAAGTCTTCATTCTGCACCGTTGACAACTTGTTTGAACTTTGTTGACGCCTTAATTAAAAGGCACTGAACTATTTTGATGGCGCTGCTGCTGGAGCTGCCACTCTGCAGTCACGAACTCACGAGACTAATTTCATGTCGACTTTGATGTTAGATCACTGAAGGAAATAAACTGGCGCGAAAAGATGAAATGCAAATAACGTTGGATTCTCTTCTCCCTACGTAAGATAAAACAAGGTATTTCAATCATTGAAGCATTATTTTAGCATCTGCTATTCAAGGGAACAAACTGAAACAACGGTTTGTGTTTCAGTAATAGGGTCATGGAGCGCAATTCCTATCATGACCAAATTAAATATAAAACAAACCTGCTAATAGCAGGTTTATTTTAAGGGACGGCATTTCAAGGTACAGGTGTACCAAAAAAGGTTTCTTGGTATTATAAAATATGCATTTAGTATATCTAAAATTGATGGAGGTATTCTCCGTGAATGAATTATGATAAAAACGTGTAAATAGCACAGTGTCAGCGTGTTTTGAAATCGCACAAATAGTGACTTGCTCCTGACGAGCTTCAATATTGTAACTGAAAAAATATCTTACAGAGAATTAAAACGCACTAACCAATGAGGCAAACTTTGCATACTTAACAACATGTTTCCGTCTGAGAAAACTTGGTATAGGGGCAAACTTACAATGCGGTATCAGTTGAATCTTGCAACTATGGAAATGGAGAACTAGTCTATAATACTGACAGATGCAAGTATCGGATGAAAAACTTTCAGGTTAAATCTGACTGTTGCACTCTCATGTAGAGATGAGAAAATAGACAGGAATAAGACCCCCGAACCAAACGAAAAATTGAGTCACTCATGATGAAGGGTTCAGGTGTAACCATATTCAGGATTAAAATACTAACAGAGAAGTAAAAATTTCAATTTTTGTAAGAAAAAACTTTATGTGATAATTACAACTCAGTTCATCTAATACAGAAGGTCTTTTTTTAAGTGCGCTCTTAACGTTGCTTGTGAATTTGCAGTTATAAATGAAAGAAATGAGTTTTATGGCGTTCCCTCGGTAGATCTTAACATAGAGACCTCTTCAAGATCTTTATTTTATGGTATAGGTAGGTACACTTGAAAAAAAATCTTCACGTAGTAGGAGCATCTACTACTAATTGAAATTGTTCATATCGTAAATTATTTTGGCATATGTGTTCAAATCAAAGTTATATTCAAGTTATCGAACTTGAACGCAATTGAAAGTTGAATGATTTGGAAAGAAATATATACAACTATTCAAACTCAGGACACATGTTATAAATGCAAATCGCATTTCATCTGCCAATATCTAGCAGAAAAAAAATATTTTTCTTCCTTCGGGTTGGATGAGAATAAACAAAATCTCCGCAACATTAACCCACGCCACAATTCTGATGTGAGAGACCGTTTGCACAAACGAAAGAAAAAACCAATCTCTGCTCAGAGAAAATATTGTTGCTTTGAATTGCTTATTCAAATAGATGAACTATTATTTCCAATCAAAATGCATGCGATGAATTTTTCCCCCTATTTATACCCTGAATTTTGAAATCACGAATCAATGAACCAAAACAAGTTTGGATAAATCTCACGTTCCGAAACCTCCATTGAGCTGTGAACGCAGATTTGTTTCGCTGATCTCTTTCACTGATTACGCAAACGCTGCCTATATCGATGAAAAGATCTCGTTTCTGACCATTGGTCGGGCTAGAACTCTTGCCTTTGATGAACCATCGTTATTTGTTATTTTCCTGTGAGACTAAATTCTATTTCCAGGAACGTTTCATGCCAGAATTTGCAGAATCATAGCAATGAAATCGACGCACTGAATTTTTCAACAATCTGTGTGCTTTCTTTTACTTACTCGGAATTCTTCACTTGAATTCAAAGAACCCGTTTTCATGCGCAGGTCCAAACGAAATAAAAAACTTCCAACGAATTTTATTGTCATGTAAGTCTACGCTAACTGTTGAACCACATAAGAAGGAACTCGTCAAAATTGAACTTTATCGAGCGCAGGATCCCGAAAAAAAGTTTCTAAAGGTCCACGTGCTTTGCATTACTTTAATGTCAACTACCGAGCTCTAGAATTGAGAGTCGGGCTACACGATGACATATTATCATAAATTTAACCAATAAACATCCAAAATAATACAATTATCACTATTAGCACAGTAAAATAAAAATATGAAGGGCGCTTCCAATAATAATGAAAGGTTTGTTAACTCCAAAAACAGTAATTACTAAATTCTTTAGATTCATTCATGCTGGTTTGAATTGTTTAATCTAACTATGCTAAAAGAATAAACTTGGAATCATCAAACGCATGTCCACTGAAAAATGTTTAATGTTTGTTTTTAGAGAAATAATTTAAAATTACGGTATTGGGAAAAGGACTTCTACAGAGAAGTAGACAATAGTTTCTCAACATTTGAACCCTGCCAAATAAAGAAAACTTACTTGTTCGTTCTAAGATTTTACAGTATTTAAATTTAGGAGGCCATTTTATTTGTAACCATTACTCTTCTAGTTTCAGTTGCCACAGCAGATTACTCGGGTACATAATTTTTTTTAATACAGAAGTGTTGAGCACAGTCTCAAAATATTATTAGTATATCATATTTTGAAATGTTCTTAAACATATATCGTACAGCTAATATTTATTGAAATGGTTGTAAGTTGTCGACAAATATAAGTATGATACATTAGTTGAACTTAGTGACCATGATTTCAGCAGCATTTAAGTTAACGTTGCACTAGTTTTCAAGTTCATATACTTAATGCTCTAATTCATTCTCTTTCGCAATGCCATATTGATATGATGACTTGATAAAATTACAGCGATTTGCTCTCATGTTAAAAGTCACAGCAATAGCTGGAATATACTTACTGTTCGCTAGTAAGGAAAAATACCATTCATTGTTCGAGTATTGAAAAATGAGATGCTTAAACTTTAGTATTGTCAATTTGCTTCTAATTTTTTTTTAATATTCAGTGAATATGTATACTGCCTAAGTCGATATTAGTTCAAAACGACTTATAGCTCAAAAAGAGCCAGAAATGAAACTTTGATAATCACACATTTGTCAGCAATAATTGAATCTTGTTATTGTAAGACCTTCTAATTGTTATTATCTTGTTATTGTATAACAAGAGCGATTGAGTGCTACAATGAGCGGTAGTGCTAAAATAACTGCAATAAGATTATTTGCAGCCTTGAAATGTAGTGTTCTGTATGCAAATACACACACATACTGCGGTGTGCAAGTCCGCTAACGTGAAAAATGTGGGACAAAATTGGTTTAGCAGTTCAACTGCCGCGTGACCCACCGGTGGTCACATAAGGATTTTCATAATGCTGCTGATCGACCAGTATGTCACAAACTCAACTTTCAAAAATATTTAATGGAAAAACGAAAGAGTTACGATCTATTTAATGCTCGTTATTTTCAAAATCTATCTCTAAAATTGACTCTAATTTGAGCTGAATATTGAACTTCAGTTTAACCCGCCGCAGTTATCGTGTCAACGATACCCTTGGTTAGCAAAATTTCATACCTGCAAAAGTGATACGTCTCTCAGTTTAACTCTGTTAAATGTTAAATTTTCAAGTATATTTAGGTATCAAGCAACGCAAAATTCAACAGTTTAATCTTGTAATTAGTTCCAATATAATCATCTATCACGTTTTCTCGGAGGAAGGCCTGTTAAACGAAATCTTTCCTTTAGTTCAATAAATATAATGCAAGGACAATAATTTCTTGATTTAGTCTCAGGTTTTTAGTGTGTCAGTCTTTAGCGAGGTTTTCATTGCTTAATTACCTTCCCCAGGCCGAGCTTGAGACTTTTTCATTGTATTATTGAGAAATTCATAGCTGCTGCTAAACACTAAAGATTTACAAGACACAGCCTCTCTCACGAGAGGATTGATCCTCAGCAGATCATATTTACTCTACTTTTTTCTTCGTAAATAACGTACATCTCATGGATTTGAACTTTTATGACGAAGGCAAAATTCTGGTTGAGGAAAAATAGTCATAGGTAAAAAATAATTTACTTCGCTCTAATCGCCAAGTGACTGCTGTTATTTTTATTCATGAACTACACAAATGCATACTACCAGGGTCTGATACAGAGTGTCATCAAATCAAACAGAATACGGTCATTTGAGAATGTACGATTACGTCATTAACAGGAAAAATATTGAACACATCCTGAAGGCTAAGCACATATTATTACATCCATGCTACCATTATCTTGCACCTCAATCGTCACACTTCTAATTCTTTTTCTATATTCAAAGGCTACCTCTCGCCTTTTTGAATGGTCTAACTATACGATAATTTTGCATCATATTCAAATCGATGTACAATAATTGTATATTACTTAAAAAACTAATGACAACAATTGTTTAATGCATCTGGAGCAAACGCAGCTTGTGTAAGAGTACTCTCCCCGATGTTAGTCTTTCAGTAGCTTTCAAAATCTATTCAGCTACAGTATTGTTTCTTACTTGCAAAAGGTAATTATGTTTTTTATAAAGACTTCCTGAAAAATCGTTCAATTGAATACGTAGGCTTTTTTAGCAGGTGAGATGCAACCGAATACTGTGCAAACAAACTGATATGATTTTTAAGCCTTTCCTTTATATCATCCCATGAGTAGAGGTGTTGCCTTACAGATTCATCTATAGAATCTCGTCAAAATCAGCCTATTGAAATTAGCGCGTGATGTTGTTCATAATTAAAATTCTATTGAACAACTACTAATGAGGCTTAGTATGAAGTTAAAAGTCACGCTGAACAATGAAGCTTCCGACCCTCCTCCCCCGCTTTCAGCCGCTCCGTTGGTCATCACAGAGCGAAGTTCTCCCTTCAATGAATTATTGACACCAAAAAGGAACCAAAGCGTTGACGTATCATCTACACTGTACAGCCTTAAAATTTTAGACCAACTTTTCTTTTTTGCTGTTAAAAATAACGAACAACCGAAAAATATGCGCAATCAGCGGTCAGGACAAATGGAGTCTCCATGCTCGCCGGCGCAAGGCTGTTAGAGCAGAAAAGGTTGACGCGTATGGATCTTTTAGAGTTGCCACTACACTTTGGTGGAATTTTCTCTCGGCTCTCGTTTTTGGCCAACCGGGAGATTTTGAAACATGGTTCAACCTAATTTTGAGATGATCCTGGCATATTTTTACGTATTTGTAAGTATATTGTTGCGAGTGTAATCATTTCTAACTCATAATGTTCCATATAATGGATCAATTTCCAATTGAGTGATATTAAAATGAAATAGTTTAAAATTTTTATCATATTATGTCAAAGCCCGATTTTTCTGGAGAATTATTAGAACTCGAGACTTTAATTTAAAACTCTTTATTATCTCGACAAATTTTTTTACCAACGAAAGACTGTCAGCTTTGATTTAATTTTATTCAGCAGTTCTACAATTGCCCCACACAAACTGTCTAGCGAGTAATAGTTTTCTTCAGACAGAGAGAACAGTTCCAGCTCATTGGTTGATCTGAAGCCTTCTAATTATGCAGAGGAGTTAAATTGGGTTTCACAGTCGTGACTTTACGAATAAGTGGTTATCAAAAATTGTAAAATTTGGTTTTCGAATAAATTCATAACTCATGTATCGATACCACCTCTTTTTCTGACGCCAATGAGTTGGAAGAAAAATACGTTCATAACTGATGACCTATTTGGTTTCATTCCATGCGACACACTTATTTGATACAAAAATACAAATTTTGAACACTCGTTATGACAGAAACTCAATTCTGGCTGTGGTTTTATAGGAATACATTGCAGAAAGTACAGCATCTGCCACGATAAATTTAATCATATAATTGTGTTTTACGAAAACTTAGAAACCTACTTCCTGGATGCTCCTCGTGAATAAATTGCAATAACTCACTGAAAACTGGCATATTGATCTTGAATTTATAGATTCAATTTTAAGCTTTACCTATGTTGAATACATACCAATTTAAAACGAAAATTATACAGTTCTCTCGCAAGTCATTTCGTAGAGGGGATAAAATATCTATAAAACATATCAAGATGATGGTGACGTCAATCTTTATCGTACTCACAGTTTCCCTTTATCTGTTTCCTTGTCAGGAACATTGAGGCCCTGATTTCGCTGCTCTGAGGGTGGGACGTGGGAAATTGAATGACGGACGTGACGACGCACGTAAACCGATTGATGAGTATGAGAAGAAGGAGACGGCTGTCCGGGGAGCTTTGTTCTGCCTCGAGCAATTTTGCCGGCTGCGTCGCGTGCGCTTTTTATGCGACACCTCGGCCAAGCACTGATAGATTTTGGCCGTCCAGGCTCCCTCGCAAATTTTGGTGGATGCTCGACGTGTGCATGCGATGCATGTAGTGTATCTGATGTTTAACATTTATTTCGTTTCATGTTCATTGATTCATTCCTATTTAAATAATTGAAAACCTTCGAAATAAAGTTAAGATTGCACTGTCTAGTTGAACTATTTTGACTAAATGATATCCAAATCGCAGAAATCGAGTGCTGTTCCAGAAATCAAGTGTTTTTATATATCAATGTTATATAGAGGTCACTATCGAGTTGGAATTGGAAGAGTTGAAAACAGAGAATGAACTCAAACCCAGAGCATAACTGTCTCATTTGAATGCGTCTGATAAAACGACGTAAAAATATTTTATACCAGTTTTAGTTCTTAAAATTCTGCTACATTTACCAAATATCGTCATCATACGTTCAACTTGTGGTTCACTAATTTTTAAAGTTAATTCATGTGCAACTCAAATCAAAGAAATGAGATAGAAAAGCAGTAAAGGACTCGGAAACAACAACAAAGCACAAGCTTACGGAGGATACTGCACTTTTTTCACGTGAAGGTGAAAGAAACTGTTTTTTCTCCATGCTATCTATATCTCTTATTTTTACCCTTGAACATAATACGCTGTATAAATAAAGAATTATAATAATAGAATAGGAGGCATATGGTTCAGTTAGGTGAAACAGCACACATTAATTAATCCTACAATTTTTAATCTTAGCTTATCGCTTCATCACGGTCAATTATTGTTCGGCAGATGCCTCCCCTAGCACGAATAACAAGTTTGAGTCCGCCGTAAAAAAAAAACCTTCTGCCGCATGACCCAGAATATCTTGAGATATTTTCTCTCTTTCATTTTTAAAGAAGTGCTTCAAAGCTTGAGCTCTTGGGTGAGGAAAATGCAGTGTTTGTCTCCAGAATTCTCAAACAGAAAAATAGAATGTGTTGTTTTCAGGCACTGAAGGAGATTATATTGGCAGCTTTTGAAACGTTTAATTTTTGGAAATTTCTGCTTTACGTGTGTGCGCAGTCGTGTTACAAAATGATGGGCACATTCTTAAAACTAATTTTGTTTCATTAAAAACAAGAGTCGAAATTTGTAATATATACGAGCTCGAATTATTTTTCTTTCCTGTTGAGCAACATCGGCAAATAATTTTCATGGGCTGAAAATGACAACTCACGCAATGACAGATGTGCGACATCGT
The DNA here is from genome assembly GCA_030386875.1 of Morinoia aosen. NCBI lineage: Eukaryota > Metazoa > Arthropoda > Malacostraca > Amphipoda > Talitridae > Morinoia > Morinoia aosen. Next base: position 18,558,638 of record CM059557.1, on the reverse strand, counting down.
CTGGATTTACTCCAAGTTTTGTGAAGGTTCAATTTTGGACACAACAATACTCACAATTTTTTTTAACACGCTGGAAAGATTTGCAAAACTATCGAGAGCCTTAACATTCAGTGATTGACAATAGCAAATTTCTAAAAAAAAACAGGTGATCTGAATTAATTCTACCGTAGGACCATCCTATTTTACACTACAACATGTCAAATTGCAAAAGCGCTAAAAAATTCTCAACTTTCACTCTGTTGTATCGGCTAACCAACAGTTGCAGATGGTGATCACTGAGTGCTCAGAATAAGAAATGCAATCAAGGTGGCAGAAAATATTTACAATCAATGGGGACCTCTACAATTGTATCTTTACTGATCAAGATATTAAATTGTATTATTACAAACCTCTACAATCCTTTCTTTGGGGCAGTAGAATATCTGTAAGGAAATAAAATGTTAAACTTCCAAAGTTACATATTGATTTTATTTTTTGCACTTCGTCTCAACAACGAAAATGTTCTTCTCTGAAATAGAAATCCATGGTTTCCAATGTTTTCGAGCTGGAGGTATATCGAGCATAAATGATGAATGATACGAATAAACTTGACAAAATTCTTCATAGTTTTTCCTCACCTTATTTTCCCTGGTTAATTCCCTCGGAAGCCATGAGCGCGTTTTGTTTAACTCTTGCTTTGATGGATTTGACGTTCTTCAGCGAGGGAAAAGTTCAAGGCAATAACTCTGAGTATGAGCTTCGGCAGTTCTAAGTTTTGAAACTAATTGAAAGTGAGATGACCCTTAAATTTTGAAGCTTTCAGCAGCTTGCCAATCTCAGGTTTTGTCTTCCTATACGCAACTCGGTGCAACAATAACTGATATAGGTTATGTGCTCAACTATAAACGCAAAATAATCGTATATTTCCTGGAGAAATAAAATAAAAGGTAAAGATTGAACGTTCGTCAATGTCAAAGAAACTCCACTTATAAATAAAGTGATTATGATGCAATTTTAAGCTGTGGTGAAAGCTTGTTTTTTACTGTTTGACTTAAATTAGAAAATAAACGGTTAATGCACTGGTCCATTTTGAGAGAAGTTAACATGTATGAGGCAGGAAGAAAGTATTTCGCCTCTTTAAATATTAATTTAGGTATATGGAACTAAGGCATGAATATAAAAAGCGGCTTCACACAAGCATTTGTTTTCTGTTCAACAATGAAATACGGTTCACTGGCTTCATGCCAAAGAACAATAGAATAAACCAGGTTGGTTCTACTGTACTTAGTATACTTCCTTGCCGGTCACTACTTTCACAATATTCAAAGTAAGAAAGGAACTCACACAGTCCATAGAAAAAACATTTCAAGTCCCATGTTTGTTTTCTTTGAATGTGCAAATGTATCCCATTTATTTTAACATATTTCAGTCATTTGAGAATAATTCTAGGAATTTCGAGCTCAAAACTTTCACTAATCAGATGTTGATAGGGATGTTGTCGTAAAGTCAACAGTCAAATGTGTTCAAACCAGCACGATGGGGGCTCTTCCAGCTGCAGTGTGTTACCATGAATTATGCATAAGTTTTTATAACTACATTTTTAAAAGTAGCCTGATTTTACGAAAACACAACCTGCTTACCATTTACAAATGCATTGTTCCAGACAAAAACTTGAAGCTTTGTCGGAGGTAATCAGCCCAATTTCGCAGATTGACTATAAAATAAAAATTATTTTCTGAAAAAATATCTAGCCAGGTAATCCTTGATGCGTTGAGTTAAATATTGTTTAGTTATTTGGAAGAGAGTAAAATTGCCGAGTGAAGTCGGCCCGGTAGAGGAATGTAGTTTCTTCAGTAAAACCCTACGTAAAGCTTCAACGACACCTAAGTTTTCTTATTGATTGATCATTACTTTGTACTTTTTTATTACCTGAAGAGTACTTCAACCAATTCAAAGCTCTCAAGGGCCTGACTTTACGCCTAATAAGTGTTTAATAAACTAATTCAGTAAATTAGTTACTAGCTGATGTTGGTAAAATTTCTAACATCTCTGCCGTTCCTGTGATATTAGAACATAGACGTTTATTCACTAGCTTTAATAAATATCATGCAACAAACTTCATGTAATTTACTCCAGCAAAACTGCGCATGACGTACCAAGATGAAAACGGTAGTCAAGTGTAGTGTTTGGTCAACAATTTTGATCGGGCTAACATGGTATGGTAAAAAAATGGTGTTGTGGTAGAAAACATATTAACGGGAGAATAATTTAAAGCATGCAGGCACGTCTGGAAATTTTTTTCACCTAAGTTCTGGAAAATTGTATTTTTTCTAATGCAGCAAAATAAGATGACTTCAAAAATCAGTTGAGATAGAGGATGAATTATTTTTGGTGAGAAAAAGCGATCGTTTGTGTTCACCCCTTTACCGAAAGTTTGGTTCATAATGAAAATGTAATCTTATTTATTTCAATTAAATTCAGAGTACATTATTTCTCTATTTCTGACACAGGCAGGACTAAGGACACTGTCGTTCCTAATGGTTCGTTTGTCTATTTTATTAAAATCCATGTAAAAATCCTCGGATTTAATGAAGTTTTTTGAGATCCCACTCTGAAAACGCGAAAAACCTACCTCGACAATTACCTTATTTTAAGCGAATTTCTCCCGCTTAGGTTAAAATACCCAAGTAGGTGTTCACTTTAATGTTCTTCTTAAGAGCTCATTCGCTAACCGAAGGAGACCAGAGGGATCGTTTTTTCGGTCTGCCTTGTCGAGCTTACGTACGCCTATCTCACGCCTGGTTCCACCTACTCACGCGCTCTAACTTTTCTTGACCGCCAAGCAATCAGGAACTTTTCGATACGAAGAGTTAGCTAAAGAAAGCACTCCACTTGGGAGAGCGAGAAGCATTTACCCGAAGTACAAAGTAATGATTGGGATGGAAACAGTTATACTGTGGTCACAGAGCCTGGGAATTTGTACGAAAGCATTAACTTATATGCTGTGTCACGAGTTTGTTTGCAGCTAATTCACTCTGAGTATCTTTAGTTGAATTAAGTCAAAATTAGACGTCATGAGCGGCTAGTTACTCGTTTCATTTCGGTTTCCGGAGATAACCGAAAAATATATAATAAATTTTAGATAATTTTCCCGCTCATTTCATTCTAACGTTAACCCAAATTTTGTCCCAAAATTTTTATTACTATTTGAAGTTTTCAAAAGGTGTTTCCCTTTCAATATACTCTCAAGTGCTTTTTTATACGCAAAGTCTTTGTCGTTATTCGCCCTACTCCTACATGCATGTTCCGTCAATTACGTTCTCAGTGAGGGCTTTAAGCTGTGTCTGCTATTTTGCCATTACAACTGTGTCTGACGGCTCCATTTCAATGAAATATAATGTTTAATAAACAGGAAAATATTTATCAGGTAAATCTAGCGAATAAGAGGGTTGGGAGGATCGACAATTCTATTCTTGACCAAAATTTACCGAACAAGTTTAAGGAAACACGGGACTGTACGCCCAAAATCTAGGGGTGGTTTTCCACAGTTCTCTTCCGACTCACATTTTTTCGTCAGCGTCCTGAAAGTGTTACACGATGTTGTTTCTAGACCGTTTGACCTTGTGGCGCGAATATTGGAGATGAACAATTAAACGACAAGCTAAGAAAACTTTTAATAGGACTACACATTTCGCATAATCATACGTATTTTCTTTAGTCGAGGGGAATCATGCTTATTTTCAACCAAGCAGTGAAACAATGCATACGTTTCGGAAGGAGACTTTTTAGATAATAAGTTTACTTTTGAATTGTGCTACGATATCTTCTTCATTTTCACACTCTCCCTAATTCGCAGAGCGATCACTGCACATGTTTTTTGATCAGCTTTAGTACAAAATCAATCGAATTCAGTGAGGTAAAAAGCAACTTGATGGCGAAGAATGCTGCGTAACATCGTTAATTGAGAAAAAATTGATCGACATGTCGCAACGCTGTTTCGACCATTTTAAAACAAGCCTCGCACTTGCCACGGCTCAAGTAAATACTTCTTTGCTTTTACACTTTATTGCTCGTTAACGATTGAGATGTATTTAACGTTAGGTCGCCAATCAGCCTAATGCATGGCCCGGCTCATCTTGTGATGAGGAGCGTGTTTCTGTTTTCGACTTTAAGTGAAGACGCAGAGCCGATGGACTCGAGCTACACCGTCAGGTGGTCCCGTACCGCACCTGGGATTTTGTCTTCGGCAATAATTATTATTGAGGTACATGCAAGAAAACTTTAGATTTTCGCTAAAAAAATCGGCCTTCACGGCGAACTAAACTTTTCTAAAAAGAACCTGAAACACAATGTAAAAACTACACGTACATAAAAATATATGAACGGAGATTAACTTACATGAGTGTAAATTACTTCTTCTCATTTCGCCTCCGAGCCATTGACTAAGTAGAGTTTATCAGTAACTGAGTCGAAAGTAACTTAACTATCTCGAACGGACTATAGACAGGATTTTTAGACTATAGACTATTTAGGTTATTAGACTATAGACTATCGGCAGGGTTATTAGACACCCGTCATTCTTTTTCTTACTTAACTACCGCGAGCTTTACGCAGAGTAACACAAAAGACTTTGAATCCACCTGTAATCCAACCTAATTTTTTAACAAAACTGCCTGACATTAATCCTTACAGAAAAACATAAATTCGGAAACGATCAAGTTTAGTTCTCATATTTAAATTCGAAATACACACACTGATTGAATGCTTCAGGCATGCAACAGGAAGTGAAACAAAAACATCACAAAGTAATTATTTTATAAAGAGCAATAGGCTAACAGTGTTGCACTCTGAAAATGGAAAAGCTCAATTATTGTGCATGTGTGATTTATATAGGAAGTGAATAGATGTATTAGGGTATTAAAATATTCATGGGCTTATAATGAAATACTCTACAAAGTCACAGTGACGACTCCTTGGGGCTTTACAGCCAAGCTTTGTACTTAGCGCTCGGAAAGGATTCGGTCTTCTGAAAGTCTTCAATCACAAACAAGTTCATTCACGAGGCTCCGCTGAATTAATCTGAATGAAGGTGAAATTACTTCAATTTTATATACTAGGGTATTATTTCCTCCATTATATTATGAATTGAAATTTTATAGTCAGCCTGATAAATATATTTTTAGGTCTTCAAATTATTATTTATTTTTTCTACTTCGACGAGTGCACATGAAAACTCCAGGAGATTCTCAGCAAAACAGACGTTATTTTATAACAATTTCCAATAAATAACAGTAAACACACTGAGTTTATGATAGTTATCTCCGATTAAACCGGAAATTTAGAAAATTATTCAAACCGAAAATATTGTGCTGAATCTTTCTGAGAAGTTTGATCATCAGTACAAGAACCTAGAAAAAAACGCACTTCTCAGTACGTATTAATTGTGTGAAGGCAATGTAGAAAAGCTGAAATTGTGTGTTGTCTATCTCCCTACCGAAATTTTATTTATTTATTTTTGCTAGTCTTTAAAGTAGTGCCAGTCTTGTTTCCTTGATTTCCTGTATTCCCTTGTAACTCAGCAGCGAATTTCATCTCTTATTATGGCAAAGGATTATTTTTTTTCGTCTTATTGTTATTGTTGGCAGTCTGTGACCCAGTTTTTTGTGGTGTTGGTTTTCCTTATTCTTGGTCTCTTTCCTCTCTGTATCTGTGTCTATCTCTTTGCAAAGTGCTGGGGCACAAGTTGCTGAATGTAAATATTACCGTTTTTCTTTTGTGTCTTTGTTTCATGCAATTATCGTCGCTCGAGGGTTTAATCGATGTGTATTTTCAATTTCAATGAGTTATGTTCTTTTAATTAGTTAGTTGTGTGTCTTCCGTATAACTCAATTTAAGCATGATAGGAGGCTAAAATGTATTCATTGATTCGCGGGCTTTCTGTACTGGCATGTAACTCATTTATCGAACTTTTCCCCATCTCATCTTCTTTTTGGGGGCTGAACTCATTTTGAAAATTGACGACTCATATTGCTGAGAAGGTATAATACTTACGTGAAGTAAGCCCTAAGTTTCAAGGATTTATTATTCCAGCTTTCAATTTTGTAGTTTCCATATAACATGTGAGGAACCCTGTGTTCTCGTTTTACCCTCGCATTATTTTGATGTATAACTTTAATCATTCATATAGGAGACGAACCGATAAAATTTGTGAAAAAAACACCAACCAGTTACAGCGTGGGAGATTTTCTCAGCGTATGTTCAAATTGAATATACCATTTATCTATTCATGGTGTCATTTTTTCAGTAAAACGAAGGGCGGTCAGTCCTGTTAGAGCTCGATTTAAGATTCTAAGCAATGCTCACTTTAGTTAGGGAATGCCAGTCTTCAAGCTAATTGGATGATTAATTCGGACCCCACCTCAGACTCTTGCATGGGCAGTTACTATTTATCATTCTCAACTCAAAAGCGGGATTAAAACCATCAAGCCATGTAGCTGTTTTGTGTCTATTACGTAAAAGAAATGAGACGCATATGATAAATCACATTAAACGTCATCTATATCTTGGACGATGGTTAAATGATGGATGCTGTTGGAGGTGGACGAAGACAATGCGGAGCCATTTCGAAAGCATTATTTTTACATTAGTCCGTATCAGTGTTCAAATGAATTGAACTTCAAAGCTACTGAAACTAATGAATGCGCAATTTCTAAAAGTTAGGCCAATATTTGAATTAGATCAAGGAGAAAATATTCCCACAATCATTATTTGATACGAACAAAGTTCGAAATTGAAGCTCTCTGCCAGGGCCTGAACTCAAACTGTACGGGATGCACACCTATGAATAATTTATATCATGGTCAGACCAAACCTGATTGATTAATTGGTGTATGGGAAAGCGCAAATGACGGCAGCCCTAGATTTGCCTTCGTTCTGCTGCCAAACTCTGGCAGTAGAGATGCATCGTTCTTTGGACTTCAGGGGTAAAGAAATATTTTCAATATGTTAGCTGTTACTCTTAATAAGTTATCTTGATTGAAAACACAAAGTTAGTATTTTACAAATCTTAACTAGCTCTGTAAAATTATCATCCGCTAATCTTGCCTTATTTGCGTAATTCTTATAAAGTTAACGAATTTTGAATCATACTGGGTAACGAACAGTAGCTGGGCAGAACTTTGACACTCCAGAGTAGCTGCTTCCATCGTTTTTGATATCATTTGCTGCAAATCTGAGGAATTCCATTAGCTAAAAATCGCCCAAAATTTCTTACTAATACTATTCAATAAATAAGTGAGGAAATATTTGATAAGATTTGTATTATGTTTTGTGGTATGGATCGGCAATGACGCTCAGTTCTAACAGCAGGATTCAATAAGGAATTTTTGCAGCTTGCGTAACTAGACTGTTATCATACGTCATGGTTCAGCAACCTAAATTTAGCAGGTATTCACAAAGTAAGGAGGCTATGACTGAGAGAAAGTATTTTGAGGAACATTTATCAAATTCTGAAATTTCTCAAGAACTCACTTGAGTTTCCTGCCTTGTAAGTCTGCATGATTGTAATTCTGGATCCTAACTGTATTTTTCAGAGTGAACCTCTCTGTCTTGTACGACGCTGTCAGATATAAAAATGGAGAAATATAATTTTTATAACATATTACTACTTCTAAAATGTTCTGTGGTAATTTATGTGAGGTAACTGAGCGACCATTCCCCGTCAATAGTGCTCCTATGCAAGACAAAAAAAAATTTAATATTATTTACTCTCGAGCTCATTCTTTTCAATAAGACAGCAAATTTGCACTCTAGAGCAATTCAATTTGAAATAAAAATTCACACATTTGCAGTTGTCGAAATATTACTGTGGTTTTAACCATCTAATTAGAGAATTTTGATTGGATTTGCAACAATAAGGATCCAATTATTAATGTTGCGCATTCGGTTACATCGAAATGTTTTGACTGCTACTTATTGAGATATTTTGTTCTCTCAAATGCCATAATTTTTTTTTTTTTTCTAAGGAGTCCAGTTTTTTCCTCAATTAATGAATATTTCTTCAAACCACCAGTGGATAATATCATCATTTGATTCAATTTGCCTATCTATGTTTACCTTTACTGATACATGAAGTGAAAACTATACCATCTGGATTAACTCCAAGCTCAAACAACGAAAACCATTTCTGACTTAGAACTTTCTTTATGTAAGTCGTACAGGTGAAGAAGCCCCTCCGAGATAAACAAGGATGTGACCCACAGAGCCGAAGAATATATTGCTACGCGTAGTGGGAAAATGGTGGTATACAAAATCCCGCACATACTAAGTGAAAATCCCGCAAATATTAAGTGAAAATGGTGGCATACAAAAGTGGTCTTCATACGTCCCTTCCTTTAGCTGCCTTCTCTGCCCATATTTTGCTAGTCTCACGCAGCTTTTCTTACCGCTGGGGCCTGACGCAATAAGTCTGACTATGATATGCAATGAGAATGCTGAACCCTGACATTTTCCACTCGCATCAGGTTGGAAGGTAGCCAATAACTGGGGAGTTCATTTTCTGGAAGAAGCTTTCAGCTGATCTGCTTTCTGGAGGCTCTTATGAGGAAATTTCGATATTATAGCCGTGAGGATAGATCATATCATGAAAGAAAAATGACCCCCATCAAAATAATTGTGGTTCTACAGTTGACAACATTTTTTTGAGAGAGTTTGCGTCTGTGAACTAAAATATTGCAATAAAATTTTTAGCACAACTTTCCTATTTAAGGTCTTGACATAAATACTGAATTGTAATTATTAACAATTTTTTTCAACAACCTGCGGGATAACTGCCCTATATTTAACAAAACATGACGCTTATGGTCCATCCAAGTGTCATTGAACTTGATGTTCGTTTTATATTGCCTGAAATTTATGATGATGAGGAAATGTTCACAAACATTCTCATCAATATTACCCAATTGATTGAAACACCCTGTAACTGGTAAGGTAATAAACAAACATTTAATGCTTATGAAAATGGTCATGAATCTGTTGTTCGGCTTCATAAAATATGGGTTACATATACGATAAAAATGGATTCTTCCTGCATCAGCTCGGTTATGGACAAAAAATAAGTTTTTTTAATGGTTATAAATTTTCACAGTACTCCAAAAAACTGTATTTTAATTTCAAATTAAAAGATGGTGAGAAACAATGTACACAAAATTGCTACTTTAAGAGGTTGCCGGTGCATTTTCGCATAACTTTCCCTACATGAATTGAACTTTAATATGACAATAATTACCTCATGCATATGTTTCCCTTATTCCGAAGAACTGCAGTACGAATTCAAAATTCTTCAGTGTATATGACTTATAACGACACCAGAAATGTAACGAATATATTCCAGTTCACTTCGCAGATACTCAACAACATATTAGCGCGGTGTTTGCCGTATCTCAAGCGCCAAATAAGTCGTTCGGAGTACGCAAAGTCCTAGGCGAAACTTATGGCGCTGTTTGACAGCTGGTCTATGGCATCTATTGTTCGGAGCTCCGGAGCTCTGACTTGAGTTGTGATCCAAATAACTTATCCTTGAAAAGACCGGGTAGCTTCGGTCGGCTGCCCCTCCCCCGCCAACTTTCGTTTCTAGAGGTTATGTGTCTTTTCAGGTATTGGTCCTTGGCAGTCTGAGCCCAGACGTTTCTACCCAGACGTTTTAGGATTCGTGAAAATTAATCGGGCGATACTATCTGGAATGATAGGTTAGTGTGAAAGTAGCTGTCTCACCTATGCGAATATGAGTTAAGCTTATGAAAAAAAGACAGTGGGAGAAAACGCAAAAAAGCTACGCCATGATTTGTTGGTGAAAGGAAGAGCATTAAACATGACCGAGAGATTTAGTAAAACTCCTTAAGGAGGCCGTCTGGGTAGAAAAAAAGTCCGTTATTTGTGGATGGATTTTTCTATAATTTTCACAGTAGGTGTGATATGATGCATTGATCAGTTGTTATTTCGACGAAATTTTTGTAGCTGCACTTTTTTTTATCTCCTTCTAGAATTTTGAAGTTACAAAACCAGTACTTCGTTTTTAGATTGCTTTTATGTCTATATAACCATAAGCAATAGGGAATTTCGATAACGTTTTTTTGTGGGTTATGGGAATTAAAAGAAAAATGACCTTTTTTCTCATTTTTTTTCTTCATGTTGTGTAATTTTCAAAATGATAAATGTATCAAAAAATGCTATTGCTTATGGATACACCTTGCTAAGCCCTATCGAATGGTATATAAACCATTCTCGTAGCTCTAAAATTGTGGAAGGAGATACATTTGAGAAACCAATGTCAAGTTTCCAGAAAAACGTGTTTTTTCATAAAAAAATTGTTTTTCTTTTTATCTTTTGAACTACAAATTTTTCTACAATGAACTCTTGAGCGTTTGTAGCTCTTTTCAAGCCCTTTCGATTGATATAATTTACATTGCTGTAGCTTTGTAACTCTGGGGAAAAATATACAACAAAAGAGAATAGGTGTAATTCTTGAAGACAACCAATTTTTTTAATTTTTCATTTTTTTTCGACCAAAATACGTTTTTTTGTATAGTCAACTCCTTTGTCTTATAGCTCTTTTCAAGCCCTTTGGGTTGGTGTGCTCGCCATTGCTGTAGCTATGATACTGCAGCCATCGAGCTATGAATGAAAGCTGCGGTATCATAGATACGGCAGAACAGCTAAATTCTGAAATTGTCAAAAAATATAAAAAAATATTTACTCAGCGTTAGAATGTTTCGTTTGAATAATGGAAGCACTTTGAGTAGCCCATTAGCGAACTATAATGCCCTTCCCGCAGAGAAGCACGCTCAATTGACCCCAAATAATGAGGGGGGGAGGGTTCAAGATCACTCCACCCCCCTCGCTTTCCCCCCTCTGGTGGGCGCACTATTTGGAGTAGACGTAAACAAAAAGTACCAATGGAAGCGCAAGAAAATCTTCTATAAGATGCATATAAAAACAGAAAATCAACACATATCCTGATTTCTACCCAGACGGCCTCCTTAAACAGCAACGTAATCCGACTTTGGTCTCCAAGATACATTAGTAAATGAGTGACTCAGATACACTGATAGTCACTTTATAAATTAGTATGTTAAACTGAATGATTAGAGTGCAGAATAAATCCATTCTCAATGGAAATTAAAATTTTTGCATGCCCCTTAACGTAAAGATATCTAACGAAATACATGTTAGTAGGTGGCTTTAGCATTTTCTCTGATCATCAAAGAATGGTTGATTTTCACGATTCGGGCATAAATTTTACATGGACAAAGAACACTGTTTGTATTATGAATAATGGACTTTTCCATCATACGAACAATCGAGCTTCGCATAACCTCACGTGAGGACTGGACCCAGCTCCCTTTGGCACACAGCAATCAAGTGCAGTTCCTAAAAGTTATATAACTGGGTAGTCAAATTACGAGCAGCGGAAAGATGCAATTTTGTATCTGTGATAGTGGAAAGCCCTCGGAGTAAATTTCTATGAACAGTTTAATTTTTTATCTGCCTCACGAAAAAGCTCGAACACTCAATTGCTGCAAGTCCTAAATTCATGGTATGAGGGGGCTAGCAAAAACTGGTATTTTTTCTCGTATCTACTGGACAGCATGTTATGAAACAATAACTATCATTGAGCTTCGGTGTGATAGGTTTTTTCTTTCAGTTCAATTTTGTAAACACATTTTCCTTCTATTAGTGTCATTCGATATATGTTGCTACCTGCTAAAATGCTTTCGATTTAATCTTCACTCACAGTTAATGTCTCCGGTGATATAGTTCACATTTGCTGCCGGGGATCTTAGATAGGTACCCTCCGTAATAATTAGTTAATCTCTAGATATACACAGGGATAATGCTATAAATTCAACCTATAAAGCTTTTTAGAGCAACTTTCATATCTCCAATTGCACGGGAGCATCACACCCTCTTATCTACGTTTGTCTTCGAACGACATAATTAAACTTGAAAAATACAACGAAAGTCGTCCGAAAAAGAAGCAAGTTTTGCGTCGTTCAGAAGAGTACGAGCATAATACCCCGATGAAGGAGGCTTATTACATTTTACTGCCGGCATAAGTGGAGCATCAACCTTGCACAAAGGTCAAGATGGTCGTCTCAAAATTTCCCCTCCTGCTGTTATTCTTCTGAATGTGACGCTGATTAGATCCGACGCATTGAACAATGCAAGGCTGCAGTATATCAAGAGACCTTCTCATCCTTGCCTCTCGGGCTCTGACGAGCGTGGCGATGTGCGAAGGATATCTTTGTGCTATGCGCTATCATTCTTGGGGGCAATTCAGCGAGCGAATAAGAAGTTACGTTGGTCTTGGAGGAGTATTTATTTAATCTGAATGCTACCATTTACCTATTTAAATGGTCTCTTTGTCTTTTGTTTCTCAAGTCGTCATGTCACTTATGTTACCACAGAAAATTGCTGCTCTGCGTACATGAATCTTATAAACCTGAATGTAGGCTTACAAATGAAAAATGAATTCATCAGTAACGTTAATCAAATATGAAATCAAAATGAGTAAAAGAACAGTCTAAGACTAGTTCTGTTTAGAGCAATGGTGGATGCAATATACAATTTTAGTTAAATAATATAAGTGTTTTTTTTTTTCACTTCAATTAGCCCCTACGCACAACTTCTGTGAAATATTATTATAGATAAAATATACGATGTAGCTTAAGTTCGTCACACTTATCTTTTGAAGCAGTATAAATCGCTTAAGCGTCAGTATATAACAGCTGTGGCAGCTATTTACAGAGAGCTTTCCACAGCAAGCAGCGGAGACGATACAATTCACTGATTTCATCTGTACTTGCTGTATAACAAGTGAGAATCGGCAGTCAGTACCAGCGACAGCAAAATTCCCTACGAAATATCCGTGAACGGCAGTTTATAGCAACGGAAGTTAATAACAATAATAAAGGAAGTCATTTTCTGGAAGAAACTTTGAGCTTACCTGCTTCTAGGGGTTTTTATAAGGGAATTGCGATATTATAGCTTTGTGAATAAATCATAAATAAGTGCTGCGAAACGCCTGAGCCTCGGGGTTAATAATGTAAGACGTGCCATCAACGTACAAAAATGGGACTATGATTGATTAAGCTTGATTGCATTATTCCTGCTGGAAGACGACTTCTGGTTTTAATGGCATTATCATCTGTGACTATATGGCTTTCGATGGGGAAATCATTTACTATCTAGGTAATTACCATGTGTCGAAAATAATGAATAGTCATTATTAACGTCATCCAATCCCTATATATTCAAAAAAAAAATTAAAGTTTATACTGCCTCAACATGCAACACCTAACGAATCAATCAAGAAGGTGATTCAAATTATGGTAAATTTTTATCCCAATAAATTATTTTCCGCTCAACTCTTTGCAGAAATGAGCATCTACACCAGAAAATTTGCTGATGTAAACTTTCCTATTCAATTTGTATGCATCTCTAACGTTTTCCTATTCCTCTAAGGTAATAGAATTTCGTTTAAACGCAATAATAAGCTAGACGGATCGAGTAGTGCCCCGCTGCTGTTATTTTCGCTAAAATTATTAAAATTAAGGCTACGGTTTGGGGAATTTCTCAATAATCACAGAAAAACTCTGAGAATATTGTTGATTTGTTAATTTTTAAAACCTGTGCGCGGCACATTTAACACAATAGCTAAATTACTGTTGCTGAAAACAATTTCTCAGCAGAGCGGTGCGAACGACGAACCGATAATATGGAAGAGTAGGTTTTTAACTTCAGTCATCAGTTAATGTGCTAGGTATTTTTGCTTTATTTCATTTCTTAGAGGCTGTTGTTAGCCGCCAAGCCTGCACTCTGAGTACGTTCAGTCTGCATCCGCCATTCTAAGCGAATAACGGTCTCATCAGATGATGATATTCCTATTGAAGGAGCCAACTCTTTCAAGTTCCTGAACATTATAGTAGATGATAATGTTTCTTTCAAAAAATGTACTACCTACATCAGTAGTGCACAATCAAAATCAGTTGGAATCTTTAATAGAGTTCAGAAAAATATTGCAGAAGACTCTAAAAATACTTTATCGATAGCTCATTTCATCATATTTAAAGCGCGTAATAGAGGCACAGCATGAGACAGATAAAACTACTGAAATATCTTCACACGTTTCAGAAAACCGTCATCGGAAGGATGAGAACATTTGAATATAATTCCCGAAAGAATGATTCATTGTAAAATTTAAAAGTAGTTACGATTTTTGATCCTGATAATATTTCTATGCGTAATTTCGCAGCTAAAAATTTGAATACTGAGGGTGACAAAGACCCCTAACAATTATGGCAAAGACCCCTAAAACAAGCTTTTCTTCATGATTATTTTACCGAGAAGAGAAATTTCATTCTGCCAAATTATTAGAAAATAAAATTTTAGCTCAATTTCCGCTTCAGGATTACAGAGTTTCAGAGCTTCTGCTACTGGCAGATCTTTCGCAAATAATTTTAAATTTATATGCCAAATTAATTGAGTAGTTTGCAATGACACGAAATTGATCCTAAGCTTATTTTATAACGTATTGGTCTCATTTGGTTCATTTAAATGCAAATTTGGGCATGGAATTGTGAGTGAACGCATAAATTGATAAGTCAAGTGTGCGACATGGTTATTTTAACTACGTTGAACATAATGACTGTTTTAATGGGATGTTCTAGGAGTCACAGAACTTATTCGATTCAGTGGGTAACTGTACCCAAATGTTTCTATTTTAATAGCCTCTAGAAACAATATTTTTTGATTGATCACACGTTGTAAATACATAATTCAAATGGTTTCAAGTCTTTTTTTATTATTTCAAGTTATTTAAATGGTTTCGTGCTTTCGTGAATGGGGTGAAACGTGATTTGTATCAGAAGAGTTTGACTGCGGACGTGGCAAGAGGAATGACTGCGGACATAGTGAGTGGAAGCAATGCATGAGGAGGTAATTTTTTCTGACGCCGTCACTAGAAGCCTGCCTTCGTGTGATGGGGTATATTGTGTCCTGTCATGTGAGGGAGGAGGGCTGTACTCAATGAAGCGGTCGGGGTAAATCACCTATGGCTGTCGGGCCTGACTGTGGAAGATGGTTGTGCTGGGCTGCTACTAATCCGGGCAGTTCTAGTGCGGCCTGTGCTGCCTCTCTCGCTTCCTAGTGATCAAGGGTGGATGATTGTGGCCTGCTGTCGGCTATCCTCCCGTAGGGAGGAGAAGCCTGGCATATGTACGTATGAATGGTTTCGAACCACCACAAATTGGAAGAAATACATTTGCGTGTCAAGGCACAAGTATCAGGTAAACTGGATATCTGCTTCAATTATCGAACCTACTCCTAACTGTCGTACAACATTCCATTACTGGGCAGAATTTAGAAAAATAACTAAGCGTGTAAACTATTTAACATCTTATGTAAAGTAAGCAGGGTGAGAATGATTGAAGAGTGCTTCTTCCTCATTTTGCGCTCACTGACACTCTTAGACGACTTCATACTTTTATGTGCTTGTGCCCTCAGCTCAATCAGCACAAAACTTATCTAGCAACTTTTTACAAGGATAAATTCGGACAAAACATTTACACATCTATTCAATCGATTTTCATTCAGCTTAGATTGATAATGACTGCTTAGGTGTTTTCGATTCGCAATGAAATAGCAGGAGAGTTATGTAACTACGTAATTAAGGAACACTACACTCGTGCTTAAGTCGGATTACACCATTATGAAGAAGTTCCTTCGGACAAACACAAACTCATTGCACGTTAGACAGCTTATCGCTCCTCTTAATTAAGTGCTCGGAAGTTTCACTAACAACGGCCTAGGTCAATTTCACAACTCTTCAAAATTTCTCCGCTGTCCTCTGCAATTCCGGCTGCGCAAAATTCACCGTTTCTCAGAGTTTTTTGAGCTCTCTTAACGAAGACGAATGTAAATAAGTTCACTCTTTCTTCGCGACTCCTAAGTGACGTTGGTGCAGCGAACTGGAGTAAAATAAAATGAAGGCAGCACCATGGGAACAGCATTAGCATACATCGAGGCTGAAGTAAAGGCGAATATATTTGAAGTGAAGTTTTCTTTTAGGGAAAATCATGGCGTTGAATATAAAGATGGTCGTAGCTAGATTTCGAGTATCAAAACTTTTAGAAGCAAAATTTGAGCAAAAAGAAGGAAAATGACGACAAGTAATGAGTGTTGGGTGATGAGTGAAAATGAAAACCTGGGTAAAACATCAAGCTGAAAATTTTTCTCTCTCTATAACCTTTTATTTCAGACATTAAACACTTACGAACGCTTACAATCAACATTTTAACAAAATTATTGTCAATCTGCATATAGTAAGTTATACATACTGCCCCAGACTGCACAGAATTTTTAGCAGAATTGTAGACTTAGTGCTCTTCATACTTATCCAGTTGAGGAAACTTTCCTGCGTATTCGAAACACGTCTGCCAGCTGACTGTATATATTAGTTAATAAACGCCTCGAAATTCAAATGCTTAGACT
This sequence comes from Morinoia aosen, assembly GCA_030386875.1. Lineage (NCBI taxonomy): Eukaryota > Metazoa > Arthropoda > Malacostraca > Amphipoda > Talitridae > Morinoia > Morinoia aosen. The sequence continues at coordinate 18,542,111 of CM059557.1, read as the reverse complement.
TCAGAACTTGGGAAAATTTTAAATAACAAGATCGAATGTGCATGCATCAATTTCTCTATTTGGAAGCTAAATTCTTTCCAACGTTTAAAGTAGAAATTAGATTAATTCTTTACGTATTTTTAGCTTTCTTCACGATACATTCTAAATCGGAATTTTCTCATCATGACTTTGGCCGTTTCCTTCAGGTATGTGCACAGAAATTAAATTTTTCGCATCGGCTTACTCGAGAAGTTATGCTCGAATAATGACGGAAAGTTAGCCCTGCTTTCTAGCAAAGCATGCAGAGTGATGGCAGAACGGAACCTATATCTATAGCTTCAGAAGTTCTGATATGTTTAACTTAACAGCCACTACCAGCAACAATTTACATAATTTTCTTGGAAAATGCTCAGAAGGGTTTGAATCATCGCATAAGTGTCTCTAGGGACAATTGTCATTGGATAAACGGAAAAATGTCATTCCTCCTGTGCCAACAAGAGGGGCAGGAACAATTGGCTGATAAATTATTTTTCAGTTCCTTGAATGTTGGAGTCAACCGGAGTTCTCGACCTGCACAGCTTCTAGCTCTCTGTGTAGTTATACAACACCGGAAATTAGGGGCCTTGACATTTTTATGCACGTTTTGCGACCTCGTTTATTTCAAGAGAAACATGTTGATGAAAATTTGGTTTCAATGATGGTTCTAGTTACGTACACAAAAAATAAGAGATTTCAGGATTTTATTAACCATGAATTGTTTGTGATATGTATTATACGGGAATGTCCCAAAAGATCTACTTCTTCGAATATTATAACTAATTGTTCCTTTCCCCACTACAAATCACTACAAATTATCCCATCCAAAATATTTTTGAATGAATAATCAGCAATTTGCTTCTTTAACAACATCAGATGCACTCAATTTACTTATTCGTTGCAGTGATAATTTCCGTAATGAAGAACTGTAACAATATCCCCTAAAAATAATTGTTCCCCTCTAATTCTACATAAGGGAGAGCAGAATTACTACCACCTCATAACAGCACTCCATGCACCTAAAAAAGAATTATTGGAGGCGCATAAAAGCATGGGAGCAAAGAACTACACGATTCTGCGGCTGTCTGCTTCTGCCTGCATTATGGCAGGCAGTTATTGGATGGTGCTCATTTTTATGCAAGGTGCAGTCCTACTGACGGCGCTGGTGATATGAGGGATATGGCCTACTTCGTGATGGTCTGCTGTGGTACTCATGATGCAGAAGTGCGGAAATAAACTTACTCCAGATGGGGAGTTGTACTGCGCTACACAGTGTGTTTTCTTATCATCACACGGAGTCTTCTGGAGTTGAACAAAGCAACTCACCCAATTCCAGTATTTTTAATTTATTTAATCAGCTTGACGACAAATACAATGAGAATAGGGTGTGAATAATGAAAAATTCTTAGCTGCACAAGAAATTACCATCTGGACCTGCATGCTTTATTAGATTCGCTTACTGATGGCAGCTTTCAATCAGACCGCTAGAAATAATTGTGATATAAATAGAAAAAGGATTATTGATAAATGTGCGAGTAAATATAGCAAAAAAGAATGAGAATTAGAACCAAATTCTACAAATTACTACCGAAGAGCTGAGAAAATATTAACAGTAATAATTCTCCATTTATTCACACTGATTTTAAGATTCAGTATCATCCGTAGTCTTGCATAAAAATCAATCGTAAGAATAATACATAGTATTTGGGAATATGTGAGCACGTGCATTTGTGATGGGTTAAAAGCAGAAATGGTCAACATCGAAGCAGCTCCGGTAATTCCTCAGATGATCGACCGTTAAAAGGATCTCTTTCATTACCTTCAAAAATTTCTTTGAGTAATTTCATTTAAAATTGGTAATATACAGGGGTCCATGAAGTCTCTTTATCATTTCAAAAAGCTATTCCTGATACAAATTATAGGAAATTTTATTCAAATTTCATCTATTGTATTCAACGTTTATTATTTTTTTACTTGATTTGATGGACTTTTACATGGGCACTATTAGTTGCACGAAGCACATTAAGCTGGCACTCAATTTCTTGCCATGTTCACTGTGGCGTAGCCTCTTCACTTGTGTCAATGGCAGATACTGTCCCCGTCTCCATAAATTTCTTGTGCCATGCACGAATTGACGGACGTGATGAAGCAGCTCTACCATACTTAGATCTGTAGTTTCGCTGAGTCTGCTTATCCAATTTTTTCAAAAACCATGAGCCACACTGTGCCTCCTTATCATGGTGGTGGCAATTTTTTAGGGGCTCATCCATCAACACTTCTATTGCAAACAGGTTCCCTGAAACTTACAAATGCAAATCAAATTAAAAACTTCCAAAACACTAAAAACTAAGAAGGAAATCAAAATAAAATATCTTACGAATTGAATTGGTAATGCATTTTTGAAATGGTTAAGAAACTTTATGGACAGCCCGATCTATCTCTAAAGAACGGATTTGAAAACTTTATAACCACAGTATGATGACAGCAATTCTGCCTGCCTTCGTAGAAACAGTAGATACATTTCATCTCCTCAAGGCACAACGCTTTAGTCAATACAACTTAGCCTGTGCTGCAATTTGCCAATTCATTTAAATCAGTAAGTCCTAAGGACGTGTGATTAGGGAACAAATATCTGTTATAAGAGGTTGTTGTTTTATGACTTTGGAACCAACACAGGACTGTTAGTGACTGTTGAACATATGTGTGACTGTTGCTCGAAATCATCAACTGCCACGAATGTACAGCTGTTGAACTAATAATTACTATAAACATCAGGCTTCTCGCCGTTGCTACCATTAGCGTTTAACTGGTCCCTTAAAAGACTTACAAATGAGTGCCTTTTGAACCTATAATTGACAGACTCTCGGAACTGTATGATCAATCACTGCTGCATGCCATTGTTGAATCAATAAACGTCACGAAAAACAACCACTGTTTAATGAATAATTGATGAAAACCTGTAATTGTTGCACTAATAACTCCCATGAGCGTATAACTGCAGAATCAATCACTGCCACGAATGCAGAACTGTAAAACCAAGAGCTCCTACCAACGTATAATTCTCATACCTATATCTTGGGGAAACATATTTTTTAGAGTGTAAGTACTACTTATGTACGAGTATGCTAGATACAAATTCTTGAAAATGAGAGCACGTTTTCTCCCAAATCGTTTTTCACGCCCGCTAAATTCCAAGCTTCTTTTTTCTCAATTCATAACTGCAGTGAATGGAAACAAGAGATCGAAGGTCCTGCTTGAGACCGAAATCCTTCATAATGAGTTTCCAATCACTGGGGATTCATATCTAGGCGCCGTTTAGAATGGTCCTTACTCGGCATTGTATCTCCGATCATATATATATAATTACTGAAGCATTCGAGCGGGCAATGAGGTTTCTCAGATGATCTGCTACCACGGTAATTAAATCTAGCTTTAATTGAAAGCCGATGAATGACGCGTGACCAAGATTTTAAGTTAATGTGAAATACGTGGAGTAATGAAACCAGTTTGATGAAACTTTTAAAAGTATGGCATTCTGACGTCGTAAAGAAGCTGACAAAACCGAAGGCATAAATTGTACGGGTCCTTGTAAGCCTGAAATCATTTCACAATCCCTTTTCTATCGTATGAGTGAAAAATAGCTTATATTTTCTAATAATGATGCTTTCCACTTAACACTCTCAGATTTTTGCATTAAGAATATATGCTCTTATCGAAATTTCCTACAAAAAAATGTGACAATCTTCAAAGGAACATCAGAGTAATGATATTACGTAGTAGTGAGATAAACGTCTTATGCAATTCATTTGACTCATTCATCTCTGGTTTCCATGCATGTTCAGATTTGACCTTTTTAGCTGTAGAATTTCATTCAAAGTTGGGGACACAAATTGAAGCAACTCTTAATAAATTACGCTTACGTGCATTTTAACAAACCTTTATACCTGAAGACACTCGGCTATGTACAGACATGGACACAAAAAGTGCCTAGAACATTTTGTTTCAATGTTAAGTTTTCAGATCTGTCTGTCATATGACATCTCCAAAGCTCTGCGAGTGGAACAATACTGAAAGATTTACTTCCTGAAAATCCAGGAAGTTTTATTTTCCGTTGACATAGTCAGTACACTTTAAAAAATTCCGAATTCTGTAAATAATTTCTCAGCTAACTTTCTCATAAAATTGTGTTGGGAAAACATTCGCATGCGTTCTGAGAGAGGGCTCTGATTTACAAATCTCATGTCCTAGGTAGGGTTGCAAGAAACCATTAAGCGCATTAATTTAACCGCATTTCCTTTCTAAAGCGTTAGGTTCGTCTGATGTACTTCATGTCTACCTTTAGCAGGTGCTCTTCAACCCTAAAAAGTATTGATAGAATCAGAAAATATTTGGAGTCTATACTAGTTTCATTGTCAGAGTCCACCAGCAAAGTAAAAATGAGCTGCCATCATCTGCAGTAGCATATGAGGACAATATTTCTTTGAGTGCGTATTTGAGGCCGTCCCAGGGATTAACTAAGTCACTTTGGACATTGAATGATTGTCTATGCATTGCCAGAAAAGTTATTTTGTCTGTCCCTATGCTAACCATTGATCAGCAGATACAAAGTACACGTATCTTCGCTCATTATCATACGTATAAACAATAGAAACGCCCGGTCCTCGTTCATATTTGAATTTATTTCAACGCTGTGCACCATAGCAAGTGATCGATTATTGTTCATCTGTAGTAAAAGAAGCCCTACTTCAAGATATCGCCTCAGCTGGCACAACTTTAATCGAACGGATTCACAACAGCCTAATTAGTAGCTGTTCACATTTTTCTTCGTATGTACGCTTTCTTCCAACGTCCACACGATTGAGAAAAGAAAATGAATCATAAAAGAAAATAGTATTTCTCATCACTGTGGCTAATAATTGGAAGAAAGCTCGCTCGCAATTTAAAAAGTTATTGAAATGCAAAAATTAATTAGAGCTTCTTTCATTCTCTTAAGAACGGTTGAATACTTGCGTCCTGCACACTTAGCGTGACAGGGTTTCTGTAGCAAGTGGTATCTGTTGAGACACGTAAACACAAGATTTAACTAAGCTGGTTTTCAGCATTTCTTCTTTGAAACAGTATGTGCGGTATACTCTTTATCCCTAATTTCTGTTTCATGAAATACGAGTAATATGACCTTGGAGAATATATCTTGCAGCCTTCCTTCCTTCTATAGTGAAAGCTTGTGCGCTTTACGCGGCTGCAGGAGTTATTCAGCTGAACGCAAATGATGGCTACAAAATTTGGCTGGCTCCGGTCCACCAACATTCAAGGGTCACTTAGGGGCGATGAGATTTCCATAAGGGTGGTTTTGATACCATGAATACACCCGTAAAATTAGCATTAACTCTTCGGCGGGCAGAGATCATGGCGAGCGAAAGAAAATTGCCCGAGATTTGAAAAAAAATGTTTGATATTGTTCCGTGAGGGTCGCTTGTGGCGAACGGTAAACATTCTCTTCGAGAATAATCCACTCTGGCTTGCTCATTTGGATTAAAATGAAAGCAAGAATTGAATATTGCCTGATTTGAAATTTGCTCACCAACGAAATTATGCACTAACCCTATGCATTGTGTATCACACTATTGTCTGACAATGAATACTTTTTCATTTGTAGGTCAAATGAAAATTGCAAGATCTACCAGTTTGAAATTGCATAGTACGATACGGCAAATTTATGTTCCATAAAACGATGGTTTACTGATAGATTTAATGTTTTGTTTCTCAGTTAGATATTTGTCAACAAATGATAACGCCACATACTTGTTTCTCTTTGAACATTAGTACGCGCTCCCTCAGAGCTACATTTTTACCAGGAAGCCAATTTAAAAATGTGTCATATAAAATTGTTGGTGAGTGCATTTATCATTCAATATTCAAATTCACGTTAGGACTGTGGCAATCATATTCGCTTCATATTGTTTGCTGAGAGTTCGCAAATACATCGCTTCATTTTCAATCATTGTTTTGTCTCCATCGGTAACTTTTTATTCAAATGACCATATTGAAGTTTATTCGAGGCAGTTATGAGACAATGACATTTCTGAGAATCCATGAAAGACACAGTTGCAAACACACTTTATGTACGTCAAAAAAAAGATAAATTTACGAGGTATATACAATCAGCTCGCAACGGAGGCTGCGAATTGAGTTAGCTGTAGTGTTAGATTTGTATACTTCATCAGTGAAGTGATTTTTAATTGAACCATTCACCGTATACGTCGAGTGTTGTTTTATGCACCATCTGCGGGAAATACAGCACATGGAATTATTTTGATTGCAACTTTTCCCTCAACATTATTCAATTGCGGTTGACTTCTTCATATACATTGTCCAAGAATTCTTCATATCTCGGCAGAACGTTTTAACCACACCTGAACATAACATTTACGTTTATGATTTTTTTCCATTTAAAGTCAGCGTGACGTGGGAGCTTTTTATGAGATATCAATCATATTTTTTAAATTTGAGCTGAAATGATAAGTGAAATTCACTAAATCGAATGAACTAAAACTCCTCGTTAAAACATATTCAAACACGAATGAGAAGTGCCCAGAAATTGAAAGCAGAACTTGTGTTAATATATGCTGAAGTAGCTATAGTAAAATGTTATTTTTCATCATTTAAAACCCTTTTACCACCTGAACAGGCTAATAAGTACAAATAAAGAACCTTATTATTTTTAAACTATCTGTGAAATGTTGTACACTAGACAAACACGGGCACTGCAATTCTCCCTCTAAACCTCAAATAACTCAGTATGTACATGAGAAGAATGGAATCTCATGTTTTCGTTGCAATCGCTCGAACTTTAACGAGTGAAAAATCACATACTTTGATCAATGCGTTCTTCGAAAATGTTGTCAAGCCTAAGAAGTACGAGCAATCCCAAAGTGAGATATTCCAAAACTTGAGCTATTAAGGGACGTTCTACCTTTGGCGTCCTAGTTTTGATCACACTGTAGTTATACAGTGGTGGGTTTTTCATTTGTAAGATGCCGATTCTTCTCACGCATAATGGAGAATTTTTTTCTTACGAACTAGCATGGGTTGGAAGAACCGAAGTTGAGTTAACAGAACAGAACACCAGGATTAGACTTTGTGTGCATGTCGGAGATGATTCTTTCAAGAAATCCAAATTAGTATAAATTGTTCGCAAAACTAATTTAACGATTTCCAATTTCTAAATAAAGTTAAATTGTTTTCGAAAATAACAACCTGTGCTTTCTAAACTTCTAAGTATGATTCATTACGCTTATTTCTGAGAGACAATACCTGAAGTACAATTTCTAACAGTTGACCTCATAATGCCACGTGTAGACTCTGGTTTTGAAAATGTGAATGTTAAGAAGTCGTAACTGATGATCACTGTTTGTACCGATTGTTGAAATGTTTGAGCACTCGAGGATTGTCGCGTTAATTTGATCAAACGCATACAATAATTATGGTAACAAATTTACAGACATAGTATTTTTTAAAAAATTATTTGAGTCAGCTTTCTCGTAGGTTATCGAAAAATTCTCAACATGCTGAACTGAAGGAAAAATACTGCCGATTTAAAAGTTTTCGAATCTGTTGATGGATTTTATCCACACGAAATTTATGTCATTTCTGTTATAAAATAAACCAATGTATTTCATCAAATTACTTTGTGTACGATATAAAAAATTCAAAAATATTTTGATACCTATAATGTTCAAAAGTACCGATATTTTAACTGTTATATTTCTAGTGTGATTGGATGGGTGAAAATTACAACTTCTTCACAGGGTTTTTGAAATTTTTGCTAAACTTTTCAACCTCATGACGAAAGCTTTTCATTTTTGTTTCTTCATTCATGAGCCGCGCTGGATTAGGCACAAAGTGTGCCCTGGCACTCAAAGTCTCGCTATTTCCATGCAAATGGCCAAGTTTATTCCTGGCGTTGAGTGCGCGTGGAATGCTAATTTTACCTCGACCGAGACCTTGCTAGGCCTGAAATTATTCTTCAAGTCGCGAATTTCGTATTGGAGCTGTCACTGAAAACATTGCATGTCGCCAGCAAACGTGGGTAAATGCCATAGAAAACATTTTAATAATGGATAAAATTTGGTTTCTAATTCGTTAGAACAAACATAAATACTAAGAAAAATCGTGTTAGAATTTCAAAGTTGCCTTCCCTAATATTAATCGTTGTAATTTTCAGTAAAGAAAACAAACTTATCTAGGTGCAACTCATACTCAGAACTTTAAATTCTGTCTCAAAGGTTCATTACAAAAATAGCAGATCTAGTTTTTAAAATACATAGTCAAGGCTATTGAATAATTAATATTTTAATGACAAAATGCTTATCCTTCGTTATTTAAAGAAGAAAAATTATGAAGTGATGCAAGTAAGCATAGTTGAGCACTTTATTTGAAAAATTCCTGTAGAAAACGTTCATATTTTGCTAGAAAACGTAATTGAAAATTCGACGTATATAGTTCAGAATTGGTGAAAACACAAAAACCTCGTTGTAAACAAGAAGAGCTAGGCAACGAATTGTCGAAAATTAAAACAACGACTTGATGATGATGTTAGTAACCCAAGGTTAATGTTCATAGAACCTTTTTGGTCTGTACATGGAAATTGTGCGTTTATTTATTTCCCTATTTCTCTTATTAAGTAACCGCTGACTGTGAAAGTTACAAGTGAGATTAGTCCACGTAATAAGAACACATTGTGCTCATCGGAGGGTATGATTTGAGCAAGGCTAATAGTACCATGTCACAATTATTGCATAAAATTTGAATAAATTTCCGTTTTAAGAAGCACATTTACCCATTTATTTACATTGGGATAAAAGGCGAGTGCTAAAAAGAAGCGAGCTCTTTAACGAAGCACAATAATATCCTGAGGAAAACCCAAATCTATCTGATACCGTCCATATCGATAAAAGAACGTCATTCCTATAATATGACAAGCTCTGGGCAAAATAACGGACGTGCTTCCAAGCCTTAGGAATATTGGGGAGATACTCCTCGCGAGATCTTCCTTGATATTGGTCGAACATAAAGCAGGCAGGAGTGGATTTTCCAGGCATTCATTGCGAGCACAGGACAGGGTTCACATCACCAGCAACTGGGTAGCCACGCTTCGGACACGCGTTGTACTGCATCTGTCGACAAAAAGCAAGCTACTTAATTTCCATGAGAGGTCATTTTATTACGAATACTGACTGGAAAAGTGCGCTCACTCATCTTATAACTGGCATGATGTATATTCGGCACACCAACGTTTAAGTAAAAAAGTATTTGAGCAATGGGTACGTCAGGGAAATTCCGCCATCGATTGTGGGGAAACGTTTTACTCATCCTAGTTGTTTTACACTGCAATTATTTTGCACATCCAATTTTAGGATCAACTTTTAGGTCTTCATTAGTAATTGATGCTAATGCAAAAATTAAGAGAGCCATAACGATTTGGTCTTATATATAGTAGTTAAGGTCACATCCCCTCGAGCATAAATAAGGGAGTTTACTAGTCTTGAATAACCTAAGAGACTGAAAATAACGTTCGTACAAAAAATGACTGCCGTAAAAATACAATAAAACTTTCGGGAAATCTCGGGCTCTGAATTTCCTTCCTCTCAAAATTGATCAAACTCGAAACCAGATGCAAGGAGAACATTGTCTCTCCTTGCTCTCTAAACGCGTTCAAAAATCGCATTCACTGACACTGAGGACTGGGTTTCTCAATGATTCAAAATTAAATTAAATACCTGGCAGCACAGCCGAGATATACACAAATAGAAAGAAGTTAAATATTTATGTTCAATTTACACATTATTGATAAATATTTTCCTTTTTAGTAGTGCAGCTAAAATGTCCTAATAATGGTCAGTTTAAATTTTTTACCTTACTTTCAAATTCCGAAAGGTGATGAGCTTGAAAACGTCTAACTTAAGACGTTTCCTGCGAAAGAACCGATCGGTGGTCACTGAGGGGATTCTCATGATTCTGCTTCATGACCTGCGACACTAATTCAATTTTTATAAATACTTAATGAAAGCTAAATGAGGGCACGATCGTATAAAAGTTTGCTATTTTCAAAATTGCTCAGTACAATTGACTTTAAATTTGAATTGAATATTGAACTCAGTTTAAGCCATCGCAGGAAACGTGTTAATTAATATTCAACTCCTGCGAGTGATAGGAGCTGAAAAGAGTCGGCATGGTGCTTGCATATTTCATGATTGAGTGTCCACTCAGATAATTTCGTTTTTGCTGCTGATAATGCACGATGTTTGGTCGTTTGGTGGAGGAGGCTGACTGAGAAATAAATTAGAACTTTTCCTATCAGCAGCGCGTGATTTGCGAGAGAGTATCTGGCTGCTAATAGGCCTCCAATAATTATTAGATATTCTTTATACCAGGCCACTCGTTACATGACTAAAGTTATGTGTCGGTGGAAACTGGATGAATTTTTGCGAGCAATGCGACGTTTAAAAAATCTTGAGTGTTGCGCTGTGGGCATACCTTCCATCGCTGGCTGTGTTATCTCGTAAAATTTAGAACCCTTTTCCTATTCGTGTTCAAAATCTGAAGAAAGATTGATCCTTTCAACCTGAAAAGGTTAATCAGTTTTTCGATCATTACTCTCAAGAAAAATGCACATTGCAAACATTTGTGAGAAATTTAATTATATCGTTTTGAATATTAGTCCTGAGTTATTCTTCGGACACTGAAAATCATTAAATGTGTCCCATTTAAAAATGTGAGAATAAAAAATATTAGGAAAAAGTGTACGTGGTTAGTAGATTGCAGAACTTATCCTGCAAAAACATTTACTGACGAATGATAGGTACGTCACAAGAATTAAACCACTGAGAAGTAAATATAATGAACAGGATTTATTCCGAAAATCTTCGATGATAGTGCATTCATTGTATCTGTGCTCAAGCTCTTTATTTAAGGAATATCAAGACATAAAAGAATAATAGGTTCTGGAAATTAACTAATTGAATAAAAAAGGAAACATTTTGCATTGATGGAAGCCATAAGTGCGTCATAGAGATAAATAAAAAACGAAATAGACTTTACATGTGTGGATAAATTTAAAATACTATTTGAGTTCGGAGCTCATGTCGGTCATTACTCCTATTCTGCTGCGCTCGCTGCCTCGTCCTCAACAAGGAAATAACCTGTGCGCTAGCAACACTATAAAAAAGAACAGATGTAACCAATCAATATTTAAACACTTACGAGTACTGTCAACAGTGCAGAATTATTATTTGCCGGGTTACGTTACGAGTGCTAGGCTAAGAGAAGCTACTTTAACTATGAAGTTACTAAATCTATTGCTTTAAAATAGCACGTTATCAATTCCGATACCTACACAAAAGCAATTTGATTTAAAAACTCACCAGTCATCAGTAGATCGTGCAGCGTCAATTGCACGGAGTGCCCAGAAAAAGTCGCGTGGTTAAAATTTGATTAGTTAGTGATTAGACTGCCTTTAGCTTAAGTTATAACTTTCATTCTCTCGTGGTATTCATGCTACAAAATTCAGGACCCTCTCCGGCCCTATTTTACAACCATTAATGTAGTAACCTGTAACCCAAGACATTTGATGTCAATCAAGGACGAGTCACAAAGGTTCCGCTCAAGCTCACCCCATACATATTTCATGGGGTTCAAATCAGGATAGTGTGCTGGCCAGACCATGTGTTCAAACGTTCCCCATTTTTAATAAACCAATCTTGAATATTCCTAGTGCTGTGGATGCTAGAATTATTGTCCTGTAGGGTACCATTGTCATCAGACCTTTTCACCGATGCAAGTTAATATTCAGAATCCTATATATTCGCAAAGCAGGTCTTCACTACTTGATAAACACTTCTTGAATGCGCCCATATGCAGTTTCACTACAGCAAATGAATTAGCATATCTTACCAATGAAATCTATTTCTGCCTTTTTAAAATTTTCCCAGCTGTTTGGTTTGAAAGACTTTCCGCCCAGTTTCCTCTGGACGGACGAATTTCTCTTTTCTCCTCGTGACTCCCCGTGAGTCAACATCACAAGAAGCAGACGCTGCTTTTTGAAAATCATTTGAGATCTTACACTTCTCGCAAACTTTGTTCAATTCGTATTTTGAATAAAGTATTCAGCCCGATTTATACATTGTTTTTGCTGGCTGTCGTGAGTGCTTGAGCACACATGACTAAAATGTGTTTTCAATCACACGGTTTGTTCTCAAACAATTACTAGACTCGGTGGAGTAATTGAAAACATTCAAAGCATGAGTTTTTCTTGGAAAACAAGTCGCTTCTTGGCATTCAGTTCGCTACCGAACAATGGTTGCAGACCGCAACTGTCGCCTTTAGAATAGAACATCATCAGCTTCCACGGGATTCGCACAAAAGTCGGAGCTTCCGCAAGAACTTCCATAGCTGTCAGTTTAATGAGCCCTGAAGAACCTTACTGGTTCAGAAATGCTAGTCAAATTTAAAAATATTACTTCCAGCTTGTTCCAAATTGTGTGCGATGCTGGGTAAACAATGGCCAAACAACATTGTGTGATAATCTCAAAAATTACATCAGATGGTATTTTTATCGCCCAACGAGTAAAAACCAACTTGCAAGATTTTAATTTTTATCAGAGTGTTAAGGTTGTGTTATACAAAATGTGACGCGAGAAAAGGTGCGTTTTTTATTCAGATCTCAACGTAATAGATTCGCACGTCCATAATTTTTACTCCGCATACTGTAATACCAAGACTCAAATCAGTTAGATTACTTCTGCCAACGTATAATATATAATAAGAACACAAAACGTACTTTTGCGCTCCTTTCCTTCGAACGTTTTGTTTGTAAGATCATACGCAGACAGAAGGAAATGGAAACTTTGTTGTTATGAGTCAATCAAAAACAATTTTGCGATAACAGTAAAGAAAACTTAGCCATTGTCTGTTTTGAGGACTCATGACTACTCGTCAAAAGGAAGTAACAGTTCAATTTTTAAAGATGTTCTCTACTCAGGTAAAGAAACTGGGAGTGGGATTATATTGCGTCGGTAACTCGAATCGATTGCAGGTATCGATTGAAATGAGAAACGTAAAGATAAGTATTAAATATTATTCCGTTAAGAGTCTCAACCTGCGATATATTGAAAAAATATCTCAGCAGAGTTAAATTTACCGCCGAGACAAATTAACTTCGCAAATTTTGACAATTGCTTAACTGAAAATTTATCCGCTAGAATAAACGGATTCCTTTCTGCTCACAGAAAATTTATTTTCTACAAAATCAAAATTATGGACAGCAAAAAGGCTAAGTCATTGTTCGATTTGCGGATTTTCGCCCGGAGTTTTTCAATCCCTTGTAATATGCATGCAAAATAGTTAGTCGCTGTTTAACAGTGTTCCAGTTCTTTTGAGTTCATTTTACTCTGTGTTCATATTAACAGGTTTCTTTTGATGAGATCCACCTATGCTTGAATAGACGAACAATTAATTTCTTGATCTGCTATTTCATTCTTGATAAACTATTGATAAGCTGTGCAGTCCTTCCGAATAATTCTATGTACATGGTAATATTTAAACATGGGGCGTAAAAGAATACTTAATAGCTCCTATATTAATCAATGGATTTAAAATCAAAATAGTAATGAAATTATGTAAAATTGTGTAAAACTGTATCAAAAAATTTTTTTATATTTCATTTTTGAATATAAAGTTCTTCATGCACCTCCCCCTGAATGCAGACAAAAATCAGCACGATTATGAAGGCTGTTCATTACGGCGATGGTGAGATTAAATCCGTTTCATTAGATTTCTTTTTCAATGTGTACCTTGAGGTGTACATTTGTTTATTTTTCACAGTAACCTCTTCTTTTATAAAAGGTATTCCCAAAGGTAAAAATCCTTCCCTGGTCACTGAAGGTTGTTGTTACGAAGACTAGTTGTTCTGCTGTCCAGCTTGTCATTTATGGAGCATAGCTAAAATCGTATACATTCTCTATGGGAACGTGGCTTTTATGCCCAACTGTGTACCTTGGTTACAAGCAAATCGCATAAAACCAATATTTTTCAGGACTTAATAATAATTTTTTTTAAATCCAATCTATAATACAAAAGTCATAGAATATTCGTTTAGGTTCCATATTTAAAAATTACCCTTTACTCATTAACCGTACCAGACCTGAGGACTTGAACTTAACAGTTAAACATTAAACCACCCAAAGTCTCTTCAAACACTAGGGGGGAACGAAATTTTCAATATATAACCATGAGATTTGACCATGGTTGTTGAACTATTTTTAGTTTGTGATACGTTTTTCAACGTAATAGGCAAGGTACGAAGAATCAAGTGCAGCGGTATGGCGACAAATCTGAAAATTACCGAAAATTCTGCATAGCGGTGTGGTAGCGATAACAAACCTAATTCATGCAGTGATTCTAGGGCGGCAAAATTATTTTTTGCCCCTAGTTCATCTTAAGTTCCTTAATGAATTCACGATTGCGCATCTAGGTGTTTGAGTATGTGTGCGTGCGTATCTTTTGGCTGTTCATGTTTGGGATCAGAAGCTTTAACTGTTTTGTGAACGGTTTTCTCAATTTGGTTCAGGCTTTTCTGAAATGTCTTCCTTGCATTTATTATTTTATTTCCGACTACATTATTCTATGTACTGGGTGACATATTTCCTCTCTGGTTTTCTTCGAGTGCTCGAGGTGGAACCTTTGAATTCCCTAACCGTTTGCGAATAAATATGTTGATCTCGACGTTGTTTTTTTTTTATCTTGAGAGTGAGATTTCCTGAGAATCATCCAACTATTATTATATTTATGGTAACTGTGCGTGGTAATTTTCAACCCTAACCATACGTGCTTTCCAAGTCATAAAATTGATCAAGAAATGAAGAAATTGTTGATGCCTTTTGAATTTCTCGACTCTTTTTATGTACTTTTTGTTCCAAATAAATTTTTCGTTGGCAATTCCTAAATGGAAATTATATCGGTAAATATACATTGAAGATTAGATACTGCAGAATAAAAATCACTAGGAAGGCTTTTACTACCAACACGTACCGTTGCCAATAATTAAACTGCCAATAAAACGCGTAATTTTTGTATGAATTCGCTATATCATCTGACAGAAATGCCGGAGATCACGTATTGGCTCACCGATACAGGAACGAAGTCCTTTGCAATAAAGTTCATTGTGTGCATATTTGCGCGCGTGTGCGCTCGCGTCTGTTGTGTCAGGATTCATGTTTTAGATAAATAAAGAATAAACACTTTCGCTGAAAGCTCAGCCAAAGTCTTTGCGGTGTTTTTCTTTTTTATAACTGCCAACGAGTCATGACTTACACAGTGCTCTATCGGACATTGAGTGACGTATTTTTGGCGTCTCATGTAAACTAGTATCTTAAAAAGAAGGAAACTATGCTAGATAAAACAACTGTGTAATTCCATTGCCGTCTTTAAAACCAGAAATTTTTCGTTGAATGGCTCGAATTTTCACATGTAAGTTTTTCAATGGGGGCTGCCATAGCAGTTGCGTGCTGACAAGGAATCGTCTGTTTCTTTCATTGCTGTTGACGTGTGGTGAATTGTTCTGTTTCTTTTAACGAACTCTTCCGTTTGTTCGAAAATGAAGATGGGATTTTTAAAGCGATCGTAAAGGGGAAACTATTTCAGATATGTGGACGTGAAAAAGTTCCCTGTTTGGGACTGCTTCCACTTAAGAATTAGGTGTGAGGACTTTGAACTCACGGTGAAAGGAACTCACAAATATTCTGTGAAAGCTGCTCCTGGACAAGAAAAATTTTGATGTCGTTACAGCTAGTAAAGTGAAGCAGGTATCAATATTCTTATGAGATTCACTGATAATCATCCTCTTGGTTGAATTTGGGTCGCGTCTAGCGAATAGTTAGTAATATTTATCTCTTCATTTACACAACAGAAAAACTAGCTGAAAGAATTTTTGAAGAATCGGTCAACGTTAAAATGAGGATGTACACGGAGAAAAAATTGGCGTAAGCAAATCAAACATCACGACTGCGCAGGGTTTTCTGAAGGACGGAATATCCAGAGGCAAAAAAATAGGTTGCATAGACTGCATGAAAATAATATTCACTAATAGACTTAAACAAAATGGCTGTTATGCGTGTTTCATATATTCTAATATGAAATGAATTATAGGGTGAAATATTGTAGGATTTCTTGTATTACAGTAATTGGTGTTACGTACAATTTACTAAAACCACAAGAGCAAAGTTCTGTAGATGTAAATCCTATTTTGATTATTTTCAGAGGCCCAAAAGAAAAACAATACAACGGAACGCGAGCGAATTAAATGTTCACTCGAAAAACCTAATGAAGACAAGAGATTAAATCGAGCACTCGAGCACTGACAGCTCTTAAACTTAGTCGCAATATTCTGTCTGTCTCATGCAATCAACTCGGTTGTTGATAAACGATTTCAGGGACGACAGCTGCTCTGCGTACAACATTGGTGTTAAATAGATCATTTTTCTTTCCGTTTTCTGTACTCTGAAATGAATGTTACTAAAAAAGATGAATAATGCTTTAATGGCTGTAAAATCATGTTGAATAAAGTAAGACCAATGATAAAATACAAGTTTTCACTGTCAATCAGCTGTGTTTTTATGGGCTTAAAATGAAAGTTAAAGATTCGATTATTGAAATTAATAGAGCCCAGGAAAATTAGCTAGCCTCCAGTAACTTAAACTAGGTGTTTTCAGCACTGAAATACATTTAAACAATTTTAAACAATTTAAACAATTTATTTACCACAGGAGATACAGAGGTAGAATGTTTCTTAAGTCTAGTACAATGGACAAGTTTGAATATAGCTACCTGTGGGCCCGAATAAGTTCAGCGACTTCTGGGGCATCCTACCATCAACATTATTCTAAGGTGTACATTAATGTTTAACCTAAATCACTTAACCTAGTTTCACATTAGACTGATCAGTGAGATAATTCAATCGATATCAGATATATATTTCATTTTACAATATAGGTTATGTGTACTATATTTAACAGTACATTCGATAAAAGATTTAACAGCAGACTGAAGGCGAATTACATATTACCCATGGCAAATTTCATTATTGGAAACAGTCATGTTGGAGACAAGATTTGACTTGGTGATCTTACATGACTAATATTCCGATAGGAAGTGAGTCTCGAGATTTCTTTTGAATAACTTGTAAGAATTACTATCACGGATCTCCGCAGGTATTGAGTTCCAAGTTTTAGTTCCAACGAAGAGGATACTGTGTTGCGACCGGGCCTTTGAATAATAAGGAAGCATGAATTTACTTCTATTTCGGGTTAAATGGTCGTGATGACCAGTTTGCGCACTTAATAATAGTTTCAGGCTATTGTCGCCATCATTTCTTAATGTTTTGTAAATGAAATTACAAATGGAGATTTTATAGAGATCTGGAAGTTTAAGTATTTGTAAATTTTTAAATGAATCATTTGTGTGAGCATTATATTCTAGATTCTTTACCGCTCTGATTGCTCTTTTTTGCAGAGTAAAAATTATATTGGTTTTATTTTTATCAGTTCCGTGCCATGCTTCTATTCCGTACTGCAAGTATGGTGAAATGAGCGTTCGGTAGAGCATTCGTAAAGCTGTTTCAGGCAGGTAATTTTTAACTTTATTCAGGATTCCGATGGATTTCGATAATTTAGAACTAATATTAGCGATGTGCTCTTTAAAGGTCAGATGTTTATCTATTATGATGCCCAGAAACTTGCATGAGTTGGTTTCTTCGATTTCACCTTCACCAATTTTTATGTGTGGGAGAGATATGCTTTTCTTGTATGAGAATGTAATATACTTTGTTTTTTCGATGTTTAGGCTTATTTTATTAGCTTTAAGCCATAATGAAACCTTATGGAGTTCATTATTTATGCTCTCCGCAATCATAGCGGGATTTTGGCTCGGAAGGACCGTAGAAAGCGTGCTGTCATCGGCAAAAAGTATGAATTTGAAAAATGTTGTTGATTTGATAATATCATTTATAAATATCAGAAATAGGAGAGGCCCTAGGACAGACCCTTGTGGAACTCCATGGCTAATTGTCTGTGGGTCCGATTTTGCGTCGTCAACGACAACATATTGCTTCCGATTTGTTAGGTATGATTTGAACCAATCATGGGCAATTCCTCGAATGCCATAACAGTGTAGTTTCGAGAGTAATATCTTATGGTCCACACAGTCGAATGCTTTTCGAAAGTCAAGAAAAACGGAGAAAACAAGCTTTCCTTCATCTATATTAGAGTAAAGGTACTGTAAATGATTTAATACAGCTTGTGTCGTTGATTTCTTAGAACGAAAACCGAATTGTCCGTCATAGAGAAAAGATTTTTGTTCAAAATACGAATACACTTTTTTATACACAATTTTTTCAAATATTTTGCTCATAATTGGTAAAACAGAGATAGGTCTATAATTATTAACGCAGTTTTTATCACCATTTTTAAAAATAGGGGTGACTCTGGCAGTTTTGAGAGAGTTGGGGAAGATACCTTGAGAAAGCGAATGGTTGATAATATCAGATATGCACGGTGCTATTATATCAGCAATAGCCTTAAGAACTTTAGCTGAAAATGTATTTAATCCATTTGATTTATTTTTCAAGTTGTTTATGCATGTAATTACATCGGAGGGGTTAGTTGGCGGGAAAAAGAAAGAGTTGTGTTCACGGACATGGTCCATGTATTGCAAGTGGTCTGTAGGTTCACTAACGACACTATCGGCTATATTTTTTCCTATATTTATAAAAAAGTTGTTGAACACTGTTGCAATATCTTGTTTATCATGTTATTTTACATTTTCGTGAACGATGGATTCAATCGTTTTTTTAGCGTTATTATTCGGTCTATAGCATGAATTAAGCAGGCGCCAAGTTTTTTTAATATCAGTTTTGTAGTCAGTGAATTTGCGCGTAAAGTAGTTTTGTTTCGATGTTCGTATTTGATTTGTCACATGATTCCTGAATCTGTTATACGTTAATCTAGAGATTCGTCCTTCGTATAGTAAGGCTAAGTATGCTTGACGTTTCTTTATATTGATCACGATATCTTCAGTAATCCAAGGTTTTTGTCTATTTTTCGGCGTAATTGTGCGGGTGATTATTGGACAACATTGGTTATATGCGGTCGTTATAGTTTCAGTTAGTTTTAGTATTGCTTGGTCAATGTTAATCGCATTATTGTCTAGTTCATAGATGTCCAATGATGGCATTAATTCTTCTAGAACAGTTCGCATTGTCCCCAAGTTATATTCGTTTATACAACGATATGAAAAAGTCTCAGCATGTGGGCTGTTGCAGGGACTATAGACATTCTTCTTGATGAGAAACACCGGAAAATGGTCAGATAAGTCAGAAATTATTATTCCTGTAAGAAAATCAGTCGGATCTAACATAAAAATATTATCGAGCAACGTGGCAGATTCGGATGTAATACGCGTAGGTTTCGTGATGATTGGAAGGAAGGAGTTAGACTGAAAAACATTTATGAAGTTTGAGATTTGTTCACAGCTTTCATATTGAAGAAGATCGTAGTTGAAATCCCCGCAAATTATTATGTCATTGTATAGAGATTTATTAAACTGAGACATTATGCTTTGAAGCTCGTTCAGGAAAGAAATGTTGCAAGCTGTTGGGGGCCTATATACAGTCCCAAGTACAATCCGTTTACCATTTTTCGTTAGTTCTATAAATAGAGTCTCAATATGTTCACGATTCATAGTCGCACTTAGAATGTTTTTCGATGATATGTGTTTAGATATGTACGTACTGATGCCACCACCACGTTTGTTGCTACGGAGTGAATGATGGCTATTATAGTTCTGAATTTGAATTAGGTCTTTAGTTGAGTCATCTAGCCAACTTTCGGTGAAACTGAGAACATCAAAATTGCTGTTTAGCTCAGTGATAGTACAAGATATTTCATCTATTTTCGGATAAATGGACCTACAGTTCCAACATAATACTGAGAGATCGTTACAGGTTTTTCTCATCGATTCATTGAATTCTTTAATATTTAGGTATTTACAATTCCCAGTTTCATTTAGGTTTGGATGCAGTCTATTCAAATGGTTGAGATCTGGATCAATATCATCGAAAATATCAACATGGTCAGTCATAAAGATTAAGAGTAAAATGTGACGTAAAAAATAAAGAAGATGATACAGACTACAAGGTCAAGTTAAAAGTAAAGACATTCCTACTTATAGTAAAATTTAGGAAATAGAGAGAAACTAAAACACACAGAGATTATTAGTCTAAAAGTCTACATAAAAATTCATCTTTCGGTTTCGAATGAAAAACTTTATGTTTTGAAAGCCATAGAGGGGTCAGAAAATTAATTTAATTTCTTAAGGTTGTGAGGCCTGAACACGTGGTCAAAATCAATGCAAATGTGGTGGCGAGTTTCAACTCCTTTAAATTCTATTGATAAAAATAGTTTTATTGGATATACTGAATCAAAATAGTTATTATGAATTTCATAATCTATACAACCAAAGTATTTTCTATCACATGCAAAATTTGCTCATGCAATAAGCTTGAGAAGTTTTCTCATACGTTTTTGAACCCTAATTGTGTGAAAATTCTGCATAGATATTCAAAGTAGAAATTTTTCTTTCTCTGGTATTTGACATGGAAAAAAAATAATTGAAGGGAAATCGATCAATATACTTGTCATGTGTAAAATTACCTAAATAGATTTTCAATTCATGGAACAATATTGATTGATATTGTATTCCCGTCGTTTTGGCTTGAAATTTTCCTTAGATATATGTTCTTTGATCGCCTTTTACGGCTCGGATTGTTTTCGTGTACTTGACATATACTACTGATTCATACCACTCATTCCTAATGAGCAAACTCAGGAACTCAAAACCCTTGTTTAGACATATTTTAGTTTATATAACATACACAATTCGTATTTCCCAATGTATATTTTCTCAGAAAGATATATCTAAAACCAAAACTCATGAGAAAGTTACATGATGAAAAAAACTAATTTCAAAGTGAAATTAGATGGGTTTTTTCCAGGTTTTGACATTATGATCTTAGGGCATGAAGAACCAAACTTTTAAAGGCCTTCCCAAACAATAAATTCTCACCGTATATATAATTCAGCTATAAAAACAAGCTTAACCTTACAAACAGAGTCACTATACTCCTGCACGGAATCACGGTTCTTTCATAATGCATCTAACTTTAAGCGGAGAGCAAGAAATTATTTCTCTCGCTGTCGTGTTGAGTACTGTATACATGAAGAACAATGTCTCTTGTGCTTCGCTTCCAAATTGCTTCACGAATTAGCAAATGACCGTATTCACTCTTTAATAAAAAATATTATTGCTAGAAGGAGCCTTTCAGAAGCAAACCGTCAACTTTGGCAACCGTGGTTCTCGTATACAGCAAGTGGGTGAACGTTTAGCATTGTCGCAACATTCTGGGCACACATATCGTATCACAAGTTGTATCATTTAAATTATTTTGTTTTCAACAAACAAGAAGTTCATCTATCAGGTTAAAGATTTATAGGCAAGGATCTTGAAAAGTTACCTTAAACTCTTTGAGTTCGAGGCTAAGGAATGTCAGCGAACAGAGCAGTATAGTCAAGGAGACAAAGTTACGACTTCTTGTTAAACTTCACGTCGTGAGATAGTCTCAACTCGAACCTTCGCTGGCTGTAACGGAGTTCCAGGGTAAGATCCCTGTTCAGATCAATGGTAACTTTCAGGTCACATAAAATCAACCTGTCTCAAACACCTTGAGAGTATGAGAACCAGAATATGTTTCTTGATAATACCTATTCATACCAATTAACTTTCATATACGTTACGTGAAATGTTATTTATCATCGCGAAAGTTCGAGAACAAATTTCAACCGCTCGACGTAAGTGATGAATCCAACTAATGACTTGCGAAAACTTCTGTTTTCAATTTTCACTCGTACTATTGAAGTGCCTTTAAAACATGCTATTTTTGCAGTTTGAATTATCTTGATGAAATTAAATCACATAACATCATATAAACTTGAAAAGTGTATCACGGAAAAGTTTATTCACTTCCGCTGGGCGAAGAACAATTTTAAGATGTCATGTAGGAACCCTAGAAACCGAGGTTTCACTAGAACTTCAATGAAAAGACAATTATTTTCTTTATATTGATCATTCCAGAAAACTTTGGGTCTTTTTATGCATCTACGTCAGAACCTTTCTGTCCTCCAGTCATTGGACAGTTTGCTGAATTATTTAACCAAATTTCAGTGGCCGAAAAGGCAAATAATTTTTTATCAAATCGAGTTGATGCACGCCGTATCCCACAATAACTGTTCGTTTATATGTACATAATTGATGCAAGGACGCAACAACGGATACTCAGGCACAACTGAAGATTTATGGCAAGTTTTTGCTTTCTCCACAGAACGCAAATACCAGGCTAACACAACGAGGTCTCAGCCCCTTTGTTGTTGCACAGAAAAGCGAAGACACATAACTTCCAGGCGACGGTTAAGCAGCGTGGTTTGTAGAAGTTCGAGCACTGAGATTTTTCTTACTTTGCTATAGCTTAGAAATAAACCAATACAGTATGAGTCAAAGAACAGATTTGAGTTCCACTTCAAACTCCGGCGCTCTGTAAGGACTGAAAAATATGGATCTTGAAAAATGAATAACGGTACATCAGAATCGGTATATCCTGCCACTACGTGTTTTATGTTCACGTGCCTAAAACGTGGGGACCAAAGATGAAAAAGTACTAACCACACTACAAAATCAGGTAAGGTAATTGAATTCACATTTATTTAGTAACAGATTTCTCAAAAAGGATTACAATAATCTAAAACTCTTGATATAAGATATTAATGGCGAAAAAATATCAGCTGCTGAACATTAGGCTTTCAGTGAGGAAAGATTCTTGTTTAACTTAAAAATAAAGCTGAATTACACTCGATAGGTCATATAGGATAATACTTCAGTAGATCTTGACCAGTACAGGCTTTCACAACTAAACCTTTCGAAACAGATAGATACAGATAAAAATCTTACGAAACAGACAGATACAGATACAAATCTTACGAAACAGACAGATACGGATACAAATCTTACGAAACAGACATATACAGATACAAATCTTACGAAACAGAAAGATACGGATACAAATCTTACGAAACAGACAGATACGGATATAAATCTTACGAAACAGACTGATATGGATACAAATCTTATGAAATAGACAGATACGGATACAAATCTTACGAAACAGACAGAGCACCGGTCTTCCCAGGCTGTGAGAGTTGACTGATCAAGACCATAATAAGCAGCACCGCAGCTCTTAGGGCTGCCATGAGTCCCGGCTTAAGTTTCACAGCCTATGTCAACGAAAGACCTACGTTACAGATAATGCTTTCAAAGTCAATTTCCTTTGGTGTACATTACACTGTTCCTCTGATATTCTGGGTATAAATTTTCTGAAGACCTATATCGATGTGTAGCAAAGAATCGACATTCCGCTGGTTTCAATGAGTGAGTGACTTGCGCTGTACCATTGACACCCATCACCGCACAATGGCTCAGTCAAGCTGCTTGTTGAAAGAAATATGTCACAACTTTAATATTCACAAAATCATCTTAATTTCATTACTAACTATATTAATTATTAGAATGTTCGAAGTCCTCTCGTTGAAGTGCTTTCGCGGAAAACTACACTGAATACATCATTTCTCAATCGTATTTTTAAAGAGTTCGAATTTCATTACAAAATTAAATCCTCAAAGAAAAGCCGAGCGGACATTAGTAATATTAAATGCCTACTTCTCGAAAACAAATCTGTTCTGCATTGGAACTAAAAAGCTCAATTGGAAAAATTACCTTGAAATTAAATGTTTTCCAGGAAAATTTTGAAGGGACACTTCAAAACTTCAATTATAATTTTGCTTTTTTGAACTTGGAGTTGTGTTTTCGTGCACATTTTATTGATGAACGTGAAAGTAATACCAAAGCAGATTAGTCGCATGAAATGATAAAACTTTAACGATAAAAATGTTTCTCACCTTTTGTAATCCATTTAAGTTGCCGGTAAGCCTTCGAAAACAGCAATTGCTACAGTAACAGCGCCTAGCGACTGAAATTAGCCTCATTCAAAAATATTAACGTGCCTCAATAGAATGTAACGTGAAATTTTTCCTGTGAGATTATAAGACTGAAGAGAAATACATGTATCATTGGTTACAATAGAAAAAAAGATATCATGAAATAGGGTGAAGTCATTATAACAACTGAGAAGGCGTCTCTCATCATTCATTTTTTTTGGTTAACTGCGGTAACAGGGAGATATTATTAAAATCGTTCTTCAATAATAATAATAATAATAATTTTTTAGACGTCTTTGGCTAAAACCTTAATTCCCGCATGCTGAACAATCGTTACTGCGTCGGCGGTTGGGGGGCCGGGTAGGATGGGGTGTCCGGCGCGTCACCTGGCGTTGGATGACGTAAGTGGCACGGGTGGATGACCTAAGTGGCACAAGTGGATGACCTAAGTGGCACGCGTGGATGACCTAAGTGGCACAAGTGGATGACCTAAGTGGCACGGGTGGATGACCTATGTGGCGCGAGTGGATGACTTAAGTGACACAAGTGGATGACCTAAGTGACCCGGCTGGATGACCTAAGTGGCACTAGTGGATGACTTAAGTGACCCGGGTGGATGACCTAAGTGGCACATTCGTTCGGACGAACGAACACGTTCACATGGATGTGAAGCATCTCGTTAGATTCGTAAGAAAATTCTGTATTACATGCATGAGCTAATCAACCGAAAATTGATGTTTTCGGATTTTGAACCCGAATGGTCCCCTTGGACGTTCTATGTGATATACTGTGACGACAGCAAACACTATGTATTTCGCTGCAATTCTTGTCCTTCCACTCACGATTGAGGATCAACCTTGTTTCTAAGAGGATAGGTCTCGACATTATGCTTGATTTAATACTCTGAAATTTTATTTTCGCCTACGGGGTTATTTTGATGTATGCACTTTGTCAGCACTAGAAGGAAATATTTTCACTAAAATTTTTGCTCTGTTAACCGTGTGACGTACATAGCGGCTTGCGCTTGATGACAATCACTACTATAAAAGAAGCCGCGTCCGTCCGTCCGTCCGTCCGTGTGTCACACCCACCAGCCGAAAGTACGAGATGAGCGTATCTGCGATACGCAAAATAGCGCACTGAAACGCGCTGAGTAAGTGGAGCGTCGGTGAGTACCCTTTCTTTTTGGTATATGTACTGTAATTGCCGATTATTATTCATTAATTTTTGTATCGTGTATGTATCCCTTGGAGGTGTGCCATTCCTCAATTCCGAGAGCCGGAGCTTCCTGTTAATGAAATGTTAACAAGGAGGTGAAGGGACAAAATCTCGTGACATCACAATTTGGTGAGATCAACACGATCGCTTTGTAATTTGTGTGAATTTGGTGAGTGTAGTATAACAGTTGCATTGTTTTTTTTTTGCTTGGTTATTTCATGTGCAAAACGTACAGAAATTCAGTAGAGGTACATGACTCGTAGTGATGATTTTCTGTGTTCCGGTGTGAGAAGCCAGCAAGCACACTGCCATATAGATAAAGAAAGGGAAAGTGTTTATAAAAGTGATAAGTTTTAGTGAGAAAATTCTGGTGTGTTCACTCGATTAATTTCAAAGTTTCAGTAAAAGTTTTACAGTGAGTAGGTGTGGAAAACATTTGAGTGATCGCAAAATTTTGAGATTTGGAAAAAGTGAATTGAAGAAGATCGACACTATGCCTGCGCGCGGGAGAAGGAACAACGACCGCAGAAATGCGCCAGCAACGCCACCACAGCCCGAAGAGGAAGCCGTTAACATGCCCGTGGTAACCAGTTGCGTGGGAGCCATAGGGGCCAAATTCCGGAGGGGCGACGATGTAGGGGAACATATAGCAAGGTTGAAGTTTTTGACTGGCAATCTGAATAACAGCGAGCAGGTGAATGCCTTCTTCCTATGCCTAGGTCCACAAGAGGCAAAGGAATGCAATAAAATAATTGGTACACTAACGATCCTACGAGAAGCAGAAAGATGGCTGCGCTCCTACGCCGACCAAGTAGAACATCCGACTCAAGCGCTGTTTGAAATAGTGACCAAGAAGCAAACAAGCCGAGAGGGAGTTTCAGAGTACCTGACGCGCCTGGAAAGGCTGTACAACGAGAATTATCTGGAACATCCGGAACGAGTCCTTGTAGATTTGATGTGGCTCGGATTAAGGGATAACATCACAAGACCCTTTCGAAGTGATGCGCGACCTACGACAGTACAAGAATTGAGGGACATGGCAATCGAAGTGGAAAATCGACGGATAGTACCAGTACCAAGGGAAACGCCAGAGAAGAGGGAACCGGAGAGAGAAAGAGCGCAGCGAAGCGAGAGGAGGCCACAGCATGAGACTGCACGTGTCGGCCACACGATGCGGTATTCACCACAACGGCCGAGAGGCTACCGCCATGAAGTGCCACCCTGGAGAGAAAGGAACAGACAGATACGACACTCTCCTTATCATCGAAGAGGAAATTATGAAGCACCCCACTGGAGCGAAAAAGGCAGACTTAGGAGTCATCAGCACCAAATTTACCACGCAAGAGAACCACAGCCGCATCCGGAAGTACCACCTGCACCTGCAGTGGACTTAGCACAGTGTAGAGCAGTGCCACCGCCGTGCGTCAACTGTGGAAAATTTGGCCACCTAAGAGCTGATTGCAGAGTGCAACAGTTTGCAGGACAGACAAAAAACGGAATAGGAGACCGTTAGCTCCACTAATAAATCCCAGCGTTATACTCCAAGTGAATGGTACACCTGTTACCGCACTTCTTGTTACCGGAGTAAATATATGCTTGGTAAAAGAGCGTGTGGTTGCGGGGATTAAAAATGCTAGTGTGAAAGGAACATCGACTGCATTAAAAACAATTGGAGAGGAACCCGTACCGGTGCTGGGAAAGATTAATGTGCCAATCAAAATTAATGGTCAGAAAATTGTACAGAGATGCTTTGTTGTGAAGGAAAATGCATTTCCAGGAGACCTGCTAATAGGAGTGGAAGTAATGAACAAAGTCAACGCAAAGCTAGACTTCGGAAAACGTAGGGCATCATTCTTTGGTACTCACGTGAACATGTTTTCAGCACCAGGACACGCTTCTCCGAAAATTCTGTGCGTAACGCGGGAAGAAACATCAGTCACTCTGGCTGAGGACATTACAGTAAAGCCTCGCGCGCAAACCATGGTGAAGTGTCGAGCAGATGGCAAGTTTGATGGGAAGGAAGTAATTTTAGAGCCTAGAATTAAGTGGGCGCCTTACGTCGGAGCCACCGCTGCAAAGGTACAAAACGGGTATGTTTTGATGCCTGTACTTAACCCTTTTGCCGAAGAAATTGCTCTGACTGAAGGAGCAATAATTGCAACATGCCACGAAATCTCGAATGAAGATACAACTGCAGAAGAAAACAATGCGGAAAATAGCGAAGCAGAAAATCGCCGCAGAGAGAAGCGCTTTCAGCAAATTGATGAGCTTGACCTAAGTCACTTGGATGCTGAAAAACAAGGACAAGTCAGAAACCTGCTAAAGGAATATCACAAGACGATTAGTGCAGATGAGATGGATATTGGCAACGTGAAAGGAGTGAAATACAAAATTTTGCTGAGTGATTACAGGCCAATTCAAATGAAAGGATGGCGTATTTCGTACTCCAGCCAAGAAATTATTGATAAAAAGGTCTCGGAGATGATCGAGAGTGGAGTTGGGCAAGAGAGTACAAGTGCTTGGAAGAACCCCCTCGTGCTCGTGAAGAAACCTGGAGGAGGCCACAGAGTTTGCCTTGATTTGCGAGCTGTAAACATGCGGGTGATAAACGAACATTATCCGATTCCCCACATTGTAGGGACATTGGAAGAGGTGGCTGGCAAAGAATACTATTCCATTGTCGATGCAAAATCAGCCTTCCATCAAATTGAGCTAGATGAAGAAAGTAAGCAGTACACGGCATTTCAGACTCGACAAGGCAACTTCGAATTCTCTAGGCTACCTATGGGACTTAAGTGCTCAACATCAGTGTACCAGAGAGTAATTTGTCATGTTCTGAAAAGGCAACTGGGAAAATTCGCCGCTATTTACTTGGACGATGTGTGCGTTAGCTCTATGACTTTTGAGAGTCACCTAGAAAATTTAAGGGAAGTGTTGCACGAGTTTCAATGTGCCGGAGTAAAAATAGGCTTAGACAAGTGCAAATTTGCGCAAAAACAAGTGAAGTACCTAGGATGTTACATCAGTCGTGAGGGACTCATTCCAGATCCCAAGAACGTGGATGCGATGCAGAATTACCCTAGACCGACGACCGCGCGCAAAGTCCGGTCCTTCGTCGCAGCACTCAACTTCTACCGGCGGTTCATTCCGCATTTCGCTACAACAGCTGCACCCCTTAATGCGCTGACTAAAAAAGGGGCAAGGTTCAAGTGGGAGGAAGAACACGAACAAGCCTTCTGCAAACTTAAGCAGCTCATGATAGAAGCTCCAGTTCTGAAGAAGCCTTCGCTAAATGAGACGTATTACTTGAGCTGTGATGCCTCAAATGAGGGCTCTGGCGCGGTCCTTGCACAGAAATGTAATGGTAAGGAACAACCGATTGGATACTTAAGCAAAAGATTCAATGATGCTGAAAAACGTTATTCAATTACGGAGCGGGAAGGATTAGCAGTGGTCGCCGCTGTAAATCACTTTTCACCTTACCTGTACGGTAATAAATTTGTTGTAATTACTGATCACACGGCTCTCAAATATTTGTTCAAAGGTAAAAACACCAAGAACAACAGAATTATGAGATGGGCCCTAACACTCTCTCAATATGATTTTGAGGTGATTTATCGGCCAGGAGCTCAGAACGTGGTGCCCGACGCATTGTCGAGAAAGATTGCGAACGACAACGGAGAAGAAAATCCAGACGACGAAGCACCTAAAACAGTGTTCGTCACGACGATGATAAATGAAGCGCCCAATGTACAAGAGGCGGAAAGTAGTTTGCAGAAAGAAAACGTGAGAGCAGAGCAATTGAAGGATTCTGTTTGGGGGTCTGTGTTGCGGTATCTTGAAGGTGACAAATTAGGGGACGCTCCAAGTCTCGCTCTGAAATCCGAAATCTTCACCGACGGAGGCATATTGTATTTCAGAAAGACGCAACGAAAGCCTAATAGAACAAGGCACTTGATCGTTGTGCCAGACGCCCTGAGAGAAGCAGCGATAACGTTAGCGCATGATAGCACAATCGGTGCACACCAAGGTCGTGCTAAAACGTGGAAAAAGCTCATGGAGTTCGGGTACTGGATTAACATGGCGCGTGACGTTAACAAGTACGTCGATTCATGCATGCAATGTCAGAAACGTAAGATCAACAATCGCATTTGTGTTAGCATGGGTTCATTCCCTGAAATTGACAAACCTCTGGACAGAATAGGAGTTGATTTAATTGAAATGCCTGTCTCGAACGAGGGACACAAGTACGTCCTAACCGTGGTCGATCACTTTAGTAGATATGTTGCAGCGTTTCCGCTCAGAATAAGACGACTGAGGAAGTAACGAAAGCGTTAACTCAATTCGTGACTACGTACGGCACAGCCAAGACTCTCATCTCAGACAGGGGCACCGAGTTCACGTCAGCTTTGTTCAGAAATGTGTGTGAAAAATTGAAAATAAAATACTACAACACTTCAGCATATCATCCCCAATCAAACGGAATGACCGAACGACAAAATCAGAATATCAAGACTGTTTTATCACACCTTGCCGCCAACGATCAATCTTCGTGGCCTGATGCACTTCCTTGGACGTGCCTGGCACTGAACACCAGCTACCAGAGCGTCATTGAAGAAATTCCATTCTACTTATTCTTTGGCAGGGACGCTGAAATTCCTGTAGTTGACTGGCTGAAAACACCTCGCATGGATTATTCTTTGGGAGAAAATTACAGTGCAGAGGTTAGCGCCCGGCTCCACAATGCGTTCAAAATCGTAAAAGCCAAGTCCAAGGCGTCACACGACAAGTCGGTGCAAATGAAGGAAAGAGGTGTGAAAAACAACCAGGTGGAGAGCGGAAATATTGTTTTATTACACAATCCGACAGGAAAAGCCGAAGCTGCAAACGCGTGGCCTACAGACTGGATAGGCCCTTTTCGTGTCCTTAAAAGGAATGCCACAAATGCGACCATTAAAGCACTATATAGTAACCGACAAGAAAGGGTTCACTTGGATAGATTGAAAGTTGCTTACCTACGGGGCGAGGCCTTTCCCGGCACGTCGGACGTCGCAGCTGAACCAGGGAATGGAAACGGATATGAAACAGTCGATAGTGTAGATGAAGACCTGAGGACAGAAAACCACGCAAACGAGAGAGCTGCGTTCAAAGAGCGGCGGAGCTACAATCTACGTTCTAGGTGTAGGTGAACCGACAACTAGAAACGAACTGCAGAGGACCGAAATCATGCATCACCTTGACTTTGCGGGATGTGTTCTTGTGTGTTTAATTTTAGAAAACTCTTGCGTAGGAGTGAGTTTTTTTTAGCGTTGTCCTAGGTAGCAAGAAATTATTAGGTCAATATTGGGTTGATAATTATTTATTGACCTGATATTGGAATCTTGGATTACAATAATAGGCTAATAACAAGACAATATCGAAAAAAAGATATATTTATTTATGATATCAACTTGTTATTGGGACAATGTAGTAAATAGTTTTATTTCTAATATTAAACTAACAGTGTATATATATATATGTACGGTATTCAATTAAGTGGAAACTATCTCATAATAATTAAAAATCTCGCAATTTAATAAAATTTGTTAAAATAAAAATTATTATTGCCCAAATATTGGGTTGATATTGTACGCCAATAATACGGAGTAATTTGTTTAAAATGTACCAATAGAGTTAATTAATAGTTTTTGCAGTCATTAATGAGTGTAGATATATTTGACAGATATCAAGAAATGTGAATACGTTGCAATAATATGTATATTCAGAATTACTGTAATAACAGGTTCACAGTTCTTGTTTTTTCAGTCGTCCAATGAGTTTCGAAGGTCTAATTTTTTCAAAAAATATGCTTAAATCGTTTGTCATATGTTACTTTAGCAATAAATGTCTATATATTGAATTGAGATGATATAAAGTCATTTATATAGATGATATAAATGACTTAATTTCGTAACGAAGGTATTGAGTAGGCCTATTCCTAACATATAACCCATTTTGCATGCATCATTTTTTGAGCGCTTTCATGCAATTTTTCAATCACGCATATATATGCTGCTTAGATGAACGTATATATGCTGCTTTGTACAGGTTGCCCGACCACTGGTACGTACGTGCAACACAAAATTTGGACTACGATGCCAAAGAGGTTTCTAATCATGGATTTTAGATAAATTTTGATGCAGTTTAATTCATAGACTTGTAGGTGTGTAGGTATGTACATCGGATAACATAGTTATCAGAATTATATATATTTCTCGTCTTTGAACACTTTTGAAGATTGATGCGATATTAGAAATTAATTATTGAGCCAAAGTGTTGTTTAAGGAAACACCTCAACATCAAGTCAATAGTGACAGAGTAATTAGCTGATACTGGGTGAAAAATAAATTATTATTGGGACAATATATTCTACCAATATCAACTTGATGTCAGAAAATAAGTATTGGGCCTGTAATACCCTACCTTAGTTACCCCTTAAACTCAGTTCTAGTCCATTTGTGTTCAGTAATACTAATATGGGTAAATGTGAAATCATTCAAGGAAAAGTGCTAATTACTCCATAGTGTATCACCAATAACAATTGCAGGAGAAGTACGAGTAATTACAAAGGGCCGTTGCTTCACTCGCCTCAAGCGGAACTCAATTGCTGATGCAGCAACAACCCCAGGCCTTAAAAGTTAATTTTTTTCTAAGGAACACCTCATCATTATGTCAACAGTGATACAATATTTAGCTAATTTTGGGTTAGTGGAATTATTATTATCGGGGCCGTATGTTTTACAAATATTAACTTATCAGGAATTGAGTATTAAGCCAATGTTACTTTAGGGAACACTTCATTATCAAGTCAATATTGACACAATAATTAGTTGACATTGGGTTGATGATAATATTGTTATTGGGCCAATATGTTTTTCTAATATCAACCGAATTTTCCAAAATAAGGTATTGCCCCAATGTTCATTTTGAATATCCAGTCAATATTGAGACTGTATATTGGCTCAATATTAGGTCAATAAATTTTGCTACCTGGGGTATTGCTTTAATCTAAATGTGTTCTTTAGTAGAATTGTGTTATTCTAGCTGTTAATTGAATCTAATTTCACTCACTAGATTGTGATGCTTCGTTCAGTAGAAATATGCTCTAGGTTAGGCAACTCCCACTTTCTTTGCTCACAAGAAATTTCGTCCGAAAATCTTGTTTGAGTGATCTGATCTTATCCTATGCTTAATTCTCATTTTTCTTTCTTGCTAAGTAAAGGGAAATTGAGCGTTCAGTGGGTTAACTTCGTATGCTTCGCAAAAGGAGTACTGTGATTCCTTTGTAGTATGCTTATATATTTCCTCGCCAGCATCGCATAAAGCGTACGCGCTTAATACGAAAATAACGCTAGCGAATTAATTAGTTTAATCTGAAAGTTCTTAGGCTGAGGCTATCTCAGGCTTGCTAATCTTATCAATACCTTTAGACCGTTCATTTTCGTAACTGGGAAAATATGTTTAGCGTCAGATTAAAAGTTGCGTATATTTTCGTGCTGTAGCGTTGAATTTTCTGACTTTGTGTCTCTCTCTTGCCCTGAAAGAATATCGTAAACACGGTATTCCGGAAGGAATTAGTATCATCTTACTCTGTAGTGTAGAACATTTCTTTTCAGACTTAAGGAATTAATTTCTTGGTAGATTAGCGTAGTATGTACTTCAGCACAAAACAGGCCAGAACAA
Source organism: Morinoia aosen (assembly GCA_030386875.1). Lineage (NCBI taxonomy): Eukaryota > Metazoa > Arthropoda > Malacostraca > Amphipoda > Talitridae > Morinoia > Morinoia aosen. The sequence goes on along the minus strand of CM059557.1, from coordinate 18,509,004 downwards.
TTGCATAACACGAATGAGTCTAGGATAAGCAGCAAAATCACGGGAAAATCACGTGGAGCACGAGTAATCATTTACAAGAACAACGAACAGACAACAACTGTACGACACAGGGGATTCATCGAACTTATATTGGAAGTATTTGACTGTAGAACAAATTATAGCGTTGCATTGGGAAACGACGAGGATGTATGTGAGGCTGGAATTTCGCATCATGCGTAAGAGAGAATGCGGAGAGCACAAGTAATTAGCTCAGAGCAGCTTGCGGTTGAGCTGCAGCCAGAGATTGCGCACCATGTTCAGAAGAATGCGGAGGACACCAGTAATTGCTTAACTCGCCCGTGGTCAGGCTGTGAAGAGGACATCGTTAGTGAACGGCCGAGCCAGGAAGGATTTCTCGACTAATTAGCAGCACTCGACACTTCGAAGTGGAAAGTACCACAGAGCGCCGCAGTACCAGGATGAGGAAGGAAGGAAAAGCGAAAAATAATGAAGATAATAGTCTAGGGTACCTCAATGTAATAGCGTTCAAAAATGCTTTTATACAGTGGGCACTCCAATGAAACAATGACAATGCTTTTGTATGATTGAGTATTGATATTTACTTAAGTATTTTGGAATTTGCGTCGTGACATTTATGCCTGGTGAGGCATTCCTGAAATTCGAATGCAAGTGTCCTGTGAATTTTACTAGGCAAATTATCACATTGGAATATTGAAGCCGCATTTTAGGCCTCTCTATTTACACGTGAAATAAAAATTAAAAGAGATTTCGTCGGATAGGCTTTGAGTGAAGCGTACGATCTTCAAAGCATATTAACCCATGGAATTCTCGCATAAGTAAGAGTGGTTACTCAGAGAAAATAAACATCTCGTGTCTACCAGAATTTCTACGTCAATAACAAGGAATACTGAGATGCTACGTCGATATCAGGGAGTACTGAGAGCAATTCAACAGGATACCAGCGTGCACTACGCAGGATTGTGCCTCGGAATTCTTCAGGGTGACATCGTGGGATTCAGGACCTTATTGCGAATGGAAGCTGTAGTGAATGCAATTTATTGACGCTTCGACTCGTATTTTCCGCCAGATCAATATGACTCACTGACGTGTCGATTTGCCTGATCAACGAATCGACGTTCATGAGTAAACTGGCGATTAAAAGTTGAGTTGAAAAAACGTCATAAAATATATGTGAAACATTGAACTTAACATGATTTGGTGGTAATTTGAATCGTAATAATGATCCATCTTACAGAACGCAATCGTGTAGTAATGTGGTGTATAGAAATTTTATACGAGTCTGCATATTGGGCTCGCAATACTTCCTCCTGAAATTAAGTACTCATCTTCAACGCGCGTGTGAAGCTATTGAAATGCCAGAAGAGAGGCATGGAAGAAAAGCAAATTCGTCAGCTATACCAAAGGAGTCAACATCGAACCGTCAACAACAGCGTCAAGGATTTGGTCAACAGAACCTGTAAGCGTAAATTGAAAACTACGAGACATAAAGTCATCAATACTGTAGGATGTTTGAGAATGTAGGAGATGTAACCGTAATACTTTGTGAATGTTATTAGGGGTGAACACTCAAAAGATTTATGACGTAATTCAGTTCGGTGGAACACAACACAATATATTATGCCATGCTGATTGTAATGAATAAGATTCTTAATTGTAATGTACAATGTTTATTGCGGAATTAAATTCAGAACATAAGGTGCTTAAGTAGAATTTACCATGTGTGTCTTATGTTGGCTCCATACTGTAGTAATAATTATTCAATAAATAGCTGAAAGCTAATGCAAAAAAAAAATTGTCAGGCCAATTTTTTTAACTCTTGGAGGGCGGTCTGTCGAGAATCTGTTAAGAATAATCAATTTTGCGAATCAAAAACATGAGAATTTAGGGAAATTTTAATCATGTGTAATAAATTCGAGTTTTTAATGTGTAACAACTTTTGTTTGCTTGAACTAAAATTGTGAGTTTATAAAACCGTGGTCGGCGCATTCCAATGATACGAGTGGCTTACTCTAACATGAGTGTAGGCCTGAATGTTTACATTCAACATAGATTTATGTGGCAGGCCCTCGAGCTGGGTAGTGTTGTGCTTGGTAAGCAAACCTCGAGAGGCGAACAAGGAGTGCGGTGTAGGGTTACCACAAAAGGCAAAGAATTGTTGACCATAGGCTGGCTAAGGGTAGGGGAGCAGAGGGTAGAGGCGTGAGAAAGCTTTTTCGCCAACGGACTTAGACTTCAAGAATTAACACACAAAATAGGGGCGAAAAAAAAGGCGTGTTCGGCTCACAGCGAATAGGGAGCGTGCAACCTCGGGAGGAGCCAATAGGACAAAGCCGGCGAAGGTTTGGAAGTGGGAGAGCAGTAATATTGGTCATGATTGGAGAGAGGGTAGTCCTAAAGGAGCACTCTGGGTAGCGCGGAAAACATGAGAGAGTAAAGTTTTTGCGAGCGTCCCAAAAAGGTGCGTCGTGGCTAGGTGTCAGCTTAAAATGTTATACTCTGCGTCATGACTGGGTGTTAACGTAAAATGTCATACGTTGAAAAATGAGTGCAAAACCTGTCAAGACATAATCTTTCTTGAATCAACAAATTAAGGGTTTACATTTTTTTTTACTTTTTGCAGAGGAAAGAAGATTCCGTAACGTGGAGGTTGTTCAAAGAAAAATGTTCATAACTTCGTAAGGGCGGGTAAGGCTCGTTCTTTTTGTTACGATAGATATCGCTGGAAACGATAGGTTCATGTAACGTAAAAGAGAGTTGGAGCATTTGAATTAAATGTGGAATATGTGCATATAAATATACGTATGAGTAAATTGTAGAATCAAAGTAATTGTTAAAAATTTTGTTGCTCCACAGGAGGGCGGCTTTCCTTTCTCCTATTGATTGCAAGTACGACTTCTTCATAAGAACGTCCAATGACAATTTATGCACTGTGTGAGAAACAGGGAATGAACTGAAGCTGCTCTGGGGTGACAGAACTTGTGATCCGAGTCTAAATGACAATCCATTGTGGCGTTGTAGTGCGCCGACCCATCAGTTAGGCATTATTTCATTGTATGTATTCCGTGTGTAATTTACTTGAGGGAATTGACCGGTCAATTAGGCAGAGTAGTATTTGTCAATATGCGTTACTTACAGTGCCAGTAAATTACGATTAATGTTTTGTACCAGGGTGCTCCATTATAAAGATTCCTTAGCATTTGATGGTGTTTAAAAACCCCATTACGCCCGCACCACATCTCACCGATGCAAAATAGCGCATTGAAACGCGCTGAGTAAGTGGGTCAGCTAGCGTCGGTGAGTACCCTTTCTTTTTAGTATATGTACTGTAATTGCCGATTATTATTCATTAATTTTTGTATCGTGTATGTATCCCTTGGAGGTGTGCCATTCCTCAATTCCGAGAGCCGGAGCTTCCTGTTAATGAAATGTTGACAAGGAGGTGAAGGGACAAAATCTCGTGACAACTCCACAATTATTTTCGGTGCATAAACCCAGCAGATTCCGAGTCGGAATGAACATCACGTGTATTGGTAGGTTAGATTAGGTTGTATAGAATATCAGCAGTTGAAACTGAGGAAAGTATAGGAAAGGTATAAGATAGCATAGCAAATCGTAGGAAAGCCATGTTAAAGCTCAGTTGGTCTGCCACTTTATCACGCTGTCAAGGAAGCTTAATGACTATTTTTGATAGGAGTTTCACAGTACACAAGATTAAGAGTGTTTTAATCATTAATTCTGTGGGGTTGGATATATTTGTTTTTGATCCACATCTGAAGTATATTTTTTACGAAATTATTGATTCCAGTCATTTATGACGGATCACGTACACCAAAAAAAACCTACACCTCGACCTTCTCGCAGCGCCAGCAGCGTAACATCACCTCCCCCTTCTTCCCCCTTTAAAAAAGCAGGGGTGTACTAGTAACACTAAATTTTCTGACAGCATAGAGGAGCTTACATCTCTACACATTATTTTCACACTACACCTTTTTCACTTCAAATTAATCTAAGTCAAGTTCAATTTAATCCAAGTCAAGTCCAAATTAATCCAAGTCAAGTTCAATTTAATCCAAGTGAAATTCAAATTAATCCAAGTCAAGTTCAAATTAATCCGAGTCAAGTTCAAATTAATTCGAGTAAAGTTCAAATTAATCCAACCCAGTTGAGTTAAAAAATAACATAATAATTTGTTAATTTGAGTTTTTTGTGCTAAATATTTATCTATTGGATGTTATAAGCAAGACTGGTTTCGAGGTTTTATTTACACTCATAGATATTTATGCACGTGAAATTCCACTTTATTACATCTATGAAATCATATACATGCAAATACAAAAGGTTATCATTGAACGATAAGTAGATTTAATCTTTAAAAGATATATACAAATTTTTTTCACTGAATACTAATGTACGATTCCGTTTGATAACAATTTATGTTTGTACATTACTACCCAGATACATTCTTTCATTAGCAATATAAATGTTGCCATCCATTCTAATTCCGTGTTAGTCAATGTGAAGAAATGTAGGATCCACTTACAATACACAATGATAATAATACATGAAGCAATGTTTCTAACTTAATACTGATTTTATTTGTGTGTGTTCACAATTCAATGTATAATACTTTCAAGACCTAAATAATCATAAAATGATTATTGTAAAAGTTATTGAAGTCTTAGAGAAAGGAGGGATGAAATTCTTCAGCACGCGTCCACTATGTAGTCCAGCATAATAGTACCGGTGATTGAAATACTCCTGTACATGTGCACTGGTGAAACTCGTATCACAGATACGTGCTCATTGAGCATCTTTAATATCGTTAGAGAGACAGACCAAGCATGCAAACAGCGATAACTATGTATTATTTTAAAGAAGATTTTCATGTGTTTACACATTAATCAACTTTGCTCTCATGCATTACCAGTTTTAGAATATTTAACTCCTTTGCAGGCATTTTTGAGTAGTGGTCTGGTTATCAATAGCAGTCAGGAATTTCAAAGTTAGTCACTAGAAGTCCATTAATTCCCTGATGAATCGCTTCAGCCGCATAAGCCCTTCTCTAGACATTTAAAAGCGAAAAAACATTTTTCTTCTCATTTAGCATCTCAAACGAAAGGGATGAAAACACAGAAATTAACACATAGAGCTAAAATATTTACACTTGAATCCAATTATGGTAATGTCGCCTCCAATGACCTGTATATTTTGACTGGAAATCATTCGAAATACTGTAGCTCATTATTGAGTGACTTGAGGAATAAAAAATTGTGTTAGGGTCAATAAAAGAGAACTCGGTATGACTAAAAAAATTCACTAGAGTTTCATCATGAAAGCTCAAATGTTAGTGAACTGAACTCAGTCCTAAGTATCATCGAGAAAGTAAACTCGTTCAGTTTGTAGGGCCTCCCACTGTACAATTTCCATTGCTAAGTCAAACGCCAAGTGAAAATTTTGAGATCATTTTAGCACGTGTTTTGCATCGTATAACTACGTAGGCGCACAATGCTAGGCTCTGCAAAATCAGACCAAGGAAAGCACTTGCCACAGTTTCAAAATAATTCATGAAAACAAGAGAAGCATTCGTGACGCCTTGTTGAAGTAAAGTAAGAACGATTTAAATGCTCTTTTATTGAAATCATGTAAATCTTAAAATAGGTATATTTTTAGTTTACCGCCAAGTTGTGAATGAATGAACATTTTGTTAATGACAATATCGTTTTTTCATAAATCTATTATGACAGCTCTTGAGCTAGGCTTCATATGAGCAGTTTACTTATTTTATTTTTTCAACATCCCAAATAAATACAGAGGGAAAATTCTTCATTTAAATTTCCTTTAAATCATTGTGTCCGTGAAAAATTAGCAAGCTACATGCAATGCAGGCAGTCTAGACTATAATTTTTCCAACGGTATTTCTGACGTCTCTATGTCCATTATTAATAAACCAAACATGAACACGAAAGAAAACATCGAAATAGATTCATAACACACAGTTACCTCTCATTAAAACCAATTTCCCCAGTCCAGTGTTTCAAAATTTAAGCCCCTTGCGTAAGGCCCATTCGTAATAGCTATGATAGTTCTCATGAAGTCAGTCTATGCCAGGCGTTGAACTCCGGCAAACTCGAGGCCTGTGAGACCCAGCGAGGATTACTGAGTGTCCCAGGTGCGACATCACGCGAGTTGGTGTCTCCTTATGAGCTCACTTCTGCACTAAATCCTCTCGCCAATGAGGTAGCACAGTCTCGAGCCACACTGAGGAGGACTGAATAATAATGTCTGAGCCGTTCATGCTATTTACCAGGCTAGAGCTCATTTCTTTTGGTGCAGGAGAGTCAGAATGTGGATTATTTCAACATTCAAATGCAAGAGGAGAATAACGATAAATTTTGAATGATAGTCAAAACGTCCAAAAGAATAAAGTGCTTCACTATTTGTTGGGTCTCCAAAAAGAATAATAACTCGCTCAAAATTTAATTGTATTAACCTATGATAACGCATGCAATAAAAAGTATAGTATAAAGTATATATCAAGCCTTTTTCTCTTTTTAGTAGAAAGTGGTTGATTATCATTGACATGATACTTTACAGGGGATGTACATGATAGGGGTTCCCCAGGCCCCTAATCACGCCCGAGCTTTAAGGCGCCTCATTTTCCTCTCGCTTAGTGCCCAGGTGACATTCCTTGAGGACAGTGACCACGCTGCAGGCAGGACCCTGATTTGCCGCATCAGCGTTTTTCACGCCAACTGCTGCGTACAGGGCTCGAACCCGTGCAGGTAGCACAAAATGCAAGGGCTCTGTACTCTCGGCCACTGCAAGGCCAATATATAGCAATATAAAGTCAATATAAAGTAATGAACATTATAACATTATATTATAACATTTGTATACTTTTTAAAATGGCAAGTATAATGTTAGGTCATCATTTCAATGTTTCATCCTATTTATTTTTTCTAAAACGCACGCATTTACCGACGAAAAAACAAATGAAATATCCTTTGACCACAATTCACATAGATTTCTTACTACTTTCATTGACCAATGGTTGATTAGTTGATTAATTAAGTGATTCATCAATCTAGTTCATTTCTCACTCTCCTGCTGGATTAGAATTCAATTTTTTCTTGCAGTCGAGGCTGTTCAGTAAACTTTAGCAACTTTTCCGATAAATATCAACATGTGCATCAATGAGTTTTCTTAATATTAAGTTAATTTTAACCTTTAGAGTTTTCTTCATAATTTCTTTCTAAGACTCAATAAAAAGTCTCATTTCTTTCTGAAGACACTTAAATTATGTATGTAATTCCCATACCTATGAATGAATAATATTTAATAAGTTCTTTCAAATTTACGCTTCAGACTCTGTGAAGGAAACATTGCGTTGAAAAACAAGGCTCAAAGTTGCGTAATTATTTAGAAAAAATCAGTAGCGTTAATACAATGTCTATGGTTTTCTTGAGCAACTGCGGTTGCTTTGTACAAACAAGTACTAGCTCTCATTTCATTTTATTTGTATAAAAAATTGCAAAAACTCCACTGAAGTTATAGTGAGAGAAAGAAAGGATGCGCAGCACGAAACAAGAAAAAGAAACAAGAGAGAGATGAGTCAAAATATCCCTGAAGAAAAATGATTCATTTCCTAAAATAACGTCACGCTAGTATTCATTTAAAAAATGGAGATTTGATCACTAAGCATGAATTTAAACGTAATTCCTAAAAGGTTTTTGCACTTCCACTCGTTTCACTGAAGGTTTCATTAATAATTCATATGCCTCCTGAAAATACATTTGCTTTTGGTAATTTTCAGACTTTTGCGTAATTGTGGGTGGGTGACATGACTCAGAATGGAATCAATTTTATATTATGTAATTGTTTTTAAGGCGTCGGCAATGGTGTTAAAAACTTAAAAATTAACGCATTAAGTTAAAAAACTGACAACTAAAACGTGAATAAAAGTTTTTAAGAACGAAGAGTTCTCAAACGACTGTTTTTATTACATTGAATTGAAGTACATAAAAATTAGATCTTAAAGGTTAAAAAAATATATAATCCGTGGGAAACGTTCATAAAATGTGTGCATTGTAGGGATTAATTTATACCTCACAAGTTTCCAAATGATAGTATTTATCAGAAGTTAAATCATTAGGGATCCATTACGTTACATCAAGAAAATGTTCAAACTTTACGCGGGTTCTCTGCGTTCAGCTTTACTTAGAAATGAATAAAACGATATTCATTTCGTCGATACGTGTCATTCCGCAATTTTTCTTCTCAGATTTGAGCGATCTGCTGCAGTAACAGAATACAATTCCAGATTCATCATTGTGTTGAGTATCGGGCGTCATTTTCGCTTTGTCCATTAATCGGCAACTGCTATTTGGTGAAGAGGCAGGGCAAAATTGAACTGCCAATTCTCCAGGCCCATTTCCGCAAACGTCAATCCTCTCATTCCAATTGCCGGACCAATTTTGAGCAATGACCTCCATCATTGGATTGTATCGGCTTGGCTGAAGTTCCTCAGGACTGATGTGATTTCTTGAATTAGGTGATATTTCATTCGAAATTATATCGGATTTTTTTTTAAATTAGGATGGCACAAATGTAGCGTGCAATATGCGTATCACGCGGGCCTCTCGTGCTGCTGTTTACTTTGAGCACACAAGGAGCGCTGTTTTCTCGCGCTATAGATCTCATTTCATCACACTTTGCCTTGAGGGCAGAACCTTTGTCTTTTAAACTTTGAAATTCATCTACGACGTGGAACTCAGTTCTCCTAAGGCGGCCAAAGACAGGTCAAATTCAGCTGCATGTAAGCCTAAGGGTTTCTATAGAACACTTCACCTTTTTCACTTCAAATTAATCTAAGTCAAGTTCAAATTAATCCAAGTCAAGTTCAATTTAATCCGATTCAAGTTCAATTTAATCCGTGTCAAGTTCAATTTAATCCAAGTCAAGTTCAAATTAATCCAAGTCAAGTTCAATTTAATCCAAGTCAAGTTCAAATTAATCCAAGTCAAGTTCAAATTAATCCAAGTCAAGTTCAATTTAATCCAAGTCAAGTTCAAATTAATCCAAGTAAAGTTCAAATTAATCCGAGTCAAGTTCAATTTAATCCAAGTCAAGTTCAAATTAATCCAAGTCAAGTTCAATTTAATCCGAGTCAAGTTCAATTTAATCCAAGTCAAGTTCAAATTAATCCAAGTCAAGTTCAAATTAATCCGAGTAAGTTCATATTAATCCAATTCAAGTTCATTTCAATCCAAGTCAAGTTCAATTTAATCCGAGTCAAGTTCAAATTAATCCAAGCCAAGTTCAAATTAATCCAAGTCAAGTTCAAATTAATCCGAGTCAAGTTCAATTTAATCCAAGTCAAGTTCAATTTAATCCGAGTCAAGTTCAAATTAATCCAACCCTCATTTGAGTCGAAAATGACGTAATAATTTGTTAATATGAGTTTTTTGTGTTAAATGTGTATCTATTGGATGTGATGAGCAAGACTGGTTTCAAAGATTTATTTACACTCATAGATATTTCTACAAGGGAAATTCCATTTTATCACATCTATGAAATCATATACGTGCAAATACAAAAGGCTATCATTGGACGATAAGTAGATTTAATCTTTAAAAGAAATATACAAGGGCGATTCACTGAGCGCTAATGAACGATTACGTTTGATTACAATTTATACTTGTACATTACTACCCAGATACATTCTTTCATTAGCAACATAAATGTTACCATCCCTTCTAATTCCGTGTTAGTCAATGTGAAGAAATGTAGGATCCACTTACAATACACAATAATAATACAAGAAACAATGTTTCTAACTTAATACTGATTTGAATTGCGTGTGTTCACAATTCAATATATAATACTTTTAAGACTTCGAAAACTTTATAATAATCATTTTATGAATATTTAAGTCTTGAAAGTAGTACTCAGTGAATCGCACTTGTATATTTCTTTCAAATAATTAATCTACATATCGACCAATGATAATATTTTGTGCTTGCATGTATATGATTTCATAGATGTGATAAAATGGAATTTCCCTTGTATAAATATCTATGAGTGTAAATAAATCCTTGAAACCAGTCTTGCTCATCACATCCAATAGATATATATTTAACCAAAAAACTCAAATTAACCAATTATTATGTCATTTTAAACTCAACTAAGGGTTGGATTAATTTGAACTTGACTTGGATTAATTTGAACTTGACTCGGATTAATTTGAACTTGACTTGGATTAATTTGAAATTGAGTCGGATTAAATTGAACTTGACATGAATTAAATTGACCTTGACTCGGATTAAATTGAACTTGACTTGGATTAATTTGAACTTGACTCGGATTAAATTGAACTTGACTTGGATTAATTTGAACTTGACTCGGATTAAATTGAACTTGACTTGGATTAATTTGAACTTGACTCGGATAAATTTGAACTTGACTTGGATTAATTTGAACTTGACTCGGATTAAATTGAACTTGACTTGGATTAATTTGAACTTGACTCGGATAAATTTGAACTTGACTTAGATTAATTTGAACTTGACTTAGATTGATTTGAACTTGACTCGGATTAAATTGAACTTGACTCGGATTAAATTTAACTTGACTTGGATTAAATTGAACTTGACTTGGATTAATTTGAACTTGACTCGGATTAAATTGAACTTGACTCGGATTAAATTGTTTGACTTGGATAAAATTGAACTTGACTTAGATTAATTTGAAGTAAAAAAAATGTAGTTCACCCCCCTTTACTTGAAATAAAAAAGAGGGTGAAATGAGAGACAGGTCGTAAGAAATAAAAAACACAATCTCTCGAGAGTTGATGGGGCCGCGTGAACACGGCCCTTCAAAATATATAGGGCTGGAGCTTGTATCACAGATACGCTCATCACACACTTTCGGCTGGCTTCGGACAGACAGACCGACTGACGGACTCGGCTCTTATAATAGTATAGACTATGTAGTCCACCCCCTTTATTTGGAATAAGAAAGAATTTTAAATGAAAGAAAGGCCGTAAGAAATGAAAAAATTCAATCTCTCGAGAGTTGAGGAGGCCGAGTGCACACGGTCCGTCAAAAATGTATCATAATGTTTGACAAATCACATGATACACGTTCCAATTTCCTAAGAATTCACATGATATTCATTCCTACTCAAATCTGATGGATTATTACACTGAAAATTGTGGAGTTGATGAAGCTTGTTTCACAGATACGCTCATCAAACACTGCAGGCGGACGTCGGACAGACGGACGCGGCTCTTATTATAGAATAGATTTGATGAGCGCTTTCCCTCTCTTCTTCTTCTTCTTTTTCTACAGCTTTTTAACTTTAATTTAAAAAAGCTCAAGTTCAATTTAAAAAAGCTAAAGTTTAATTTCAAAAAGTCAAGTTCAATTTAAAAAAGCTCAAGTTTAATTTAAAAAAGGTCAAGTTCAATTTAAAAAAACTCAAGTTTAATTTAAAAAAGATCAAGTTTAATTTAAAAAAGATCAAGTTTAATTTAAAAAAGCTCAAGTTTAGTTTAAAAAAGATCAAATTTTATTTAAAAAGATCAAGTTTAATTGAAAAAGTCTCAAGCAGACTATATTTAAAAAAGGGTCAATTTAAATTTTGAAAAGCTTACGTTTCTAAAATTGTATACTTATGTAATAATAATAGTATAATTAAAGTTTATTCATGAGAGTGCATATTCATTTAAAAGTACTGGCACTGAAAATAGAGTAAATCGAATATCAGACAAACTTAGCTGCTGTAATTTTGTACTCAATTTGACATTCTTTAAGTTTTACCTGTGAATCATTTGCTAAACAGGTCATCGGTACTTTTAACTATTGACAAAAATGGTTCGAATAAACTTCATGTAATGAGTAACTGTAGGACAATTAGCAAACTGCACTGACTGAAAAATTGAACATTACTGAGCTTCAACTTTTCAGTCAGTGCATATTGCTAACTGTCCCAGAGTTACTTATTGCATAAAGCTTATTTGCATCATTTTTGTCAATAGATATAAGTACCGATGATCTGTTTAGCAAATGATTCGTAGGTAAAACTTGAAGAATGCCATATTAAGTCCATCACAGCAGCTTGCCTTGTCTGATATTCGATTTACTCTATTTTCAGGGAAAATGCTTTTAAATAAATATGCCTTCTGACAAATAAACTTTACTTATATTATTATTACATAAGTATGAAATTTTAGAAACATAAGCTTTTCAAAATTGAAATTTATCTTTTTTAAATACTTTTTAAATACTTTTTTAAATACTTAGAAGTATTTAAATACTTTAAATACTTTTTAAGCGTTGCTTTTTAAATTAAAAAGCAATGCGAAAATCGCTACACGTAAAATCATTTTTATTAAAAATGTTCAAATGAAACTGAACGTTTCTAACTAACTGTCCATCTTCAGCAAGAACATTTCTGTAAAACGAAAACAAATAAGAGAAATTAAAGCACAAAAGTAGTATATATACAAAATCAAAACTTTGAAAAAACACAAACAACGGTAAAAAAATATGTAAAAGATAAAGGAAAAACTGAATTACGTATTGGCAACATGAAGCGGGAAAGCACTTTGGGTGTCATTAAGAGCAGGTTTCATTCTGTAAATATACAAAGATTCGAGAAGGTGCAGATCTGTTCTGCAGGAGGTGCTGTTCTGTAAGAAGTGTTCTGTAAGAGGTTTCATTCCCAATCTGAGAAGCATCAATGATGGACTTTTTAAATTAAACTTGATCTTTTTTAAATTAAACTTGAGCTTTTTAAAATTAAACTTGAGCTTTTTTAAATTGACCTTGAACTTTTTTAAATTAAACTTGAGCTTTTTTAAATTGAACTTGACCTTTTTTAAATTAAACTTGAGCTTTTTTAAATTGAACTTGAGCTTTTTTAAATTAATGTTAAAAAGCTGTAGCTCTCACTAAGAGTGAATTGCACTGAATGAACGAATTCGGGAGAGTGTGCCACAGGAATTTACTTCAAATAGAAATGAGAAATATGAAATTCATAACCTCCATCATGGTGAAAACAATGTGTAGTATCATGCGAAGAGAAACAGAACATAAATCATTTGTCCATTGGTGAAATTCCTCAGCAATATTTCTCTTTGTTATATTTTTATTTAGTGTATTTGAAATACGGCAAAACGTCAGTGATTTTGCCAGCCGAAGCAGAAAACTGCCGCTTTTTGCTCATGAGTTCGTAACATTAATTCTGTGATGAGACGCTATGCATTGAGCAGGGATGAATGAGAATGTGAAATTGGTTAAAAATTGGATAAACATTCAAGAGCCTGCGAGTAAATTGTTACGGTTGCACATGAAGAATCGTACATTGACTTGACCTTCAGTGAGATTGGGTTCATTACAAGCACAACTGATACCCAGACTTGAGGTTGCAAAAAAATTTCGCCATGCAAATATTTGTTCACTCAACCTGCACAAAGATACTACATTTACGAGTGTAGACATACAGCTTCCATTGATAAAAAACCTTTCATGTTCCCCTTCTGTTTTTGTGCATTTCATCATCACTTCTGGCTCTTTAAATTGTAATTTTAAGTTACACTTGAGACAATAATTTGATTAATTAACTACACACCAATTAGGAGTGCAAGTGTTCAATAGTTGGCTCAGAAATGTATACAGATTTAGTTTTTGTAGCAAGAGTGGAAGTTTTATGATTTGCTAAAGCTCCTTAGCCAAAACAATTCATTAAGAAACATGCTTCTCAATCAGGCAACAAAAAATTTCATGTAGACAAAATTATTTTTCATTAAACATCTTATGCTGTTTCTCTTCCATTGACAACGTAGGTAATTTATTAAACGAATAACTTAGTGTTCTATAGGGGATAATCGAATTTATTTTTTGAAGAAAATGTTTATTTGATGACATTCTCGATAAATGATTCGCTATGACAACATCAAGCCAAGCGGATCAGTTTCAGTGTCCTGCACGAGAAGCATTCCTGCCCGAATGTGCGCTTTCTACATCATTTTCGCGGTGAAAAGTGTCATGAAATAATATTTCATGACAGTTTCACAAACTAATGCCTCTGGATTCAAGTCACGTAACATCATATTAACTTAAGCGCCTCTACGCATAAAGAAAGACCCATTTACCCATCCCAAGTGACCAAAATTTTTATTTTCATGCGCTCGGTTTAGTAGGAACGGAAGTCCTTGTAGTAACCATATAGTCCATGAAAACACTTATTTATCAGTCACTCGGTCAACAACGTTCAAGTTAAGCTTCACTATAGTCACCAGCTAGGCAGGGCATCCAATATTCACAGCAACAGAGCAAAGCAAGATCCACCGCCGATGCAATTTACGACGTCGTTAGGAGGGAACGACGGTTTTGTTTGCTCCAGGGCTGACGTCCCATGGCCGAGACTCCATGCCGTCGACTCCGGGAGCTGAGCTTGGAATAAATTGAAGTTTGTTTGGCCATCGTTTCTTACAAGTCATTAGAAACACTGCAGCCAGGGTAAATTTATGTACAGTTGATGGTATTTAGCCGTGATTGGTTAGTACCAATTTGCATCAAAAACACAAATGTGCTTTAGAGACATGAGTGATAAAATGAAATACAATTCCATCAGATTTTTATTTTTAGCTAAGTTCTTAATTTTAGCTAAGTTCCCAACTAAGAAAATACCATAGCTAGTGAACATTATATGGTACAAGAAGTGCTCATCTGAGCGGATGATGCATTCGCAGAAACACTTGAAACTCATGCAAAATACCCAAGCATTCTTTTAAGCTCCTACGTTTGCCAAGCTAAAAAATATGAAGAATAAACAAAGATTGGCAGGATGTGAGTGATTTGAGATGGGCATGGGTAAAAAAAGCGCTAATGATTTTAGGAGCGGTAAATTCCTGTTCAAGAGTATAAAACAAGTTGAATCGACGGTTTAAAAGGTGACAGTATGTGTTGAAATATGTTATAGCATATCGTCGGTTTTCGTATAGAAAAGTTAGGCGACTAGTCGTTATAAGAGTGAAACTCTTTTTCTTTTTGTCCCATGGCATAAACGGTGTGTTGGGTTACGTATGCTCTTCATGGCATGCCTCAAGAAGGGCGTTAAACAAACGCGGGCAGTTGTCGATATAAGATGAGAAAATACTTGAAGATAAATCTCGAGACCTCCCAAAAATATCAGTGGGTGGGAATTAAATGTGAGTAGTTGTTTTGAAAGATACAGGTAATTTCATTTCAACTTGATTACATATTCACTGCTGCATTTTGTACCGCTTATTTTCATCTTTCTTATATAGACTAGTAACCAAAAAAGGCAATTAAAAGATATCTTAGGTGAGCACAACCATTCAAAATATTTACTCAACTAAAACGTTAATTAAATCACCATCCGAAGTTGGTTATTAATGGGAAAATTTAGGATAATAAATACAAGTTATCTCGAGATTTGAAAATCCTCACCAGCGTTTGCGGGAGTATACAGGCACAACACGGGAGCGCAGCGCAGTAACGTTCACGTAAGAGCATGTCACCGCAGCATCTTAGATGGCGGCAAAACTGCACCGCTTTAAGCAGGACATTCGCCCCGCAGGAAATTACCACGGTACAGGGGACATTTTTACGCAGACGTTGCACAATGCTGGCCCTGTCAGCCACCTGAAAGATGCAGATAGGATCCTCCTGCCCCGATCACAGCGGCGATTTTTAACAAGGATCTCATCAGAGAGATTAATTGAATATCACTTCAGAGGTTCATGAAACGGTGGCATGAGTGAATTGGCTGGAGTGCATAAAGAGCCGTTTTTATCTCAGTAAACAAGAGCCACATCGAGCGACGGTGTGAGGGCTTCCAAGCATCAATTCCTTGAGCTCAAATACGCCCGTGTTTGTATTAAGCCCTCAGGGAATTAAGCGTCGGTAAGTCGCTTGAAAGAAAATAATTTGTTGGTTATACAAAGCACAAGTACGTTATAGATACTCTTTATCGTTGGAGCAAGTGAGGATAAGCGTGAGCATAAAACAGTTCAAACGAAATAAAAATTGTTCCGTTAAATCTCATTGAATTCTGGCGTATGAAAGAATATCTCACGGCACCGTTATTTTCTATCGCATTTTATGGCTGCGTCACAATAATTCAGTTTGTTTCTTATTTTAATGCGTAGATTATGTAAATTTTCACCGAGTCATCAACGATAAATTATTTTGGAGTAAAAATCATTTCAGGTTAAAATAATTACTAGATAATAAAAAAAGGATTTCATCACTTTGTTAGCTTTATTACATCGATATTGAATGCAAAAAAGTATCACACCTGCAACAAACCAAACTCTGCATTATTGACTACACATCAGTAATAGCAAATGCATTGATGACGTATCACACCTGCAGCAAACCGTAACTCTGTGCCGTTTACTACACATCAGCAGTGGCGATTGTATCGACGCATCACTCCTGCAGCAAACTGTAACTCTGTATCGTAGACTACATGTCAATAGCAGCAAATGCACCGACGTATCACACCTGCAGCAAATCGTAACTCTGTACCGTTGACTACACATCAGCAGTGGCGATTGTATCGACGCATCACTCATGCAGCAAACTGTAACCCTGTATCGTAGACTACATGTCAATAGCAGCAAATGCACCGACGTATCACACCTGCAGCAAATAGTAACTCTGTACCGTTGACTACACATCAGCAGTGGCGATTGTATCGACACATCACTCCTGCAGCAAACCGTAACTCTGCGTCATTGGCTACACATCAGTCGTGGTGAATGCACCTGAGCATCGCTCTTCAGTAAAACGTAAGAGGCAGATCCGTATCATCTCACAGCTCCGTTCTGCGGCATGAAGATAGTGAGGAGGCTGCAATTCTGCTCGACAGCCTGTCCAGCGCCACGCCAATCTCGTCGGCCCCTTGACGGGCCCATCTCTCTGATAAGCAAAGCAATGCGACAAGGGTTCCCGATTGGAGGCAATAGATCCCAAGAAATTCACAGCACTCCGAGGTGAGAAAACTCAATGAAATATTGCTTCTGTCTTTATCAATATACGAGAGGAAAAGGAAAAGGATTGTAAAAATGTGAAGGAAATATTATTGGAGATAAAGTTCAACGCGTTCAACGGAATTATAATTGCTCTTTCAAGTTTAGCGCTTTTAGATATTCGGTTTGATTTCTCTCAGTTATACTGAACAGAATGAATGCTTTGCCAATTTATGTTTCTCATGTTATAGAATTCCTTCTTTACGCTCGAAATCCAGCTGTCTGCTGTTGAACTTAATCGTAATTCAAGTGACTACTAACACAACGAAAGTCATCGTTGAATCCTACGAAACACTTGCAGAACAGTTTTGACATAAACATTGTACTTTCGGGTGTGGTTTTAACTAGTAATTATTATCCAAAATAAAGTACTATCATCGAAAAAATAGAAGCAGATCTTTTTAGTTAAAAAACACGACCAACATCTAGGCAGTTAAGCGCAGAACTACCCGCACGGCGCACTCGGGCGCAGTTCAAGCCAGTAATACTTGCGTGAGGGCAGGCCGCTGCAGAGTCTTAAAGGCAGTGGAAACCCACAGGTGATGTTAGAAATGAAGTTGGTGTAGACGGTTCATTGGTGGTGTAGAAAGTTTGCCGCAGTCTCGTGGACATTTTTGTGTAATACTTTTTGAAGTAATACTTCGCTGTTGGCGGCGATCAGCTCTGATCACCGGCGGGGATTTTCATACGTTTACCCCCTCATGAAGATGGGAGAGGCTTGGGAGTTCTTCGAAATTTCGATGGCACACGAGACGATTACAAATTTAAGTATCTGTAATCTTAAGCTTATGCTTAATCATGAAATCTATTTTCCCATTCCGGAATAATTGTGCATTGAATTAAACCTAGTCAATGTACTCAAGGAGTTCCGAAACTCGAACTCAGGACTTATAAATTACCGAGCCGGCACGCTATCGACTGCGCTACCAATCACCCTAAAAGGTGACCGAAGCCCAACGACAGCAATGCTTGGCCCAGTGCAGGTACGTGCTGTCCCGACATATATTTTACTCCCTATTTTTATCGAGAGTTCACAGTCTAGTAAACTCCCAGAAACAGATACTGAATCTGGTACGAGAAGCTGCTGCTTCCACAAGTTGAAACGAAATAAATGTACACAAGGAGTTCCGAGACTCGAACTCAGGACTTATAAATTACCGAGCCGGCACGCTATCGACTGCGCTACCAATCACCCTAAAAGGTGATCGAAGCCCAACGACAGCAATGCTTGGCCCAGTGCAAGTACGTGCTGTCCCGACATATATTTTACTCCCTATTTTTATCGAGAGTTCACAGTCTAGTAAACTCCCAGAAACAGATACTGAATCTGGTACGAGAAGCTGCTGCTTCCACAAGTTGAAACGAAATAAATGTACACAAGGAGTTCCGAGACTCGAACTCAGGACTTATAAATTACCGAGCCGGCACGCTATCGACTGCGCTACCAATCACCCTAAAAGGTGACCGAAGCCCAACGACAGCAATGCTTGGCCCAGTGCAGGTACGTGCTGTCCCGACATATATTTTACTCCCTATTTTTATCGAGAGTTCACAGTCTAGTAAACTCCCAGAAACAGATACTGAATCTGGTACGAGAAGCTGCTGCTTCCACAAGTTGAAACGAAATAAATGTACACAAGGAGTTCCGAGACTCGAACTCAGGACTTATAAATTACCGAGCCGGCTTCGGTCACCTTTTAGGGTGATTGGTAGCGCAGTCGATAGCGTGCCGGCTCGGTAATTTATAAGTCCTGAGTTCGAGTCTCGGAACTCCTTGTGTACATTTATTTCGTTTCAACTTGTGGAAGCAGTAGCTTCTCGTACCAGATTCAGTATCTGTTTCTGGGAGTTTACTAGACTGTGAACTCTCGATAAAAATAGGGAGTATAATATATGTCGGGACAGCACGTACCTGCACTGGGCCAAGCATTGCTGTCGTTGGGCTTCGGTCACCTTTTAGGGTGATTGGTAGCGCAGTCGATAGCGTGCCGGCTCGGTAATTTATAAGTCCTGAGTTCGAGTCTCGGAACTCCTTGTGTACATTTATTTCGTTTCAACTTGTGGAAGCAGCAGCTTCTCGTACCAGATTCAGTCTCTGTTTCTGGGAGTTTACTAGACTGTGAACTCTCGATAAAAATAGGGAGTAAAATATATGTCGGGACAGCACGTACCTGCACTGGGCCAAGCATTGCTGTCGTTGGGCTTCGGTCACCTTTTAGGGTGATTGGTAGCGCAGTCGATAGCGTGCCGGCTCGGTAATTTATAAGTCCTGAGTTCGAGTCTCGGAACTCCTTGTGTACATTTATTTCGTTTCAACTTGTGGAAGCAGCAGCTTCTCGTACCAGATTCAGTATCTGTTTCTGGGAGTTTACTAGACTGTGAACTCTCGATAAAAATAGGGAGTAAACCTAGTCAGTTACGGAAATTAAAATTGAATAGATAATGATCTCGAAAAGATGTGTAATTGTTGAGGACGCTGAATAAGATTTTGTAATGCATTAGAAACTGTAATTTCATACTTATTTTTCTGAAACAAACGATATTTCAGCAGTGGGTCGTCACGTGAGAGTGGCAAAATTTTCAGGAGTTCCAGTGACTATAAAATTAAGTTATTAACCCTGAATTAATCAATATGCATTTTAATAGCTGAACCAAATCGTCAAGTTATTCGTTTTCTTAAAATCATGTAATGTTTCAAAAACATATATTCACACTTCGAATGACGAAAAAACATCATTTATGAACATAGAGTGAAATGAAATGGCTTCGAATACAGAAAACAAATGTAATTGAGAAATCACGATCTGAAATGTTCTAATTGATGACCGTATTTGTCCAGACAACGCTGATAAGGCGCTCCAAGGGATTCGTAAACATCACGAAAACAGGGGTTAGGAATATCGCGTCATTGTCTTTCAATTTCCAATTTTAATGCAGCAATTTTTCTTGGTTTGGTGTAATAAAATGTGTGGGGATAAACTGCCTTAGAAATATCCCCACAAAAAGAAGTCTATGAGCGCAAGGTTCCATGAGCATCAATTTTTCCCTGATGTGAGCAATGTTTTATTTTATTTTTTTCAAAGAGATTGCTTCTGCATCAGATGAGTTGAGATGAAGGACTCCAGTCTGTTATCGACGGGCGTCCGGACCGGCGAGCGATAGGGTTTGTGGATGATCCCTTTTTGAAAACAGATTGAATTCGCATTTGAGAATACCTGATGATTGGGAATAATAAGCTCGCTTGAGCCAACGGCTTGCGATCAGTTACTATCAGCATTTGCTGAATGTTATCAAGAGTTAAAATTCGGAGACTGTTTATAAAGCCAATTAGTTTCAGCAGAACGAGAACTGAGTTGTTCTCTGTTGAATTGAAAGGCGTTAAATTGAATGTATAACTCAAACATAGAAGAGACACAACACGGGTAGGAACCTGGGCATTAAAATACTCATGAGCTTACTGAAGCTTTGGATTTGTGTCCGATAGTGCGCTCTCGTCACGGGAAAACTTCATTGTTTGAGAAATAAGTTGCCTATTCACATCGTGTGAGTGAATCACCTCAATCTGAACGGTTCTTGAAAACTTCTTTATTAAGTGAATGCTCTTGATTTCAGCATGCCATTTCAAAATTGTAAAACGCTCAATGATTACAGTTTCTCGACGAATAAAATCTCTAGTTTACTTTAGTTCAAAATGTTGTTTCCATCGTAATTTCCAATGAAACAAGTCATTTTCAACTGAGGATGTCGACCTCTCTCGAAATTAATTAAAAGTGTCAACTTTAAAAAGCATTGGTTTTTACTTCTTTTATTATGAGAAATAAAATTCTCAGATACATCATATCTCCTGCTGCTACAAATGGGAGTAACTTGAGAGCTCCGAGTAATAAAGCAAAAAGATTTTTTAATTTTTCATCATGGCTCGGTTGCTGAGAAAATTTGCCTACAATTACTTTGACAACTTTTTGGGAGCTTAATCTATCCATCTGTCAATTTTTTAGCATTTTTTAAATTGCTTTGCTATTAATATTCCATATGACATTGACGTCAAACTAGTAAAAATTTCATAGGTTGCAAATAAGTTTTAAAATATTTTCAGAACTGTATGAATCGGTTTGTAATTACTGTACTCATTTCAGCAGAGGCGTTAGGAAAAGAATATACTCAAATAGAGGTTCAAATAGAAGTACAAACCCAAACTGCACCTTTTTCGCTTCGAATTAATCTAAGTCAAGTTCAATTTAATCCAAGTCTAGTTCAATTCAATCCAAGTCAAGTTCAAATTAATCGGAGTCGAGTTCAAATTAACCCAAGTCAAGTTCAATTTAATCCAAGTCAAGTTCAATTCAATCCAAGTCAAGTTCAATTTAATCCAAGTCAAGTTCAATTCAATCCAAGTCCAGTTCAAATTAATGAAAGTCGAGTTCAAATTAATCCAAGTCAAGTTCAATTTAATCCAAGTCAAGGTCAATTCAATCCAAATCAAATTCAAATTAATCCTAGTCAAGTTCAAATTAACCTAAGTCAATTTCGATTTAATCCAAGTCACGTTCAATTCAATCCAAGTCAAGTTCAAATTAATCCAAGTCAAGTTCAATTCAATCCAAGTCAAGTTCAAATTAATCCGAGTCAAGTTCAAATTAATCCAAGTCAAGTTCAATTTAATCCAAGTCAAGTTCAATTTAGCCCAAGTCAAGTTCAAATAAATCCAAGCCAAGTTCAAATTAATCCGAGTCAAATTTAAATTAATCCAAGTCAAGTTCAAATTAATCCAACCCTCAGTTGAATTAAAAAATGACATAATAATTGGTTAATTTGAGTATTTTGTGCAAAATATGTATCAGTTGGATGTGATGAGCAGAACTGGTTTTGAGAATTTATTTACACTCATAGATATTTATATACGTGAAATTCCACTTTACCACATATATGAAATCAAATACATGCAAATACAAAATATCATCAATGGACGATATGTAGATTTAATCTTTAAAACAAATATATAAGTGCTATTCACTGAGTATTAATGTACGATTCCTTTTAATTACAACTTATACTTGTACATTACTACCCAGATAAATTCTTGCATTTGCAATGTAAATGTTGCCATCCATTCTAATTCCGTGTTAGTCAATGTGAAGAAAATGTAGGATCCACTTAAATATACCATAATGATAATACAAGAAACAATGTTTCTAATTCACTACTGATTTTATTTAAGTGTGTTCAAAATTCAATGTATAATATTTTCAAGACTTCAATAACTTTTATAAAAACCATTTTATGAATATTTAAGTCTTGAAAGTATAATATATTGAATTGTGGACACACATAAATAAAATCAGTTTTAAGTTAGAAACATTGTTTCTCGTATTATTTTTGTATATTCTTAGTGGATCCTACATTTCTTCACGTTGACTAACATGGAATTAAAATCGATGGTAACATTTATATTGCCAATGCAAGATCTATCTGGGTAGTAATGTACATAAATTGTAATCAAACGAAATCGTACATTAGTACTCAGTGAATCGCATTTGAATATATCTTTTAAAGATAAAATCTACATATCGTTCAATGGTAACCTTTTGTATTTTCATATACATGATTTCAAAGCAGTGATAAAGTGGAATTTCACGCACATAAATATCTATGAGTGTAAATAAATCCTCGAAACCAGTCTTGCTTATAACATCCAATAGATACATATATAACACAAAAACTCATATTAATTAATTATTATGTCATTTTGTAATTCAGCTGAGGGTCGGATTAATTTGAACTTGACTTGGATAAATTTGAATTTGAATCGGATTAATTTGAACTTGACTTGGATTAAATTGAACTTGACTTGGATTAAATTGAATTGACTAAGATTAATTTGAAGTGAAAAGGTGTAGATCCACCGTCCAGAGTGATTCACCGCGCTGGTAATGACGCCGGGCAATTATGTTTACTAGTGCACACGTGCTGGTCGGCATTCTGAAGAATTTCATCCCTTCTTTCTTGCGTTAAATTAGCTTGTGCAAGTCGATGCTGTTCGGCTTTAGTCTGAAGAATTTCATCACTTCTTTCTTGAGTTAAATTCTCTCGTGCCCCTCGATGTTGTCCAGCGCTATATGCCGAAGAATTTCCTCGCTTCTTTCATCTGTTAAGCTCTCTTTAGCTACTCGGTGTTGCTCTGCATTATTCCGTAGAATTTACAAACGCAGTTCAAGGGTCAATTTAGCTCTAGCTTCGCGTTGGCAAACAGCATTGCTTCGTCTTGCCTTTATTGCGTTGGTCATCCGATCGTCTTCGGCGTTTTTCTTGCTGTCGAAGTCTTGCTACTTCTCTCTTGCGGTTGGACACATTTCTATCTAATTCTAATTGTGTCCAATGTTATACGGGTGTTGTTGTATGTCATATCAATACATAAACTTGATTGATCAAATATTTTACTCTGTGGGTTTGGTTTAAACATTGCAGAAATCAGCCATTTTAGGAAAGTCTGACCTATGCGGCTACTGACGGATGCGGCTACTTTTATAATAGTGATTTCCACAATACAAACTGAAAGAATATTATGAGCAATGGAACATTGTGTCATTTAAAAACAATCGACTCTTTGAAATGAGTTTGCGAATGAGCTACCTGACAGAGCTGCAAAATTTAGTTAATGAACTTTCAAAGTTGTCCTCCAAACAGCTATAAACAATTTTCTTGAGAGTATTTCATACACATTACGTTTCTACCAAAATTCATGGTCCCTTTATTTTATTTACATAGTCTGTGACTCTTGGCTATTATTTATTCTCTTTATTAGAAGTAGTTGCATAACTTCAAAAACGAGAGAGCTTTTAAAAATATTTTTCCAATGACCTACTTAAAAAATATCGTTTCAAGAAACCACTTGCTCTTTTCAATGCAAAAAAAAAACACAAAAAATCCAGACCAGTCAATTTTCAAAAGCTCTAAAAGCTAATTATGTAGATGAACAAGCAAATTTTATAGCACTTTTGACTGAAAAAAAAATTCACTCTCGGCGTAGTTTCAAAGTCACTCGTTCAGTTTTGTTCCGAAGAGGCTGAGTTGCAAGGATTCCACTAGGGTAATAAAATAGAAAATCTGATTTCCTCCCTCAGCAACCTAAAGTTTAACACACTAAATAAATTGCCCCAGGTTAAATAATGAATAATATTTCTAGGAATTCATTGAATTAAACAAAAAAATTGAAGCAGTATTGAACCAAATCAAATTTCTTCATATATCATAAGTTACTCGCGCATAAGCAAATGGTTATCGGTTTAAAAATATTTGTTCAAAATTTCCATGCTGTACAGGTACAAAACTTTTGGTGGTACAACACCAAACTATGTAACAACTATTTTCTAGTTATTGAGCTGCTGTTATATGAAGAGAACACTCCATGAGTATAGGTACAAACAACAGTAAAATATAAGCGCACGAGTAGGTATCTGTTCAAATCCAATAAACATTCCATACATTTCATTCTTTCGCAGAAAATACATTCCGGCAATTGAAAAGTGCATCCAAGCTATTCAACGGGGATGCTTATTGTCCACATTGGAATATATCATTTCAGCATGACAGCAGTTGAGGGACAGAAGTATTTGCACTCGAGAGACTTTATTAAAATGTTAGTAACCCAATTCCCACATGACTTTGGGAGATAATAATTCCTAATGAGGAAACAAAAAGAAAGTAAATATGGTAAATAACTCAATAAATTTTTATTACACAGATTCAAATGAGGTTTTATTACCCTAATAGCTACTTTTTCAAAATGCTGTTGTGAATAAACATCATTTATGATTCTAGATGATTTTAGAAACAAGAATTCGTGGGTTTTAGTAAAAAATTACACCATCTGTGACAAATAAACCATGGTCAAAGAAGGTCGCCAAAAACAAATGATTCAGTAGGTAAAAGTGGCTCCAGAATATCCCAGGACACAAACTGTTCAATTTCATTAGGAGGAAATTTTTATCTGAAGGATTTATGTCTAATTTGCTGTACCATGTTCTGCCGTAAATTCGAAAAATTCCTCGCAATAAAAAAATTGTTTCATACTCGTCCAAACATGCTGAAAAAATTAAAAAGCCTGATAACTTTTTTGCAATAATTAAAAATTTACGTTGGAGACTTTGGTACAAAAGTAGACTATTAGTAAAAAATTATACATTGATAACATAAAAAAATAGAAACCTCGTAAAACTCCCATGTAACGATCACGAATGTTTCAAGTCGTGACAAAATTTGCCAAATAATTTAGTCGAAGGAAGTGACTTTTTGAAAACTCTCCTGTAACCGAATGGATTCAAAACTGAATTGTTTGGTCGTGTTGCCACAGCTTCACGTTCGGAGTACCAAGGGAACAAGTTATCAACCTAATAATAGCATACCAAGGTCGGGGGCACAGAAGAGGCAACATAACGCTTTTGGGTGGCATCACCTAGCATATAATTTGCGTACTCCAGTCATTGAAAAAAATCAAGGAAGTCACATGTATGGCAAAATTTTCTCAGAGTAATCTCATCCTTACTTCGAAGTGTATGTTTGAAAATCGCTGAGTGGAAGTTTCAGCATGACAGCGTCTAAAAAATCTATGGAAATTTTTAGCAGCAAATATTCAAACACAGAAGCCAAGCTAGAAGCACAGACCACAACTCGATTGATGACTTTTGATTAACCGTGAAGATCCAAATCGAGCAAATAAATCCTAAGAATTTTGTAAGATTTTAAAAATTGTGCATTGATGAATAGGCGAATATAGCTCAAAAAACTGGCGAACGCCTAATTTCATCACATGGGTGTCGTTTCCAATCAGTAATAAAAATTAAAGTCATCGGAATTAAATAGATAATTCAAAATTGTCAAGTTGCTGAACATTACTATGTTATACGGGTGTTGTTGTATGTCATATCAATACATAAACTTGATTGATCAAATATTTTACTCTGTGGGTTTGGTTTAAACATTGCAGAAATCAGCCATTTTAGGAAAGTCTGACCTTCGTATTTGCTACTTTTTTGCCTACTCTATAGTTTAATAAATGCAAAGTCAATTGATCTACAATTTCTTTGTCACATAATAACTGCCACCGTTAGACTTTCCCCTGCATTAAAAACGATCGAAACGATCCTCTAGAGCCCAAGTCGTAAAAATAAGTCTGAACTTTCTTTAAAACCTC
This sequence comes from Morinoia aosen, assembly GCA_030386875.1. Taxonomy (NCBI): domain Eukaryota; kingdom Metazoa; phylum Arthropoda; class Malacostraca; order Amphipoda; family Talitridae; genus Morinoia; species Morinoia aosen. The sequence goes on along the minus strand of CM059557.1, from coordinate 18,482,730 downwards.
CTATTTTTGAGAATTACATCTTTTCATGAAGTGGAATCTCAAATCATATTTTCTTGAGGAATTACTCACGAAAATAACGATCTAGAGAATCCCATTTAATAAATCATTTGTTCAGATTTGAAGTCTCTCTTCTGACGATTGAAAAATGACGCTTCAGCTTCAATCTCTCCAAATGCCGATGAGGGCCAGAGCTGATGACGGTTTGATGAACGTGATGCATGGCCAAAAAAGGGAGATTCGGCTATGCGGGGAGGAAATTATTCAATCACAAAAGAATTTGATCACAGCTTTTGAGGGACACTCAGTAATTAAAATTGGAAACAATTCTTTCATAAGTGTGATTTTCTTTTTTCTATTTCTCAGGTACGCATTCAATGCTTCATTTTTCTATAATATTCAGCATTACAAAATGCGTGAAGTTGAAGGTGGTAATTAGATTCCTGGGTAAATGTATTCTTCGCAATGAAAATAAGAACGTTAAAGTTGTAAGTGCCGTCCGCTTTTGTTTCTTTTTCTCCGTAATTTGCACTGACGAACTTGACTTCAGTTGGACTCAACGTCTGGCTTACAGTATTTCATTCTGTTTCCGGACGGTGTGGAGATTGCTTAAATATTCTAACATGTTCTGCATATTGAAACCTTGTTCGTGCCATGCAATTTATATTTCGATTTGTTTTCGCTTTGTAATTTAAATCTGTTCATTTTTTGTTTCAGCTTTCTATATTATATACACCATTCGAAACGGTTTATATAATAAAGTCAAAAATCGAAAACGCACATCGAATAAATTAAAACAAATTTCTTATTTCACAATTGCTACGGCAATTATAAAAGTATAGCAAAAAAAATTGTGCTGTGTTTACCAAGTTTTATGTGCGCTTTTAACGAATTAAGAAATGTAATTTGTACTTTAAATAAGTTTTAACAAGCTCTGCGTTTTCGTACAGCAAACCCCAGCAGAAATATCATAGAGTAATGTATTTCAGTATCTACGTTCAGATTATATTGTTCAATGTCAAATGGTACGTCTAGCAAAACAAATTCCAGTCTCGACGCTAAATTACATAAATTATCCAACCCTTTAAGGTGCACCGTGGATTTTTGTATCCAGAGAATGAATGCATTCCCATCATGCCCGGTCTAAAAGTTTATTCTTCTGCACACTGCTCAGTTTAGGTACTAAATAGAATTGCAAGCTACACACTCCCGCTCTTCAAATATTTAACCATACAATGAAAGATTGAACTCATCCCATCTGTTAGCAGGTGATTAGCGGATCTTTCGTATTTTTTGCCTTCTCTACATAAAGCATGTTATTTTCCTTAAGCGTGAAACACTTCCACTCTCTTTAATATGTGTCGTTATCCGGGAAGTATCAGCGTGTATTTATATTTTTTAAATGCAGTATAAAATTTTTGAATGGTCTGGTTATTGGTTTCAAATTTTTTAGATTTCTTATTCATCGTTGGAAATATTTTTATCAGTGTTCGAAATGATGAAATGATACTCTATAGTTTTAATGAGCGTTATCTGATATGCACCTCAGTTACAACAGGGAGAGAGATGTTTCAAGACACATTTGCTCCTGTCGCTCTTCCGATAATAATTTCGACGTATTTCCACTCGTGATGTTTTATTATTGATTGGGGCCTCAATCGAAACGAGGTGAGTATAAACACATATATTAATGCTTTGATCCAACCTCCTTCTTTGTCTAATTTACTTTAAAATAGTTCAAATAAACTGAAGATTTCGACGGAATCTATCTGGTGTTCTTACTTCACAGCAAGTTTTGCGAAATATTTTAATATTGAATTTCATTTTTTAGATCAACGTTTTTATTCATTTTTAATTGCTTATTTAATCGAATTCATAGACCACCTCCAAAGGAAAACAATCAAAGTGCTATCCAGTTTTGAAGATTACCTCTCAGTGCTCTGATCAAGTGCCGATCTTAATTTGACTTGGGCAAGTTTTCAAGAAAAAACAATTCCGTTCATCAACAAGAATGTAAGTGAAATTCCGATGATTTAGTTGCAAGGAAATACTACTATGTTGGACAGCGAATGAATGAATTTGGTATTGCACTTGTGGACAAAAAAAATACAAATTGTAATAGTGAGTTTTTATGAAGAATTCTGTAGCCAACAACGGGTACGTAATCAAGCCGTACTTTAGTATATGGCTCGAAATCGGCGCGGTTGAAATGTCTTGGAAAAGTGAAAGAAGTTTGAATCGGAAGAAAGAAATGGAAAGAAGCTTAGATCAAGTGAGCCTGATTCTGTGAATGGAATAGTGTGACCCTACTGCTACTGCATCTCTCAGCAAAATATTAGCTACTTCACGCATAACAAGTATGGCAACTCAATTTTATATTCATTTGTTTCTTGATAACGTAACGATGACTTGCGATAAGGCTATTTTGGTCCTTCCCAATGACATATATTTTTTGCTGAATTAAATACTCGATAACCGTCCCTATTGAAAATCGAGGACGGTGCACCGGTGGAATATGGTTGACAGGGCTTATTATCCGCGATTTATTGGTCATTCGGCCATCCGACCGATAAAACAACGGTACACCGCCCAATTTACGAGCATGTTATGATTGGCACTGCCATCCGTGGCCTCCCGTCCATACACCGTCTTTAATTCGCGGCATCTAGTAGCGATTCGAGGTTGACTTGGCCAAGGACGGCCATCTGGCTCAGAATCGCTGATACCGTGTTTTTCTGACACTTGTTTCTCATGCCCTCTCCCATTCAATAATTACTGCTCTGCATTTGTGGTTAATTCTCAATTGCATAAATTAATCATTATCGCAGATCGTCAGTATAGCTGCAGCAACTGGTTCTAAATGGGCACCCAAACCACATACGGTAAATATGACTCATGCTAGTAGTTTACTTCCCGTTTCAAAATATGATCAACTCTATGGTCTAGTGAAACTGCATCAAGTTGCCGAGGTGTATTGTGGAACGTTTCAATTATATTTAACTTGTTGGGATATAAATGCACAGGCGTAGCCAAATACATTTCAACAATATCATAAAATTATTATTTATGTAACGGAGGTGAATACTGTATTTCATACTGTGATTATACATGATGGGGTTCAACAATACACGGAGAAATATTAATTCAAAACACTTCAACTTTTTGTCGTTTCATTTAAAATGATAAACATAATGCAATAGAGAACTAATTCTATGATCCTACGCAGCTCAAAATTCATGCCTTTTAAGGTCGACAGGTAGCAGAACACAGTGAAAGATGGCCGCTGAAGGTCAGAACGTTCCTCTGTCGGCCGCTGTCGACCAAAATTTGCCTTTCGACGACTATCCGCTAGTCTCATTTAGACGTAAACAAGCCGGAAAAATCGAGCCCTTGCCCACGGCCGAATTGAGAATGTCGGCTTTCGTTCGACTTATTTGATTATTTAACAGTCGCGCAACATACGTGCCGTCTCATTTCTCTCAAGTGTTTATTCATAAATGTCATCGGCGCTGAACAAATCTACTACGCTGACATGTTCAAGTAATCATATGGAATTAACATATTATAAGTAATTTTCATACTAGGCAACTAAAATTAAACTATGTTGAATAACCCCTTAATTTTGATATGAAATGAACAAAATAATAATGGAATAAATATAAAAAGCTATTCTGAAATTTTACATATTAGCTTTACTAATTATAAAACCTTTCACACTGAGATAAAAATTAAAATATTCAGGCCGCTATGAATAGGATGTTTTATTCCAGATTATATTATAAGTTTGGTAAAGCCTCCCTAACCGCTACAAAAATAGAGCGTATCGAAGAGAGGAAGGAGGAAGGTGCCATTCAGTATGGAGATAAGAGAATGAGGAATCTAAGCAGAATATGAGAGTAAGATGAGAAAGAAGTTCATGGAATAAGATAAAAGTTGAAGAAAAAAGTCAGGGGTACTGAAAAACCGTGCAGTAGTGAATCGAAAAAAGGTGGTCCTTAACCCAATAAAAAACATTTTATTTCAACAAAAAGATGCCCTACCTAACTCTCAGCTCGGGCCCTCACATTTTTCTTCTGGGAGCGCTAATTCCCACATATACAATAGTTGTATCCCCCTGAGGGGATGTTTTATTCCAATCAAGCCTAATAAAGCATGTATAATTGGCAGAACAATTATATGTGCATTTCTCATACAAGAAAAAACAGTCCGTAAAGCAGGCGATAGAGAAGATTCGTTTTAAAAACGAATTCATTTGAACGTTTCAAGCCCTTGGCTCATTTCAAAAAAGGCTTGCAGATAAATCGAAAATTAATTCAATGCTCGCACAATTTGGACAGATCCATAATAGACAAAAAATCTTAAAAATACGTGGATTGAAAACAACACGTAATAGCCTCCAAACGGAAGTAAATTGTGACAATGATAACAATATTAAAAGAAATGCAATAGTTTAATAAGAGAATTACTGTTCATCGGTTTAATATTTAGATACCGTCTCGAAATAGTGAGAGATACCTACGATAAAATTAAAAAAAAACGATGAATACATTGAATAAGCCGATAATTATAAAATTTTAAGACACTAATAGCCTAAAAATTTTAGCGTTTCATAGCACATAATATCAAGCCTGCAGGCTTTCAAGCCTGCAGGCTGCAGCGGAGACGGTATGGAAACGGTCTTCTGGAAACTACAGAAACTTCTTTAGAATTTCTTGAGTGCAACTTAAGATTTCAGTCTACCACTGGTAACTTTTGGAATGATTCACCTATCGAGTTCAAATTACTCTCAAATGAAAGGTAAAAACATTCTTGAGATTTTCCATTCATGAAAATCGTACATGCCAACCTTCTTGAGCACTCTCAGACAGCAAAATTCATTTGCCATGAAAATTACAGTTGGTAGCTGCCGAGGAATACTTGCTAGTCAAAGCTGTCAGCTAGAAAATTGTTAAATTTACCTAAAACTTTAACTTGTGGATAGTTATAATGTAATAAGGTATTCAAATGTCAATTTAATCATTTATTACAGTTTTCATTAAATAATACTATCCTGTTATTCATCAAAGCCAAAAAATTTATCTGCACTCGAGTTAGAGATGGCAACACTGCTCGCGCACGTTGGCAAGATGTCAAGCTCATTCGAAGTTTCGCGGCGGCGGCGGCAGTTATTTGAATTGTGTTGTGCTTGTAAGATGTAGTGCTGGTTTCTGACTCATTTAATAAGTTTTAACCAATGTCAAAATGTATTTCAGTGCAAGTGTGTAGTACGTTAGAGTGTATCTTATTTTTGGAAAAATTTTTGCTCTGAAAAGGTACAAGGTGTTCGCTCTCAAGGGAGTTTCTTATTCCATTGAAGACGTTATGCCGGTATGGCATGTTGTCAAGCGCCTGATGGTGACGATTGAGACGACAAGTGCCTTGCAGGGCTGCCATTCGATTGTACGATTTTCCAAAGGGTGACCAAGTAATTTTCCCAAGATTTCCCCAGATGTCAAAAATGTTAAAAATAACATAGTATTTAAAGCCGCTTACATTTTTAGTGTTAATTTTCTTCCTCGTCTACAACATGAAGACTTATTATTTTCTTTCCTCTCTGTTTTTGAGTCTGGTTTTATACAGCTGATGAATAGTTACGTTTTCAACCTTCTCAACCTTCTTTATTAATGATTTCTCCGGCTCCTAGTTTAGACAGTTTGAAGAACTTCTTCTCATGTACTGTTTTGCTAACAATCGATCTCTTGTTGTTTCTGATTTTAATGCCTTCGTTGTTTTCGTTTTTATGAAATTTATCTGAGAAGATCCTCTACAAATTTCATCTAGCGCCAAATTTCCATATGAAGCAACGCCATCTTGTATAACATATGAAACTTTAAAGTTTTTCTTTACTAGTTTCTTAGCGATTTGGAAATCGGGACACACTCTTTTTCAATAAGTCCGTGAAGTGATCTGCATGAACATGTAAGGCCTGATGGTGTAGTTGCTGCTGCAGCCATTGAGTTCCGTTTGAGGCGTGTGAAGCAGCGGCTGTACGGAAAAAATCCTGCGATGAGTAATTCACTCCTTGCTATTTCTTCTTTTTCTGTTGGTTGATTTTGTAATAAATTGAGTAAGAAGATTTTATAGTTTCAAATTCAGCTGTATGTCTTCCAGAAGCTTGTTCATAGCTGATATGTTTATATTTTTCATGGTACAGTTACAAAGTTTGCAACAGCTCGAAGTTTCGTAGTGTTTATCTTGTTAAAGCCCAGACTTTGATGTACAGTCTGGGTTATTCATCCATTCCTTATTGAATGACTAGTCATACCAATTTGTTTTCTTCTTGAGGCTCCATGTTTAAGGCTATAGAAGATTAAACTCGACAGTGTCCACTGTGGTACAGATACAGGGCGGGCGCACACATCAAAATCGCTCTAGGTGGTTGCTGTACCTGGCACACGCTTGTTACGAACGAATGTCCAACGAGCTTTGAACAAGTACTTCACGAGATTAGTTTTCATCTCAGATTAATTAAAAAATATTCTCATTGGTGATGAAAATGTATTTGAATCTTGCTGTTATTCAGTAAGCATGTAATTAATGAGCAATGAGATCATTGCGTTAAATTCCCAAGAATTCGATAGTATTTACTCAGATTTCCCAATATCCCTAGGATGATAGTGATTTCCCAAGATCTTGGGAAATTTCCCAATGGATGGCAGCCCTGGTGCCTTGTCGTCTGAATAATTTTTTAGTGTGAATGAATAGTAATGAAAAGTAATGATGTGTTTATTTACTATTAATTCCATTCTTATTTTACAGTAAGTGTTAACACAATTGAGCTTCAAACTTCTAAGTTGCAGAATAATTCCACTTGAGAAACCTTTGACAAGAAACAACATGCAATATTTTCAATTCAGATGTACCGATAGTTTCAGTATCGGCCTTTTTCTATTATCTGTACATCACTAGTTTTCAATTTATTAGTAAGAAAATTAAATTTCATAAATATCTGACGATCTGCGTTATAAATTTCCGGAATAACGATGTTTAAAGAAGAAAACATCAATATTTACTTGAATTCGCTCGCGGAAATAAAGAATTCTCTTTCAAAGAATCTCCAAAGGAAAACATTTATGAACGTTTTAAATGAATGATATTTTACTCGCAGATACATCATTTTTAAGTCATTAACCGGTGAAGTTATAGGAACTTTGTATATTAAAGCGGAGAAACGGACACGTAAATATGATGTAATACAGCATGACGTGATGCTAGGTTAAATTAGGTTAGGTAACGTTAGATTAGCTGAATAAACTAACCTAAAATAACTTAACTTAGCCATACTGACACTGATGGTTACCGCCGAAATACTGGGCGTATTTCAAGAATGCAGGTACGATGCAGCCGAATATATAATGTTACTTTAACCTGAACGTAATTCATGTTATAGCTTGAAAATTACGTATCAGCGAGCAAAATGTCATTCGTGTAAAGCGTTCTTATATGAGCGCTTTTAGTGATTCTTTAAAACAGAGGTCGTGATTTCCGTGAACGCATTAAAGTAAATACTGACCGAATAAAACTACTTAATCACCTGATGAACATTAACATTATTGATGAGTTAGAGTTGAATTATATTTAGAATTGAGGAGCTTCCTACTAGCTAACGTTGCGTGATCGTAGGCTAGTGATGTACAGATATATCGGTAGCGGCAAAATCTGGCCGATATTTCATCGATACTTTCCAATAATACTTACTCTATCGTGAAAATGAGGTAATAATTCGTTAAAAGGAAAGCATAATCAACTAAAGAGCCTATTCATACCAAGTAAATTAGCTAAATGTTGAATTACATCGTTTAATAAGGCCCGCTAAGTGACGCTGAATTCCCGATGTCACGGACGGTCTGTAAGTCAAAACTTTGTGGCATAGATAGTTATACACAGTGGGGACATAAAATTATTATACTTTTACAACTAAAACATTTTTAGCTAACAAAAATTAAACCTATCATATATAGTTGAAAGCGCATTTTAAAGTTTTTATAAATTAAACATAAAAATAACTGAAAATTCTATTTTAATTGAGATTGTAGGTCGTAAAATATTATAAAGCTAATTATTTTATTTCAATTTAGCATGCAAATCGCCGATCATCACAAATCTTGCATTTTTCTTCTATTTTAAGATGTTTGAAAAAAATCACGATCAATCTTATAGTTGGTTGCGTGTTAGCGCATCTCTCCGGTTTCGGATCTTATCGAATTTTAATGTTTTCTTTTCGTCAAAGTATGTATTTTGGTGTGAAAAACATGAAAATGATAACCATATTGCGGAGAAATTGTTTCGGTCTACTTCTGAAAACATTTGCTATTACAACTAGTTTACTTTACTTTGCAATACGGTTTGAAACATCTATTGCATGGATTTCATTTTGTTATTTTATTGCAAAAATATAGTTAACAAAGCTAGAGCAGTTCTATTATTCCTAATCGAAAACTTTATTGTTAATGTTGTTATATTTTTAGATACATTAGTTAATAATTTCATTACACTACTCATGTTGGGCTTATAATAATTTTATTTTAATAAAATTCTAAAAGTATCGGTAACTTGACTAGGATTAATTTTAACTTGACTTGGACTATATTGAACTTGACTTGGATTAATTTGAACTTGACTCGGATTAATTTGAACTTAACTCGGATTAATTTGAACTTGACTCGGATTAATTTGAACTTAACTCGGATTAATTTGAACTTGACTTAGATTAATTTGAAGTGAAAAGGTGTTGTTCCAAAAGTGGACCAAAACAGTAATTTATCCACAAAATAGTTAGCATGTTTGTGTTTTCCACACCAAAATACATACTTCGGCGAAAAGAAAACATTAATATTCGATAGGCCCCGAAAACAAAAAGATCCAAACACGCGCAACTAACTATAAGAATGTTCGTGAATTTTTCAAGCATCGTAAATTAAAGAAAAATGCAATATTCCTAGTGTACGAGGATTCATATGCTAAATTAAAATAAAATTATTCGCTTTGTAGTATTTGACTATTTACAAGATAAATAAAAATCGAATTTTCAGCTTTTTCTGCATTAAATTTCAAAACTTTAAAATACACCTTCAACTTTATTTACATAATTGGTTTGGTTTTCGTTCGCCTGTTTTGTTGTTTAAGTATAATAATTTTATGTCGCTTCTGTTTTCAACTATTCATGTTACATAGCTTTCACTTACTGACCGTACGTGCCTCATCGGGAAGTCGAAGAAGTAAATTCAGTTAGCGGGCCTTATTAAACACTGTAATTCAACAGTTAGCTAGCTAATTTACTAGGTATGAATAGCCTCTTTATTTGATCATACTTTTACTTTCATGATTTATGACCTACATTTTTTGATAAAATACGCGTTATTGGAAAGTATCGGCCGGATTTTACCAACACCAGTAAAAATGACCGATACCAATACATCGCTTCATCAATAATTTTATGACAGGATTTTGAAAATATTTTTTAACGTTTCGATCCGGATTTCAAATAAAAAAGAGAGCCATTTACATTTATGAGCAACGGCCAAAAAGAAAGACGGTTGGATGCTGCATTGGCTACTCTGGCAGAAGCTTCATAAGAAAATGACGCTGGAACGCACAAAGAGTCGTTTTCTTCTAAAATTTCGCTTGTATTTGAGTTCGGACCCGTGACTTCTGGTGAAGATGGCGATTCTTCTTGTTGACGAGGAACGAGAGATGGCCGAACTATTAGCTTCACCACCTCGGTCAATTGATATTTATGATGATTCATCGTTGTGGTGGGGCTGGTAGTGAAGGCAATGTAAAAACAACAAAATGTGGAAACCAAACCTGAATGTCCCTCGTCCGTCTTCAGCAACCTCTGAATTGAAGGACGTTCTTGAAGGTGATCAACAATGTGTTCAGGTACATATTTGTGTGTGTGTGTGTGTGTGTGGGTGGGTGTGGGTGTGTGTGTGTGTGGGTTATACCAAATATCTGATCGTAGCTACCAAATATCTTCGTGAATGTATTGGTTAAGGTTGCGCAATTGATTCATATATCCTAAATAAGGGTATATGATATTTAACACTGGTGTGCGGTTAGCATGGTATGTTAATATTGTTGCTTCTTCACCCTAACAAAATCAGAATCACAGGTGATCTCTGTACGATGGATAAGAAACGCTCCCAGCTGCCAGTGTATGACGTCACAACCATATGTATATATGCTCGTGACGTCATACACTGGCAGCTGGGAGCGTTTTTTAAGCGATTGCGTAGAGGTGGCCACCCGTGATTTGGAGTTGATTAAGGTTGCGAAGCGAGCGATTCATTGGATGTAGAGTTGGGTTGAGGTTGATTTGGAACCATTCACCGGCCTAAGTTTTTTTAGAGGTGATTTGAGGTTGATTTGAAGCTGTTCACCGACCAAAGTTGGTCGCAGAATGGACGTATTGAGGGCGCAGTATGGTCGCGGAGCCTGGACATTTGACCCTCAAATAGACGATAAACCAACCTCAAATCGTCCATGTTTCCACTCATATTCCACCGGTGCACCGTCATCGATTTTCAATAGGGGTTAATATAAAAAGTTGTCAGCTGCCATCGAACCGTATAAATCATTTTACATGGAATGTTTCTTTAATTTAAAAATCAACATATTTCACCTCTCAACATCGACTCACTATCCAACTCACCAAAATTACTTCAAATCACAATAATGTTCGAAAACAGCCTCCCGATGAGAAATCAAAAGTGAAGGTCATTAGTTGAATCTAAAAATATTTTGCTTCATTATCGCCATTCCTATTCTAATCTACTTCTACTCGGCTGCCTGTGGGTGATTGCTGTGTCTGATGGTGCAGGACTTCAGTAGCATTCTCAGTCCCCTCGTTATTGTTCCCATTATCTATTTTTTCTCTTTGTTGCTTCTTGGCAAGCGAGTGCGACCTCCAAGTAGTCGGCCATTATTTCTCTGGTCGCCGCTCATGACTTCATGTTGGAAAAAAATATTTTCGCAGTCTATTTCTTTCTTTATGACCACCAAACCAAATAAATATCAAAGCCACTGCTTTTTTATTTTTGAAAGTAAAAGTGGAAGTTTTCAATGAACTACGAGTGTCTCTTGCTATTTATCTGGTAATAATTGAATACAAACAATTTCTTCTTCCCCCCCCCCCCTCGCTGGAACTTCTTTCCTCTGAAAAATCTGCAGTTATGAAGCTGGGAATGTTTTTATTGCAGAACGGAACACCATTTCTCATCGAGATATTAGAGCGCTTAGAAATAGATTAAAATCTTTTCATGCATTTTAGATTTTGATTATTTTCACCCCATCAATTTAGATTGCAAAATGCATTTCTTAAGATGAATGAGCAATCCAATTAACAACAAAACAGCAGCTTGGGAAGTAAAGCTTTCAAACTCAAAGGCTTCTACCCTGTTTCGTCTTTATTTCAGTACTGTGAATGAATTTGTCTGGCAGAGTAATTAAATTTCTATCATCATTGATGCTTATAAACATAAATTTTATGTACATAAGTACTCATGAGTTCAGTTGCATTTTTAAATTATTTAAAAAACAACGAATTAATGAAGTTTTCTACCAAATAATTTACATTAACGCAGTAGAAAAAGATAAATATAATGTAAGTGGCGACATTGTTCAGCTGCTATGATACCGCCACATTCGGTTATTTCTTGTCGAGTACTTTATAAAGATTTATTTTTATTTAAACCCTTGAAAAATTCCAAATGTTTTCATCAAACGTATTCAACGCATCATCAGAAACATGGGAAACACAATTTCCGTGAGAATTTCAGGCGCATTTCTTTGAATATTGTAAAATAAAAAACACTCGGTAACTCTGAAGACAAAAGTCATTCGTAAAAAGAATATTGCACTCGTTTGGAGAGTGCACCAAAAAATATTCACCGCTTTTCTTCAGAGGCGTACATTAGAGAAATTAAAATGTGTTGGGTGGAGTCCGTTACGTGAGCTGTCGAGGTCTTCCCTGGAGTTAAAAGCCGGGGTTTGTGTGGTGCGTAGAATTGCTCATTTTCCACCGCAATTTTTGTCTCCCCACTTGCTCTTCGTGACCTCACTTGCTCTTCGTGACCTCACTTGCTCTTCGTGACCTCACTTGCTCTTCGACACCCCACTTGCTCTTCGACACCCCACTTGCTCTTCGACACCCCACTTGCTCTTCGACACCCCACTTGCTCTTCGACACCCCACTTGCTCTTCGACACCCCACTTGCTCTTCGACACCCCACTTGCTCTTCGACACACCACTTGTTCTTCGACACCCCACTTGCTCTTCGACACCCCACTTGCTCTTCGACACCCCACTTGCTCTTCGACACCCCACTTGCTCTTCGACACCCCACTTGCTCTTCGACACCCCACTTGCTCTTCGACACACCACTTGTTCTTCGACACCCCACTTGCTCTTCGACACCCCACTTGCTCTTCGACACCCCACTTGCTCTTCGACACCCCACTTGCTCTTCGACACCCCACTAATTTTACGTCACCTCACTTGCTCTTCGACACCACACTTGCTCTTCGACACCCCACTTGCTCTTCGACACCCCCCTTGCTCTTCGATACCCCACTAATTTTACGTCACCTCACTTGCTCTTCGACACCACACTTGCTCTTCGACACCCCACTTGCTCTTCGACACCCCACTTGCTCTTCGACACCCCACTAATTTTACGTCACCTCACTTGCTCTTCGACACCCCACTAATTTTTCGTCACCCCACTTGCTCTTCCTGGCCTTACTAAAAAATCTACGTGATAAAAAGTGTTGGAGCAGATAATGTAAATACTGGTAATGCGACAACCGCTTCTGAAACGGTATGAACATGATGAAATTGATTCAAACGGAATAATACCGATGAGACTACGAGATCATGAAATGAAATAAAAACAGAGGATGAGCTTATTCTTCTATGAGGATAGAGAGAGCAATGAGATACGGGGACATGAAATTCTTCTTAAAGTAATGTTTTACACATTTGTTCAGCTCACATTGCGTTTCAGACACACAATCGAAACGACAATAAATATCAACAGAACGAATAAATGTCCGTAGAATATTTGTGTAGCAGTTATCATAGGTCCCAAATTGTAAGAGAAATACGATGTGTAGAGAACCAGGCTCTATGGAATAAACGCAACTACGTGTAGTGTTGAACACCTAAAAAAACAGATCAGATGCATCATAAGGTGTCAGTCACCAAGAAAATGAAATGAGAAGCAAAAATAAAAATTAAAGTTACAGGTTTTTTTACATGGGCACAGCTTCTCCAAAATTTTCATTGCTCGTTAGCATGAGTTAAATATGATGCCAAAAAGAATACTTTTTGTAATACATCTTTTGATGTTGAGCAATAACAAGTTGAATCTATTATTTACGTATTAATAAACTGCTTAACATAGTATAATAGACAGTAGTTTGATTCAGAAAATGGCATGGGGAATGGGCTACATTATTTAGCCTGTAGCAATCGGTATGCGAGTTTACACTTCAATGATGTATGAATGAACTGACTCAAACTTCGAATGTGACCGAGGAACCCGCGGGCAGCCTACAACACCTGAAACAATAGACCTAGAAGAGGGTATCAATGAAGCAAAGTTCATTATACGATGGGGGGAACAAAGGTATTTTTATGGGTGAAACGATGGGTGAAACGACGGAAAGCATGGGTGCTCACTTCCATTTCGTTGACAAATAAACATAGATTGTATTTCTCATGTAAAACTTGAGCACTTTTGGGAATAAATGGCTTTGGATATGAGGCGAAAGTTGAAGGGAATTTTTCAACTCACTCTCCGAGCATCTCTACTTTTCGTTCGTGGATGCGCACTGTCCTGTTCAACATTATGCCGACAGGTCAATCGTAAAATGAAAAAATGCTTCAACAACTGAACTACACGCACGTTGCTCTCACTTTATCAATTAAAAGCACCAGTACCTATCTACAATGAAAAAACAATTAAAACTTTCCTCACCCACCTTAATTATAACTTCTTTTGAATTTTAATAATAATAATACCTAAGGAGTCCAAAACCGGAATCCAACCAAATTTTTGAATTCCAGTTTTTTCATCGTTATTACAACTAGGTAAAATAAAATTCTTACAGAAGAGTAAAATTGCATTCTGAGCACATTTACTCCTATAAAATATTTCAATTTTTGCAGTAGAAAATTAGTTATTGTGCGAAAATAAAAAATATATATTTACACAAAAATAAAATCTCGTTCTAAATTTTTCAACGTAGGAACGCATGTTCTAGTATGAGAACAGTGCGTATTTTACAAACTTTATTTTCAATTGCTCGATGTCTAACTAATGAAATTCGTTTGTATCTCTGATTTCGTAATTTTAGAAGTATGAAAAGTGCAGATAAAGAGTTATTAAGTCATACGTCTGTGAAGTGATATGAGTTGATGGCTTAAGACTTTTGATCTTCAATGTCATGCAACACTATTCGAAATGTTTCATTTTACAACTCGAGGGAGACTCCCCTTATCAGTTTAGTTTCGGTAACAAAATAACAAATATCACGAGGGCTATTTAGAATTATAAATACAAATGAAAATAAGTACGTTTTCCTCTACTTGCAAACGAGATAAGAGTAGCAAGTAGCATACCTTATGTCTTTTTTCCAAGTGCTGCATTCAATCTCTCTCGAACAGCGAGTGGTATCATGAATGTTTTCTCTCTTTCTACTTGAAGAGATAACATTCTCGGACTCCCTCTAGACGACAGACGATGTTATGTATTTTGTCTTCGACATTCTCGTACGGGCTACAAATGTTTAGGTGTCGTTTTGTTAGCGGAGCTTCTTATTTTCAGCTGTCAAAATCCTGTCTCGCTGGGTTTATAGGTTCGGATTCCCATCGGTGACCGGCAATTGCGAGCGCTGCCTGTGACAAAGTGACAACATTCCAATCGAATTGTTGGCTCAGGAAAATGTATTCGATGCGACGTTTTATTACATTATCAACCATGCATTGGAATGTCGAGGCTTGTTTCGATCGGACGTGAGATAAAATGCTCGTGGACGGGCCTGACTGTCATAATACCGTTAAAGGTTTTATTTCAGACTAAGTCAGTTTTGTACTACTCTGAGAAAAAATCCCCTGGAAAACCTGTGTAATTTGTGTTTGTGAATAATATGGAATGGGTGGCAGTCAGCATTTATACTCTCCATCAGTTATAAATTCAGACCTGACCCTCTATTTTTTGTTTATTTTTTCTACTCTATAAATGACTCATTCCGAAGGATAGTAGGTAGAGGATGTTTGACGTTGACATTTTTTTGTGCTAACTTGTTAAAAGGGAAAATGCCCACGTGAAAATATTCACGCCTGATACTTAATAATTCGCTGAGAGAGTCATGATAAATTTTGAAATATGGAATGGGAAATCATAATGAGACGTTCAGTTTATCACAAATCATGGTTCTATTGAGAATACAAAAACTTCACCATTAAATGTACGTGTCTAGTCATTCGTCCGTAATAATTATAGAAGTCGAAAAAAATTTTACTTAGCTACTAATTCATACATGACATCTGTCGCATATAGGTAATCTCGGGCCAAAGTTCAGTGTCTGAGCGTCTTGTGCTGCCAGGCAAACAGCTTTGAGTAATGCGAGCGCCATCAAATCTCTAACAAGACATTTCGCAGCTACAAATGGGTGGTTTTTGCATCATTTCCTCAGGCCACACAGCTGAAGTTCCTCTCACTTAGAGAGAATAGCGCCGTAATTTGCTTTAACTAGCAGGAGCGCAACCTAACTTGTTCACATTTATGCAACGAGCTGCGCGTGGCTGTACGAATAATTTCACTTGAGTCTTCTTGCATTTTCTCTCAGTGTCAGAAAGAATATACTCGACTCGTTTTACGAGTTTTGTACCCTTTTATCTAGTTAACACACTTATACATAAACTACATTTTTCGCTTTCGCTTTACTTATTGCTCAGCTCCAAATCTTCCAGGTGGATAATTTACTGAGAAGACAATCAATGCAATGCTCCAGAGTTACTGAAATGGAATTCGAACTTTTGCGAGAGTGAACATAGTACCAGGTAAAACAAGACGTATGGATTTGTTGGCAATAACGAGCTTAACAAACTGAATGGTATTATAGTTCTTGTGGACGTTCATCCTCTTAGGAATTTGAATCACTTACATTCGGTGTTCATTTTGTTGCTCGTGTGAGTTTATATAATTTATAGAATTCCTGCGGGGGTTGAGAGTCCCTCAGCGTCTGGGAAGGGGGTCCTAAACCCACCCCTTTCTCTGTATCGCAACAGAAAGATTAGAATTATATAATAATTATAATTATATATCCTGAATTAGAATTATAGAATTCCTGAATTATAGAATTCAAGAACACAATTTTTATAGAATTCCTTCCTCAAGTTACGATTCCCCGTGTCAAGCTGAGTTGATTTAAATGATACATATCGCAGGCTTCTAGAAAAATGATTTTCGCCTAATTTTACTTCTGTTTGATGTCTTGCCCTTACATGCACGCAATTCGTAGTTAGATTTGGGTTCTTGATGTTTGTACACAAATTTATCTCACTGATACTTGTTTAATTTAAAGAACATTTCAAATAAGTTATACATTTTGAACTTTTGAACGTAATGCATCTATTCCATGAAGCACCCGTCTTGCTATTGTAGCTTATGGACTGAATTCTTCAGTTCATTATGGAGATTTAGGAACATTTCAGGTTTCTCACGAGCTAATTCCAGATGCATAAACTAAATTAACTAAGGCTTCTATTGGGAGATAGGATTCTATCTGTCGTAATGTAAAACTCCCAAATAAAAATTAAAATCCTGAGTCATATTTCTAAATAACCATAAATGAAAATTCAACACAAAATTTTCAAAACACCATTTTATTCTGGTTAACCTTAATATGTGGCAAGTAGCAGGGCACGTACACAGTTACCTGGAATTCAATCGTCGTGGTTTTGAAAGAGGAACGAAGTACGTAGTTTTAGCACTTCAGCGCCGTAACAAAATGCTTGATGAATTAAATTCAGTAATCTTTTATTTCTTTTCACTTCAATTCACGTCCATTCACGATTAGAAATCATAACCTTCACCATTATTCCGCTCACGAGAATTTGTTCTGGTTGACACAGCGTTAGCGAGGTGCTATAATTAGCTCAGCTTTCAACGTTGGAGCAGGTGTGCACTCAAAGCGTTGGTATCAATTTTTGTTCATACTTTTTATCGCTCTACCTACCTTCGCATTACTGTTCTGAGTAGCCATGCACAGCAGGATGTGGCTGCATACGATCACGGAAAAACCGGCTGCAATTCCGTAGTTTCTTATTATTTTCTGTCTCTGCAGACAAACTCTCCCAAAATGATGCAGATTAGACTTTTTGGTGAAACAAAATCGCTAGTTCAACTGTATTTTTTCACTTTAAAGTTTCGATTCGTAAGTATATGAGCCAAGATGAGCATATAACAATTTTAAAGCCCGTAAGAAATTGACCGAGCAATACAATATTCTAAACCTCACTGGAGTTACTGTTTTTCGTGAGCTCAATGAGAGAGATTGAAGTGCATCATGTCTAACCGAGTGTGTTTTTCTTAAGTTGCAAGTAATTCGTAAATAATTAAATATCGTACACGATTCGATCAAATCAGGGCTTGAAGAAGCTGTCCCCAAAACGGACTGTATTCTTCCAAGAGTCCAGATATTCCATTGTCTTGAGATTCCACTCACGCTGACGCTGTAATTTGAAAAGATTGCCGAGTGAGCTCAAGAACCCGTAAACGTGTCGCTTCTTCCTTTTATGTGGTCATATCGCACATTTTTGTACGAGGGACGAGTGTCACGCCGACACTCGTCAAGGTCCGAGATAACTGTAAAGGAAGGGTGCTGTTGAAGACTAAGTACCTTGAGCCGAAAATGGAAAATGTAGTTACCCGTATAAGTAAGTCAACTAGGTAAAAGGGTGCAAAAATTGTTGAATAAGTAAGATTCACCTATGGAGAATAAAGCCTAAATAATAAACTGAGTGTAAAACTGGAAAACATGGCGTTTCATTTATAGGTGATGCATCACACCTTTAAAGGTGGTTCATCATATTTGAAGAATTACAGCTTTGGCCGCAGTTCAACCACTGTCTCAACTACAGTACTCAATTACTCTGTCCAATGTTGTTTTCCATTTTAAGTTGAACGAGTTAGCCAATGCTGTAACAAATTCATCGCTTTTCAGGCTGAATTGGGAAGAAAATTATTATATTGAAACAAAAGCGCAATACTGGTTGCACTGGCCTACAAGATTGCAACATAAGGAAGGTGAAAAACAGCAAAAGTTTATTGCCTTCCGAATTTTTATTTATCATGCTCAAATTTCAAATTTTAACGCTTCCGCATAGTTTTCGTGTGACAATCATTTTCCGACATATATTTCTGTGCTTAAGGCTCTCTTAGCTGTAATTTTCGAAAATCTAAAAGGCGAAATTAGTATTTAGAATGCGTTGTCACCAGCCAGACTTTTAGATATTAAATCGTGTTGTGACTCGGCCGAGGCTAAGTTCTGAGCTGAAGAGCTAAGCATATTATTGAAGTACAGGTTAATTTTTTGTGTATAATTAATAATTAAGAAGTTCATCAATTAGCAATATTTTAGTCTTAAATAGATCAATACGTTAGCAATATTTCAGCAATTATTACATTCAAAGATGAATTTAAAAAGAAGGAAAATTCCAAGGAACTTAATCATATCTACAAGGAAAACGTTTCGGAGTCCAGCTCTATCATCAGTTCGTAAAAGTACAAATCATTTTGTCCGCAATACAAGAAAATAATTTGTTCACATATGATCTCATATGCTGAAATATTGCTATGTTTCAGTAAACAAATTGAGAATATGACAAGTGAAGGTTGCTTGGCAATACTTCCACAGGTTTTTCTTGTTTATTATTTTGGCGAGTCCGTTTTATGGGTTTCATAAATGTTCTTAAAATGCTAAAGCTGCAATGGGACTCAAGACACCGAAGTCAATTTTTTTGCTACCTGTGAGGTGAACTGACCAAGTCTCGTAGGTAAAATTTTACTCAGCTTGTGAATAAAATGCTATCGGCTTTATTTTGGGTGTGAAGATGTTAATTTCATTAAAATCTGGGCTTCATGTGCATGCTATGTATCGCGTGTTATTATGAGCTTCACACTGAATGGTTCGCATTTATTTGCCATTTTCAGTCTTCATGATTGAGAGCAAGCGGAAAGACCATTCAAGTGACCTCTAGCCTCTTCTTTACAAACGTGAAATCAAATAGGTTCAAAACTAAATATACTGTTAAAATTCCCAATTCATTATTAATTTAGAGACCTCTACTACAAAGCGAATAGTAAACCTGTGCAAAAGTGTCCGGTTTTCATGGCCTTAAGGGATAACTTCGACTCCGTTCCAGCTGGTAGTGGAGATAGAAAAGAGAGAAGAGCCCTCAATCTCCAGCCACCAGAAACTCTTCTTATCTCGGGATCTTAATGATCATTCAGAGGATATGAATCTGTCTTAATAGAAAGTTAAGGTTTTAAATTCCAGGCTTAGAGATTGGAATCTACTAAAAAGATGATGCACGGATGCTTATTTATCGTCGCTGTGGTAGCAATTTCGGTAACTACTTTCCTAAAGAAATTACCCTCTTTTTTTGTTAGAATATTAGTTGAGTAATGGAGCTTCTTTTGCAACACCACCAGCCAGATGAGAGACGGAAGTTTATAGACTCATGGAAATTTATTTTTATGTGTGTTACTGAGAATGAGTTATCATATTTCATTTCCTCTCTCGCTCGCTAATGATATGAAAGAGCCGAAGTAGGTAAGAAATTGTTGATAGCAAGATCAATACACCAAGTGTGACTGGAGTACACTCTCTCTCAGGAAATTATAAGGTCATTGTTTTATTTTCGGTTAGCCACAAGGATTTGTGCAATTCTGCTTTGCATTGCGTGAATGAGGCAACAGGAATATAGAGAGTCTCACTACAGAACAAAGCCATAGCTTGAGCATTAACCTCCAACTCATGAGCAAAAGCAGCATCCAACAACCAACCCATTGGAGGGGCAAAAGAGTGTATGTACCTCCCAGCATATAAAAAGTGGCCTTCTGAAATATTTTTTGGTAGCAATGGATAAAAGTTCTGCTCCGTTTGTGTATATGAAATCTAAATTTTTAAAATTAAGTTATGCATGTTTGAAGGAAGAAACATTCATAATCGTATATAAGTTCACTAATTTCGGAATATGAACAGTTTCAAAACTTGTTTCATCCGCCAAAAAAAGCAGCGAGAAAATCTTTTATAAATACGTGTAGTTAATTTTTTGTGAATGTTTCTGGAAAAAATTATTACGAGATAGTAGGTGATCTTCAGACTTGGAACGATAGGCTTAGCTTCAACATGCCTTTGGAAACCTACTTAGTAAACTCCCTACATTTTTCTTTCAAGGAACTCTTGGGGCTGCCTATAATGAGATGGGCACTGTTTGCATCATCTGATGGAAAAAAAGATATGAAGATAAATAGAGAGCCCATTATGCAGTCTGACCACAGCTGGATTCTGAAGAGAGACATCATCAACGCAAAATATGACCGAAAACCACTATGCAAAAGTTTTCAGTGAGCTAACATAATCCCAATATTTATTCTGCAGCATTCTGGAAGCACTGCTTCCCTTATAAGATTCAACATTACGCCAAAAACCATGAAAAACGAAAAAAATGCGAGAACTTGTTTGAAATCAGCAAGGGGAAAAAATGAAGATTCCTTTGATTCAGACTTGTTAAAATAATTTTTTACTTCTCAAATCTTCCTATTCCCTCATGCAGTACTCAAAATATGCAGTTCTCACTAATTCAGATGACTACTAGGCTTCATAAAGGGTCCATAGTAAACGTTAATTTATGCATTTTAAATCACCTTGAGCCGGAAGTACCAATTTTAAAGTAACAGTAACAAATATATTTTCTGTAACTCCTTCAATCCTGTTTCGTACAAACCTTCTATGAATGTTGCATTGTTCTCTTAGTGTTTATTGAAAATATTTTGTAAAGAATTCGTCGATACGACTCAACTGAGTGATGTACATTTCATAGTAAATTTTGCTAACTCCTGAGTCATATAAATGTTTTAACTCAATCATAAACTTTCATAACATGTTTTCTGATACTGTTGCTTACATAAACCAAGCAGAAAGTAAAATATTTCGCACGCTATTGGAAGCAAGAAAAAGAGGAAACTTGGGTGTGTCTGTTTCAGGGTGGACAGGCATTAAGTTCTCTAGCATAAATACTGAGTTAAACCCTCCGATATAGAAATGGTTGGGCAAGCGAATGCTTAATCTCAACTTCTGATATCAGGGTATTTTAAGGTAGTTTATTACCATTATTTCAAATTTTATATAGCTGAAAATATTCATCAAAAATCTTCATTGCTTCAGTAAAGTTTACATGTATATAACTCCATAATCTTTAAACATTTTCGAATAATTTCTTTGAAATTTTCGAAAACTGGTTCGTAAGATTTGTTGCAAAATCTGTTCTTTAACACAGATTTCCCTATGATTGATAAGCAATTGCTTTTGTGATGCCCTGGCATCCATTTTGAAGCAATTAGCTGCCATACGTCATTTCATCGAAAATGACGGCGGGTGACGGAAAGTCTTGACAACAGTACTATATAATTTACTATTGTTGCAAAGTTACGCATTCACACGGGCTGCACAACTGCCGCTCGCTAGTCGTAGAGAATCAAACCAGGAAGGTTTGGGAGCGCAGGGCCACGGCTGGCCCCTCCGGCACATACAAGTAGGGAGGTCTAGATCGGGCTGTGAACAAACATCCCAAGGTCCCAAGGAAGCGGATAGTTGTGAGCTGAAGAGCTAAGCCTATTATTGAAGTAAAGGCTAATTTTTTAAGTAAAATCAATAATTAATAAGCTCATCAATTAGCAATATTGTAGCCTTACATAGATCAATACGTTAGCAATATTTCAGCAATTATTACATTCAAAGATCAGTAATATTTTAGTAATTTCTACATTTAGTAATTCTTATTTAAGTAATTCTTACGGAAAACTGAATTTATAGCAAAGATGGAGTGGTGAACCGACATCATCTATGATGGAGGATTCAGTACAAAGGGTCGACCGAACACAGCGCTATTTGTCACTGCGACCCACCTCGTAAGCGAACTGGTTCTGAAGTCTCCGGTGTAATCGTCTGCCAGGAAGTCCACGGGGGCGCCATCGAGAGAGGTCAAAGTAAGTTGTCGGAGCAGCCAACAGCTCAGGATAGCTCTAGGAGGCCGCAGCAGTCCATCCCCACGACACGGCAGCCCGGCATCACCGAGCTGCACCCCATCGCAGACCAGTATACGCAGCCGCGGAGCCCACCGCTGACGCCAGCCCAAGGAGCCATCTTCTCTCACTCCTCCATAGTGACACTAAAGTGACTTTTAAATTCCAGAAAGAAGAGTTCATGAAGTTTAGAAGGTACAAAGGATGTGAAGCTGGATCTTGAGATCCTGAAGGTTGGGCGTGAACTGTCGCGTTCGGAGCGGGGAGGCTGGGAATCTATTTTTTTCGTACTAACGACAGAAGGTCAGGCCGCAAATGACAACACTAAACCGGTCCGACCTTCACAGCATCAATAAGGGGTATTTTGTATACATTTTTCAACCAATGTGTTTTACACTTTGAATTTGAACATCCCTCAAGTTTAAGAGAGTCATGGCTTCAATTTTTTCTGAACTTGCTGTTGGGTAAAGGTAAGAATGAATTTGACCGATCGACCGTTTAGTATTCATCCTTCCACTTAAGGAGTCCAAATTAATTTACAAATGCATACTTATTTATACTTTTTTGCAGGCTGCGCAAAAGATTCGAAAAGCCAGCTAACATTGTAAGTTTGATTTATTTTCTTTCTCTTCTTTTGTTGACTTCCGTGGCAATGTAATTCTGAAAGTTATTTTGAGTGCGCAACTAATGGTTTTCAACTTTCAGCCATATCAGCGTGTTGCCTGCATATAGATTTTTCTACTATATTTTACTGAAATAATCAAACATTGGTATAAAGTGCTTGCTAGTATTCTGCTAATGAACCAATGTCGAACTAAGTGCACAGCTTTACCTTTAGGTCAGTCCAAAGGACTGATTGGTTTTCGTGACTAACATCATTTGCATTCATACGTTTGAAGTATGTGCATCATTTTCCATGCATTTGAATCATGTTCATTTTCTTGTCTGCATTTTCTTTTTGCCTGCATTTAAAAGCTTAATTTCGGAAAAAAATGACTTCCCAGAAAGCTTTCATTATAACAGTTATTGTAAAAGCCCTAGAGCTCGTCATGAGAAATATCTTGTCCCGAAAGCGCAATAAAAAATCATGCATTTTGATAGCTTCAAGTGAATTGAACTTGATGCAAAGAATTTTTAGACTCAAAACATTCCAAAGTGCAAATTAACACGAATGTGAATTTGAAGAGATGTCCGCACTGTGTCTTCAAGATAACCGATGGCTCAGGCAGTAGGAGTGATTTAATCAGTAGTAAAATTGTATTGCGTTTGAATTTAATTAATTTTCCCCTGCTGAGAGAGTATTTTTTTGAAACAGTTGGAAGAGACACCAGGGCATTGAAATGAGCAAGTTTATTTGTGCAGTTGATTCCAGTTTTGATCCCATTTTTCATGCGTAAATTTTGTATGCAATTCCCAAGCAGCGTACAAACCGGACTAATTGAGCTCGCAAAAGTGCGATCACGAGAGAAGTAATTCAATGTAGAATTCACAAAGAATTAATGAGTGGTTTAAATTTTTGCGACCTCTGTTGAATCCTAATGACGAATTGAAGCCTATAGGTTTCGCAACTGTTATAATTAAGAAAGAAGAAAAGTCATTTTACTCCTACACGGCCTATCTGCGGATTTAAGTTATAATTAGTGAGGATTTGTTTGCAGTATTCTCTGTAATCTGTAATGTCTGTGCGTCACTGATTTCGTTAATGGGATGATCGCACCGAAGCTCTGGCAGACACGCGGCCGAGGTAGGGACGTAGTCCACTCCTACTTTGGCCTGACAAAGAACGTTAGGCGCGAACGTACCTTGTGCATAGATTCCGCTTTCCCCTTAACTCTATACTAAATGGTACTTTCAGCTTTGCTCGCTTTGAACACCTTTGGTGTTGCCTTTCACTTTGCTAGCTTCCATAGGCTTTTATATAAAATAATGAAGCCTGTCTTTCCAACTGTGACAATATTTTTATATTATTTCACTGATATTTTGTGCCATAGTTGATAGTCTACTCTTAATTAATAGTGTGTTCCATGATTGAAAATTGGTTCCATAATCAATAGTTTGTTCCGCATGTGATAGATGCTCTGCAGCTAATTGTTCCATTATTGGTAGTTTGTTCCATTGTGAATAGGTTATTCCATGATTGATAGTTTTTCCCATAATTGGTAGGGCATTCCCTAATTGATGGTCCATTTCCTGATTGATAGTTCATTCCCTAATTGATAATCCAATCCACAATTGATAGTTTGTTCAATGATAGTTTTGATCTTTAGTTATTCACTCGGAAAAATTTCCAGGCCAAGTAACGTCAGGGAGAATCAACTATTTTATACATGGGAATTACGCCTTTAAGGAGGAAAATGTAAGGTCTTTAGACGAGAGCTAGGTAGGCCTTCTTTTCTTGCAATAAAATATGTTTTTTGTTTTATTTAAAACCATATTTTTTTGTACACTTCTGTCTTGTTTTTCAGCACCTACTAATTTCTCCTTCAAGATTTATCTTGTCTTATAACTTATTCTTAACTTACTATTTCTATGCGCCTGTAATCCTGTGTGGGAACTCACCTTGT
This sequence comes from Morinoia aosen, assembly GCA_030386875.1. Lineage (NCBI taxonomy): Eukaryota > Metazoa > Arthropoda > Malacostraca > Amphipoda > Talitridae > Morinoia > Morinoia aosen. The sequence goes on along the minus strand of CM059557.1, from coordinate 18,457,811 downwards.
GCATAGACTCCGCTTTTCCTTAACTCGATACTAATTTGTGCCTTTATCCTCCCTCTCTCTGAACACTTTTGTTGAGGAAAGGGAGGCTAACATTTATATCTAATCATTCGTAGCCAAGTTAGACCGGACTACGCACTTGGACAAACACTGGTGTTCGGTCGGAACTAGCTCCTGTGCGAGTCAGACGAAGGAACCCTTTATAGGCTTCAGTACTGTGTGTCGTCCTGTCTCTATATTCTAGGAACACGTTACACCGTTGTTGTAATTTTTTATAATAAATTTTTAATGCTTGGAACATTCACTTCACTTCTGCAATTGCCATTTGATTATTTTTGTTAAGTCGGTTTACGGTTTCATTTTCTCTCTTACTACCAAGATCAAATTAGAACTCGTTTTTTGACAGGAAAATGACTTTACCTGTCGAAATTTTTTCTTTTCCACTCATTATTTTACTATATCCTGCTCTCCCTGGAGATGTTATAGTTGCCTCTGCGCCTCATTTCTCCTGCACAAAGTTGTTAAAGGTTTTGATACAAAGATGCACTAAAACCAATATGCTGGTGACATATCTCATCGATTACCAGCATCGTGCTAAGTCTTTATCGGCCAAAAAAACTAAGGTGACAAATACCAGAATCCGACTCCACTATCGATTTCCGTCATCGACTTAAATTTTAGTCGTTTCCCGAGAAGGAAGAGCCCAGCGTCTCACTGCAGAAGGAAGCTATGTCTTCGAGCTTCGAGTTGTAGTTATCTTAGATGTTGGTAAACTCGGTAATTAGCGACTTCGTTTCTCATCACCAAATATACTATAAAATATACCTGAAATGAAACTTCATAAATGATCATTTAAAATTTTTCTTTTTAAAACATGAATAATTCATGAGTCCACCAAAGTAAATGAATCAAAATAAATGTCGCAATCAATTCGCATTGCGGAGTATGTCCGAGTAAATGCGCGTTAGTTTATTCATTATTATTTTTCCATTTATTAATAACGTACCAAAACTGATGCGAAATGCAAATATGTGTCGACATTAGCACCTATAATGAAACACTACGCTAAATTTTCACATCAAAACGTGACTTACAGGTACTCTATGGAGCCAAATGTAACACGAAGAATGCAAATTAAAGCATTAGCTGGAATTTTGCACATTAACACATTTGAAGTGACTGATAGATTCTTTGCAAAAAGCAATTTATAGATTCTGTGAGCAGCAGGTTTTTTTCTAGTATTGTAAAATTACAAACGTTTGAAGTTGTTGTTTACCACATTTAAAAGCCAAAGCACTGCATCCCTGAGGAAGAAGTCATCAGTTTGAAGCAATTCCTACTTCAATATGAAAGCTGATAAATAGAACAAAGTTGGAATCACGTTTGATGATCGCTCCCTCAAACTTAATGGATAATTCATTCAAGTATAACACGGAATGGATAAATAAAATAACTTAGCAAAAAGTTACATTATCTGGGGGTGGTTTCAATGTCGCTATATACTCATTCACCAATTCTGATGCATGGTTTAAGTTACTCTCTCTCTCTTACATCTACAGTTCTCATAAAGTTACAATGCAGCAGGAGGCTAATTATGTAATTATTAAAGAGATATATAACAGACTGTGATGTATCAATTTTAACCTAAAATGGCATCATTTGCAATGTTAATTTTTATTCAATATCAGATAGTTATTTCCTCCAAGGATAGATACACTAACTTCAAAAGTTTTAACTCCAGTATATCAGGCATTTTTTCTTCCTAAACATTTTAATTACTTCTCCTCACAGAATTTTATTTTCCTTCTTTTAAACACTATAATTATTTCTCCGCAGGAAGTTTTTGCATACCCCTCACTAAATCAAGCTTCTAAGGACAAAGTATGCTGAATGCTTACTTTTCTAAACGTCTCAGGTAAAAAAAAAAGTAATGATGGATGGCCAAGGTGCATTATGTTAAAGTCAATTTTTTTCCTTTCGACTGAAGACTTACCAGTTGTGTATCATTCACTGATCATAAGGATTCAAGCTTCCAAATGTGGGCAACACTATTCAAACGATTGAAGATTTTTTGTTACGCTTTTGTTACAGAAAACTTCGCTGTTACAGAAAATTGGGGGCATCTATAAAGTTTCTTCACCATTTCAAAAATTTATTGAAAATTCGATTGAAAGAATATTTTATTCAGATTTGGTCTTTCATTTTCAACGTTTATTAATTTGTTGCCTTATTTAATAGACTTCAACATAGGCACCATTAGTTGGACGAAGCACATCAAGACGGTACTGAATTTATCACCGTGTTCGCTGTGGCAACGTGGCAATGGCATCAGGAATCCTTTGCTCTCCGTCAGTAATGTCCCGTATCTGTGTTCGATACCCGATATCATTAACATAGCCCCACAAAAAGAAGTTCATGTTGAGTTATATCTAGTGAACGTGGTTGTCCAAAGAATTGACCATCCCTTCCAATCCACCGATCTGGAAGTGTTTGATTGTGGAACTCAACAACATGCGATCCCAATGTGGTGGTGCACCACCTCGCTGAAAAATGATGGTTGGCTGAAGGTCATTCAGTTGTGGTGCCTCATTTTCAGTTAAAAGGTCATGGTAAATATTTGCAGTAATTGATGTCTCGTTGAAGAAAAATTAACCAATGTATGAGGCTAGGCTACTGCAAACATGGCAAGATATCGATTACCGTCTTGATGTGCTTCGTGCAACTAATGGTGCCCATATAGAAGTCTATTAAATAAGGTAAAAACTCTTAATGAACGCTGAATACAATAGAATGAATCTGAATAAATCATCCTGTCAATCGCGTTTGTAAAAAAAAATTTTAAATAGTAAAAAGACTTTATGGACACCCTGTATAGGTAAAAATTCACCAAAGTTAAAATGCACCCAATCATATATACGTATGTTTGAGTTTAGAGATCATTCACGGCTCTGATTCTGTGTGGATAGTGGAAAGCGTCCCAAAGAATCTCTCTACTGGAATAAAATTTAAATTTTCTCTTGTGTCCACTTTAAGGGCATCTGTTGCGGTCAGAAGGACAAAAAATTTTACAGAGAGCAAGAAAATAACACTGTCAGGTGAATATTTTGCAACCTACACGAAGTCTCGCTCACACAGCCGCGAAGCCGTTATAGTTTATAAGCAATTTTGAAACTTCCACTGAGTTTGTCAACGTAACTCTTTCTTCTGAGCCGTTGTCTCTCATTTTACAAGTTGTCACAAAAGAACGACAAAAAGCAACAAATACATTGACAGGTTCAACAAAATTGTTGAGAAATCTTTTGAAAGCTACATAAAATTAAATATGGAGATCACTAACCAGTAGCCAGATAAAAATTCAATGAAAGGTATTTCGGCTCTCGTATTCAATATATCTTGCTCTGTATAATAAATACAACGGCTTTGTCAAAGTGTTAGGATTTGCTCACACTTCTAACGTAAAGATCATGGGAATCAATGAGCACTAGAGTTTAATTCGTGAGCATTGAAGGGACCGTGTTTGCACGCTCTGAAACTTAGCACTGAAAAATTTCAGGAGTTATGAGGCTGAGAAACCGTGCTTAATTTGATCCTATGTTTCTCCTCTGCCAAGGGAATCAAATGAACGGTAACTGATAGAATGGACGATTACGGTCTTTTGTAACAGATAGTGACTATTTCAAGGTAAACATTTATTTCTAGAAATTTTTTATAAGCAAACTGCACACTTTAATGAAGATAATCTTATGAAGCAAACTTTCTGACTAAAATAGTTATTTCTGAACGGCACAGTCACCAGTTCGTAAGGCTACATAATGCACAGCTGCCAAGTGAAGCGCAGTTTTAGAACCTTCATTTGAATTTTGGTAGATTATTTTCATTGGTATCGAATTGTATATTATTGCATTTGAATAGTTCAGGTTTCCAAACGGCAAATAAATCTTGAAGCCGCTTGCGTCCAAATATTTAGTGTCGAAATATTTAGTTTAGGCAAATGTTTTTTTTTGCGGGAGTTCGTGAGCATTGATTTTCATGAATTAAAGCCAAATGTTGTTTGTTATAGTTGTTTATCCAATTTCAGTACAATTTCATAAGATGTAAGAAAGTTTTAAGATTTTTTTATTAAACTTTCTAATATAAGATGGTACGTGTATCGCTCTTGAAAATGTACTCATGGGGATTAAACACGATTTCAAATATAACATTGTATCACAAGTGTTCTTTTGAAATATAAAGTCAGATATCTACACTAGTAGAATGAATTTGGAATAAATGATGTTGGCTAAGGTTTTTCTCTTCTTTTTCCGATAAGACAATAACTATCGAATTGCGTTTTCTGCTCAGTGGCTTAGAGGTGACACCTGAGCAATTGGAAAGGTTTCAAATTTGTGCGTGAACGATTACTGGAATATCGTATTTTGAAACGAGTTTAAACTTAAATTTTTCAATAAAATACTGACAGTCACTAGTAAATTTTTTAAATGGCTGCTATGAAGCGACACACCTGTGGTAGAAAGGTACAAAGACTAATGAACTTTCATCAGCTTTTTTGTTATTTTTGGGCAGCAGTGTTCTTTATTTCAAGACACACAATCAAAAAATCGCAGTGCTAAGAAGTTATGAAATGAATTAAATTTAATCATTTTTAGATTTTTTTCAAAAAGTGTTGGGCAGATTTATAATAAAATACAATTGATGGCATTCTCGCGCGTACGTGATATTAAAAACCTAACCTCCTTCAGGTTGAAGTTACAAGGTTTCGATACTATATTGTGACGAGCAATATTATCATCAACCCTACGTATTGGTATTCAGTTTTGAAACTTTGTATGTTGCTACAAAGAATTATGTCTTCTGAAATTCTCTCGAACGAAAATTGACCCTATTGTCAAGTTTTAGTGAATTTTTTTGTGAAAGAATGCTTAATCATTCCCCAAGACTACTGAGAAATTCTCAAAATTAGGGAGCTCTGAAATTATGGTATTTGACGACAGGACATAACTCGACGTTGTACTCAGGCGCGAGTTAGATGGTCACCACCTGCTGCAGACATTGGCCGTTTCTCAAGCTAACATATTGCGCAGGAATCATCATTCGTTCTGGCAACGACCATTAATCTGCGGGAGTTTAGCGCTAGAACTCTCCTTCAGCCGTAGCCCGCTTTCTTAGCGGCATCCATATCGTAATCATAGAAAAGGGTTAAAAAACTTCGAAGGAGCTAGCAATGAAAACCATCCATCCATCCAGCGTGAAAAATGTTCTTCGCATGCTCAAAAGGAATTTGCTGCTTGCAAAACTTCACGGTTTTTGCTTGCACCCATGCTCGTATGGTAGGCATTGTTTAAAGGTGAGTTTGTTTGGTTCAATCGTGTACAGTTATTTTGCGCCTGTGTGAGTGAGTGCACAACGTATATTTCCGGACGGTCTCAGACTAAGTTATTAATCCCCTTTCGACGACTAATCAATGACGTGTGCCTTGCTAGTTCTGTGGCCCCTAAAACAGAAATCTTTACTTTAATTTTAAAATATCCAACGCATTCTACAGGAAAGGGTACGTTTTGAATGACGTCCAAATAGCTACAAAATTTCTTGCAGCTCACAGTATAATTGAATATACGAGTATATGCATCGAACGCAAATCTGAAAAGTTAGACGAAATGTTTTCTGGTAATGAGTTTCGTGGACGCTAATGTTGTGTTTTTTTCTAGTAACATCTGAATTTTAAACAAAAGAATCGTATTGCTTCGTTATATATCGTCTTTAAATAATCGTACGACATACACAAGAAATGATCAACGGATTTCGAAATGTCAGGAACAACTTTATAACGCATTATGGAAACAGAAAGTTCTAATTCCTTACGAGGTACTTTACATTTCAGCTTACTTATATTAAATATATAAGTTCTTAAGAGAAATGATAACCTTAGAGATTCATGCACAAAATGAAGAGTTGAGAAGCGAAAAATGGTTTTAAGAATTTTGATGCACCTCCCGCAGAATCGCCTCAGTATTGTGTGGGTGTAGACCACGGTAGAGGACACCCAGGTATGTTCAAACCAGTCTTTTTTTCGTTGACAGAGGGGTTTTGCTGACGTCACGGCAACGAACCAGTAGCAGCGCTCATATTGAGTCTGGTAGCACTGCTGCCCCAAATCTGGCTCCACTATTGGCCTAACGACATGGCTTTTTGGTGACGTCATAAAGTTTGTTTGAAATGAAGCCGTTCTATTGGCATGCCGAACAAGCGGAGGTGTATTCTCGCTCATAGAAACGATCCTAATCTGGTTTCCTCTACCGTGGTGTAGACTTCATTGTTCATTTATAAGGCTCTCGATGTGTAACTTGAATACTAAGCTAAAATCCTTCAATTAAATGTACACTGAATAAACATTGATAATACCTTCTTTAGGGAAATCAGCAGAGAGGAGCCACGGTATCTGATTGAAAAAAAGTAGAAATTATCGTAGTCTAAAATTAGGAATTCATTTTTGTTGCGCTTCATAGCATGGGTGATGAATGCATCTCTCTTCGGACCAATGCTCAACAGTGTTGTTCAAAGAATTTTAGGAATGAATAATATCTTCTATCAGCGGAGTTTTGATAGAGATAGTAGACATATATTCTCTTGTGTTTCGAACAATGAACCACACAACATGCCCGGTTCGGTTATTATCTGGAATGTTGATTAGTGATTCACTTATGGCCCATGTTAATAAGTTTTATTCGATCAGTCGAAATCTTAAAGCGCATCAAAATATTTTAAAAGCTATTTAAATATCAGTACTTATCGCTGGGCAAACCTCGTTATGAGTTTACATTGAATATGCTCATAGCTTTCCTAGAAAGTATAGAATCAACAGAATTAATAGATAGAGTTTTGTGGAATATATCAATTATAAATAATTAAGTCACTAATTTACACATATTTCGGTATTACAATTACCATAAATTTTCAGGAGGCTAATTTTAGATTGATAGCTGACCACTTTTTGAGGAGGAAAACATAACATTCGTAATTACTACAAGCACGCATACACCGGAACATAAATTTTGCGATAATGCATGGCAAGATTTTAGTTCTCTCTCTATCTCGCCAGTACTTTACGAACTTTTAACACTACGCACTGGGATAATGTACAGCCCATGTCATTGATAAACTTAATTTTCATCAAATTAATTATTGTCAACATTCATCTGCCGCTGGGAGATCAATAAGGTGAAGGCGAAATCAAATTTTATTACACTCTGGTTCAATTTCTAGTTCTAGGGTCAACACTTATCAGTTTTAGGTCGACTCTAAGACTCGTAATTCAACTACAAATAATTGAACGAGAATATGAAAAAGAAGAATTTTTATTTCAGCGGATCTGTTCTCACGTATAAATAAGAGAGTAAAAGTGTTAAAGTAACAGCGAAAGGCTAGTGAAAGAAAAGAAATTTGAAAAAGAAACGAAGGTCCGGCTTCGGACTTCACGTGGAGTCTGTAACATAATTAATTATAAAGGACACAGTAGTATCGGACAAGAGGAAAAACCAATATCTTATGGTCGTTGTTAACTTCATATCGAAAAAATTGAAATTTTCAAAACCCAGCGACTAGATTTACAGGACACGACCTTGTAGAACCTATTCCTACCTAGCCGTCAGGTTTTTCTGTCATCTGCATTTAATCTGCACAAACACATTTTGCTATGATATAAATAACGTCATGTTCTACAAGTTTATCTCCCATACAACTTCATGAAAAACACTTCTAATTTGCTCAGAATATAGACAACAAGTCTTTTATTTCAATGTTAGAGCGCGAGTGTTAACTAATTATCGTACAACTAATGTGTTCAGCTCCCTGATCCAATTAGCGTAGATATTCTTTGACTTTCTATAGCAATTGCGGAAAGAGCCTTTTTGAAAATGCATGCATTTTGAAACGAATTACTCCGCTAGCTTCATAATTCTTGTATACGATCTGAACTTCTTAAACTGCATCTACTTTAAACTCAAATATAAACGAGTTGTTTGTAGGAATAGAATTCCATTTCGATATGCAATGTTAAATAGTTTTCAATTTATCTAGAGGAATATTCGCTACAAAATATCATCACCGATATTACAGCTATCAGCAGTGCATTGAAATTTTCCCAGAAACTACGTCTGTAGAGTATTTAAGCTTATTAAAAATAATGTGAGTATATTAATAACTTTATTTCATCCCAATGGCTTATAGTGCACACGTGTATCACGTCGAAAACAGAGTTTTTCATTACCCGCTTGAAAAACTCAGGAAAAAATTATTACCGAAAACTGCAACGTCCAACTCATGGATGTAAATGAATATCTTCTGAGAAACTGTTACTGCGGTGTCTTCATAATATAATAACAAGTTGAATTACATTCTACTGGTGAGTTAAATCAAGTGAATTGCTGAACACGAAGTAATGAAAATAATGTCATTACAGGGAATTGTACTTTTTGTGATTCGCTGTTGCGAAATTTCAATCATGTACAGTATGCTCGATATATTTCGATTCCAATAATACTCAAATGGTAGTTCATGAATATCTTTGTATCTTCCTCAGATTAGTCGAGTATGGCTAAAAATAACCAACATTCTCCACTGGGGAAAAAATGAATCATTTGTTTTTCTTTTGCTAGAAAATGCGGTTTAATTGATATTACGTCCTTTCAAATTCAAAGTTCAAGTGAGAGAATCGTAAATAAGTTGTGGATACGTGGATGTCGAGAGTTGGATTCTAAATGTTCTGCTAAAAAGCACCATGTTAGAAACATATCGGGGGCAGTAGCAAAATTTATCCAGTAATTTTACTGAATTTTCAAGAAGAATAAAGTGTTCTTTTTTATAAGGGGCTTTTCCATTCTCAGAACTTCTCGTAGGAAATAATTAATGAGTTAAAAATGCAGCGTCTCAGTTAGAGCTCTTTTGAATAATGCCGTTGCTTTCATGGGTTCATTTCTTTCTTTATTTTTGATTTTGAAATAGAATAGTATAATGCTTATTGATTTTCGTGAAAAACGATGAAAAGTTTCAATTTCTGAATTATTGCTGTATAAATATGAATGCTCTAAATAGTTTTGATGCTGACTGCTTAATACATCACTTCCCTTGATACTTTTCGTTTTTTCGCTGTATTTTCAACCAGGCTTCTGCCTTGCATGCCCGCATACACCTCAATCAATAGTATCGACTAACTGGTTAGGAATAACATAAATTTTGGAGTTTATTTGACCCAGTAAACTAAGGGATAAACAAAGCAAACAACGAATTGGAAGAAGAAACTAAATGTTATTTCGTTAACAGATACACTCGAACGTGATATTAGCTGTGGAGGATTCTTTAAAATATAAATGTCTCTAAGTTTTTTGCTAGTTTTATGAAAGTTTGTTCGTGTAAGCAGAAATCTTGTTATAAAATGTTCTACCTAGGTCGAATGTTTCTCATTGTTTTTTTAAATTTTTAAGTAAAGAACATTCCAGGGGTTACCTGGACTCAAATATTAAAAATTTATAGAGTGTTCATCGAAATTTGTACTTCCATAGAGCTTATAAGCGTATACATAAATCGTTCATAACGGGCATGATACTAATTAGTCGGGTGAAACGAGCAGGTAAGAATGCTGAGAAATAAAAGATCTATGTGAGAAAATAAATTTCCAGAGTAGGTGTAAATGTGGAGATTACTTTCAATGTGAGAACGACCGATAAATCAAAAGCCTACGAGGCGATCTTGGCTGGCACCAGAGGAAAGCAGGAGGCAAAGGCAAAGGAAAGCTTGGCTGGCACAACAAGGAAGAAGAAAGCAAAGGGTTTGTTGCAACATCACGATCAAGCTCTCGAGAAGGTCGTTAAAATGTGACATAGGTCTTGGTGTTGAAAAGACACTTAGACAATAGGCCCGCGTAACTTTCCATGTTTTGAATGGGCATAGAATCTCACTGGAAGGTGTATACTCATTAGCGTGCCTCTGGGCGAGAGCAGATGGGAGGAAGATCAGGATTGGCTAAAATAGGAGCACACGCAAGGATACCAAGGATGAAACAGGAAAATACAAAGAAATTATGGGCTGATATGCAATACAATTTCAGGTACGACCAAGCATTGGAAGCGCGCAGGAAGCTCCAAAAAAATCTTGTTAAGAGAGGAAATTGATCGTGAATATCCTTTAACGAGGGTAAGAGAATAGATGAATTTATATGGAAGACCAACACCGCCAGCCGTGAATGTTAATTTCAGTGCAATTTCATCGAAATAGACCGCGGTGTGTAAAAAAAGTAAAGTTATTGTGCCAACTTTATGAGCCTGAAATTTATTTATCACATCAGGAAGTGCACTCACTTGAATTCAAATTCTTTGGAGAAAGCCGACGCCTTGGAATGTGCATGAGTGCGAAATATTTCGAAGACCTCTTCATCTAATATTGAATATGAGATAGGCAGTAAAATGAGACAGTCCACAGCAAATCTTGCATGCTTTTCATCAAAGTTACAACGTTTCAGCACTCCTTAGCAAGTGATCAATCGAAAAACTGATGTTAGAAATACATTAAACCGAATTAGCATGAGAAAAAACGCACTACTAGGAAAAGTGTTAAATTCTGTGCGTGATAAATAAAAATATTGCGGAGATATATTGTAGGAATTGTGTGGCATTCCATTATCTTCTGCGTGTGAAGTACTCCCGTAAAGATCACCATTCTTTGTGAAACATATGATTAATTCTTGATCATGACTTTAAATAAATCGCACAGATTTTTAAAAATATTCTGAATGAGTATAGTTTAATTGTCAATGGAATATGTGTATGTGAATGTTTACGATTGCTTTACCAGACTCAGTAATTGTTTCTGGGGGTGATATGACTTTGAGCTATTGATACATAAGGGAATTATATGCGTGGACGGAAGAGCCCGCTTTCGCCGTGCCATGCATTGCTTTCGTTGCGCCTCGATCACCTTTTAGGGTGATTGATAGCGCAGTCGGTAGCGTGTTGGCGCGGTAACTTATAAGTCACGAGTTCGATTCCCATGAACTCCCTGTACATTTATTTCGTTTGAAAAAACCTATGCGTGGACGGAGAGCCCGCTTTACCAGACTCAGTAATTGTTTCTGGGGGTGATATGACTTTGAGCTATTGATTGCCCGGATAATATATAAAATATCGGTCGTGCCACTAATTATTGGGCTGGAATTAAATTGTAATAGAGTGTTACTCTGCTTAACAATTGTATAATTGGGAAAATGTGAGCACGTATACTAAGAACCTTTCTTTGAGTATACTCTATCATAGAAATTTGTTCTAAGATGAACAAATGTATCCTTTGATTGAAAAAATATCCGACAGTTTGTCACTGAAAATTATGATCTTCGGTTTTACGACTCCGTGACAAAGCATAAATCCATGTTATCCTTCTTATTAACAGTTGGTCATTATACGTACAATCAAGAGTATTATTTTTTTGAAAAAGAGTGACACAGTTGTTATGAACTTATGTTCGTTAAAACCTCTTCGGTAGAGTTCATTTACCCGCGAAAAGTGTCAACTTAAGACTGCAAGCATAAACTAAATGATTGTACGAGGTACTTGCATAACTGATTTTTTGTCGTTAAAGTTTGGGTTTCTAGCTTTTGCGATTCAGTCTTTGTAATCCAAGCTAGTCACTGTGTCTCTAAAACTCAGGTCTGCATGGTCTTAGCAAAGGCTGACTCGCGATAAACCCTCCGAACAAATGTTGAAAAGAATTCACTTACACTAAACTTACACATATTTTAGTCATGATGAAATTGTACCAAATGTTAAGGCTCACGAGCGTTTCATCTGAGTATAAATTATTATAAGTTTGCTGTCATGATTGAGCATTTCAAAAATGACGATTTTATAGCCCGGACATGAAAATTAAAATTTTATTTTCCCAAACTATGGAAGATTTTCTAAAGTAATCTCGAACTTTTCAAGTGCAGGTTCGAGTTTTTTTAAAAATAAAGAATTTCATGTTTGAATTCTTGGCCCAACCGTTCGACGCGCATTTTTTCTTGGGTTTTACGAGTAAGGTGATCGAGTAATTTACGAGTAAGGTGATCGTATTATACTCGCAAATTTTTCCGAAATAAAAAAAATTTTCATTTGTATTATTCTTACTTCAGAACTAGTCGAAAAAGCTTCTTTTTCAATTTGTTATGATTACGCGAAATGAAAGTTTGCAAGCAACCAAGGCATCCCGAAAGAGTTTCTGATGAAGTTTTTCCCCCAACGCGATAATCTTCGTCCAGAACAATTATTATCCGTAAAAATTTACCACAGGATATTGCCGAAACTTTGTTTTGCGTTTTTCTACTGATCCTTCAGAGAGTTCAGATAGCTCTCAACCCTAGAGCAATTAGAAAACGTATGTTTTCTTACAAACATAAAAAGTACAATTCTCGTTCAATGTCTCTCAGTATTTCCTTAAAGGTGAACTTTTATTGAGTAGTATTGTGGCTGCCAAATATTTATCAATTTGTGGAATACAACAAATGATTCATCCTCATCCCACAAATTTGATTCAACAAATAAAACGCAATGTTTGAATCAATTACATCATATCTTAATAATTATTGTTTCAAAATTACTTTTCTATCCAGCCCAAAACTGTAAACTTTTTTCCTGGATAACATGTATAATATTAATACAGTAATCATGACATCAATTAATATTAAAATTGGAATGAAATGCATAAATGCACTGTTAATGACTTAGATAGAAACTCTAATTAAGAAGCTTTAAAAATTGGTATCCACCTCAACTTAATACCCAAACAAATTTTCTCTCATTTACTCGCTAAACTAAGGGATTTCGAAGATATAACTTACGTCAATAATACGCTAATGATTCCGGGGACTTTTCGGTTATTAAATCGCAGCTTAGCATGATTTGCACTGAACATGATTTCGTTTCTTATATGTAGAGCATCTCTTAATTTGAATTTATTTGTACATTCTTATGACTGTCTCAAATATTTTATCATAATATTATTGGGTAGTTGTCTTATTAAATTCCTGAAGAATTTATAAGAAAGTCAAATTCTAGGGTGTGAAGCAAAATATTAGCCAAACTTGAAGTATGAGCTCTAACTGCATTTTCAGATCTCGTAATCACAAACTTGACTTTTAAAAGTCAGTACTCAAACTTCATTAGAATTTATTTAATGGAACAATTTCGGATTAAACATAAATAAATTACTCGATTTCATTCGAACAGTGCGTTAAATTGATGATAATGATTTAGCATACTTATTTATTTATTTAAAAAAGTGCAAAACAATACCTTACTTCTTATTTTATAAGTGACATTGATATATGAAAAACGAAAATCATTGAAATATCTATCACAGCCAAAAACTTTAGCGGATCGTTCACTGAGGCTCACTTAAATTTACGAAGATGGAATACTGCCGTTCTAATGGCTGGTGCTAATTTTCGCCTCGCACTTCCTTCTTCATTTCTCACAAGTTTGATTTTACCGCAGGTGATGTGTACTCCCCTCACGATTGGCAATGAAAAAGAATTTCGGATACCTGGTGGCCATAAAACTCTACAAAGTGCATCGGACTGACATTCATTGCTGAGCAGCCGAACCTCCGAGGCCCTTCTGCCAAATTCTTCCCTTGCAACTGCCTCTCTGCAAGGAGGCTTTAAGTTAAAGGGAGCTATGGTCGCCCGGGAAATGTATCTGACCCACTTCAATCAACTTCAAATCAAAATTGTGAGTGAGAAAACGTTGAAACATTTTCGTGCGGTAGAGGCTTCCAATCAACACCGTAGAAGTTGAAGGAATTTTGCACTTGTGATGTCGTCCAGCTCGATGATGTTGTTAATGAACTTGTGTAGATTGTCTCGTTGGTCGTAGAAAATATATTATATCATAATCTTTGCACTAGTATTATAAGATATTTATTTAAGTTAGGACACACAGTATGTTAAACAATTTAAGAAACTTAGCTGCTGTTACAAAATCTCTTGAAAAGCTTTACGTCTTAAACATTCCACCCCAGATGCAGAGGTAAATTGTTGTCGTCCTTAATTAGTCATGTTTTTCTAACAACGATAGCACATTGAAGCATTAACTTCCCTCTGCGTCTTCGTTTATTATTCTGATTTTTACGCACAATTATTTAAGCAGTCTCTATTTACGACTTGAATTTTTATAAGAAATTTTTATCGTTCTATGACGCTACTTGCAATGACTCCGACAATGACTCTAAAGCGTCCTTTCGTTTTTTTCGCACACCTCGTTCATAGAGTTGACCAAAATTACATTATTTTCTAGCAATTATACGGTGGGTAATTCAATTCGTTTTTTCAGCTATGGTTTTTTCCAATGAAAATGTGGAATATAATTCCATTGTTATTCATTCATATGTTTTGAACGTAATTTTTCTTCCGAATTCGTGCGTTCAAGATTACTGTCTTTAAATCAATTATCTATATGCTTCAGTTTCCACCAAACTACACTTAAGTTCATTGAAATATCCTCATAAACTTCGACTTGTGTCAGAGATATGAGGCGATACTTCGATGACATTACACTAGGATAACATTGAAACATTAAAGTTTGTCATTTTTAGATGAACTGAGGAGTCAGCAGAGTAACTTTACGGGGTAAATTACCAGCGAGGGACGAAAATTTTCAATACAATCAGCCATGAATGGAATTTAATTTCTGTGTAATATGTACCATAAAAAAGTATCGCAAGATCACGATACTTTGTCACTTCTGGAAGCTTAATTGAATTATCCTTAATTAAATTATCTATTTGCATAACCTTACGTATGAAATTTGTTGAGTTTACTAACTATTCACAACCTTACTCGTTCTACTTAATATTGCTCGTTGTGCGCAACTTCCACATCAGACGTATATTTTTAGGAACAATCATTCGTTAAACTACACATCGAAGAGAATTTTGTAATCACTGAATATCAGAATACCTAGCTATTGAAAGAAAAAGTTCTGTTAATTGGATCCACAAAATGAAATACAATTTTGAACTATTCACTTCTATGAAATACTCAATGCGAAATTAATTGAGCTTCGCGACGACCTAGACTATCGAAACTATCGAAAACCCTAATATTTTTCCTCAAATATTCCGGTTTCAAGTTCTTATTTTGAAATTCCATGTCCTCTAAATTTGTTTCTGCGCCCCGATCCAAAAGTTTCCATTAAAATTTAAGCTTCAATGGAGTGCAAAGGATATCCTTAAATTGCTTCGAAACTTCATTCACAACTTTTTGGCCGGGCAATTTTTACCGGAAAAGAAAGTTAAAGGAAAATAACAGGTGCGCTCTACGGAAATTGTAGCTAACTGAAGTGTCTTTAAGCAAAGTGAAGAATTCCATAGCTTGTAGGGGGACGAAGGTCAAACCTCCTCAAAATTGTACGCGGTGTCCCGCAACCCTATAGCAGCTCTCTTTGAACCGTAAGTTCAAAGAACAAAGAACTCTGTTTCACTATTGTCATGACGATGAAGTCTACCGTATGATGGCTTGGGAATGTCCAGGAATTCGTAAATTTTGCATCTTGTAGATTAGTTCATTGTCTTGATTTCTTTAGAGCTTATTCAAAAATTGTTTGCGAGTAAAAACTTTTAAATATTTTGCTGCAAAGATGGCTGGGCCATGCTCAGTTTGAAACACCTTAGTTCTTGAGCTGATATTTTTATAAAAACGTTTAAATGCAGGGAAATACCGTTATGTCTAAAGTCAATCACAAATAATATTGGTAGCATTGATTATCATATTCATTTGTTTTTTAAATCATTGAGTTTACTTCGTTGAAATCGTTGACTAACAGCAATTTTTTGCACTCGACGACGCGCGGTATTTTTTACTTCCATTCCTAGTGCGTCAGTCGTTTGAGAAATGCTGAAATGATGAACTCTGTGGAATGTATTCAAAATTTAAAGGATTGTTTACAAGAAAGTCCTCCTTCAAATTTCCACGCGAGTGTGTCGGTGAACCTGAAATGTGATTTTAAAAAATAAACAACAGAGTAAGCAATAGTCATGCGAGAGAATCGCATTTGCATGATGAAATTATGTTTCACAATAAATCACAAAAAAACTTAGTATCTTATCCTCATATCCAACAAGCATTTTAGTACCGAGACGCGAAAAATGCAATGGATAGCTCATAGTTCTGTTTGTGGACACTTCAGTACATTGAACAAGACACGTGGAACACACGAAGCTTCTGGTTAAAAACATATTTACTAAGCCCAACAGTACAACTTCCTGTTAGCCTCACATTACGAAAACGCACTCCATAATATTTATTCTTCTGAAAGTGTAAAGTCTGTAATAAGTTTTATTCACATAAAAAATATGCATAGATGCCCCAGGAAGGTCAGAGACCTTCTCTCATATTTCGTTTCCTCTGTTTAGAGGAGAAATGAACTTTCTTGATTCCACCTGCCTCTACGAGATCCCCTTCCGTTTATGAAAAATCCATTTCTTCGTTTGAAAGAACTTTTGTTGCACAAGAAAATATCTAAACTCCCAATCCAACTTCCCCGAAAAAACTTCTGCTGTAAATATCTTCTACGTGAGAACATCTTTATATTGTGGGTTTTTGGTATAGTAATTTTCCTGTTAAGAGGGTCGTTCTGAAATTTCTGCTCAAGGTGTCTGAAATTTATGAAGAATCTTATCTCATAAAAAAAGGCTAATGATATGTTCAATACTTGGTGGAATTGAAGTATTCGAACCCCCAGGCTGTTGTGATATTCCTTGGCAACGCAGAGTGAGTCGGAAATGTATTCGAAGCTACAATATTTGCATCTTTGCTAATCAAAAATAACTCAACTGCAGAATATGCCCCAAAGGTGAATGTTGAACAAGAGTTCGGGTAAATTTTAGAAAAGTTACATCGTATCCAATTTCATCAAGAATTTATATTTTAATTAAGAAATTATTTCCACTGCTATGAAATTTTTAATAGTGGAATATAATAAAATTATGCTCTGAAATTAACATTTTCTCAATCTTATGATGTAGAATATTAAAAGAATTATACTTAGTAGTTGTTCTTTCATGTTCTTCATATTCTAAAATGTTTTTTCATCCCACGTGTTATTATGTAGCGCTGGGACGAATTCAACAGCCTAATTTACCAAAATTTATAAAATCAGATTCTTCCCGTGGAAGCGCATCACGCAGACCAGGTCGAACGTTTCTTTCCCACGCAATAAATATACAATCCTCTCAAATACTCAAAAAATAAAAAAATTCCGCTCGGTGAGCCAGCACAGTTAAACTTTGAAATTTGTGCTTCAAAAGGCAGCAGAATTCGAGGAATTTGACCTGAGGTGTAAGGTTCTTGCGGGGAAGAGGAGGGAGCAATCCAATTAGAGCAGGTGCCGCTGGCATGGAACTGAACCAGCGTACTGATGGCACGGATCGTCCCGGGGCAATAGGCCATTGCAAATTTTCCCGGTGAAGATGCGTAGTCTGGATACCCTCACAACAAGCTTTTTGATCTCTGTGGCCTCCGTGAGAATAGTTGTTTTGAATCTTGGATCATTGTTTAGCCAATTTTTTCATTCTCGCTCGTGATGGAAAAGTGGAAAGCTCAATGCAGGTGAATTTTGAGGGTGTGCCACTCCCGAAACATCTGCGAGAAATATGAAGTTATTTTCAGAAATTCTTAGCAATAGAACAATTTGAAGGCATGACCAGGTAATAATTCAGAGATATTTGATATGATCACTGGCTCTATCACTTTTGTACTGAATGCGTTTATATAGTTTTAGGCCTGAAATAGGGTATTCAGGTATTCAGGTTATTCAAAGTTTCCAGTGTCATTTTCTGGTACATGTCTGAGCGTTTATTTAATAAGTTAGATTATTTATTCGTGAAAACAAAACCAATTTCAGAACATTACTCAAAAACCACTGTCCCCAGCAGTCCACTGAACTCGACGCTCCCAGGAATGTTTTGTTTTACTCCCAACTATTCCAAAGAATTTACCAGATGTACTTCATTTTTGTATGGTCTTACTTAACACGTTGAAATCGATGGCTTATACTGAAGTTCAATACTCAAATTAAATTTAGACTCAATTGCTGAGAGCTATTTTGAAAATAGCAGTCATTAACTAAATCGATAATATACTCCGACAACGACAACGACTCCGACAATTTAGCTTTGATTCAGTATTTACAAAGATGCAGTTGGTGAATACTGGTCTGTGAGCAGCACTATGGAAATTCCCTCCGCATACACCGGTGACTCGTACATTAATATCGCTACCAGTGTGTCAACCTGATATTTTATTCACCTATGGTGAACAGAAAATTCATTCACAGAACTATCTTTTCGTTCCGCACAAGCAACCTAAATACTTTTCCCCTCGAGTTATGAGACATGAAGTCATTGGATGCATTGAAGAATTCCCACTCAGCATAAGAATTCAAAATGGCCTATATTCCGACGACTTTAAAAGCATTTTGACGGGAATACGATAGTTTTCGGGGACAAATTCACGGACTGAAACTTATTTTGCCCGAAACCAATTTCAACCCGCCGAAAACAACGGCCGTGGTCATGGCAGGTCAAAAGTAACCCTCGCCAATTCAATGAATATAAGCTAAAGTAATATTTTTTCATTCCGTGTACCTGACGCTGACGCAAACTAATGGACTGGAGGATCTTTATTTGGAATTGCATCGTTGCCAAACCAGACCTCTCATGGCATTTCATGCATGACGGCCTCAAAACGCTCAGGTTGAATGCTCATTCAATTTAATTTTAATTAATTTATTCATTAGAATATTTGATTATCCTTACACATTGAGTTATCTAAGTATATATTCAGCGTTCATTTATTTATATTTACATCTATTATCTGTATGTTTTTCTATATTTTACATCTATCATCTGAATGTTTTTCCAGTTATTCTTTAGATGAAACGCTTTCTACATAAGGTAAATTGACACATAGATAGACTTTTATCTCTGAATAAGGGCCCTTGTTGTGGAAATAAAACGGAAGAATTCATTAAACATTTTTATGGAAATTACTTCTTTGACGCACTAATTTCAATATCTTGAGCTATTTTTCATACTAATACGAATGATTTCTTCCAACTTGCAAGAGTAATACAAAAATGAGAGCTATATATAATGATAGTACATACGAAAGTTTACTGCGGCTTTATGCGCTTTGGCGATTTAAATTTCGGGCGACAAATTCTAATAACCTCTAAGTCTTACCATACTCCTCGCATCAGCGTCAAAATAAACCACGTTCTTAAAATCACAGTATTTACGTTCTCTCGTAACGGGCACAAAAAATTTTTTGAAGAATTTGAACACTCAAAATCCCTACCGTCATTTACCTCCCAAAAATTTTGCAGGTGCAGCAACATTTCTTTGAAGTTTTACCGCTGCATTGATGGTAACTCCAAACAAGCAAGCCATTAAGCGACAACTCTCATTATTTGATTCATTCATGGAAATTCACATATACGGAAGTGCTTGATTCGTTTACACCGTGCACTGGCCCTGACATGGCAGTGAGATCAGCGGTAATCTGTAATCTTCCGCCTCGGCTGCTGGGATACCTCGGAAACGCAAGTCCAACTCAGGCGATCAGGATTGAACGGTCGGAGAGGGCGCTTCCCTCAAGCTTAATGGAATTTAAATGGAGAACTGGAATCAAGTTGAATCATTGGTTCCTCTCGAACAAGTGACGGCTTTCTGACTTCCTGAAGACAGAGCCACGAAACTTCAGAATTGAATGCTTCAGCTGGGATTTAGGCCGCTGAAAAGCGTCCAAAATGTTTGAGACCTACGTTGCGTTTGACAGTTTCGTATTCATCAGCAAAGAGTGATGTTCAGAAACGTTTTTGAGGACTATCTAAAGTTTTATTTTCTAACCTCAAACAAAGTTAGCATTTTCTGTAGCCAAGAAATTTGGTGCGCGAAAGTTTATTCCTGCATTTCTATATAACAGCTGCGCAACGTAACTAAAACATCAATGAAACTGAGATATAGCACATAATTATTACCATAATCTATTTACTAGGTTACCCGCAGTTTTCTTGCCGTATGTTGCTCCACAGACATGCATTTATTCTTTTTAAAGTACTCTTAAAGTACATACGTGGTGTGGTCTGCAATGCGCTTCATGTAATCTTCCAACTCTAAAAAATATGAAATTCTTAAACTCATGCACATTTGTCTTACTGAAAGAGATTTATGTTCATTTTCACCTTTATTTTCCCACTAGAATGAGGTTTACAATACTACAGCCATATAACGTTCACATGGTGGCGCTTTTTTCATAGCAATCCAATTCAAATATTTATACCTATAGATGTACTTTTCAAAAGACGGAAATGTATCCGCCAACCAATAACGGTCGACAATGAAAAAAAATTTTCAGACATCTTTCAAATTTGCATTTCCTATCACGCAAAACGAGCGAATATCATTCAATCTCCAAATAAATGGAAATATGTCCGTTTAAAAGGATACTTAAAGTGAGGGCCTCATACCAAAAAGAATACTGGTAGCCAACTAGATAAAGACCCTCTCACGAAATACGTTCCTCATTTATTTTCAATCTCCTTATATTTAGAATAGACAAGTGTGAAGTATTGCTGCTTAGTAATAAATAACCGTGGAATGAAATGGGTCTAAAAACGTGAATAAATTATTTTCCTGGTTAATGTTGTTGAATCAGATTATTTTTAGTGAATGGCGTGAATCAATGCGTTGTAAAGTTCCCGCGAAAGTAATGTGTTATGCCCAAGGATCCAACTTCCTTGGTTATGCCTTATATTCATGACATAGTATTTCAGACCATGATATTCAAAGCGTCCCTTACAGTTCATACTAGAAATCTTTCAAACACTGAAAGCATGGCCTAAATATTTAAAGCAAAATAGATTTTCGACCATGCAAACAGGTATCAACTGCTCCTGAGAATAAAAATTAGATAAATATGAAAATAGGGAACTGAATCGTGCAACATCAAACTAGCTCGGCATGGTCGCAATTAACGCTTCCAGAAGGAAATTATTTTCTGTTGTATCTGACAAGATAAATAAATAAAACAAACTTAAAAAACTAGAATAGGATGGGAATTCCAGGATAATTCAGCGGCCATCTGCCTCTGTTTTTCGTCGTATAAATTAGAAGAGGATACCACTTCGCGTGGCAGTAACATAGATGTATGCTCTTTTTTTTAGAAATTCCATATTCACTTGCGGAAAAAACGTTCCTCAAATTTTGGCATCAATAAATTGATGTCAATGCAACGTAAATTTAAATGAAATAGCAAAGTCTTTAAATATTATTTGATGAAAATTACCTTCAAGTAATGCAAAATTATTATACTGTACCTCTACCATTCTAAATTACTCAAATCTTACAAGGGCCTCAATTTGTGTTACAGCAGCCAAAAAGTAAGGCTTATAAACGAGACAATTTATTGAGGTAATACGAGTTCCACTAATGAAGATGATGTGTCTTTACTCTTGAAATAAAACGTAGAATTTTTTGCCTGCAGTGGACTTCAAAAACAAGAGACGTGTTGTTCGTTAGGCTTAATTGAATTCTATTGACGCTCTTAAAATAGGAAATTGTTCATGAAGTGAAGAATCTCCAATTGGTTTTAATTGATATACACTTTTTTCCTTCACATGAAGGTGATCGTCTACTATAATGGCTGCTGGATAGATTTCATATCGAAACGAAAGAATGGAAGAACATTTCTGTTCAATTGTAACCAGATGATATCTTGGCTTTGGAGAATTCAAAGGTAGAAGTAATTGTGATTGTGCACGATACCCGTGATTGTTTTGAGCGAACATTCATTTAAAAAAAATTATTCTTCAGGCCCGTTGAATAGAATATTTTGAAAGCTTTTCATAATGTCGAACGATATGAACGAAAGAAGAGAGAAATAAATTGAGCGCGGCTTCCTAATCTCTCCGAAATTATTCATTAAAATAACATAAAATCCCAATCAGAAATGATTGCACATGCTTAGGACGGCGCTGCAGTCGTTATGTCGGTCAACCCAATGAAAATTTGAGAAAAAAACAATCGCAGTTCAAAAATCACAATTCGCCGTTAATCTGGAAGGTGTGTTAAAATATTCACTTAAAAGTGAGTGATGTCACCAAGACAACGAAGGTGCTCTTTGGAGTAAATATATACTTCACTTATTTACACTCAGTGCTGGTTTTGTGGATTCGAAATACTAATGATGGAGACGAAGCGATTCTTTGGGCAGGCCAGGAATGAACACAACGTTTTTCTACATACATTGGGTATTAAGTTCAGTTGAAAGACATCAAGAGCTTGCAGCAATCTATTAGCCAGCACCTTTGTAGACTAAGAGACGCAGATCATCGAAGTGCATTCAAGGTATTTTGGTGCGATATGAGAAGTAAAGTATCTAATTTCCTGAGAACTACAGTAATAAATAGAGTTCTCTCGAAAAAGAACTTACGAACTGTGTCACTATTTACATTTTTATTTGAGTAATTTAAGTTTTTTTGTGTGAATTTCTTCTGCTTGCGGAAAAAAATTCGAAGAACGTCATAGAATTTATTTCTTTTTGAAATTTTTTCACTTTTCTAACTAAATTTTTATTAAAAACCACTGTTCCTATGCTGATGAATCTACTTTTGTTTTTAATAATTTCAGGTGTAATATAACAATAAACTCAATTCATTTCCCCACTCATTAACATTGAGAAATAGTTTTTTATTGTTTGCTCATGACTCTGCTTGCTATTGGGGTCGTCAAATATTACGGTGTTACTTGGAAGATTCATTCATGAAACATTCACTAATTAGGGCGAAAATAGCTTTTACAATTATCAACTGCACACACTAGCCATCATGAGCTTATAATTTGAAATAGAAGTAACGTCACACTTCCTCGCTATTTAAGAACTCTGTCACAACTCAATTTCCTCTTTCTTTGTTTTAATCTACTTCCGTCATCATAGTTTTATGTAAAATGAAATTAAAAATAGAAAATATTAATTCAAAGCAACGTCAGAGCTAACGTCACACCCAGAATACTGTGCGGCGATTCACACGTCGAAGGTGGCTCAACAAGGCTTCTCAATATTAACCGAAAGGTTACACCCCTAAGCCATCAAACCCGCCATACACACGTGTGTATGTGTGTGCAAGTGTATTTGTGTGTGCATGTATGTGCGCGTATGTGTACGAAAAGCCGGTGTAATTAAGTTCGGGCAAGATCGATATGATGCGGCGGTATAAGTATAATATGAGGCCGGTATAAGTTCGGGCAAGAGCGGCACGATGCCGTGCGAGGCCGGTATATGGTCGAGTAAGGTCGTCAGAGGCCGATTCAGAGCATGGAAGAACCGTAGATGGTCGAATTGGGGCCGTAAAAAGTCTGTACGTAGCCGATAAAGATGGGAATTTCCGAACAGCTAAAAAGGAAATTTAATTTTTTGGTAGCCGTTTATTACTGACATATGAAATGAACATGGCGATCAAAAAACGGCTGCTTTTCCGAATAAAACACGGCTAGAAGTCTTGCCTACTGCGGCACAGAAACTATTTGAAAACGTCTTATTTTTTAACTGGATTAAACGTTGAACTTATCAAGTTGATAACTTTATTTCTGGTGATTGAACGAGGGTTTGCATCAAAGATTTACCAGATGTATGATAATTGGTTTTATTATTTTCCAGTGTGTTCTTAGTTGAACTTTTTTCTTTCATGCTTAAGTTTTGAAGATGGAATTTTAATACTTCCCAGCGTCTGCAATAAATAACGTAAATTGTATCATTGATTCTCCTTTCCAACTCAAACGTGAGAGTCTCCAAGGACTAAGAATTTTCGGCTACAAGCGTGAGGTTAAAGAGGTTCTAATTTATATAGAATTTAAGGTCCATTTCAGATATTGGTAGTTTAAGCTGGATGCGTGATCGTTTTTTTTTTTTGCTTTTTGGACTGAGCTTTGAAGGCAGCGCTCAGTTGGTGACAGCTTCATTGAAGCTTAACGATTCCGAACGCTGGGAATTGAGATAACACGAGTACATTTTCAAAGAGGGAACTTGTTTCTCGTACAAAAACATTTGATTAATTTTGCAGGGCTGTGATTTTATTCCTAAAATGTATATTTTGGGTTGATTGAATGCAAATTTTGATTTTTTATTACACTAATGTAGAGTAAAAAGTCATCATACACTTATTTTCTCATCTCACTTAGCTTAAAAAAGCTGCTATTCGCTTTCGCTCATTTTTAAAACACGATGTGATGAGGTTACAGAGATCGTCCACGTTTCTTGATATTGAACAATCTGTGACACATTAATCTAACAGATCACTGTTCTTGTGGAGTACAGTCATCACGCCGATCCTATATTCAGCGCCAACATTATGACTGAACTTATTGAAGCCGACAGCCTGAGTTGCTCATCTGGAGATGCAATCTCAGAGGTCTCACTGAGCTCAGCTCTCTGTTCCGTGGGTCATTGTTCAATCTCCTCGAGCAAATTACCTCCAGTGGATCTTGGCAGTTCTAAATTACTTAATTGACGCCGCACGTAGTGCTGGAGGCGCTAGAAGCGCCTTCTCATGAGTATGAACGCCATAGGCACCTCTAATTCAAAAGCCAATTGTTGGTTTCACATGCACAAACAAGGGTTATGTCGGGAAAATTTTAGGCGTTGATAACTACATGGTACAGTTACTGATTGTTGAAATCAGCGTTAGGGAAATGATTTGGTAACAGATCCGAAATTGAAAACTAAAGTATCCATCTAGCATTCTTAAAGATTCTTTGTCATTAATTAACTTTCTGTAATATTATGATGCTTCTGTGCCCATGCTCTTCACATGCATGATATCAAACACATGACAAATAATGTGGAACAGCATTTCAAGACGGCAGATTAAATTTAACAAATACATCCGGATTTATACGAATATCTTAAAAAACGATTCTTGATGCAGCATGCAAATTCTATTCGAATTTTTACGTTGATGGTTGTCAACTGTATTTCACGTAACAAGCAGCCTAGGATATTCACTCTCAGTTTGAAGTTCAATGAAAAAACAGGAGTAAAAAGTGTCATCATTGCTATTTCCCGTAACTCGCACGATAGGGGAACAAAAGAGATCAGAGTTGACTTAAAGGCACAGGCTTATTGACTTTTTAAGGGTCTGGCAGGGGTTACGACACCTTTTCAAAATGCCAGACGACTCCTAATCTACGGTGAAATCTGTTAAGAAACAGGAAAAATATTATTAGAGGTTGGAAGAAAAATAATTTCTAACCAAAGTTGCATTAAAGCTTTGTCCCGGAGTTATTATAAACCTTCAAGTTTTTTAAATGCGTGAACAAAAATTTGGACCCGCTGCATATAAGCTCAAGTACAGCGTGAAGTATTTAAGTACTGCGGAAAAGCTTAAGTGCGCAGCGTTCTCAAATTAAATTTAATTAAGTGAAAATCGACGATGGCAGAGGTGTCATCTTGAGCAAGCTTGTACTAACTTAAGTTTCATCAAACCTTTCTTGAACGAAGAAAATTACTTCTGAAACTGAGAGCTATTGAGTGAGTGAATGAAATCAATTTTAGGAAAGCCTGAACACTTGCAAAAATTAATTGGAACCCGAAGAGTAAAAATAAATGTAGAATTAAATATCAAATTTAAAACAAGTATATAACACACTGTGCATTGAAAATTATTAAGATTAAAATTAGGCAATGACCAACACCCCATTTCGTTAATCGAAAACTTTAAAAAGGTGTCGTGGCACACTGCTATTTCTGTACGTCTCACGAGGCATTGGTGAAGATGAACTGATTAGCTGGAAAGATCAACGACCTGCTGTCGAGATGTATTTTTAGCTTCCTCGAGAGCAGGAACCAGAGCAGCTTTGAGGAGCGTGTCTGCGCTCACTTTCTCCTCATGTTCAGCAGCAGTAAAAGGACTTTTCCATGTTCTGGAAAAAGCAGCACTCGCGATTGTTAACGCGCAATTACGATGCCTGAAGACTGCTTTTTTGCTGAGTTTGGAGCATCTGCGGGAGATATTTTCCACCTCGTCATTCTGGCCTGTGAAGTGAACACCAGCTGCGAAGAGTAAATGATGGGGAAATGTGACATCAATTTTGCGTGTACTAGATGAGTCATTTTAACCGCCTTTTTTAATTAATTCATGGTTATCGAAGTTACATATATTTTTGAAGATTGAAGTTTAAGAATCCAATTTCTTCCTTATAAAATTTAGCCACTTTCATTCAGATTTGCATCTCTAGGCCACTTCCGTTTTTTAATTTTTTTTATTTACTTCATAAGTGTATATAATTTTGAATGAGAGAGACGTTCGAGGGCCACCACATCGAAGACGACCTGCAATAGATTCAAGTTCATACAATCGACGTACAGTGATATCTGTAAATCTTCGTTCAGCAAACCAGGCTGCAAATATGCTGCACGTACATCACTCTTCTACTACATCTTGTTAAATTTATTAAATTAAATTGAAAATATACAACATACACACAATTCGAAACATTTATGAACTTTGTCAAATGAGGAAGTGATGTTAATAGCATAGTTCCGTTGGTGAATTAGTGAATTCCGTTTATGAATTTTATTTAGAATTAATCGACAAACATTGTAATTGGACAAATTTTTGCCACTTGAAAATGTTATGATTTAGCGTAGGACAACCACTTTCGCCAGCACAGCAAAATAATAATTATCACACATATTATGCAGAGGGTTGGTAAGGCTGTAGCTAAACCAGATTTTCCAAAATATTAACCATTTCTGACAATTTTCAGGCCATACGTCATTGTTCAACAAAGTTAAGTTTGCAGTAGGAAATATAAATGATGCCTGATTGAGTGTCGCAATTCAGCTCACCATTCAAACTCTCGAACTGAACTACGACGACAGCTTCTTGTAGGTTGTAAGAATCATATTTTATCATCACGAGTTCATGATATTCATCCGAAGCTGATGTATGCAAATTCCGTTATCAACTGAACTAAACAATTGCGCACGAGCTGTACATAACAAGCGGTAATATTTGTCAAAAATGCAACCCATTGCTAGAAATAATAATGCAGTAGGAGCTGATGATTTCACACCTTATCCGAGTTTTAAGAATGACGACATGATCGATCGTAACATACAAATCCAGTATGGGTTCAATATAATAGCTACTCAAGCGAAGAATTAACACGTACATTGTAAGTAAAAGTACTCGTTCAAGGTGACGAGTATCATGTGTCAGCTGAACTGCTGGTAATGATTTCACGTTTGAGACACAAAATGGGATTATTTTTTCTAACGCAGTCTCTTGTACGCCTGAACAAGGAGGCGTTAAAGATCTCTCATTGTGCCGGTACACAATCAGCTTCTCTTCCTCTCAGCCTTATTGGAGACAATATAACTTTTTATTATAAAATATTCGCTCCATTATAAACATTACGAACATGAATTTCATTGTCACTGCATCCAATACAGTGTTTTCTTTGCGCACGGTAGAGAGTTTTCGACCTGATGGCACAAACCGTCAGTTATCAATTGAATCAGTATGTTTTTACTTCAATTACTCACGCAGAAATTACTTTCTCTCTTATGTATTATCATATTCTGTAATTTAATTTACATACGGAATTGTTGCAGTTCATTTTCTTTTCTAGGAACTGAAAATAAGTGACATCAACTCTTGAAAGTTCAACTTTCTCAAACTTCAAAACAAGAATAATTTTTCAGCCTTTCTTGTTGTATGCAATATCTTACTATTTGGTAGCGGAATAAATTACGTTCTGTTATTATATATCGGGCAATTCTCATTCCATTTGCTTCACATAATGGTTTTCCGTCAAACGCAATTCTTTCTTTTCACTGAAATTCCGTGAAATCGCCTTAACATCATTGAAATATCGAGAACTGAGAGAAATACTTTTAAATTGTTTCGTTGCCCTCACCCATTCGTTGAATATGAATTAATCCAATACGTTTCGTTCGATGTATTCTAAGTGCGTTGCTGCAATCGAATATTACAGCATTCTTACAGGACAGATGGAAAAGACTATTATCCATTGGAATTGAGAATTTGAATTTCTTCTTAGGGAAAAGGCAAATTAAATTATTCAATTGAATTGCTTTACAGTGCCAAAGTGTCGATAAAGCAATTAAGGCACATAGTGCTGCACAAGTTCAAGAAAAGAAAGAACTTATAGAAGATGAAAGAACTTGCAGGAGATATAAGAACTTGCATATGATGGTTAGGAAAATTCAAAAGGGACTGTATCAACTCAAGAGATTATGACAACAAGATGTCTATTTGAGTTCGATAATGAACTCAGGTCCTTGTAGCATCACATGCGAAAATCGAACAGTATCTGTTGAACAATAACCAATGAAACACTGTTCAAACTATTCAACTATTCCCCTTCATCTGCAATCCTACCTGAAGTTTCCTAAACGCTTAAAATCAGTGAGTGCCTCACGAATTGCCTCAAGTGGCCCACATATCCCGAGGTGATACCTGTTTTTACCAACATTCTAATGAATTTATTACGATGTTATTAGATACTCCGGTGACTGGTACATTGGTTTATTATCAAAAATTTCAGCGTCATTAAAAATGGGGAATGAGAAAAGTCTAAACTTAACTGAAAAAAGAGCTCGGCGTAAAAAAATGTTCTCTCAACTTGGAAGTTTGGCCACAGAATAATTTTCTTAGGGTTGTAACCGACTATTTCAACAACCAATATTCGAGTCTACTGTCATCAGTAAGAGTGTTTGAACGAAGCTTTTAAAAAAAAATTACCAGTTTGAGAGAATCAAAAAAGAGTGGCATTTCGTCGGGACAAAGCGTTTCTTCAACACAAAAACTACATCATAAAAAATCGAGGAACGTGATTGGGGAAAAATTCCTCGCCCTCCTCATTCTTCAGACCCTGTTCATTCATATTGAGATTTGTTCCTTTAGTTGCAGAATCATTGGGATGGAGCAACCTTTAAAAGATATGTATAGGAAGAATCTGACCTCCAGTCTTCTCTCGTCGTAAGACTTAAAAGCTTGTAAGTGAATGAGAACAAGTAATTCTTTATCATGGAAACTGCATGGATGTTTACATTTCAACATAAATAAAAAAGTCGAACCTTACATTTCAATGAAATAACATGGAATTTTTGTTATTCAAAGTCCACTCATGACTTATGGGAAGACTTGTCTTCCACTACTTGATCTTGCAGACTTGATCGCAGGATTGTGAGCCGGAATGTGAACTTTTTTCCTCGCATTGGAACTTTTTGACTGATTCGTCGTCTGTAGAAACGTATGTTTTTAAAGAAAGTTTGGTAGAAGATTTCTTGAATTGTATGATGTAAAAATTATAAGATAACTTCCAAACAAGCAAAAAACAATTTCTTCAATAAAAAAAGGCAATCACAAGCTCCGGATAAGATACATAGCTGTGCCACAAGCCAATATTTTCAAAGAATTATTTTTTATTTTTTTTCTGTCATTTTTTAGTCATTCCATTCAAGTGGAATTATTTTAAAAAATGCGCATTCGATGTTCAGGATTATGATAAGGATCTAAGAAGCAATTTCCAAGTAAGAAGTTCAAATACAATAATGCTTATTCGATGTTGATGAAGAACAGATTTCCATTTTTTCTCACCTAAATGTGTTGTTTTCTCATAGAATATCTCTATGTATAGAGAAGCAATTTACCATCATTTACATTCCTTGCTGAAAACCCGTACTTTAAATCGCTGCCTGAGAGTTTGTGGCACACAAACCGATCCACGCGCAATTCTTCCATTATCATCGCGTGAAAGGAAGCAGTCAACCTAAAAGCTTCTTCACGGCTGCGCTCGACCAATGCTCATGCTACGCTCGAACCGATGGCTGTTAGTAGAACATCATGACCTCATTACCGCTGATGTTAAACCTTTGTGAACGCAGGCTGGGTGTTCAAGTGTGGTGGTCAGAACAGACTTCCCAGAACAGAGCGAGAAAATGAGTGCAAGTTGACAGAAAAACGACTGGAAAATGGGTTGTTCATAAAATGCTCTCGCAATTTTTTTGTGTGTGAGTAATAAAGTTACGGAAATTTTGATGTTGTTCATTTTCTGGTGATTGGGGATAATTTAGGCAAATGTTGAGTCGATAAAATAACCTGTTTCAGATCATTTAAATTTAAAAAGTTTATGTTTAATTGATTAAATAGCACATAGCAAGCCTTTATTTTTTATTCTTTTCACATTTTAAACGAGCGTCATGTTCTGATGGTAGAGACCTAAAAAATAGTCAAATTTTCGTTTTCTTTTCAAATGGAATAATTTTCAATTTTATCAGAAATATTGTTCTTTGGTAATAGATAACGTGAGTCATCCAATGAAAAAAATTCTTTCCTGGCAGAATGTTCGCGATAAATGAAATTTAATTTTTTAACTTATTTGAAAGCCAGAAATGTTCAAATTGATGGAAAAACTACCAATATCGTGTTTGTAAACTCCGCTAGTATATGTTCCTTTAATTTTCATGTATATAAGTCAACGTATAAAATTTGAAAATTTTTCCAGGCATTACCTCGTAACTGACGAGGATTTGGTAATAAGCGCGGGATTCCATGAACGAGGCGATCAGCTTCTGCTCTGGATGAGCCTTTCACTAGGGAAGAAGCAGAATGCTTCACGAGAGGAAAATGCGCAAATTTTCAATTGTACACATTTGCTTGCTTTACAATATCCGAGTCCCGCTGAATGTTCTTTCGTAATCAAACCAAAAATAAAGAATAATAGTTCTGAAGAAGTTCAGTTGGTGATTTATCAACTATTTCGTCATTTATAACGCATTACAATTCACTAATTTTTTAAATTTCGTCAAAAAAGTTAAAAATTTGGCTGTAAAACTATGAATGTTTTTTCACATGACCATGGTGTTGAAAAGTCATAAGTATTACTTAATGGACTGTGAAGTGTTCTTGTACGGTATTGATGTTCAATAATAGCTTGTTTTTAACAGGAAGAAAATTATCGCTGAAAAGAGTTTTCTCCAGCTTTAGAATGATCAACATTTATTCATACTCTCAAATTCTTAAGATCATCTTCTCTTTTTAAGAGTAGCTGCAAATTTACCCCTCATACATTTAGCCAGCAGTCAAAAAATAAGGCAGCTGTTTTTATGCCTTTAGCAAAATTTCTTAATTAATTTGTCCTCTCTTATGTGTTAATTCAAAGTTAAAACTGAAAAGATCGATTTTCAGAAATCAGTAAACATAATGTTCACAAATCACGTTTCGATATTATCTTAAACTGATCCTTTTGATTTCAACACTTCCGATACGCAACATTTTATGCATTTAAGTGGGTTGTAAAATTACAAGTAACCAAACATTTATCGTTCACCATTTTTTACTGGAATAATTAGGAAAATTTATTGTTACCACCTAATGTATATTTTACGGTGCTTTACAACTCATACTTTTTTTCCTGTAAAAGAACATGTCATCAATAACTCAAGCTACAGAGAAAATGGTACATTTCGTTCAACTCTCATGATCACGTTTCATTACAGTATTGCATGTCTTCACAGTCGGAGTAATCTACTGTTTAGAATTAACCGCAAGAATTTTCTTTGAAACACTACTTAGTTTGTCAAAGCGTTTCGTATTTGATGCCCAGAAATGCCCAAGCTCATTATTATGCATATGACCAATGTTCACTACTAGATGAACAATATTCAGTATTTTTGTGGTCAAATCGGTCTATTTTATAATGCGTGTACGCTCGCCATTAATAGGTATTATCTTATCTTGTGGCAAGTAAGTGATTAATGAAGTAGCACTTGAGTTTTAGCCTCGTTTTGAACATCATTAATTAAATGAAGTACAACACAGAAGAAAAATTATATTTTGAGCGAGAATCGTCTTGGACGCTGAGAGATACAGTCTATCGAAGATACAATGCCAGAACTTATATTCTTATTCGCTAACACCGCTAAACAGACTGTTCACGCACCTCGTTTTTGCAACCCCTAAGTTTTTGCTACCAACCTCATGCCTCATTTTCCATTGAAATTGATATGAAACCTAGAAAAAATCATCTCTCACAATTTTATCAGAAAAAATGTCAGTGAGTAAATGTCTCCTTCCAAATGAAATCTGATTTAAAGGACACACATGTGAAGTTTACCTCTTTCATGTTTTTACGATTTCTAGTTCTCGGAAGTGATCGAAAATCGTGCAAGACTCATGAAAATGAAAAAAAATTATATATAGTTTCAAAAACATGAACATAAATTAATAAACTGAGATTACACATTATGAACGTCTGTGAAAGCAATTAAAGTCCTTCGTAAAGTGCTGTTGCATTGTAGTCTTCTCGTCCTACGTTGTTAAAATCATGTTTCATGAGATCTTGTTTTAATTCAACAAAAATGATGTATAAAGACACGTCTCTTCTTCAATCACTTATAATTCAGTGAATCTGTCGCACTCTGTGGGAACTAAAGCAAAGAAATACCATTTATGACACCACCAGTACCTCACGCTGGATTGCCAGTAACCCCCATTACTACAACAATAATATCCCCTCGAATGTACCATCAAAGCCCGCTTCGGAAACCTGCTTCTCAGTCGACCAATGCTCATGCTACGCTCGAACCGATGGCTGTTAGTAGAACATCATGACCTCATTACCGCTGATGTTAAACCTTTGTGAACTCAGGCTGGGTGTTCAAGTGTAGTGGTCAGAATAGACTTCCCTGAACACTTTGATCACTGGATAAACATATCTGTGTTAATGACTTCCACTACGATAAAGATAAACTGGTTCTGTGGCCTAGCTCCAAGTAGCAAGAGTCTTTAAGTTATTGTGTCTCTCCGTCCACTACGCATTCTGAAGCCCCTACACAGATTAATTCGGGCCTACGTTTGCAACACCTTCTGCGTCTACAACAGGCCCTGCGGTCGACACCTCAGAGTAGGGGTTCAAAACCTGGGGTGCGAGAAAAGTCCGGGTAAATAATACGATTTGGACTATATCTTGGCATTTTTACTTCAGGGAGTGCTGGGTTCCAATGAAATATATTTTGGGATAGGGGGCGAAAAAATTTGAGAACCCGTGCCACAGAGATAGGTTACTGGTGAGCTTGGCGCTGACTGGCTGGCAATGCCAGTGTTGACTAAGATACTTGACAGCCCACATTTGCCTGGCTTACGATTACTAGCTTACGTGTTGATAAGTACACATATTACTTTAGCTAGCATACGTGCTTTTAAATATAACTATAACAAGCCTACATGCTGGTAACTATAATACCATAAGTGGTTCTAACTATTACTATTACCAGCCTACGTGCTAACCGCAACGATTAACATCATCTAAATTACCTAACACTTATCTTCTTTTGAATTTCCCACCAAGCAACGACAGATGAAGTGATGGTTTGGAGGTCGTGCACCCTTGTCTTGTTTCAATAATGCAAGAACTAAAAAGTTTACCGCTGTTCCCTGGATGCGTTTCTTAAGCGCAATCCACGCCGTTTATTTTATAATGGTGTTTATGCTTAATTATAGGAGATAAAACTGCTCCCTACTGTGACTTACTTTTATTACTCTTCCCTCCGCAAAATCTTTCGTACACTATTCTTTTACTTTTTCTTCTAATCTTCATGTTTTGCAAATATTTTGCAGTAATTTTTTCTTCTACATTTCGTAGACGTGACCTCACAAGTGAAGATTCTACAATGCTCCTGGAGAGGGATCTTCCTCAGCCAACCAACCTGTTTTTCCTCAACTCTCCTCAAGTAGTGCCCAGGCTTTCCGACAATTACTGTAAGCATTCAGGCTCCTTATCTTAACTCAGTTGTGTTGTTAGTACGCCTCTGCCGAAGCTTGGAAGAAATACATCTATCCAGCTGCACGCTGACTTCCTCCTACCAGACAACTTGAAACCAGCAATGACTGTAAACAATGTTCCCTGAATGGCCCGGTCTGTGCTCGAATTGAAAAAATTATCTTATTTTCTAATGAATTTTGAACGTTAAAACAAAACTGCATTGAGTGCGCGATTCAGGGAGAATGCATAAGCTGCATTCAACGCAAAAGAAGCATAAGCTGAAAAGTATTGCGATCATCTTGGATGGAAATAAGCTATTTTTTCTATTGCACTAGTGAAGGGGATAATTTAATTTATTGTCATAATGCATGCCAATATTTCTAATGTCCAAAGTACTTTTTTCCTCGACCTGTGTTTTCTTGCAAAAACGCTGCTGAGCATCAAAATTTAAAACAATTTATTCGTGCGTAAAGTTGAGCTTATGTGGTTGAGCTTATGTATCTCTTGTGCTCTTCTCATTTGTATAATGGATTGAGTGTCAGTACCATCACAGCTACATTAGCAAATGACTCTGGTACGGACATAAAGAAGACCATTTCTTTGACAGCGACCTTGTGCTGAAACAATATAATCCACGGATGTGAAAGAAAAAAATGACAGCCGCCCTACTCCTTAGAAATAAAGTATTAGCAGAGATCTAAAATGTCAGCAACCCTGATGCCTACAAATATTATAGTAGCATAGATCTAAAAAAAATCGAACCGAATTGAGAGTGAAAATCAAACGGAAAAACGATTGTATTAGAAAAAAAGAGATCGTTTTAAATGTAATTTATGGAAAATATGTTATAAGTATAGATAGGCGGTCACTTTGAATAAAATGATATTTGCAATACTACAAAGTATTCCAACTATTCGTCAATGTAACAACTGACCTGAACGTTCAGTAAAGGTTAATGTTACTCACTTCATGACGCTAAATATTCATCAAAGACGAATTATTCAGTGGTTTTAGTTTTTTACACAGATTCCATTTAAAATCAACTTTCTCGTGAGCAATGATCATTGAAAAAACGTAGTCAAAGTTGTTTTGTTCATTTGCACCCACGTGCGTAAGTATTCCACGCTCCTCTTCCCATCTTCAAACCCGAAATGTGTAGCTGTGGTTGTAAATGGAAAAAGTGCTGAATTTCCATAATTCTGGGATGGTTCCTGGAGCTTTCTGCTTAATCCACTCCATTTTACTAACAGCTTGCCGCAGAGTAGATGATAAGTCTTCTAGCGTGAGCTATATAGATGAGAGGAGGCCAAGGCTTTGCGGATTAGAACAACATCTTACGTCTTACGTCTTATTTTCTTTATCATGTTATAAATTTTGCATTAATAGGCAATACCCCTCAGTTCAATGATCTCGCTTGAGATTTTTTGTGAGTACGATAATAAATACGTTCATTTTCCTGAACTCTACCACAGTTCTGGTGTTGTGAACGCGACAGTTAGTCATAGTGAGCTTTTCTGCATTTCTCAACCAATCATTCCCTTTGCTCGAGTTCGGTGCACGGGAGAGTTAATTTGACGTCGTTTTAAGTATCTACATTATCTCGTGTCTGTTCATTGCATTATTTTACGTAGACCATAAAATATTTGCGATAAATATGTGTAAAATAGCCCGTTAAGAAAGACCATCAACAAAGAAAGTGTATGGCAAATCTGGCCATAAACGGCAGGATTCGAAAGAAAGTGGCCCTGTGATGTGCAGAGTGTTAGCTTTCAAACATCACATTGCATATAAAAAACAAATTGAACTTTAATTTTAAATTTTACAAATTTTTTTAGTTCGTGGTATGCACGATCTTGTTGAAAACTGCTTTAGCAGTACCAGTCTTCGATCCACATATTCACAACAAGAACTATCTTCTTTCAATCATTACTTGTGTTTGAGTAACGCAATTTCCAGTCTTATTTCACATTTGGAATTCGAATATGATAAATATTACAAAGCGCACATTCGTAAAAAAATTTAAAAATCTGCACTACTAACGAATCTTCCACATTTTACCTTACTTTTTCGAAGCATAAGCAGCATGTTCCCCGTGGAACTCATGATCTATCAGGTGCCAAGCCACAGTATCAATACGAGTCATATTACTATATCACTACATATTTTGTTCCGTAGGGTCTGCAATTTTTTTCATTTACGCCAAGAATAATGCACCCATGCACGATGAAAAAATTCCATTACTGCTACTGGCACGTTCTTGGAAGTACGTTACTCCAGCGTATTTGAGAATTTTGACAAACAACGTTGCGATGCTCGCTCTGATCGTGCGAAGGGTGACAATGAACTTTCGAAAAAATAAATAAATTGAATTTCTTGGAACCATCGATTCAAACCTTGAAAATTTTATTGGTTGTTGATGGTAATTTAGCGGGAATATTGTCCAAGGGATACGAGATGCCGAATTTCAATACATGAGACTTGAAATCCAGCATGGAAAAGTAACTGATCATGTCAAACATCGATTCATAAGTATATATTTGCAGCTTGACCTGTTTTTATTCATTGGCTGCCATCTCTTGTGGGAGGCATCTTTTAAATCTTTGAAGCTATTCTCCTTCTTCATTATACTAATCATCGATATCATCGGGGTCAATACAAGATTTTCACCACAAGATTTTTCAGACGTTATCTACAGAAGTTTTTCTAGAGACTACCTCATCTCGGCAATAACTTACAACGTTGCCACTAATTTTATTGATATATTCACTCTAAGCTTTCGTTGTGGGCCATTTTTTAAAACTCTTTGCTCCAAATGCCAAATTTCTACTCGCATGTTCTAAACGAAAACAAATTTATTTTTGACTTCAGAGGTCCACTTGGCAAGTCGGAAGTTCAGCGAACTTCTAACTAAATTTTATTCGTTGTCCCGTAAATTTTCTATTTCTTTTTTTTTTATTTTGAATTTTACCAATCAGAGGCAATAGGATTCATTTTTCTAATGATATTAAACACGAAATAATGACTTTTGAAGAATTAGGAAACTATAACCAATCAACGACTTTTTATCAATTAAAAAAGTTTAATCAATTGAAGCTGAATAGCTCTAAACTTCGATCCTGTACCGTTCTGGTGCGCAAATTACAGATCATTTAAAATGGTGATATTTTGCACGTGTTGAATAACGTTGCCAACCCTTTCTTTTATCAGGCCTTTGATCTGGTTGAGCAATGAACGTCAATTTACATGAATTTACTACTATTTTACAACCCAAACTTACGTCTAAAAATGGTAATTACTAATGGTTCAACCATATTTGGTCAGGCTCCGGCACTTTAGTTCATCTTAAATAATTCGTCCTTTCTCGAGAGACTACTAACATCGTGTGACACAAATATAAGCGTAGATATGAGATGTATAAATTTTTGTATGACAGAATGCTCAATTTCTTCTTATGCTACTAAATTCTCGCAGTGATAAACAATCTAAAGCCGTGCTCGACCCTTAATTTCGTAATACACAAAAACTCCTGAATTTCATGGTCTTTCGAGTCAGGAACGAAAAATCAACTCTGCTGCAATTGATGAG
Organism: Morinoia aosen; assembly: GCA_030386875.1. Lineage (NCBI taxonomy): Eukaryota > Metazoa > Arthropoda > Malacostraca > Amphipoda > Talitridae > Morinoia > Morinoia aosen. Next base: position 18,420,362 of record CM059557.1, on the reverse strand, counting down.
CCCTTGCTTCCGGAATTTTCTTCCGGTCCTTCAATTTTACACCAAACTTTTTTGGAAAATTCTTCTCACCTCCTAGAATTCTGGCACTACTAGGGAGACTGCTCTCTTCGGATGCCAGCACAGGAGCTTCTCTCTTCAGGCACCTGACTCGAGTAATCTTGTTCCTGGCTCTCGGTGGAAAGATTTGTTGTTAGAGCTTCCAAGCTTAGAAAACGCAATACTTTTAAGTTCTCTTCTTATATTTAGGAATACTGAAAGAAAAAACTTTAGTCTTTTCCTCATTTTTATTTCTGTAAATGATTGTCTTTAATCATGTCAAGTTTGCATTGTATTTCTTTGAAAAAATAATTGTTAATATGTCTTTCAAATATTCCGAAGGGCTAGGATTTAGCTAGCCTTCTTTAAAACTGGGGTTCTCAAATGTTTTAGGGCGACTTTGAAACTTATTTTTCCTATTGAGCATTTTTGCAACACCGATTGATTCAAAGTCGATGATGGCAATTTTAAATTTAAGTTCAGTCGTGGCAATACGTTGTCGATTTTAAGCTGGAGTTTATAATAACGAAAAAAACTACATTTGGAAGTCACCTGCTAGCTTTCAGATAGGGACTGTTTTTCATGCTCAGCTGATTTTTGAACGCAATAATATTGTTCGACTTGCTCAGCCTTAAACTCAAACAGCGCGCATCGCCGCCAGGCCTGGAAAACATTTTCTTGTGAGCTGCTGAAACCCAGAAAGAAACTGAACTATTTTTTCAAGAAAGCTTTCAAACCTATCTGATAACTTCAATATGTAAATACTCATTTAAATCAACTTTACCCCATCCTCAAAAGAGAATAAGACAACACAGATTTGGGAATGATGCACATTTGTACCATTCTCGTATTTTACAACAAATGAATGATGAAAATTAACATTCAAATGACCCAATATCCAGTTTCCAGCTAAGGCCTCTCATTTTGTCCACAGAGTATGACAGGATCCAGCTGCTACCCCGATGCCTCGCCTTATTCCAGTCAGAGGAAGCTGTCGTTCTGACACGGCCGGCAAGTCGTAGATTTCCAGTCAGGCGTGAAATTATTGCATTGGCAGAAATGAGCAGGGGCCGCTGCGCCGCTTCATAAAAAAAGCTGTTTCAAAGAACTGACGGTAATAACGATAGAAGAGAATAGAGTTGCTTGGATAATATATACCATTAAATCGCACTGCTACTAGGTGAGTTTCTGGGGTATTTTAATGTTAATAGTAGATGCTGACAACCACATATGATATTTGAACATGATAAGCTATTCAGAAATAAAGGAACCTGTAAATAATGGTGACGCTAGAGAAAACTCATCGCATAAAATACATGACAGGTTGTTCTACAACGACAAAGCATAAATTACACAAAAGATTATACTCCAATGAACGCATGCACTTGCTCACGAACGTGCGTAGCTACCATCATGGAGTCAAAGTTCACAGTAAATTATCAATTCAACTCGTCCTTCGTTGTTCAATTGTGTCACCTGAAGGATATTAATTTGGCAGGAGTGAGTACTATTTATTTTTTATGGTGCTACGCGGTCATAAGTGCAGCCCGAATCATTTTAGATTTAACAGGATCCCATATTGCAAGCAAAGAAAGAAGGGTGGATTAGCAGTTGTTTGATGTGGAAATCGTTTTAATTGGGCTATATCAGCTAATTTATCTCGGGGCTGTAACTTTCAGACGAACATAATAAGTTACGTAATGATAACAGCCTTTGGATTATGGGAGGTAGCGTCGTGTTACGAAATTTTCGGTAGGGAGGAATATATGCATTGCTAGTTTGAACATTGTGCATGACGGAAAATTCTGCTGTTTATGCTCAATTATGGAAGTGCATTTATTTTTACGTTTCCTAAATAATTCATTAGGGAAGAGTTTAATGTGGCTAATATTGTCTGTGTTTCAGAAAATCATCACTAAACATGATTTAAAAAGAACTCTACCATGAATGAGATTAAATTTTAAGCATTTTGACACGAAAAACAAAGTATATTGATCTACTTCAATGCCACCAATGTTGGACACTGGCATAAAGTCTAGAAACTATGAAGGGCCGAATGAAAATCTGCCACACGCTCACGTGGGCTTTTCCTGATACTGCCCGACCTCCAAATGGACTTTCCAACAGCAGCATTAAGGGAGCATCAGATCCATTCAGCAAAGCTGCCAGTCACAATTCAAGCTGTAGCAAACATTTACTTAACAGTTACAAAATCCGCTGACTATATTTGAAGAACATTTATTTATACTCTCTTACGTACATGAGATGGGTTATTTTGTTGCCACTTGCTGCGCTCATGATGATCACCGATTTTGAGGTGTTCAAACGATTACGTGGCAATGGATGCTCAAGTTAATATGTGTAGTCGACGAAAAATTTGTACCCTTTTATGTCGAAGGCTAAAATGCAAAAAATGGGATGTTTTTTTCTGCTTTCTATATCATAAATCAATATATCTATTATTTGTAAGAATTTTCTGACTCAAAAATCATATGGTTTCCTGTCAGTTGAAATTCCATTGCAATACCAAAGAGTGATAAAACATAGGCATGCCTTCTCAACGACGAAGCGCTTAAATATGGAACCCCGTTGCAGGGAAAAGATACTCGTGCAATCACAGGCTACAATTTATGATCTCGCAAAAACACATAAAACCTCTTTCATGATCGTGACAGTAGGTAAAATACGCTCAGAATTCAGAATTTCAGAGGCTGATTACTTCTCAAAAGTTCAGAAAATCCCTTTCAGTTTATGAAGTATGTTCAGAATCCTGAATTTTGAGGACTGAATACATCTCAAAGGCACAGAATACCTTTTTCAACCTGACCGTAGATACACCACGAGCAGAACTCTGAATATTAAGGACCGCATTCGTTAAAAACCGTCAAGCTGGGCACTCTTTCATCGTGAGTGGGTCAGCATGAGGCTGTCACTGTCGCATTCTGCCAAATAACAACGTAGAATTAGGCATAGCGGGGCCAACCTGACACACTTGCGCTGCTGAGAGCCACTCAGGGCGCGATCAATGGTCATGAGCCTGCGTCGTCGTCGTTGAAATGGCTTCTATGGCACGAATTCCTTTGTTATTCTCAGACAAAACTGACCAAGTTTTCTGAGAAAATTCACAATGATTGAGTGCGGGATTGCCTTCTATGGGTAAATGAAAATTCAAGGGAACTATATACTTAAACTTTTTTTGCCTTCGAATGCCTGCAACTCTGAGCAAAAAAATTAACTACTCTCCAGGCATGGTATTCATTGATACGTAGTAAGAATTAAAATCTATTCAATAAATAAGCTGGGCTATGTTCAATAATATTGAAATGACTGAATGTACAACGCATTCACTCGAACAAAATAATTGGGTTTCCAAGTTTGGAAAAAACTGTAGTGATGAGCTTTCAGTCAAGGATTGGTGGGAGGAGTAGCGTGTATAAATAAGTTCATAACAAACGTTGACCAAGGTTTGTAAGCCTAATGCAGCAGAGCAGCATGATCAAATGAATTTAGAATTTTCTCGCGTTCTTAGAATTTTGCATTTAAGTTCGACCATTCACTGCTGCGTAAGCTTTTTGATCGGAAGTTCTTTTTTTTCTTGTTTGATTATTTATAGAGTAACGTAAGTGAGCCGTCGAATATGACAAAAAACATTGGAGGAGTCGTTGTACCAATGATCATTGGTAGACCCCACTCGCTGATTTCAATTTTCTCATATTAGTTTCATGTTCAGCTTGTTTCTAAATAATATTTGATCCTGGTTCCCTCACTTCAGCTCTCCTCAGATTACCTTCCTCATGAGTTGCTGCTTCAACAACTTCATGTGTAAGTTCAAGGTAAATTTAATTAAATAATATGTATAGCAAGAAGCATTTTCAAAAACGGAAAAAAATTTGCTTGGTATCGGTAGGCTTCTATCAAGAAAATAAACATGTTTTCATCCAGCACTCGCTACTATTGTTGTCAGATAAATAAGGTCTGTCACGAGACAGGATAACTCTGTAATAACTTTATTTAAGTGTACGATGCTCTCTTTCTTTGTCAGTGTACAAGTTCAAACAAAGGTTGTTTGGAATGCGATTCGAAAGTTTCGACGCTGTCAAAGCAGTTATGACCGTTTTTCTGTAGCCTTGTTTATAATCGTAAGTTATCTACATAGTTTATCTCCAGCTATTTTTTCAAAGCGTTTTTTTAACCTTCGGAAAACTTTGAAGAACAGAACTTTTTGAGGGTTAACGAATTTGAGGGAAACCCTTGAAGCTAAATGAGCCGACATTCGATGCTTAAATTTGTCTAGAGTATATAGGGACCGAAAGAAGCAGATGAAATGAGTTGCCCAGTGACGTTTAAACTGTAAATACGAATATTTTACTTTAGCAAAGCATTTTGAGTCCCGTAATTTACAGGAATTAGAATTGCCATCTCACTGTAGCCATGAGGGCGGCAGTCATTTCTCGAGCAACAAAAGCAAGCTAAGCAACAACAAACAGCCACCGGCCCAACATTTTACAGTCGACCGTAAGCTGTCGCTGAGAACAGTTGCAGGATGATTTATTTCGCTTGATAATGATCTCAAGATGCCAATTTTTTGCCTTTCAGAAAATCTTTCAGAGTTATAATCACTTGGAAGCTCTCCAGATTCGTACTCGCCCCCAACAATAAAAAATGTCAGCAACATCCAGCGCGTAGCACATTAGAGAATCGCATATATAGACACAAATCGGCCTAAGTAAAACATAAAATGATGAATGAAGTAGTTAGTTAATCTAATCTGATGATGACGGAGTCAATATTTCGAACAATTACGCTTCGAAACTGAATGTAACTTGCAAGGTGTTGTGTATGGCCACTGCATGGTTATGTATTTTTTCATGTTTTCTTTTGATGATTCATTTTTTTGTGCTACTTAATAATATAAAGTTTTGTACAAGGTTTGAAAAAAGCTTTAGCATCGAATATGCTTTGTATTCAAAATTTAGTTGCAGAAAACTTTGCACTTCTGTTCGTGGGCTATTCGTAAATTCACGAGCGCTATTAAAATATTCCGATCACACGTTACCAACTAAAACACGAAAGTAACCTTACAACTTGTCCGCTGCATTCGACTTTAATGAAATGTCAGATGTTAAATACATTGATGGGCACATTTACTGCGCTATGAGCTAGCGCTCACTGAAACAGTGACACGAGTAAAAATTTAGATCAACTTTGCGTACAAGAAAATTGCTGCTGTGTGCTGAGCCTGGGCAAAAATAACGAACAGAAAAGTTAAGATTTCTGCAAAAACAACTCGGACAGATAGATTCTTTATTTCTGTTTACTTCTCGTTGATAGTGTTTAAAACTGAAATGAATTGAATGTCAACAGTAAATATTCTGTTGCTCATATTTCAGTGACAGAGTGCATTGATACTTTAACTGGCGAGGAGCATGAGATACAGATTTAGCCATAACTTCATGCACAATAAATACCACTTGAGTGCAATCTGATAATGTTGCTTTTCTGTATTATTGGAACTCAACATAAAACGAAATTTCTTAAAAGTAAAGCCACTCTAAATCAAACTCTACGAATAATTGCCGTGAAGTGTCTTGAACATTCCTTTCCCCCTCAATTTTAAAATGATGGAGAACAATTTGTGGTTGACACCAAAAAGAAAAAATCTTCCAGTGTCCGTGTCCACAGCTTGCTCGCATTGCTGCTATGCTGCTTGCTCGCTTGCTCGTGTCTACAGCTTGCTTGCTTGCTGCAGTCTACGTGTCTACAGCTTGCTTGCTTGCTCCAGTGTACGTGTGTACAGCTTGCTCCAGTGTACGTGTCTACAGCTTGCTCCAGTGTACGTGTCTACAGCTTGCTCCAGTGTACGTGTCTACAGCTTGCTCCAGTGTACGTGTCTACAGCTTGCTCCAGTGTACGTGTCTACAGCTTGCTCCAGTGTACGTGTCTACAGCTTGCTCCAGTGTACGTGTCTACAGCTTGCTCCAGTGTACGTGTCTACAGCTTGCTCCAGTGTACGTGTCTACAGCTAGCTTCAGTGTACGTGTCTACAGCTTGCTCCAGTGTACGTGTCTACAGCTTGCTCCAGTGTACGTGTCTACAGCTTGCTCCAGTGTACGTGTCTACAGCTTGCTCCAGTGTACGTGTCTACAGCTTGCTCCAGTGTACGTGTCTACAGCTTGCTCCAGTGTACGTGTCTACAGCTTGCTTTTTTTATTATTGTTATTATTGACTATAAGAGGATGAACACGATAGGCAATAGTACAAGTTCACTTCAGCAGTTTAATGAGCTTATAAAAATAACACAAAGAATTAAAATACGAGAATTGTGATCACATTTATTATAAAAGTATTGTCGAAAGTCCCCGTAGTCACTTCTCCATGCGCAAACACACCAGCAGTTCAAAATTTCTGGAATCCGGAGGATTATGCTCTGTGATTGACGCTGATGAGGCGAACCTGTTGGGAAGGAAGACTTTTCTGGGCCTTCTGTCCCTCATGACCGTATTGAGCGATCGCTGCTTAAAATCTCGGGGCCCTCAATATTCAAACCAGATCACACAGAGACAAGCTGTCTGAAAAATCCAATGAAAGTCTTGAGCGGAGATAATTGAATTTCAATGCCATCTCTCTGAATTATTAAACGTCTATTTTCGGTTCATAGTGGACTTTTATGTGACATTTTCTTTCACGTATAATTCTTTTTAAAATCAAAAACTGAAATACACACTCCTGGTTCTCGATTTTATAGTTTAATTTTAGGCTGAAATAATTATAGGATCCGCTTTTCTCTTCTCTTTTTTATCTTGAATTAATATTAAAATACTATTGGAACCAACCGTCAGAAGTTTGACGGACAATACTGCACCTAGATATAAATCAATTCTTCTTGAAAATTAATCTCTGGTTGTATCATCGCAAACATGTGCACACACTAGGGTTCACAGGCAAAAATTTTGATAACTTTGGATATCGAATTGAAAATTTTCTGTTATATATATGTTATAGCAGCGCAAAAATGAAATTCAATATTAAATAAAATCGGTTCATCATTTTCTTTCCTTCGAGGAAAGAATTCATTTCAGTTCATTTTCAATTTCCACTGCCACAATTTGAACCATAGTTCACGATTCGCCATCGTTCATGTTAGCATTCGCACCAAAGATAAAGTAATTCAAGATGAACAAACGACGGAAACGGGTCCATAAGAAGGGGAATAATTTGGACAAATATTTGAGCCAAACATTAGGACGGAAAGGACCATGTTTTTTCGATCAAACTTGACTCTCCAAACTCGTTATCGGAATGAATAGGAAATCTGTTCGCGGAGCAGAAAGAGAGCCTTAGCGGAATGGTTCTCATCGTAGGAATTATTTTATTTGAATCGACTGAGATGTTATCATTGCAATCACAGTCAGTTTGATCATAATGTTGATTTGCTTTGAAAACTGGATTTTCACAAATTTTTGTAGGCACTCATAAATGCGACTACTTTTCTAACTAGAAGATCAGAGTTCTCATTGCGTTCATAGAGATAAGAAGACATCTCAGCTCATTTGTTACATTTGAAAATTAAAAGGGAACATCAGAGAGGCCTAAATTTTAATTCTAGATCCATTTATTTTGAAACTTGAAATATTACGATTTCAGGCTTCAATAAGATTGAGTACAACCTTTTTAGATACGTTTCTTGTCCGCATTTTTCTTAGGAAAAACTATCACTTCGGTAAGTTCACTAGCATGTGCTTCGTGAGAAATCATTACGAAGCAAAAAATTGCCAGCCCTCTAATCCATAGAATGAGGAACAGATTTTCAGTTGACCTTTACCGAAGCATCAAACTTTCACGGAAATGTTGGAGCATTGTTAGATCTTTTGTTTGAGTGTCTCGGACATGAATACCCCCAATGTGTAAATCAGGCAGGCGTTTGTTACGAAATTATCGTGGCTAAAACTGCATGTCCTCACTTTGCGGTAAATTAGTGCGCAACATCGTGAGACAAAATAATAATATTATATACAGCTATGGAGTAGATCGTCAGTCACACGATTTTTACCCCAAAGTAAATGAAAGTTGTTTTCATTGAACGTTACTTCTGAAAAACCATGAACACTTAAATTTTTGTAATATTATCAATATGTAGCATGAAAGTAAAGAAAAGACTTATTATTTTAAATCAATCATTCTCTGATGTGTTACCTTGTTAATTGAATATGCATAAAAAAAATAGAGGAAATGGGATTTGAAATCTTGTCATTTAAAACACTTTGAAAGAAAAGTTATAATTGAAAGTTCATGTTGATAGTAGTTGTACTTCAATAAAAAAACAGTTATCAAATTCAAAGTAATGAAATTGGTGAAATAATTATTCTAAACGAGGTAACCTCCCATTCTTCTATTCTCTTTTTCCTAAAAGTCTCACCCGAACATTTCAAGAAAATTAAAATTCCCAGCCTAACATTGAAAAACATTTCTTGAAACGCAATCTACAACCTGCTGATGTATCACATTTCATTTCAAACTTCTTACGAGACTTTCATCAGAATCGGAAACGAAAGACCTTGTCCAACTCGTGAAAACTTTCTAATTTATGTTTCCTTTTCTCCCCACTCCGCTGAACTCTACTAAACCTGAAGAAATGCAGAGCACATTTGTCAGAAATTACTCTTGAGGAGTCAGTCCTGCAGTTACCCAGAGCTTGAATTTTGACCTTTATATTTTGCAAAGCAGATATTTTTATTGAAATAGTAATTTTTCATAGAACTCGTTATTATTTCACGCGCAAGTATTAAATGCAGGAATTCTCCTTTGCATTTATTCAAAAATTTGCCGGGCATGCTGTTCTATTTCATATCGTAATACGGGATCTGTTCACTTGAATATTGCTCTCTATAGGGCATTGAAACATTCATGCTACGGCATATTGTTTTGGAAGAAATTTAGGTGATATAGATGAAACGGTTTCAAATGTATTCATGGATGCGAAAACTTATTAGCGATGATGGAGCTCGACTTAAAACAGAATAATGTAGTGTCAAGGCAAATATAGAATCATTTTTTCCTGCTGCAACTGATAATTATACGATAAAGATAGGTATCTGAACTTCGAATATGTATTCAAGATAGTATGATAGTATCTGAATATGTATTCAAGCAAACTCACGCGAATGATTATGGTCGATTTTCCCAACAAATTCTTAAGGTTTCTTAGATATTTTCTGTAGAGTTTTTGTTGTGATGAGGTAAATCATGGTGATAATTTTTGTGTGGAGCCGTTTCATCCAAAATTTAGGTATTATAATAAGGGAGGAAGTTAAACAGGCGTGAATGGATGAACCCAACTAACGTATGATTTCAACTTTGAAACAAACTTATCCTGTTAATGAAGGATTTAATTTCTTGTTCACAGCGTCAATTAAAATGTGAATAAATGGCTTTATACCCAGCATCTTGGAGAATACTTTTCAGGATAAAAATTTCGTAAAAAATTAAATTAGGGCACTTTAACATAAAAGGGATCCACTCAGAAATTATCCGTTGCCTACAACAACGAGCAATGAAAACTAGGGACGAAACTCGGGCAAAGAAGCATGACAAACAACTGGTCTGCAAGTAAAAGGAATAAACTTCCCTTCGGTGGCCTCTTCTGTACGAGCTGGGATAGTGCGACGGATGTAGGGTAGAATTTCAAACATTTATTTGTACGGAAAACTTTAACGGATGAATGAGCGCGATATAATTTTAAGTGCACTAGGAGCAACACACAACATTAATTTAGTTTTTTAATTCAATGACAGTGTACCTAAAAAATGTACATTTTACATTGTTCTGTTTAATTGAAGGTCAAATAAAAGATCCTAAGAGAAATGTTGGTATTTTCGACCGATCTTTGTGATGCCTGTCATTCATTCCTGCTCTTTTAATATTCACAGGAATGGCATGGCAGAGTAAGAATAAAATATATTTTCTGGCAAATTCTTTGAAGGCTCTGTAGCCGACACAATTTGCAACGGAGTTATTTAGTTTTTATGCCCAGTTATTTCGCGCGTTTTTATCGTTCTGGAGTGAAGCTCTTCTTCCGTTGCTAGAATTGCTGAAATAAACGCATGTTTTTTGCATTTGTTCTCAAAAAGCAGTGAAACTTCAACGCATTTTTGAAGTTCCATTACAGCGTAAGAATTGTCTTCAAAGAGCTTTACATCGACCATTTTGAAGTTATTTCGTCTTCTAAACAATAATAAAAGTTGTCTCAAAATGAACGAGCATAATACCCGACTGTGTACACCAATAACTAGCTTGTGCTGATCTTTAATAAACGAATAGAATATATAAATCTTCATTCGTCATAATTCCTATAAATTTCCATGAAATATTTTTCCCGGACACTAATTTTGGTAGCATACATGTAGTATTTGAAGATGCATTTAATACAGATGAGCTTATCTGCAAAAATCGTGTGTATATTCATTTAAATTTAGGCATTTAATTGCTTCCTTAGCGTTACTATGGGAAATTATTTTGAGATTGGCAACATGCAGAAAGCAAAACTTTGTATTCTGCTCGTGAACTTATATCAGATCACTTCGTCATCAAATATTCGCCCTGTTAGACGAGGGAGCAAAAAGTTAGGCGATGTTTCAAGAATCCCAGTAGAACAATTTTATTTTGTGTAAACAAAAGACTGCGTCTATTCTAAAATTCGATGATTGTTATCAATGATTATCCCAAAACACTTATGTGTTAAAATAACAATAACATTTTAAAATGAAGTCCTTCAGCATATACGAATGAACTATATACACCCTAATCTAGAGCTCTCGTTGGGTAAATTTTGAGAAATAAGGTGTAAAAATTGTCGGGGTAGAAACTGCGAAATAAAATGCGGATTGCACACGTTATTAAAAAACGGCATTACTAATCATCACCAAGTACTAGCTTCTATGTTTTCTCTCCAAATTATTGCTAAGATAGCAACCGTAAACTGATTTGGAACCATTTCATCAGGTCGCAAATTCTTTATTTACCTGAATGGCAATTAAAGAACTCTATTTTATTCTCGTACGATATGTAACTCTCAGTAATCAATTCTTGTTGATTTTCTTTCAAACAACGACAATTTTAACTTGAATGCATTCTTCATCAGCGGAAGCGGGAATGAACGATTTGATGAGGTACTTCATTTCTTCAAAAAGATGCTCCTATTAGTGATCCTAACGATATTTCCAAAACTTGAACTCTTAGAGAATCATTGGATACAGCTGTTTCAAAAAATTAGAACGTTATCTTAAAAGAGATTCATTGATGAATTTAGCCTTCGACTGTTATTAACCGACTTATCCACGCTCACAATGCGATTATGTCCTTGAAGAAGATGTATAACAGCTCTCCCTGCGATAACGTCATTGAAGAGGATGTACAACAGCTCTCCCTGCGATAACGTCATTGAAGATGATGTATAACAGCTCTCCCTGCGAGAATCTCATAGTTGAAGATGATGTATGACAGCTTTCCCTGCGATAACGTCATTGAAGATGATGTATAACAGTGTGCGTTTCGAGTGACTTATTTTCTATGAAGTCAGGATCAAATCTACGTCTTCTACCACGGTATTGGGGAAGATCCTGTCCAGCAATTACTACACTAGGTATCGGACCGACAACAGAAGTCGTTACACTGGTAACTGAGCTAGTCACAGGGACAACTGTGGTAGTAACTGTACTAATTACAGGGGTGACATTGGTGGTCGCCATCGTGAAAAAAATAGGCACTGAAACTCTTCCTACTCGGGTAACGTAAGGGGTAGTTCTTATGTACTCGTACTCGTCAGAGTCACTGCCAGACATGAAAACACAATATTCTTAGACCTCCGATTACCTTTAAGAAAAAATTGTTCTCCACACAGTAAAATTTTCTACATGCAGTTGATAATATTCTACACACATTTAAAGAAAGTATTTTACACACAATAAAATGATACTCACAATTCCCGTGGACTTAGAACAGGCTAATTGCTAATTACTAATTACGTGAAGGCTGGCACCACTCTGAATGGAGGTAAGCTGCTCCAGCTTACTTTTATATGCTAAAGACAATGGGCGCCAGAGGACAATGGGTGCTAGAGACGAGACAATGGCTACAACTTCCTTTAACTGTTTCAGAGAACAATGGTTCCGCGCGCACGCTTACTGCGCTTTCGCAATGCATATGCTGCTCGCTCTCTGGCTACCAGGAATCAGCTTCCGCGTTAAAGCTCTCCTACTTACTAAGAAACTGCATGCTCACTGCGCTTGCACTGCTGAGTGATTACTGCTTAACTCCTACTCATTAATTTTATAATGATCATTAATTTAAGCTCATGCTTATTTAATTCGCAAGCAACATTATCGGCGTACACTTAACTTAATATTTTGGCGATGAGTAGATCCCGTAGTTCTTCTCGTTGCAGATGACGATGGGTAGATGCGTAGACCGTAGATGTGGACCCTTACTTCTTCTTCTTTGAGTAGCGATGAGTAGACTGGTGAAGACTGCTCCTTTTCTTTTCTCTCCTTTCTTTCTCGAAGCGTTTCTTGAAAGAACTTCGATTTTCTGCGCTGACGTCTTTCTTCCTTTTCTCGATGCTCTGAAGTAATGTGAGAACTACGCGACGTTACTCCACAGGCTGACACTCTTCACACTTAAAAACAGAACTGAAGATCAATTCTTGATGTCTTCTTCTTCAATGGAGCAATGTGGCAATGTGGCAACGTGGATATCTTTAATGTGGCTTCTTGATGTGGTATCCCCATACTGGCCACCAAAATGTTCCGGACCTTTTCAGTATCAGGCCGTAACTAACGCGGATGGGGTTCTGGAGTGACGAGCAGCAACGTGATTTATAGTTTATTGGTACTTCAGAGTAGATACAGGCTCGGTAGTTGGCAAGAATCAGAGAGATCAGACAATAGGTGATGGTACAAGTCTTCTACAATGCATCGGTGATCTATACAGGTGCTTCCTCTAAGGTAACGCGTCAGCTACTGGACAGTGATGACTCTGTCTAATGTGATCTCCACGACAGCGCACCGACAATGAACGGCGCTGTCTCTTGCTGATGCTATTTATACACTGTGAGGGCGCACAACAGCTCTCCCTGCGACAATCTCATTGTTGAAGATGATGTTTAACAGCTCTCCCTACGATAATGTCATTGAAGATGATGTTTAACAGCTCTCCCTGCGATAATGTCATTGAAGAAGATGTATAACAGCTCTCCCTGCGATAACGTCATTGAAGATGATGTATAACAGCTCTCCCTGCGATAACGTCATTGAAGATGATGTTTAACAGCTCTCCCTGCGATAACGTCATTGAAGATGATGTATAACAGCTCTCCCTGCGATAATGTCATTGAAGATGATGTATAACAGCTCTCCCTGCGATAACGGCATTGAAGATGATGTATAACAGCTCTCCCTGCGATAACGTCATTGAAGATGATGTATAACAGCTCTCCCTGCGATAATGTCATTGAAGATGATGTTTAACAGCTCTCCCTGCGATTACGTCATTGAAGATGATGTTTAACACTCCTTGCGATAATGTCATTGAAGCTGATGTATAACAGCTCTCCCTGCGATTATGTCATTGAAGATGATGTTTAACAGCTCTCCCTGCGATAATGTCCTTGAATAAGATGTACAACATCAGAGCCTGAGATAATGTCATTGAAGAAGACGTATAACAGCTCTCCCTGCGATAATGCCCTTGAAGAAGATGTATAATAACGTAACTGCCCTCCCCTTTCCCTTTCTTCAACATTCCATATCTGCGGACATAATACACAGCCCCAATAAACCCTAGAGTACCCCGGTCAAGAAGGCGTGTTCCATCCAAGGCTAACACAGGGTCTCAGGTGCAGCAGCGCGGCGCTGATGCTGTAGTTCCGCCGCCTCCGCACCTAAATTGTGCCTGCGAAGAGGCAAGACCATCTCGATCCTCATCAGTTGATGAGCCATGTGATGCATACCAAGCAACTCTGTAATTTCGCCTTAAAATACGTTGCTCATAATAGACCTTGAAAATTACGTAGAGTTTGGCGAATCGCAATTCAGGGCTTACATAATGAAAGTGGGCTGGGACAACAAGGATATCGGCAAACAACTTAGCCTCAGATCGACGAAATAAGACTTAGTGCCTCATTTTTAATGGGATGAGCAATGTTTTTTACGCGTCAATAAAAAATTTTACTCGAAGATATTGTAGGAAGAACTTTTCATTTCTTGAGATATGACAAGACTTTCATTTTCAAGCAAGAAAATTACCAAATTTGATCATAAGGGAGGCATATTCTTGGAAACATTGAACATGCATGCACAGAGTTAGAGAGTTAAGTTCATACGTGAGTCCTAGAAATATCGAACAAACTAATTGGACTTAGCCTAAATACGTCACGTTGCGTTGCGATACAGATATCGTACTGGATCTTATTGAGCAAAATGTAACAATTCCATCAAACTATTCAGTTGCCGAAGATAAAATTGCAGAATACAGAATACGCGACTGCAATAAACACAACTATGGAATATTCCAGTTCTTATACGTCCACGCCTATTATAACCTGCCCACCTCTGACGTTGTTTGATCGTAATGATCGTTGCCTTCCACATATATGTCTTCAGGCCTGCTCATAGAAGTCATGATGCACAATCGAGGTCGGTGATAGTACTATGATAAATCTAATTGACAACTTGCATTCAGCTCCAAATTATCGTTGATCTCATCAAACTATAAAAATCAGTGATGAATCTAACTGCAAAATCAATTTAGCTTCAATATTTCGTTGACCTCATGAAATTCTACAAAACGTGTAGGAGCCGAAGCAGTCGTAAAAAATAAAAAAAAACAAAGATAATCAACTGCTAACATTGTCAATTAACCTCAGTAAAACCTAATTCCAAACGTTTCAACCACAGGCCAGATTTAGCGTTACAATTTTTCTCTCACATGAAAATTCTCAATTAAAAGTTACGAAAACACATATGTGAAACAAAAGACACCAAATATGATTACCTATTCACTATTGCGAGATGGTATGAATTGAGGGTGTGAACTGATGTATATATATAGGAATAAAGTCATCTTCGATTAATCTGAAATGAGAATTACTCTTGTTGCGAATCGCTGACGAAACTATTTCGTAATTATATTTGAACTTGAATACTTGAATTATTTGCATAAACACTTGAACTTGAATTTTGACGCTTTCTTAAACTGAAAATGATCGTACAATTCGTCATGTAACAAGTTAAAGATTACATGATATGTTGACCATATTGTTCATAAAGCATCTTATCATCTTTCATAGATTTATTTCAAAGGAGTTGACGTATTTTATAAAGATTTCAATTGAATAGATGCCAGCAAAACGAAACAGGGCTCAGAGGTATTAAAGAAATCTCGCTAATCTGAAGGATTAATTCTTTTAGTTTACACGATCAAAACTCGAACGAACAAAGCTGACAAATAAGTTTTCAAATAAGCTCATTATTAGAGTGTTACTTTCTTCCTCGCTTCGCAGGCATCATCGGTCGCTATTTTTATTGATACCTTTCAGAGTTGAATACTCACCAGAGCATTGAAATTTATAACTACTGCTCAGTAACTTCGTGAGTTTCGCTCTTGCACAGGGTTGTATCTTTGTATCTATTTTCCATTTCAAGGAAAAATCTGGTGCAATATCATATTCTTAAATCGTTTATTGTATTTCAAGATGTTGGTTAAACTATTGTGACTGGCATTACTCTTCAGCGATGAGTTCTGAGAGTAAACATCGAAGATGCATTGAAGATTGACATCTACTTGCTTAACACTCGACTTTCATAAGCTGAATTTCAGGCCCAATTTTCTGCTGCAGAATGTGATAAACCGCATTAAATCCGGAATTCATTTCACAAACTGCAGTGGTCTGGATTTTCTCTGCTCCGAATAGTCCTCACTAACTTTCAAATTAGACGGGAATCGAATTTCTACAAACAACCTGTTTTGGTTATGAGAAATACAGACGAGATAGTCGTTTCAGATATGTATCTATCAGTGATGTTGTGTAAAGATTCATTCACCATTCCTACACGCACCTTTTGAATCAGTATTTCGTGTCATGATGGCCATCATTGGAACAATAAATGCTTTCCTGGATGACATAACACGATGGCAATCACGAGGAGCGACATTTGGTCAGAACGAATTTTTACTCAGATAAGAACAGCGATCCATTCACGGAGAAATTGTTTTCATCTCGAAGCTTATAATACAGGTATCCAAAATATCAACAAGCTTCTGGGAATTCTACATCAACATCGTATGATCTCAGTTGCCAGGGTTGTTCTTTCGGTTTCCTTTGCTCTATTTCGTCTCCCTATTGCATTTCTGTGTTGTGTTCTCAGAGATTACTTTGCATGAATCGAATTATAGGTAGCAGGGGTATATTTACATGCTGTTTATTGTTATTTACGGCTTGAAGGAAATTCTTACTTATTGAAACCCCAATAGGACACGTTTGTTCCTAACGCTCACACACGACGCTCAGCTTACGTTATGCTCACGCCACAGATAATTGGAGCCCAGGGCGAGTTAACAAGAGAGTGCATCTCCACCTTATGAGTCCTGAGGACATACATACCACAACAGTTTACCAATGCTGAAGGCTCGTCCTCCTAGGTAATAATTATCGTCATCTACCAGCAGTTAACCCGACAATCATTAATGTAGCAATATGGAATTTTTGCTGAAATAGCGCTACTTAATTATTGAAATTAATACTTGATTTCTGCATTCCCACGTTATGGTGACAGCGAACTCATTATTCTAGATATTATGCATTCACTCTCATCGTTGTAAAGTTCATTGAGTGGCATTTTAATTACAAGTGATTTCGTGCTGTCTAATTCTTCAGTGGCAAAGACACTTCGATACCTACCTTCATAATGACACTGATATGGAAATTAAAATCTGAATATAGCACGCAACCCTTGATCTTCCGTTCCTGTGGCGTTGGCTCATCGATCGACTGATTTAAGTTGATTGCTCCGACTAGATGTAGATAGGGATAGTAAAATGTCGCCTCTTGCAATTCTCCTACAATAGTATGTGTTAGCAGGTATATTTAATAATAAAACTTTTGATTATTTTTTGAGTGTCTTGTTAATCTGTTTGTTTCGAGAAACGCAGTTGTACAATCAACACAAATAATCATTTCTTTCTGAATGCATGATCTGATCAATTTATACATCCTGTATTTTGTTAAATAGCGCAACGTAATCGTTGAAATAAATACTTGATTTCCGCATTCCCACGTAATGGTAGCTGAAAACTAATTATTGATTTATATTTAGAAAATTCAAAATTTATAATGGGATTTATTATGATTTCAGGCTCTTTAACGATGTAATGCCAGCCTCAAAAGAATTAAAAACATCAGCACATAGTTCTTAGATTAACTCTGGCTGATGAATAGCTCTGAATATGCTGATTTTTATTACAATGAATCAAGAAAGAGAAAGCATTTATTTGTGGGACCTGATATATTCAATAAATTCACTAACTAAACACCACTTTTAATAATATCATGCTGTTTATTTATTTATTTCTCTTTTTGAGAAATGTTTTTCATCAGTGCAGTTTTTGGCTCACATGAATAATTCAATCACATTCCACTCGACAACCTGCGCATTCAAGGCTGTGAGTGTGATGTTTGTGAAAATAATGGAAGAGTGTCTAAGAACACCTATCCGTTCACGGCAGGAAAGGAAGTCTGAAAGCCTCTCAGCTTTACAAATGGATCTCAGGAAAGCGGCTCTCAAAGCCCTCTGAAGACTAACAAATCGGGGACTCGGAGAGGGTCCAGATGTTCTCTGTGGTCGCTCATTGAGTGAACTCTCTGACTGGGACTTCAGGCTAGATTACTCTTTTCGTACAGGTTGGTCCTTGAATCTGCGTTTCCATAGATCCAAACTTTAAGAAGTTTGCACACTTCGTGCATTCGAAATAAACTTTTACCACGCATCGTGGTGGCACTTTACGATGAAAAAAGAGTGAAACTCTCTTATTTGGAAACTAACTCACAACACAAAGCTTTTCACAAACAAGCTCTGGGTTGGAGTGGTATATTATTGGTTCTGATCCAATGAAAATCTTAAAATCATTTTCAACTTCTGCAAACAATGAGGTTATGTGTCCTCTGTTGCGCGCAAAAACCATCGTCAAATTCATTGAAAATTTTACAAATTGCAATGCTACTCCTTATTTTACGTTATTCAAGTGTTTGAGGTAGAATTAATGTCAAAATAAACTGTTAATTGACTTGATACAATCAACAGGTTGTTTGACATAAAAGCTAATTTTAGACTCATACTTTTATGAGAGAAAATTTGCTATAATTTGCTTAAATTAATTAAAACATGAGGCATGACATCTGTACATCCCTGTCCTCCATCAATGAGATTATTTATTTCTCGTTTTTAAAAACCTAACGGGCAGCTATACAACAAAGTCATCAAAAGCTGATTCCCACTCTGGTTTGGACCTGAGGTTTTAACTTTCAAAAATGAGCTCGAGTGTTTAAAAATGGAAGTCTGTCGAGGAAACATCAGGAGAATATGGGGGTGTGATTGAGTCTCGTTTGTTGAAACTACAAGTTTAAGCAATGTCTTGGTTACAAATTGTGACCATTCATCTTGAGCAGAATTAAACCGCGCCGATTCACAAATAAAAATTTTATGTTTTGTCATTGAGCACGTATTTCAGCGAGCTGATCATTGATCGAATAAACACGTGCTCTTTTACCAGTATTTTCCATTCCTTACCCAAATCTTTGGCGTTATACTGCTAATTTATCGAAGGGAGTTACGCTTCAATTCGTAAATGAAACCCGGTTTGATGGGGTACCCCCTTTTCTTCACATATCACTAAAGGAAGAAGTCACCATGATTTTAAACCTGCATGGAGATTTAGGCGGCCGCGTCCCGAAACGTGAGGTAAATCGCGGTGGAAAACCTTTTTCATCAGAACCATCAACTCATTTTCTGTATGAGGTGAACTTCGTACAGCAAACCCTTCAATAAATATAAAATTTCAGCGATCATTTGAAGTAAATCTGAACTTTTGTGAATCACTGTTTTTTTGTGAAATAACATTTTACTTATGTTTTCATTATCAGATTCCTTCTTAGAATTAAAGGAAAACTTTGCATTACTATTTTTTTATCGGAACAACATTATATTCTACAGCAGCAACTTCATCAGTGCAGCCTAAAAGGATTTACCTAAATAGGCTAGAAGACTGAAAAGTTAAACAAGATAATAGACATTAGTTCAAAGACAAGCAAACGTACATAGCTAAAATGATGCCTCATTGCGTGAGCGCATCCAAATTGTATTCTTACAAGAAAAAAACTGCAAATTCAACTATTTTATCTTGCCAATCCATAGAACAACTAAGATTAGTCTTCTTTCGTTAAATCGCCAGATCTCGTTACAAAGAACTTCAAAATCCATCATAAACTTTCATTACTTTTAAAATTGATTTTGAATCTTTATAGAGCAAAATCAAATTATTTCTTGCTCGCAGTGAATCACTAGCTGATTATAATAAACTTTCAGGTCAGGATGGCTATGCTAGGCCGGCCTCAAAATTTCGAGGCCTAGAGTAAGTACATAACTTCTCCGCATCCTGGCAGTATGCCGACGAGTTGATAATATCTAACTTCCACAGAAATCAATTGGAGTTGAGCTCAGTGCGAGAACTAAAGGTGTCTTACCAGTGCTGCTTAATTATGTTTTTCTGATTACCTGATCGGATTTACGGATAAACATCGACGAAAAATTCAAAAAGCTATTACATTATTCCAGAAATTTTGCCTTTTATGAGTGATAGCTCTTGAATGGCTTCATCGCTAGTAATTTTAGATTATCATTAAACTCGTGTTTTATCAATCGATGGAATTAAAATTGTAAACGAGATAAATTTCAATTTTTCATGTGGTATTCATGTGTTATTCCGGGTTTGAATTAACAGGAAAATAAATATAAATAATGAAACTTAAACTAAGAAAAAAATACATTCATGAAACATAAAAATCGCCTCCCTAAACTAGAGAGCAATTTAAGTTAATATTGAAATAACTTAAGTGGAATAAATAATTTCAGACACATATTTTTCGAGATAAAGGTTACCATTTCTCTAGTGTTCGTTCCTAAACCGTTATTTGCTTTGAGCGACAGAAGCAAGACAATCAATAAACTAAATGCAAATCAGGAAACAACTCATCAGCTTACGTTTCTCAAAGACTGTGAAGCTTTTATCTTAACTCTAACCTACTTCGAGAGCAAATAAATTCTGTTCACGCACAGTTAGTGAGTTTTTCCAGTGAAAATGTGTTATTTTTGTTATGTATTGAAAACCTCTACTATAAAATAAAACAAAATGACATCTTTCGAGATAGATAAGGAATATTTCTGGGCACTTTTTACATTTGAGTTCAACGTTTGGCGTATATGATTTTGACTTTTTTCAAACGTAGGATTGTGCTCTAAATTACAGAAAAGTATAAAATGAAAATAAAATAAGTTCTCAATAGTAAATCAATTATGTTAGGATGAACAAAAAACGAAATACAAGGAAGATTTGGATTTTTGTATTCAATGGAACTGATCTGAACAATTTAGTCCACAAGTAGGTTGAATTGGAAGGGTAAGTTAAACTTGCTATAGCAAATTCTACCCCGTCAGTGGGAAAATTATCCTTGCGGAAGTAGAGGAAGATTTCTCTAACATTGCTCAACAAAGTCGAATTCGCTGGCACATGTTCTGGTCGCAATACAAAATAATAATGTGGCTACGCGAGACAAAGCTGGCTGGCAGCATTTTCTGACCCGCATAACCAAACTCTTTTCTTTGTTTGTAACGCAGCTCGTACAGCCAACGACAATTTTGCTCCCGCCTGTCCGCTTACATTAGGTGTTGATTCCCTGCATTCGTTGCAATGGGAACGTTTACCATTAGATTGGGATCGGCTTCTTCTATCATTGGACCGGAATTTGGATCCTAATCGGGAGGCCTCGTCTGTAACATCATATCTCGAATTTCGATGCCATCGGCAGATCAGATATCTGCGTTATCGAATTCCATTACATTGCTGGGCAACGGAGAACACTCAAATCACACGGCGGTTTTCAGAATTGCTCGTAGACTCCGTTCAATTTTTAAATCATAAGAAAACAAGCCAGAATAGCTTAATTCCGTTTATCTCATTGGAAAGAACGACCGTGAAAAGATTATATATTGTAATTTTCAATTACGATTGATTGTTATTTATCGGGGTGGTAAAGTAACGATATAAAAGACTGTAAAGTGGCATTTTTTTTGTAATTTTTCAACTGAAAATAATTGTATTAGAGTGGAATGTTACACTCGATGAGAAAGATAACAATTTCTGAACAGTTTTCCTAGACATTTTGAGCAAATCCAATTACTGATGCTCCTTTTATTTTTGCAATAGCTTCTGTGAGTCTCCTACATTCACGTGTTGGCACGTGTAGGTGGATGAATTTCAATGTGCTAAGATTAATATAATAGAACCAGATTGGAAGCGCCACTTGTTTATTCATCTTAATAAAACTCGCTTTTCAAACCTTGCTTGCTTGCCTTCAGCAAATATCAGAGGATTTCTCTACACCAAAAATCGTTCCTGGGATCATGAATAACGTCGACTGACTGAACGCTTCAAGATTTATTTTGGATTGCAGAAATAAAAAGTGGAATGGATACTGAAATAACGAGCCAAATATAAATGAAGTTTGTTCATATTTACATTTAGTGGAAACTCAATCTGACAGAAACTTTCCTATCAAGGTAAGTAACATTTTCCTTTTTTGAAAACACATTTAATTCTACTAAAATGTAACGATACATTCAACAAAAGTTAAAAACGCGTAGAGAGGATAGGCGCGGCAACCGGCAGGTCGACGCTATGCTACCGAGGGGTATAGGTGGGTACAGGAGCAAGGAGGAGTAGGTATAGGGAGGTAGAGGCTATATCGAGAGCTAGTCCGAAATACATCACATATACGGGAGTTATTGTAAATAAAAAACATAGCACAGGAAAATAGTGGGTTAAAAAGATTATTATCTATGAGCAAGGGACTAAGGAATGTTGATATTTGAGAGTAAAGCGCGAAGTAATTTCAGGTTGGAGAGAGGGACACGTAGCATAAGAGAAGTGACGCTTAAGAACGAACCAATTAGAGGGCGAGGATTTTCGCGGGCGCAGTGATTTTCATTGTTAATATTGGAATTAGTTCTTTGGGTTTTCATTTTAAATTGTTCTCGAATTGTTCTCGTGTTTAGAGTTTCACTTTAATGTGGGGAATGAAAGAATTATTTACATTAATTCTTAGAGGGAAATCAGAATATTCGTGTTCTTATGAACTATTGAAGTGCAGGCTAAATGGTTTTCATTTAAACTTATTCCGAAACAGAGTGCTTTGTGATTTGTTTTGTAAAGCGGGGTAAAATATTAACCCAAATTATTTCTCAGAGGGTAAATAAATGTTTTTATGATTGTTTTGCGTATCAAAGGGGAGTGAAGTTAGCAGGGAATAAAGACTTAACTGGAACTAGTCACTTAAGATGCTCCTTGTTCCCAGGAGGGATTGGGTGAATTCGGCGGCTTGGAATTCTCGACGATGTGGGCTAAGCAACTCCGGGCTGCAGCGCAGCCTTACAAAAATGGCGTTCACCAAGCTGAGGCGTCATGGCCTACCGCAAATTCTTCACACTGGAAGGGAAGTCACACAAGGAACTAAACGTAGCAGCTTGGCAGGCTACAAGAAATTTAAGAAGAGCTCGGGTTATTCCATTGAAATGCTTCGTTCGGAATGGTTAAGAGGAATCATGGATAATGGGTCATAGGTGACTGTGCTTTTCCGTGCGCGCTGCGATCGCCTAGGATTGTGTAGGATATGTTTCTTGCTAGTGTGTTGTGTTGGCGTTACAAGGTACGCGCGCCAGTAACTTTCGCTAATATTGTGTGTCGCAAATTTCTTTGCTTGCCGAGAATGCCTCATGCCAATCACGTGTTCATTAGTTAACTTGAAATAGAGTAAGCAATGATGTACCATTTACTGAGTGTTTCATTTCCCCATGTTGAACTGAGGTATTGGTGTGAGCCCAATTGAAATTCTGAGCCTTTTACAAATCGTTTTCAGGCAGTTATAAGCCAAGAGTTTAGTCGTTTTCGAGCAGTAAATTAGCCTTTTTCGGAGCAAATGTCTAGTATTTTTAGCCCATTTAAACGGCTATTTCTGGGCATCGAAACGGCTAATGCAACGGCCATTTTGGGCTTCTCTACTACCTGAACGAGGCTATTCACGACCATTTTTGGCTTTTCCATTGCTTGAACGAGTCTCGTCCTGGCCTTTTTGGGCTTCCTTACTGCTTGATCAAGGCTAATACCGGGCCTTTTGGGCTTCCTTACTGCTTGATCAAGGCTAATACCGGCCCTTTTGGGCTTCCTTACGCCCGGCCTTAAAAACAAAACGACATATGGAATCAAAAGTCCCAAATTGAAACATTATACCAATAAAAATTAAAATTTTTATTTATTAACGAAATAAATATGAAAATTACTAAATATTGATTTACAACAGTGGCATAATGGAGCTGATCAGATCGCTCCAACATCAGATTTTCTATTAGATATAAAGAGTTTGTAAGGCCGGGTCTTGTGGCTGCTTAGCCTAGTGAGTTCCGATTTGAGGCGAGTGAAGCAGCGTCCTTACTTTTATACCTCTCCGGCTGTGAGTATCGGTGATACGCGGCGGAGAAGTGGGAACGTTTTCGTAAATAAATTTACATTGTGATATATTAAGATTACTGAACATAGAAGGACTAGAATCGAGGTTTGAGGGGTAACTAGGGTAAAGCACTACAAGTTGAATGCTCAGCGATGAAGTAGTGAGACAGAGAGAATTAAAAGAAAATTATCTAGTATCTAGATACTTTTGGAGAAGTATCTAGTATCTAGATACATTTTGAAGTATCTATGACCAGCTCTGGAAATCTACATGAGCATAATATTTTTTTAACTACTAAACCGAAATTTATAGTAATAATTAATTGATGAAACTAATCGAAACTAACTTTGGCCACCCTTACCTAATCTAACTTAACTAAGTTAGGTTAGTTGAAATTCATTTAGTTCTTTACATTTACTGAAGTAATACGACTTGTACAACATTTACGATTACGAGTCTTTTACAATCTATTACGCGTCCAAATAGAGGTCGTCGAAAAGGCTTGAAAACGACTTTAAACGACCCGAATGAGCCCGCAAACAGCCATTGACTAGACCTATAAAAGGCCAGTTGAATGAAGAGCCCTTTTCAAGCCCTAATAGGCCAAGTATACGTAGGAGTCGGTTTGAAGTCGTGATTTTTGGCCCTTTTGGGCCGTTTTCGACCTTTTACGACTAATTTACTACCTGAAAAGGGCGATAATTTTCAATTGGGAGTGAGCAGATCAGTAGTTACTTTCTCTATTTTTCCAACTGTTCTACCATTTCCTCTTTCTGTGTTTTCCGCTCTGTATTTTCATTTTCCCCCTCTTACTAAGGAGGTTTCGAGTCCTCCATTCGAACTAACATAGTGGAGGCGCCTGATCAGCGCCGTGCGCAACACTGTGCCTTAGTTTCGTGACAAAAAGATTTAATTACGAAATAGGAGAAATAGGAAAAACTCCATGGAAATACAATAAACGCATGTGAAACATTCTAATTGTGTCTATGATCCTTTATTCGATTAGAACAACCAACGCTGTATGTGCTTACAGAAGAGGGTTAAAAAAAATAGAAATAAAGAATATAAAAAGAAAGCAGACAAAACTTTTCAATGAATTTTTAATTTATTTAAAAACAACGTTTATCACAGAAAATACATTATATATATTGCGATCTTTCTTGAAAATGCCTATCAGAAGAGAAGTAAACCTGTTAGACGGTCTGATTGCTTCCCTTGATTTGATGGGAATGCACATGACCAACACTCTCCTAGGTGTTCCAAACTATTTAGAAAAGTCTCGAAGCATTCAAACCATTATTTCTTGGGCGTTTTATGCAAGCCATTCTCTTCTTCTACCCTGATATTTTTTAGGATAAGCTGTGTTACTAGATATATTGCATCATCAAAAACAGTACATGAACATGAAAGGTAAAAAGAATTCGATAGAAAGTAATATTGTAATCCCCACGACGTTGGGAACAATCTAGACCTGATATGACGTTATTCGTAATTAAAGAACTTCTAAGCAGTAAAACACTTTTTTCTTTACTTCGAGCGGCTTCTATAGAACTAATTTTTTCGTCGAGGGCAACTTAACAACCAATACTTGCAGAGAAGTTGCTCATCATCCGCTAGATCATCAGTATTTGCGCAGCTTCTCCGGAGCTACATGAGTGCGGGAAAGTACGAACCCTGTCAAATGTATAACAAAATTATACATTTGCGTGAAACCCTGAATCCTCTAGAGTCGCCGAAAAGAAAAGAAGGGTAGTTAGCTCCTCACAATAGAAGTCCGTCCCTCAAAAGGCACGCTGTCTTTAGAACATCACATGCAAAGTATTATGATTCGACGGGCGGTCTAAATGGAATTACCTCTTAAATTTAGCCAATGGATATCCTTTCATTAATCAAACTATTTCAAATGATCGGGTGTCTTCACTTCTGTCACTTGTTTAAACTGATGAGAGACTACCAGCTGAGTACAAGACTGAGTGCAGAAGCTTGAAATGTTGCTAAGCTCGGTCTAAGAGCTCGCATGAGCATTCTTCGCATAGCGGTGTCTGAAGTCCACAACTCACCTCAAATGAGGTCCTTGTATGGACAGCACTACCTTACTGAACTAAGTGTGTGCTGCTAAGAAAACGTCACAGAACAATAAAGCTAAGCTTCTGTTCGTATTCTACTCAAACCTTTCAAAATGCATTGAATAACTGAATCATTTATGTAGATAATGCCTGCATTTAAGTATTTCAGAACCTTTTCTTTTGAGACAGTAGAGTGAAGGTTGTAGGTTTACATCAATAATCTTCACACAACATAATTGGCTTCGTAGGAACTAAGCGTACATAATTTTTTTCACAGCTCCAAGATCACTAACTGAATATTATTCACCGATTGCCCTTACATCTATTGTATTCTCCGTGGAAGAAGGGTTAAAAAAGACCCTTGCTCAATTACAGTTCCACACCCGAAGTATTTTCACGAGACCGCAGCTCTTTGGGGTCGTAACAAAAAGAGAAGACGAGTGGAAGCGATTTGCTCTCTGAATTTGGTCTTAACTCACTCACTTCTTCTTCTTAGGTTAAGAAGCTGGAAAACCATCTGTACAAACCAATTGCAATAAAGGAACGATCAATAAAGATATTGCTTGCCCCAGTAATTTTGCTCGTGTAGGCCTCTATAAATAATTGGTGGAGTAGCTCGGCCTAATGGAATTGCCCGATGTTGGCAGAGAGAGCCTAGCTCGGTGATTGATTTCATTTGATCTTCGGCGCGACTGGCGAGTTGCTGCTGCAACGTTGATGTTGATGTATCAATAACAAGCTCAATCTCATTGCTTTTTTATTGTAAGTTGGTCAAATTTATATTTTGATGCACAAAAGTTTGCAGGTCATGCAAATCGCATCATAAAATGAATTCCATTTATCGCGTGGTTGTTTCGGTTAAAAGCCGATAAATTTTTTGGCAAGAAACTGTTTGTACAGGGACAATAATTCGACCTTTTTGCTTAAAATTTACATTATTGAAAAGAATTAGCATGGAGCATATGAACCACGCTAAATATTAAAAATTAAGAAAACTATATAAAAGATGTAGTAGTTTAGCATAACTATCGTATGAATGAGGCAAGGAATTGGTAATACATCGACAATTGTCATCTGTGTTTTGCTGAAGGCTTATAACATCCCAAAAATACTGTAGAACATATTAAAAACCAATGATGAAAAGAATAACGAAAATTTTAAAATGGATGACTTAGTTTGAAATAATTCTGAGATGAATGGGGATTAGCGTCGCCTATCATTAAATCTGTAAATTTTACGATAACCCCTAACCCTGAATCTATGAATGCAAAATTAGGATAATCTTATTAGGTAGCTTACTTGCTGGCTTGGTTGTCCCGTCCACAATCTACTTTCAGCACTGGTGTCGGGGAATATTTGAATTTCATACTCGCTGTATTGCCAGAAGGATCTGCCACAAATACTTTGAAAAGAACATGTTCCAAAAATTAGTTACATAAGCAACAAAGCCGAACGGGCCACAAGTGGCTTGGAACCCTCAAAACTCTGATTACCTTGGTTTGCTTGCTTGGTTCAGTGTCGCCATCTACGCTCTGTTGTTGTTATAACGTTTGGCAAAGTTCAGAGCACTGCTTAAGCAATAACAAAAAAAGACTATTTAAAGTTGCAAAGCTGAACGGTTTTGTAGACGCGATCTGATACAAATATCCATTTTATCAAGTTCAAATCATATTTGATTTCTTTACATGAGTTAATCAGCCTGATCAGCATATTCTGTCACGAGTGGTCTCCGTACGTAGTTATCTCTTACTCATAAACCCAGATGATCTCACTGGTTGTCTTCTTGTTGTAACTTTGATTGCTCTAACTTTCAGGCGAGACCAACTCTTTGGTTGTACCATATCACTCGTTCTGGCATAATATTCTGCTTATTTACTGGTCACAAACAAGTAAATAAAAATGTCTGTAAATGGGTAGGTAGAATTCAACATTCTGTTTGTACTAAAAACAAAGATGAAAGATTCAACACAGTATATCCCCATTATAAATATTTGTTTGATATGTATATATTTATATGTCTCCTGGCTGCAACATTCTCAATAGTTATTCATACCTGTTTGCATGTTATCTTAGATCCCATTCAACAGATATAACAACCTGGTATTGGCTCACTATTGCTGACAAGCCTGCAAATATTGTGGAAATGCTTATTGAATCTACTTTTCAAGAGAATGAGTCTTGCCTCCCAATTTTTTCAAAAATTTCGTGGCTATTAATTAATTAATAAATAATAATGCTTTGTTTTCGTACGGTTGGTTGGTACGTAATACGGTCGTAAGGTTGCTTAAAGACCGTGTCTGTGATACGAGTTTCCCCTGTGGACGAGTGAAGGAATAATTTTAATCGGAGACACTAGTGAGATGTTTGCGTATTAGTTGGTCATCCACATCTGGAAAACTCATTCGAGAAAAACGTCGAATCCTTTTATTTTCGACGGACAATGTACATTAGTTGGGCAATAATGTAGAGTGCAGTTCAAGCTTCTCATAAATGTAGCTGTATTTTGGATGTGATGTTTTCGAATATCAACAGCACGAATAATGGTTTCCTTAAAGTTATACGAGCCCCCTGATAGAACGGGTCACAAGTGACTTACATAGTATTACGACTGGCTAAATTTAATACTAGACGACCAGCCGTAACCATAAGACCCCGATATCACTGTTACTATCAATTTATCATACGTACCACTTTTCTGACAAACAATGTACGAGTGAAGGTTTTTCAACTAGATATTGACAAAAATGATCACTGAGCACATACACGTAAACGTAAATGCAATAGATAAATTTATATGTAATTTTTATTTAGTGTTATCGGAATCTAGCGCATTTGATAGTACGAAGGGCGCTTGTTTAAAAGACAGGCTGTTATTGCTCAGAGTGCCGCACCCGGTACGATGATCACTAGCAAGAAAAAAAATCGTCATTTTGATGTATTACGCTTTAAAGGGTAGAACTTGGGGCGTGACTTGGTGGCATAAGCTACGCTCAAGTATCATGTACCTATGCGGGTACAAGTCATTTTAGTTTAATTCACCTGCTCATTTTTCTACCGCAGACTCTGCGCTGTAAATGAAGTCGAATTGCAGAAAGCAAGTAAAATTTTACTTTAAATTCCTTACCATATTTGTTCTAAGAAGAATAAGGCCAGTGTATTTCTTTTCACCTCACTGAGAGTTGTCACTAAAAACCAAACCAAAACCTAGCTGTTGATCCGATAACTTGCTTAAGTTTCCCGGTTTCAGGGCATTTCTTCATCTATATGATCTATGTTTGTACACGAGCATGCTATATATCACTAGCAAATAATTTGGGAAGCATCAGATCCGCCGAGAAGTGATTTCAGGTTTAAAATTCCTTTATGCATATTTTGGGGCTACTCTAACTATTTACATTGAGCACGATAAACCAGCAACTCAAATATCTTTCTCTGTCACCCATGATGCATTTACTGAATATTCTTAGTTGTTGAAAGTTTAGTTTACAGAAAGTAATTTTCCTAATACATACACGCAAATGATTTGCAAGAGTTCTACGTTGTCATTCCAGATCCTAGTTGCTTTAGTTTCTAGACAACTTAACAGTAAAACCTTAAATATTATTTTCCAGCCGGCTAAACTACGATCCTAGTAACGTACTTCCTTCTTTTGTCACATCACATCTTACTTACTCCTGTCGATGCCATTGTCCGTAAGCCAAGGGTCATCCGGAGGCCGCTAACGTCATTATCTGGACTGTAAAGCTGCAAAAGCGGATGCTAAAATTTTTATGAGCTTGTGTTGGCGACGTAAAATAATACGGCATTGATCAAAAGTGCCGAGCTGGGGATAAAGAGAACCGTTTAGTAGCATAAACAATGTTCATTAGTTTTGATATAGAAATATACATGAATTGGGCCTCAAAAATTCACAAGCAATAGTTACGGAAGTTCTTAATTTAATGATTCTCTTCAATAACTCATGTTAAATTTTGTGAAATAGTATTTGGGACATTGAATAACAGGCGGCGGTGATATCAATATTCTGCTTTAGATATTAGTTTTAACAATATTGTTTCCCCTTAAATTGAATGCACGATGTGACATATCATTTCGCAGCTTCAAACCTGATAATCAACCTTAGAACCTACGAAAGATCATGGAAAGAATGTAATTGATTGAAAGCTTTATTTATGAATTTGAGATTCGTAAAATGTTTAACAAATATGAAACTTCTATTTGAAAGTAGGAACAAAAGTACGTGGTGATCAAGCTCGCCATTGCAACCGTCTCACGTTCTCCGCCTCGTCGCACGCATCACTTTGAATTCTGTTCAGTGACCGTCAGCCCCTTGCTGTAACCATTCAGTGTGTTCTTCTTTTGCTGTTGATTGTTATTTGTTTTGACACACCTAATTCAACATCTGAGCTATACCTAGATTGATATTATATAATATAATACAATATAATATAACATAATTTAATATAATATAATATAATATAATATAATATAATATAATATAATATATTATAATATAATATAATATAATATAATATAATATAATATAATATAATATAATATAATATAATATAATATAATATAATATAATATAATATAATATAATATAGTATAATATAATATAATATAATATAAAATAATATAATATAATATAATATAATATAATATAATGTAATATAATATAATATATTGTAATATAATATAACATAATATAATGTAATATAATATAATATAATTTAGTATAATATAATATAATATGATATGATATGGTATAATATAATACGTTGTAATCAAGGGTGTCCGTAAATTATCTTTACAATTACAAATATGTATTACAAATGCAATTAATGCTATATTTTATTCAGATTTTTCTGTTGGATTCAACATTTATTAAGTTTTTCATCTTATATAATAGACTCCTAAATAGGCACCGTTTGGTTGTTCGAAGCACATCAAGACAGTACTAAATTTCTAGTCATGTTCGTTGTAGCACAGCCTCGTAAAATGGGGCAGTGGCTAACACCGTCCCTGCCTCCATAAATTTCTAGTCATGTTCGTTGTAGCACAGCCTCGTAAAATGGGGCAGTGGCTAACACCGTCCCTGCCTCCATAAATTTCTAGTCATGTTCGTTGTAGCACAGCCTCGTAAAATGGGGCAGTGGCTAACACCGTCCCTGCCTCCATAAATTTCTAGTCATGTTCGTTGTAGCACAGCCTCGTAAAATGGGGCAGTGGCTAACACCGTCCCTGCCTCCATAAATTTCTAGTCATGTTCGTTGTAGCACAGCCTCGTAAAATGGGGCAGTGGCTAACACCGTCCCTGCCTCCATAAATTTCTAGTCATGTTCGTTGTAGCACAGCCTCGTAAAATGGGGCAGTGGCTAACACCGTCCCTGCTTCCATAAATTTCTTGTCCCACACACGCGTTGATAAACATACAGTGGATGTCTTCCATACTTAATTCTGTAGTTTCGCTGAGTCTGCGTATCCGATTTTGTTTCAATAAACCATCAGACACATTGCGACTTTTCTAGAGAGAAGGCCATTTTTTAGGGGTTCATTCAACAGCTCCTATTACACAAACAGGATCCCTAAGCACACCAAAAACAAGATGTGAATACAAACTGTAATAAACACTAAATGCAATAGTGCAAATCTGAATAAAATATTTTATCAGCTGCACTTGCAATACATTTTTGAAGTAGTAAAGAGACTTTATGGACACCCTGTAACATAAGATAATAGAATATAACTGATATCAAAGTTCTAAAAGATGTAACTGCTACGGTCTGATAATGTCTGGAATTACCTATCTAAATTCATCTCTATAAGACACTTCAAAATTTTTACGATGTCTCTAATGCTTCAAATATTTTAAGGTTGCATTTAATCGCGTTTTTTAGTGAAATAAGAAGCATATCACATTCTCACAGTATAGTACGACTTTTTTGTCGTTAAGATGAAAAATATTTTCCTTTTTTTCAGAAAACTATTTTATATACAGATACTTTTGATCGAAAAATTCGTAGCTGTGTCAAAAATTCCAGAGCAATTTTACCTCAGTTTCATTTTTCTCGATTTAGTACCCAATTCTGCATCTGCTATCAGGTGCTAAGCTCTATGAAATATGCAAATGAATTCAATTTTATTCAAAAACAGGTCATGAATTTCGTGCGTCATTACCATATTATTTTCAGTCGAGTTCCGTAGCGGACGCCCTGATCAGAAAGCCGATCCAAAGCGCGCCGTGGACACTGCCGCCACCAGGGCACGCTATAAACTAGGACAAGTCGGACAGAGACGCACCTCTTCCGTTGACGGTAATTACCCCTTATTTTCCATGGATCCCAATACTTCCCACTCAAAGTCTTCATGTAAGCTTTCGAGTCGAATAAGAAGGGGATGTAGTCTTCTTATGTCAGTGCTGAGAAACCAGCTGGAAGTGTACTTTTTCGTCGATGATTTAAGTGAATTCGTGATGTGATATAAGCTTACCGTGATAATCTACTTTCATTACTTAAGCCTCTTGTGACAGCCGCCGCTCCGTTAGCTTCCTTCATCTGAGGCTGGCCAAGCCAGTTATGCTGAAATAGAGGCTGTGAAGCTCCGAGCTTCGGTGCTTAAATAAGATTGCAGGATACTTGGAGGCTGATTTAAGAGACTTGTGCGATGTCCAGCCTGTCAAGCTGTTTGTGTAACGGCTCTGAATGATTTCCATGAAGGCGGATGTTTTGGCTTCTGCAAGTATGTGATAGAATTTTGCTCCACACCAACATGCTTTCGGCCTGCATGTGATACGTATAATCATGAAAAACCCACAGCTTCAAAATGACAGACTACTAGCAATTAAACGGATTGAGAAGTTTTATTCACCGGCGAAAAAATTTTGAGGATAGGATACCAGAAGCCATATTAAATATATTAGTCAGAGCACTTTTATTGGTGATTTTTTCTTGACTCTTTTAGGTTTTACCCTCGCTTTTTGGGCTTGTTTTGAAAATTTTAAGAAACCTATTCGAATCTAAAGAAAATTTGAAACGACTGAAAGGCTTAAATTTCCCAAAATGATGTTTTGTTTTCTAATTTTCTACATTTAAGACAAATAGACATTGGAGACTCTGTCAACGATTTTAATAGGATCTGATTCGACCAAATTCACGTCTACCAACAGAATGTTGCAAGCGATTTTGCTGAGTGCTTGTAACGGTGTTGAGTCTTACGCCAGTATTTTAACAGTCCTTAATATTTTATTCCGCGTTATTGATGTAATCATGATTGAACAGCACCTGCATTGCTAGGAGCTGAAATGCAATTAATCGCAGTTACACCATTATATTAATTCTTTTAAGAAACTTTATCACAAAGCATGATGGGTGCATTTATGATTTTTAAAACAACTCTAATATCATTGTAAGACCTTCGTCAAGATTTTAACGATGATTGCAGTGCGAGGATATAGCTTATTTTGAACTACATTTAATTTCAAAGGAATTTAAAATATTGGATTTTATAGCACAGTGACGGCTGGGAGTTGAGGTTAAAATTCCGCGTACAGCTTTCGCTGAATGTAATGAAGGTTTTGAAACCATCATAAAATATTTACCCTGGTAACAGTTTTTGAAAAATTTTAGATTACCTTTTCAAAAACTGCAGTGCTTAATTCTGTCTGGAGATAAAACTACCAGAGTAGTTTTGAACATCGTTTCTCAGAATGTGAAAATTTTCAAGTGACTGACGTCATATTCAGAAAATGTCCTCAGCCTTTATTCGAAAAGCATTGCCAGCAAAGAATAGAAAAATTTCTTAATTCCCCGGTTAAAAACTGACCGTCAAAAGTAAGTTCTCATCCACTTTTAAATTTCCCTCGAGGCAAATTTAGCTTTTATTTTAACATTAACTGCATCGAGCGTAATCGGAATAAAATGGATATCTAGTTTTAATGTTGCAATGAAAATTTTTTTGTAATCGACAGACGACAATTCCGACGAATGAGAAGCGAAAATTGTTTTTAAAATTAATTCTTTTACAACACTGATAGGGAAACACTTTTGTGGTAATTCAATATTGTCCGGTCTACAGTAAGAAACTCTTCCGTCCTGCAAACTATATGCGAATTGGCGGGATTTTCTAGGACATTTATGTTCAGTGTACTTCTGATATGAAAAAGTTGATTTGATTTAGCGTGCGTGCGAGATGAATTAGTAATTGCTTCTCAGTGTACTTATGATAAGAATGAGTTATTGTTATTCCTACGATATGAATTCGCTATTTCATTTTAGTGTTCTTACTAATTATTCTGTATACTTACGAGGTGAATTAGTTATTGCTTCTCAGCGTACTTATGATAAGAATGAGGTATTGTTATTCCTACGATATGAATTCGCTTTTTCATTTAGTGTTCTTACTAATTATTCGGTATACTTGCGAGGTGAATTAGTTATTGCTTCTCAGTAAATTCGTGAAAGGAATAAGTTATTCTTATTCGGTGTACATGGGACACGAATTTGCAATTACTGCTCAGTTTACATACATGCAAGATGAATTAGATTTTTATTTCATTCGTATCACGAATTAGTTATCGCTTTCCAGTGTACTTGGAAACGAATTAATTTTTGTTTTTCAGTGTTTTGCTCAGCGAATTAGTTATTTTTTTTCTGTGTATTTGCATGATAAATTAGTTATTGTTTTCCGGTGTGTTATGAGACAAATATGTTATTTATTTTCAGTGTATTTGAAACACAAATAAGTTGTTTTTCAAAGATTTTGAGAGATTAGTAAGTTATTGTTTTTCAACGCACGTAAAAGCGAATCAGCAAAGCACTTATTGCTTAGCCAATTAATGTTGAAACAAAAACAAGCTCAGCTTGAATTTTCCTGCAACGTAGTCTTTTCCAACGCCTAACATACCTTCTTAATCCTGAGGAAAACAGTTACGAGAATTTGAGTTCTCTTCCAACAAAATAGAGCAGCAAAATTTAAGTGAACACTGAATAAATGTAATTTTCCACATTTTAAACTGATATTCCTGTAAAGTAAAGTTGGAAATTCAGTCTCAGAGAGAACATTACGCCTGCACAAAGTCAATTTGAAGGTAGTATTTGCAGGCAATACGATTAGATGAGCTAGAGGAGAGAGTGCAATGACTCTTACTTCTTAGATTTTCTTCCATTAGCCACAATCAGTGACACTAAAATGAAAACTAAAAACACAAAAATTCAATTATACTTGAAATGTCTCGTCGATATATTACGGAATAACAAAATTCGAGTTCGAAATGATGATGCTCATTTTCTACTTTAACCCAAATCTTTTTGAGCGCTATTTGGTCTGCTCGTTATTTTTCCCTCTCCAGAACAGAGCAAATTTCTCTACATGGATCGTTTCCCAGAGAGGACTCGCTGTGCAGTTGGCTGAAGACTTCCTGATTGTTTGCATAGAGTTTGTGGTCAAATGACCATCTCCTCTGCTTGCTCAGAGCCCGCCCGTTGTTTGCTCGCTCAGCCCAATTTTTGAGAGACCACGATAAGCATGACGTTGTTGCGACTTAAACATGAGCTTAATCTTCTCAAATCCTGAGAAGGAATAGGAGTCGTATGTTGTAAAAATATCTTTTGTCCTATTGATCATGCTCTTTATGAAATTGAGAATTATGCTTCCAATTTAGAATAGCGGTACAACTACATGACAATACAATTACATGAAATGGTTGAGACTGGTGCTTCATTCCTTTGTTCCTTTATTCCCAACTTTGTCGAGATCTTCTTCCGAAGCCATAGAAAAGATCATAAAAGAACGATTGCTGGCAGTCTCGTCAATATCTTCGATAAACTTTACCCACCCCATAAACTGAAGTTCATCAGAGAGAATAAAATTACATTTCTAAATTTAAATAAAGAAACCCTAGCAACTCAAAGCAGAGTTTCTGAATCTAAGTTTTCTTATTCATTCTCGAATAGAAATAAGTGTATCGTTCTCGTTCTTGGCGGGAAATTGGAAATGACTGATCCACCGAAAGTACATCCATTTAAAACGATGCGAATATCATCTGAAAAAAATAATGCTGAATTGAAACGTAATTCCATTTCTACTGTTTTTATCTTGGTGAAAAATTTAGGCCTAATTGGGACAAAGCAAACCCTATACCTGGTTGCTGTAAAATTCTTTTAATTGTGTAAAGCAAGTGAAGATTTTTTGTCAATTACTTAAGATAAAATCTGAACAAATCTCGGTTCTTATTTATAGTGAAAGATTACTTTGTAAAATTCAGAACAAAACACAATGTATCATTTAAAGTCCTAAATCAATAAACATCAATAGTGTAAACTATTCTCTGAATTTATTTTCGATATTAGAGAGCTGGTGCGGCTGTTGAACGGCTTGTGAAAGATTACTTGCTGAAAATTTTCTTCAAAATCCCCACCCATTCAATTTAATAAAGTGATTAGAACAGCACATAAAGGATTCATCAGTATTTCAAAGCATATGGCAATGTTCCATCAGTCAGCTTCGGCCCAAGAAGTATAACTTCTTCGCCTTTGGAATACAATGACCATGGGTACAATCAATACAGACCATTTGCTCCAAAAAAACATGGAAGATGATATATTAATTATGATATTCAAATGGTACATAGGTTTAATCTGCGATGCACAAAGAGTCTTTTATGAAACAGATATTACAGCAAAGTCAGAATATAACACTGGTCTTATTGACCAAGCTTATATAACAGAATAAAAATGATGTTCAGAACACGCTTGCTAAAGAACAATGCACCGATAAAATTGAAACGAATAATTTAGTAATAGCAATTGAATAATGGCCAAAATTTGAATTTCTCTTTCTTCCTTGATAGAAATTGGCTCAATATATAATGCTTAATTATTGGTGCAGTTTACGTTTTGTGCAGAAGTTGTGCACCTGCAGAGGTCATGTTCGCTTTAAATGTTTTCTTCAGTAAATCCGTGTTCGCCGCTGTAGTGATCCAGTCAATGAACTCTACTGAATGGCAAGGATCAAAAGTGAAAAGCCAAGAACTGTTACTTGCTTTAGCAGTTCGAGGCAGTAGTGTGTACTGCAATGTTATGTGTAGTTTTCGCTGCACTGAACTGTTGAGGACATCGTTGCATGGATTTGCTGCAGCCTTCACTGATGGCGCAACGTACTGGGCCGGACTGACAAAAAACTCCTCTCCCATATACGACGGTCGAGAACCATGGAATTTCACGGATAATTAACTACGGAAGGGAAGGAGCACAGATTTTGTACATTGCATCCATACTCAAAACATGTGGGAACATGGCATGTTTCTTCGTATTAATACCTTCCAATTTAATCACTATCTTACACGAAAATAAAAGACATTAACAGACCGACATCGTGTATTTTTGAGTTTAGGGCATTTGCTGTTCGAATAAATGTCGCTGTTCCTCATCCTAATTCTGTGATTTTCAAGGCGCAACGCGTCTCCAAGAAGGTCACATTGACAGAAATGGCTATGGGAGATTGAACTAGAGTAACCCAAAGATCCAAGTTCACGTCATCCTAGGCTTCCCTAAAAACAAGTGCAACTTCCTAAGACATAATAAAAATTGTAGCATGATGTTTATTTT
Source organism: Morinoia aosen (assembly GCA_030386875.1). Classification (NCBI taxonomy): domain Eukaryota; kingdom Metazoa; phylum Arthropoda; class Malacostraca; order Amphipoda; family Talitridae; genus Morinoia; species Morinoia aosen. The sequence continues at coordinate 18,382,830 of CM059557.1, read as the reverse complement.
TTCAAGCTTGACCATATTGTCAGTTTTTTTGTGAAAAAGCAAATCAAGTTATATTTCGAGCAGATGACAATATACATATCTTCTGATCTTTACGGTGATCCAATTCCCACTTAAAATTTGAGGCAAGTTGATCTATATTTTGAACTGACCAAAACAAATGTAACAAATTACATGCTTTATAAATGCAAATAAACTGACTACGTGCCCAGGTGAGCAAATGAGCAGCGTACGTGCAGAGTGAGACAAAAGAGAGCCGGTAGTTTGGATGCCTAACAAGATAACGAACTCAGAGAAATTTGGACACACGTGTGCATGTCAAACAGTTATTCAATGAAATTTGATAGATCTAAGTGCATCACTTATCGCATGTTCGTGGAACGAGGAAGTTAAATCTCATATTCATGTATCAAATACCGAAAATTTTTCGTTAAAATAGGAGTATTATTTGATATTGGAGACAACTATATAATTCTGTCATTAAATGTTAAAAATTTTTGTTATTTTGTCTTTAAATTCTAAGATATTATCCCTTATTCCGAGTTTACCTTCGCAAGTCAAACGAAGTGGAACCTTTATAGGAAATAGTTCTGTTTTACACTAAATATGTTATAGTTGACACTCTTACGTGTGTCGTAATGGTTCATGACATACAAAAGTGTTTCACATTACCTTAAATAATGTTGCATATTGATGACACACTTATGTGTTTTGGTTTTGCTATAAGTGGACGCACAATAGTGAGACGGTTTTGTGACAAAATTTTACTTTGTGCACATACTTTCTTGAAAGTAAAATTAAGCTTTCAACAAAAATTTTCAAACTGTTTAATGGTAGTGTAAAAAGGTCTCGTCTTTTCTTCTTTCTTTTAAGAATAACAATTGTTTGAAACACAGCTCATGAAGGTTTCATTAAGATTGAGTTCGGGGTGAAGTATCCAGCGTATATAAAGAAAAAAAAATATCTAAGTCACCCAAGTTGAGAAAGTTAATTCCATATTCAACTTTTAGAATCCGGCTTTCCTTTGGAGTTTGTCTGAAACAGAATCAGATAGGCGCCCGAAGTTGGCAAGAACTTCAGAATAATTTCCTTATATCGATCATGGCAATAACCTCGTTCAGCTCGCGTGTAACTTCCGTACGAAACTTTCACGCAGTCCCACAGAATAAATCAGTTAACCAATTCCATTAGGTTGAGAAATTTAATCAATTTCCGAGGGCCTTAGAACTTCAGAGATATTGAAGCAAATACTAATTTCACATATATTCTATTTCCACTGCTATTAATCCTCGACGATGCGTGAAGCAATGAAAATCAAATACAGTACTTATGAATTCTATCCTATGATGGGAAGGATCGTGTGAGCAACGTGGAAGTTGACCAGTCTACCAAACTGTATTTTCTCGGAGTGTGGCATTAACGTACTCTGCCATTTATGCTGACCTAATTCTAAGTTAGGCTCATAAGTCTACTGAGGTATTATTTTTCCTACTTCATAACATTGTCATCTCCTGATCGGATGTCACAGAAGTCTCGTTGCTCATTTGGCACAGAGTTGTATTCATGATGACCGTTAAAAATTAAATATATTCCGGAGTATTATTTGTAACAATGCACATGCCTGTGGCAAATAAATATTTGAACTTGATAAATAACAATTTTTCTTTAAAATTTAAGACCTAACTCGAAAGGAATGATTGTTATTTATAGCTATGTTTTTGATTTTACAGGGCGGGGTAAATCATAAGCCCACGTTTCGAAAGGCCTTTAGGAAAAGTAAAACAAAACGAACAGAATAATTTTTTATTTTATTCGGATCAGTATACAATGTCGTTTGTGTATCCACTTTTCAAAGATGGCATCAGCAGAAAGTTCTGAAAGTATTGTTTTACTTTTCCTGATAGCCTTTGATGGGACATTTGATTTGTTCCACCTTGTATAAAGTGATTCGCGTTGAAAACTAAGTCATTTATATAAAAGGTGAACAAACCCTTGAATGATCTGAGAACTTTCTGACCAATTAAGATACTATCAGTTGTTTTCACTTTAAAATCTTTAATGCATAAATTAACAATGAAAGAGCTGGAATCCTCGACCTTAAATTAACAGCGAATGTGCATTTGGATCTAACGTGTCTTCGTTCGCAGTCTGTGTGTATGGCAGCTCCTCTTTAGGTGATTTCAAAGATTTCATGAATTTTCACCACTGCAGTGCCCATAATACGTGTCAATATATTCACTTGCTTCTTCTACATATGTAGTTGAAATTCACGCAATTAATTTGTTTCATCGTACCCGTGCCGGTGTGTGTTCATGAAACATTGCAAGTAAGATTGCACCAAAACAATGTCAACTAAACCACAATCATTCTCAATTCGTAACGATACATTTTATTGAATTATGAAATTTCCAGTAGTATCTCACTTATTTCATTTTGAAACTTTTTTGTCACTCCCGTACGATCTCTCAAATTGGAATGTATCAGCAATGAACGGTTCATCGTGCGTTTTGTCTTATTTTGTTGCCGAACAGCAACTCAGTGGAAGAAAAATAAGTATTACTAATATATAATATTTACAAGGGATTATTTAATTAAAGCAATTTTGAATCAATGAAGAGGAGATTATTTCGATTGTAGATTCTTTCTCCTACTCGAATAAAATATTAACATTTTTGGTAGCCAGGATTTTCAAATAATCCACGTTAAAAATTATTTACAAATTAATATTTGGTTTGTAATTATTATCAATTTACGTTGCTTGACCTTAATAAGCCTTTGAAAAAATATAAAATTATTTTGTTAATAAAATAAATGTAATCGACATATATGTTTGACATTATTGCATCAAAATAATTACTAACCATAATTTCATTTTTAAAACGCTTGGCTCAGAATGTTTGCTACCCTATAGTATTCAAGATCAAAAGATCTCCATATAGTATTTAGTCCCCACACAGACACCTTCACCTCTAGTGCTGTATGGTGGTGTACAAATGTCGCGTCTTTTCTTCTCTCTTCTCAGAATAACAATTGGACTGAAACACAACGCACGCACACGGAATAAAACGAAAATAAAATATAATGCAATAGCAGTTGCTTGACAAAAATCTGGGAGACCGGATTCAGAGCTGGCGTCGTATATCAATTTAACCATGTCAGCAAAGTAATATGGGCAAATTTAATTTCTCAAAATGAAATAAACTATAACGGTTTCGCACTCGTTTCGATTAAATTCTCCTCTCAGAAAGTGAAAAGGATCTTGGTAAAGACGATATATCAAGAATCCCTTCCTTAAACTTCTACCATATCAATGACAATAACACATCATGAAAAGAAAAATAAAAATCTCATTCTACAGTTCCTAATACTGCTCCAGCTGAAAGTAACAGTTTACAGAAAGTGAGCTATTATGTCTCTGTAGCTGGCTGGAGCTTCTACGAGCTCTCTGGTAACGACGTGACGTAATGAAATCCGATAATTACGATATCTGATCTCCCACGTGTGTCGAAGTTGCGCAGAAGTTGTGGGCAGCAATATTGTATTATTTAGTCTATTCCTAGGGTTCTCCTCATATCAGATGTCAGCCCTGGAAACGATAGTAAAGCCCAAGTTGTGCGCACTTTTTGTTGTGTCGGTGGAAAATCTTAGCATGTTTTCAAGATGGATCTTTATTTGAGTGCATTGGATATTTCAGAATTTCTAAACAAAAGAAAATTATTCGAAGGCTAATACTTTCATGCAAATAAGTGGAAAAATCCTACTTGAATGTATTTTGTGTGCATACTCGTACTTGGGAACAAAAATGATATTGGCATGTTCATTTTCTTTAGATATTAGTCATTCACACTCTGAATTTTACAAAGGTGGTGGACCTTACTTTCAAGGGTTAAAGCAGTTCAAGTGGGTGACAGCAACTGGTTGTATGAACTGACATTCATTACTCTATGTAAATTGAAGCAGCGTTGAAGTGTGAGAATTCGTAATATCCGTCTCTAGAACTGAATCCCTAAAATCCAAAAAACTTACCCTAACTTTTTTTATGAACTGTCCTAAAACTGCATCACATTTACGGCTTACATATATTATTTTTGCCATTCAAAACCCCCAGAAAATCATCAGTAACATATATATTATATATATATAATATGAAATATATATGTGAGGAAATACTACTCTCATAAAATGTTTTTGGGCATTATTGAGAAATACTCTCGTAAAATATTTTTTTTGGGGAACAGGCTCGTAAAATGTTCTTTGGGAAAATACTTCACTTTATGGTTCAAAGATGCTGTGCTTTATTTTGTGAGAGATGTTACAGCAAGGATTGGAATTTGACGGTTAGGCCGGTGAAGCAGGCGGCGGCGCGCCAAGCGGGGCTACTTCAAGGGGAAAGGGGAAGACGTTAGCAGAGAACCAATTGTGCTACACCAATGAACGCTTGCCTAGCGATCACGCGAGAAGGTGTGTCTGAGCACACACCAATGGGAGTCCCAGACTTCAGAACAAACAAGGATTCCGCCCATCAGGATGCAGATGCTGCCTCTGTACAATGGAATGATCTGGATCAATCTCGAAGCAAGGAAGCGAAACGCTTATAAGGAGGGTAGATGAAGCCTAGAGAAGGGATTTTTGAACGCACGAGAGAGCACTGCGCACGAGGTCTGAGGGTGCACTACACAGCAGGTCGGCTAGCGCCGGTGCTTGCCTTCTACCAAACTGCAATCTGAAGGTTGGAGTAAAGTTAACAATTAGAAATACAAGAGACAACGTTGAACGTCGGCAACCGTTGAAGCACCGTCTTACAAAAGAACCCTGATCGAAGCAAACCAGCCTCGCATCGGTGATCGTCATGTGTAAACACGTCGGAGATTCAACCGAGAGCATTCAAATAGCTTTGCATCGGGGTCGAACTCACAGGCAACTTCAGCGTCAAGATTTGGAGCCACGCAATTGCTAACGTTGCGAGTATCAACAGTCAAGTTCGTTCACCAACGATGCGAAGATCAGCGCACAAAACTACAGTGAATTGGCTCACCAACGCTTCAAGGAATCCTGGGCTGAACGAAACTCTTAAGAGATTCCAGGCACCAGGGCAGCAGCGAATACGAGTTGTAATACCGGCAGCACGAAGATAGAGCGGTGGAAGGAACCGCTGCAGCACGTTAGCGAGACATCAGCACAGGACAGCAGCTATTCTCAGCAACGACGAAGGAGATCAGCGAGTGAACGATAGCACATCGGCAGTGAATATCTATCAGTGAATCACTTATTATCAGAAATGGCGAGTGTTTTATGGTTGTGAGAGCTCTTTAAGGTGGTGATAGAAGTTCAATTTCAAAATGTAGAACAGCACCAAGAAAAGTGCTTTTCAAAGTATCGCGCAAAATCATCTAAATTATAGGCAATCGGTTTCCTGTGTTTATTTAGCCGAGGATCGAATTCACGTTGTGAATGGTGCGGCGCTTCATATAATTCGACACCATGTTACAAGTTCAGGTTAAATCGTGATATGCTATTCTCGCAAATATGATGCTTTGTGTTGCTTGTGGAACCTGCAATTTTGTGGATGCGTAAATTGTTGTCAGCGATGGAGTATTGGTAACTTGAATTCTCGGTAAGCATCACATTTATATCATGTCGTGTTCAAAGTCTTATGACGGTAGATATGTGCGTGCCTTTCGTTAACGCAATTGTGCCCTTTCAAATCATTTCGTTCTAATGCCTTGTGTACTTTATCCACGTGTTACCTAAAATAAATTCATGTAAATCTTCAAATTCTTTTATTCTCCATGTCTGGTATGCAGGTGTACGCAAGCATGAAGGACGATACTTTAAAATGTGCGGGGGTTGTGCGGGGGTTGAGAGTCCCTCAGCGTCTGGGAAGGGGGTCCTAAACCCACCCTCTTCTCGTATCGCAACATATATATAACATATATATAATATATATATACAATATTATATACCTATACGCATGCCAGAACCCAAATTTTTTCTCATAAACAAAGATAAATTTTAGTCATAGTCCACGAAATTCATTATGTATGTACTCTCATTTCAAGACGACATCGGATATTTAGAATTTTTGTAAAGTTTTGCCGTTAAATTTGCAATGAGGTAAACTTAAACGATGGTGGAAAAGGAAAAGCTAGTGTTTGTTTTTTGGGAGGCATTTTCTCTCGTACCAGACGGCTGACAAGGTTGCGTGAAATTGACGAGGTCATTTTTTCTGGAAATGTTAAAAAACATATAGCTTCTCAATGATGCAATAGCTTTCACCATCGGTGTTGACTCAATGTTTCATTATTAGACTCTTTATCCGACAAAATATTACAGAGCCTTGACGTGTTATGGATTATTGCAATCTTAAATCTTAAGAAGAAAGCAAACTTTTGGCAAAGCCATGCACACATTCATTTAAAAGGAAATATTTTATTGTACAAAAATATTTGCGAGTATTCTAACGTGGTCATAACGGTATCTTCCTCTCATGGCATGTCGAGATGCGATTTTTATCTTTTAAACTAAACACAGTCACGCATCAATGACATTCTGAGTTGGCAATTACTGAACATCTTGTGTCAGTAGGGTATCACCAACTCTCACCGAGTACCGTGAATGAGACGAAATCATCATCATTATCTGACTCATTGTTCCTTTTTTCATTTTGCACAATCATCTTTAATGACCGTGTGATGGCATTTTACAAAAACACCCTGAAATTCTATCACGAACGAAACTTATTCGCAATGTCCCCCATGCTGCTACACAAGTCACCAATGAAGAAGCAGAGACAAGCACACGAGACCACAGAGTACTCTGTCCACAGCCAGCAACCCGATGCAGCGCGTAAATCCACGTCAACGTGACATCTGGCGGACTCGTCACACTCGTTCGCTAGACTCTGTGCCTTCAATTACACGCACTACAAAGCTTCGTATTCTCTGAGACGAATTCGACATAGTCGGCCCTAAAGTCTGATTTCGCATTTTTACGTCCTGATATCCATTCTGAAACGTATATGATAAAGAGGCATAAAGTCGAAGTTAATGTTAGAGAATTCCAACAAATTGGTCCTGCCTAAAGTTCCGTAGCACGATATAAAATAAGTCTTTAACGTACTATGTAGTATCCTCTTCTCGTATCAGGCGCCCCAGTTTAATAGCAGGTTTCTGATTTGAATTTTACATGAGTTTGAAGGACATGTTCCCGTATCTACTAACCCAATGTTAAATTAGCTCACGAGGAAGTGCATAAATTCTAGCCTTAATCGTCAAAAAAGCATCCGTTATTTCTTTCTAAACTCAACGGTAACTTCTGTGAAATACGGGTCATTCGCTTGTTGCAAGAGGGTTTCCTTAGCTAATAACGATCTTGAAAGGAAAAAACAGAGTTCGAGGGTGGCTCATTCCTAGTTTAATATTCTCTGTAATTCCTGGTCGGCACCTCGAGGTTAGAAATTATTTTATAAAACTTGAGAGAGTAATCCAATTAGCGCTGGCATCGTTGTGCGTGTCGTAAAACTGTTAAACTGTGAGATAGTTTTCATTATATTCATTTTAATCTTTTTGCCTCCAACGGGTTTGAGAGCGCAGTGAAGAAAGCGAATGCGATTCGGTTCCGATGTATTAAATCCAGGCTAAGGGAAAGATCGTACAAAAATGCTTCTGAAAAACGAGAAACTGAAAAGGGCGCATTCTGCGCACCTAAAGAGACATATTAAGCAAATTATGTTCTACCTTCTACCGTCAGACCATGGAGAAAAACATTACCGGTCAGTGTGTTGCAATTAATGAGCAAATTATTTTTAAGTTCAGGGTACAAAGAGCATCTGGGAAGATGTGCGGATGTGAAAACTAAAAAACCGAATTAAACTTATAATCTCAATAAAGTAGATATTTTTCAATAAAATGTTACATGCAGCATATCTCAGTGTGAAATATTTCAAATAAAGTTGTCAACATTGGAATGAGCTTCAAAGCCTTTTTTCAGTGTTGCATAATTAATTTATTATTGTGTCTTACTTGTAACAAAATACAAATCGTGTTGAGCGACACATACATTAGGAGGAAATGTAGAGGTACGTTGAATTTTTCCCGTAAATTGAAATAAGTAATCTCGCTAGCTTCTGCTGTATTTAAGTTGGATGTTAGGAGCTAGAGCTCAGAATGTCACTCATTCATAGTGCAAGGTAAATAAACTTTTTCTGTTTTGGTCCTTTCACCATTTTGTCTAATTTGAACACTGTGCATTATCGCTAAATTGTTATCGTGGTTGTCCATTCGAGAATGTTTATTTTTTGGTTTCGCTCTGTTCGCATCTTACATTTTACATAAATCTGTGTTTCGGAAATATTCTTCATCTTGATATCATAACATTAAGGTAGAGTGTATCTTTCCAATAGTGGGATAATCATTGTGACATTTTTTTATCATTTTAAGGGAACCGTCTAGTCAGAATCAAGAAAATGGCCGTCCCGTTTTTTGTACGGTATCTAGATCTATGAAATTTTGCATACGTAGGTATTTTATAAAATGAATAAGGGTTATATTGGGCACTTTTTCCGTTTTCGCCGTAATTACGGAGATAACGAAAAAAATGTAATGAAAAAATGGGGTATATTCAAGCCACTTCTTCTCAAAAAGTAGTCATCGTAGAGAAATGATTTAGGTGTCATTGAATGCGGAAAGAGCTGCTGTATAAAGAGTCAGAGGATTATATTGAAATTCCCAATAAATTTTTTGTTATGGAATTAAAAAAAAAAATTGAAGTGTGGTTCATTTTTCCGTAGATTTTTTAATGTAACTGAAAATCTTCTGTGAATTTCAATATAATCCTCTGACTCTTTATGCAGCAACTCTTTGCGCATCTAGTGATACCAAAATCATTGCTCTACGATAACTACTTTTTGAGAAGAAGAAGCTTGAAAATTGACATTTGTATTGCTCAGAAAACGCGCTCTGGTGCCGCGACAGTTTTTTTTTTTGTTTGCAAGCTACATTTCTTGGAGAAATTGGTAGTGTTGACGTTTTGAATATCATTTTTGGAAGTTATTGTGGTTCCTTGAAGGAACCAGTTGCACAAGTGGTACCAAAAATGTCTAAAACGCACCAGAAGCATAAGCTGGGGCGTCCTCGGCATCCTCGTAGGCTCCTCTTATAGGATTTGGATGCGCCATGCAGAGCCAAACGCTTATATCACTACATTAGTACCGAGCAATCAACGTCAAATCCAGAAAAATCTTGATCTGATATCGAAAAAAAGCCATCTAAATCTGAATAAATCGTCGGTCTGCAACAACTAGATCAGCTAACGTGACATAACTACGCAAGCAGATCGGGCGAGCTACCAATCACCCTCCTTCCCCCTGAGGGAGGAAGGGGTGGAGGTACCGAGAACTCAACATGCCATATCTCAAAAATTTTGATCTGCTTGCAGATAAATGTATATCTAATTATGAACAAACCATCGGTCAGCAACAACTAACTCGGTTTATTTGGCACATGTGCACTAGCCTGCTGGGCGAGCTTCCCACACCCTCCTTCTTCCTCCCGAGGGAGTGAGGGGTGGAGTTACCGAAAATTCAACTTGCCAAATTTCAAAAGTCTTGATCTGCAAGCAGATAGATGCACACCTAATTATGAACAAACCTACAGTCGGCAGCAACCGACCAAGCTCACTTGGCACGTCTTCCCAAGCTGGCCGGGCGAGCTCCCCCCCCCCCCCCTCTTTCTTACTCCCGAGGGAGGGAGGGGTAGAGGTACCGAGAATTCAACATGCCAAATCTCAAAAGTGTTGACTTGCAAGGAGATAGATACATACCTAATTATGAACAAACTGACACTCAGCGCCAACGGGCTCAGCCAGCGTGGCATATCTGCACGAGCTGGCCGGGCGAGCTACCCTCCACCTATTGGAGGTAGGTTAAGTAAGACGAGACACTTGGAGTTTGTATAATCAGTACACACAGCAGGACACAGTTTACATCACGAAGGATAGCGGTGGAGTGGGCTCCAGCCAAGCCTGAGAACCATGAGCTCAGTTCTCTGCGCGGAGTACTGTCTAAACACATTCTAACACAAGAACACTGTAACATTATTAGTATCATACACATATATATTCAAGGTGCTACAATAAAGGTTTCAACACTCCTTCTCACATTGAATGTGTGTCAGATGAGACCATTCCTAACTTCGTTCTCAGCCTTGAGAACTTTTCTATGGGCAGGTTCTTGGTAAATATGTCGGCGAGCATTTCGTCGGTAGGGCAATACACTACTTCTATGTCTTTGTTACTTACAAGATCCCGTACATGGTGAAACTTAATATCAATGTGCTTGCTCCTCCCATGATATTTGGGATTGTTGGCAAGACAGATGGCTGACTGGTTGTCTTCGTTTATAACCATTGGTTCCACAGTACCAAATTTTAGATCACTGAGTAAGTGCTTCAACCAGACAGCCTCTTGAGCCGCACCGGCAAGAGCAACGTATTCGGCTTCTGTAGTTGAGAGGGCTACACAAGTTTGTTTATTAGATCTCCACGTAATTACCGAATTACTGAGGGTGAAACAGTAACCAGAGGTAGACTTTCGGTCATTTTTATCACCAGCCCAGTCAACATCTGAATAACCAATGCAAGTATCAGAACATTTGCTATACAAGAGACCTAGTTTTGAGGTGCCTCTCAGGTACCTGAATATTCTCTTAACACACATCCAATGCTGTTCAAGAGGTTTGGAGCTGTATTTAGCAACACTATTCACTGCGAATGCAATGTCAGGTCGAGTTCTGGTTGACAAATACAAAAGGCTACCTACAGCACTTTGAAAAGTAGCAGGGTCAAATTCGACATCATTTGGGGAGCATATCGGATTTACATTTACATCAGCGGGAGTTGCAACAGGTTTACAATTATCAAAGCCAAATTTCGACAACAGAGCCTCAGTGTAAGCAGTTTGATTTAAGGACACCGTCTAGGTAAAAAAAAAATTCCGTTATTTATAGATGGATTTCTCTGAAATTTTCACAGTAGGTGTGAAATGATCCAAATATCATTTGTTATCTCAACAAAATTTTTGTATCTGCACTGGATTTTTTTTTATTTTCGAAAAATATGATAAAATAAGGGTTTTTTTAAAATCCTACTACTTCTACAATTTTGAAGTTACAGAACCAGTACTTCGTTTTCAGATTGCTTAGAGGTCTATATAACCACTCGCAATAGGGAATTTCGATAACTTTTTTTTGTGGATTTTGGGAAAAAAGAAAAAAAAATGAACTTTTTTTCATTTTTTTTTTCATCTCATTTAATTTTTAAAATAATAAATTTATCAAAAAATGCTATTGCGAGAGGATACAACTTGCTGAGCCCTATCGAATGGTATATAAACCATTCTCGTAGCTCTAAAATTGTGGAAGTAGTAGCATTTGAGAAACCCATTATCAAGTTTCCCTAAAAACGAGTTTTTTCACAAAAAAAAATGGTTTTTCTTTTTATCTTTTGAACTACAGGGTTTTCTACAATGAACTCTTGAGCGTTTGTAGCTCTTTTCAAGCCCTTTCGATTGATATAATTTACATTGCTGTAGCTCTGTAACTATTAGAAAAAATATACAACAAAAGAGAATAGGTGTAATTCATGAAAACAATTAATTTTTTTATTTTTTCATTTTTTTTCAACCAAAATACGTTTTTTGTCAAGTCAACTCCTTTGTTTTATAGCTCTTTTAAAGCCCTTTGGATTGGTGTGCTCGCCATAGCTGTAGCTATGATACTGCAGCTGTTATCGAGCTATGAATGAAAGCTGCGGTATCATGGATACGGCAGGACAACTAAATTCTGAAATTGTCAAAAATTATGAAAAAAATGGTTATTCAGCGTTAGAATGTTTTGTTTGAATAATGGAAGCACTTTGAGTAGCCCATTAACGAACTATAATGCCATTCCCGCAGAGAAACGCTCAATTGACTCCCAATAATGAGGGGGGAGGGTTCAAGGTCACTCCACCCCCATCGCTTTCCCCCCCTCTGGTGGGCGCACTATTCGGAGTAGACGAAAATGAAAAGTACCAATGGAAGCGCAAGAAAATTCTCTATAAGATGCATATATAAGCAGAAAATCAACACATAACCTGATTTCTACCTTGACGGTGTCCTTAATGTTTCATAAAAAAAAACATTTTTCAAACTGTAAACAGTTGAGAATTTTTAATTTGGCGAACTATTTTCAATTCAATATCTATATCAGTAAAGGTTCATCAATTACTTAGGTGAAGATCATTCTACGAGACCATAAAAGTCATCAGGGAGCCGTAGCAACTGTAATAAAAACGAGAGAGCAAGAAAATCAACTTTAATCATATAACCATTTAAGGCATATATTCCAATAAAATCTAATTTCAAACGTTTCGGCAAAATGCCATTATCAGTGGTAAGGATTCTGAGGAGGTACGAACTGGAAATAAACTATTTTACAATGACGAATCTACAACCAAATTGAAAATTACGTCAATTGCAATTATCTATATATTATGGCTAATATTAATGAACTAAAAGTATTGTTTAAGACCAGCTCAAGTTTAAAAATGTACGATAACTCTAGAATGAGCATTTCTGTATTAAACTGCGGTTATACCAAAACCGAAAATTGATTAAACAGAAACCACGCTATTGCACTCGTCAAAATGTTCTTGGACGGTGGAAAATGGGTGTCTTGACAAAATTGAACCTATTCTGAAGCTTATACGAGAATGCTCGTAAGCTCAAGTGGGAAGAGTACGAGATGTACATTCAATGTACTCAGATGCACAGCGTGCTCAACTAAACCTATAAAAAAGAGTAGCTCGCATTCCGGCAGAAAGCTCATCTTCATAATTAAAAAACGATGATATTCTTAACTACAACTACAATTTAAAAATCCACACCAGTGCAATATTTAAAAAAAACACCAGCTATTTCTTTCTTTAAGCCTCTCAGACTGCGCACCGAAGCAAGGAAGTGAAGCATATGCACATTATGCAGTGCTATGGGCGGGGTCGATGTGGCCAACTGTTGCCATAAATCCATCGAGGAATAAACGAGGAATCAACATTATAAGTGAGGTATGATTTATCAAAGGTTCAAGGGCTAAGGGACACAGATTGAGTCGGTAAATATGTAGTAGCGTACATATTTACCGACTCAATCTATAATAACATCAGTGACAGCTGCAAATACACTTCAATCATGTAGGTAAGGTGACCTGGACCACATCATAAATTTGATGCCTTAAAGGACAGAAACTCGAAGTAACCCGGCGGATGACAGATAATACGTTATCATACACGAGAGCTATAGCCACGAACAGGACACCAAACACGGATGCAGAAAATTGGTCATAATCAACTTGCTCATACTCTAGAGGGTGAATTTGGTAATTGAGCATTCAGCGTCGTTATTAAACACTTCAATGCAGAAAAATTTATGACAAGGGTATCCGAATTTTTAATTTGATTACTGCACTTGGGAGTTTTGGGGCCAAACTCAATGCTTTGACGATTAAATTAATTTAATATCAAGAACTTCTCTTTCCTTACTATTATAGGACAAGTACGTAGTGAGATGGCAACACTCTCTGCACCGTGTCTGGAGCTAGACCGGCCAGAATTAAACAAGGGAAGCGATCTCCCTCTCTCTCTCTCTCTCTTGTAACGACGTCGTCCTACGACCTTTCTGATCGTGCACAACGGACATCTGATTACTACACATTAAGATCCTGTTTTCTGTTCAAACATTGATACAGATTTAAATCTATTTAACATAATGTAATCTTTTATTTCAACACGTAAAACTAGAACAATTTTCTAAGCTTGTGTAACGATATATTCAACAAAAGTTATACATATATATACGTAGAGAGGATAGGCGCGGCAACCGGCAGGTCGACGCTATGCTGCCCGAGACGCATAGGAAGGTGTGACGTACATACGTACATCAGGAGCTGGGAGGAGTAGGTATAGGGGGTAGAGGCTGGATTGAAAAGCTAGTGCGTTAAACTGCATACATAATAAGACGAGGGCAACTTGAATACATAGCACAAAAAATAGTGGGTTAAAAATTTAATTGCCTACGAGTTAGGAAATCAAGGGTTTCTGGGTTTATTTTAGAAATATATGCGTAGCAATATTGTGAAGTAAGGGACACATCAGTATAGTGATGTGACGCTTGAGGGTTAGCCAATCACGAAATGCCACGTCCCTTTCAGTTTTCGCGGGTGTAGCAAGGCGCACGGTGCGCATCTTTGTTCAAGGGAAGGTATAAATAATAGAAGGAGTAGGGTAACCGGTCTATTTGGCTGTGGCCTGGTGCTAGACAAGATGTAGGACAGCGAGTTCTTCGAGGGGGAGGTGAGATGTTATTCTTTGTTAGAAAAAGTTAAGGGAATCCTAATCTCATGCAGCTTATTAAATTTGTGTCTTAAAAAGATTGGAGTAATTCAAGTAGAGATGGTAGACAAATGTTTTTATTTCAATTGAAGTTGTTGTCTAGGTGGGGGGCGCAGTGATTTTCATTGTTAATATTGAAATTAGTTGTGTGGGTTTTCATTTTAGATTATTCTCTAATTGTTCACGTGTTTGGAGTTTCACTTTAATGTGAGGAATAAAAGAATTATTACATTATTTCTTAAAGGGAAATCAGAATATTCGTGTTCTTATTGAACTATTGAAGTGCAGGCTAAATGGTTTTCATTTAAACTTATTCTGAAACATAGTGCTTTGGGATTTGTTTTGTAAAGCGGGGTAGAATATTAACCCAAATTATTTCTCAGAGGGAATTAATGTGTATGGGATGCTTTAGAGTGAGTTAGTTAAAATTCATTGTGTGGAGAAAGACTAGATTGTCTATCAAGTAAAAGATGTGCAGAATTAATGAACTTCATTTTTTTAGTAAACATTCAGAGGGAAGATAAATGTCTTATGATTGTTTTGCGAATCAAAGGGGAGTGAAGTTAGTAGGGAATAAAGACTTAAATGAAACTAGTCACTTAATATGCTCCTTGTTCTCAGGAGGGGTCGGGTTTGTGTGTTCAGCGGCTTGGAATTCTCAACGATGTGGGCTAAGCAACTCCGGGTTGCAGCGCAACCTAACCAAAATGGCGCTCACCAAGCTGGGGCGTCATGGCCTACCGCAAATTCTTCACACTGTAAGGGAAGTCACACAAGAACGGAACGTAGCAGGTTGGCAGGCTACAAGAAACTTAGGAAGAGCTCGGGTTGTTCCATCGTAAAGCTTGGAACTACATGGTTAATTAAGAGGAACCATGGGAAATAGGCCATAGGTGACTCTTGCTTTTTCGCGCGCGCTGCGATCGCCTGGGATTGTGTAGGATATGTTTCTTGCTAGTGTGTTGTGTTGGCGTTACAAGGTGCGCGCGCCAGTAACTTTCGCTAATATTGTGTGTCGCAAATTTCTTTGCTTGCCGAGAATGCCTCATGCCAATCACGTGCTCATTAGTTAACTTGAAATAAAGTAATCAATAATGTTCCACTAACTGAGTCAGAGTGTTTCATTTTCCCATATTGAACTGAGGCATTGGTGTGGGTGAGCAGATCAGTAGTTACTTTCTCTATTTTTCCAACTGTTCTACCATTTCCTCTTTCTGTGTTTTCCGCTCTGTATTTTCATCTTTCCCCTCTTACTAAGGAGGTTTCGAGTCCTCCATTCGAACTAACACAGTGGAGGCGCCTGATCAGCGCCGTGCGCAACACTGTGCCTTAGTTTCGTGACACTTGAGAAGCGGGAAAGGAAATGTCTTTTTTTTATTTTTAATAAAAATAAAATACTGTCACGAGAAAAGGAGCCCTCCTCCTTGTTAACATGTCATTAACAAGAAGATCAGGTTCTCGGAATGGAGGGCTTGGCATACCTCCCTGAAATCAAACAATGCACAAAATACGGTAAACAAAATACACGAATAATTGCTAAAAAAAACGTTACATCTACTGAAACAAAAGGGTACTCACCAATTGTAGAAACCCACTTACATCGACGCGTTTCTGTGCGCATCTGAATTGCTGGAAGGCCTATTACGAGGGGATGTATTAATACTGCAGAGGTTATCGGAGAGATTTTATGCTCACGGCAAACACATGACACCCTGAACAAACTACCCTTCTCAAGATCCTAACACGACTGCCAGAATTACAAAAAAAATTCGAGTGTCATAGGCTCTTGATAACACTACCCTAATAATACGGGTTGGCCAACCCTCTGCGCATCAATTAAATTAAGACACATGACAAGATGCAACCTATTTTTTAATAACGTTTCCAACAGCACAAAGCACGATCATAGCTTCAGATCACATGCGTATTCTCAGGCACCGCTACAGTTCCGATTCCCTGAATTATTCACAGTTCAGTTCAGCATCTTTTGATGATTGTATGACAGCGTCTCGTAACTTTTCTTCAAGTTGAAATTGACTGGTAAGAACTGCCAAGAGAGGAGTAAAAAGAGACCGCCCTCCTGCAAAGATACAAACATTTAACCCATTACTATGATTGCAAAAATGTGTTCATTTAAACATTTAGTGTTAACTTTGAATGACAGTACTTTACATCACATATTTTTTTTTGAACAGCATATCTTGTACAACTAGAAATAACTTCTCACCCGCCCAACGACGTCTACACTTTATTTTCTGATTCTAATGTCTCGACCCCGATGGTCGTGCGTGAGACTTCTCTTCTCTGAAAAATGGAAAGTGTTTACATTAAATTCTAACCAGTACAATTACACTGTGAAGCAGGCTATATGTTTTCCACGTATTTTTACAGAGTGTATTTTTTTTTCTTTTAGTGAACACTTCGTACTAACGCACCTTGTCGGACGGCTCGCCTAAACTCACTAACTCTTTGGTCTTGTGTGCTGTGAGGGCTGCCCTCTTTCATTTGTGAACGCCTACAATTTCTCTGATTGGCGGTTCTCCACTTCTAAAATCTTTCCAAGAGTACTCTGACTATTACATGGGCTGTAAGCCCTCTGATGAGAACGTATAGCCGACTCCGCCCTCTTTCAGGAACACTAGCGATCTTTTCCCATGAAATTCTGCTCTAAATTTTTCCACTATGTTTTTCTAATGCCTGGTTGGTTCGTATCCTGCTGTGTCAACAATCTTGCTGCTTCGAGTGTCGCTCGTCCCCAACCCTCAAGCTTGAGTACTCTATAAATCCTTGTCACCCTTGTGGTTGACTGTTGGGGCGCCTATGCCTCTCCAAAAGGTCTTAGCTAATCATAACAAGTTCATGTTTCTCACGTCTTCAACACAGGACCTCTTTGTGTGGCCATAAGTTCTCCCCGTCGAATGTGGTTTAAGGAAACAGACTCTCTTGTCCAGGAAAGGCTTACACACAAAATTCCTTCCAAGCACAACACCAACACAAAATGTAGCACACAACTCCAGCACATGTGAAAACAAGCCACCAGGCACACATGTTAAGCGATCAGTCACACATGTTAAGCGACACGCTTGTGCTGTTGGAATACGCAATTACTACAATATCCTAAAAATTTACAAAACACAAGAGCACAAATCAGTTAACACAAAAAAAGGACACAAATCAGTTAAAATTTCCCAAAATTAAATGTTTCTCAACAATACAATAATTGGTGAGACTAAATATCAAAGTGAATTTTTTATCTCAAACTCGACATCTGGCTTCTTCAAGGGGTGAATCTTCATTTGAATGTCGCTTGGACTCGTGTTAAGGTTGAGGAAGGGACTGAATGAAAAGTTTGGTTAGGCCATAGGCAGATAAAGCGTCCTCCTGTCTTATGCTAACATAATTATTTTTTTAATACTATTAAAACTGACGATCTCTACAGAGCTTTTTGCGATGATGCATAACTGTTTGGATGCTTTAAACATAAACTTGAAAATTTAAAAAAGTACGGGAGGGGCGAAGTAACGCTGGTGGGAAAGTACAATTAACAATGCGGCTTCAAAATACAACCTAAAACTCTGAATCCATTTGAAATTAAGAAAAGACTAAATGCATTCTTATTGATTTTTCATCAACTGGATTATTCTTGTCACGCATGAATTTTCGTTTGAGGATTTTGAATTTGTTCTAGGAATCAGAGAAATACTGACCTAGATGGTATTCCGAAATGTCTGAATACTCTACCGCTTTCAATACCTCTGTGTAATTTGAATGATGCCAATAACTTTTTTTTCTAAATTTTGTTCGTGCTTCGGAATGATTTCGAATATTTTAGTGCAATGCATGGAAATATGAATTGTAAGATGTGTTTCATGAGTCTTCGATTACTGTGTTACATGCTCTATACTTATATGACTGAAAATGATAAGAGTGAATGATTGCACCGGTAGTACAGCTGCGGGGCAGTGCATTTATTAATATAACGTAACAGTAATACAGTCCAGTAACCCAGAAAATTCATATAAAGTACAGTAACCCAGCAAATAAAACAAGAGTACATTGGAGTTAATCTCGAAGATTGAGCGCTTAGTACGTCTTTAAACAAAAAATATAAGATGTACAAAATATGTCACGGGTGAACTTAGTGGCAGCAAGGCGTTTTCCTTCCAATTTTATACGTAAGTACAGCTAGTACGACCAACTGATGTGATCGAGCACATGTAAAAATATAGTGTCAAAATGGTTTCTCTATTTCTTATATCTACATTTGTACTTTGTTACAAGTGCAACTCATGAACGGCCTTGAATGTTCGTTTAGTCAACAATCTACACAATGACGCGAAATAAGCCACAAGGTTTTCTTTGGCACATGGCCACAAAGACATTAAATTTAAAAATAACAATTACAAATAATTTATATAGGTTATGTTCTTAATTCGCTACTTGTTAAGTTCGTGAGACAACTACCTCGATTTCAAACAGCGAAATTACACTTCATCATTCCAATCAATGTGTTTCCTAGCTCTTTCATGCCAGCATCTCAACACTTAGTGTTTTCTCGACGGGGAATAAAGCTTCGATACAACACTTTGCTTCGCTGTTTTTGCAGCGGTTGTCTTGTAATTTCACTGTTGCTTGTCTTTTGCCGGTTGTGTGAGACACTATAATATTTCATGTTTAAGAATGTTTCGATAGTGGGAGCACTTTAGATGACATAAAGTTTGAAGTTCTATAAATTTTTACCAAACCAACAATTTAATTCGCGAATCGGCTTTCGAATAATACTGAACTAGGTGAATGTTTTTTGTATGCTTAGGAAACCAAAAAAGAGGTCAGCTTTTGCGTGAATACTCTGCCAAAGTTTCGAACTTTCGTTAGTTATTGTAACTTTGTTTTTGAAGCATTCAAAAGCACGTTGTAGGTGCTCATATCGTTTTAAAATTTTCGATTTCTCCAAAGGAATCATAAGCTGGAGCGTTAAACTCTAAGTTGGAAAACTCATTGAGACCTTTCTTTGTAACGTGAATACTCCATCAGTTCCATTTTTATACGAGCCATGCCAGACTATAACACCATATTGCATAGAAGCACGAATCCTAAGTGTTGAAGTTTTCTTCTGCTCCATTTCCTATATGACCGTGTTTCGTAAACTTCTATTATGAAAATAAAGCTCGTCACAAAACATTTTGTTTCTCGATCAACGAACTTATCAATATCGAGTTCCTTCATGGAGCCAGGAAGACTTGCTCGAGCCAATGTAATTGATTAAATCAGCAGCCAAACGAGCAGAACTCGTCTGCAGCATTGCCACGAGCCTCGTGCAACGTCAGCACCTCGGCGCAGGGGATAGAAAACTCATGAATACATTATGTTCCTCCCAAGATAATATTGCTTCTTTCTTTCTGGAGGTTACGTGCTGTATCAGCTCGGTTATATCAGCTCTTCTTATGCACAATAAAGCGTGCGAGCGTCAGCATTCAGCTCGTCGAGAAGCTGATGCCATGAAAAATGATTTTGGGTGTTTTATCCTGAGAGAGTTATGAAATACTGCTAAAATGGCCTATGCAGTTTTGGTAGTTTTTTATTATCAGGATTTTAATATAAGAGCATTTGAACTGCACGTTAAGGCTGTATTACATTCCCGATAGTTTCTCGTGCTATTTATTGGCTAATTAACGTATACATTAAGAACCAGAAAACATGGGGAAATGTTTTATAGAGTTAACAAGGCAACGGCTCCACAAATGACAAGAAATTATCAGTATCTCTTTGTTTTCATTTGTTAGATATCAGTTCTACCCAAATGCCAAGCGGATGAAAATGACGCCAATACAAAAATCGCAGAACATTCCCGAAATATTATTTGAGCCTTTTATTTCATTTTTCAAAGGCTATCTCCAAAATTATGAGATTTTAAAGTGAAGGACCATAGCAATACACCAAGACAAAATTGAATGAAAACATTTCTGAAAATATATTACACAAGTACAATAACTGGTTCCCACCAACATGTACTATGCCGCTTGCGTGTGCTATTCGTCTGCCTCTAGCATGGTCAATAATGCTAGCTGTTTTTTTTATCGCTTACGTTTGCCTGTATTCGCCTGCCTCTATTATTATAGCATGGTCACGACTGAGAACTGATACGCTAACTCTCTACTCATGCCGAATAAGTGAAGAATCTTCCCCTCATCATAGTTACTTCATTAGTTCGTACGATAGACGCTGCAGTTTGATCACGGATAACGACATAACTTACACTTGAAGAGCCGTGCCGTTGCCGTTACAGCAAGGAATTTCTACTGCTTAGATGGAAACCTTTTTGTCCGTACTTGTCTTACGTGTTAAACTTCAGCTCACGAAAGTGAACGTAAGAAGTTAGATTTTGATTTCTCATTTAACAGAATTATTCTAAACTATAATGAAATCATTCTAATCGCTAACGATGTATACAAACAAGTTTTAAGATGCAATTTTAAGCACATCTCATCTTACAATAAATACATCGGCGAACTCTGGGCTATCCTGGAATATCTTAATATATTTTTTGTCGACAACGATGAATCACCAATCATTTTAGCCACAATGAATTAAAAGCATATGTATTATGAAAGATTAAAAAACTAATTCTTACTATAATTCGCACATTCAAAGTTTTTGAAGTCAGACTTACATTCCAATTCTTCAGGGTCATGTAAAAGCTGAAAAACTCCCAAAAATGCTCGTTCGAGTCGCCGTTGCGGTGTATCAAAAGTGAAAGGGAAGGTTCGAAACGGAGAGAGAATTGCTACCGTTTCCCTGAAAAGGAGCGGCATTGGACCAATTTTTGAGCCAAAATGGACCTCGTTACGTTCCTTACTGACAGTGATTGATCTATTACCTTAGACAGAGCCGGCAACTGAGAAAGAGTCATCAAAGGTGGTGTGGTTTGCTAAATAACTGTGTTTGTGTCTTCTGATGAAACATCGCTGCCCTCGAACGCTAGCGAAATCTGATTGAGTCTTGTGTTACATTTATGGTGGTGAAATACTTCTATTGTAGTTTAGTGTCCTAAATTTAAAGTTGAAGTAGATCAGCGATTGAATTAAGACTGTGGTTCTCTCATTCGTAGTGAAGCGTGTAAAGTATCTTGTAGCATCGAGTTTCAGTGTTTAGACCTAGAAGGTAATAGTTTGACTACCCTGCATGGATCTTTTAATTGAGTAGTTGTTTTTGCATAATGCTCCTTGAGTTCACATTGAACAAAATTTCATATTAATCCTTGAATGACTTCATTTTCGAACTCGTATCACCGTCACCACAACTAATGTCATTACACTGGCTCTGGCATTAGATTGTCACTGACATCAGAATGAGGAAAGAACTGATACTCGACTGTGAACTTCAAACAATTCATAGATGACAACAAATTAACAAGGAAATACAATATACCAAGGTAGTTTCTTAACGAAAGCTGCATAGTCATTTGGGATTCTAAAGGGTTAAATCACTTGGGCACTGCAAAAGAAACAACATTTTTTAAAAGTCATTTTTACTGTCCAATGCTGTGGAGATATTTTAGCTGGTCGCACTGTCACCTTTTTAAGTGATATGCCATTAGAAAATAAAAATGTTTTCAGCCCACCCACTTTCAAAATTTTTATTAGAAGCAGTGAAACTCATCTGAATTAGTCAAGAGAATAAGATTTTTGAATCGATGAGAGGACGGAGATTGCTGAACGAAGAGCCATACAGTCGTTAATTACTCGTTTTCTATTGTACTGCACTATCATAGTGCGTCTCGTGAGTTCTTTACTTCTCGAAAAAAGAGCTAGTGAACAACAAGGCCCACGTTACGAAAATTATCTTTACGAGGGAGGAATTTCACGCCTAGAAAAATTCTTTTGAAATGAGAGAAATTCATTTCTTCAGGTGGTTGTCAGAGAGATGCATGTTCCAAGAAATCAAACGGTTGCTGCTGCTGATTTGGGTCGTTCTTTCTCAATAGACCTCGAAAGAAGGTGTGTGACTTTAGAGCTGCAGTGCATTCTTGCTAGGGTCTTTTGAATTTTTCTAGGTTTTTACCTTTTTAAGATAGTGAGACAATTTTTTTACAAAATATAGCAAACGAGTGCAAACATGTTACATTAGTCAACCTGTAATATGAATTCTACTTACGTTTGACACGTTAAAATATTAAAAAGAATTATGCCTAGAAACTCATAGCAGTTCCAATTGTATTCTTCATCACATATTAAGTGTCAGAAAACGCAGCGTCGGTTCGTGTCGGTTGACAAAACTTCAAGTAAATGAAGTGTCGAATCACACCTAAATGAGGGTAAAAAGAAATTTGAGGTATCTTTTGTAGCCAGTGTGCGAAGTAACTAACTCGGTGCGATGATAGAGAAGAACTACAAATTTGAACCAAAACTTAAACCCAAACGCGGGGTTTTTACTGAGAGTCTCGGAGCGTTGTACAGTTTAATGTGGGTTTCATCTCAAAACCTCAATCAACGTCTAGTTCATTTTAATACAGAAATATTCCTTTGAAATTAATCGTGGGTGTCCCAATACTAACAAATCCTCTGTGCTATTTTTCAAATCTCAGGATTCCCCAAAAAAACTTGAAATAGTTTTTTTGAATTGTAAATTGATCCCTAACGTTGAATATCTTCATTTCTACATTAAGCGTAACTTTATTCCAATGTCGTAGTTTTTGAACATGTTTTTCTCGCATGTTAGTACGACTAAGGTACTTGAACATGCGTAGATTATGAAGTACAAATTTCCATGCTTTGGAACACATTCGTTGTGGTTAGAGAAACCTTAACTAACAAACTGAATTTAAGCTGCAGAACGCTGCCAGTTCCCACTTCACATGCCGTCAGCTGTTCAGGATCTATCTAAAATATTTTAACATGCTCCTTTCACGCTTCTTCCTTTTCGAAAATAAAAACATCATGTTTTCCCCATCCCCTTTCAGGAAAATGTTGAAAACTCTTCGAAAAAAATTTGAGGGGAGAATTTTCACGAATAAGCAGAATTCCTAATTAGCTCCTCCTCTAGAAAAGACCTTATGGGAGCACTTATTTCCTCACACCTGAAGTACAAGCCAGAAATAAGTTCTTCAAAACATTCAAGGCTGCTCCAGGCTGGATGGCAGAGCAGTGGCAAAGAGAAACACCAGAACGGAAGGATTTTCTGGTGTCGATAGCGGAAACCGATGCGGACGGGCTGTTGATCTTTCCCCTCTGCCGAGACACGTTGACTTTAGTCAGCCTGCCAAGATGCTCGATAAAAATGGACGACATTTGTGTAAGAAAATACTCACAGTAGTATTATCGGCCACAAAACTCTGTCTGCGCAACATCCTGTCTGTCTGTCGCATTACACTATCTTAACTTGATTCTTCCTTTAAATGCGAGTTAGTGTTCATTTTGGGGCTTAAGTGTTTACGAAACAAAAATTTCATCTTCAAAATCCATATATTTAAGTGGTGATACTCATCCAAGTACAGTGACTTAAAATTATCCCGTTGTCCGACACAATTTCAAACGTAAATATGAAATCTCACAGAGTATTCGCAAGTCTTGCACACTGAGAAAGTTCGGTTTGATTGCCGTAACATCTTGAAAATAGAAAAATCTCTTCAACACAATCAGCGGTGAATTATTTCTTTTCTCATAAATTGGGGATTTGCTCATTTGTAGAATTATAGAAACTGAGGTTAAGGGCAATATTCTAATTTGTATCTTCGATCAATTCTGCTAGGCGGTGCAGTGTCTCCAACGACCTCCAAAAAGATTCGAATAGGGATCATTAAATAGAGGGTGTTGATACAAAAAAACATTTCCGCTTTTGAACAGTCATAAGAATTATAATTCGAGCCTACAAAACGATTTGTAAAAAAAGTAAAAGAAATGCTTATAATGATAAATTTCCTTGCTTTTTGATAAAACTAAATGTTTCAAAGGTCCGATTAAATATTCAAATTAAAGCCTACGGTATCGATATTAGATTCGAGTCACAACTAATCCTGTACTCCGTACCAAGATGCCCAAAGGAATTTCGGCGCATTCAACTTGACTCGTATTTACATTAATGTAAATACGAGTCAAGTTGAATGCGCCGAAATGAAAACAGAAGTTTGAGATAGGCAGCGATAATTATCGCTGCCTATGACCTTCAAAATTATTCTCAAACTTCTATTATGTCCTGAAGAACTTTTCAGGCACTCAAGGCTAAAACTTATATCCCCATTTTGAGTAGCTTAGTCAAAAATTCAATTATGTCATCCGTTAAGGATATGTGACATTAAATTCGTCCAGAAATTCAGCCATGTAGATGAGAAAGTACGTTTTCTATGCCCATGCAAAATGTGAATATATTTTATTTGAAGTGCCCAAAAATCCCATGGGACATCTTGGTCTGTCGTTCGGAATCGGTTGTGACTCGAGCCCTGATAGTTATAAGTGCTCAAGGCCACCAGTTCGAGCACTTACCAAAACTTTTATGGAATTTAGTTCAACCAAAATGTGTACTTAATCATCAAATTAAATTTCACCATACTTTTACATTGAAATGTCAAATCATGAAAACAATGTTTCCCACAAAGTCAAAGTCAAATCATGAAAACAATGTTTCCCACAAAGTCAATGTCAAATCATGAAAACAATGTTTCCCACAAAGTCAAAGTCAAATCATGAAAACAATGTTTCCCACAAAGTCAAAGTCAAATCATGAAAACAATGTTTCCCACAAAGTCTAAAACATACGTACATATTTTAATATCTTGGGCTTTTTAAAAACGATTTCCTTGTACCTTGAGCCCCTCTTAACTCTTTTCTAGTGCGGATGCCTTTCACGCAGCTAAAAAAATTCCTTTGCGTATGTTTAATGTACTAAAGGATAATTTTTTCGTGACGATACCTCTCGAGTAGAAAGCTCTTCCAATGTTTAAAAACTAGTGACAAAGCACGTGTTATTTTCCATGAAAAAATTCTGGAAATTGATGAGTATCCCTTTCTTTTATATACCTGCATAATGCAACAGTTTTCAACTTCAGTTTACTTACTAATAACAGTAAGAGTAATAGGTAAAGACAAGATCAATATCTCTCAAGTACAATGAATTGATACCACTAGGTGGTAGGATGCTGATAAAGGAAATAGACGATTACCAATTCCCTAAGCTCCCAAGCATTAATGTACGAAAATCGGACGGCAGGATAAGTGTCTCGGCTTGGAGCTCCTTTTGTGTGAACTTGTACAACTTTTGCTACAAAAGTTTTACCCCAAAGAAATCATATGATTAATTACACTCGGCAAGTCACTCGGACTATTTCTCCATACATACGAGAACCTTAAATTTCACTGAAGGCATCTTAGAAATTTCCCCCAACAATAAACATTGTAACTGACGGCCATCCCCTGTCGATCTAACGACAATTCACTCCTCTCACGAAAAGACTCTCAGCTGAAGGACTCTTCGTTTTTCGACCTCATTAGGCCGTTCATCATCGACGACTTAGAAGTGGGATGAAAATCTCGAGGAAAACATTTCATCAGACTGGATTCATTTTTAGCTCCAGAGAAACAATTCACGATGTATAAGCGTAGAACAATATTCGAAAGTCTTCGGAATGAGAGCTTGGAAAGGTTTACTGGGCCGGTATACTCGTTATTTAGGTGACTTTACTGAGCCTTTGCGAAACCTTAAAAGTTCTCATAGCTCTTTCTACATAACTTTGAGGCCTAAAAACATTGATATGTTTCTTTCCCTATTTTGTGAGGAGTTCATTTCGCTTGATTTATTTCCATTTTGTAATTTACAGTTGGAAATACATTTTGAAAGTAAGAAAAAAGTTTGATCGAACCAGAAATTTGATTTTTAATTTACACCCATGTAGAATTTTAACAGGTAGCATCTCGTGATTACTGAAGTAAAGGGATATTGAGGATAAAATTTCTAAATACAGCATTCCCCTTACATTAAATGAAGAGTTCGACAATTGACAAAAACCTGACAAACGGCGTGCATTAAATCGAGCGCGAATTCCTCGCTGCCAAACATCATCCTAAAAATAGATGAAATCGCTACAGAATCAGAAAGAGAAAGCGCGACTCAAAGCTTTCATAGTAAAATAATATTGTTTGACAGTTGAAGCTTAATCGTAAAGTTTCATCTCAAGCTTTGAATCACTTTTGTAGTATTGCCACACCTCTTCCATCTGCTGAATGACAAGTGTGGCTCCGTAAGTAGATATTATCAACATATTGATGCGCATCGATGAATAAATTTCAAAATATCGGTCCTTGCCGAAACTGAAAAATTACCACTGGCGACATCGGTCCAGTATTTAATTAAAATTGTTTGGTTTCAAGGGATCAAGAGGCCGAAAACAAGCTTTTGATTCGTGATGCAATTTTTATTCTTTTTTTCTTATTTTGAAACGAAATAAATCGTATGCAAGGGAATACTCTTTGGTGTCCAATTCACAATTCATTTCCCGATGTGCTGAATGGTACTTTCAACTGAACAAAACAGATGATATACAAAACCAAAAAATTAAAATTGTTGTATCTCATATCAAAGTCTGCAGCCCTTGGCTGCCCTAATATTGAAATGAAATAAATATAGCTTAGATTTAACATTTTTGCTTCTACATTGGTTTTGTACCATAACTAAACCATCCCTATGGCTACTTGTATTTCAGTAGACTTTTTAATGTAACTTTCCAACCCTAAACGTGTTCTCGGAACTGTTGACGGTGTTTTCGAAGATAATAATTATTGATTCACTAACAAGGTACACTGTTCACCGAAGGACACATAAAAATCCAACAGTTCTGCTGAAAAGTTTGTTATGTTTAACCACAGACTACAATCACTCAATACAATAATAAATCCCTTAGCGATTCTCATGCGTACGTGATAGGCATATTTAGTCTTGGCATATTTAGGTCGGTGTGCGCTCAAGACCTATTATTTGCCGCCATTCCACGAAAGAGTACGCACGAAAGGGGCTAGTTATTTGGTAAGGAATAAATGTTTCCTGCTAGTTTTTCATGGCCAACTTTATATTGTGCAATAATTCCTGAAGTGATTTAATTGATATGAAAGGTTTTAATATCTTCGTTGAATGTGTTCATTTTCTTATTAAGAAGCATATTTTGTGAAATGGCATTGCATAATTAAAATTTGTTTTTAGTGCTAGATCTTAAGTCGCCGTGCTGTATTGTAACAGGAACTGTTTAGATACGCCTGAGCGTTTTCGACTACCCTTGAGCACCCATAAAACCCCGAAATTCTATACATTACCAATATCGCAACGGATTTCTAATTCTAATGCATGGACTTACTACTGAGCAGTACAAGACGTTTTCTGTGTGGATACGACAGTGAAGGTCAGGGTTAAAAACTCGATAACGCCAAAATGTCTTGTCTAATCTCAGATCAATAAAAAACATCAGCCATCAATCAGTTAGATGAAACAAACAGGAGTAATACGTTCCTCGATAATGTATTAACACATCCTAAGCCGCGAAGTTTTGGGAAAATTAAAATAGTCTGCCAAGGAGGAGAGATTACATTCATTTTTTGGAATAGAGTTTTAAGTTTGCGAGGCGATTAGATTTCTGTTATTTGATTCAGAAAATAAAAAATTGTGATCAAAGTCATCATTATTTCAACAGTATCTGTTGAATTACGGAATTCAATTTCCCTGAAAAATTTCTTCAATAAAATTGACTTGTTTTTAAGCAAGAAATCTTAAATGATTAACTCGTTATACGAAAAGATGGATACTAACTACTTTCGAATCGTGAACCAATTCCCTGTAAAATGCAAACAAAAAGCTTAATTGTCTTTGTGTTTTATGGTCACATTCATCATTGTCTATTTTCTGACATTACTGATACATCGTAGACTCTCATTTGTTATGGACTCTCATTGTTATATAGACTCTCATTTGTTACTGATACATCATATCTGTAGGAACTGTAAAAGTCTTACGACGTCTGAAATAACCTCATGTTCTGAGATTTTTTTAAATAAAATGATTAACCAGTTTTTTTTGTTCACGTTCCATAAACCACTGGTTCTAAAAATGTTCTCTAAATTAAAAATTGTTTTATAAATTTAAAACTAGCTTTTTTGAAAGAAGAAGCTCCCAGGTAAACACTTTTCAATTCCTTCCTCCTATACAATATGTCTCAAAAAATGTACTCATCGCTTGACTGATACATTTCTAATTTTAGTTTCAGGTGCAACTTAGTCTACCCATATGACGTTTAATTTCGTTAAATTTAATTGTTTTCCACTGATTTAACTCATTAGGTTCGTGTCTTTGCAAATAAACAAATCAACACAAAAAACATGAGTACTGAGCAGGTAAAGGGAGAGTGCATTTTTAGGGGGAAACCCTGTATATAAGAATCATAATCATG
This sequence comes from Morinoia aosen, assembly GCA_030386875.1. Classification (NCBI taxonomy): domain Eukaryota; kingdom Metazoa; phylum Arthropoda; class Malacostraca; order Amphipoda; family Talitridae; genus Morinoia; species Morinoia aosen. The sequence goes on along the minus strand of CM059557.1, from coordinate 18,353,991 downwards.
TGTTCAATATTTTAATGAAAATGTTTGATAATTCTGATGAAAACTAGTTCTACAATACAGCTTCAATCAAAAACGAACGAAGTCAATCTCGGTAATAGCTTCTCAACCTCTCAAGAAGCGCAGATAGATTGCGAAAAATATTTCATTTTTAGATTTCCGTTTCACGCTCATTTTTTCAAGGATCAAAGCGCTTGAAATTCCTCTGTGCCAAAGCGGAATGCAACATCCTCGAATTTTCGCTATCTCTTTTGTATTTTTTAATGCAGTCAAACGAGGTAATCCTTCTGAGTCAGTCGGCATTTCACTCCGTAAAAAATGCGGCGAAGAGATTTTTCGAATTGGTATTCTGCAAAACGAGCTCAAGGAAAGATTCTCGTCGTCGATTTTAGTGGTGAGTCATCGTTTTACATGTCCACTGAAAAATTTTCGTATTTCTGAACAACGTATTCATTTAGATTGAAAATGCGAGGTCTGGTTAGGAAATATTCATTTTTGAGGAGCAATTGTAAAGACTAAGAGAGGAAACACAGCAATAGGAATACACTTGGTTTTAATGAGAAGTCATCGAGCTACGATCGATGGAAATTTCAACTTGTGACTGGTAAATTGCCTTCTGATTATAAACTGTGATGAAATGAGTTCAGGAGAGGTTCTTGGAATATCAATACTAATTCGCTTTGATCATGTGGTCTAGATAACATATCGACTGTATGTCTAAATAATGGATCGTACGCTTCAATTATTTCCGCCAATTTTAACATAGTAACACTCAATCGATAAATTTAGAAAAAATAATCGGCGAATGATTCATTTTTTCGGAACCATGCTTTCCGAAAATGAATGCAATCATCTCATGAAGAGGCAACTAATTACCTATTGCCTCTGGTAATCATATTAAAGGATAAAATATATAATCTACCTAACAGCGAACATCTTCACTGGAGATTAACCGTCAAACCATGTGAGCACGCGGGCGCAACATGCCCCATGTCTGGACAATAATACCACATTAAACCTTAAAATACACCAGTAAGTTGATGCAACGTGCAATACAGAAACAGAAATTTAACTCTGACAGCTATTAAAATGTTCTTCTTTAGAATCACTGTCTCGTTTTAGAACTTCTGCTGGTACATTTTTCCCGCCCTGTCATTTTCTAGGATTTAAATAGATACGTTTACAAATCAAACATAATGGTGTCTACGCACAAACATCGCGATTGTACTTGGAACCAAATGAATGACTGGTTTTGTTGGAAAAAAAAACTTTTTTAGCGTGTGGGATAATACTTTTCATTTATGAGAATTTCAGCCGCCGTTACTTGAAATTATTTGACACGTTCAAACAAAATGATAGAAATTCCTCCACTGTTGAAGTACGAGAGGAAACAAATAAAGAAGTGTTAAATCGGACTAAACGGTTATTCTGTCTTGGTTATGATTAGCCTCACTAAAATGAAGATGAGCAATATTTCAATACAGCGATGAATACGATCTGAACGATAATATCTTACAAAAAGACCATTATTGCAGGTATGAACTTTTTTTGAGGGCTTGTACTTAATTACGAAGAGCTGGTGTTCAGAATAGCTTCTTAGGAAACTTTTGTAGTGTTGGTACTGTAGTTCTTTTCATAATCATTTCTAATTGTTCATTGGCCGAAAAGTGATTTTGCTCCTACGATGTCAACATCACAATATACATCAGTTTCTAATTCATTACATCTTAGTTTATGTTAACAACATTTCCTTTGAAAATCGCTTGGCATAGATCTAAAAAGTTTAATGACAGTTGGTAATTAGTTTGTTACATGTATTTTTGGGAAAATTATCAAGAAGTTATGTCTTCATGCCATTTTTTTTTCCCCTTACATGCTTTTAAATATTAATTCATCAGAGAAACGAACGTAGATATTTCTCTCACTACCAAAATGAAGAACTGCTTGTTAATCCTTCATGGCACACACTCAAAGGCTCATCTTACTTTCCTGTCTTTACTTTTATTGGACATTCAGCATAGGCCAGAGGGTATGAACAGTGCAAGAGCTTGGTAAACGTCTCTTTATGACAGTGACCTTTTTTTATTTCCCAAAATTAACGTGGTTTCACACCTCATGATTACGACCGAGTACGGCGATGTTCTTTTTTACTTTAAAAGGGCCTGCTTAAGTAAAAAAAAAACACTACCAAGTTCAAACCCAACTCGGCAGCGTCTCATTTTTTTATTGAAGGCGAAATTTTCTAAAGGCAGTTCGATCGTCGCTTCGCACAGTGCTTTTCATCGTTACTCGTCAGTTCTTCGGTGGAGCTTTGAATGTGATAATATACCGCAGTGCTTGGACGCCTTCAGGAAAGAGGGGAAATCTTCATAAATACAAAATAAAGGAATACAATGACTTACAACACTTACGTATCTTAAACACTTTCGCTTGATTTTTTAGCAGTCCCCTTCGCGTTCCGCTCATAAGCGTAAGATTGTCATCGACATCTCAGGGAATTTTCTCCGTCAAATTCTTCACGATAAACTTTACTTTAACTTATAAAATAGAAGCAGTGAAACAAGACAGTAGAATGGTTGAGCGGAGAACAGAAAAATAAACTTGAGTGTGCGCCCCCCCCAGATAAGGATTTATGCTATTATTAGCCGTGAAGATATCAGAAATCAGGGTATCAAACGAGCATGCACTCACCGTCCTACGACCTGCAGAAGAATATCCGAGCGAAAATTGTAATGATCCTGTCGACTTGTTTGAACGATTGACTAAAATTTTCAACTTAGAGTGAATCAGTGTAGTGGCAATGAGGGGTTGTACCTGCAACATATTCTTTTTTTTAATTTACTGCAAATCTACAATTTTGTAAGATATGATATAAATATTATGTCATTTTGATATCATTCAACGAAGACGAATTTTATTGCCCGACCTTGCAAAGCCCAATTGAGAAGTAAATTAAATGCAAGGAAATAGGATGAATTATTCGCGGCAAAATTAGAAGTGATGGTAAAATAAAAAAATTGCGTTCGAACTAATATATTCTAAAACTTTTCTCATATTCTCTCTCAGGTTTTACTCGCCTGAAATGCGCAATGAAATATTCATTGGCCTTATAAATTTTGCGGGAATTTTAGACGGAGTCGAGCTTCAATGACACAAGAGCCTATATCTTTTTCTCGATGGGTGTAGAGAGCAGGCTTTTTTGTGCAAATTATTTATCAAGATAGTAGCTAAGATTAAGGCTCCAATTTTGGCTTATCAAATTATCCACTGAACAAATTTGACTTAGAAAATATCCTAATACGGCTTCAGCAACAAAAAATATGTTGAGAGAAACACAGTGAGCATTTTTCACAACTGTTCATCGAATATTTCACTGCGCAAACTTGACTTAGAAAATATCTCAATATCCGCACAAACCCCAGTTCACAGCAAAAATTTTAGTGAGAGATATACATTACACAGTGCTAATTGTTCACTTTTGTTTTAGGTTTATTTTATACATTTGCCATAGATTTCCCGCGGACTCAACTGCCGCTGTTCGATCTTTCAGTCCCCTCGAAGTTCCACTTCCCAGAGTTCTCGACATCGCAGTCATCCCTCGTTATAGTCAGTGTTTGGTTCCTGGACCACCGGCGATATTGGCGAAAATAAGACAAGTGCGTGACTATTTTTGATTTTTTGGGGAACCACGTTTTTGCGCCAACCAGCTGAATACCCGAGCTTATGTTCTTGATCACCTCGTTTACATCTGCATTTATTGACACTTGCATTGAAGGATTTTGTTCAAATTACTTTCCACAACTCATTACTCATTAAATTAATAATGTTGGATTTGTGGTTCGACCTTTGGTCTTTGAATTGAACTTCGATTCGTTAGATCGTTCGCAAAGCATTTTAAAAAGCAGCTGCATCGCTCATTGGGCCTAAAACTGTTTTCGACAAAATAAGAAAAAATAGTTTACGATTTGCACAAACCCTTTGCAGTCTGTCCTTAACCAAATTTGAATGTCACATCAATTACAGTAAATTTGACAGACATTATCGAATTTATTCTTCGACACAAAACCAAGGACTCGATGCACTACTTCAAAATTTTCATGTTGACGTGTGCAGAGAACCTTTTCATAGCTGACAGCCGTGCTTTATTCAAATATAAGTGATTACCTGAAAGTCAAAATTTGCCATTCTGTGCAAAAAACGAAGCACCAATCTAGTGCCCGTAAGCCCCTAGTTCAATTCAGTTATATTCCGATTGTTTAGAATTGAGAAACAGACTACATATTAATAAAGAAGAGTCTCACACTTTTTATACCTGAAATATATAACTGAACACAGATACGTTACTTTACTCACGCCACCACACAAATTTGTGCTAAATAATGCTAGAAAGAAATAACATGCTAAGTGCACATTGTTTGCCCTAAAGTTTTCATTTATGCAAGTCCAATACTGATTACTCATAGTATATTACACTGAATGGTACTTAAGGCAGTTTGTGATGCAGAAAGTATTATTACAGAAATGAAGTTGTTCTAAACACAAGTATTATGATATTGTTTCGCAGCCTCAAAAATTTGAAGGTTTGCCTGAGGTTCTGCATTACTACTAAAGAGATTGTACACCTAATAGACTTCTCTAGAAGTTAGTTTTGGGTATTCCTTTAAAACTCATTATTATTAGTGAATGAAAAAAATGTTCGTTATTCCTCATGAGAAGTTATGGCAGATCACACATTTTTTTCACTTTTTCGACGATCCGATCGCTACAGAACTGTTTGTGTGCGTTTGCGTTTTATCTTGGGGTCTGTCTGTTCATACTTATGTTTCATTGATTGAAGTTTTTTCATAAAGAACTCATTTTAATTCTCTTTTGATTTTCTATGCTACATTAGAGTTGTACTTTGCACTGGGACTCATAATTTTTGAGTTCAAAAGTCAGTTTCCCCAATGAAATTATAGAAGTGATCCTCAAAGATGAAAATAAAATATTTTCTTAGCTCAAGAAGTATTGCTTGACGGTGTTGCCTGAAATGTAAGTGTTGCCTGAAATGTATTTATGGTATTGTTCATGATAAATAAACATTTCGTTTTTCCTATTATAATGAAATGCTGGTAGCAGAGCCTCGTGCCGCAGAACATTGCACCATCAGCCAGGAATGTCGGTAGAATTCATACAGGATTGTGCCGGTCTTGACAGTTTTACGACGTGATAGGTTGCCACTTGCCAGTCATTAAGTTTTTTATTAATAATAAAAGTAAAAATATTTGAGTGTTTCTTTACAGATTCGAGAACGTTTTCATTTCAGGGGTTTTGTATCACCATACTAAATCTAGGGGTAGCAGTCAATTATTAATGCGTTACTTACATGTTTTGATACTTGATACTTTGATGCAATCAGCATTACCTTTACAACTGACGTAATATTGATATTGAACATTTTTATTTTTTATCGATGAGTTATTTCTTTTATGTTTTTTATTGCTTCTTTTGTCCAATAAAATACTTTGATTTACATCCGACCAGTTTTTCTCTATTCATTTTCAGGTTGATAATGACCCGCAGGTCGAAACGTTCCCAGCATTTTTAATGATTCACTTTCTTAAATAATTTAATGATCTCATTAAAGATGTTCTTCTTTCACTCCTATTTTTAATTTTCCCTTTCAAGTGTACTAAAGACTATTTAATACAATCCTGTAGTATCTCAATATAGGCCTCGCAACCGAATGTCCTTATCACATTTGGTTTGGGATATCGCGGCACCGGCGGAAGCGTCTTAACCGCAGGGCGAAGCCGACGGAAGCGCTTGTTGTGCATTGCCCTATGTCCTTATCGTACTTGGGTTCGGATGAGTCGGAAGCGCCCCGACCGCAGGCGCCGGAACCGTGCCTTGGGGCGCATCGCATTGGTATGCACCGGAAGAGCATTGTTTAACTTCCGAGCGCTACAGCTTATAAGCAGAGTCGGTGTATGGATGACTCAGTACAAGAATAGGAACCTAGCTAAGAGTTTCCTTTTCCTACTCCTGAAGTTAACGCTTCAGATCGGTAGTTACAGTTACCGATACTGTAGTTTTCAGCTACAATTACTAATCCTCGTATCGTGATGAAAAACCAAGATACTACAAATGGCGACGAGATTTCGAACCTCCTAAGTGAATTTGAACTTTACAAGTTCTCTGAAATTAAGATGGCGCATTCTACAGTTTGCTGTCCTCCATTCGACGTTGAAGTGGAAACAGTGAGTAATATCTACAACGATTCAAGTACAGTGTGCAGACGTTCTTCAGAAGGCGGGAAACAATGGTGGTAACAAAGCTAGTATTATAGTTGAAGCTTCGCCTCTAAACATTATTACTGATCTACAACGAAGAATTTAACCTCCGTTACTCACTGATGCTACATATGAGGAACTTGAAGGAAAGTTAAAACAACAATTTAAAATCAAGAAATCCACTGTTGGCGCATCTGTTACATTTCTAAACAGAGAGCAAAGTGTTAATGAATCCATACAAAGTTATGCTAAAACGTTAAATGACTTAGCATCTTCGTGCAACTACGAAAAGTGCGGTCGCGATCGTCTCTTGAGAGATACCTTTGTGGCTGGTCGACATTCAGCGCAAATTCTTAGCGCGGTTATACAGCAAGTCTTTCAACAGTAAAGCTTCGACGCTCCAGATATTATTCGTGAGGATTCATCTTCATCGTTTTTCACTACAGGAAAACTACAGCCGAATTACACATGCATTCGCTGCGGAACTAGGCAGAAGCACCTTACAGAGAATTGCTATGCCTTGAAATTAAATTATTAAAATGCAAAAAATGCGGAAAAATAAGCCACATTTCTAAAGTTTGCAAATCTACGACTGCAGCACGACCTCCTCCTGTTACACGATGGGGACCTACACGAAAAGAATTTGACGCAGCTCGCACTTACATAGGGCAGCCGGAAAGGAGCGGTTGTCAGGGCTACGTCGGAAGAGAAGATGTGTCAATGAAGAGTTCAAGTGAGCCGCTACAGCGGAAGAGCGAAGTTGTTCTACAAAAGCCTAAGAAAGATACTTGTGCCGGTAACTATGTTCATAATTTCTCTGATGTACAAACTAATTACGCGTTATTTCAGTCACATTGTATTCCTCAAAGTGTCACAAAACTTGCTCCCTCTGTTGCGCTCAACAATCGTAAAATTGTTACTTCCAGAGATATAGTTAATCCTAAATATTCTTTGTCCAGGGCTAAGCCTATGTATGTAACTCAATTCTCTGATGATCTGTTTAATGATTCTTACTTGTCATCTGATTCACAGTCTAACGTTAAAGATACCGTTCATCTTGATGTGTTCTACAAATCCTTGAATAAATATATTACACTATGTTTGTTTAGAAAGTAAGTTAACATTAGGTTTGAAATCCAATTACTTATGTTTTTATGAAAATAGGACCTACGATGCGATGGTCTCCTCAAGCAATGCCTGGAAACCAGAACTTCATATCCTGCCTTAAATAGTCCAGATCTGGAACACGTGTGAATTTTCGAAACAGGTCTTCAGAAATACTTAGCTTTGCTTATCATAAACAGTAATAACACTGTCGTCTGCAGTGCACGTACGAAAACCGCACATCGACCATTCTATATTGATTTTGGACGCTTTTCATTCCGCATGTAAACTTCATTCGAGTCAACAATCATGAAGCTGCCTCTCGGCAAATTGGTTGCGCTTGAGATCAGACAAAATGGTTAATTATTGATTCCTTAGCTCAAGCTATCTGTACAACCAAAACCAAGGCATGGTTTCTATGGAAACAAAATACTTACGAATGCTCACGTGTTTATTCCATTTGATCATGTTTACTATAACTATTTACATTTAAATCAAACGTAATCGATTGAATCGTTTGAATAATGCAATATTTCAAACCCCAGTTCTTTTGACCCTTCAACGTTTCCAGTAACATAATGAATACAATACAAGGGTGCATTCACTGTAAACTAGTAGATGAAAAGAGAGTCGGAGGCAGACTTCACTGGTGCATTAGAAAGCGCAGGACATTGGAACTCAGCAGATCAATTTAAACTTCAAAGGGCACTTGCTCCAAAGTTTTCTAGAATTAAATTCGATAAATTTGCATGCGAAGCTGCTACATGTCAGTGATAGGTAAAGTCAAACCGAGTCTGAAATCTCCAATTGCTCGCAGTGCAAAAATGTATATTTCATGCTCCTCACAAAAAAAGTTTAGAGATGAGTTCTATGGCAGGAGAATTTTGTGTTTAGAGAATAACATAGCAAGGTACAAGAAACGATAAAAATGCCATAAATTCGTGAAATGTATTGCTGAGATGTTTACGTGCAAATTTGTAAGAATGTTGTGACATTATTTCTCCATAGGATAAGCTTGTATCTCTGACTGATGAGCATTTCATAGTCATTGACGGTAATGTTAATTGTAATGAAGCAAAAATCTACGTGTTGCAATGACGTAATATCAGAGACAACAAGATTTCTCATCATGAAAATACGAAACGGTATTTATGAAAAAGAGCGAAAGTGTTACGGTGACGTAGTATCAGAGACAACTAGATTTATCGTCAAAAATATATACATAAAGGTATTTATGAACAGGAGCGAAAGTGTTACGGTGACAGTATCAGAGACAACTATATTTCTTGTACGTCATGAAAGTGTAGGAAATTAAATTTTATCTTAATTGTGATCAATATAATCACCTAATTATCCTCATGAGCTAATGCAAGCTCTCGAATATTAGACACATATACTCAAAATGTTTTTATGATTGCATTATCACGACCAAAAAATTCCAATCGGTATAATAGTTACATTTTTTCCAATGAACTGCTCGTAATTTCGAATCGATAAATACCATACTGTTCGACATATCTTACATCATTTTTACGTGTTTTTTTGTGATTCTACCGCAAATGTTTGTAGGGTAATGAAAATTTTATCTAGAAAAGCTTTCGAAAAATAACAAGGTCGTTTTCTAACAGGATATTTTATCAGTATATTGAAATTTTGATAGGCATTTTAATATTTATCATCTTAATTTCATCAATGCGTTATCCTTCTCTACTAATAAAATATCCTAAAATCCACAGCCACACGTTTGTACGAAGTGCCGTTTTTGAGAATGTTAGTTTTTTCGCAAACCTACCGTAATTAACTTCTCTGATTCTGTCGGTGTGTTAGGCGTGCTCTCTCTCGTTGACTCGTTGTGTTAGTAATGTGTGTGATTTGATATTGCGACAAACAGAAGTAGTGTTAGCTACATAACATAGTTTCTTAGAGCTCCTGTTTGAAAGTGAATTTTCATTGTTTCTTTTTTCCCGTTAGTGAGAACAAAGTAGAGCTGAAAAAATTAGTAATAGAACGTAATAGAAAAATTAGTAATAGAATAGAAGCAAAAAATTTCAAAGTAATCTGCAAAACATGTTAAAATACTATCTGTGTAAATCAATTGTTCGACATCATTGCTTGCGCCAATGAAATCCCTGTTTAAAGCGTCGAAGATCCCATGCTGCAGTTACAATGTTCGCTATCAAAAGGCCCAGGTTATCTATCTGTTCGAATGCAATAAATTGTCGAAGCAACAGAAAAACAGCTCCTACCAGCGCCTCCTCCGCAAACTTTGATACTCGATGAGGATCAAATATCCGCGTTATCGAATTCCATTACATTGTGTCGATAATGGAGAAGACTTGTATTCTAGAACAGAGAAAGAATTTAGGCTCCGAAATATTGCTAAAAAGGAGTAGGACATGATTTACGAGGCAATAGAGGGCTTCAGTGGTATCTCACAGTTTTGGTGTAGAGCAAATTGTGAGTGATGTCGCAGGATATAAGAGGTATGTCCTTTTATTGCTCAAACATGAATAAAGCTATCAACATTCATCGAGTAAGTCAATGGTGATTCTTTACCGTCATTCGACTACTAAATTTGCGCTCATCCAGAATTTGTACTTCAAACGTTGTTTTTTTTTTTAAAGTTTCCCTTTGGCATGGTATGAAAATGTCGACTTCTCCTCAAAAATGTTTCCTTTTTCGTTCGCCAATTCCTGGGGATCTAAGGCAGGGATGATTTTAGCTCCCCAGGGGAGGAATAATTGAATTATGGTCGCCAGATGGCAGACCCAATCTATGGGGGAGTTTGTGCTTCCCTCCCTCAGTTGTTTTGGCAACCACTAAATTTCGTAGTAAGCCGCTAAAAAAGAATAAAAAGAATTTGTTCTTCAAGAAGCCGCTAGAAAAAATAAAAAGAATGAAAAAAAATTCTTAGGTATTGTTTGACACTTTTTAAATTATTTAACTTGGTCAAAATCAGAAAAAGAATTATTTTGGGTATCTGATTAGTAGAATTTCATTCAATCGTGATTAAGAAGAGATTGCCTATGGGTTAGATATATAACGAGTCTTCGAAAACTTTAAATATTTGTTGTGCTTTTCAAACGCAGTCCTTTCTGCACCCAAAACGTGAGTGGGACAGTGCACGTATTTAATAAATCATAAATAATTTAGTTGGAAGATATTAGAATGAATTTGTTTTCGCCTGCTAAAACTATGACGCACTGTTTGTATGACTGTACCCACCAAAGCCCATGGCTTTGACTCTGTAGCGTTATCAACAAAAATTAATCGCACTTATATTGTTTTCCTCTAAAATAATGCTCACACGGACACAATTACCTTCATTGATATTCTATTACAGGCATTTAAATTAAAATAAATCAGGCGAAAGTGCTTGTCAATCTTCAAAATAAAAACAAGATATTTATTTTCTTACCAGAAGTTGTATATGTGCTGAAAACAGTTCATAGGTGCATCTCAGTACTGTGTTATAATTGAGAATATGGAAACTTGATTAGTATATACTGATATTTGGACTAGATATTAAATGTTCACACATTTCATTTCTTCTGAATAAATAGTAAATTTTCGTGATACTGGGCAAGACTGCTTTGTACTAATGAAACTAAGGCAAGCGAAGTGCATTTGATTTTAGGTATAAATACACCTTAAGCACTTTTTTCCTTACGTATAATGGAAATCGAGCATCTTGAAATATGTCAACATGGGAACTTTTTAGTCCATTTTTACCCCTAAAAATATCGACAATGATGGACTTCACTCCTTGCATGAAAAAATATTGGCGAAAACCCAGAGGGCATGACTTTTGATGATGGGCGTGATAACGAAGAAAAAATCTGGAGGTTTGCAACGGATGAGTAGTCTTCATGTAGGTGGAATCATTTCGAGTATAAATGAATATCCACATGCACATCAACGATGAAAAACTTGCAAAAATCGACTGTCTCTAAACAAGGCGATCATTTAGTAACAACCCAACGGTAGTAAGGCATGTTTCAGGGAACTGCCGAGCCCACGTACGCTAGAAATTAACTTCATGAACATAATATATAGTGACCGAAACCATAATCAGATAACTAGTTTTTTTCAGTCACGTCTCGTTAGTGGCCAAAGAGCTACCAAAGCAGAACTGCTAAACGCGTGGCTAGCATTAACGAGTCTTACAATGAATTTACGAGTATACGCAATACAAAATGTTACGCACTCCGACACATACCTTCATGAGATAACGGGACGGTACCATGCATTGCAAGAATAAAATCACTGCAAAAAGAACAGAATGTGTAAATTTGCAAAGTCTTTTTACAGAAGATAGAACGTAATACAGAGCGTTCAGACATGTGGTGAATAATTGAAATGTGATGCGAGGATTTCAATAACTTTATGCCCCGCAGTCATTCCTGCAAGCGAACGTACTTCGCTAGCGTTTCAGTATCGATGGACGACGCGGTCGTCGGCCATCCATCACGAGGGCGTAATTTATTGGCTCTCAGATTGCGTTTGAACTAGTCATTGGGGTAACCATAAATTCTGGTCAGGGTACCCTTAATCCTTGTCTTATTATATGTATACAAATTTCAAACCAAGCTGTAAATTTACCGTAAGATCAGTTATACCTATGCTGAGTTAGCTCTGAAAATAGCTTGTTGATTTGGTGACGGTTTTCAAGAAAAAGTTCAAAGCTATCTCCGTTCAGCACCTAATGTTATTTTTATCTCAGTGCTTTTACAATGATTCAGTTAAAATCTATATTTCGAAAAATTTCAGCAGGTATTATCATTATCAGGCTTAGGAAGAAGATGTGAAAACTTTTAGAGCCGCAATTTTCTAACAAACTGTTGGATGAAATGCGATATCGCTCTCCAGCCCTTTCAAGACGATGCTCAATGACGGAATATCATAATCTCCCTCTAAATACTTCTAGGGCTTTTGAGCTGAACGGCAATCCTATCAAAGCAAAATTTCAGGCAGCCAAGTACTGCAGACTGCTTGCGCTTGTATTTTCCGACTTTATTTTGATCTTATCTCTCTTTGACGACAATAATACCTGAGAGACGAAGAAACTTCCTTTCGCTGCTACACGGAAACGCCGAGTATCTTTTTAAGCTGCAACGTTGCATCAGACAACTAGTACAGTAGTTACTTGAAGGCTTCGTTTCCAGGGTAAGGATTTTTTCACAGAGAAAAGAGAAAATAACATTTAGTGCGGACTAAAGAAATCGTGACGTCTACGCTCAAATTACATTCTCACATGAAACACTTTGAGCATAGAAAGAGCAAATTATAAAGGATCAGATAGAAAAGAAAATATAGTGAAAGAGGCGTTATAAATGATAAAAGATAAATGGCCAATAACGATTAAATTGTAGCTGAGGTAACCTAACAGTTTTTTACACAAGAATCCAGCCCTGTAGTGAGAAGAAGAGAGGAAGCATCACTCAAGACACAGGTGTCACGACAATGTGTCTTCTATTGCAAAGCTTATTTACATTTTTTAAAGGTGAAGGGATATCGTGTTTAAATGTCTCACGGTAGAGCAAGGATTAATTATTTTTCCTAAAAAACTGAGGTTTATAATTCGTTATTTAGCGTAATTATAAATAAAAGAGCAAAGAAAGTCGCTTTTAAATTCAACATTCTTATTATTACAGTCTAATACTAAAAGAAGAACGTTTCGACTTGTTAGGTCATTTTCAACTTCTGTCGATAGAAAATTACAAAATCCAATAAAATTCCATGTAAAATTGCAGACAATGAGGTAATTTTACATGGAATTTATTGGATTTTGTGATTTTCTATCGACAGAAGTTGAAAATGACCTAACAGGTCGAAACGTTCTTCTTTTAGTATTTGACTGTAATAATAAGAATGTAGAATTTAAAAGCGACTTTCTTTGCTCTTTTATTTATAATTAGGATTTGCAAGACGCAAAACATAAATATTTATTATTTAGCGTGTAATGAATGAAATATGTAACTATATTTAATTAGAGTAAATTAACTATATTTAAAATTAATATGCAACTTCTTTAGCGTGTAAAGATGCAAAGCTTTGATTCGTTCAGAATTTTAATAATGTAATCATAGGCTACGTCTGCACGCAAAGAAGTTGAATAGTCTATCTGTACTACCGAAAAAATTTCAGTTTCCAGAAAAGTTCAATCGGCAGTAAAAGTTGGAAAAGGTTTAATAGCGGACGCGGCCTGTCAAAAATAGCGGTACTAAGTGAGAGTATGTTAGACAAAACACTTTCTCTCGTTTTATTTGAATTTGTATTCCGAATCTGGGAATAATCGTCCCCGGATACAAAAAAATGACTATTGCATCTGTGCTATGGACGTCACATGATATTTTAACAGTGTTACGGAAAGGAAGGTGGAGAGACAGACAGTCGGACAGCCATGACTTTTTTTGTTTCAGAATTTTACCTTTGAAATTTCTCAGTGATATAATAGTTCATGGCCAAAAATACTTAAAAGGTGTTGAAGAACGAAATATAATTATGTACCTTATTTTTATGTATTTTTAAATATTATGAAACTTCCTCTTCTGATTATCTTTCCTTAATAAGGAGCAGGCCATCCACCAATCTAAAGACACAACTCCCCAATAATGCCCATTGTGGTGTTCTCCCCCCAGGCTGCAACACGCTTCGGGCAGACTTTGAGCTATCTTTTCCGTGATAGGATAGCCCGAAGCGAGTGCCTGAGGGTTCAACCGTATTCGGCAGGATATGGACGACACGGGGGTAAAACGGTAATTATATTGGTGCCTGTTAGGTACATGGAACACGGACCATTACACTGGGCACTCGGTGACTACTATGGGCACTGTTCGTTACTCGTAAATTACGTAATGATTGGAACGCAGCACTAATACGTGATGGTCGAAATACAATACTATTCGAGAAGTACGTAATGATTGAAACACAATCCTATGTGAGAATAGCACAAATACGTGATGATTGAAGCACAATCCTATTCGGGAATGATGTAATGATTGAAACACAATCCTATGCGAGAATAGCACAAATACGGGATGATTGAAGCACAACCCTATTCGGGAATGACGTAATGATTGAAACACAATCCTACGCGAGAATAGCACAAATACGTGATGATTGAAGCACAATCCTATTCGGGAATGACGTAATGATTGAAACACAATCCTATGCGAGAATAGCACAAATACGTGACGATTGAAGCACAATCCTATTCGGGAATGACGTAATGATTGAAACACAACCCTATGCGAGAATAGTACTAATACGTGATGATTGAAGTACAATCCTATTCGAAAATGACATAAATTACGTAAATGATTGAAACACAATCCTATGCGAGAATAGCACTAATACGTGATGATTGAAATACAATACTATGCGAGAATTTACGTAATGAATGACACAAGCACCAATAGCGGGTAACGTCCGCGAGGACGCTACTTACGAACGCAGCGGTGAGACGTGATGATTGGTGCTACGTCGTGCGACTGTTACGAACAGGTCAGCTGGTGCTAGCGGGGCGCCGAGACGAGGCTAGTCAGCTGGGTCGGTCCCAGCCGCCACGCGGTTCGCCGTTGTAGCTGATAAGTAGCTACGGCGAGGCTAGCCGGCCGGAGCGGGCGAGAGGTGTCGTAGAGCGGCTTGGCCGACGACGCCGGCGCGGGGGGTTGCAACGTGACCTTTTTTTGGCTTTGAAACACCTTGAAGCTTCAAGACGCTACTAGGTTTAAGACCTTGCAACACCTTGGGGCGTCGATAGGCAGGGCCGGTCTCCGGAGCTTGGTGCAGGTACGCGAGAGACAAAGTCGATCTCGGAAGCTAGATGCCGGAACACGAGGCTGGTGCTGGAGATGTGACTTGAACGAGGACGAGGGCTTGAGTGAGTGCGAGCCTTGTTGGGGTCGCCTTATGTAGGCCTCGAGTGCAAGCCCTGAGTCCGGGCGTGAGTCCTGATTGGTCGCGAGTTTTTGGGCCTGGGGTGCTGGAGGCAGGAAGCCGTTGTAGCTTACGGGCACCTTTTCTCATAGTCGCGAGGCGGCTTCTCTCAGGTCCCGTGTTTGGTTGAGTAGGCGCTTCGGGTCCGGAGGTGCTCTGGAACGGATGCGGTTGTAGTCTGGAGGCAGCTTTTCTCAGGTCTTGTGGGGGTCCGTGGCTTGCCGCTGGGATCACCACAGGTGTCCCTCTCCTGTTTTTTTTTTTTTTTTTTTATTGTAAAACACTTAGTACCTCACTGGTGGTCTGCTTTCTCTGCCGTATTTAGTGAATACTGCCTGTTTTGCTGTTGTAGGGATTGCTGTGCCTGTTCCAGGGAACGGAACTCCCTCGTATACTTCGTAGTTTGTTGCTCTCGGTGCCTTAGCCTGTTGTTGAGGTTTATCCTCGATGGTGGGTAGGTACGCTGCTTTGACCCTTTCCGTCGCGATGTTAGCTTTTTTGCCTTGTATATCTACGGTGATGTAGTTTGGTGTCCTTTGGAGCACGGGAAAGGGACCTGCGTAGGGTTTCTGAAAGGTTCTTCTGTGCCCCCCGTGTTTCACGAAGACGTTGGTCGCCTTGTATAGAGCTCTCGGGACATTGGCTTTTTGGGGTCCCTGTTGTCGTGGCAGTATTGGCTGCAGGTTTGTCACTCGTTTTTTTAGGCATTGTAGAAATTCTCTGGCGGGCCGGTCTCCTTTTTCTTTCTCGGGTAGCTCTCCTGCGAGGCGCAATGTTTGTCCGTATACCATTTCGGCGGGGGAGATGTTTGCGTCCGTGTGTGGCGTGGCTCGGATGTTAAGCAGTATGAGGGGTAGTGCGTCTGCCCAGTCTGCGTCAGTGACCGTAGCTTTTAACGCCTCCTTCAATCTTCTGTGCATCCTCTCCACCAGTCCGTTGCTCTGCGGGTGGTACGCTGTCGTTCGCTGTCTCTCAGCGCCCAGCGCCGTCAGCAAGTTTTTCCATAAGTTAGACTCGAACTGGACGCCTTGGTCCGTGATGATTGTTGTTGGAGCGCCGAATGATGCTACCCAGTCTTTTAGGAATGCCCGTGCTGTTGTTTCTGCCGTACAATCGGCCATTGGGGTAGCGGTGCACCATCTGGTGAAGCGGTCAATGCACGTCAGCAGGTACCGTTTGTTTTGTGACACGGGTAGTGGTCCGACGATATCGATGTGTATCGTCTGGAACCGTTCCTTGGGTACCGGCATCTTCCCGGGTGGGCATTTGGTGTGCCTTATTATTTTGTTTGTCTGGCATGGAATGCACTCGCGTGTCCACTTGCCGACGTCTTTGTTGAGTCCGGGCCAGATTACTCGCTGCCTCAAGAGGTCCCTTGTTGCTTGTATGCCGGGATGACTCGCCCCGTGGAAATGCTGAAATACGTCCTTTCTGCAGCATTCCGGGATGTATGGCCTCCGTAGGCCTGTTGACACGTCGCACCAGAGGGGTGGTTTACCGGTCTGTCTGATTATGGGGCGTAGTTTGAGCGCGTTCTTTGATGCTGGGTGCAGCAGTTCTTCTAATTCTGCGTCTCTGTTTTGTTCGGTCATTATTTTGTCGTAGTTGATCGCGGGTCCTTTAGGTATTATTGTTGACACCAGACGTGATAGCGCGTCTGCGACCGTGTTGTTGTCGCCGCTGATGTGCTTGATTTCGCAGTCGAACTGTGAGAGGTAGGAGAGCTGTCTTGCTACCCGGGGGCTGTTGCCTTCCGTGGCTTTTTGCAGGGCAAAACAGAGCGGTTTATGGTCTGTCCTGATTTCGAAGCTTCGGCCTTCCAAAAAATGCTCGAAGTGTTTCACTGCGAGGAATATCGCCATTAGTTCGCGGTCGTAGGTGCTGTATTTACGTTGGGTGTCGTCTAGTTTTTTGGAGAAAAATGCTACGGGGCGCTGTTCTTGCCCGACTTTTTGTTGTAGTACGGCGCCGACTGCGGTTCCTGATGCGTCTGTGATTAAAATGCTTTTGCCTTCTGGAGCGGGGTGCGCTAGCAAGGTGAGTTGCGAGATCTCGCGTTTTAGGCTAGTGAACGCTGCGTCTAGTTCTGTTGTCCAGTTGATAATTTTCTTTGAGTTTTTGGAGTATCCTTTTGTCAATCCGGTCAGAGCTTGCATCTTTTCTGCTGCGGCTGGGAGGAATCGGTGGTAATAGTTGACTATTCCTAGGAATTGTCGTAGCTTTTTTACTGTTGCTGGTTGGGGAAAACTGCATATTTCCTCGATTTTCTGAGGGAGTGGTGAGATTCCGCCGGCTGACACTCTGTGTCCGAGAAAGTCTAGCTCGGGCACTCCGAAAATGCACTTGGCGGGGTGCACGCGCAGTCCTTCTCCTTGTAGCCGTTGGAAGAGTTGTCGGAGGTGTTTTTGGTGCTCCTCTGCGTTTGCGGACGCTATCAGTATGTCGTCGATGTATGCCGTTACGAAGTCCATGTCTCTTGTTACCGCGTCGATGTATCGTTGGAACGTTTGGGCTGCGTTCCGCAGCCCGAATGACATCACGGTGTATTCGTACAGCCCAAATGGTGTGGTGATGGCCGTTTTCTGGATGTCCTCGTTTTTGACGGGTATTTGGTGATAGGCTTTGACGAGGTCGATTTTGGAGAAGATTGTTTTGTTATGCAGTTTGTAATGGAAGTCTTGACAGTGTGGTATTGGGTAACGGTCAGGTTTGGTGCTTGCGTTCAGTCGTCTGTAGTCTCCGCAGATTCTCCATGCCCCGGGTTCGGCTGCCTTTGGTACCATGTGCATGGGTGATGCCCAGGCGCTCTTCGACGGCCTGATGATGCCATGTTCCAGCATTTCCTTGAATTCTTGTCACGCCGCTTCCAATTTTTCCGGAGACAGTCTCCTTGGTCGTGCATATACTGGGGGTCCGGTTGTTTCGATGTGGTGTTCTACGTCGATTTTCTTTTGTGTGTGCCGGATGTGTTGGGAGGTCGGTAGTATTCCGGGGTATTCCTCGTACAATGTGTTGAATTCCGGTGCGGTTTGGTGTTCGATCCTGTGCACTCGTTGGCTTCTTGAAACGACGCGTTTGCAGGGTACTTTGGTTCCGGAAGTTTGGGCGTATAGGCTTGCGTTTGCGGTGTCGACGCTTAGCTGGTGTGCGGCGAGGAAATCCATGCCAATGATCGGTTGTCCCACGTCCGCTTCTATGAAGTTCCAACTTACGGGCCATAGGGGGTTGAGCAGGATGATGCGCTCAGTCGTCCCGTAAGAAGCTATGGGGGTGTTGTTGGCGGCGAGTAAGTCGTAGGACGTAGGTTTGAGCGTGTGTTTCTTTTTAGCTGGTACTAGGCTGACGGCTGAACCGGTGTCGATGAGGTATCGTACGTTGCCGGTGTCTGTGACGTACATTAGCTCGCCTTTTTTTGTCTGTGCGGAGACTGGGGCGTTTACCATTCTCCGCGGTCGTCGTTTCCCGCGAAAATTGCAAGGTTGGGTGCAGTTTCTTGCTCGGTTACCGAAAGTTTGGTGGTAATAGCAGATTGCTTGGTCTTGCTTGATTGTTGTATTGCTTCTGTTTCCGTACCTAGGTCCTGGGGTTTGGTTTCGCCAATCTTCTGCTTGCTTCTTGTTTTCCTGTGGGCGTAAAGCGTTTGCCAGCATTTTCTTGAGTTCTGCTATTTCCTGTAGGGCTTTGTCAAATTCCGCTCTTGAGACGGTAAGAGATGGTGGTTGTTTGATGGCAGTTACGGTGATGGGTTCACTCATGGCAGTTTGGCAAGCGCTTTGCCTTGCTATGATCTGATCTGCGATTACTCTGTATTCTTCGTCCGTTTTTCCCCTGCCTAGTGCCTCGATCAGCGGTTGTGCTGTGATTGGTAGCTTTGCGAGGTGCATGGAACGGATGACGGACGGTGGTAGGGGTGCTTGCCTGCAGCTGTTCAGTCGTTTCATTTCGAGGAGCAATTCTGATGGCGTATTGTCTCCCATGGTAGTTTTGACGATGGTGTCGTAGTTTGCTTCCTCGTCGTGTCGCACGAAACGGTGCGTTAATGCGGCTTTTAATGCGTCGTATTTGTCGTTTGCCGGTGGGTTCAGGAGTATTTCTTGGATCTCGGATACGATGTGTGTTGGGAGTCCTCCTAGTAACGCTCCGAACTTTGCGCCGTCGTCCAGGTTTGGTACTTGTGCGAGGAACACGTCGCAATGCAGTAACCATCCTTTCACATCTCCGCTGAATGCGGGCAACCGGATATCTTTCCCAGCCATGCCTCCTATTGCCTGCCGAATACCTCTGGGGTCAACCAGTGTGGTGTTCTCCCCCCAGGCTGCAACACGCTTCGGGCAGACTTTGAGCTATCTTTTCCGTGATAGGATAGCCCGAAGCGAGTGCCTGAGGGTTCAACCGTATTCGGCAGGATATGGACGACACGGGGGTAAAACGGTAATTATATTGGTGCCTGTTAGGTACATGGAACACGGACCATTACACTGGGCACTCGGTGACTACTATGGGCACTGTTCGTTACTCGTAAATTACGTAATGATTGGAACGCAGCACTAATACGTGATGGTCGAAATACAATACTATTCGAGAAGTACGTAATGATTGAAACACAATCCTATGTGAGAATAGCACAAATACGTGATGATTGAAGCACAATCCTATTCGGGAATGATGTAATGATTGAAACACAATCCTATGCGAGAATAGCACAAATACGGGATGATTGAAGCACAACCCTATTCGGGAATGACGTAATGATTGAAACACAATCCTACGCGAGAATAGCACAAATACGTGATGATTGAAGCACAATCCTATTCGGGAATGACGTAATGATTGAAACACAATCCTATGCGAGAATAGCACAAATACGTGACGATTGAAGCACAATCCTATTCGGGAATGACGTAATGATTGAAACACAACCCTATGCGAGAATAGTACTAATACGTGATGATTGAAGTACAATCCTATTCGAAAATGACATAAATTACGTAAATGATTGAAACACAATCCTATGCGAGAATAGCACTAATACGTGATGATTGAAATACAATACTATGCGAGAATTTACGTAATGAATGACACAAGCACCAATAGCGGGTAACGTCCGCGAGGACGCTACTTACGAACGCAGCGGTGAGACGTGATGATTGGTGCTACGTCGTGCGACTGTTACGAACAGGTCAGCTGGTGCTAGCGGGGCGCCGAGACGAGGCTAGTCAGCTGGGTCGGTCCCAGCCGCCACGCGGTTCGCCGTTGTAGCTGATAAGTAGCTACGGCGAGGCTAGCCGGCCGGAGCGGGCGAGAGGTGTCGTAGAGCGGCTTGGCCGACGACGCCGGCGCGGGGGGTTGCAACGTGACCTTTTTTTGGCTTTGAAACACCTTGAAGCTTCAAGACGCTACTAGGTTTAAGACCTTGCAACACCTTGGGGCGTCGATAGGCAGGGCCGGTCTCCGGAGCTTGGTGCAGGTACGCGAGAGACAAAGTCGATCTCGGAAGCTAGATGCCGGAACACGAGGCTGGTGCTGGAGATGTGACTTGAACGAGGACGAGGGCTTGAGTGAGTGCGAGCCTTGTTGGGGTCGCCTTATGTAGGCCTCGAGTGCAAGCCCTGAGTCCGGGCGTGAGTCCTGATTGGTCGCGAGTTTGTGGGCCTGGGGTGCTGGAGGCAGGAAGCCGTTGTAGCTTACGGGCACCTTTTCTCATAGTCGCGAGGCGGCTTCTCTCAGGTCCCGTGTTTGGTTGAGTAGGCGCTTCGGGTCCGGAGGTGCTCTGGAACGGATGCGGTTGTAGTCTGGAGGCAGCTTTTCTCAGGTCTTGTGGGGGTCCGCGGCTTGCCGCTGGGATCACCACACCATCTTGCAACATTGGGTCTTTTACTCTATATTTAAGCCGCCTGCTACCTTCGGCCATGTAAATATTCATTCTGCAGATGATGTTTACGAGAACATTTGACAGGACATCATTTTATCTCTTTCTAATATTTCATGCTGTACCTGCGCAACTGACCTGGTCTAAAATGTTGTCGTTTCCCTGTGCTACGAACCTGGTTTAATATTTTATTGTGTACCTGTGATAAGAACCTGGTCTAATATTTTATCGTTTACCGGTGCTTAGGATATGGTCCAATATTTTATCGTGTACAAATGAAAATGTAAGACGGAACAACGCTTCATATTTGCTAAAGTTAAGAAATATATGTATTTTCAAATTCTGTGACGTAATCAGATCTACTGCAACGTACTGGCGGTAACTTTTTTTGTTACCTCCAATAATTTTCAAGTAGAATTAATGTATTTCTAAATTATTTCTCACCACTTCACTACTTAGGTCAAGATTGAATTTTAAATTCTACTGGAACGACAGAGCGGCTTGATAAGCACTGTTCAAATCGTGTTTTTACTGTAAGTTGAACACTAACATTTTTTACTCCCAGAGGAATATTCATCAGAGTTTGCTCTATCAAATCATACCATGTGATCATGAATGAGTTTGATGACAAAATATCTTGTATCATAAATGATTAAGCACTAACACGGTCGAATTTTTTATTTTCTTCAACACTTGTCAAACCCAAAACGCTGTCCAAAATCTTTTCACAGGAATGGACCTTCAAACGGATTTACCTTGTTGAATCATAATCAATTGTAATTTTCGAAAGCGAACTATGTAGGCACACAATTTCTCACAATCAATTGACACCAAGAAAAAGCTTAAGAAGAACACGATTCACCCGTGTGTGGTATTCGAACCCTGATAGGTAGGCTTCACAATTTGAGCCTCAGTTCTATTCTCGAAATGACGGATCAGACAGTGCCTTTGTGGCATGTGATGCGCGATTTTAAGATTTATAATTATGAATCATAAGCAACAACAAAGTTGAGTTGTGTATCATGAAAGTGGAGCAATTACACAGCGATCTCCAAATCATTAGATATATTCCATTTTTGTTCTGCGGTCCATTCATTAAACGTAGAAGCCGATGTGAAAATTAGGTCGAAAGAAGCCGAAAATTAGGGCGATCAAAAAACTTTAAATTAAATTCTTCAAGAAACTAGTGAAATTCAATATTTTCAAGAGTACTGATGTGTTAGCAGTTAGGATTTAAACCTTCCACTCCAAAATGAAGACAAGAGCGCAATATGTGAAAAATAGGTGAGGGAAGAAATGTCGGTATCCCATGCTCTCATTGAACGAAACAGAGAAGAATGTCAATTGTTAAAATAAAGGACGTCTTGGTAGTGAAGTTTCCATTTTTTCAAAATTTTGGGATCAGCAAAAACAAATTTAATTTTTTGACCCAAGCTTTCGGCTAGATTAGCTCTAGCCGTCATCAGGGGAACGATGTATTTTGTTTAAATACATCGTTTTGTTTTGTTTAAAAATACATCGTTCCCCTGATGACGGCTAGAGCTAATCTAGCCGAAAGCTTGGGTCAAAAAATTAAATTTGTCTTTGCTGATCCCAAAATTTTGAAAAAATGGAGAGAAAAATGTGTATTCATACAACTTATCTGCATCCCTGATATGAAAATAACCCATTTCGAAATTATACTATTACACGTTTTACAACGCAATTTGTGTAATACTGCGTGCTTTCAAGTATCGCAATATTCAACTCAAATGACAGTTAATAGACAATGGTTTTTCCTCCAGCCTTCAATGCTAGTAATAGCTTTACTATTGAGCAGTTTTTATTCATACAGAGGTGATAGCAAACAAAACACTTTAAAATTATTTCAATGATGCGTTTCAAGCTTCACCGTATTTTATCGTGTATCTGTGCTACAGACCTGGTCTATTATTTTCACTTTATGACGGCAGCATTCAGAATCTGCAAACAAAATAACTATATAAGTATTGAACAAAAATCACCATACATCAATTTACTATGTTGCTCAGCGAGAATTCAAACACATCTCCAGCCTATCCCTAACTAGGCCGCGTTCAATGGAGGAGAGCTGATGCTGTTTTTCTGCGTTGGATTACCGAGATATTAGACATGAAGAAAACTCTAACTTCTACCAAACACCAAATGCACGTTTAATCCAGCCTCAACAGCCTCAACGAATCCATGCGATACTATTGAAAATGGCCCTTACTTGTCATCGGAAACCAAGTTAGGGATTTTCTGGTAATGCAAGACTTCGAGGGAGAAGAATATTTGAGGTGAAATTTAGCTTTGATACGAAATTATCAGAAGGACAGTTGAAACTATACGTGGACATTTTTTTCAAAACGGTAAATTTTCCTAGAAGAAAAAAAAATTCCCGTACCTAGCTCAACGCTAAGTAGCAAGAGATGAGTGGCAGTATCAGAGAGTATAATTTAGCCTGAAGTCATTGGACTTTTCAGAATTGCAGGGAAGAATTAGTTGGGGATAATGGAAATTACTTAGAATATAAACTGATAGAACATATACAAAAATAAATAGAGAAATGATTATCATTTGAACGCTTTTCTTGGTCCAGATTTTATTTTTCGGATTCAAAAAAGTAATTTAATTAAAAACGGAATAACCTATATTCCACGGATACTTAGTAGCATACGAGTTAAAAAGTCATACGAGAAAGCTTTAAAATAAATTACACGATTTAGTTATAATTCCTTCCTACATTAAAATCATTAGGCATATAAACCAATTTAAATATAAGAAAAGGACGGACAGTAACATGGTGTTATTGGAACCCTCAGTAATTGTAAAAAAAAACAAATAGCTTCCCGGAGGCTCTAACAGAATCGGAGAAAGAAATTCAATTAGCCTATGAGCGCCAGGTCACCCGTAAAGACGTCAGTGGCTGTCCAGTAGTTCTTGCTCCATCCTCCCAGCGTCGAGCTGGAGCTCGAGCAGGCTTTTTTTATTGAATTTTAGTATGGAAACCGAGAAAATGTTGTTAGAAACCAGAAAAGTGTGCATTTATGCAATTGCTTACTCTGTACAATTATGTGAATCACCATTTGAACCGTATTCTACCATCTAAGATGGTTTTGTTAGTTCTATTCAAAATTACAGTCGGAAACGCTGTGACAAAATTGTAACAAAAATTAAAATATGTATTTGTATGCAACCTTAATCTGAGTACTTTCATCTATTACTTTTTCAGGCGTTATTTACGAAAATAGAGAAGCTTATGGAAACGAACATTTGTCATCAGATTTTGTGAAAAGTGGAAATGCAGTGAAATGTAACATTTGTTTGGAGATTTAAAAACTGTAATTTGTTGTAATTTTGTAAGAATAATAATGATAGCGATTGAACTGAATTTTAATAATGCGGAAGAAGCACTGAAACTTCAAGAAGTACTGAAGAGTAACGTGTCAGTCTTCTAATTTTAGTGAATTGGTGGCGAGTATTCAATATGTGACGTATATTACAAAAATTACATATTTAAGAACAGATAGAAAGATTGGGTTCTCATATGGTCTGAAAGATGAAAACGATACAAGTTATATATGCATAATCGGTATAAGGTTCTCTCTCTTTCTCATATATACACACACACATACATGTGGACAACACACACGCACACAATTACCCACACAAACTTATAATCAAAAATAGCATATAGTAAATATACAATCATTAAGCAGGAATTCTATTACTATTTTGTGGTTTCTTTTTTAAAATTTGCCTTATTGTGAAGGTAACCAGAAATGTTATTTTGCTTTGTCTCAGAAAAAATGGAATGAAAATGAGAAATAAGTTTTTGTTTCTTGTAGTAGATTTTAATTTCATTTATCAATCAGCTTATCAAAAGCTAAGTTCATGGAACCTCTAATTGAGTGAACTGATGGTCTAATAATGTTCCGTCTTTTTTATTTCTATTGCCACAATAATGTCTTTCATGACATTTCCTTCATTGTTCGGTCAGAATTAGCGCGATGGATCAAAACGTCCACCGGACTTTTGTAAATCATTCAGACGCCTGAATGAACTCACTTTGGTTCTCGTACACAGAACGAGTTACATACAAGTGATAAATTAGGGTTTAGGATTTATTTTTAGGGTTCTACGCACCCTAATTAGGTTAGGTTGTAACTCTAGGTTTCTCTGAGAAAGTTGATTTATTTTACTGAAAAGCATTTTGAGGAAAAGCAAGTGTATTCGAACCAGCACAACCTCATATCTAACCAAAAATGTTTGTTGATGGAAAAAAAATTTGTTATTTTACGTCTACCAATTTTTAACCTACAAATATTCTTCTACTATGAAAAATATTCTTCCTTTAAGCTTCATGTTGCCCAAAGTAAAACTTGGTCAGAACTGCCGGGGAAGATGATGGACCCATGTAGTGAACCATTGTGTCAAGTGTCAATTTCATTCCCTTTGCTAGTGCAATCACTTCTGTGGATTTCGTCGTGCGAATATTATTTAGGCTTCATGAGTGCAAAAAGCACATCGCTGTTATAAATTTCATTGAAATAATATTTTCAAAATTTTATGGCTCAGAAAAGAAACGCGTAAATTAACATTAGGTTCATGGAAGAAGTTAGGTTGTATTTTAAATTACGTTAACAACAATAACTCCGTATGAGTAATTAGTAGATCAACACTGCGATCAAATCCGTTTGCACAAAAGCTTGAAGATAGAAAATAGTGTCATTTTTTACGCGTAACTGGCAGAGTGAAGGCATTTCATGTGGACAAACTCGTGAAATGACGACTATTTTTGCGGGAACTTGGCAACAAAGTTTTGTGACTTAAAAAGTAATTTGCTCTAATGCGCTCAGGAACGAGAGCGGAATCACTGTTCAGAAGGTAAAAAGAGCCTTCCATTTTCCAACCCGTAGATCAGCTCGAAAGCTTGAAGGAATCAAGTACGAAGCCGTTTCATGAGATTCTGATTATCAAAGCACCAGTTTCTTTACAATCTACTCATTCTGTGATTTTCGGTCTCGTCAACGTGTTTAATATTAGTCGGGATAAATTTTATTTCTTATCAAATTGATCACTTGTAAAGAATTGAGTGTGAAAAGACAGTAAATAGATAAAGATAAATAATATAATTAACTGCATTCATAACATCTGTACTCCAATTTGAAAATTGAGTTTACCATGTGCAGCTCGTCCATTGCCAACTTTAAGTTTCTGTCACAACGGTCCTAAGAAAAATCGTTAACAGAATATAGCCAAGTTCTGCAGTAAAAGTCAACAGTCGCACGGCGGAAGATTAAGCCGAGGTTTTACCATATGAATTATATTACACTCAATTTCAATCTTCGCCAAAAAATTAATAGCACTACAATTACAACATGCCTTCATTGCATTTTATTGACGAGCGTTTAAATTTCAGTTTAGGACTACCTGTGGGTCGCCTGCATAACAGGTCTCCTCTCAGCGACACCGGGCAGCTCACCAGACGATCACCGCGTTAAGTAGAATAATACGACCATTTGATTGAATTACGCGAATATTATTTAGATGCCTCGAGGACTGGTTACTCAATTATTTGTTCGTTTTGAAAGTTTTCCATTTGTTTTTTTACATTTCGAATTGGTACCCTTGGTGAAATATTTTTCACCGTGAACGAGGAAAATGAGGCAATACTACATGTAGTTAGTCCACATGTACATAAGACCATAACTAGTTATGAAGCAAAAATACGTCTGACAACAGACCTACTACTAAAACTACTTTGAAAATGGTGTAAATTGTTGTAAATTTCCTAAAATTCAAATGCTATGTGTAAGGATATTCTTATGAAAATGGTAATGAAATATAAATGCTATCTTTAGAAAAATAGTCTAAGAACTAGACTATAATTTCTCGAGTTATTTGTCTCATTCAAAGCATTTCGCAAAAAATCCAATGAAGTACTAATACACCACGAATAAGAAAACTTATTCCTGTGGAAAATGATTCCTAGTATGGATTCAAAATCGGTGAGCTTATATTCATATCTCACCTTAATACAAACATGAACTGCAAGTGAAAATAAAAGTATCATAAACTTCTCACACTCGGAGCTCAACGCTTACGGGCACAACGTAAGAAAAATAAAAAACTTTACCGCCATTTCAGCGTAGTTGCCAACAGCGCTGGCAGCACACAGTTCCTCATAAAGTAGCAGATGTATTTCCAGTCTCAAAGAAGATACAGCGGAGGTTACGACTTTGGACTGCCCTTAATCTTTTTACAAAAACCTCTACCAGACTTGACCTAAGGCTTAGGAGAGCATACCGAAAGCCAGGCAGTTTTAGCATCCATGAATCGTGACATTTGGCCGAGTTACCGCCTTCCTTATTGTCACTTCTGTAATGCCAAGTAACTCTGCGTAACTTTTTTGATGAGGGTTTTGTTCCTTGGGGTCGGCAAGCAGTGGAATTTCTTATTCATTTCCCAACGCTGGTTACGTGCATTCTTCATTGCTGGGTAGAAAGCATTTCTTCCGGAGACAATAGGTCTGCGCAATTGTCTTCGGTGAAAACAGAGCAAAACCCACGTTTGACTGAGCAGATAAATGTAATATAAATGAAATTTTTCTTTGCATATTCAGCACAAATATACTTTTGCAGGATAGGAAAATATCTACTTTGAATTAGAAGACATCCTATTTCGTTGCAATTAACTTTTTGACTGTGACGTGAGCCACCGGTGGCCACGGGCAGAAATTTCATAATGCTGCTGACCAGCCCCAGTAGCCACAAACTCAATTTTTAAAAAATACCTGATCAAAGCTAAATGAAACCATGATCCAGTTAAAGTTTGGTATTTTCAACATTGCTTACTGCAATTGAATTTAAATTTGGATTAAATGTTGAACTTCAGTTTTACCTGCCGCAGTCAAATTGTTAATAGTACGTTCCAATTTTTTAGCTTGTATTCATGCACGCTGCAGCTTCACTTCTGCTCTCCATCAAAAGTTCGCTGTTTCCGAAACAATGCAGTTTTCAAATTAAAGCAAAATTTCAAATTTCAGTTTTCAAAGCAAAATTACGAATGCCGATATTTACACGTGACTACTTTTGCGCAGCTCCAACAGTTGGCCATTCCAGGCTGCTAGTAGCAAAACTGTAAAAACGGCTTTACGGCTCATAAACAATTTTTTTACTATCCTAAAAGTGATAATTTTTTCACATTCTGTAGTGAAACCTGTTTTAGAGAAAACGGTGAAAGCGTTAAAATACCACACATTAATAATGTAAATAAGCAAAATACTTATTGGTACACATATATACCAATACGTAGTCAACGTGTTAAAATTTTCTGCTCATTACGCAATTCAGACATAGGAAGGAAGTCCATTGTTAGCTTATTTGTTACAGATCAAAATTGCCGTGAAACCATCAAAAACCTATTAAACTTGTTTTTGTATCCCGCTGGGGGATTCGCACGTGGAATAATTTTGCCCGAATGAATTGGATGCATTTAGACCACTATGAGAATTCGTAGCTTTGTATTCCCGGTGTTGTAGTGGCTGACTGTGTCGACAATAGATGTCAAGTATTTTACCGCTCGTGCTGAGGGGAATCTCGAGAAGGGGAAATACGCAAAAGAGAAACTAAAGTGGTTCTTGACAGATGCAATTCGGAGTTTAAAATTCTTGAAGCGACGGAGGTATTAAGATTTTCACTGCCTGATGAATTGAACGTTCCAACAATTTGATGATCCTCATCGTTAAGAGAGCAAGGTTTCAAATGGACTCAAATGGTTTTGCAGACCGAGTAACAAAACCGCATCAGAATTATTTATTAACACAAACAATTAAGCTATAAACTAGTGGTATGTACATTGTACATGCAGCAGATGTACATTCTGTTTTATTTTCTGCTCCAAATATCTCGCTGAAATCAAATGTTAATAACTACCAGAACAGTGATGATACATCCGTTGAATAGAAATCACTGGGCACTAATTAATGCAAACCGTGAAAACACGCACAAGGCCTTCACCTCACTAAGGTTCAACTAGAGTGAGCAGCAACAATATTTCAAAAATATCACTACGTATCTCTTACGTAATTCCGCATCGATACCATGAGGCATTACGAATAGATGTACTTTTTACCTCGTACTTCGATGTAGAGGCCGACGCCTGCATGGTCGCCAAATGTACTGGATTTTTCAGCCTGCCCAGATAAAGAAAATCGTTAAGACCTGCTGAGTGAACAAGGATTTCGGCAGGCATTTTGCGGAGCCTTGTTCTGTGAGGTATTGGAAAACAATTCCTTGCTCTGCTAGCAGGCACGTATTCTCACAAATTAAAGTCAGCTCGGAATAATGTTACTTTTTTGATTCCAATATAAAATGGTTGTAATAATTATTTTCGCCTCTATTTGGAGTACGCATTTGAAAAACCTTGTGAGGTTTCAAAGTGATTACTTGTAGACGACTGTTCAAAGAGCGTCAGAAAACGTCTTGCATCGAGTGATTTCATAAGAGTTTTATTTCAGCAACATCGTGCATAAAACGATAACAATTATACATAATTCAAATATCTTCCTTTATATTGATTGTCCTGAGAATTTTGATTAAACTAAACATGCAGGATGTGAAATGCGTAAAAAAAATACTTGAAGGCAGTTCCATACTGGGACTAGATAAAATAACCAAAACACCATCAAAGATAAGGAATAGCAATGTTCAGCTAGCAATTTGTTCAACAGAATTGTGTAAAAACGTCGATCATAATCAAAACGCGAATTTTGCCTAGTGACGACAGTAACTCCTGAAGGAAAATGAGGCAAGTTTTTCTTACAATAAATTCCACCAACGGAACGATCAAAATTTCCAAGTAGTTCACTGTTAAAAGCCACGAACACTCACTTAATTTGGCAACTTGATAAAATATGAAATTCAATTACAACGAATACAGGAATATATAAACGAAATTCGATGAGTTTCTTGTGGCATAAAGTAAGCCAATTTATTCAATTTATTCACACTTTGTTATTACATACAAATGATGCACTGTATTTCCGCTTGTATTCAGTCGTTATCTAGAAGAGCCATTGAATTACATGAACCCAGAAACAGCAATTGTACAAAAACGGCGAGGGTTCGCTTCGTCTTCCGACCTAGATTGAATTACAAATCTCTTTGAAGCTGCTAGTTTGTGTTTATGTTCAGCGCACTGGAAAACTAGCCGAATAATTACGTGCATTCTTAGGGTTACGTAGATCATTTTAGAAATATTTATGACCGTCCAATGGTGAGATTACATTACCGTATTTAGAACACTAGAATATCTCTTGGTCGAATGAGAAGAATGTGTGGTAGATTTTGGAGTGTGAATAAAGAAGTAAACCTAATTCCTCTATTAGTTTGAGAGTCACCCCTATAATCGTTATAAAGCAAATAAATCCAGAGCCGTACACATCAGAATAACTATTGAAAGCTAACTTTCGAGAGATCTGGAAGAAACGCGAGTAAAAATCCACTGAAGTTTGTGGATCTGATGAGAAAAATTGAGTTACATCTCACGCTAGCGAGCAAATAAAGAAGATTGTGTTGTTTCACGAATTCTTCCTCGGCGCGAATTGCAGGTTCCTCATTTTGATGATGTCGCTCACGCCGCCGCTATCATCCCGAAAGATTGCTAAGGAAGCTCTTGCGCTCGCTAACGAGTCACCTCTTACTTTTGATGGGCCATAGCATCTATTTTACTGAGCCGAGTATCGTAACGACACCTGTTAAGCGCGGCCGAGGAATTGTTAAGGCCGTGTGCACACACGGAAAACGAGGACGATTGAGAGGAAAACGCTCTTCCCTAAACACAGATACCGTAGTGATTGTCGAACTTCACTTGAATATTGCAACCAATGAATCTGGTGATCATTTTGTGAACTTGCTAGTTTACTGGACCATAAAAATTATGGTGCTGAGGAGAAATGTTCTTCAGCCTTTCAGATTGACTTTCTCTCTTTTTCTGTTCATGGACGTCGCTTGACGCTGACTATCTAAAGCACATCAGTGTAGTTATGCGGACGATGCAAAGGGCGTGAAACAAAAAATAAAAATATATGTTGATGTTTCACGTTAATTTTAACAATATGTTTTTCTGCTGTAGAAGGCAGAAATGGATAAATTTTAAAATTCACAAATTTTCTCCAATGTAATTTTTGTTGCACTGACTCATGCCAGTAGAGGACTTACCGAACGACGATCGGAAAATATATGCACAGAATTGTATCTCTTGTGAATCTATCCACATGCAGTCCTGAGAAATCATTCAAACCATAGTTCTTTCTGGGTGCGTTCCATTCGTGTACGCAGTAGGCAGTAGCACGGCAGCACAGCTGTGAACAGTCTTCTCAAGATGGAACCCGGTGTTTCTTTAATTCACAAATTGCACCGATGAAACAAAAACAGAAGCTTCCTTCCGAACCAAGAAAAGAGAAACACAAAAAAATTAATTTTATTGAACTCAGTACGGTTCGAGGCATAAGTATTTGCACAGATAACTTTTTTCTATGGTTCTTTTTTACTCAAACGAGTGATATTGCTGGGTAGAGGACACTGTTCGCTTCAATATTTATCTACAAACACAACTATAAGTGTTCTCAAGCTTTTGCGCAAACCACTGTTCATTATCTCATTTTTCTCGCCTGGAAGCCAATTCAAGTTTGATTTACACATTTTGTTCCTTGGTATCATGGTCGCCCGAGTTGAGCTCTAATGACAGTACTTCATTTCGAAACGTTTATTTATTTCAAATAGCCCATGAATATACACTCAGTTTTAGGGTAGTTTTCCTTCACCATCGCCTCCATTAAACTTAAAGTGTTTCGAAGTCTTTTTAATCTTTTTTTTAAAGTAGCATTTCACTAAATGAATAAAACTATTTCAGTGATTGGTATTGCAACGAGTTTAATATGAAACTTGAAGGGTCTCAACTAAAGAAGAAGCTAGACACATGAATTCGTGAACTCAATTCATATCGTGTCTAGGACAATTATTCTAGAATCTAGAAATGAAAACTCAGCCAACGCTGTGAAGAAATAGCACACTCAAACCCTTTTAGTGTGTCTCTAATGTGTATCTTTAGTGTATCTCCTATAAATCAGTTGTGACTTCTCTGCCATCCTATAGAAAGCAATTAAAAGACATACCTATATGACCAAATAAATGTATCCGCGTCTTAAGATCGAATTTCGGATTTGTGTGGACGAACGCATATTAATCGTTACGGGAATTTCAGCGGTTGATGACGCCAACGCGAAAAATTCCAGATCGGGTAAACTATCCATACTGAGTCTAGAAAAGCATTATCTGTAAGACTTGCCATTCCCATCAGACACTGAAACAGAAAATATGAATAGATCATTAAACTATAAATTCCTTAATACCCAAAGAAAAAATAAGTTGCTGGATTTTTCAAGTAAATTTTCGCAGATAATTCATGCAATGGATTATAATCCAAGTTTTTTATTGCATCATTTTTTCTTGCGTAAATTTCATAAATGGTTGATCTTTATTATTCCTATGCATGCATGTGTCTGCTCCGTACTGCTAAAAATGTGAACTCGAAAAATACCATTGAAGTTTGTTCGAAAAATACAAATGAAGCCTTTTCTGGTTCATAGTTAGTGGTTTTATTGGTTTTAAGTCGCATTATAAATAAAAATTATCGTTATCATGAGTGTAAGCAACGATTAGTTCCAAATTCCGGCGAAATGCCATAGGATTATATTTTACCCAGAGCACAAGTCACTCTAATCCCGAAGTCGGGACATGAGGGCAGTAGGTAATAAGATCTCCACAATACCATAGCATTTTATTCTCGAGTTACTGGAGGCAATGTTTGCTGCACTTCGCCGGCCGCGCCGGAACGATGAGGCGAGGAGACAGGGAGGATTGGGCGCGTGATGCAGGATGATGGCTGTTGTTGGGGAGTGTAGGGTAAGATATTTATCTATGAACTGAGACACATTTTCTGTGTCACTGCGTCACTACCTCAGACACAGTCTACTTCGTCGACACCTCAGAGACAGTCTACTTCGTCGACACCTCAGACACAGTCTACTTCGTCGACACCTCAGATACAGTCCACTTCGTCGACACTTCACAAACAGTACTTCGTCGATACCTCAGATACAGTCTACTTTGTCGACACCTCAGATACAGTCCACTTCGTCGACACCTCAGACAAAGTCTACTTCGGCGACACCTCAGACACAGTCTACTTCGTCTACATCTCAGACACAGTCTACTTAGTCTACATCTCAGACACAGTCTACTTCGTCTACATCTCAGACACAGTCTACTTCGTCTACACCTCAGATACAGTCTACTTCGTCGACACCTCAGACACAGTTTACTCCGTCTACATCTCAGACACAGTCTACTTCGTCTACATCTCAGACACAGTCTACTTCGTCACCATCTCAGACACAGTCTATTTCGTCTACATCTCAGACACAGTCTACTTCGTCTACATCACAGACACAGTCTACTTCGTCTACATCTCAGATACAGTCTACTTCGTCTACATCTCAGACACAGTCTACTTCGTCTACATCTCAGACACAGTCTACTTCGTCTACATCTCAGACACAGTCTACTGGCTAGATGGCAATTTTCTGACACTGGTCGGTTCATAGGTTCTCTAACGCTTCTGGCATGTTTCAGTATTTATTCTGCCGCCAGGACGCATTTTGATTCTAAAACCTTTTTTCTGTTCATTAGTTATCTATGCGCTACGATAACAGTAATTCTTTTCATATTGGAGTAAAAACTGTCGATGTGGGAGAGAATCTTTCACTGTACCTGTAAAATTGAACATTGCAGCTTCCTATTTCGAGATTCACGTGCGACATGAGCGTATTCGACATGCAATGTTTCGCGAATTTGTGGTAAAATAAGAAAAGAATGCTGTTTGTTTTACCCCAGTAAAAATACTTCTTGTTTTGAGTTATAATCATCGTAAGAACACTTTACATTGGAATTTAACCCGACAGTGTGCTTCAAATTTTTCTGCTCTTATATGCTATGCTTGAAAACAGGAAGAAACTCGAAAAAAGTTCAGCACGAGAGATGTTATTGAATCAAAGGAATGGCTTATACCCTTCATGTCTCGATAGTTCTGAGAGAATATTAGACATATTAATGAAATATTTGATCCACTACTTCGATCAATGATTACGTGAGAAAGAGAAATTTTTTGTCAAGGTAGTTTTTCTGGATATGACCAAGATTTTTTGAAATTTAGAGCCATTCATACGAACTTTCAAATAAATTTTTTTTGTTTGCTGGCATGTACATTTCTCGTGTACCAATGTTCTGTTACCGTTCGTTCTTATAGGTGATACAAAAGCTTCATCGCAAAGTGTTTCTTAAGTCTAATAATCCATTACCCTTACAGTGTCTGTTAGAAGTTTAGTTACCATGTCATTACAAGATAAAAGAATAAGTCTAGCGACGTCAAAGCTTGTTTTCTGAAACATGATCTTGAAAATATACATGAAGTACGATTTTTTCTCTTTCCCAATAACTGAATAGAACGTTATTCCGCTGAACTGTTTTATTAAAATTATGTATTTTCGAAACACTTCGATTCAGGGAACGGTAAGGCTAGCTCAATGCAAAAAGTGCACCCAGTTTTCAGGATGTCAATTTAGAAAATTTTTTAATCTCTTAACTTGTTTCGTGTGTCATTGAGGTCATTCATTCTCATGGTGCGAAAAAGTCAATTTATTGTAGAAAAGCAGACTTCAGTTTCTAATAAATGGTATAATTTTTTTAGCTCCTAGAAAAGTTGCAAAGCATCATAACTGATTTGCTGGAAACGTTATCGAAGAGATTATATTTATATTTTATTCCAGACAGAGTTTCCCTAATTTTGCGAGCTTGCAGGTTTTCTTTCTTTGAAATAAATGCAAGTGCTCACTGAAACAGTGTTTTCTCCATCATCATATTTTCCTGTAGGTCTTCTGAGCTAGTATTTCCTTGAAAACAAATGCCTTCTCATTTATGAGTGACTGCAGTCATCTAAATTTCTCTGCGGCCGAGAATGGAAGTACCAGAAAAGCGGACAAGCTCTATGAACTATTAGGCAGCTTATCTGCCGCCTCAAGTCATCCGGACAGACGTGAGGAAAAATCGAGAAATTCTGAGCTGAGATATTGGCCTTCTTCTGGTTCAGAATTTTACAATTTGCTCAGTTATCGCGTGAAATTTGGTCGTTCTGAACACTCAGATTTGACATGTAGCAAACCTGCAGGGTGCCTTTTATTGAGAAGTCTTTGTGTTCGAACTTAATTTTGAAAAGGCTCACTTTCGGAACTTTGGTCAAGAAAATGGCCAATTTGGTCGTCGTGCAGAGAATGTTTTTACCTTTCCTTTTACCCCTCGACCCGCCAAAACTGCTTGTTTGCATCAAAGGCAAAAGTTCTTCCTGTCGCTTCACAAAGAGGAAAATAGAAAGGATGACCTGCTTAAGATGTAAATGATTATAGAATATTTCAGTGTAAAAATATGAGTTAACTTCTATTGGACGGAATTAGAATGTATTTTTTTTATTTATAAGTTTCTCTCCTGGAGAAAAATTTAGTCTAAGCCATTCATGTATGAATTTGAAATTTGTTTGAAGTTTATTGTTCACCTACCAAACTAACATCATCCTCGTCCTGATATAATTCCTCCGAACCAATGGGATTCACTTTTTCTAATGATCACATTTATGAGAGGAATTTACGAAAACAAGTACCCGGTAGAAAACTATCAGAAAAACTAAATGAATTTAACTGTAAAAGTTGGCATGAAGTGCACAAAGAAATCAAAACTTGCTTCACAATGAGATCATGACTTTGAAATCCCATGACTTTGAATCCACGAAGAAAAATATTCGCGAAGACATTAGGGCGCACAAAGTTTGTGCGGACACGGTTCCTAGTGGTCAAAGTTTAAAAAGTTGAAGAGACCGTAGTCACTAGCATAAATTGTAGCATGGAGCACGCGCAAACCAAAAGTTGGAAAGCAGAAGCGGACATTTGCTGGAGTTTGGCTTTGTGTGGTCTACAAACACATGGAAACGAAAGAAGTTTTGCCAGACTTGTGATGGTCCTTCCCGTTTCCGCTTAAAGCTTTTCCTTTTGATTGAGGACAACTGTGAGAAAAGACTGGGGCATTCTTACCACCTGGAAACACTACAAAGAACTTCAAATGGGAAAGCGCCGGTGCTCAATTTTTTCTGTTCCTGGATGGTCTTGCTGAAGATCGCAGTGATGCAAGTACAGAGAAATATGATGGAAACATGACAAATGGATGATGAAGCAGGGTTCCCCCAAAACAATTTTGGAGCTTCTATCCGATATTTTGCTCAAATTTCATCGCTCTAGAATATTTTTATAGAGGCTATGAAAATAAGACATTCCCTTTTTGTTCTTGAAGTAGTATCTACTTCGGCTTTGATATAGATTAACGATTTCGTCGGGAGGACTCTAATATGAAACTTTCCATCAAAATTTAAGCAGTAGCAAAACTTTTTCTGGTAACCTTATTGATCCGTTTTTTTCCTATTCCATGTAGAGCCAAAGTACTTTATGAAGGTTTCCCTTCACTCTCTTTTACGAAAAAGATGACTGAAAGTTACCTGTTGTGAAGAGTCTGAGCAAAACTATTTTCAAAAATGAACCCGTGTAAAATTCTACGAAATGATAAAAGTTAGCATTAATCGCCTAATAAATCTTCCATTTAAAATCGAATTTGGATTTACTTACGGCGGGAGACATTAGGTGCAATGTTCAGATGATTTCATTTTTGCTGAAGGTCAATTTGGTACTTGGTAACACAGCCAGTACCTGCGGCCAGTATTGCTATTCCTCATCAAGTGACCTATACTTCTCCTCTTTGAATAATTAGCAATGAAGAGTAAGTAATATACGCGTATTACCCACAGTTCTTCAGTCCCGTCCAGTGATGGTCGAACACAGTTGTGTTTGAAGGATTTGTCGTGTAATGCTAAGCGTGCTAAATATTTTTGAAGACATTTTTATTCTCTAACTTTTTTTTTCCTCACTAGCTGACTCTCCATGAAGTTTTACGAACATAGCTCTTGTGTGAGAGTCTATCGTTATAATCCGTGATTTTCATTGGCAGATGTGCTTGTGAAAGAATATATTAGAGAGACTCCCGAGATAAATGATTTTATACGATCCTTTTGCTTCGTTCATGTCAAAAATACGAAGTTTCGACTCTTTTGCCCCGCTATATCACATGTTTTTGTGAGAAATATTTATTTGGTTCAAAGTGGCACTGCGTGTACAAGTTTATTTCTAGCAAAATAAATTGCTTATTTAATACGTTGTATATCGTCGTCAAATTAAAGATGTTTGTTTGTCTGTTTAGTGTGGAACTGGAGGTTGTAAATCATGAGTAATTTGCTTGGCAATGTCGAGCACATCCTTTTCTAAAATATTTGCATCTACGAGGATCACACGTTTAATCATTTTGAACTGAAATGAATACAATGTTTCTATTTTATCATGCAGGTTATGTTGGATCACCCTCAATGCAAAAGTTTTTTGCCATGAAATTAGCGCTATTTCGAAATAAAATATTTATTTCCCTCAAGGTAAAATTTTCGTTCTCTCATATTAGTGTTATTCCATGCGTGCTCTTTTGAAACCCTCCAGTGTCTTCTCAAGAGGTACCAGCCTGCTGTGTAGTAGGCACTCGTCAAGGAGTGCCACCAAAATTCCCTGGGCAAGGATTTCAACAAAGAACTTTCAAGAGCCACGAACCTCATCCAGTGAAATATCTTCTGTTTTAGGTAGTCTGCGAATTCTCTATTTTTCCAACAAGCGGGTCAATCTTTGTTTGAGAAGCGCTTCATATGAAAAAGGCGATTTTGAAGCTTCGCTGAGCTTAACGACACTTGCACACGCATGAAGGTCGCTTATTTGAGTTCTTCCAAGCATAGTAGCTCCTCACCGAGGGATTTCGTCAAGATTACTTAACGGTAAATTATGATAAAAAATAACAAGTAGTCTCCTCACCAAGGGATTTCGTCAAGATTACTTGACGGTAAATTAAGATTAAAAATTACAAGTAGTCTCCTCACCAAAGGATTTCGTACAGATTACTTAACGATTAATTTTAGTTTTAAAACTGTATTTACTGCAATTCAAAGGGTGTTGTTTTAAGACTTTTGGGTTTTAGAATTTTGTAGTGATAGTTTATGGCAACTATTCTGATACGAGAGTGGAGACTGAACCTGAGAACTTAAATAAGAAAAAATAATTTTTCATAAGAAATCATGAATTTCTACCACAAATAGTATATTTGAAGTTAATAACCCTTTCATTTTTGTGCCATCTTATATGATTAATAATGATTGATTCTAATTAACTAAATCAGACCTTATTTGTATTATAGCTAAATCTATTGAACTTAGATTCATTAGACAACATTTTCATGAATTCAAAATATTTTTAAGTACGTTTTCAGTTGATATTAAAAGACATCTAGTCAAATATTCTCTGCCACCTTTCACAGAAGAAGAATGGAAAATTGAATAAAATAATTTTTATTGTCATTTACTTTAGCAAAGAAATGATCACAGTCTAAATCACTATAGAATCACTATAGTCTACATCATAATTGCATTTATCGAGAAAACATTCAATTTCTACATTTACTTATTCTATAAAAATTAAACGTCTCCAACCAAGCAGAACTCAGTGGAAACCGTTTACAGAAATAATAATTAATTATGCACTGAAAATAAAAACTCGCATTTTAACTCAAAAATTTGAAGTGTGACAAAAAATTCTTCAATTTAACAGCACTGCCAAAAAATTTTAGCAATAAAAAATGAACATTATCAAAAAATGCGACTGTGGAGAGTGCGACGGTAAAGTTGAAGTTTTCTCTCTTTGCAAAGAAGTGGAAAGATTCCTGGGTAAGATAAATTCATTTGCATTTCTTCTTTTATATTAATTTTTCTATATTTCTAGTTCAGTATTTAAATTCTCTTTTGTCTCCCTAAGCACGAACTGAAATGAGTCTGCATGAACTTTTTTAATCATTCTTCTAACTTACAAATCCTTCGCTAGTATCTTGCGTATGAGTATCTTGCGTCTATAAGCAGACTCTTATTCGCGTGCACTTTCTCTGGAGAATTACAATTTTCCAACGAAGCATGAGAGGGATTCCCTAATATTCATTTCAATTTATCACGCCCAAGAATAATCAATCAACAACGTTTATAAAGAAACGTGGATGCAATGCCTCAGTCACAAGTGCAACGAACTTCTCGGCATCATTCCACGGTCACAACGTCGTAAAAAGCTGCGGAGCGCCATTGGCTGGAGCCTGGAGGCCGCACATTGACGTGAAGCTCCATGCAGGACAGCTGGCCGTGCGTGTCTGAAGACCTTTCTGTGCTCATAAACACGGGGTCGATGACCTGAAAATTTTCTGACTGCATGTAATCCTCGGCAGACGTTTTTCTGACTACTTTTGATTCTCGGTGAATAATTTTATGACTACATTTGGTCCTCGGCGAACATTTTTCCGACTACATTTGAACCTCGGTGAATATTTTTATGACTTTGGTTTGGAGTAGTTAACTTGAAATGAGGTGAATCCTATCAGTTAATTTTCTCATGACACACAGTTCTCCTGTGTAAAACGGTCGTTAACTCAACCGTTAAAATATAGAACCGAACACGACAGAAGACGTCGATTTAAGGTTCAAATTTTTCAGATACAATTCTTCGAATTTTTTAAACTTGTCTCCTCTGAAATTATCTGAATTTTCAATTGGTTGATTCAAGCTAGGGTTGAGCTGGTCGAATGAGAGAAATTGCTGAGCACGTAATCAAAGGAGATTTGCTCTCAGACAAAGTACAGAACTAAATAACGAGTATAAGCGCAGTTTATTGCAGAAAAACAGAAATTAATACATGGTTACTTACATTGAAAATTAGATTTATGTGCACATCGAAGCCTAATTTATACGTGTTGATCATAAAACTTTTCAATGCCGATGCCGTTCATCATCCCTTTCCTTAAGCATAACGTCTTTTTGCAAGAACCAATTCTTCTTTACTTAAAAGTTATACTTTCTTACCATCTTAAATGAGTAAAATTGTAAAAAAAATTATAAACTCAGCTTAAGCAATAATTGTGAAATATATCTCTATTCGTGCCCGTTTCAAAATAGATCATCATTTTACATCTCTCATCTGTTAGAGAAAATTTAAACTGAAGAATTATTCCCAATGGTTGCTAAGACTTTTACTATAGCTAACATTGGAAATTAAATAAGTTTACGTTAACTTTTCGACACGCGCTGCTGTGCTGTAGATGAAATAAGTCTGTTCCAAAGAGGAATGTAGGAATTCCTTCTTTGCTTGAAAATCTATTCAAAGTCGAATGATAAAAGAGGTAAGGATATCTGCTTACTGATAACTTTCTGAGCTAGAATTGGCGCATTTCTTATCGAGTGTCGATTCTGATTCCTGCTAAAATTGCGGATTCTTACCGGTGCTTTCGATGCTAATGCAGGTATCGATTATCCGGCTCATCACTAGTCACTACACAGGAAAGCCTTGCAGATTGCGTGAATAACGAGAGGAAAAATTAGGTAAATTAGAAGTAACGAACTATTCAGGGGAAAATATATTGCTGCTGAGCTGCGTTGGTTTCTTCAGAAGTAATATGTTTGAAAAGAATTCAAGTACAACTTACTTAAAAAAATTGTTTCCTCATAGGCACATACCGTACCAAATTACTCCATTCTTTATTACACACGTGCGGCAATGCGGTTAACTTTTTCAGGTATTGAATCTCATACACATATAGGCATTTACATTACCTGATTTCGCTGGAAATCAGTGCGTAAATCCCATTTTTAAGGTGTGGCAAGTGCGTGGAAGTTAGTAAGTGAAAATAATACTTTTTTTTTGATGTAGAAAGATTTTGAGAAGGCGCTTGACTAAATGATCGGAAAGGGCTTTTCAAAGTTATTAGTGGGTATGGCATGGGAGGCGAACTCCTTGAGTCTGTAGGTAGTTTTTAAGCCGATTGAAGAACTTGTAAAGTGATTGGTTTCAATGCACGGTTATGTTTTTGTCAGGGGTGCGTAATGTCCCTGAGGATGTTTAATGTCTATGCTTACAGATGGAGCTGTCAGTGAGGGGAAAATGAGAATGTTGAGTAGAGGGCTGGAATTGCTGGCTGCTCAGGGAAGGCCTCTGATTTGACTCTTATTTTCTGTGCCGATTATATGGTTGGAAGGATGAACTTTTGCGCATTGATGTGCTTGAGTCATAGGAACAGAATGAAGGAGGAATGGTTGGTGAAGAAAGTGGTGGTGTGTGGAAGGATTGTTAGAGGTAGGCAGAAGACTGAATGCGTGTATGAGGATGAAAGGACGTTGCGCGGTCGATAAGTTACGTTAGATGAAACGGAAAGATGAGCGATAGGAAGAGATGAACGGGAAACGATTGTGTATGATTGTGACGAGGTTCAGTTGGGTGGGGAACTGGGTTTGAACGCTCGAGGTGACTCAGCCGTATTGAGGTATGATCTTGGGTCACTCGTGTGGGCCTGGAATCTTCATTCCCTTATGAGGCAGTTGGAATAAACCAGTTTATGCAGTCTGACCTTGATGGGGAAGAGACGTCCAGTAGACGAGCGTGATTCACCGAAGTGATTGCTGTACTGGTCTTCGTTTGGTTGGATTCCGTGGCGGATCTGTTTACTTTGGTAGGTAAATTAGATTGTTGCTGCCAGAACAAACTGAGAATAATAAAGTAAGTGAACACGATTCAAATTACCTGAAACGAAAAAAATGTGAAGTACGACTACAAAGCGGAGAAATTGCGAGATATGCTAGTCAAAGTTTACCTAGTTTGTCATCCGACAAGTCAGTCTTTGCTTCTGCTCTACGTCAAGTGTAACACTCGTGAGCACCACGGTCGGAC
Organism: Morinoia aosen; assembly: GCA_030386875.1. NCBI lineage: Eukaryota > Metazoa > Arthropoda > Malacostraca > Amphipoda > Talitridae > Morinoia > Morinoia aosen. The sequence continues at coordinate 18,311,807 of CM059557.1, read as the reverse complement.
GATCACTGGACAGTTGAATTCATGATGCTGGAACTTGAAACAAATTATGTGTAAAGAAATTAGAGGTCACACTTCGAAAAAATGGTCACATATAGAAAAATAATTACGAAAATTGTAAGTTTTTATAAAATTTCATAACAATTTTGTTTTCATTCAAGTACCTTAGCCAGTTCCAATGAACAGGAAAGAAATTTCTTACTTCGTATTATTTTCCAAACATATCATCAGCATGAACGATATTCGCTCCTAAACTCACCTCTGTGCACGGGTGCCGTCCATTTTCGTTTATTCTCACGTATTTCGAGGCGCTGGCATTGAGACGAGCTCGGAGAGCCCTCGCTAAGTACCTCTCTCGAGTGATGGATAGCGGGCCTTCGTTTGAATTCCACTAAAGCTCATAAACATCGACGGCCAATCTCCTCACATCGAAAATACAACCATCATTCATACAGTGCTCAGTGAAGAAATACTTTAATATGTAGAATGGATGCTAGCGACGGATATAATAGCGGTTTTAAAAACCTTGAAGAAAATAATTTCTCATGAAAGTGGAGTATCGACTGGTCCTCATTTTACGGAATTTCACGCCGGACACGGAGTGTGCACTCAAGTTACTGCCAAGACTTAGTAGTGGATACATGACGCATGTATTCTTGTCCTCAAATTTAAGTGGTTCCATTTGTGAATTAAATAAGTATTGATCAAACAGTTTGTTCATCCAGAGAGCAGTTTGATTCAACCGCGGAACTTTAGCCTCAAAACTAAGCTTATTGTGTGTTAATGCGATTGCATAAACCTCAAGCAAGCCTTGGTGAGCCTCAAAAGAGTTTTCGAAACGAGACTTGCGCAAAAATTTTTGATATGATGTATATCAAAAAATATGGGTCAAATAATTAATTTTCAATCTTTAAACTCCATATTTTCTAAACTTAAGCCCTTCGATTAATACATTTAGATCAGTTAGCTTTTCGTTCAAATTTGAAGCAAACAGTGTCACATCGATTGAAAATCAATGAGCGAGATGCTGTTCGTTCGAACAATGACGTTGATAGTGATAACATTGAACAAATTCCATAATTTTAGCTGAAATGTAATCTCATCGAATGAAAAATTTTCGATTCTGTTTTATTATTCAGAATATTACTCATTTTTGAAGGACGATTATCATGCAATAAATTATTCAAGGTTTTCAGCGTTATTTCCTAAATAATTTTGCATTAGTCATTTTGTGGTCCTGTCCATCACATCAAGTGCATGGATGATGTGTAGTGATCTCCATTCATTGGAGATCACTAAGCAACGTGGATTCAACTAAAACACGCACAATAGGTTAATCCGCTTGACGAAGTGTGAAGGAAATAAGTTTTTGCTTTGTATGACAAGGGGCTTTCTGCAAAATTGGTTTGGCTACATCTTCAAGTTTATTGCTTCGATGGAAACTATGAACCTGAGTTTCTAGATACTCTGGTCCGGTCACTAGTTCAATTATCGTTAACGATTCGGCGACATTTATAAGCTTATGGCTTGGATGGAAAATATGAACCTGAGTCCTAACAGGCACTGGTCCTGTCTCTACTACAAATACCATTGAGCCATTGATAAATTCAAACACGATATTAATAAGACTAACAAACAAAGTTAAACTGTCGACAAGCTGCTTAAATTGTAGCTAAAATCCAATTTGGAATACTATAAAGGGAAGAAAATGCAACGTTAGCGGAATAGATTACAATCTACGCGTCTACATGATGTAATTCTAATTGATTTAGAAAATTATAGGAAACGCATTATATTTATTCTTGAATAAGTTCCAGAGCTAGTGTCAAATGAAGGGTATAATACCGTTTTTAGATCTATTCTATTTTGAACACCTCAATTATATGGTCTATCGCATTCATTTTAAGAATTTTTGGAAATTTTTCTCTCCCTCAGCCTCATTAGATCTCTTGTCATTGAATTGCTAGTGTCGAACGATTAAATGGAGTGCTGCAATCGATTCATAGACAAAATGACTTCCTAAATATAGCATGTCTTCGAATATTAAAAAATAACATGTCATATGTCATACAACACAAAATAACTTGTCTAACATTACATACGAAAGTTTCAGCAATATCAGTTTCTTACGCGAGTAACAGCTCATAAGATCAATTTTTTCAGCGTATCCACCGGGTGGCTTTCAGTCAAACAAAACAAAACGTTTGTTTTGTGCATTGTGCAGAGTTGAACTTGAAAGGTTCAAACAGTAAGAAAGACCTCGATTTCTTGATCTTTTCCAGGAATTGGGAGGGAATAGAGTGAGTCATGTTCCAGAAATATAGTTTCAAACAGTAAGAAAGACCTTGATTTCTTGATCTTTTGCAGGATTTGGGAGCGAATAGAGTGAGTCGTGTTCCAGAAATATAGAGCCTGCTAGAAACAATCCTCGGATGCCTGGTGGAAGTTTGCGCAGCCTCAATTACGGCCATAATGAGGCCGTGTTGTCCGCTCTGCAGCATCTGATGTCTCCCGCTGGAATGTTTTTTTTTTGTCTTAAGATCTTCGTTTCAGCGATCAAAGACAAACCTGTCATGGTGCTCTGTTCTATGATTATTGTTGAGCAATTCTTTGTCACAGACATACAAGGCTGCATGAAAAGCAAATTGTCCAACTTCTTCAGACTATTTACATTTTTCTCAGTGACTCAGTATAAACGTATCCGTTCACACTGACTAATCAAGGAATAACTCCAAGAACACTGATAGACACTAATTAATATTGTACGAAAAAGCATGGCATGTATTTTATTAAATATCAACACATCGAACATCCCTTTTTCACGTTAATTTTGTCTTGCATCCAGTAAGGGAAATAATGACAGATTGAGGCCCAGCACAACATTTGGATGCCATTAATTTTGATCTAAGCTTCCAGAACTCAAAAACATGCAGTCGACTCAGATCGAAGTTTTTGGTTTTAGAAATTTGTATACTGTATACTCCCGTGCTACTTTTGGTGCGGGAACATGTTGGATCGTGCAGTGTTTTATTCAGAGAAGCCGTCTTGACTTCGGAACTGTGCTTCATCTAACTCTATTACAAAAGTGAAATAACTTCAAAGTGACTTCAATAAAAACTATACAGGGTGTCCGACACTTTTGTTGCCAAACTTTAACATAAGGTAGCGATCGTCAAAATGAACACTATTTATTCTATTAAGGTATGGTCTAAAAAGCTTAGTTAAAGAGTTCAAAGGACTTGAAGTTGGACAGTTATTAAAAATAATTCGTACACTCTCCTGCGGAGACGAATTCAAGGCAGTAAACTGCGGCACATCAATGGCAAGGATACGAAATGAGAAGTTAGGCAAGTATGTAAAACATTTATTATTAATTATTAACATTAACTTTTTAATGTCGTGATAAGGAAAAAGCATTTTCGACAGTAATTATTATGAGCACAACAAACGAAACCGTAAACTAGGTTACATGTTTACAAAAATTGTTCCAAAATGCCGCCCATTTCTTTCTATGCAGGCGTTCAAACGCTTCTCCAATGATTGGCGGACGTGAGCAAAGACACCAGGAGTTTCACGAATCCTTTCCGAGGCTTCAACAATCCTACCCATCAGGTCCTCTTCGGATTGAATCGGTGTTTCATACACTAAACGTTTCATTTGCCCCCAGAAAAGTAATCTAGGGGCGTAATATCAGGAGATCTTGGTGGCCACGCGAAGGGACCGCCACGGCCTATCCAGCGATTGGGATATCAGGCATCCAATAATTGCCTAACAGCAACCGCAGAGTGTGCAGGAGCACATTTCTCTGATGTCAGCTAAAGGTACATTTTCCAGTAGTTCTGGCAATACTTCATTAAGAAAAGTGTAATAGGTACGTCCATTAAGTCTCTCTGGTAAGATGTATGGCCCATCAGATGGTCACCAAGAATTCCTGCCCAAACATTTACGGCGAATCTAACCTGATGTCGACATTGTCTTGTAACATGTGGATTGTTGCCAGACCACATGTGCCGGCTATGGAGATTAGGTATTCCTTCTCGAGTAAATGACGCTTCGTCTGTGAATAAGACTCGTGATGGGAAGCGAGGTTGTTGATCTGTTTTCTGTTTAAACCACCTCGCAAATTCAACACGACGTTCGAAATCTTCCCCGTGCAATTCCTGCACATGCTGAAAGTGAAATGGATGTTGACCACTGTTATGTAGTACTCGCCACACAGTAGTTTTGCTTAAATGTAAAGCACGTGCACAAGAACGAGTGCTTGAAGTAGGATTGTTTCGAAAATATTCTGACATCTTCCCCCTTGTCTGGATCTGCTACTCTCCTTTGGCGTCTTCCTTCAGGTCGTAGTCTGTGAAATGATCCGTAATCACGTAATAATCTCCGGTGTATGGCTGTGAATGTTTGACGCGATGGAACATGACTGTTAGGATGCCTTTCTGCGTAAATTCGAACAGCCTCCCTAGAATTTCTATTTGCTGAACCATACACTAGGTGCATATCCGCTAATTCAGCATTGGATACTCCCTCCATTGCCGGTGATACATATGCAGCCGAAGAAGTACTAACAGTAAACAAGCTAATTTTTGTCGTTGATGTCGAGGAGTACTCAGAATATCGGATGAAAAGTAACTTCACGCATTTGTAACTTTTTAACTGAGCATTTTAGACCATACCTTAATAGAATAAAAAGTGTTCATTTCGACGATCGCTTCTTTATGTTAAAGTTTGGCAACAAAAGTGTCGGACACAATGTATATTTGTGCGACTATAATGCTACTTCTTACATTTTTGTTTATGAAACATAGTTTGCAGAATCATCGGTCTTAAAATCTGTAAAATTAATAAAATTAAAATTATATCCTGTTTTTGGTGTACATATTTTTTCATTACATCCAAGCCAAAATAATTGAAGTGAAATGAAATTTCTAACCAGCCATATGTAACTGACTGACTTCAGTAGTTTCGGGCTCAAGCGTTTCAGCTTGCAAGCCGGATGGCTGAAAAATTCTCACTTTTCAAATACCTAATGAAAACTACACTCAAATGACCTCGATTAGATGCTAATTCTAATTTAAAGTTCTACTGGCACAGGTTGTCCGGCACTTTGCTGAACAAAGATCAACAAAAGTTTGGGAAAGTTAAAATTAACACTTTTTGCTCAATAAACATGTCAAAAATGCCTCGGTGAAGAATTAGAAAACCATGTAATTTTTGTATATTTTTCTGAGTGTTCCATTGCATCAAAAATTCAGATCTTTTTGTTTACAATGAACATTTTATCGGCTCCAAATATACCGATGACAATGAGCGAGTATCCAATGTTTGCACCGCAAATCGATGGGTTGTTAGGCGGTCATTGGACACCCGATATCCTAATCGCTGGATTAGCCGCTGTGCCACTAAGGTCTCCTGATATCACGCTCCTGGATTTCTACTTCTGGGGTCATTTGAAGAGTTCGGTGACCGAAATACCAATTCATTTTGAAGAAAAATTTGCGAAGCCGCTGCAAGGATTCGTGAAACTCCTGATGTTTTCGTTCGCGTTCGGCAATCATTGTATCGGCGTCTGAACGCATGCATTGCAACAGTTGGGCGTCATGTACGATGAACATATTTTATAAATACCGAACCTAACTCAAAAATACGTTTCGTGTTGTCATAATAGTTAAGGCTGTTACTTTGTATGTTGTGTTCATTACAAAAATGTTTCCCTAACTTCTACACATCGTTTCCCTGTCACTCTCATGGTATCTATTTTTTTCTTAAGAGTTTCCAATTTGAGTATTTATAATTTTTTAACAAAGGATTTTCGACTTCATTGTTATTGAGCAAAAATTGCTTATTTCAGCAGTCCAAACATTATGTCAAAGTTTTTAGAAACAAATTCTAGTCACTCTGTAAAATGTTTTCCCTCGATGCAAAGATATTTTCAAGTTTACTTTATATAAATACGATGTTTTCAAAATCACCATTATGGAACTGCTGAAAAGTCAACATTGTTGCCTAATGCTCAGCAATAACCCTCTGTCGCTGAATGCTCAAAGCTCACTACAAAAGCCTCCGCACAATTTGAATGGGCATTCAAAACTTAACATGAACGTCTACTCAGTTCGAAAACAACCTTTAGAATATCGAGCGAACATTTGTCCAATTTTTTTCGGTGATTTTATAGATGACACGAATAGAAACTTCGAAAAAATATGAAACTCGTGTAAATCTAAAACATTTGTTAAGAACTCGAGCGCGTAAACTCGAGCACCTCCCCTTCTTAGTCTGAGGTTTGAACTGAACTAGTGAACTTAAGTTTCGAAATACTGATCCTCTTTTTTCAAAATACTTGAGAAAATTACTACTGTTTGAATGAATGTTAAGTTTACACTGTTTTCATCTCAGAAACGCTCAATTATAGAAGGATTTAAACACAAGTTGATAGGCGTTTGCGACGTCGGCCTTCAAAAACTCCTTTTATTTCATTTACGTCTCATTAGTCTCTGAAAGTTTCAACCGAAATCGCTTACTCTTTCTAAGCGGTAATTTAGGGGCAATAAAACCCTCCAACGGTTTCAAGTTGGATGAAATCTTGAAGCTGCCTCTGGCCATGGTTTTAAGAAAATTATTATCATGTGTGCCGCGGGTCGTCAGTCCTCTCATAATGGGCAAGAGATTATGGCGGGCTTTATGGTAAACATAAAGTCTGACAACTTCAGTTATAACTCTGCCCGCGAGTGAAGGCATAAGTTAGTTTATTTACCGCGGAGAGTCTAGGAGATACATTACCGAGCTCCCTTTGCAGGGAGTGCACTTCAAGAGAGAAAGATCTTTTTTTGAGTTTCCTACCAGGGAATCTTGAGTGCAACTGTGACAAATGAGGCTGTCAGTAATGATTTTGCACTGTACATTTAATTACTCTACAATTATTGTCTGTGAATTTGTTTAATTTGAATGTCGCTATTCTTGTACAAAATTCTCATGTGATTTTATTCTTTTGATTAAACGGATTTCAAGGATTACCTAAGAGCTAAACACCGAATCATGTTTCATTTAATGTAATGTTGGTTTTTTTTAATTGCTCTCATTACATTAAAATTATTCCTCGAAAATACCCTCATTTATCTCAGTAAAATTTCTGAGTTATATAATATGTTAGGTAGCCTCCCCCGGTGAAGTCGTTTTATGTCACAGTGCTAGGGACGTTCATCAAACTGTTCGATCAATTTGACCGGATATGATGTTATCGAGATGTGAAATAAATTAATTTACCGAGAGTTCAAAGTCTAGTCACCCCCAGAAACAGTTAATGAATCTGGTACGGGAAGCTAGTGCTTCCACAAGGTTTTTCAAATGAAATAAATGTACGAGGAGTTCGCGAGACTCGAACTCAGGACTAGAAATTACCGCGCCCAGCACGCTATCAACCGCGCTATCGATCACCCTAAAAGATGATCGAAGCACAACGAAAGCAATGCTTGGTACAGTGCAAGCAGGCGCGCACTGTCCCGACAGATATATTTTATTATCTTATGTATCGAGAGTTCAAAGTCTCGATACATAAGTCTCGATACAGACTTTGAACTCTCGATACATAAGAGAATGACCTCTAATATTATTTTTTTTCCAAAAAATTTCTGGCTAGATCCTCACAATATGACCGCCAGATCCAGTTGAAATTCACAAGTCGAAAAATAAGTGTCACCCTATATATACGCACTTGTTAAAAAATGGCCAGCAGAAAGTATCATGCAGAATCACACATTTCTGATAAAATTTTAAATAAATGATGAATTCGATGGAAGACGTCATGGAAAATTCATTTTAAACTTTTCCTGCGCTTGATATAATTCTGTGTTAGATCCAGGCGATCAGCAACTCAGAATTTAGACCACTAACTTGTATGTCTGTTTTATGAATATTTCATCACAACAAAAACATTCACGAGTTACTGAAAGTCATATCGCTGCTTCCCATAAAAGCTTCGCGAAAAGTTTCTAATATACTAAAATCCTCATGTCATTATTCGCCATACTGAGATATTTATAAGAAAATTATACATGAAAATGGCAAATACATAAGTCATAACGCTGAAAAAACGTTAACTCAAATATGGATTTCCAGCCATTAACTAATGAATTATTGTGTTAGGATATACTTTTATCTTCTGAATTTTGAAAATGCATGGATATTTTACTAAATTGTGTTTTTTCTAGGATTGTGTCCTTGTCGTTATAACTAAGTTGTGTTTTTTTTATAAGTTGTGTTTTGCTTCGTGTTTTGATTTTGTATCTTAGCACACATATAAAATTGCGAATTCAACAGTACAGGCGAGTTGCTTGTGTAAAGTGTGAGTTGGGTTTGTGTGAAGTGTGTGTTGTGGTTGTGTAAGTGGTGTTTGGAGAGGCTCGGCTGAACTGCCAAAGGAAAAATAATTAACGACCATCAGTCGTTTGGTCATCAAGAATTTCTACCCGAGGAACTTGAGAGGCCTCGGTCGACCGAAGGCGTGAGAAACATGCTTTGATTAAGAAGGATTTTTGAGAAAGGTGTGGACAAGGTAGCCTACGTTGCGGGTTGAGGGCAATAAACACCCACAGCGAAGGGTGATACTTTTGACGGACGGCTCGACACTTAAACTTGGGGACCCTGAGAACCGCAAATAACACTTAACGCTCGAAGTGCTAGCGTTGCCTAGCAACGGGTTGAAGACGGACCTAAAATTTGGGCGGAGTTGGCTAAGCTCTCGACAGAGGGCCAATAGCCAATACGAGGGACAGTAACACCGTGAGTAAGAAGTAGAAGTGTAGAACCACAAATGAACAGCCATATCGACTGAGAAGGAGGGGTTTTTGATAATGACGTCCGAATTTTTGAAGAGGCTATTGGTCACACGGGAATATAGAGGAAGAGCCCTCTCGAACATTTTGGCAGAGCTGTTGATATAAGTTCAGTCTCACGCGGAGGACCATCCGAAAAAGTGCGTCTCCACCAAGTGTTGCCTAAAATTTGAAATAATGTGACATAGCGTGCGTCGAAATAATTGTATTTACATGCAAAAAAGAATTTAAATATGTAAAAAAAATTATGGGTATTGGTAATCAAACGTTTTTTTTTATTCTTCCATTGCAGAGGAAAGCAGTCTCGCACAAGACCATTGTGCTCGAGAAGTAAAAATTTAAGCGGAATATGAGACGTCTATTGGGCGGGTGAGAATCAGTTAGACTCATAAGAGAGGCAGTTTTCCTTGAAGGGAATGCATTATTTTGAAATAAATGTGATAAGAAATTTAATTTCATTCATTGAGGTAAAAAATTGAAATATTTTTTTTTTGAGTTAACGAAAATTTGTGAGATTAAAAGTAACGAGATAACAAATTGGTATGTGCAGGAGGGTGGTTCGTTTGTTCTCCATAGAAGCATCCACGGGAAGCTACTAAGCGGTCGTTAGACACCTCTCTGAACTGTGAATAATTATTCCGTGAATCTGACTGAAGCTACACCAGAGCAACTGTGCTTGTGATTTGAATGACTGATCTGTGCTGTTGAAACCGCAATGATCGAATAGGTTTTGTGTTATTATGTTTTCGGTGTGCAGTTAACGTAGAAACAAGTTGGCCGACCAATTAGGCAGGGTTAGCACTTGTGTAATTCACAGTTCCAGTAATTTGCTATAATGTGTTTGTAGTAGGGTGTATTAATCATAAATTTGTTTAGCAATTTTTTCTAGAGTTTCATAAAACCGTTAACGCCAGCATTATATCTCGCCTTGGCAGATGCGCACAGAAAATCGCGCCTTCGTAAGTGGGTTCTCTTCGTCCCGGTGAGTACCACAATATTTGTGGGTTTTCATCAATCGTGACTACTTAGATGTGTGAATATCCATCTTAATTGTTTCATTGCCCGTAATCTCTCGTGTCTTTCTTTCTCGTGTATTTTATTATTTTGGAGGTACGCCAATTCCTCTACTCCGAGAACCTGGGTTCCTTATTAATGTAAATTAATGAGGGGGCAGGACTAAGCCTTGTGGCATCGCTCACTGAAAAGAGACCGAACCGAACGCTCGCAACGGACGTTGCATTTCATGTCAATGGAGTTATTTCTTGAAGGGTAGCCTAATGGATTTAAGTGATTACAATATTATCTTTTTCGGCAGAAATAGAAATGATGATTTTAGAAGTAACCTCGAAAATTTTTCTCACATACTGGGGGAGTTTTGCGAGAGCTTATTGGCAAATTTTTGCGGTTGTAGGAACACTTATTTTACACCAGAAAGGCTGCAGAAAGCTGATCACTAGCGAATGTGACTCTATTTAACCATTGTCTTAAAGTAAGTGACTCTTCCCAAAATGCATAGAATTCATGGACAGGTTTTCGACGTAAATGAAAACATTTTTTAAGTCATTTCATTATCCAAGAAAGGTTGATGAGCATTGAAGAACTTCTTAGCTTCATTATTCATTCCAGTACATTGTAACTACTTTACAAATTTAGTATGACACAACGAACAGGAAGCTGTTTTTGAGCCAGTTGGCCAATGTCTTGAAGGAGCAGAGAAAGTCTGATTATCATATTCTGCTCCAGGTCGCCGTATTTGAAGCTACCAAAGATTCTCTTTGAAGAACCCTCAATCTTCTTGCGCCCAAAAGAATATCCAAACCGTCAAAGAGTTGCCAGACGAAACCTAAGGAAGTCAATGCGGAACGTCGCCGGAGAAAAGAATGATGGTTGAAAAACGGCAGAGATAGAGATCAAAAACATGTAAATATTCAAGATGCAAATCGGTAGCAACTCACGGCGGGCCAAATGAAAACTTGCAGGTTGTCTAAAGAATAAGTTTATCAGAAAAATTTCACGGATTATGTACCCACATATGGCATCGTATCTTCATTCAAAAAACTTTACACTATTGAGGCAAAGTTAAACTGATAGAATCAGATTGCTAGTGAAAATTTGTTTAAACATATTAAACACCGAAATTTAAACGAGGGCTAGGAAGCGATTTTCACTCCATTCAACTGCATTCGAATCATTCTGAATACTGACTTTCCAAACGTCGCATAGCTATACTACCAATTGCTCCCGTCCAGGCCTTAAACCCATTTTAAACACCAGAGGCGGGTAGGGAATTCTGACTTTCTTACTTGCACCAACAGTAAGAGCTCACCCTTCGGCACAATATCAACGAAATCAAAAGAGAAAATAGAGAAATAGAGAAAAGAGATAACAGAAAAGATAGAGAAATAAATTCGAACTTCAACCGATTTGGCTTTTACCCATTTTAAACACGAGAGGCGGGTAGTGAATTTCTAATTTTCTTACTTGGCCCAGCAGTAAGAGACACTGCGCTTGTAATACGCTTTTTGAACTTAATAATGACTCATTCAAAATATTTTCTCGGTCGTGGTGAAGGACACGCCGAAAAATGATTTATTATCTCATATCAAATTTGATGCTGGAGGAAAACAAATTGAACCAATTTTGACACCCATGAACAAATGTTGGCACCTGCCTTTTAAACGATGTTTACTTAAAAAACAAGTCGTAACTCAGCTACAGAACAGAGCTCCCTCTCACTTGTAAGCCAAGGCACAACAGAAGTGAGTTTACATCACGTACATTTGATTCAGATCACGCCTGATCTGATCAGAAATTATTTCCTTGTTTTTTCCATTGTAGAATTAGATGCGTGTATTTCTGTTTGCGCAAAAACTGAAGCTCTAAACGCACCCTCTAAAATACAAGGTTTGAAACCAACCTACGTAATGTTAGAAAAATATTTCGACGCACTTTCGTGCATGGTATTTTCTGAGGTGGGATATAGATAATGTTGCAATTGGTCATGATGCATATGAAGTTTCTGGTATAATATTATAAGATACAAATTTTTTCCACCTACCAAGTTACAAATAAATGTTGGATTCTGTTAGTCCATGGAATTTTTCCGCTTTCCACACACGTATTGAGAGACAAGTAGTGTCTGTTATTTCTTCGTAATTATCTCAGCCGGTGGTAATGATTCATTTTTCTCCGTAAAGGACACCAGTTCGTGTCACTCGAGCTCGATCGCGTCCATTGGATTCTTCGCGGGTCTGCAAGTAATATTAAAAATAGCGGAAATACATCCCCAGAATTGCATCGAACACGGTGACACCAAGCAGGACTCAGTCGCAGGTGATGACAAGTTTGATGCTCACGAAGAGTAGCTGCAATAACGTACTTTCCAGAAAAATTTTTTCGGGAAATTTTTCTCTTACGCAGAAGAATGATGCTAGGTTCGGACACTTGCACACAATCGAAACTGCTTGACTGGGTAAAAACATCGTTACACCGCCATTGGGGAGCATGAAAAAACATGTGTAAATTCTGCAAGTTATCCATATCCGTACAGCGAGTGAATATCAATATTTAAAATTGCATTACTGGTAAACTGTTATAAGTGTCAAACAGCTGCTTAGGCGTCAAACAGCTGCTGCTTCTACATTAACTGCTCCTATGACGTAGCTAAATCTTCACTACAGCTATTCGGCGCTTGTAGAATTAAACATGATAATAACCTTTTGAATAACTGAAGAGGTAGCGCATATATGAAAAATTACAATTCATACATTTTCATTTCCTCATATCACTTCATTTGCCTAATTGTATTTATGCTCTTCATCTAAAAATAGTCATGAATTATATTGGTTGAATTAAGTGACTTGAATAAGATTTCAGGAATCTAATGAAACAGTTTTTTCGAACTGAATATTTACAGAATTAGTGATATCAAAGCTGTGCTCTCATTTTCAAATGAAATGAGTTAATTGCTTAAGAAGCCACACGGAAGAGAGGCCAAGAGAAACCTTTTCATGCGTCGCTATCACAAACATGGATCCCAGGATTCAAAAATCGTTCGCAAATTTCTACAGCTGAATGAAGCTTTAACATTCCGATATTTTTCATGCTCGATATTTTTGAGCACGAAAAATATCGGAATATAAAGGCTGTTTTAAAAAATAAAAATACGCTTTTTTTGTGGGTAAACATTTCCTTCGAGAAAATCTTCCACAGTTCTGTAACTAGTAAAAAATACGGGAATGAGCCTGGCTAAAGGCGCATTTCGAATCAATTGGGTCAAGAAATTCTACTCAAAAAGTGTAATCTCGCATAAGTCTTCTGAACGTGTATGTTACTCTATTTTATGAGGAAGGTAAAATATGAACGACATGACATGGTTTATTTTCGAACCAAGAATATTTATTTTTCCAATGTCTTCCGGAATACTGGTTTAGAGTAAAAACATAAATGATGTCTTTGTGTTGTACGTATTCGTACACATAAGCATCTGTTGCGCAATATAAGCTCAAACATTCAGAAACAAGTTCACTGTAGAAGACTCGCCTCCGTAGCATTTCTATTAGTACGGTACGGTACAACGATAGTTGTAATTAAGCCTGAAATTTTCAGTCCAGGGGTACGAGAAAAACATGTCTTCAAGTAAACAACCTAGGTCTCCCGATGATTCAGTAAGGAGCACCTTTGCGTTTAAGGTTTAAGTTGTCCGAAGATAAATGTCTTTAGTTTTTAGTTACTTAGTAGAGTATCGACGTTAATAATTATCATGAACTTTCATTAAGTTATGTAAAATATACTGTATTTGTACTCTTCACGTCAAACTTCATTTGTTCAATGTTTTTTCTCTGCAGAAACAAGTGTTATTAAACAGAAACTTCGTCGTGAATCATCTTCAATTTAAAAAAAAAACAGAAATCAAAAAATAGTTTTCTACAGTTCGCATATACTCGAGTGCTTCGGCTGAACACTAATTGAAATCAAAGTTCGATTATGCAATCGCTCTATTCAACTTAACTAAATTAATTCCGTTCGAATAAAAACACCATTTTAATTTGCTAATGGTGATGTTATTTTATATTGAATCTCAATTGTCAGAAAATGTAATGTCTGTTATTCATATAACACGATGAGGAAAAAACTTCTTTGCCAGTTGAGCGTGAATCTTCATTTGAATGATGTAAAAATCTGTTTTCATTTGCAACATGAGCTAACTGTATTATCGGTGTGTGTTATATGTTCATTTATTATTCCTGTTGTAAGTTTTTCACGCTATTAGCACTCAGCTTTGGGTAAGTATTCATTTAGGAAATATTTCCTGAAGTTCTGCTTCTCAAATTTTTAGATTTAGATTTAGAGTAATTTTTAAAAAATTAGTATGAATTAAAACTTGTTTTAATTTATTTTAATAGTGATAACGTCAGTGATCCCGAGAAATTTTTAGAACAATGTTCAACGTTTTTCTCAATAGTCAAATTTTATGGTATAATAAAAGCAACACAAAATAACAATAAAATATAAAATTGCACGTACATGTTCGGACAATTGTTCGGAAGAATTGAGATTGCCAAAACGGACCTTCATTTATCATTAATTTAAAGTTATACATATTGTAACATTCGAATGAGGTCATCTTGATTATGGCATTCATGATCATATTAAAGCATAACGAAATTATTGCTGGCGACGAATTGAAAATGATGAACCTGCGAATTATTCATTATTCAAAACGTGTTGGTGAGTCTGAAAGAAATCGAAGCTTATCCGCGAATGTTTAATACCGGACGGTCAAAAATTCATTTAAAATACACCTAAACTATAACTATTGCAATTTTTATGCTATTGAATGAGCTGAAAATCGACAATTTTCCTAAAAATGTACAGATTTTCTTATGATGTGAGAAAACGAGTAAGGACCATGTATTTTCGAGACCTGCAACGACAAATGGTAGAGGCAAATGTTGGCAAGCTGTTGTTCACAACAGTATTATTTCTGCGCTCGCAGACGAGGTCGTTAAAATGCCATTCCATTATGTTTCTAATTACTTCATCAATGTACGCGGGCTTCTTTACTCAGAATATCGACGAAACTTACAAAAAAAATTAATGGGAACGAAAACGTTTTCGGACGCCTTCCCTCCGTTCAACGCAGAAAGTTGTACAACGCACTTTCACATGAATTTGCCTCGTAATTATCGATTGAGCGACCATGCAGAAAAACTGATCAGATATTATGTTTTTTAACCAGGTGGGAAAGAACTTAAAACGTTAAAGTAAAATAAGATCCTCTTTCAGAAGTCGGAACGCCTAAAAAAGCTTCAACGTTTTCTGGTTACGCAGAGAGAGACGTTCATTTTCTTGATACAATCTTCAAAATAAAACTTTTTGTGCACTTGTTCGTTGATTTCACATCATTCTGGCATTATAGTGAATACTTCTTGTGATTAAAAATAAAAAGATTGGTAAAAATTTGAACAACGCAAATATTTCCCCAAAGCCAGTGTTTCCGCTGGTAATAAGTTTACGTTGTTCACTGTTGCACACATCAGTCGCTATTGAGTTCAATGAAATTTTACATAAAGACATTAGCCATCTTTTAGAAGTCAAGATAAATTTGACTAAACTCCAACAGTAATGGCGAACCCTTGCTGACTAATTGCGACCGTTGAAGTGCTGATGAATGGAAAGTAAAACGCTGATGCTACATGCTTATCTATCGAAATATTGTAGCAATTGCTTCTCGACATTTGATTCAGTTATTATGCCGCCTTGGGAACAGTGGTTTCCGCCTTATTAAGACACGGCATTCGCAAGTAAATAGGAAAGTAAGTTTATTTCAATAAAGAACATGATTTTGTTTGAGTTTTGATTCGAACTTCTTCGGTTTCACCTAGAAGATCTAAAACAAAGTCAATGCTCAAAATTATGGACACTATTTCTTCTTATGTAAAAATCGTCAGACAACATGCGTGAACCTTTGGCTAATTTTATCTCTGAAGAATTTTCGAAGAATAGGACGCAAATTTTATTTCAATGAACTCATAAAAATTATAGGGATATTTTCCTGTTGAGTTTTATGTTTCGATAAGATGATTACTACAGCTGCACGAGAAAAGATTTGAACAACATTTACGCGCTTTTATTCTCAAGAATATGATGAGGATCGTTCAAGCAAAAACTTAAGCCGACGAAAAAACATAACAATAAATCACTATCGTCTACCAAAGAATTACAAAACGCTGCAAAAAATTCGTGAAGTATTTGAAAGACAAGAAAGAACAATGAAATAAATCCCGCAAGATATTCAAAGAGAAACACAATACGCAACAGTAAGCATTTGCTTGGTAGATCAATAACATTAGATCAATATCAACACCAACTTCATAGAACCACAATGTACAACTGCAGTCACTTGAATGTCTTCGTAAATCAATAATTTCAGTCTTTGAACGATGTTGTCTATGATTGAATACTGCTATGCTATTTGACAATAAAAAATTTCTAACCTATTTCCTTACAGATTTGGACTACTTAGTGTAAAGAAATTCAAGTTCGGATGTATATTAACGAGCGCATCAAAAGTTATCTCACAATTTCGTTTGATATAAACAGATTATGCTAAACTACAATTTTAAAGAATTTTGAGCAACTGATGATGATAATCCGAGCATCATTTACCTCAACTTTTTCTATTTACTTAGGCGCAAACGACCAATTTACTGACTCCTATGACCAATTCGTTTAACATTCTCTTCTACGGAAAATGGAAGACACGCCGAAGGAAATAGTATTAGATTCAAAATATTAACATTTAACATTTTGTAATGCATTTCGAAGCTTGTCATCGTCGGACAAAATTTATGTTTCTGATGTAAAACATTTTGTTGTGAATCATTTCACGCCCTTGTGCAGACATAGTTCCACTATCCTTGGCTGTTTACAAGGACCTGTATATTGATTAACGTTTTTAAATAAAGCAACAGAGGATGATACACATAGCATTTTTTACTGGAATATCAATAACACTTTTTGAGTGGAACTACTTCAAATTTCAGTATAACTTTATTGCAAGTCATTCAGTCCATATAAAATATTCACACTTGAGGAACTTAACCCTTTACTAAGCTTACCGACCACAAATTCTAAAAGCTAAAAATTTTGCCTGCAACTAGCTTCCTATCGTTTAAATATCATTTAAAATCAATTTGAACGTTAAAATACCTTTGAATATCAGTTTAATATCATTTCTATCGCTACGTTGTTGGACAAAACATTACAGTGGTTCAATATGGACGTTCAGCACCTTAATTTCCTACTCAAAAAGTTCAAACACGATATTTTCAAGACTTTCTACAAGGCTAAACAATAAAGAGCACCGCTTATATGGACACTAATGAATATGTATATAGACTTACGAAACAATATAAAACACTGAATAGTAATATAGAGAGTAAATAAGCAACAATCATGTATACGAGGCCTGTCTAAAAAGTATCCGACCTTTGGCCAGAAAAAATATTTCGAATATCTGTCGGAGTTGGGACCCTAATCCCCTTCAAAGTATGCCCCTTGTGCTTGCACACACTTAGCCCACCGATCCTTCCACTGCTGGAAACACCTCTGGTAGTTTTTTTTTAGAATGGTGTTCAGCTCCATCGTCGCATTGCCTGTTTGACTCCTTCGATGCTGACTGTTTTCTTTGATGTCCGTGGAATTGTGCATCACGAATACGCACCGGAAGGACAAACAGTGACAAACGAGTACTATCAGGATGTTCTCCGGCGACTTCGTGATGCAGTTCGGCGCAAAAGACCAGACATGTGGACTGCGAACAACTGGCACTTGCATCACGACAACGCGCCCGCAAATTCATCCCATTTGATCCGCAATTTCTTGGCCAAACATGGAATTACGACCGTTCGCCAACCTCCCTACTCTCCAGACCTGGCTCCTTGCGACTTCTGGTTGTTTCCAAAATTGAAGACACCACTGAAAGGATCCCGTTTTGAGAGTAGAGAAGAGATAATGCGGAACGCGACGACAGAGCTGAACACCATTCCAAAAGAAGACTTCCAGAGGTGTTTCCGGCAGTGGAAGGATCGGTGGGCTAAGTGTGTGGAAGCACAAGGAGCCTACTTTGAAGGGGATTAGGGTCCCAACCCCGTCAGGTTGTTGAAGTATTTTTTCTGGCCAAAGGTCGGATACTTTTTCGACAGGCCTCGTATATGAAGTGGATAAAAAGTGCTCTAAAAAGAAGAGAAAATAAATTGTAATACATGAATACGTAGACTGCAATAACGCACGTAACTCTTACACGAGTTATTCAGTCATATTAAGTAGATTTATTCCCCATAAATATTGCTAACCACGTTCGAAATACTTGTGAAATATAATTGATGATGAAGTAATTGGAAATATATATTAAATATTAAGCTCGTAATTTAAAGATTGCCTGATTAACTCACTCTTATAATAAAAAAATCTGTGGTGTATACATGAACATTTGGGTAACACACTATATGAAATCAGAAATCAAATTTTCAGTACAGAAGTACATAATGGAAAGGTTCCTTCCTTTTACCATACTGCACCACTCTGAAAAAAATAAAACTGAAATCTATGGGATTAATCGTATATGATTGATAACCTTCTCCGAATAATGATGAGGAGATAACAAAACACATCCAAGTAAACGTGTTTCGATTTAAAAAGATCCGTACTGCATTACAGATGTGATGAGCTTAAGGAAACAAACGTCCATTGAGACACATGACAGATATGTTCGGCAGCAAAGAACTCTATGGAGTTTAGTCCTAATATTTAAGTATCTCATTTATTGACAAACTCATTTTCGTACTGTATTTTGAAGCAATCTATTCTGTCGCATAACAGCGCTTTGACCATTACCTGCCCTTCAGTGACAGCCATAAATAATTTGCGTGAAATGAATAAAAATTATTATAACTGTGCTTGGTAAAATGTTATTTACTGAATTAAACTTTCAATCCAGGTGTAGTTGGCCTCTCAAAATTCCTGATCAACTTCACAACGCGGTAGCTATGAAAAATTCTCCTTGAAGTAAGTATTAGTTATTGTCTCTATAGAAGCATAATGTACGATATCCATAATTTTGAGCCAAAAATAAGGAACAGGAATATTTCACTGTTCGAATTTACCGGATCAAGAAGATGTCTTTAGAGATGGCAACTGTGCGAGTATGCCATGCTGATGTCATACTTTATGTATTCCATGCATACTTAATCCAAGGTGATACGTACATTGTCAACGAAGGTCGAAAAATGTGTACATTGTCGTTAAAAAAAGTAGCTTAGCTAGAAGAAAAGTTATGAGTGCCTCAAAAGAATAACTCACTGAAGATCATATAGCTTACGTAGTCTCTAAAAAAGATGGAAAAATTTAATTTGTCGGGACTTTTTGGAGAAAACATGAGACTCTTAAGCTCCTCAAACATTTCGTTCAAATAATACCTAACTTCAGCCAAAACACTTGCTGAGGAATTCAAAACGTCTAATAAAACTTGGCGCATTACACATATACCGCATATTAAGTCCTGAATCAGATTTTATTGTAAAAATAGTAAACACGACTCGTTAAAAATGACGGGATTCGATTTTCCTTGAATAAGTCTCAAAAATGAATGACTAAGAAATATGTACGTCCCAGTGTTTTCCGCGTCAAGAGCGTAAAAAAGAGATGGGCCAACTAATGTAATGTGTTTAATGACAGTTCCATTTTAACAAAATAGCAGAAATAACGCATAAAAAAATTTATTCTTGAATTTAAGGGGACACCTGGCGTCTTATTATACAGTATTGATGGAAAAGTTATTTCTTTCTTCTCACCTACAACCTACTTAAACGAATGGTAAATTTAGTGTAACCGACAGTTTTTGAATGATTACTCAGTATTACTCAAACATCTGCAATGTAAAACAAAATACTTTACTAATAGTATTTACCCGGATTTCATCAACATCAAGAATTTGTTTTTAAAGAGATTTTTCGTACGATAAATGATTAAGTCGCATTGTTGTACGGTTTTCCTCATTCATTTATGTTAAATAAAATAGCGCTTCTGGATATATGAGAGATGTAAAGGAATATTTTATTTCATTAATAACATAACCTTGCATAGTACCTAGTGATGAAAAGTCATCGAACATCCTTTCTAAATGCCAAAAAACTTGCTGAACTTTTGCTGCGCTCTTGAACGAAAGTAGCGCCAAATGGTCTTTGTAAATAAAATTATAGGCTTTATACAGGATTAAAGCATCAATTGAAAGTACGTATAAGCTCAAGGTCGTCAAATTACTCTTCTATTACGATTGAATGCCGGTTAAGTGTTGATATTGGTTAGAGTAAGACATTTGACAATTATTTTTGCATTTTAACTATTAAAATGGTTTGTTTCAGACTTGAATCATACGAGACAGTGAGACGTCTGGTGATGTGCTGTAATGAGATTTTGGAGTGAGAAGCAGTAACAAAGAAACATCATACCCCTTGATTAGAACAGCCAACCCAAACCATTGGCGAGTACCGAGTAAAAATGAGTATAGAGTATTTCAAACAATTGAATCATGAAATTCAATTACTCAAACTCATTTTTAATCTAAGTCTAAGATTCTACACGTTTCTGATATTCCTAACAATCAAAAGGTATGAGCATTATGTTAAAATTTCCAGAATGAGTTGGGAAAATCAGTCAAATATACTCGTTCCTGGGTGATAAGTAGGAGATGGTAGATACAAACATTTTTCTAGATCATCAAATGCATTTCTAGAATATTTTATACCATCAGTAGCATCTTGAAAAATCAATATCATTTTCCTGCATAAAAAGCACTGCGACGGAGCAACGTGTATTAGGACGTGAATCTGGTTATATTATAAAATGAAAATTTTATTTCAAACTTCTCGCCTCTAACCTATTCTACTCAGTGCTAAGTCTAGTGTGAATGAAAGTTTTGAAAGATGAGTCAGTGTTACTCTAGCATTTTCAAAAAAGTAGAAATTTCACTGATGAAATTAAAGAGCAAGGAGGAGCATTAGTTATTAGTTATAAGGAGGAGCATTAGTTGCGTGATGGAATTATTAAATTGGCTTCATTGGCAATATCACTGAATGCATTTCAAAATAATATGTTAAATTATCGGAATCTTACGACGTATTCTACCAAATACGGGAATAGGAACGATCGTCGTCGTTCTACAGTGAAAAAAATTAAAAGCAAGTTAAAATCAAGCTTTTCTTCTACCCGTGCTTCACCGCAAAATTGTCTCGCAATCAAATGCTTATTCTCCTTACGATTTGAGGACTTTCTGAAGCTTTTAAATTTGCATTTTCTCTTTTCCAACTTGGTAATTTCTCTAAAGTTTCTGAATTTTCTGAGATTATCTTCTCACCTAGAAATCTTCATATTTCCATTATGGACAAATTAGTGGTGGCAGAGGTTCAGTCACCTCGGTATAACGCAATACTCAGAAGCACAATTTGGGTCAGAGCAAATGAAGTGCAGATGGCCTAAAATGTAGAACATGCGGGTCAGATTTCCAACACGAGCCAGGTAAAAAGAATCATGTCTGCATTAATTGAATATTTTTGATTGTGGTTCTGAAGCAGTGAACAAAAGACCAAAGACTAGAATTTTTCGAGTGAAATAGATTAGTATGATTAAATAAAATTTATTGTATAACAAATATTCTGCTCAATCTAATTTGCTTATAAAGAATATTTAAATAAATATAAGAAAAACCTACAAACAGAACGAGAAACTGATCCAAAATTCACCGAATCATTTTCCAGTGAAGATGTTGACAACGAATGCGGCATGATTAACTTACGTCCCTTGTGAAAATATTACCGATGTGATCAGTCATGCGTTGCAAAATAATCTTTTCAGCAGAATCAGCCTAAAACAAGGCCAGGGTCAGCTGGAATTAGCATGCAACCGTGCCCTCGACGGCTGGAACGAACTTTCGTATTTGCATAGAAATAGCCAGACTTTGATTGCTTATTCACACTTTGGCCGCGAGTCCAGCTGCATTTGGGTGATTCACCAATAGTGCTGAATGCCAGACTCGTCGCCTCCTTGGCTACAAGCAGCAGGGCAAACTCAGGCAGCATTAGCGCGTCGGTACAGTGTGTCGAGAAGCAGAGTGTGCAGACCTGAACAATTCAAGTTACTGAGGGAGGGTCAATATTTCACGGCTTATCTCAGAATGCATCATATTTGTTTAGTTTTATTGTATGTTGTGTTACCCAGAAACAGCGATAAAACGGTAATGTTCCAGTGCATGGGCACTGATGCCACAAGTAAAATTTTATCTCTGAAGTTTATGTCACTGAAAACTAAGTTTACTCGGCATCAGTTCACTAAAACTTATTTATCAGAATTTAGTTGTGGTAAGATGGAGGGAACATGAATTAGTCGGTATTTTTTGATAATGTTGGTGAAGTGAATATGTAAATGTGAATTGTGAGCAATATAGTTCCAGCGGCATAGTGAACTTCACAGGAAATTGTGCATCAAAAAATTAATGCGATCAAGCGTGCATGCTTGTTAAAATCATCGTTCGTTGAATGATTAATGAATTTTCACTCTTTCCTACCTAGGTCCACTCCCCTCTGAAAAACAACGTCAAAAAATTAATAGCACCATCAAAAAAGTTAGTCTAAGGTAACAAAAACATTGACGGATATTGCGTGGTTTAAAAACAAAGCTAATAGCAACAGTATTAATCAAAGTATGCACTAAGTCAAAGAACAGATTACAGCGGAAAGCATCGTGCCAAATCCTCTTTTAGTCCCAGTTTCATCTGCCAGTTTTATTTGCTACGATTGAGCTACTTAATTTTGAAATAATTTGTAATCTTCAAGTTGAGCTCAAATCGTCACGTTGACAACGTTGGCTTCACTAACTAGAGTTCACCAGTCTGATTCCTGAATGTCGTTTCAATACATTAAAAATGATGAAATTATTTGATCAAAGTACGAAAAATTAGTTTACGACACTACATAATAAAGAAAATAAAATCCAGAATACAGTCCAAATAAATAGTGCGAAAAAAATCGCTCCAAATTAATAAAGTGGAATTAATACCAGGTACGTTGAAAATATTTAATATCTATTCATTCACTTTTCATAAAACGTTCCCATTCAAGGAGAAGCATCTGAAATAAACACTACTTAAAACGTCGATTTCATTATCATTTCCCGATAATGCAAAGACCCTCAGACACCATTTGCAATATGTAGTTGGAGTGGAAATTAATACCATGAGGCAATGCTTATAGTATTCAATACATACAACAATAACAAACAGAAAATCGTTCAGTATTTACTTGAAGCGAAAAAATTGCATTCCTGTGTGAGTCCATGAATATTTTGAAATCTACTTAACATATCAATTTTTCAATTTCACTTTCATTCAGGTATTAAGAATATATTTTTCAATTTTTTAGATTTTACGCAGAAAATATTTTATTAATCCAGATATGCGTCAAAACATTTTTCGTACGATTGATTTTCTGTTTCATTAGAGCGTAACTCATTCATCCAAGCACAGCTCAAAATCTCTATTCCGTTTCTAAATAACTTTCCTGACATTTTTCAAGTCTTTCAGCAGCAGGAAATCATTGCAATACTTTTTTCAGTCAATAGAGTGCACCTGAATTTCTACAAAGGCAGAATTTATCAGCAAACTCCACTCAGCAACGACAACATATTCTAATTTCATTTCAAATTTTTTCATCGGCCTCAAGGTTCACGAGCGAGAGAGATGTTCTCTTGAGAAAGAGTGCTAAAATGGTTTAGAAGAAATTTTGATTTATGTCCTTCATAACTACTTAGAAGTAATTTTAAAACGAATACCTTAATCGATAGAGACTGGTTGTCAGCATAAAACTTGGCAGAGCAAAGAGTCAAATTAAAATAAAGCGGCAATAATCCTGGTCAGATATCTGACGAGAACCTTCAAAACCTTGCAAATTGAAACAGAACTTACGTCAGTCAGCAGCGGCTGTGCCTGCTTACGTTACATGGGCCCTGACAACAGTTGGAGGCAAAGTCTTTTTTCACCGACATTAGACCTTTGATGAATTCGATTTTTGCATAGTTTTTCTATTCATTAATTTTTGATATTCAGGGTGAGAAAAACAGAGCGTAGGCAATTTTTGTCATATTAGCAAGGAAAATCAAACTAAGAATCTCATTATAAGAGTCCGTGGATAATGATTTCGCCGGAAGGAAAACAATGACTACGCTGTCTCCAATCTCAGCAACACCACCACAACCTATACATGAAATACTTATATACTTTATGAATTATTGCTTAAATCTCTTTCATATGCTAAAAATCTCGGCACCACAACTATTTATTAATTTCTTGAGCATCTCTTGCATAGCATTATTCCTTTACCTAACGGTAGGGTAACACGTTTCTTATTTCAGTAGTCATACCTTGTCTTTATTTAGTTCCATTGCTATATATTTCCTAGATTTCATCAATACATTCGTGTATTGGTTCTATGGGTACCATGGTCCACCTAATTTAATCAGTACATTCGTGTGGTGGTACTAAGGGTACCATATATCTAACTTCAGCATTAATACTACTCCTCTGTCCTGTTGGGTGACAACTTTCTAATCATGCCAAGAAAATATTTCTTCTATTTAGTTCTAAGGCCTCTGTTTCTAATCTAAACTTAACCTTTATTCTCTTCTAAATTCTGAAATACTACCATGCATGGTAGAACACTAAGCCCTCATGACATGTAAGGAACTCAGCTGAGCTGAAATACTGCAACGGTAACTTTAAAAATCAGCACCATTTAAAAAATGTTTTTTACTATTCGTGTGAGTGTTGTTAACCATAGAATCCAGTTCTAAGTGGGATTTTCGATGTAACTTTTAAGGAGGAAACTTTGTTGCCTGAGCTGAGGGAAGCCGAGTCACTGTCAATGATGAAAGCCGAGATCTATTAGAATGCGCGATTTATTTAACGTTCAGAGTTTAACTTTTTATAATTTATAACGGGTACTAAAGCTGTTTTTAAATTCTCAAAACATGCGGGATTACGGCAATTTTGTCCTGAATATCACCGTGGTTGTGAAATACGTAAGCTAAATTTTTGCAGTATGGGAAAAGAGAGAAAAGTTTTGGGAAGAAAGAAATAATGTAATATGGGTTGATTCAGTTTATTTTTCTGCGAGACTGACATAAATAGGCCGTATATGCTGCTCGGATCCCGTGAATGTTTCATAGATGTGATATATTTCTGACTTATACATCTCGGCGTTCTTCCTAGAAGAGATTAACGAGTGTTAATCGAGGCAATTCGATTCAAGCCCACTCTAAAATCTGTTGAAACCAAATTGAGGCTTAGTAGAGACAAGGGGATCAGATTATTTTAAGATTTATGATTACTATGTTCGGAATGTTAGGGAAACCTGCTTCCAAACTTGGTCAGCGTTCCCTTACGAAAAGTAAAATGGATTAAAGTTAACATTAAAAAAATTTAGTACTTATCTTATACACTGAAAACCTGTGAGCGATTAGTTCTCAATGATTTTGCATGAAGTGCGATGACCCGCCAATAGCAGTATAAATATAGAAACTTTCATGTGAATAGAGACTGATTCATTGAAAGCATTCACTTTAATTTATTTATTGGAAAGTACATTCTCTCTTTCCAAAGCTAGCTGAATAATGAATATCATATGTTTCTTTATTATTGCTCAGCTCTATTAGCACGAGTTTTTTCATTGAACAATAATTGGTAGAGTGTATGTGAGTAGGAAATATATGAAATTGATGTGGCGTTAGCAGGAAATGAATGCAATTGAACCGTGAGCAGGAAATGTATGCAATTGATGCAGCGTGAGCAGGAAATGAATGCAATTGATGTAGCGTGAGCAGGAAATAAATGTTCATGCAATAAGCTTCAGTATAATTTTCCTCACTACCATTCATGTTCTTGTTTGTTCAAGCATTAGTTCTTCATTATCGTGAAGTTTTGTTAAACTTTTCCATGGCCATGCATGATATCATTCAGTTCCTAGAGCTGCACATCGTAAAAAATGTATAATCAGGAGCTTAAAATGTAGGTGCTCAGCAAAGATTACACTCATTTTAAATGATCTCATGTGGGCAGTTTTCCCGTCAATGTCATTGCTCTAAGTAACGCTGTGATGGCCCCTCTGATGTCCTGTTAAGTCGACTCTTGAGTCTTGACGTATTGTTTATAGCTGTATTTAACGTCCAATTTATGACTGAAATTCATCGATAATCAAAACAATGAAATTCCACTGCATCATTTCGAGACATTTAATTTTAAATAGAAAGTTATTGCTAGTGATGTACACGACGAAGAAAAGTGTTTTACAATTTACTAAATTCAACTGAAATACATTTTACCATGGACAAACAATATTATGTCGAGTGTATTATATGATCGCACTCAATTACGATTTCATTACAGAAATTCTTTTAACGAACGCAAAAATTTATCAGGGATGTTATTTCTGCTTTAAATTTAAGTCCGCAACTTAAACAAAAGTTTCACTCTTTAAATATTTTATGGCATAAATTCAGGAACTCTGCGACGATTATTTGTCGGAGATTTATGAGCATTTTAATTGGTGCTATCGCTATGCTCATTTCGGAATAACTGAAATGTCCCGTTTATATCTGAACACTTTAGTGCCATTACCCTAGTAAGATAATACGTAAAGCTTCCTGAAAATTTTATAAAAAGCTTAGCACGTTAATCTTTGGTGACTAGTATTACATTGCAGGGACCTGGTGCTGAGTTGATACGTGTGAATCCACAAACTGTGAGTTATTTTAATTAGGACCACAAGGTGTCTATGAAAACTTGAGCTTGTAATTGATGAATTTCTTCGAGGTTACATGCTAGTATTCTATGAACTTATGCCAAAAGCATTGAAGTATCAAAGTCCCTCTGCCTAATACAATTTAAAACCTAAAAATAATACAAACTCTGGACTATAATTTTCATCAGCTAAACTTGGGTAATTAAGTGGAGTTTGAAACTACTGTAATCATGAGCTACGTTGTCCCTAATTTCATTCTAACTCTGGCATTCATTTGAAAGAGCATGAAGAATTACTGTTTTCGTCATTTGCTTCATATTAGGCAATGGTGCTATATAAGATACTCATCGATTTTCCCGATTGTTGCGAAATGGCGACAAATTTAATCTCAGTTGAACACAGGGGAGAATTAGATAGCTGTAATAAAATTGCAATATCAGTTCTGGTTATTAAATTGTATCCTTGGCAAACAAGACACACAAGTGACCAATATGCTTGACGATCACAACCAAGATCCCGATTCAAAGTTAAACTTTCGTTCCCTTCACCCAAAAAGTGAAAAATTCTCAAGCCCTGTTAGCGATGCTGGCCAAAAAAAACGAAAATTTCATCATCTGTTAATGATTTTGGTTGGCCGTCAACACACACATTGCTTCTTACTTAGAATTCATTTCGTAACTTCCTTTGAACCACAGTAGTTTTTAAAAACCAAACTTAAATCTGTGTGGGTTTCGTGACGAAAAGATTTATCAACCGTTTACGATGCTTCAATGAACGCTTCTTGCAGGTGCAAGACGGAGCTCATTACCGTCTGAAGGGAAGCTCCGTAAGCTCGCCTTGCTTCCCACTTTTATTTCCATGGTTCACTGAGCTGGAAATGTGATCAACGGATAATTTTTTGCTTCAGTGCTTAATAACAACGCCCTTCTTGGTCACGCCGTGCGTGCAAAGAAATGATGAGAAAATCATGGCAACAGCTTCATCTTTCATGTTTTTCAAGGATTTATTAATCATGATGAATGAAGGAGGACTTTGAAAATATTATAATAACATTTCGTCCAACTATTATGGAGAACGCTCTAACAATTAAAATATTATTTTGTCCTGATATTACGCACGGGATACGCTATGAAAATCCTATGGAGAAAATTATAATCTGTTCAACTTGAGAACACCTTTCAAAAAGTTCAAACTTCTCGAAATTTCAAGACAGAATTTTGATAAGTTTTAATTAACACCAATTTATTTCTGTTATTTAACAGATTTAAGAATTTTTGCATGATTACCATGAAAGAACAGTTCAACACCAGTTCCGCGGCAACTATGACAATGATATGCTTTGGGTGGTTTATTTTCTATTTTGTAAACAAGTTAAATGATTTGGATACTAGAGCAACTACAACGCTTTCTTTTTACTCCAGCTGCATTTTTGTTGTACTGGTGACGGATAGTGTGAACTTGGGTAGCTGCCACAGAACAAAATTCAGTGAGCACTACTGTATGGAACAAAATAAATAAATAGAGAGGTTAGAGTGATACCAATTCAATAAAGATAACACAGTGGAAATAACTGATACTTCAAAGATGAATTTTTTTCTCACTCTCGAAACTCAAGGAGATTTTTTGAATTGTACTCTGACATTAAACTGAGGAGATTAAGAGTTTATGCAGTTACGTTGGCGTCAATTTGTATACTTAAGGTCATTAACATGAGTTGGAGCAAAAATTTAAATTATTTAAAAGAAAATCAAACCATTAATGTTGAAAACAAAAAAATCTAATTTTATTTTAAGCTATAATTTAAACAAAAAAGTACATAGACTACCGAAGCTGATGTCTCTCTAGTGAATTTATGATCGATACATTTCCATTGTGTATGATGTGACAAAAAAATTGGAAATGAAGATGTAAAAAACATTATTATCTCCTCAATATATATGCTGTGACTCAAAGAAAAATTAGAGGGAAAAATTCGAAGAACAGCGTTGGTATTTGTCCAATGAGTAAGTTGTGACCGTTAGAAAAATTGTGAATAAATATTCAAAAGTCAGAAGCGCATAGATGTATATTTTTAGTTCCATATGAAGAGACGCAACAGAAAGACGTCTTATTTTCCGTGCTACTATACTTACTCCAGAGCGTTCTGTACAACTCACAACACTGTCGCACCAGATTTCTTATGAGAAAGGCAGGATATTTTCTGTCAAACGGTAGATACTCTGGTGTCTTTTGTACAACCTAAAAAATAGACCTACCAGATATCGTACGAGAAAGACTGGCAATTTTCTGTCATGCCTTTCTTTCTGTCACTTTCCAATTTTTTTTTTAGCCACATCACACACATTAAAAATATATCAATGATATATTCACTTAGGAGAAATCAGCTTCAGTAATCTACGAACTTTTTGTGTTCAAATTATAGTTTAAAATTAAAATTATATTTTTTGTTTGTTTTCAACATTGTTGATTTAATTTCATCTAAAATAATTTAAATTTTTGCTACAACCCATGTTAATTACCTGAAGTACACAAATTGACGTCAACACAACTTCTTCAACTTTTAATCTCCTCAGTTTAATATCAGAGTACAATTTAAAAAATTTCCTTGAGTTTCGATAGTGAGGAAAAAATTCATCTGTGGAGTATCAGTTTCTTCCACTATTTTAACGTTATTGAATTAGTATCAAGCTTGTTCCTCTATTTATTTACTTTTTTCAATATAAAAATTACCCGTTGGTGTATTTTGTACAACCTACAAAACAGTCGCACCAGATTTCGTACGAAAAAAGCTCGTTATTTTCTGTTACACAATATATACTTCAGTTTGTATTATGCAACTCACAAAACAGTCGTACCAGATTTCTTGCAATCTAAGGTGAGTGCAAACCTACCGATTTATTTCACTTTGGATTTCAGGTTCACTTTTGCTACAGATGACAACATTGAGCGGTTGACGACCTTATACTGTGACCTAGGCCAGGTCTTGTAGGCTGTTGTGCTGCTTAAAAAAACTGCCAAAACTGCCTATGTAATCTTAACGTCACAAAAAAAAAACTATTTCCTTCACGTTGGCCTGAAAAAATCACAGATGCAAGCACTTAGACGACACTTCTATTCCTTATGTTAGTAGAGCTCATTTTTATTTTATCCTGATAGATTTAGTAATAGAACGTTGGAATTGAATGCATAAAAAATTAACGCAAATATTCACGAAAAAGAGAAAACTAATCAGAGCCTGCGTTGGTTTTGTTCATTGTATTGCATTCAAATCCGTATTTCTACGACACAGTGCAGAGAATGTTGTTCAATATTAGTAAACATCCCGCTGTAGTTTTAAGTTTTAAAATTAACATTTACACAGTATTTCCGGAAATCTTTCTCTGTAACGAAAATTTAGTAACTTAGGCGCGGAGAAACACAAATGTAGGATTACTCATGCTCCTGAGGAAAGAATTCACAACTGAGAGCTAGCTTTTCATTATGGCTTCATCGTCACCATCTCAACTGGAGCTTTGTGTGCTTTGCAGTTTTACCTATCGGCAGCTGAGACTGAACTTGCGAAGTTGCTTCCAAAGGAACTAACTTCCGTCCAAATTTTTCCTATTCTTAATTTTCGCATTCCTGCGTCAATTAAAGCTCCGGTTTGCAGTGGAAGTTGAGATCGTTAGCACCAAGTTTCTGAAAAACAAACTTCTGAAATTAAAATGACGTTTTTATGCGGGTCAACAGCCCCGTGTCGGCCAAGATCTTACCACGCCCTAAATGCTAATTCTACGAGTGTGTTCATGGCTGCGAAAACCGCTCAGGGATTACATTGGCCTAAAACGGCCCGTTAATGCGGGCAGACCGGGGCCCGGTAAATTCCCGTTTGTGCTCGGCTTGAAAACTTCCTCGACCAGCACAAAAGCTTTCATTATGGAGGATTTGATGGCCTTGGAATGCGTGCACCAAGTATCCTTTCATCGGTGTGTTCACCTGACTATTATAACGAAATACACCGAGAATTTTTTTTCTCGTGCAATTAGGCTTGCAAATAACAATCAAATTGGCGCTTCGCATAGTATTATTTAAACAGTGCGTCTATGAAGGTGTTTAAAATGATCAACATGTACATTGAAACTGATCCTGTATTTAATGGCCTGATAAATCATGAGAAAACAGAAAAAAACATTTAGTGTAGTTTGATTGCCTATTATGATCTTTTCCTTAAACTTGATCAACACCACTTTATTTTATTCCACAAAAATTTTCGTTACTGTCTTCAGTGTTCGTCTGTGAGATACAAACGTAAGTTTTTTCCATTTCCTAATTCACGAAAATTATTTCAAGTGTCTTAATTGAGCAAAAAGTAAAAGTTTTTCAGAATTGCAAACTCCAGACCCACCAGAAATTAATCGTCACCGCCACTTGAAATCATCACATCGAACACAGATTTTAGCGGATACGGATATAAATCAACAAAGTAAAACTCAATATTTAAGGTCATTACTACCGAAAGCGATAAACTGAGAAGACGCTTGACTTGGCCGCATTATTTTCGCTTGTCAGGCAATTTCAACATTGGCTGCTTAAACTAAATATCTTATGACGGAGATGTAAATCCGGGGATTAAGCTATAAATCATCACTTTCGATCATTATAATCATTTTAATTATAATATTCGAAATTAATAATTTGGGAAATTGTAGATTTTCACTTTCAGACATTTGTGATGTTCTGCGACATTGTTAACACTTTTACTGCGGCAACTAAATATTAAGTTCAACTCCAAACTCAAATTTAAAGTCAATTGTAGTAAACTATTTTGAAAATACCAAGCAGGAACTAGATTTTGTCTTCATTTGGCTTCGATTAAGTATGCATGAAAAATGAGTTTGCGACTACGGGCTGGTCAGTAGCATTGTGGAAATTACCTTCGTGTACCACCGGTGGCTCACGTCGCAGTCAAAGTTTTAAAAACGTTGGAATTCAATACGAGCGTGGAGGATCCAACCGGAAGCATCTCGCCAGCTGATTTCGCCACATTGCAGTGAATTTAATTTGAGTTCCGTCTGAGGTTTTGATTAACAAACCAGCCCATATCTCACCGGATGGGAATTCGAAAAGTTTTCTTGAAACATCGCTTGAAGTGATGATAAACTCGTGTTCTTTAGTCGATCATTTGCAGTGAGTAGGACGTTGGGATACAGCAGTGTTGTCTATTTCTGCTGATCTAATTTGTGTTATTTAGGAACTTGCGTTACAAACATCTAAAGAAGTTTTTTCAATATCTATTGAAATTTTCTTTACATGTGTACAGCAGTGAATAAAAAACTTAAGTGACTATTTGATGTGATTACCAATGCCATTCATATGGAAACATATTGGAAGAAAAGTTTACTTCGCGAATGAAAGTGTAAAGGATGTCAATAATTACCGAGTCAAATGTACTGTTTCTGAGTTGGTAGATACTAAATTAACAGCATTTGCTAAATTGTATCGCATTCAGATCGTAATATATATTTCTGGATAACCACAGTGAAACTTTTTAGATACTTGCAAAATTAGGCAAATGTCAATGCTTTGCTTTCATACAAATTTCAAATACTCATTGAATAAGAAATCCACAAAAATTTTTATATTGAAACATGACCAAATGCTAGTAACAACGCAACTCTTTTTTAGCTATTGATACCACAACGCTCTCTTAGAGCAAATATCCTTTCTTCTCCTAGGAAATAATTCACATCTCGATTTTCTAAATACGTGCTAAAATGCTTATTTTTGTAACATGTTTATCTCACGGCCAGCACAAACAACGAGTGAGTTACGGAGGACGAGACCTATCATGCGCCGCTAACTTGAGAAAAATTTCAACTTTTTAACCATACGGAACTACATAATTAAGATACAGTGTGAATTCAGTCTTCCATGTGACGCTTCAAATAATTTCAGATATTTTTATTTACACCAATGAAATCCAAGTACATGTTACATGGTCTCTTGTTTATCCGCTATGAAGGTTGCCATTCTTTCATTGTTAATGTACCTCAGTTAGTGACAATATTACAACTCCACAAACTCTTCCTTTTTCGTAGAAAAATTGAGCCTCAAGCAACGTCAATACCTTTTCTTTTCTTACAGTACGTGTGTATAATAACTACCTAAAAATCCTCCAAATATTATGATTATCACCGAGAAACGAGGATAAATTTTACCCGAAGGCAAAACTCGGATGAAACTAAACTTCCTCGAACCGGAACATTAGAGATGCTGATGCCACTTTTATGAGAAACGCTTCACTGACCAAATCGCCACTTAGACGGCGACGCAACAATTTTCTAGCACGCACAAGAATTACGAGCCTGGAGAAAATAGATACTTTACTGCTCAAGACACAAAGAAGTTACAAGGCATGAGCGAAAGTCCGACAATGCCTTAGACTTTTACCTGCAATATGTTAACAAATATAGAGTTGTGCTCAGTTCACAATAAATGTTACTGAGAGCTCACCATAAACTTATAAACCAGAAAAAAATTCAAACAAATTATTCATGTTTACTAAGAATACGTTTTGGAGTCCAGTTGCATCATCAGTTTAAAAAAATCATTTTCTCCCTGGAATAAAAGACCAAAATACTGCGATTGGTAAGCATTAAAGAATTACCGGGAGAAAAACGAAATATGTCTAAGAAATAAATAGGAACAAATATAAAATGAGAAGGTAAACGAAAAATTTGCCGACTATTCCCTATTTACGTACGTTATGAAGTGCTCGTATTGATTAGAAGATATTTTCGCTTGCAAATTTGCTAAGACTCTGAAATCCTGAGGGTATCGAAGCGGAGTCTAACATTTTAAAATCGGTATCAGGTATGTGCACATTGCACCGCAACTCGAAACCGGCCGCCGAGAATGAAGAACGCTTCTTACACTTCACTCATGACGCGCTTGCCGTCGGGAGACATACAAGACTCTCCACGAACCAGTTTTGTGCCCTGTCAAAATGAACTCATTTGAAAAGAACAAAGCAGTTTGGGTAGCCACAACGAAATTAAATCTAGTATTCCGAATAGGGTAGTTCATAATTTCAGTTCGGCTCAGCTACTTCATCGAGGGGAAATTATTATAGATTTGGTTTAGTCTTCTGCAACAGTGGTTGCAGACTGAACTTGTCAAATATTTGTTGGCTGATGAGAAATTGGCTCTTGCACTCAAAAATAAAACTTGCACCAGCTATCCAGGATTCATCGGCAATTGAAAACTATTAGCTCGTAACCATTATCATAGTTTTGAGCCTCATGGAAAATTTTGGTTCGTTTTTCGTAATAATGACATTTCCCTGATGAAATCACTTTCAGCTAACGAGTAGTTGATAATTTGCCAACCCGGTATAAGTAACGGCGTAGTTTTAGTTGAATGCCAAAAATATTATGAAAGCATGTTCAATTTAATATCAAATTTTTCAAAATTCGATGAGATTATGGGGTCAATAAATATCATAGTTTTGAAAGTTTAAGGCAAAAGGAACAATTTTTACGTGGGCTGAAAGAGTCAACAAGTTCAACTTCGGAAAGTTTCTCTGACTTGTATGTGTCAGGCTCTTTTGCAGAACGCGAGCGCAATTTTGCATCCAGATTTCAATTTAGCCCAATATTAGCAACTTATGATACTCCCAGTCCTAACATGAATTATTTTCTAGTACCAGCCATCAATAATATAACAACGAATCAGCGTACAGTTGACAATGCTTTCACATTTAGTGAAAACATGAGAAGTATTTCTAACGTCACAGATTCGACCCCGACTTCATTTGATGTAGAATCACTTATACCAATAATATTATTGTCCTAATCTGTTATTTTCAGAGGGTTACTTGAAATTGAGTTTCACTTGGAAGCTGTTCAAACTTTCCTGTAATTATCAGTGATGCTTTCTTTTGCTGTATTTTCGGGCAAACTTTACTAACAAATAGACGGTCTAGCCATGGAACTTTCATTAGAACTATCCCTTACCAACATTTTCATGTGTTTTCATAGAGTATAGTGGTTAGACGAATGTTCTCATTATTTTAAGGGGATCTACTACCCTGGACTACCTTTTGACTTTCAAATTTTACAAATGTCTTTTTTCCCATTTCTATCGCAACTAGGTTGACAAAAATGCATAGAGATGTGTAAAATTGAATTCCAAACACATTTGCATTAATAAAATTTTTCGGTTTTTGCAAAAAAAATAATTTATTTCGCGATTATTAGAAAAATATATATACTTGCGCAAAAACCTTATTCACTCTATAATTTTCAACTTAGAAGCGTAGATTTGGCCTCATTCGAAGCGGAAGGGCTGTAGAAACACCGTAACGAAGGAGTTTTTTGATTTTCGAACTAGAAAAAAAGTTACAGTTACACATATCCAACATGGAAAAAAAATGGAAAAAATTCATTTTTTTCCCAATAAAAATTTAATTTAAAATTAAAAAAAATTTGCTTCTCTACGCTGTTTCCATTGTCAAACCGCATCGAATGAGACCAAAATCACGCTTCTACGTTGAAAATTGTAGGAGGGGTGTGGTTATGCGCAGAAAAAAATATATATACATATGTTCGCCCAATAACTTTTTTTCTATGGCGAATTCAATTTTAAATAGAATTTAGAATTCAATTTTAAATATCGGTAATCATTTTCATTTACCTAGTTGCAATAGAATCTTGTAAAATGAGATTAAAAAAGTATATTGAATTTGTCCTTTTAAAACACTTTTTTGCCAAATGTAACCATAAATTATTTCCTAATCCTAAATTCAAAAAATCCTTCGTTTCGGTCTTGGTACAGTCCTTCCGCGTCGAATGAGGCTAAAAACACGCTTCTACGTTGAAAATTATAGAGTGGGTAGGGTTTTGTGCAAGTATATATATTGTTCTAATCATCGCGAAATAAATTATTTTTTTTTTTGCGAAATCGAAAAATTTTTGAAATGCAAATGTGTTCGGAATTCAATTTTACATTCATGTGTAAATTTTCGTTCCCATAGGTGCAATAGAAATGTGTACAGTGAAGTTTGAACGATGAGGTCGAGTCCAGGGTAGTGCATTCCCTTGATTAAGTCAGCGTTCTAGAATCGATGTGTGGAAGACAATTTTGTTCTATTTAGTCATGCATCGCATGTTGAGCAGTTTTTTAACTACCTTTATCTTAAGCATCAATCAATGAAGTTTTCCGTGGAAGTAGAAAACAGCACTTAGACCTTTTAGTCCGTGACGGGAGACGAAAGCGAGTTTCAGACGTTAACGCATCGTTAGCACACTTTTAAAAGGTTAGGCTAGAGTTTCTCCAGTTTTTACGCGATGACTTTCAAAATTAATTGCATTCAAACTCTGATAAATAGGGGTTATGAAGTATGTTCGACTTTCAAAAATCTTAATTTTGAATTATAATTTTTACGCTCCCATTTTACAGCTTATGTTTGGGCGTCATTAATTCGCGGACAAAAAATTTCTCTCGAGCATTACGCGTCACAAGTTATGAAAGAAACGATAAATTCCATATACAGAGCTATCTGAGAAGTCGTCACGTGGAATAAAAGAACTGTGTGCAAAATACTTTTGTAACTTTTAGTTACATGTCACTGTGGTTAATAATTTTAAGGTTGTTCGGCTTTTCGGTCCAAGGGTATACGCTTCCCTTACTGATGTGACCCCCTCTGGTTTGCTCATACGATTGCGTCCAGTGCACATCGTAGTGCGTCGGCATCACGTCACAAAATTTTGATAACAGAGCGGCTCAGGATAGGGGTATAAGTTTTCGGAATGGGACTCAAATAGCACATCCATCTTATACTGCAGTGTGTAATCATGACGAAAAAAGCAATGTACACGTATTTGTTATCGATTTCAAAATTTTAGGATCAGGATTTTAGAGTATTTATTTCTTACTTTCAAGCAAAAACCTGACAGAAACAATATGGACAGTTCCTACCCGTTGCATATTGTAAATAGATAGTAACCTTTTAATTCACCTCCGCATTTTCAACCATATTTGAGTTTTTTGACGTATTTTGTTCTTCTTCTTGTGATACATTTCAAAGCCTGTCATTCACAGTATTTTGATATTTTATTTAAGAGAGAAAATTATTATCATTTTTCGAACTGATGTAGCCAGACCCCGAAGCATTTTCTTAGGAAAGATAATTAATTTCGTAAAAAAATTCTCCATTTTTAGGTTTCTGATTAGTTTCCAACTCATGCAAACTACTGACTTGCTCAGATATGTTTAAATGAGAGCTGTTTAGTTCGTTACGTTGGAGCTAAATCGAGAGAGAAATTTGCATGGTTATTGCCGTACAGAATATTTAAAAAAGTAATTGATTAATTCTTTCCTGCGCACAATGAATAATTAGAGCAGTGCAGCATCAGCTCTAACATTAATTAAATAACATTTCACTATCTCATTACAAAAAAAATATATTTTCTCCCCCGTTGAGGGGTCACCAACCAACGAGAACCAGACATCTCTGCCCTTGTCAAATAATCCCAATCGCTCACTGTGACACACACCTGCGTCTATAGGGTGTTTTTCTCGCAGTGATGCTGAACAGCATGACGCTAGTTTACCCCTGCCGCATCATAGGCGCTCAGAAATTCCCAACCCACAGTCACGAGACGTTATGCCCCTTGCTAATTTACATTAACAAAAGGATCTCAGATTGGAGGAATGGCTCACCTCTACGCAAACTCATAAATAATAATACAATTTGCAAGAATAAATCTAAACATGATATGCATATCAATGCACCGCAGTGAGCCTGCGAAAATTAAAGTTATTTCGGTGAATTGTTACGTTCAGGGGACAGACCGACTTTCATCTCTATGACTCGCATATCTTAAGGGCTTTTCTGTGTTATTGAACCAGGTCCTGTTCACTGAATTAGTCTAGGACAAAATACGATTGAGCACTTGCGACACTGCACTAACACGCAATAAGATCCTGTTACACGACTGCTATGCAGAGAGCAAGCAATTATATATTGGTAAGGCTCGATTACAGCGCTTCTGAAATCCTAAAATAGGCAGGCCAATAGACTGCCCTGATTACAAATGTTAGGTATTTAA
The DNA here is from genome assembly GCA_030386875.1 of Morinoia aosen. Taxonomy (NCBI): domain Eukaryota; kingdom Metazoa; phylum Arthropoda; class Malacostraca; order Amphipoda; family Talitridae; genus Morinoia; species Morinoia aosen. The sequence goes on along the minus strand of CM059557.1, from coordinate 18,274,040 downwards.
GTTTGATATTGAATGATTGCAGACTTGAAACATATCAATTACAGCACAAATTAACACGACTGCTAAACATTTATAGAACCATGCTCGAAATGATTACACAATACACAATTTTTTAACCTTAAAATGCCACGCTTAGATGTTCGTTCTGTTCATTTTTATTCCAACATCCCTTCTCGAATTTGACCACGAGCAGATAACTTTCTCCGGATGAGGTTTCTTTTACAATGAGGGCTAGCAAAGAATGAGGGCTAGCAATGGTTTCTTAGCAATGCGGGCAGTTGAAGCAAAGGCTAGCAGAGAAGATGAATCACGGCAAGACCAGCCACCTGTAAGCAGTAATGCATTCTGTTTCCTAGCCCCGAATTGTTATTATTTTAATATTATCATGATTGACTTATGAGAATTTTTATTTTATTTATTTATATGATTCAGTACTGTACATCTTCATTACAGAAAACTATTTTTACTCGATTTAATATTATCGGGACTAGTCCACCCCACTTTATTTGAAATAAAATGGAAGGCAAAATAAAAGAAAGGCCGTAAGAAATAAAAAAAATCAATCTCTCGTGAGTTCATAAAGCCGAGTGCAGGCGGCCCGTCAAAAATGTATAATAATGTTCGACAAATCACACGACACATGTTCCTACTTCCAAAGCTTGTGTCACAGGTACGCTCATTACACACTTTCGGCTGGCTTCGGACAGAGAGACAGACAGGCGGACGCGTCTCTTATTATGGTATAGATTATTTTGATTTAGATAATTTCAACCATACACCCAACTCGAAAGTATTGGGATTTTCCGTTATCAATTGAGTTGTAAACTTGTGGTATAAGAGCAAGCCGTGACGTATCTTGTGTGAGAATCTGTTAAGTCTAGTTAGTCTTCCAACAGTTTCTTGTCAATCTATAACAATATGATTCACTAATTTCATTGATGGTGATTATATATCCATATTTATTTATCATTCATTTGGTCGATTTTCATTATTGACATTCATATTTCAACTACAACATTGATAAATGCACAGTGAATAATGTTTCTGCCTCGGCCATATTTGCTCTCGACGTAGTTTTATCACAATCATTTTCTATTTCACTATTCCGTACAACTAAATTTTCTTTTAGTGCACACGTCCATTCGTGACTCACATTCAGAGAGGTTGTGCGCTTAACTAAAATATTTTAATGCTTAGGCCAAAAATCCCAGGGTTGACACCTAAATAGGCCCACTGCCTGTGCTTATGCTTTCCCACTTAGGATAGGATAGAGAAAGAAAACACTACAACACAACACACACCTCAGTACAAAACACAACTCGCCAACACATTATTTTACCATATGATAATATATATTAACACATTGTTTTTCACCCACGCAACCGACCCACACTCCTATAATCCTAATCAACGAAACTGAGCGGCTGCCACCAGCCGAGAACACTCGACCCCAGCCATCTAGACTGTGTCATAGTCAGGTACTCACAATAACTATGTTTACCCCTTACTAATGAGCATCTAGCTTCCGCTAACGTAATAACTTATCGCGTAGCACCCTTATGATTTCATTTATCCAGACACTTTTTCGCCTATCTCTAACATTATTGCCAGGAACTTCTGACTTTATCACTTTTTTTCAAAAAACATTCTTCCTTCCTGCTCTCCAAATAGCCCGAACTATTTCCAGACCATTCCGTTAGCTCACTCCTAACTCCTGTCATACTCTCACCTTATTCCTTAGTTTAGCCAAAACGTCACTCCAGCCATACTCTTCAGACGCTTCGTCTCGAGCACTACAAGCCGACTCCTATCCTCACTTTTAACCCCTCGCATCAGATCCATACCACACCTGTCGGAACGATAACAATCGCATGCGACTCCTTTTTGCATTCATACTCAGGAACTTATTCTCTACAACCGCCTTCAAACCTCACAACGCTTGCTACCCTCACATACAAATCACCATACTCCAGCTCTCGTCTCTCATACAATGCACCATTCGCGGGTACGCGTGCTCCCAATTACTCGAATCAACTCATTTCCCCTAGCATCCCCATTCAATTTTTCATTCATTCTCCACAAGACCCCACCCCATAACTCTTCTCTTTTTCACGTTCACTTGGAATTTCCTAGCATCGCTTACCCTTCCAAACTCTTACATCAGTACGTATAGTTTTTTCTTCGATCCAGCCACTAATGCTGTGTTGTCAGCATTGAGTAGCTGCGATAGCTCAACAGCCTCGCCCTGTACATCCAACAATTCCAACCCGCCACCTAACACTTTTGCCAGCACATAATGCATGACTCCATCCCCACACACAATAAACCACCACGGGGATATCACGCACCTCACACGCAATTCCACCCGCACTTCAAATTATTCATTCACTGCCCTTTCCACTCTAGCACATGTTCTGTTATCCCCATAGAAATTCCTTATAGCCTCAAACAGTTTAATACCCTCACTATTCACTCTCTACACTTCTCGAAACGCTTTCCAATCAACTTTATCTCATACTCTCTCAAGATACTAAAACACTCCAAAATACCTGTTTCCCAATTGGTAAGTACTTTTCACACATTCGTCGCACTGTAAATATTTGATCCACACACCCTTTACCCTACCGGAGGCCACAGTGCTTTCTCCCAATACTCTGTCCGTTAGTTTCGTAATACTTGTGCACTGAGATACAACTCTTCAACCATACTGAACAAACTTATAACACTTGAAGTACCACATTCACACCAATCCTCCTAACCCTTCAACAACGGAATCACGCAAGCACTTCTAAAATCAGTCGTCAACGTACCTTCTACTAAACTCAAGTTAAAAAACTGCACTAACAAATCAATCTCTGCCACTCTACCTTTCATCAAACAATCAGCAGTAACACCTCCCTAACACGGAGCTTATTACTCCACTACGTTTTTACAGAGCAAGCTATAGTTCACCTTTTGCAGCAAATTCATCATTACATACTCCTACCATAAGTATTTCTTCCGTCTCCAGTCGTCAAAATCACTGCCTGCCCGTCACGCTCCTCGTTCAACAATATTATTGGTCAAAATATTCTGCCCAGCGACTCATGACAGCCTCACTTTTACACCTCCTCAATTCGTTCACATCTTCATCAGCCTTCCGCAATCTTTTCACTTCTTTCCCGAATATTTTCTCATCCTCAAAATTTTTTTCTCTGACCATCTACCCAACCTCTAATCAGCCGCCCTATTCTTTTTCGATCTCCTTTTGTCACCCTTCTTTTGTCTCGATACCTTAATACGCAGATCCGTCCTTTCTTTAGCATTCTACTGTCATTCTTCACATGCTTTCCTCTTTTCTCCGATTGCATCCTTCAACCTTAACTTCGAATGACAAATTTCAAAAATAGATTTTGATGAGCTGATCTGAAACAGTCTAAACACACTCTTTTTGGAACCACCAGTCAATATTTCTTCACTTTAAACACGATAACGGATTGCAGAAGTGAACGAACTAAGTAGTTTGAAAAATATTTAAGGGAAAAATTGTTTACCGTCCTCTACGAACTCAGGTCCAGAACTTCCAAAGAACACAAGCGCTCATCTCAAGTCTTCCGAAAAATCGGCCATCATCGAATTAACCCATGCGCTGCACAGGAAGCTAATTACCCGTGTCATCTGCTATGGCGTCACCAGCACGCTGTTGCTGCAACTTCTCTTTTTATTTGCACTCATGAACAGCGCAACTCGCGAGTCTTAATCAGAATTTGTACGCGCAATTTAAATTTTTCGGTGATCCGTGAACAGGATTTGATACACGGTGACATCGGATAATCAAAAAAATATTGAGTGATCATTTCCCGTTGAGTGATCATTTACAGAGGACTAAAATTTCAAGATGAAGTCACCTGCGGGAAATGCAATTTTTATTTGGCAATATACAAGCGAGTTCTAACTCTTTTCAAATTAATATCTTCACAAGAAACACGTTCAGCTTTCAGAGAGTTTACACTAATGGGACCAGTTTAACTAGTTTTTGTTATTCCAAATGTGTATCATTTTCTTATCAAAAACTTAGAATTGTTCAATACCTATCAGAAGCTTTGTATGCATAATTTACAGGCGTGCTCTCTATCAATTACCATCCAAGCCCAAGTATTATTCAATAAAACTACATACAAAGTAGAAAAAAAATTCCCTGTTCTAAGCAATTTTCAGTAGGAGCCGCTTATGTATTTTGTGTTTGTCTAAAACGCATTGATATTTCACGGAGGGGTAAATATCATTCATCAAGAGTTTCAGCATTGTAAGTGGATAAATACTTTAACTTTTCTTTCTTCGTATAAGGTTAGCGAAAAAAAGTGATTTAATTCATAACCTTGCCCTCGATGCCCCTTTCACTAACACAACCATAATGAAGAAGAACAGAAATGGCTAATCTCGAAATAAAACACTTCAAAAACTAGAGTTCAAGTGAGTCCATTTCAATTTAGTTAGAATTAACAATACTTTGAAATTGGGCGCTCGATGTACGTACGAGCGCAATCAATTACATTTGAGCATCAACTGAGTTATACATATTTGTTTGATGTTAGTGTTGGTTTTTGTATAAAACTGCTAGCTATTACACGAATGTCATGTTTCTGTTTTAAAATTTGAGAAATTTATTAGGATGATAACTATTTGTTACACATTGGGACCTGTAGAATAATATTATTTATTAATATAATGTATCGGACATGGACGAAAATGCCTCTCAGCTCTTTCGTCTTAAGTATTATTGGAAATATACAAGAGGACGTGGCGCATTTACTTCCTCCATAAAACTTGTTAGTTTTAGCAGTTCAACCGTTAGATGGTATATAAATTCGAATCCTAAGACCCGTTTGTTTCCCACTCTTCATACTTAAATTTTTACATAATGACAGATCAAATGCAAAAAAATAATTTTCTTTGTAGTCCGCTAATGCAGTAAATAATGAGAGCGGCGTGAAAAAAAACAGGGCAAAATGGCACCAGCTGTTGTCACCTCAACTGTGTTGTCATCATTCTCTGTGTAAAATATTTACCAGAAATTTGAAAGGTGGATAATGAGCCAAAAATAAATCAGCATTTATGTAAGAAATAAAGAAAATTAATGGAATGGAGGCCATAGAACTGATAATACAACCTACATACTAGGACATATTTGCTCATGTTTTTAACGGAGGTTGTTCAACGCACTACCATAGCAACGATGGTACACTGTAAAGCAAAAATTATGTAGAAATATAAGAAAACGAAATGTTTCTTCAGCGGTACTATCGATTTTGCCAATCTGAATCCGACGATCTAGAGACTGGATATTGTGTGTGTCAAAGATTTATCGCTTTACACTTATTCAAGTAATGAAGTATTAGAGGAAAAAAGTTACCAGCCGACAGTTGGACGTAAATATAATTACATACAAATATTATTCTATTTTTTGTGTCTTTAATATTTTTTTAATCAGTTTAAAAACAGTCGATTTTCATTCAGAGCCTTGAATTTCACATAAATACCTTTCCCACACCTTGAATTATTTATTGTAATGCCAAAAGAGTTTTTCAAAATCATTTATTCATAACTTCTCTATAATTCAGCTGCACGTTCCTCCATGTCAATTTATTGTTATCATTTCATTAAATATCAGTTTACGATGGTAATTCAAAACTGAAGAGATTGATCATAATTTGAACGAAATATGATATTTTAAGTCATTATATTTTTTTCTTTATTTTTTTAATTTTCGTGAGAGACTTGCACAATTTCAATAAGATCTGATCCAAATTAAACTCACGTCATTTTTCCAAGATCACGCAAAAGACAGGATAAAATCAAATGACACACGCTCCATCAATGAATCATTGATTCCGGTCACAGCGTCCTTCAATACTGAAAACACTACGCAGAGATACTGAGCACCTTACTCGAATGCAAGTAGTATTTAACTTTATTCCTTCATGCCTTTCTCTCAGCTTGACATATTGGAAACCATAGGCAATCGTTTTTAATACATCAGGCTCCACCACGTTATCAAGCATAAATTCATATAACCTTTTGCAGTCGGTAACCTAATCGCCAAATCAATGTTTGCATAATGGAAATGTCAAAAGAGATCATTCCTCGCTGTTCGATGAAAATGAGCATATGCTAAAACGAAGGAATTAATCCTCGCCTAAGTAATCCCCGCATAACTACTGGAAGTTTATAAAACCATGATATAATATTTATACTCTTTGTATCGTTGTTAGCAGAATGAAATTCTACGTACAATTCGAGATCAAATGATTCAAATCTGTACATATTTCAGTGAAATGTGGACAATATTTACACTACTACTACGAGAATTGTGAAATCAGAGCTTTACGCGCACGCAAATAACACTGTTGATTCGAGGATTTCATGCAATGTCGATATCATGGAGGACACGTATTACAAAGGCTTGTATTACTGATTCATAAAAAAAATTGTATGCATCGAATCCCAGAGAAATAAAAAATGTAAGATTCACAATCGGTCTGCAAACGAAGACGAGTAGGGAATGAAAATCGTGAGCAGTTGGGAGTAAGCTATCATAGCATGCTTGAGTAAACTTTTAATTTGTTCACAAGAAATATTTTTACATGCTATCATTTTGAATTATATTTCAAAACGCCATTACTCGAATTACGCAATATAATGAGCATATAATGAAAAACGTTCCTTAATCATTGGAACCTGTAAATTTTAACGACAGTATAACAAGAGGTTAGAGACTAGTGAGCACATCTTCACCTATATTATTTTTGAAGCATTTTATGGATATTACTTAATGCAAATTGAACAATATTTCATCTTATTTTTTTAGGCTGTAAAAACATCCCCCAAAACCTTATTTGTTGTCGTAAAACAATAGGGATATCATCCGCAAATATCTTAAAGTAACATCCTGACAGAAGGCAGTGGTTAGATCAGCTTAGGAAAGATTCAACAGGAATGACGTGTCCCAGAAAAGACAGTTACGGAAGCAGTATTTACGAAGAAACTCATTGCACGAAGGCATCCTGCAGAAATGTTAGCTCCAGGCAGTCTGGGTTTATTGTAACTGGCACCAAAAAGACAAGTTGGAAGAAGACCGGCTGGCTTAAGCCATGTTGTAGGAAGGCATGTTCAATAAAGACAGGTCGCAGCCGAATGAATGCAGCGACAAGAGAGTTGGAGGAAAACTTGTTGCAGCCAAATTGAGGCAGTGACATGAGCTGGAAGAAAACACGTAGCTGGATGGCTGGCTACTTGGAAATTATTCAGAGCAAAATTTGTTGCGCTAACAACGCTCATGATAGCAATTATCAAACGTGAACTGGTTACACTATATCCATCTGGTTGCCATAATATTAGTTATAAAACTTGGTTTGCAGTAAACTGGTTGGAGTAGGGTTTGCTGCACGATGACAGTTCGTTTGCTTAAAATTGTTTGGACGAAAAACGTTTGGCAGCTGCGAGATTGGTTGCACGAAACCTGAATCCAGCGAACTGGTTGCAGCAAAGTTGGCTGCGAGATACTGAAAGTTTGCTTCATAATTGATAGCAGCAAAACCGATAGCTGCCAAGCCGGTTGCTAAAAACATATTGCTCCAAAATCGGTTGCAACAAAATCGGTGCTGTAAGTCCGGTTGCTGCAAAATTGGTTCTTGTAAAACTGGTTGCTGTGAAGCTGGTAGCAGCTAAATCAGTTACAGCAAACCTGGTTGCTGCAAAACAGGGGCTGGAAAATTGGTTATTGTCAAACTTGTTGCTGCATAACCGGTTGCTGTGGAGCTGGCTGCTTCAAAATGGGTAGCTGCCAAACTGGTTGCATGAAGGCTAGCAGTAGGAACACTAGTTGCTGGTCGACTTGTTATGGCAAGACAATATGGTTCTGTGCGCTGCCCGCGGCACCTGCTCTAATTGGATTGCTCCCTCCTCTGCCCCGCAAGAACCTTACACCTCAGGTCAAATTCCTCGAATTCTGCTGCCTTTTGAAGCACAAAAGCTGGATTCAATTATTGCTGTGTTTTTTGTCGAGCCAAGCTATTTTGTTCCTCGGTAAACCTTGTCAAAATATTGTTGGGCTTCTCCATGGGGGCACAGTATTCCAGTTGATCGGCTTTTAGAAATAACTCATGGACTGAGTTTACAATCCACGCTTAGATTTGCTATGCTATTTAATCATCAATTTAATAATTTATTTAGCCTTTTTTCACTGATTCAATTTTAAACCGGCAACTTGCGTTATCTTGAAAAATTCTTCATACCAATGGCAAAAATTTTACACCAGAAATTTCCCCAGGGTAGCCCTTTGACTTTTTCGCTCGTGTAAGGTTATGAGCTCTAGTTATCTCTCGTTCGATTTAAGTATGAGAATAAAATGATAGATTTGACTTTCACGACGAAACTTTTAAATCAATAAAGCTTGAGTCACTACGGGGTCACTACGGGAGCTACGTCACTACGGGGTATCTACATCAGTTAATTACAAGTGAGCACCGTATACGTCCAAAATGACACATACATGCTCAGACTTGTTACTTGTCTTCGCTAGTTTATAAGCATACCTCGTCCTAGGTTACCAATTTGCAATTATTTTTACCTTTTGTATTTAAAAAATTCTTAGCGTCGGGCTGGAAAATTGAATGTTTAAATGCAAGGCAAAATCTGCCAAACTGTTCTATGTCCTTATGAAATAAGAACATAGACGCTGCCCCAAGAACAAATTTCATGACATTTTTCTGTAATTTCTTTTAATGGTAACATTTGCAAGTAATCATGAGGTCACATTTTACAACAAATCAACTAGTATTTCAATTTTTTCAGGCCCAAAACAATTAATTTTCATTGTACGGGTGGATACTCTAAACATGGAGCTTCAAACTTTTCAAAACTGCCCTGTCAACGCGTTTTATTTTTTCCACCTGATGGGTAAACCATCGGACGTTAATCCCATGGGAGCTTTCAGTTCATTTCGTCGAATTACAGAAAATCAAAATCCTATTAAGATGTTCGCCTTTTTGCGATCCTAAAATATTTTGCCTCGGATTAATAATGATGAACTTGGACGTTATCAGATAAAGTCATTAGTTAAGAGACATAAAATAGTGCACGTAAATATATACTATATAGGAAAAAAATCCCTTGATGACTGAAGTAGCCATGGAAAAATAATGACCTGTGTTTTAATACTCGAAGAATTGACTCAGGGTTGCTTGTTACGCTCAAAAATAAACAATAAAAAAGAGCACCAACACATCATTCCCTGGCTTTTTTTCCTTTCCGTATCACGAGAGTTAGAAAGAATCAATCGTAACTTTCTTAATTTCGTCTCACTTGAAATACTGTTTAACTTATAGCCAATCAATGCAAAAAAAAATACTTTAAACTTAACTTAACCAATTAGCATCAATGAAAGTTCATGCACCTGCCTTTCCTCCTCTTTTGTGGACTCTCCTTCTGTCCGCTAATGGTGTTGTGCACGATGTGCATCCGAGTACATTGGTATGACGACCCGTACTTGTAAAGCTTGAGTTACTGAGCTCGCAAGCACTGGTTTCCGAACAGGTTTATCCTACTTCCTCGTCAAACACATCTATTTGGGTCCAAGCTTTGTCGTGAGACGCGTAATCTGATTTACACCTTTGATTACTTAAATGTAGTGTCGGAGCAGTAGAACTCAGTATTGTAAAATATTATCATTTTTGAAATCGTATAGGGGCTAAAAAACCTGTCGAGCATTCATTCTTTAATTATTTGTTTGCTTTGGAAGTATTTTCCTTACTCTGTAAAACATTGGGTTTTTTATTCCTCATATTTTTCTTCTAAAGATCTAAAATATTCGCGCGTTATGGCATTTCGTTTTTCTTATTCAATTAGATTTTTATTTTTTGTGCTGATGAAGGGTAAAATCCTCAAACATCCAATTTTGTGACAGGGACCCTATTTCCGATAATTCTTGGCTCTTTTAGTTCTGCTATAATTATGAAAAGTTCATGTCAATCGACTGGATTCAATTATTTTGAACTAATTCATTTGAGGATGATGCCAAGTAGGCCTTTGAATTTTAAAATTGATTTAGTAACGAACTGTATAAATTATGGAAGGTAAACATATTTTTTTGGACTTGGGAGCTAATAATGTTTTATACAAATGAGGCGTATCCAAATTTTCAGGTGCATGATTACTCCATGTTTTTTACTCCAAGCAACAAATAACTCACAATTCCGGTATGAAAAACTCTTATAAGAAGAAGCGATGGAAAATGACCCACAAAACTTAACTTATCTTGCCTCAACATCTCCGGCCCATATCAGAGCTGGAGCGAAAAGTTCCACCGCGGCTGAGTTACGAGGTTTCCCTAGCGTACATCAGAGCCGTAAGTACATTTCCCGAGGCCCAGTTTCATCTTTCGTAGTATTGACGCTACGGTATTTTTTAGGCAGAGATCCTGATTTGCCGTAATATCCTCGCTACAAAGACAGCAGCTTGGCTTCAAAGAGTCCATTTTCCAGGAGTTCCTTCCGGCAGTTGACATTGCGGTGGCATCTGAACGAAACGATTTTTCCAGTAGAACGCTCTCGTATTTTAGATGAAAGAAGTTTTTGCTTGCTCTGCTTTTTTGTTGTTGTTGTACGAAGAACGTAGCTGAAACAATTGTTTGTCTCAACCAACTTTACTACATTCATAATTTATCTATTCCATTGACCTGCATGAAATTTTCAATTAGGCTTTATAAGCGAGTTTAGATCAAAAAAATTAATAGCATCATTAAATTAACACTTTCATTCCTAATATTTCTGCCTTATGTCTGCAAATTGAAAAATGCAGCTTAAAGTAGAACATACGTATGCAATGCATTTAGATATACTTTGAGTGCTACATCAGTAATGCACATTCGTTGTACGTTTTCAAACAGTTTAACTACCTCTGTATCTCCTGTGGTAAATAAATTGTTTAAATTGTTTAAATTGTTTAAATTGTTTAAATTTCTGTAAAGCACAATCAGGTGAGGTTTGTATGAGCGGAATACGAAGATCGTGTCATAGAACATAAATAAAAAAAGCTCTAACACCCAAATGGTCAATCCAATTGTATTCAGGAATCTTTGCAGAAATATAATTTGGGGACTTGTAAGCAAGGCCGGAAAATATCAAAGCTTTTTGTCTCATTTGACTACGAATAAGTAAATTATACAGATGACATCGCGATTTTGGAGATTATTGAGCAACTGTCATGAGTTTTAAAACACCTTAGCCATTGCTCTTGCAAACGACTGTGCAGAAAAATTTACCTTATGAAAACAAAGTCCTAGCCTGTGAATATTTCAATGACAAAAACATTCAAAATTGAAATTTTGACCATTTTTACCGTCCTGTTAAAATACACTTGAAATTTCCTCATGGGAGTAAGGTTATTGTCTTAATTTGCTGTGGAGGTATTGTTGTAAATTCGTATAATAATTTACTATTTGATGCTTATTTCTTAAAACTTTCAATCATCAATTTAGCTCTTAGCTATACGTCTGCTCCAAAACGTGTTGCGTTTCTCAAGTAAATTTATTCTATGAACTAAGTTCATCGTGTTTCCGTTCAAGTCTGATCACAGTCCAGCACTTTCGACGGTGGATGCATATCACTAGTGGCTAACATATTAGGATGGCGCGTGAAGCTGTTCATTTAGTGTGTCATTTTCCCTTCACGTGGAATTTCAGAGCAATGATGGAAGATGGGACCACCAAGCTACAGCTGTACAGTAATGATTATTTATGCTTATCTTGATGTTCAGTTCAATTTCACATTTTGAGGGTCTCAATGTGATGTTATATGTTGGACAATCAGCGGTTTCGACTCAGAAAATGTAAAATATTCCTTCCGTATATACATACATATCAGGTCGCTGATTGGGAATGAGATGAAAAACTGAATATCCTTTGTTATTTCCAATGTTTTTTTATTTTCCCTTCTTGCATTTTTTCACGACTAATTTGGAACTGCTCATTTGGTTTCCAACTCTAAATATTTTCTACATTCTATTGCTGTGTTAGAATTTTTGTCTGTCAATTTTTAAATTGAGCGTTCGATCACAGGTGTCGGATTAGAAGATTGGCAACTGAGTTCATTGGAACATTATAAATCTGTACAAATTCATTGGAACATTATAAATCTTTACAAATTCATTGGAACATTATAAATCTTTACAAATTCATTGGAACATTATAAATAATTACAAATTCATTGGAACATTATAAATAATTACAAATTCATTGGAACATTATAAATCTTTACAAATTCATTGGAACATTATAAATAATTACAAATTCATTGGAACATTATAAATCTTTACAAATTCATTGGAACATTATAAATAATTACAAATTCATTGGAACATTATAAATAATTACAAATTCATTGGAACATTATAAATCTTTACAAATTCATTGGAACATTATAAATAATCACAAATTCATTGGAACATTATAAATCTTTACAAATTCATTGGAACATTATAAATCTTTACAAATTCATTGGAACAATATAAATCTTTACAAATTCATTGGAACATTATAAATTTTCACAAATTCATTGGAACATTATAAATTTTTACAAATTCATTGGAACATTATAAATCTTTACAAATTCATTGGAACATTATAAATCTTTACAAATTCATTGGAACATTATAAATCTCTACAAATTCATTGGAACATTATAAATTTTTACAAATTCATTGGAACATTATAAATCATTACAAATTCATCGGAACATTATGAATCTGTTAATAGCGTTCCCTTTACAGTGTTCCCCGACCTATGCATAAATCTATTTGTTATAAAGCTATGTTCATGTGGAAAAAATCAGAACATAGTGATGTGATACAAGGGCTGCATGTTTCAAGCACTCAGTACTATCATAACAGTGCAGCTAACATTTAAACGTCAGTAACCGACTCGACTACCAAATGTGCTAATTTATTATACTGAAATCGCCGTTTCATCTTCTTCAAATCTAATTTGAATACAAACAATCTTTCAACCCAATAAGGTTCCAAGGCTGGGAGGAACGTTTACGGCCGTCTGTGCCGCTAAGACAACGTAAAATGCTTCAGAAATTTTGCCACAGGACTGCAATGCTGTTATGAAGGAGGATGATATTTTTAACTATGCATCCGTAGCGTCATTTTTTTATTTTTTGTACGATTTATCACTATTTTGGATCAGATGCTGGCGTAAATTTATATAAGGTCATTTTTTCTTGCTCGTTGTTCTCAAAATTAAAACATAAATATTTCCTGTTCGATACGAGTGTTGCACGGTTGTCATATGAACATTGAAGCATTTTCACACACCACCAAGCCTAGTGAATTAAAACTTTCATTGAGAAATAACTAGCCAATAAATAACTAAATCTTATGAGCTAAAAGCGTCTCTTTAACAATGGATGAGATAAATTCCATAAAATAATTAGTTTGGTATTTATTGGCTGCATTTTTATCAGGAATAAAGTGGTTGCGAGGTGATAAAATAAAGATGATAAAGCGGCTTCAAAACCCACTTTAGCTCACAGAAGATAGCGAAAGTTTAGTACGGGCTAAGATTAACCTTAAGGACTTCTTTCAAACTAAAGGAATATATGTAAGGATGGAAGAATTTATGTTTCAATCTGCAAAACTTGTAAAGTTGCTCTGTTATTACGTCTGGTTACAGTAAAGTTGTAAAATGTCATTCAATAGTTATACTGAATTGAAAATTAAAAATTTAGCTTCCAGCTGGTGATCCTTGATAGAAATTAGTGTAATGAAACTCGGACATGTGAAAGTGAATCGAACTGATATTATTGAAGACCGAGATCTATGAGTTGATCAGTTTTCAGATTTTTCAACCAACTCGCATTCAATTTATCAAAACTCAACGACCTAAGAGTGCAGTAGCCTGCAGGGTGATGAAACTCTAAAAATGGAGTGTGATTTGATGTCTAAGTTATCAAGACTGAAATCTCAGAGTGAAAACACATTCTAGGATATAAACCATATTGATATACGTAATGATATATACAGTTATCAATTAACATAAAAAAAGATTATTAATTTTAGAAAATACAACATCAACAATTTTGACCGCTAAATCGCACCATTTTTCGGCCAATTGAATTTCTTTCAAAAAGTAGTCAACAATTCCACTTGAATTTACTGCTAGAAACTTACATAAGTACAAAAAAACGCTTAAGAATTAGGCTAAAGTGTTGAATATAAAACAATAAAACTTTTAGCCCTATGATTTTTACGTCCTGGATACCCGTTAATCTCGCAAAAGTTTCTCCGATCTGAAACAATGAGAAACGATAAAATCGTTAATAACAACTAATGAGATGTTCTAAACTACACTAAACTAGACCATGATATAAAACAATTATTCAACGAAAATTTTCAGTTATAAGGAATTACACAACCATGCATTCTAGTTGAAAGTAATCACTTCAAGGCATTCTTCGGGAAAGCTGTACTGCAAAAACGATTACACTTTCTCGACCAGCAGTCAGCTCCAATGACCTGCTATCAACCCCCCTTACGGGCATAAGCTCGAAAGGCGTTAGTTGACATCAAAACTAAGAACAATATCCGATACTGTGTTGCATACTGGCCGTCAGGGCAGTGCTGAGGCTCTCGCCCACTCCTCGTATACAAGACTGGGGTGCTGCTGTTGCGTGAGGTCTCCCACACTACAGCATGAGATCAGGCTCTAGATAGTTACATAGCGAGCTAGAGGTTAGGTTACTAATAGTTATTACTTGTTTCTATGCATTTAATTTAGCGATGAACACTTAATTTGTACATCTTAAACTGCACCTGGGTAGGTGATATATGGCGGTAGACCTCACGCTAGAGTAGCACCGGAATGGGTCCCATCATGGTGGAGATTTGGGGCGTTATGCTGAGCAGCAGGGTGCTGAGCAGCAGGGCGATGAGCAGCAGGGTGCTGAGCAGCAGGGTACTGTGCAGCAGGATGCTGAGCAGCTGGGTACTGAGCAGCAGGGTGCTGAGCATCAGGGTGCTGAGCAGCAGGGTGCTGAGCAGCAGGGTGCTGAGCAGCAGGGTTCTGAGCAGCAGGGTGCTGAGCAGCAGGATGCTGAGCATCAGGGTGCTGAGCAGCAGGGTGCTGAGCAGCTGGGTACTGAGCAGCAGGGTGCTGAGCAGCTGGGTACTGAGCATCAGGGTGCTGAGCAGCTGGGTACTGAGCAGCAGGGTGCTGAGCATCAGGGTGCTGAGCAGCAGGGTGCTGAGCAGCAGGGTGTGAGCAGCAGGGTTCTGAGCAGCAGGGTGCTGAGCAGCAGGATGCTGAGCATCAGGGTGCTGAGCAGCAGGGTGCTGAGCAGCAGGGTGCTGAGGAGCAAGGCACTGAGAAGTTTCAATCAACAAACAGGTGTGATAGTGATGCTCTTGGAATTGAACGTCGAGGACCGGATCTCAGAGTCAGACCTTGAGATCTGCTGGTTTATCCATTTATTTCAAGGCTTGAAAACGGGCTGCAGATTCTCATCGCACCTCGAGCCGAGGTGACGACTAGCACATATGGATTCCAGTTTCGTTAACGCAGCAAACCATAATAAGAAATCATTTGTCGTTAATGCGGTTTTTTGCAGCTCAATTGATTTGATGAAATAAGGAGCCACACGTGCCACCTTATTTATAGAGTATTTTAATGGCAAGCCTGTAACATGTTCTGAGTGCACCTCTTGAACACCTCAGTGACCAGCCTGTGCAATTGCATAATAAAACGAAATTTATATCATTGCTTGCTGTTATTCGTTTGCAGAAAAATCGCGACGCTCCCTTAGCGGTGTCTGTTAATTTAATTGTATCGGTTTCTCAGACAGTTTCAATCTAAATGCTTTTGAAATACTTGAGAAAAGTATTTAGTCAACATGACGGACCGGCTTTACCTACGATAAAAATCCAACGTCGTTGGTAGTAATTAAAGAGCCTATGTGTTACACTCATCCTATTTTCGCTCTAATTAGTCATCTATAATATTTAACACAACCTATACAGAGAGGGGTGGTCAAAGGTACAGAGAAGTGCAAGCCAAACTTAAATTGGTGATGCCTCATAGATAGTTGACTGTCATATTATTACGTAGCAATATTGTACATGTTGGTAGGATTACCAGCAATATATCAAAAGTAATCTTGTAACTATGACTAAATTGGAATAATTCTTGTGCGCCGCCGACTACATAAATAGGATCAGCCAGAGATATCGTCGTTCATTTGAGGTGGCTTGCCGTAGAGGTCGCAGTACAAACAGAAGCGTTGCTGTCAGTAGCGGAAGCTCGGCTGTCGAGAAAGCATCTGTAGAGATCACAGATACGCTGTAGAGATAACGAGATTACCTTCCGATCTAAAGATTCTCTACCAATTACGAGCCTGTGTCAACTCTGAAGTATCAATAAACGATAACTACGTTGCTGCTTCGTCACTCCCGAACCTCATCCGCGTTAGTTTTCGACCTGATACTGAAAGGGTCGGAACATATTTGGTGCCCGTGTATGGGGATGCCCATTGAAGAAGAAAGATATCAAGAATTGATCTTCAGTTCTGCTGATCCGTGATTTTAAATGTGAGGAGTGTCACCCTGTTTGGAGTAACGTCGCACAGTTGTCACATTACTTCAGAGCATCGAGAAAAGGAAGAAAGACGTCAGCGCAGAAAATCGAAGTTCTTTCCAAGAAACACTTCGAGAAAGAAAGGAGAGAAAAATAATCGAAAATTTACACGCTACGCAGTCTTCACCAGTCTACTCATCGCTACTCAAAGGAGAAAATGAAGTGAGGGGTCCAGATCAACAACCTGATCTGTCGACGAGATCTACGCATCGCTAAAATATTAAGTTAAGTGTACGCCGATAATGTTGCTTGCAAATTAAAAATAAGCATGCACTCAAATTAATGATTATACATCATCATTATAAAGTTAATGAGTAGGAAGTTAAGCAGGAGGCATTGCAAGCGCAGGCTGATTCCGGGTAGCAGCGAGCGGCGGAGCAGCCTAGGCATTGCGAAAGCGCAGTAAGCAAGTTGATTCCTGGTAAGTGGGAGAGCGAGCGTCTAAGCGGAAACGTTGTGTGGAGACGTAGTCCATTGTTCTCCAGAACAGTTGAAGGAAGTTGTTGCTATTGTTCTCGGCCATTGTTCTCTAGCATATAAGAGTAAGCTGGAGCGGCTTGCTCTGTTCAGTTGCTGCCAACCTTCAAGCTGTTTGACTTTTTGACTTTATCTGCTGAATTAACGTTAGCCTGGTTTAAGTCCACTGAAAATGTGAGTTAAAATTTTATTGTATGTAGAATATTATCATTTGCACGTAGAAAATTTTATTGTATGTAGAATATTATCATTTGCATGTAGAAAATTTTATTGTGTGTAGAACATTTTTCTTTTAATGGAAATTGGAGGTTTATGAATATAGGATTATTTTGTGCTTATGTCAGGCAGTGACTCTGACGAATACGAGTATATAAGATCCGTTCCGTACCTGACTAGCTTTGGTAGGTTATCCGTCCCTGTTTTCAGATTATCAATTCCTCAAATACCTAGCACGATGGCGACCACTGTTACCCCTGTTATCAGTGCAGCCGTTACAACAGTTAGCTCTGTAACTAGTACGGTTACCGCTGTGACGACTTCTATTGTCAGTCCGATACCTAGTGTTGTAATTGCTGGGCAGGATCTACCGCAGTACCGTGGTAGAAAACGTAGAAATGACCCGGACTTCATAGAAAACAAATCACTAGAAACGCATATAAAAAATGTGAGAGCGTATTTCAATATGCTGTCAGACAACTCAGAGGAAGCTAAACTAAACTTATTGTTGCGAACTGCAGACAAGCGGGTAGGCGACTTCAATACGGTAGTTGCCTCCATAATCAGTGAAGGTTACGAATTAACTTTCGAAGAAGTCGTGCACCTGTTAGAAAATATCTACGTATCAAAAGGTGAAAGATCTTTGCACGCGGTCGCCTGTGATCTAAATAACGTACGACTGAAAAGAAACGATGCATTAGCTAGCCAGTTCGTGGCTATCCTATCCAAAATCCGTAAATTTACCCACAGAATAATGACCAGCCCGGAATGTTCGAACAGAGCCCACCCCTATGTAGTAAATTGTCCCGATCCTGTTGCCCTCGATAAGTATGTCGAGAATACTTTAGTTGTTTCGTTAGCTATGGCCATCATCAACCCTCTAGTGACGGAAGATTTTTCAAAAAGACTATTCAATAAACCCTTCAAATCGTCGGAAGAGCTCCTTCAGAGACTCGTGACTGTAATTAGGAATTTTCCCGAGGATAAGCAAATATTAGCGACTCGATCTGAGAGATCTATGGAAATCTATTGTGCTGAGGATGATCATTCGTCCGAATCAAACTTCGAAGCTGCCTGTGATGAGGCCGAAGTGCATACAATGACAAGAGGCGGAATTCAAGGTAGAGGTAGGACGCGTAGGCCCTACTGGAGACCAAGTTTCCCGAGACCAACTTTTCGTGCTAGACCTCACGTAAAATCTTTTTTTGGAGATCGTGAATTGGGGACTCTAGAAGTCCAAGCATTAGAGACAGCTGAAGCGAAGCGTTGCTCGAAGTGTTACAATCATGAGTGTGTCTGTCAAGGACAAGGCGAGTCGGCAACCACCGTGGCTAGGAAACCGACTGATTGGTACAAACCAGGTTCATCTCAGACAGTCACCGAGCATTCACTGCGTGATGTAGCTTGTTTTCGTTGTAATAAGTTAGGACACTACGCAAGAGATTGTAGGTCCAGAAGAGACTATTTAAACAGACCAGGCAGACCGAATCGTGTCCGTGCTCGAGGACAGTATAAAACTCGTATGTCAGAAAAAGGCCAGGTAGAAACTTACCAAACTAACAGTGGAAATGATTTTTTAGCGTAAACAGCAAGAACGATTTCATTTCCGATAGAAATAACGACAATGGTAAAAATGAAACTACAATAACTAAGTATGACTCTACGGCGACAAATCCCTGTGAACCCGAGGAGAATTCTGGTGCTGAAGATTCCCTCGTTAAAAATGTCGAGAGAGTTGATGTGTTAAACATGTCTGGAGATTCCCTCGTTAAAAATGTTGAGAGGATAGATCCGCTCATTAAGTGTGAAAATAGATATGAATCGCTGGGAGAGGCGGAATTAAGTGATGATCTGAATGCTCATGGCACTAGTTTTGAAAGCCATTTTACGGCGAACGTTTGTAAATACGAAGAAGATGAAGAAGTTGAAGTTACAGGACAAAATGAATTATTTGTAATACGAAAAAGTCATAAGCCCATGATTGTGCTTAGAAAAGATGCAGACCTGTGGAATGCATTGATTGATTCAGGATCAGAGAAGTGCCTAATCAGCTACCACAGAATAAGTGAGATAAGTAATGACGTGAAGCCAAGTTCTCTGACTATAAAAGGCGTTAACGCTAAGAGTAATGTTGAAGGCGAGGTGGAGCTTGTCCTAAAGTTAAAAAACGGAGTAAGTTTTAAGACAAATGCTTTAATAATTAAAGATGGTATTTACAATTATGACGTCATTATTGGGCGTGATTTATTAGACAAGAACGCCGTTGTAGACTTAAAACAAAGATGTTTAATTATCAAAGACGAGAAAATCCCCTTTGCAGAGGTAAAACGACGAAAAAAGAGAAAGACAGAGTGTCTCGAGTATTTAATAGAGAATACTGAGTGTCTCATGGCAGACACGATTACGTCCAAAGCTAAGAAAAAAGTCCTAAATAAGCTAAGAGAGAAGAGGACGTGCATTGCTGAGAGAGCAGGCGAGGAAGTAAAAAGGGATGGTAAGAGAGAAAATCAGCCTGTTCGAGGCGTAGTTGCAGTTACCAATTCCCACACAAGGCCAAGGCCGTTAAGAGTGCATACTCGACAAGTGGAGATTGCTCCCAATGTAATTTTGAAACATGTTGGACATGTTGGAAAGTGTAAAAATGGAGAATACATAATAAAGAAAGCAACTTTAAAAGAAGGCATTTGTGTCGCAGAAGCAATTGTGAGAGTTAACAATAGGAGAAAGATTCCGTTGTTGTTAATTAATAGCTCCGACAGAGCAATTGTTTTACCAGAGAATGCAATTATAAGTACTTTAGAAAAAGTGGAGAAGGATCATGTTGAATCCGAAGTTTACTTGTCAGATGTACAAGGAGAATTAAAGGGAGGATTAAGTACCTTGGTGCAGGCAACGAGTGTTGTTCAGGACAGTCATTTAGATGTCGAGAAGAAAGACACTAATAGTAAATCTGTCGGGATCACAGGAGTTGTCGACGAAGGGTACGTTTCTGATTCCAAAGAAGTAGCCCGTGGTCGGCGGAAATTAAATAATGATGATATCAAGTGTCTGATGACAGACGTGGTTGCCCAGAGGAGGCGTAAGGAGTAATATTTGCTACGGTATAGAGAGCCTAGAAAAGGGCGGAAGGCAACTAGATAGCCTAGCGATAAATGCTGTGGGGCAGCGAATAAACCCCGAGATAAATGCTGTGGGGAGCGAATAACCCCGAGACAGAAATGCTGTGGGGCTATCTGGGAAAAGGCAAATTAGTACCAGGTAATTCTATCAGCGAGGTCAAAGTATTGAAGTAGAAATGAATTCGCGCAGACAATTAAGTGAGTAAGCTTTAGAGAAGCGAATGTTTGCGATGTTCCCGGTAATGCGAATCTACCCAGGGTCGACAGTGTTTGTGGTGAAAGTTTCAATGCCATCTCTGGTAAAGACGTTGGGGTAGTATCTGTAGAACCGAGGCATTGTTGTAACGATATTCGTGTTGATGAACTAGGAATTAATGCCATTGATACCATGATGAGCAGAGTTTAGCATTGTAGATTGCGGTTGTCATTGTGCTGGCGAACAGAAGTAACATACAAGAGAAGTAATGAGAGGCGTTAGACGCCCAATAATTAACCACGCGTGGTGGTGAGGTAATTAGTTAAGAGAAACGAGTAATAGAGGTAGAGTGTGCAGAGCAGCGCGCAGCGCCGGCTGCACAAGGCAATGAACCCTATACCAAGGCGATACATTCGCCAGACAGTGAGACGCCGAACTTCCTGTGGCTCTGTTTAGCAACAGTTGGCAGCCGAGGTACGAAGGCGTGGGCATGAATATGACTGGTAAATAGTCATGAATAAGATGTGTTTTGAAGAATTGACAAATAATTGAATAGTGAAAACTAATTAAAAGTCAATAAATATTCAACTTAATTCTTAGTTATCCGTTAAACGAGAGTGGCTGCCCGTAATGTTTTTTGAGCACGTTTACGATCTAGTGCGTCATAACAGTCATTTTTTCAAGTCTTCTAGAATTTCATAATCAGTAAAGTTATGTTGTGTAATTTGAAATTAATCAAACGCAAAAGAATTTAAAATTTATCGTCAAGTCTCCCAAGGTTTCTACGGGATAATTTACAATTGATTGAGCGATTAAAATTTAGAGTATCTAACGTCAATATTGATTTTTGCCTTGACAACTTTTTGTGTACGTACTGTAAAAGTATGTCCTTACGTGTTCAATCATTCTTTTTGTTGTATTTGCTTATGCTTCATGTTTAACCTCGTATATGCTTTAGTATTTAACCTTTTTGATTGAGGCATTAACGTAACGCGATAAGTGAAA
The DNA here is from genome assembly GCA_030386875.1 of Morinoia aosen. Lineage (NCBI taxonomy): Eukaryota > Metazoa > Arthropoda > Malacostraca > Amphipoda > Talitridae > Morinoia > Morinoia aosen. Next base: position 18,252,361 of record CM059557.1, on the reverse strand, counting down.
CGTAAAGTACCCGTTCACCGTGTAACAGTTCAACAAGTACAGTATAATAATACGTAATTTTCTTGTGCAAAAGCAGTACGTGATTATTGATTGTGATCTGTCGTTGCAAGAAACATTGATGACCTTGCAGAAATTTATATTTTTATTGTGCATCGAGGCTGAAAATGCCCCGGTTTTGCTCACGATAGAAACGGTTAATTAACAGTTTTTAGTTTCGAATTCCACATTTGCGAGATAAGATTACTGATGTATTTTGTTTAATGAGAAATTTGAATGTCTGTAACGAAGATTAAATGAAAATACGAAATTTAGTCGTTTTTATTAGTTAGCATTTGTGTTACGGGAAAATTCTTGGATGGTAATGAGGAAGCTACTTTCTGTTTGTCATTAAAATTATTGATTTATTAAGGAAGTTTACCCGTCATTAACTAAATATATAGTAAGACTCGGTAATGGATCTCTGTGACACTAAAGGTGTTTCCCATTTTACTTTATTCAAGCATTGATGTACTAAATTCTGCGTTTTAGCCATGCTAATCTTCGTGTTTTCTCCAATTTCAGTTCGCACTGGTGCGAGCGGTAACACAACATCTGTAACACGGTAACATGGTACATGTACATGGCATCGCGTTGGTGTACGACAGCCTGGTGCCAGAGCGCTTGTCAACAAACATCGATGGCCTTGGCGGCAGCAGAGCTTTGCACGCAGCAAAGAGACTACTGAAATTTACCTTCGCGCGCAGTCAAGAGATTACTGAAAGAGATTACCTTCGCGCGCAGTGATTTGAAGAAAGTAACTCACTTTAAAGGTTTAATGTGGTGTTAATACTTTATACTTTACCGTGGACATAGTGTTGAAAACGTGGTTTAATAAGTTTAGTAACTTAAAATGTGGTAATTATACATTCAGAGTAGTTCAAGAATTTTGGACTTTGTTCACATGTTATTACTATTGGATTAAGATAAATTGTATCGGTTTAGTGATTTTCCTTTTATTTTTGCAGAGTGCGAAACCGATTTTCATATTCATATTTGATGTTCTAAACTAGTGTGTCTTGGATTTTGTTCCGTATTCTCTTATAACTTAATCCACGTGCTATACCATTATGTTACCGATAGAATTAAGTTTTATGAGTCTACGGCACTCTGTTATTTCTGATTGGTTGTTTTACTAATGGTGAAAAGGTTCCGTTCTAATTTGTGCGATGTTTGGCTATAACACTAACTTCTATTTTTAAGTCTACGGTAACGCAGACGATATTTTGAATGTTTCTTTTTGGTGAAAACTTTAATGATGCTTTATTTAATATCAACTCAACTTTTCTGTATCATTTTTCATTACCTACGAGGCAATAGTTTTTTCCGAAAATTTTCCGAAATTGCCTTTGCCGAAGAACTCGTGTTTCGCTCGGTGTTAATCTTTCACCAGAGATGTAAGCGGATGTTTTTATATTTACTCATGAATTAATATTAAGTTGGTATTTCCACCCTTGTGTTTTACGTATTTCATTTAAACCATGTTCGCGAAAATGCTCGAATCGATGCAGTGTTCCGGTATATAATTATGATTTGTTTCATTTTGGTTTATCGATAACTCAATTTATGCGAATACTTGTTCATTTAAAATTTTAAAGGTATTGTGTATTTAATTTCATGCGTGTTATTATTATCCTTAACGAATGTATTGAATTATTTACATTTTATGGCGAGAATGATTTTTATTTGTCGAGGTATCTGCGTGCCCTATTTCTTATTTGTGTTTGATTAAAAACTTTTTAGTTGTTGTTTCAACGATGCGATTTTCTTTCATTTTTACTGCGTTATCATTTCAACTGTTTAACACAAAAGTGCGTTCTATGAGTTTCTTTCTTAAGACTTTATGTATGTCTTGCGTTAGGAAATATTGTTTTGCGCAAACACATTGTGACGAGATGTTGAGCTTAGGATGTTGTCATACTGTGTTGCGACATAAAAAGCTGTGTTCGTCAAGCCGTCAGCTAGAGTTGATAAACTGAGATGCAATCTTGGAAATGTCAACACTAGAGTGCGAGCGCGAAGCCGCGAGATCTGCGCTTCTGCCGCAAATTGTTTGGCAACAATGCTAGGCAGTGCAGTTGATATGAATGTGTCTTAATGAGAATGAAGCGTCTTAGATGAAGCGTCTTCCATTGTCTTAGATTAATTCTATTTTATACGGAAAAAATCTCTATTATATACGGATTATGTATTCTATTTTATAGATTATTTTGTTCATGTATTCACGTGAAATATTGAGACGAAGTATTATATTGCGAATAACAAAAAAAAAACCAAATTGCACGCTTGTAGTTTAGTTGAATTGGAATATGTTAATTTAAATCGTAGGACGATTTGCATCCTATTCTACTTTTACCTTGCCAATTGTGGTAATGTAATGTACTGTTTTGCGCATTGAATTGCATTGAATTCGCACTGCATTGAAAATTCTGTTCTCGAAATATGTTAATATGTTAATCCAAAATAAAAAATTGTGTTTCTCGATTTGACGGTAGGTGTCCAGTTTGTTCAAAAAAGTGTACCTTATGGGAAGGATTTGTTAAGCACGCGTTTTGATGTTTGATTTTGATATTTCGATATGTTAATAAAATTGTGTGGTGTATCCATTTGTATCCACTAAAAATGATGTTTAACAAGATGTAGGATTACCGTTGAAATTTGTTTATGATGACAGCAAAGGCCATACCTGCCTACCTCCGTTCATAATTCGGAAGCAATTTCGTTATACGTTCTGATCTGTTCGAATTAATTAGACGGATTGTAAGATTAATTGATAGTCAAAGGAAAATCAAAGTTAATTGAATACCGTTTTAAAAATTTTTATTGTAATAAAGAATTTTTAAAAATTGTGGGGGGAGCATTATGTGCGCCGCCGACTACATAAATAGGATCAGCCAGAGATATCGTCGTTCATTTGAGGTGGCTTGCCGTAGAGGTCGCAGTACAAACAGAAGCGTCGCTGTCAGTAGCGGAAGCTCGGCTGTCGAGAAAGCATCTGTAGAGATCACAGATACGCTGTAGAGATAACGAGATTACCTTCCGATCTAAAGATTCTCTACCAATTACGAGCCTGTGTCAACTCTGAAGTATCAATAAACGATAACTACGTTGCTGCTTCGTCACTCCCGAACCTCATCCGCGTTAGTTTTCGACCTGATACTGAAAGGGTCGGAACATTCTTGCCTGTCAAGAAAGTGAGATGCACTTTCGTTTAGAGCTCCTTGGTCCTTGAATATTAAATTACAGTTTGTTAGTTACTCGTTTTTCGATGCATGGTTTTCTCAAAAAATCAGGATTAAAACGCTCATTTTAAACGATGAAAGTTTGAACTTTATTCTAACGAAATCTAATGAGACTCCAGTGTTTTCTAGGTGAGGTTGTAATAAATTTTATAACTAAAATGTCGATTTCATGAGAGTATTTATTCTGCGCGGACCTGATCTAAACAAGATTAAACTAAGCAAGGCTAACAAAATGAGACATTTTCAATTTTTTCCTTTGATGTATTTTCCTTTCCGTTTTCCGATTTTCCTTTTCCGCTGTTTCACCGCATACACGAGAGTCCGATTATAAACATTGATAAAAATGCAAGCCTCTAATTAAGGTTATTTATAATATGACGTTAATTTATAATTGACGATAATTCATGTATACAGTATAGGTACATGGACTTGGATCCATTGCCTTAATTACTTGTAAGTCATACTATGTTCCTACTACAATTTTTATCTTTTATTTATCATCGTTATTTGTGGCTTAATGTTTGCGTAATAGAATGAGTAACATGTTTCTTTGCCCTTGGCTGCCTATTACTCCTATTTATGGACTATTCTTCTTCTTGAACTCCTGCTTCCTGTAAAAAACTACTATATATGCTGTAATTTGAGAAAACTAAACTTCTTAAATTACAAGAAGAAAATCCGTAAAGATCAGAAGAAGGTCGAGTTTAATTGGTGCAATAACCATTTTGCCGCCCGGAACTTAGATTGCTCTCATCAGAAAAGCTGTGGAAATTCGAGCGGGCAAAATGTGATAGCAGAGCCCTGCAGGGTGGCAATGAATGTCAGCCTGCTGCTCTGCCCAAGTTTTATGACCCGCAAGTATCGGAAATTCTTCATCGTGGTCAATCGTGAGGAGAGTGCACATCATCTAGCTCGGTATCCAACCTGACCAGCTATCCAGGGATCGGAGGATTGTAGAAATCATTGGCAGTAATTAGGAGAGTTTCAGGTAACTTCGTGGGAGTGAGAAATGCGTTAGAAATATGAGCAGAGTGCGCTTGAGGTTTGCAAAGAATCGATGTTGATATCTTCTGTGAAAACAAGGCCGTTTTGGTATTAAACGAAGATAGTTTAAACGTATACATAAATATTTCTCTTGAAAATAAAGTGGTCAAAAATCAATTGCGAAGGAACATCATGTAGTCTTGAAACCCTATTGACCACTCCTAGTTTCCTGCATTTATTATTGCATTTGAACGTGAGAGTAACTTCCAAAAAACTTCGGCGAAAAACGAAGGAGAAGCATTTTCTTTCCCATCGAGAACTTTTGGCCTGCATGCTATTCTATACTGCAATGTGTGTCAGATCATTTAATTTCATTAGAATCAACGGTCAGGCATGTAGTGCATAAAAAACTCTTCATCCTTGATTGAGATCGGTCGTACAGCTGTGCATATGCTGCGTACATTATATAAGTTAAAAACGCTAATTTTGCTAGAAGTCATTCCCCATCCGTGTTTTTGTGTGCCAAGTGCCGATAGAACTCTAATGAACCTATAAGCTGGCATAGGATTCTTACTTAGTGCTGGTTATACGCTTGACACAAGTCCTTCAGTTTTCACTCCATGCAGCATTGGGCGTGATGATAAGAAACTAATGTTAGCGACAGAACTGAGGCGTCTTTTTTTCGTTGAGAAGTATTCTATCTCCTAGTATGGCTGTTATTATGGTACGCAAGGAAAAGGGTAGGGTATGTTCTCTTTTCCTGTATTAAAATCATTTTTCGCAAGGTGTGATACTAAAGTCTAGGGAGACAGAGTTTTAAGCTGATAGTTTAAGAACGAATTTGTTCGAAATAGATCACTTTCTCGTAACACACTCATCTTGACGGACCATAGTTTCCCTTCGCTTTGCTGAGTTTTTCCTATACATACACGATATTCATTTCATCCAGGCTGGTGATGAATAATTAAACACGGATCAATTCTTTAACATTTAATATTCGTCACTCAAGATTATTTAAAGGATGTCCACTGTTTCACACCTCCTCCTCAGCCATGCACAAGGCCCGTCCTGAAATTATTATAACAGTTACTTTATGAGGATTATGACTTTGACTTTGTGTTTGTTAGGGAAATGTCATCTGAAAAACTAGCCCTCCAACAGAATCTTTTTCATACTAGCTTTTCATTTCAATGAGCACTGTACATGAAGACACGCTCACCTATAGAGCTGGCCTGCTTCCGGGTGCAAACTTGTAATTGTAGAAAACAATGACATTAAATTTGCAAATAAAACGTGTTTCGTGAGTGAAAATAATTCGCAATGGATGTTAATACAAAAAGTATCCGGATAGCATTTCAATGTACCAGTTTATGAGCTGAAAAAGCAAGTGATTGAGTATCAGAAAGAAATCGAGCTCGTTAATTAATGAAGTTTTCCGCGAAGTTTGTCCCAAAAATGTAAAAGAAAATCACTTGTAATATCCTCCCAACCAGAAATATTTTTCTAAAATCGACTTGAATTGCTAATACAAAGCAATTTTATCAACACAGAAATTGTAATTTTGTGCTCAGAACGTCTGTGAGACGTTGCTAATGATCAGCAGATACTCGCATTATATGGGCCTTTTGGAGAAAAAACTTGCTCTTTTGGCTCAGTGAAATCCGCTCGAGCTGTGCTCACCACCAGCTTATTTAAGAACATCGAGGACTTGCTCAGACCCTCATAATTGAGTTTTTCAACGAAATAGCCATAATTATAAAGGCTTTTGTGGTCGTTTCTGCCACAATAATTGCGGCTTTCCGAACGCAGACAATCTGCTGGGAGAAAGTCATCACAATGAACTGGCAAGATTCTTGGACATGAGTCCAAGAATCGGGGAAGAACTTGGATTGGGAATACTTTGTAATTTTTAGTTACAAATTCCCTCGATTTTGTTGTTTTTTCTCGCTCCTATTTCCGTCTGTTATTTGTGAACTTTTTTATTATGTATGTTATTTTTGAGAAGAATATCCGGTATTATTTTTCTGAAGGTTTTCTTCTCCTCCTCAGGTAACAAACACAAAATTTTTGCTTACTATAGCTCACACAAGGGAAATGTTCAGTCAGTCACCTCCCGACTGGAACCCAAAATTTTCATTTGAGTATTAGTACAAAATTTACACACAAGGTGAGATTTAACATTATGTAAAAGTTGATGGTTGACCTGCACATTGAGCAAATGATAACAAAGTACGGATGGTGAGTGATATTATCAATGGAAGAACGGATGAGTAAAACCCGGGTGAATGGATGAGTAAAACCCAGAGTAAAAAACCCGGGACGAGTGTGGACGCCACTACTATGGACAAGCATGGTAGGGGACAGAAAAATTGAGAATAGACAATATGGTCTTCATATTTGAATTGTTCGTAATTATAACGAAAGGTCATTAAAATTATAATAGACATGTGCAAATAGGCAAAACAACTTCATTATCCAATTTCTTAAACACATTAACTGCTTCGGTTGAATTGAAATTTAATATCCAGCCCTAACTAAAATAAATTTCAGCATTCACCTTTCTGGTGAATAAAATATTCGACAGCGAAGTGTCACCATCTGGCGTGGGTTGAAATTAAATGAAAATGCAGTTTGCTACCATATGTGGGTCACCCTTGATATTGAAATTCCCTCTGTAACCAGTGGTTGGTCGCCAAACAGGCAATTTTCAAAGATCAGATAATATCTCATCAGATTTCGACTGCATTCTACAATACCAGATGTTTTCAAAATGCATATTCGTCCCTGATGAATGATTAGGTTGTAGGGCAGCCGTCTTTTGCTTTCCCATAGGATTCGCTTGCATCCGCGTAATAAATCTATCTGGGTTACAAGTTAGTTTTCACGCGTGGAACAACTATGACGAAAGCAATATCTGCGAGAAATTTATGGCACCATAGGAGATCGCGGAAGTTAGACGGTTGCTTCTCTCGTTTTGCTCAGCGTGGAAAATACGGTCAGAACACTGTTTATGAAATTTAACCATGTTATGTTCACCCATTTTCAATCTGATAAAGCAATGTTTGAGAATAAATTATCTGCACTCATGCTTCCATATCCATAATTGACTGATGATGCGTTGTGCGATTTTTTTATGAAAATTGATTCAACTTTTTATTCGTTATAATCGGTTGGAGCATGATGTGATGTGCAACGTTATGCTAAATTTGAGAGATATGAATTTCAAACTATCATTTCGGTATTTAATTAGTGGTCGAGAGAAGCAGGGAAACAATTCAACAATACGAAACACAAAAAATATAGATTCATGGATTATTTCGTGATCCAAACATCGAATATGTTTGCGTTGTGTAATTTATATTGAATGAAGTTGAGGGTAGAAGAAAACAGCAGAACGACTAAAATCCTATTTTCAATGAGCATGAAATGAAGAATTTGAATGAAGCATGAATGAGCATAGAATATTGAATTTCTCTTCCATTCGCTTTCTCAGCATTTTTCCTACGAAAAATCAAATCGAATTCTCATGAAGCGTCAAAAATAAATCCCCATTTTCCGTCATTGCTCACCAGTTGTAAATTCCTCCTAGCTCGACTGCTAAACAAATCAACACATTATTTATGTATTAAAAACTGATATGCCTGAAGCTTGAAGAATTGAAGCTATCACTTTACTCACCCATTTAAGTGCACGGGGGTGGCTTATGCTTTTTTACCCATTTTATTTAACGCGGAAATTTGTTAAATTGCTATAGTTATAATACTCATTTGAGAATCTTAGAATTATGTGTGTAATTTGGACGAGGATCGTTGTCTGATTGAGAGCCATAAGAGGCAGATGATGTCCTATCTGCACTTCATGCACCAGGCAGCCCATTGTCTATGACTTAGTGGAAGTCACCTTTTGTTTACGATTTTGTACTGAATATTAGACTGGAAAAATTTACCTTCAGCATATTGACTCGCTCACAAAGGGCGCAATATTGAGGTTTTTAAATGCACTTCATGTGTCATCCAGATCCTTTTCGATGCCAATACAATGTGAGTTCGCATCTGAGCACAGGATAACTTAGATTGTTTTCAGCATTATTGTAGTTACCAGCATTATTTTGAATAATTTTTAGAGTAGATATTGTGACACGTCGGAAAAATTAATTAAGACCAATTTCAATTAGATCTGCAGACGATAGCGCGGTAATTCCTGAGTGGGCACACGCTTATTGGTCGTCTCGACTCGACGCAAATTACGGGTCTCCAATGTTTGGTGGCAACGTCGACTTCAGCAATGCAACTTTTAATGTTCAAGCAAGGAACTTTGACAACAGAAGAACGTTTGCAAAAGTTTAGAGAACTTGTCCTAGCCTGTGAAAATATAGTCACTAAAAATCAAACACTTTTATTCGAAAATGCTTCAAACGTTGTGTTCTTTAGAATCTCACACAAAAATTTTTCTTCTTGTTTCTTAGACTGCTCCTTTTTCTTATTTAATTATTGTTTCAAAACTCGGATGGAAAATATTGAAAAACATTGCGAAGAACACATTTTCTTCATTTTCATTTTCCTGTATTATTTTTCTGAAGATTTTCCTTCACAAAACTATAGGAAAGCTATGAGAGCACATGAATTTAATTGCAATGGGGAAACTTCTATTGCTGAACAAAAAACTACATTGCAACTGCCGCAAATGAAGCCATTAGCTCCATAACACTAAATATTTTGATGTAATTTACAAAGCTCGTTGAGAGATTTCACTACATTGTGAGCCAACAAAATGTCCTCAAAAGATTCAACATATTATGATTTATTGTTTGCCGTTTTTTTTACTTTGATTTTTCTTGAAAAGAAACGAAAGTAACTGTTTTTTTGGAACATGCTTGTAGAATTCCAGTTTTCATAAAAGTGTCATGTTTGAAGTGAACAGCTAAACCACTACAAAGGACAGTGCTTGAAATGTTCAATGAAGTTTTTAAAGGATATTCCTGTGCATAGTAGGATAACATATGAATACATTCTTATATATATATATAAAATATATTTATTAAATATATATATGTAAATGACATATGTATTTATTCTATAAATGTACATAAACGAGGATTTTCCTCCTCGAAGGAGGGTAAGCGACGGCAAGCCACAATCATTCATTCTTCTGTATTATATTATATATATATATAATATATATATAATGCAGAAATATATAATATATATATAATATATAAATATATAATATATATATATATATAACATATATATAATACAGAATAAATAGAAAAGCATAATTTGCTTCTCCAATAACCTATATCTATCAACAGTCATTTTTTCACATGCAAATTTCGTTCTGAAGAAAGGAAGCTCTCACTAAAGTTAAATATTGCTTTCAAAAAATTAAATTCCTTTCTGATGAAATATTTCGCTTTGATGGAATCTTTTTTCGTGAAATAAGTGTCAAAAGGGTTACGAGTTTTACAGCAACCTGGATTTAAGGCCAAGGCATTGATGATTTTTATTTCCCACGAAAATAGAAAATAATTCCATCTTTTGTTCATATCAAAAGTTTTCCTGATAATTTTGAACCTCGGTCCCGCTGGTACAAAAATTTATTGCGAAGTTGTAAGACGGGCCAAGTTTAGATGAAATTTCCTAGATTAGTTTTCCTGCGTGTGATATTCCCAGAACAATTTCGCCAAATTTTTCCTAAAAAGAGAGTGGTTTTGCAAGTTGGTTCTCATCAAGCACGATAAAATGCTTGGAATTTTCTCAAAGTGTTCAAAAACCATAGGATGAAGTATTGTAGTAAGCCGAACAGAATATTAATATTTTGTACAATTTTTTCCTGTTTTGAACATGAGCTTGACTTGACTTCTTTAGTACTCAAAATATACTGACTAAATGACAATATTTAGTAACCATTCTTTGTCTTTTTCAGGGCAGTTCTCCTGGATCAGGAGAGACAACATGACTATTTTTATTTTTGACTCGAGATGAGGAGAAACTATATGTGGGATCATCTTTTTTTTACTCAAATAACAATCAAACAGAGTGGATTTACAAGTGTTGAAATGCATTTCAGTCACTCCTTGAATCCATACATGTTAGACGTAGCAAAGAGGGTAACTCTCTCGCAAGAAAATCCGCCACAATACCGAGTGTCACGGTTGCGTACACGGCATCTGACATTCAAAATTCCCGAGTTAAAAGTGTTATACTATCCTTTACAACATCTGACTTTCAGCATCGCACCAAAGAAGATTAAAGATGTTGTACACACTTTGTCGCTGAGCACCACAACACCATGATGCAGTTGACCTCAAAGTAGGCGAGGTTCATGGAATATAATTCAGCTTTCTCCTGGTGTGACGGTCAGAGTCATATACAGTAGCGCAGCATTCATAAGTAAAATTAACTGCGCCAGATTCTATTCTCAACGTTCTTTGTCCACACGAGCAGAATCAGATAAGCATGCTAAGGGACTGATAAACACAATGGGATGTGTCACACCAGCCCCTTTCTGTGGGAAAAGTGAGCATGATGAAACACTTGAACCGCCAGTTAGTGCCTATGTCGAAATAAGTCTTAAATACTCGAAGATTTTTTGCGACTGATTATTTTCAGCAAGCTCGATGGAAAATCTTCGAGTGGTGGACTTTAAATTTGCTCGTTGACTTCATTAGTTTTGAGTTTTGGACAATGCTCTCTATTAAAAATGATATACTTTAACGACTATGTAATAAAAGAAACTTTTTCATTTAGAGTAGAAACAGAAGCTTAAAATAGGATATTCTTACTTCCATGATTGTAATCAGAAGTTTGTGATTATTCACTGGTTTAAATACACACATCATGTTTAAATTCAAGTAAAACTATAATACGTCTGAGTAAACAGCTTCTTCTTTGTTTATAATTTTACCTATGAAAAAACAAATTGAATTAAATAGTTTTTAGAGAGTGTCACGCGTTATTACAATCATTGAAAAACGTTGTTTTATATAACCCTAATAAGGGCGGGAATAATTTTAGCTTGAAAACAAAATACAGAATGAAAGCATCAACTTTTCATTGTTATTGCACTGAGAAAAAGTTTGTCACACAACCGACTTAATTTTGTGCTATCACTTGTCACAAAACGCTCTCACAAAAGCATGTCATCACCATACAACATATTCAAGGTTTTGAGCCACACTTTTTTTGGTTCGACACACATATACCATCCTACAACTTTTACGGATAGTTTTATATTAAATGGATAGTTCCAAACACTTTACGTGGAACCATCCAGCACCAGTGGTTACTGAATATTGAAAATTTAAGCGTAGCTGTTAACGCTACTTTCATCCGTTTAAAAAGAATTCATTTCAAAAACTACGATTTAATAAACCGAAAACCGATTCTGCTTCATTAAACCTCCGAGCGGATTCGAAAAATATTTGAGGCAGTTTTGAAAATATTTCCGTTTGAAGCTTTAAATTTTACGGTCCAACTCGTGGGAAGAAGGAAAGCTGCACTGACAGGACCATGAAATACTGCTGTCAGAGTCGAAAACGGAAATCCGTGTTGATGGCCTGCATCAAATGGACTGCTATAAGAAGTGAAAGAGATGGATTTGTAGCATCGGACGATGAAACGCAGAAAATCACGATCCAAGTTCATCGATTTCTAGCATGCACCCTTCCGGTACAGGTATTAAAAAATCGAGTGGGGGAGGCGTTCAAAGGCGTTCTAAGGCCGGGCAGCAGTTTCAAACTCTGCCAGATTGGAGCTAGAAATTTCAAAATGAGTGTTTCATGATGTGGAAATAACTGAAACTACGCAATGAATTTTCATTTTCGAAAGCTAAAGAATTTAACAGTAAAATAATTGAGAGTTGAGTTTTTTCAAATAAACAATCTTTTTGCAATAATTTTCGATGGAATAACCGCAAATTGAGAAAATAGTGTTTCCCAAATAAACACATTTCTTCCGTAAATCAAATAGCTCATATGAAAGCAAACGTAGTCCCATGATCAAAGTCAGTGAAAGTATCCAAAAAACATGGGACTCACTTCATTTTAAACATCAGGTGAAATGTAGTACTACATCATTGAGACTAACATGAAAGAAATTGAAGCCGTTGTTTACCATCTAACATTCGTTTCCAAAATCTATCGGTGCATTGTGCCTATTTTCTGGCATTCTCGCACACTAATAGTGTTAGTCGTACGATTGATTGAAGTTGGAGCTGGTCAGACATATTCCGGAATAAATTTTTGTCTACTAAAAACACTGCGAGATCAGTTTCGATGAAAATTCTTTACAATATTCGGCATCAACTTCTTAATTTCTTTTCTATTTTCATGTAAACTTCCACTATCCTCTCTTGCGTAAAATGCTATAAGTATTCCTCGAAAAATTCCTCAAATTTATAGAATACTATAAGTATTCTAGAAAGAATATATTTGATGATTTTTCAGAGAACGAGAACTTTTGACATCTGTAATGAGCCTCAGATTTGTATCTTCCTATGGCAAAATGTGAACTGCATGATGTTAAAAGCTTACAAACTCTGCATTTACAATTTCTCTCTGTTCTTAAGAAATGATTGAAACGTAAGCAGAACTGTTCATTGTAGTTTTTTGCCTGCATGCTCCATTTTTTCTTTTCAAATCTGTCAGCCGAACAATGGTATAGTATTGCGAGTAAAAATGAGAATTGAGAAATTATTTACGAAAATTTCTCCTCTCATAATATTATGTGCTCAGTATATTGGAGTATTATCTACGACGAATGATGTCCAAGCATTCAGTTTAACTTCAGGGATGATTTATAAGATAATTTTGGAAACAAAAGCATTGCCAACTCTTTTATGTATTATTAATTCATCTAACTTTTCCCTCTTAGTGCGCGTATATGCATTCAAAGTCTCCCAAGACACATTAATCGATGCAAAAAAATGCTCTTAGCCTTGCCATATCCGTACGCTCAAAATGAAGTCAAAATGTTCAAATTCGCAACACATAGTTATGCAAGCAGTTGTTAAATCTACGAATGACTGTATTCCATGGTTTTCTTTCATTGTTAACTCAAAAATCGTTGCTAGAGAGGAGTCATTTTATCTGTAGCATGCGCCCACAGTCAATGGGAAATTATTATTGGAATCTTCCTACTCCCGAGCCGTGATTCTTTCAATCAAAAATTATCACTGAATATTTTCTGCAGGGATTATGAAAATATTAGAGCGACTTATGCTCATAGTGTGCACAGATTTTCTTCTTAGGGCTTAGTATTCTAAATTCGATGTGAAATTACCCCAGATGTACATATCAATGAACATATCAAATTCAAGTGCTTCGATAGAACTCATTCATTGATAAACCAATCTAGCAAGCGAATTGATTTCATTCTTATTCGAAATCGTGAATTCAGCAAATAGATAATGGCTGCTAATGTTAGACCTCTCATCATTGCATTTGTAAACGAACATGAGAATCTACCTCCCGTAACCATCTCTACTCCATTACATTGTTTAAGTTGATTTCATATGAAGCTGCTCCGAAGAGCTCATACATCATTTGAATGACAAGTCTTCCAAAGCCTCACCTCTAACGTAGATGAGTGGTAAGGTATAATTCACGCTTGCAGTCCGGGAATGAAAGGATTAAAACAATAATTGACATCTCCCTCATCTTGGTTTCCATCATCACTAAATTGAATGTAGTTATCCAGATCTCAGGGGCTTCTGTCCGATGACCATGGTCATTTGCATTCTATTCGTCGTTGAATTAACGAAGGCGATGTTATAATTCACGGCTGTGGTGTTACGATTTATGCCATGGTGTGTGAATTATTGCTATTCACGTTTCTGACATTATGTAAGATATACTGCATGCGATAATAAATAAAATAAATGAATGAAATAAATTAGTGTTTGAAACATAAACACATTAACACGTACCTGGATGGCACGGCGTCAAGATATTTAGCGATTTGTTACAAATAATATATTAAGAGATACAAAAGATGTTTGGTAGAAAATCAAAGATCTCATTCTTTATGTTTGTACGAACAATAGTTAAAAAAAATTTGGTTTGGGAATGCCAAGGTTTTTTTCTTTTTTCCAGGTATAAATGCCTCGTTAGAATAACGATTTCAGCACATTAACTTGTAGGGAATAGTAATAGCATATGACAACGAGTTGGATCTGGTTGAAATATTGCGGTAGAAGCATAGACAATAAAAGATAATTGTAACAAAGAGCTCGTGCTTCAAACACACTTCTGTATATTATAGTCAAAAGAATTAATTCAGTGAAAAATTCCCATTCACTTAGATACTACATAATTAAAGTTACATTTAAAATTGATCCATGTTTCATTGAATGTTAAGTAACCCCAAAACCCAAATTTATCAACGGAAAATAATGTTGCCTTTACTAATTAACAATCCATTACTCTGCAGATCGTGTTGAATGTCAAAGCGAGTAACACGCTTATTGTTCTGCACCTTCGTTTAACTATTGGAGAAATTTTGTACTCTTACCTGGACCGGACTTCTCTAACTACCGACCTCAATGTGGCACAAGCCCATTCTATTCATCTATTTCAAACAAACTTGAAGAAAACATTTCAGTTTGGGATATATCTCTGTTTTATAAACCTAATTCAGGATGAAATTGGGAATTATAAATCGTCGGTGATAATTCTACGATTCTAAAAGCGATGTTGTTCGCGAAGCACTACTTAAATTTACAATGAAACTTCCATGCTGACGAGTATTTTACACTGAAAACCACATGTACAACACAAATATCGCTGAAGAGATGCAGTTCATTCAGATTCAGTTGCTGACACATTACTAACACATTCACTTTACTTTCACTACCTGATAACACATCCTTCCGTGTTCGCTTAATTTTAAAGATAAGAGATACTTCTACACGTTCCTTTCCTACTTTTATACAACTCGACAATTCTGCTTTGGAAATTGCTTCCTAGATATTTGATTTACAACGTTTATGGTGTAGATATTTCTCACGAGAATACAACCCTAAGCGCAGGGAGGCGCTCACAACCTTTCAGTATATCACACGGGCAGGAACGTGTTCGGCTAAAATCAATCATTTTGTCATACAAACGTACCATGCTGAGATGCATCAGATACAAATGAATTTATATAGCCCTCTGGGTCGGTAAACTTAGCGTATTGAATTAATCGTTTTCTTTTAATTCCGAAGAATCACTATGCGTAGAAATTGTTGTAAAGATGTTATAATGGGTATGGTTTCTTCTAACGATTTTTCTTTTTCATTTTCTGATAGTTCCCAAACAAATTTAATCAATGTAAATAAACGAAAATTCAAGAACTTTAATTTTCTTGTGGGCTTTTTAGCTTTTTGTTTTCAATAATCAAAAATGTATTTATTTTACATGTACTTTTCAAAAATTAATATTTAGGTCAGTGTCATCATTTCATTGTGCTTTAAGCTCGACACAGGAAGAATGTATGTATTTAATTACTTACTAATTTTTAAAATATTTTTGAATGCGATCGTAATCTTTTCTCTATTACTTTCACAGGCATCAACAGCTATGGGAGTTAATTTCTCAAATTATTTTTGATAAATAGAGAAATTTATTGTGAAGGGATTCTCTTCATGAACGGTCCACATCTGAGCGTTTCTTTTGTAGAACATAAGCGCGACTGTCATTTATATTTTTTCCATGCTAATGAGCACTTGTCTCTTCAATGACATTGATTTAAACAATTTTTTATTTTTCTATCCATTACGTTAACTTTTTTTGCCTTGAAATAGCGGTATATGAACTATTGCACTCTCAATAGCTTAAGTTACATAAAATAAATCAACTAAGGTATTAATTAGAGTTTCACAAATTTCTCACTCATCAGCTCCAAGTGAGAGTTTACAAAATTCCTCCGAATGTAGAATTAAAGCAAATTAATCAATTAATATGAGTTCAATGTACTTCATCTTTAGCGTACTTGTACGCTGAGTCAGTCAAGCTAAGCAGACTCATCATAGGGAGCTACTATAACTGTGTGTATGTATTTTCTACTTGGTGTTTCTCAACAACATTTGATTTGCTAAGGTGACTCGTTCAAATATTTTCAAAGCTTCATATAGTGTTAATTAGTTGTTAATAATTAGCTTCTATTGGTAGCCAGAGGGATGAATGAGGTAAGAATAATATCCTTCTCACTTCAGCAAATGCACTGTTCGATAATATTCCTCCACAAATTTGTAATTCTTGAACCTTGTAATAATTGGTTTCCAACTTTGCATTATACAGCAGCCTCTTCGTATTTTAGAGTATATAGACTAAAGTCTACTGTCCATCCTGTGTCCTAGCAACCAAATTGCCGGCTGCTCGCTGACTCGTTTGTTGTCCAGAGGATAATTGAACCTTACTTAAGTGCAAATTTATGCTCTTGAATTCAAGTGTCTTCATATTGTCTTTATACTGATTGGAATTTGTTTGAAAGAGATCTTAAATTAAATTTAAATAGTTCGTTAGAAGAAAAAACACAGATTTCAACAGTATATTCAAAAGCAGGTTGAACGCATATACAGGATTACGACACCGAATTACCAATAAATAATTAACACCGAATTAACAATAACTTCGAGAACGTGGTTATCTCATTTTAGAATTATGACTGTTAGCAACCTAGTAATTATTGACGTCTTATTTGTTGAGGTACAACCCTACAAAATTCGGCCTAGCATTTGTGTATCAATGAATTATCAGGAGCTTGAAACTGCATTCGTTTGCAGCTAGACGAATTTCATTCCTGCTTTAGCAGAAGTTTTCTTGCACTGTTGCCCTGCGCTCCAAATGCAGTGTTCCGGCAATAGATTTCGGTGAGCGGTATCGACCTCCACTGAACAACAATTAGTTGCGACCATTTTCCCGTATAAGCTCTGACAGCATAAATTACAGCCAGGTGCGTGCAATTTTACTTCAATGACCTGCAAGCGACAATGATCAGTTTCTTCTAGCCTTACAGTAAGTGCACAATACATTATGCTGGACTGACCATATCTTCAATTTTTGCAATGAACAGATCGTGGCAGCGATTAATTCCTATTAGCTAGCTGTAGTCATAAATTCTAACAAAATGTACAGCGATTAAGCCGCCCAAACTACACTCGCTGCGAACCCCATTGAAAACACTTCTATGATTTTTCGTTCGGAAATGTTCCAAGTTCCAGAAATATAGTCATTAGAATCGGATCCATCACGAATCAAGAAAATACAACTAAGTTGACAGCCCAAATGTTTACCGTTTTTACATGGGGATTTTTCAAGTTGAGTATTGACTCACAAGTTAAACGAGATCATTTATTAAGTTTGATCAATCTTATTTGGAGAAAAACTACTTATTGTGTTTTTTCACTCAATATCAAAGTGATTATTATTAGCAAGTTAGTCAGTATACCAAACGTCACTAATATAGTAGAATTTTGATACGTAGTAATATGTCACAAACTGTTTATGACGTACAAAAAAACATCGTCGCTGACTTGACTTTCAGAACTTTGCGAGTAATGAAGACTTTTATAGTTGTCGTCTCAAACTCTTAATGAGAGAGGTGCTGTAGTAAACTATTTATTTTATATATGTATTTTATTTATTACCCTCAAGCCAAACGAAGTTGAGTGGAGATTGAAAGCTTATGAACAATGTAATCAAAAATGTTCTGTCCGTCTTTTGATTAGCCATCGAATGAAGTTTGAATATATACGCAATGCGTGTAGCAATTGTTTTCAGATTCGGACAGCTGAAAGTAGGAACATCAGACGTTATAAAAACACGTGCACCGTGCTAGGCCATCAGTTATATAAGCCGGACAGCAGTGGAGAAGGATGGAAGTGCCTACAGATCTCGTTCGGCGCTGTTAGTTGTACGACTTCAAAGTGGGCTTATCAGCAGATACATCAAGTGGCTGCATACGTCAAGCACTTGGGGATAGTGCTGTGAATGACCGCACTGCATGAGGTTGGTTTCAATAATTCAAGTCGGGAGATTTGTCCCTCCGTGATGAGCATCGCAGCGGAAGACCACAGGTCTTAAATGACAGAGTCCTGAATGTGGTCATTGAACAGGACAGTAGTCTAACTTGTGGTGAACTTGCATGACAGTTCAACGTTTCCGATGAAACAGTTAAACTTTACCTGCACCGCCTGGATTAGGCGTACAAACTGAGCAAGTGGGTTCCAAACACGCTGTTGGAGGTCCACGAGAGAAAAGGAGGGGCAGCCTGTATATGGCCGCTTTTTCGCCACCGTTCCGCATCCTCATTCAATCGAGTGCTTACCAGTGATGAAAAGTGAGTTCTGTACAAAACTCCAAAGCGTTCCAGATATTGGTTGTCACCTCATGATGCTGTCCCTCACACCGCAAGCGTCCACGCAAGATTATGCTTTGTGTCTGGTGGACAGGTCATCAAATGGTTCATTATAAGCTGCTACTAACGAGCCAAACGGTCACTGGAGACCTACTGTATACTCGCAGCAATTGGAACGTGTGCAACGGGCATTGCGCCAGAAGGCGCCAGCTCTGATGAATCACAAAGGTGTGCGTTTCCTTCATGACAACGCCAGGCCGTATGTCGCGCGAGTGGTCAGGGATACCATACAGCAATTTGGGTGGGGAACTTTGTGCCATCCACCTAATTCACCTGACCTGGCGCCATTCGATTACCACCTCTTCCACTTCCTGAATAATCATATTCGCGGAAATCCTTCACTAATGAAGCAGACTTGCGCCAACCCCTCACGGACTTCTTCACGTCCAAAACTCCCGAATTTTAAAGCAATGGCTTTGAACATCTGGAGACACGTTGGCAGAAGATGCCGGATACCTCTTGCGATTACTTCGAAGACTAAATTTAAGTTACACAAATTTTGAGGCTTTTTTTTTCCTTTACCAACGGATAGAAGTTCTTTGGTTACGATCTAATTGTTTTACGGTTATTCTCCAATTAATCGTGGCTTTCAATAAAGTAATGGTTGTATAGAGATTTTGACAGCGATTTCGGAATGATTAGAAAATAAAAGAACTCAAAAATGTGAGAACTATCTTTGACCATCGCACTGTACCTAGATAGATAGCCTTTTTGTACGAATGATTCATACTTGCAAACACATTTATACTAAACGTTATTGTCTGTTATGACAAACGGCTGCGAGAAATCAAAGCCAAAACAATAAATCCGAAAGAAATCCGAATCAAAGCGAAAAATTACATTGCCTGAGAAATATTGCTGTGCGATCATAATAACTGTCAAACACGACACTTCTACTCCTTCCTCGACAGATAGTCTCTGAGAGCTTGAGAGTTTTTGCGGAAATAGTGTTTTTTTTATATTTGGCTCTCATGCTACAATATAATGACTGATCAGGTAGAAATAATGAGAACATATGATGGACCCGACGTCCAAGATACATTAATACTAGTGAGTTCAACCAGCAAATGCTTCTCAGTTTCGCTGTACTTAATTGTAATGACCTCAGCAATAGCTCTATTGACCCTTAAAAACGGTTTATTTGAATGATCTTCTAAATTCAACGTACAACCAACCAATGAACTCACTCATGCAGATGGACTAGTCTCATCTTCAATATAATTAACATCACTGACCAAGGTATGTTACTCTAAAGGAGATAAACGTTCAGAAGTAACACACCTACAATATTCATCCAGGATACTCACTATCGTTCGGTAAATTGTAAAATTGTACAGTGGCACAAATTGTTGAGCTATGCAGCGTAGGTAAAAAAGTCAGAGCTTCTCAAGCAGCTGGGGGCAGCAAAATTTAGAGAACATCATAATTTATGTTAGTTCAACAAATTGGAAACAATTAAGGCCTTCCTCACTTTCGAGCTTTTCACACCCCAAGTATGGTCAAAGCCGTCGAAAAGAAGAGACGTAACCTAGAGAAGTAATTTCTGGAGTCGGCCAGATAAATTAATGTATACGAACTATGATGAATATTGAATGATATGAATTGAACTGGTTCCATTAGAGATGCCAAAATGTAACTCACCAGCCATGGAAGAACAACTTACAAGCTAACATAAAAATTCTTTTGAATAAGTCAAAGGAGAGTGTGCAATTGTGACGCCGGACTTCCAGTCGAGGTGTGTTTTAATGAAGAGAGAGAGAATTTTTTCAGAGAAGAAAGGGTATTCAGTTACAGTAACAACACAGCGCCGGGAAAATCCCTGGTAGAGACCGTGTTGCCTCGAAGAATAGGTTTCAGACGTCAGAAACTTACCTTGGTCATGGCGTGGGCAGTCATTCCAAGAATAAAAGATATCAATTTTCTTTTTACTTCACAATGAGCGAAAAAGAGGGCAAACTTGAATAATGAACAATTAAAACCTCTGTGGTCGAAGAAGATAATCATACTTGAAGAAAAAACCATTGTCTATTGAACAAAACAGTGCTCACTCTCACACGTTAAATGGAACGAGCAATGGTGCCGAAACCGTTCCTCAAACATTCGGGCAAGAAAATATGGCCTTCTCTGCCTCATCTAAACCTATTGTTTCAGATATTCCTTACCTCACATATTCCTTATGACTTTTTCTGTTGGGCTTATTTTAGAGCCTCCTCTTTCTCTCAACAACATTCGTGGCTTTGAAGCGCTTATTCAAAAAACATAGAAAATATCATTAACACAAACTGCTTTAGAGGCGTATCGTTTTCGATGCCAACTCGAACATGAGATTCAGTGTCATGAAATTTAAAAATTTCACGGAGGGGAAATATACCGCATAATTTAATATTTTCCAAAACCAACTCAAGTTTAAGTGTTTTAGCTTAAGTGATTTCAGCAGGACAGCTAAAAATAAAATCATACGAAAGGTCGCTTTTTTCAACTCGAAAAAATTATCGAATCGATTTATCTTTTATTGAGCAGTAAGCTGAGGATGCATATATCACCGCAGTACTGTTTAGCAGAACACAGTCTAGCTGATAGAAAATGTGCAGACACCATCTACACATTAATAAAGAAAATTAAACAACAGATTTAGTGTGACGAATATTGATAAGAATGAGAATATATCTGCAATCGTACTTTCTTATGATGTAAGAATAAGCGTCTAGATATCTTCTTTATATTGGCTGCAAAATCTCCTGCCTATCAAACTCCGGTTGAAATACTCTTTCAAATTTTTCTTTGAAATGAATAACTAGTATCTCCCACAATTCATAATGTATTTTCCTGAAAATGTCTAAATCATTTTCTTCCATCAATGTCGCTTTCAGTTTCAATACACCATAAAACCATCCCAAGGAGCGATAAAACTACCCTGTGCAAGGCTTGGTTCATTAACGCAAGTTACTTACGCTTACTCATTCTTCTCTTTATTTAAATTGAAACGAACGTAACACAACTAAAGTGAAAGTTTCACAGTAGCGGTGAAAGAAGAAAGTGTGTCGTTTTCCCGTGAGTGATACTCACTGGAACATTTACCAGGCCATTAAAGTCAGAGTATTAACGAAGTTTAGCTGAATGAGCTCTTTTGTAAAACATTCTTTGAAGTTTAGACGGCCATTAGATTTCCCAAGAGCGCTGCGGGCGGACAAACTTGCGGACAAGTTTGTATTTTCCGACCCGAGTGGCAGAGCGCCTCTGAAGAGCCATGACTGACGTTGGTGACTTGGGGGTAGAAGAGGGAAAACTAATTAATTTGTTTCAACTCGATATGACTAAGTGAAAATGTGCGCATGCATCGTGATTGTTATCCTCTGAATACCATGAAACATTAGTATACTGATGTGGCATTAGTATACTGACGTGGCATTAGTATACTGACGTGGGTGACCGTTTCAGGGTCTACAGTACACGTATTTCTGTTGATATTTCACTCCTGCTATGCGCTTCAATCTTGTAAACTTGCAAGAAGAGTTCAATTCTAAAGAGTTGAAGAATTGAATTCTAGATCAACGAATTACTGAAAGGATATAAACCTCCCTTACCACCATGTACTGATGCCTAGGTGTATTTAGCATCTCGCAGTTTATGCATGAAAAATATTGTAGTCTAATATTGAGAGCACAGGGCGGACGAGCAACATTTAATGCTCAGATGACGTCGCAAATACGTATTACAATGAAGTAATTTTTGATGAGAGTTTAGATACAAACTTGAACCTAAGAGCTTGTTGAATCAATATTATCCCATTATTTGGCCAATGAAATGTTTCCGCATTTGAACTATGATGCAGAGGAGCACTGGATATCGAATTGATTTGTTCGCATAACATGGTTTATTTTTGAAAATACAAAATATCTAGGTACTAATATGTGCTTTAGAATATAATTTCATGGATAACTTTGCTAGGGAAGAAGAGGCAAGCAAGCTAAAGAAGACGAGAATAATACGAGGAAACAAGTATATTTTTCTAAGATGAACCAACGCAGTTTTAAAACGCAGTTCGAACACACATCCTAAGTATAGCCTTTATAACCAAAACCAGATTTATTTGGTTTCTATACGGCTATGTTGGCGAAGGTATTTTGTTCTGTCGCACCACCCGGCGTGCGTAGGTTCATTTTGTGAAATTTAGGAGGACACCAATTCAAGGACGGTGTTTTAGCAGAAGTCATGAGGTCATAAACAAAATTAAGGCCTCTATTTTGCTTGGTACTCACTTGATCTGTGGAGTCCCATAGTCGCTGCTCATGTTCTGCCAGCTGCCATCAGTGAAATGCCCTGTTCGAGGAAGGGTTTTATTACATCATGTCTTCCTGTTGTGCTCTTCTCTCTTGAAAAGCGGTGGCGTATTCTGCGCAAATAGCGGAGACTGGTTTCAATGCGGTCACCTCTCAGCTAAATTCAAGGTTGAAATTAAAACGGTAAATTTCACTAATATATACGTGCATATCTTTCGCTTTATTACAAAATAAATTGCAGTTAATTTTCTTCTAAGTAAAAACTATGGTTAATCAGTTTAAAATTTCCGTCATTCTAGAGATTGAACTGTAAAAAACATGCAGTTAAATCTGGTATCTAGAGTATTTTTTCTTCCACTGATACTACCTCTCTTGAAGTTTACATCAATTTATTATCATATATCTACAAATGATATACTTTATACGTATTTGAAAATGGTGATTGAACGTTTTTGAACATGACCTACTTCTCGGAAGTTGAAACTTTTCGCTTCTATTTTGGGGAAGTTGAGTTCATGTACGATATTGAAACATGTTCATAGAAAAAGTTTCGCAAAATGCTCGTTTGGCGAAGTTTTCACCACATTTTTCCGATTTTAATTTTTTTAGAGTGAAACAACGTAGTCGAAGATGAGTTACAGAATTTTTTTACTCCTCAATTAAAAACCAATATGTTTTGCCAAATTTTGACTTAAAATTTGTATAGTAACATGATCGCTCTTTGTCGTGGTGAATACTAGTTCAGTCGCCTTCTTCGCTCCCAGACGACAGTGCGACTGTCTATGCAACCTAATGAAATCGTTCAATAGGTAACATTACTGCGAAATTTACGTGAAAGTGTAATTACCTGAGATAAATTGTTTTGATGCCAGATTTCAGCCCTTGTAGTAAAGGTAAGGAGAGCATGTCAGAATTTTTGCTGGATGTTTTTTGAGGTATTCCTTACGTTTTCTTTAACTAACCTACCTGTTCCAAATAGAATTTATTTGAGTTCTACTTTACGTAACAGCTTAATTGACTATTTCAGTATTCGTCTGAATACTTTATAATTAAATATTCTTTCTCTCTTTAGCTCTTCGATATTGCTCACAATATCAACTTAAACGGCACATATTCCCAAACACGAAAATGTATATGAATGTTCTGAAAATGTCAACAGATGCACTACTGAAAGAATAGAGAAAAATATAGTTTTTCGCTTATACGCATTAGAATCTGGTGTTTTCCTCGCGGTGTCTTTCATCGAACACGTTCCTTTGATTCTCTGACCCCTACTTAGTAAATGGTCAACACTGGTAAGCCACTAACAGTTCTCATTAAATTAGGGCATTAAGGGGTAGGATTCCTAGTGCAGTAAAAAGAAAAAACATAAAAGGAGTTGATAAAAGTCATTTGGGGGTCACGAGAATGCGCCATGCATAGTAGGCAACAAGCGCGTTGCGAAATGTTTACTGCTTTCACAAGCATGTGCTGTTCATGAATTCACTCTAAGCGAAAGTGAAGACTTATACGGATGTCTACGGAAATGATTTCTGAGATTTCACTTACTGTTAAAAAGAAGTGCGACGAATGCACATTGCTGACATAACTTGAATATTATTTTTAAATTCGAAGTTTGAGCCTCAGAATTTTGTAGAGTGCCTGTTTGATGGATATGCTCACGAACATAGTAAATGGAATCAGGTACAATAAAAAAATTAAGCATAATTGCATATACTTGTTTCATCATTTCAATAAAACGTCATAATCATTTGAAATCAATAACTGGCTTAAAGAACCTTCACCTACTCATAGATTATCTTATTTCATTTATTTTATCAATAGATAGCAACTTATGAGTGAAAATGTAAATTTTACTGTTGAAGAGAACTTTTAATAAACAGTTAAGCTTACAATCAAAAGGAAAAATGACGCGTATTCGTTCGCCTGCTCCAATCGCCGAAATGTTTCTAGCATGCAAACTTCCGACGAATGGATTTTCCAAATAAACTTTCAGGCAGTTGAAGTGACCGTGGAAAAAGTTTCTCGAGCCGCTGCTCAGAAATAAAGCTTTCGGTTGAATATTGATTTAAGCAATTTTCAAAAGGACTCGTTTATTCAAAGTAATAGGTTTGTTTTAAGCTAAAATTGTATAATTTGGAAATAATTGAGTATTTATAGCATTGGAAATATCTTATTCATCTCGTAATTCTCCGTTACCGAAGAAACTATTACTGAAAATTTCTTGTTAAAAATTGCCCCTTTTTCGCAGATTTCAAAAACTGAGGGCTCGAGTGTTGAGAATGTCGTTTCTTATGATAAAATATCTAATTCATCATTCTCCGCTGAATAATTCTAAAACTGTATCAGTAAACGTCGTCTACACTGTTAAATTTTTCAGATCATGTTTTGAGTTAAGCTTAGCGTCTTGGTCACAAAATCTAATTTTCGGTGCTGCTGTAGCGTGAGGTCAACCCCACCGTAGCATGAGATCTACCTCTAGGAAATACTGTAGCGTGAGATTAGGTTACTAATGGATGTCACTTATTTCCATACATTTGATATAGCGATAAAAAATTTGTGCTTCTCAAACTTGAACTGGGTAGGCGATGTATGGCGGTAGAGCTCACGCTGCAGTAGCACCGAATTTTCTTCGATTTAACACAAGTCTACTGTAAATATTGTTCATGTCCTGAAGAAGTAATTATTTATAATATGAATACAAGTCTAAAACACAGTTCTGCGCATAAATTATTCAGTCATTATCAAATTAAAATTATTTAAATGTATTAACAAAACGTACACTGAATGTTCAAAAATTTCGAGAGTGAAATCGCTAAGTTTTAATCTGTGGTGCCCAAGAGGGTATTTCGACAACATTTATTCGTTTGCTGACTATTAATGTGATGACAAAAAGATGAAAAATTGTTTGATTTGATGATCATAACTATAGGAAGCATCAATTTTCTTCCCGTTTCACCAGTAAATTTAATAGACTCACGTTTGGGGTTAAGACAATGAAGAAAGCCAGTAGTATATGACGTAAAGCAAAACATTCATGTGTATACTAGCAATCTGTTGGTACAAAATTAGTTCTAAATTTTCGGGCGAGGTTGCAACCAAGTCGTTTCATCATTAGCTAAAAAAAGACCGCTGAAATTAGATACACACACCCACTTATCCTAGCGCCATCGATTTGTTGGACAAATTGTCATTCAATAGGAACAGATTAAGTTCAGTATACTCGAGAAAAGACTTGTCAAGTTTTACTCGAAAATTTTAAGCGAAGAACAAGCGGTAGCGACTATTTTTGCTAGTGATATTAGTGTCTTGACTAATACAAGTTGTGAATGAAGACACAATATCAAAACGTGGTATCATAAAACTTCTCTGAGCTAAATTCGTGATTTCATCAGCAAATGAAGCCAAATCTCTTACAGTGTTTTCATTTACGGTAAACGGTCTCTTGAGCGAAACTGAATACTTGGATAACTCTGAGTTACAAGTCCCGATGGTTCTTAAAATTGGGCGTAAAGGAAGATTGGCTTATGATTTTTTGGGAGACTTTGCTTGATGCGTGATCGTGAGCCGGAGGCTCTTGAAACATAGCAAAATATTTATTGTAAACAACACTAATATAATGCTAGAAATAAGTGAATCTGCTTATTTTATCACAGATTTTGGCAATACTTTTCAACGACTCTTCGAGGCAGGTAACAAATTTGGGGCCTCAGTGAGTGTTAAGAACATTCTTTCTGAGATTCTTTATAAAGCAAAAGTATTGCCGGATCCTCGTCGATTTCCAATGTGACCAAGGGAATATTAAGCCAGTTCTAGATGGTTTTGAAATTTGCTTCTAAATTGCTTGATGCACGTATTCCATTTTTGAAGAGTTCTTTTTAGCAAATCATGAAGCGAATTGTTTGAAACATTACCGCGATGACTTTAAATTGATTCTGAATTTAAAGATATTTCAACGTTATCATTTTAGAGCTTCGTTTCAGATAAAGTTTTACTGGGTTCCTTATTTATAGTAATGATAGGCATGGTTCTATTCTATTTGCTTGCGAAAGGGCAAATAATTTCGTGCAATTATTTCTTCATTTTCTGATCAACAAACATGAAATTTCTTTCCTGCGGGGGTTTTTCAAAAGCTGATTTTCACTAAACTTAGAGTGATATTTGCTAAGTCTAATACATAATAAAAAATTTATTTTATTCTCCGTTTATTAGATCATTCTTTTGAACTGTTCTCAAATGGGAATGACTTAACGATGCATTGAACATAATATGGAAATTCCCCTATGTCATTAGTTTTTTCTCACTATTATTCACTGCAGTTATAAAAAAAAATTTGAACTCAAAATCATTTGCCCTGTTTCTTGTGCCCTATTCCCGAGAAATTTCCACGCCATTCAATTCCATTTGTGCGAAAATTTGTATGATCACCTCAAAATTCTACCTTGAAGACAAAATCAGGTAGCAATTTCATCATAATTTCACAACAAACAATCTATTCAGAGGGGAGGGCCGCATTCCTTACTATACGTGAAGCAACGTTCGTGTGGCATGAATGCCACCTACTGGGAGGGGACAATGAGTCTCGTAAAATTTACAAATTTACAAAGTTGAACGAAAATTTACGCAAAATTTGAAAATTTTGCGCTAATGTTTAAATCATAGGTTCGAATTAATGAGGATTCCTCGAAATGGACAACCTCTAGCATCTGCCCCATACAGCAATATTTGAGACTATGATATCAGTTAGTTCAAACCATACCACTTTGAACTAATATTTTAAAATTTTCTCGTCTATAACCGCCAACGATCTCATAACCTTCAAAAGCATTTTATTCATTCAAAAATTAAATGAATCGATGCGAACAAGTTATAATAATATTTCGCTTTTATGTTGGAACTATAGGTCACCATCCATAAATTGATGAAATAACTTGTACTATCACTGAGCTAAATTATAACTTTGATATTCTTAGCTTCACCGAAAGTTAGTTAGATGATTCAACGTTTTAATCTTTCCTGGCAGCATGTTCGACCTTCCGGAAAACTGAAGTTAACTCATCCCAACTATTCCCTGCATTGCCTATGATTTTTATAATTCGTGTGAAATTTTGGGAACATTCAAAAATCTGTTTCTTTTTTTATATTTCTTAGCTACAGAAGATATGTGTAGCTTTTAATGTAAATTCAAATAGGAACGGAAAATGGTTACTGAACGAAATGTATTTAACTACCTGCTACATTTCACCTTATTTAAAAGCACAAATTTTCAACGAGAAAAACAATCAGACCAACATTTAGTGGTGTTACAATTTGTTTAATTTAATACTTCGTCCACTCTGTGCTTAGTGTTGATTTCCTTTGCGTAATAGACCGTTCATGAACCGTGAGGTCGGGCTGTTTGCATGCATCCAAATTTATAGCAACACTCATCGTAACATGGGCGTTCGTGCCAGATTGCACCCTAATACCGCATGGGGAATTTTCAATTTGCCGTAGGTATTCAATTTTCCCCGCGATGTCACAGCAAGCAGAGCGGACTCGATAACAACCAAGGAATCCTAAAATATTAGCCAAGTTTTAGGTCTATTTTGAGGCACCAAGAACCGTTACGCTAACTTTATGTTAACCATTGGTGAATGTTCAGATATTTATAACAAATCGTATCCTCAAAGCAACACATGTGACGTTTAAACTTCATCGTAGAATAATTGAAAGCGCGAACGATTACAACAAACCACTACGCAGACAAGCTGCTCAACGAATTTGCCATAGATTGAAAAATTAATGACAGACAGTCTTACTAACGAAAATAATGCGAGAATGAACCTTAATGATTTGATGCAACGCCCGATATTTCAAAGAGAGGAGCAGATTATCTTTTTGTTGACCTCGCAATGCATTCAAAATATAGTAAGGTACAATGCCTAATTATCATGAGCGTTGAAGAAATACACTTAAAAATAGTCACTTTTAACCACATCGTGAATTTAACGAACAGCTGATACATTCAAGCATGAATCAATTGATATCAAGGATGCAGTTATGTCTCATTAAATGAGGTAAATAACAGAAATAAATAAAGTGAAGAAGGAAACCTAGTTTATTTATATTTTCATTTTTAATACATGGATGTGTTTATCTACATATTAATACGCTAACCTGAGCGTCACACCCTGCAATATCATTGCGGTATCTATGATACGGGTTGGCTCGCGTCGGGTCGCGTGAGATTAGAGGGAGAGAGAAAGAGACAGGGAGAGAGGGAGAATGTTTTTTTAATTTACTTCATTTTTTTATTTTATTTTTCATTTATTCTTTTTAATTTTTTATTTTATTATTATTTATTTATTCAAATGTTATATTAATTTATTTTTATAATTTTTGGTTTATTTTTTGTTTTTTATTTTTGAATTATTTGAATTTTTTTAAATTTTTGGTTTATTTATTTATTTTTTTTTATTTATGGAATTTTTTGAAATTTGTTTTAATTTTTGATTTATTCATTTATTTTCTACTTTTTTACAATTTTTTTTAATTTTACGAGTTGCTGCAATTTTTTTATTATTTTTTATTCATTCAATTTTTTTATAATTTTTGGTTTATTTCGTTTATTTCTCATTTTTTTATCTTTTGAATTATCTGAAAATTTTTATACATTTGGATTATTTTTCATTTTTCATTTTTGTATTTTACTCATACCGCCTGGCAATCAGAGATGACTTTAGTGCTTTACATCGATCTGGAAAACTACTGCAACAACACATTGTTGACGCCTATGTGAAAGTGGAGGGATGCCGTTTCAACTTCACTAAAAATAATCAAGCACAATTAAGAGTGGCACTGTATTCGGGTCTCATGGATCACCTAGATAGACAGAATGATCATCAAGAGCCAGGTGTTCCAGTCATTTTGCCCTCCACATTTCCGGGAAGTCCGAGAAACATGCAACATGCATATCAAGATGCCATGGCGATCGTCTGAAAATTTGGAAAACCAGATGTTATTTTGACATACACTTGTAACCCAAAGTGTCGAGAAGTCACAGAAAACCTTGGATTGCATGAAGCAGCACAACACAGACCAGATTTGGTTTCACGAGTTTACAAGATGCACCTCAAGGAACTCTTGATTGATATCATGGATGGCCATATCTTTGGTGCTCCAGTTGCTCATATCCATGTCATCGAATTTCAAAAGCGCGGTCTACCACATTGCCATCTTTTGATAATTTTGCGAGAAGAAGACAAACTAAGAACAACAGAGCAAATGGATGATATATTTTGTGCTGAAATACCTTCATTAGACCACCCAGAGTTGAGAGAATGCGTGAGAACATTGATGATCCATGGTCCATGTGGGACATCAAATCCTAATTCTGTGTACATGGTTGAAGGACAGTGTGAGAAAAAATATCCAAAAGATTTCCAAGAAGAAACCATGATAAATGTATCCGGATACCCAGTGTACAGACGGAGAAACAATGCAGACAATGTACAAGTGGGCACTCGTGAGGTTGACAACTGATGTGTCGTCCCATACAATAAGTATCTACTGAGAAAATACCGCGCCCATATAAATGTTGAAGTGTGTTCCTCGGTGAAAAGCGTAAAATACCTGTTCAAATATGTATATAAAGGCCACGATTGTGCAATCATGGAAATTATAAATAATGTTGTTAATAATAATGAACCAAATGAAGTACATGAACATAATGAAGTTCAACAGGATTTGTCATGCAGGTATGTGTCTCCGCCAGAAGCCTTTTGGAGATTGTCAGAGTTCAAAATGCATGATCAATCTCACACTGTTTATCATTTGGCTCTACATTTACCTGATGAGCAGCAGGTGTACTATAGAGAAGGAAATCAAAGGGAGGCGGCAGCAAGAGCAGAAGAACGCGACACACAATTGACAGCTTGGTTCCCAATTGAAATTCTGAGCCTTTCACAGAGCGTTTTCAGGCAGTTATAAGCCAAGAGATAGTCGTTTTCAAGCAATAAATTAGCCCTTTTCAGTGCAAATGTCACTTATTTTAAGCCCTGTTAAACGGCTATTTCTGGGCATCGAAACGGCCAAGGCAACGGCCATTTTGGGCTTCTCTACTACTTGAACGAGGCTAGAGGTTGTCGAAAAAGGCTTGAAAACGACTTTAAACGACCCGAATGAGCCCGAAAACAGCCATTGACCTGACCTGTAAAAGGCCATTTGAATGAAGGGCCCTTTTCAAGCCCTAATAGGCCAAGTATAGGTAGGAGTCGGTTTGAAGTCGTGATTTATGGCCCTTTTGTGCCGTTTTTGACCTTTTACGACTAATTTACTACCTGAAAAGGGCGATAATTTTCAATTGGGTTTAAACTCAATCAAACAGATGAGAATGCTCGAAATTTTCTCTACTGTTCTATACCTGAGCATTATGTTTTCAACAAACAAACAACAACGTGGACGCGTCGTGTTAGATTCAGCAACATTGTAACCAGAATAAACTCTGCAAGTCCTCGAAAAGCTGAAAAATTTTATTTGAGGATGTAGCTCCTCCATGTCCCTGGAGCGACTTCATTCAGGGATTTGAAGACAATCGGGGTTCAAGAAATGGACACCTTCAAACAGGCATGCGTCAGACTGCGCCTGGTTGAGAATGACGATGCATTGCAGGAAGCTTTAACAGAAGCAGCAGCTCATCAAATGCCACGGCAACTACTAACTATGTTTGCAATGATGTGCGCCTTCAACTAGCCCGTGAATGCCCTGCAGTTATGGAATGAGAATGACCATTTCATGATTGAAGATCTGCTTCTGAGAAATGATAACATAACTGCTGAAAATGTTGCTCTCCACTTGCTCAATGCCTTCTTCATTGAAAATGGCATGACCTGCAACATGTTCGGTCTACCTGAACCAGTTGGAGATAATCCCGCAAATGAAGAAGATTTTGGAAATAATAACATAGATTTTAATTCTCTGAATATTGAACAGAAACAGATATTCAATGTTGTGGCTGCAAGTGCATTCTCTGTTGGGCGAGACGAGCTGATAGCAAATACACTGTTTTATGTGGATGCACCCGGCGGCTCAGGAAAACCTACCTATTCATCAAAGTATACGAGTATCTTGATGCAAACAACATTACGACAAACACATCTGCCTGGACCGGTATTGCTGCAACACTGT
Source organism: Morinoia aosen (assembly GCA_030386875.1). Taxonomy (NCBI): domain Eukaryota; kingdom Metazoa; phylum Arthropoda; class Malacostraca; order Amphipoda; family Talitridae; genus Morinoia; species Morinoia aosen. The sequence goes on along the minus strand of CM059557.1, from coordinate 18,220,252 downwards.
TGAGATGCGGCAAAACGCTGCACAGCATATTCAAGCTTCCAGTTCCCCTAAGTGAAACAAGTGCCTCCAATGTGCCACCGAACTCTGTGCAAGGACAATTTCTGCAGCAAGTTAAAGTGCTCATTATTGATAAAGCTTCTATGATTCCATGCTATGCTATAAAAGCCATCGATAAATGCTTATAATGAACACCCACACTGCATTTGGTGGTAAAGTAATCTTACTCGGAGGCGACTTCAGACAAGTACTTCCGTTGTTCCCAGAGCTCCTCCTGCTGCTGTGCTTGACGTGTGCCTCAAACGCTCAGACTTATGGCACAGCTGGCATTACATGAGCCTCACACAGAACATGAGAGCAAATGCAAATGAACATGAGTTTTCAAGGTGGCTTCTACAAATGGGCAATGGATCAATCCAGAGTACTCTTGGTGGAATGGCTCCAGATGTTATAGACATTCCTGAAACATGCACATGTCATGGCTCTTTGATATCAGAGGTGTTTGACAACTGTACGGCTGAAGAGATGAAAGCAAGAGTAATCTTATCACCAAAAAATTCTGAATGCTTAGCAGTCAATGAGGAAGTTTTGAAAATGCTACCAACAGAAAATAAAACTTACTTGAGCAGCGATTCCGTATCCTGCGATAATGATGAAGAAGCTCAAAATTATTCAATTTAGTTCATTATTTCTCTCATTCCGTCTGGCATGCCTCCTCATAGACTGAATTTGAAAGTTGGCGCAATAATCATGCTCTTAGAAACCTATCCATAACTCAGGGACTGTGTAACGGCACTCGACCGGAGGTCATTCAGCTTCATGAGCTCAGCATCGAGGCAGAAATAACCAGTGGCTCTCACGCTCATAACAGGGTACTTATCCCAAGGATAAAACTGAACCCTAGCGATGCCAATATTCCCTTTGTTCTGCATCGCACTCAATTCCCAGTTCGCCTCTCTTACTCAATGACAATAAATAAAGCCCAAGGTCAAACATTTGATAGAGTCATATATTTACCAAAGCCATGCTTCACTCACAGCCAGCTCTATGTACCATTTTCAAGAGCAAAAGCAATGAACAATGTGAGAGTTAAAGTCCTACATCTTAATGATTCCATGCATGACCACAAAAGAGGAATCACATTTACAAGAAATATCGTATACAGAGAAGTAATTTCTTAATGTATATGAGTTTGGGTGCCCTGAAGCCATATCTGTTTGCTTGTGTTGGTCGGCAGAAGTCTTCTCCTTTGCATTCTACAGCAGATATTTCATTCTCATGTACAATAAATTGACTATAAGTATGCTACAATGAGTGATTGACTACATGTATGCTGCAGTAAATGACAAATTAAGTTTGCTATTTTATTTTCACTCTTTAGAAAGGTTGCCCTAAGTTCAATGGGCCTTTAATTATATATAGAATATATGCATGCATTTAGGTACTCTATTATGTTATTCAGGTTTCATTTAATTTTCTAGGATGGCATCATAGGTTAGGTTAGACTTTTTGAAAATTTGTTAGGAAATGTTGACCGAATTATTCCAAGGGTCCACCTAGCTTATTGATGACATTGTCTGTGGAATTTCCACGGTTCCTGCTAGTTGTTATAAATTTGACTTCTGCACTGGTAGTACTAAACATCAACAATTGATTAGACACAGCCAACATTCAGGAATTTCCCAAAGAACCGGTCGTATACTTTCCTCTCCTCACTCAGCAATCAGAGATCACTGTCAGCAATTTAATCATCCTTTCAGAACAAATAATTTCTCTACTCTGTGTACCACAAATAATAAACAAGATCTCCGCATTTTAGAATCTTTATTCAAATAAGCCCATTAGCATGACTTAAATAAATACTTGACTGCGGTCAAACTGAACATTGCAGTTTTATACGAACTGCAAAAACGTACGATGTTACGGGAACGCTCGTTTAGTTGGTTGGGGAACTAGTTCATATTTAGATATCACTTGGGAATGAAAATAAAAATATACCACCATTGGCTGAGGAGCAGTGCAGGTTAAATTCATTGAATGGATGAATTCTTGAAATTAATTACTGAACGTTATACACTTGAATATCGCCAATAAGGCTGCATTAAAAAGTGCTCTTCTCCAAGTTCGCTTCTGATCGAGAAAATCTGGAGAAGACGTCGAATATTCTAGGAAATCTTCAATGTATTTCTTAGTATTTGAATATGAGGTAATGGCAATACTGAAAACCTCATTGAAAAAAAATAGAATTTTTTTTATTGGTTTGAACTGTCAGTATTCCTACTCTGATCTATAGACGGCGCAGTGCAAGGAGAAATTCTACGAACGTTTAAATAAAGCAAATGATGGCACTATCACACAAATAATAATTTTCTGCTTAGATAAATCATCCCAATGACCTTCAAAACAAAGATTATATACTTTTTTGATAACTATATTCACCCTGGTACATTCGGCGTACGGAACGTTATAAATGCAGTATTCATAAAAAAATTCCTTGAAAGAAGTTTGTGTATAAAACTGGAAAGAGTCAATAATTGACAAATTACAATGAATTTGAAACCAAAAAAAGCAAAGGCGCAAAATGAAACGTACCTTTTTTTCTGAATGGTGAATGCAGGTCAAAATGCTCTAAGAATAACCGCATTATCAGTGTTGGACTGCCAAAGCTTGAAACATTTCATCAGAAGTAGGTAAACATTCTACCGTAGCTACATTCCCTTGAAATGCTAATAATTCTTTTTTATTCAATCCCACTATTCTTCTGCACCACTGAAAGCATCTGGATAATTTTTATTAACACTTTGACTGCGAATACTAAATATTAAGTTCAATGACAAACTCAAATTTAAAGTCAATTGTAGTAAACTATTTTGAAAATAGCAAACATGAACTGGATCGTGCCTTCATTCAGCTTTAATTAATTATTAATGGAAATTGAGTTTGCGACTACTGGTCGGTCAGTAGCAATATGAAAATTACCTCCGTGTACCACCGGTGGCGCACGTCGCAGTCAAAGTGTTAAAGCATTCAATGTAAACTGATTTCGTTGATTCAAATTCCTTCTGATGCTGGAGTCATGTCCAAGTTAGCAGAGCTCCGCTGATTCCAGCTCGGTCGAGTCCTGTGAATTTCCCCTCTCGTTTCATTGGAAAAACCTGCAGCGAGTTTATTCACAGAGAATGGGAGCGTCCTTGTTAAGCTTCTTATTGAAACCCGCTTACCAAACTGGGTTCCGATTTTTAAAGTAAATTGGTAAGTATAATGCCTGAGTCAATACTGTGGAAATGATTCACTGATTAGGAATGTTTGAATTCAATGATTCGTTTCAGTCCGTGAGCCTTGTGATGAGTGCTACATGAGCAGTATATCATAAATCTCTTTTCGCACCGGCAGAATAATAAAATTAATTTGTCATGGTCATCCCTGAAAGATGAAGATTTATTAACGTGTATTCTAATGTTCCAATTCCCCTCAGGGGGATACAACTATTGTATCTATGGGAATTAGCGCTCCCAGGGGAACCATGTGAGGCCCCGAGCTAAAGGTTAGGTAGGCTTCCTTTTTGTTGTAATAAAATAGGTTTTTGTTGTATTACGGACCATCTTTTTTCGGTTCACTGCTGTCCTGTTATTCAGCACCTATTACTTTCTTCTTCAACTTTTTTCTTGTTTCATGAACTTCTTTCCTAGCTTACCGTTTCTGTGCACCTTGTGCATAGATTCCGCGTTCCCTCAACTCCATACTAAATGGTGCCTTCCTTTTTCCTCTCTTGGAACACCTTTGTCGTGGTTAAGGGAGACTAAAACTTTCTTATATAATAATAATAATCTAATGTTCCAATCGTAGTGGTGAATGTTTTCCAAAAATTATTAGCTAAATTTCAATTTATTGTTGAATTTCAACGTCAAACTTGACGTCATACAATTTTGAAGACCTTATTTCCATTTAAAATGAAAGTAGTGAAATAATATATTCACGTGAAAATAAAATGGAGTGATAATGGGACGAGTTTGTTCCATCTAGTAAGTAATCTGGGAACCAAGCTTCATGTTATGGATAAGACAGAATTACTTGTTTCGGTCCGGAATTGGATTTATTGGGTGCATTAAGTGTATTGGGATTTATTGGGTGCATTAAGTTTATTGATATTTATTGGGCGCATTAAGTGTATTGAGATTTATTGGGCGCATTAAGTGTATTGAGATTTATTGGGTGCATATGTGTATTGAGATTTATTGGGTGCATTAAGTGTATTGGGATTTATTGGGTGCATTAAGTGTATTGAGATTTATTGGGCGCATTAAGTGTATTGAGATTTATTGGGCGCATTAAGTGTATTGAGATTTATTGGGCGCATTAAGTGTATTGGGATTTATTGGGTGCATTAAGTGTATTGGGATTTATTGGGCGCATTAAGTGTATTGAGATTTATTGGGCGTATTAAGTGTAATGGGATTTATTGGGCGCATTAAGTGTTGTCATTACCATTTTGACCAACTTAAATCTTAGCTAAGGTGAAAAGGTCATTCGTAGAAATTTAAAATCATGACAGCAGTTACGTCAAAATATTTTAATGCACTTCATCTCCTCCTCTATCGTACCGTATTTAAATTTACAAAGGTAGAATGGCTCAATAACTATTCCAATGGCAATACAATTTTAAAAGCGCATAGAGAAGCTCTCCAATTCCCTTTCTAATCTTTCCTCCCAATATTTTTATTACATAACGGTAAAACAAATTAAACCTAAGTTGAGGGGAAGCTGAAAACTGAGGTTATTTTATTAAATTTCCGATATTTTCTAACAACCTATTCCGCTGAAAAATAACAATATAAAATTAAAAATAAGTTGAGAACTCGAGACAGTAATATGCTGTAATTGCTGTAGGATAGAGAAAAAAATTAATATATTTCAATTCACTGAAACCTATTGCCTTCGCTTTGAGACTATTAGTTATTCGTGACATAGCATAGCGTTTGAGTAGCTTTACCTCACATGTGAGAACGTACTATCTAAGTATTTTCTACAGAGGCACTTTTACAGGCTAGATTATACATGGAGGGCATCGAAATAAGTAAGGCTCAGCCTCTAACTTTAACGGTTGGTCACAATTCATAACACCTAGTCGAATTTTGAACGTGAAATACACGGCAGTGAGAATGAAAATGGCTCTTAAGTCATGCGTAATTATGAATGGAAATTATTAGCTACCATAATCTTTTTGCGTCGTGATACGTGTAGAACAAAATAACTGGTAAATGAATTCCACAGCACCTTGCTTTCCTAGAAGTTGATTACTGCGTTTTCATTACCAAACACAATTTTTGCGTAGCAGTCGGACCAATTCGTTGTCTAATTACCAAGAACACGGAGAACAATTACTGCTTCATTGAAGAGACAAACGTGCGATAAAATACGCGGAATTTTCAAGCCACGCTGGCAAATATATTTTTCCGATGTTTTTCAACGATTTATTAAGCAAAATAGAGAAATTCTGCTCGATGAAAACATGTTCAAATTGCATCGCTATCGGAAGACAGAAAAAAACTAAACGAAATAAAAAAATAAGAGCTTTCATCCGAGAAAACATGTCGGATGACCAGAAAATTTTAATATCTGTTTAATTCAATAATTTTCACCATGCAAAAATAACATCAATGCTGTCTTAACACACAGTTGTTGAGGAAAAAATTCAGCCAACAGTTCCATCACTTAACGAAAAATGGAACGCCGTCTTGAAGAAATTTCGATAATCTCAGTGAGATCAAAAGTGCAAACGAAAATGAACGGAATTCGGATGCTACCCAGCATGTTATTTGGGGAGTGTAAATTCTATCAATTTGATAAAGCTGTCATAACCATTATGATGATAAAATATCATGGAACAGGCTTTTCATTTAACCATATATAAGAACTTTCACAAAACTTGGTCCTGCAACTCTTAAATTACTATTCTAGCTAATAATCCCGCAGTTTTATTAAAATAGCCGATTTTATTGAATATTCTGAAATGTGAGAACAAAATGCCATTGGAAATGTCATGTTTTAGAATCAGAAGTTCTGTCTAAACTTAGAATCTTAAGAAATAATTGATGTTTCAAAACAAAAAACAGGTAAAAATTTTTTCATGGCATTGTAGCTGGTTATAAATTAACGTTTTTCTTCAAAATAAGCGTAAAATCTTATCTTTCATCAAATTTCTATCTATTCTGGGAGCCATTTTGCACTCGGTTGTCATTTTACCGAGAGGTTGGGCACTTCCGTCGATAAGCTGTGCGTGCAGTTGTGCAGCCGGGCGATTTCAAAAGTTAGAGCGGAATTGGAAACAGAAAAGGAAAACAACCCCAAGTTCTCCAAAATTCAAGAACTCAGAGCATCCAAAACTTTGGTGTTGTGTTTCGGACACCTTAGAGTTCGAGATGGACCCCATACTTAAATCGAAAAGGCTTATGTCTGGTGAAGAAAAAGGTTATGCTTTATTTAAAAAGAATTGACTGAAAATGGATGCCAAGCAATCCTGTATTTTCATTGCTCCCCGAAAGGTTGCTGTGGCTCGCTGAAACTACCGTTCGCTTATTATTGGTTCCAAACCGATGGGAATAATAATAACTCACCTTGAATGCAGTTTCTGCAATTTTTCCAGTGGATTTGGATCTCTCGTCCAACAGTTTTTGATCCCTCGAATAATTTTTTAATGGTAAAGAAATCTGAACTTACTTCGGTTCCTAACTATGTATATGATCCTGATGGCCAATTTGAAAAATTCCTCGTGTTGAAGAACTTCTTCACCCTGGAAACGTTTATAAAGGTCACAGAGCCTATGTACTTATATCTATATTCTTGAATGAATCGATTAATTTAGGCACAGTAGACCAATTCTCTAATTGCTCTAATGGCTTTCTATGTTATTTTAAAAGTCCCATACATTACTCTCAATTCTGTTAGCCGCACGTCACATTTCTGTTCCAAATTTTAAAATGTATGGACTAATGAACTCTTTGTAACTTTGAACTCTACTCTTTTCACGAGAATTGAGAATACTCAATTGAGAATTCAAATTTTTGTCAGGTATTGTAGCATTTAATTTACAAGTTATGGTCGCTGAAATTTCGATTTTCAACAATGATTGCCTTTCCGGTTTTGAATGAATTAGTTTTCTCGACAAAAGAAATGAATCTCGCTTATAGGAGAGTAGGATATATATAGTTTCTTAGACATTGATACATATTTAAATTATTTTAAGCCCCTAGAACCTTTACCAGCAAGCTACTAATTCATTTTCTCATTATTTCACAGTTTTCACTATGAATGATTGAAGAGAGCAAAAATGTACCCTAACAATCAAAAAAGTAAGATTTTTCGGAATAAAGTTCATTCAACGGTATCGGTGATGAGTATTACCGTAGGCAATTACACTTGTTTAAGCATGGTTCTCCGCAAGGTCTAACATATCAAACCACTAGAATAATAATTTTCAGAAGAAAAATTGTTTGTCATTATGTCATCCGACAGAACAAGAGTATTATAGTATCATTATGTCTTGTTCTATTCAATGAAAAAATATTGACAACTAAATCTTTCAAAAAACACTCCCCTTGACAATTTATTTATTGAAAAGTATCATCAACAAAACAGCCAAAATCATTCCTCGTGGAATGCCATGGCTAATATCAAGGAGTTCGCATTGGGAATTACCAACTGCAGCAATTTATTCTCTTACATTTTGAAAGATGTGATTTAACCTTTCTACGAGCAACTCCTTTAATGCGATGCTACTCAAGGTTCGAGAGTAGTATGTGAAGGTATCTACTTGTTATCAGAGGAACTAAATGCTTTGTGAAAGTCGAGAAATATGAAGAAAGCATCGTTTACATCGTCGATATTAAGGTAAAAACATTGTAGATGATTCAGAAGGGCTCGACCGCAAGACGTCCTCTATATCGTAGAGTAATATTTTTTGTTAAAATATATAGAGCGCGCTGTATTGTACACAACACCCTCAGACGTTTCGCTGAAACTTCACTCGACTGAAGTCATGATACAGTTCTTGACTAGGGCTTCATCAGCATTTTTTTAAATGGGAGTTACTTTGACAATTTCGAAATGTTGTAGAAAAAACCTATGAAAAGAGAATGACAAATTCAGCCTGAGAAGATCAGAGATTTAGAATTTGGGATGTATTTGAACTCATTTACGGCTAATGATTCCAACTTATTTTATTTCTTTTAAATTGTTAACGCACTCGAAAAAATCGACGATATAATTTGGTGTGGGGAAAATGAAGCAAATTATTATTTACTTGAATTTGCTCATTATAGTTCAAGTGATATGTTGGATCTATAATGATAATACCAGCTATGTTTCTGCCAGTCTTAACAAGAAAAAAATATTTTAAATGCTTTCATTACCTTTTTCCTGGAGATTAGTTCCATTTCCTTGCCCTATAAATAATTTAATTTTCTTTGCCTCATTTGTTTGCACAAAAACAGAGTTGAACATAGGCCAAGTTATTAGCATCATTTTCTACTGCAGAAAATTTAAGCGTGGACTAATTCTTCTTTGGGCATTTAATTTAATGTATTATTGCATTTCTTAGAACTTGAAACGAATAATAAATTACAGGAAATAGGAAACTGAAGGCTTAAAACTCTCGAGTTTTGTCCTTAACCTTTCTTTTCAACTGTCCATCTTTAAAAATAAACAACATTACTGCATAGTAAGCGGGACGTTTTTCTGAAATCGTTAGGTTAAAAAAACGTCACATCGAAACTCTCCGTTAAGTTGGAATATAATCTAAATTCGCGCACAAAGTTTGCATGGCTTCAACAGCATATAAAATGCACTGGATGAGATTGTGCTTTCGCTCACGATCATGAATACTAGAAGGCGCTTGCTGCTCTGTTTCTGACTTTTTCTCAGGATTAAGTGTTATTACGTTCACTTGTGCGGCTTGAAATATCTTCTACAGATCTTGGTCATCAGGAGCTCGTTACTTTACTATTGAATGCCCTACTAGTTGCGTACGAGAGCTGAAAAATAATCCCCAGTGTAATTACTGAGCTGTAAAATTACGGAAAATATCACTAAACTTATGGTAAAATGTTTATAGGAGAAAAACGTTTTGTGAAGCCACTCTCGCATTAGAAGACAACAGTTGCTGAACCTCAAAGCAGCGTTAAGTATAATTATAGAAGGAGCATTTTTGCACTGTAAAACCTTTAAATATTTTGTGAAAGTATTACGCGTGTAAAATAAATGTACACACAAAATTTTCGATCAAATAAAATAAAATTTTAACCGCTTAAGTGTATTTGCAATGATGCGATTTATGTCACCGTGAAAAAGAATATTGGCTGTAGAACATGAAGACAGAGCCGTCATCATTTGAGGCTGTTTTTCAAACGCTAACACGAAGAGCCTCGTATGAAGTGAGTACCTAACATCCTAAAAATGCTACGAAATTTTAGAACCTCATCTTCGTGATTCTGAGAGAGGACTCGGGACGGAGGCGTTTTGTATTTCAACACGACAGCGACCCAACTCACGTCACGTTGCGACCGTCTGAGTGGCTCAACAGGAAAAGCATCACAGCTCTAAAGTGGCCGCACCAACCTCCGTTATTCCATGACAATATTTTCGAAAAACTTGAAAATATATAAACCCAATTCGTAAAGGGACAGCCTTCAAATCCAAAGTGTTTAGAACGAACAGGTTGCGAATGATGAAAATGTATTTCATGGAGGATGTACAAGATCTTTTTTCCAAACAAAAGACGATTAGACAATATTAGTATATACTTTAATAATAAATAAAATGAATAAAAATCATTTTTAATAAACTGTATGCTACGTTACAAGAATATTCTCGGAACTCGTTTCAAAAATGGTTCCTAAGGTACCTATGCCCTCACATTTCTTCGAATATTAATTTAACCCTTTCGAATTGGAATTTACACATTTGACTTTTGCTCTCAATAAACGCTTAAATAGACAAATTTGAATTGGAATGTCTCAGTAAATGAATTCATCAAATTTCCGTATTTCAGTAATGATAATAAACCATTGGTTCTCTTACAGCTACCTCAGGCATGCGTGTCCCACTAGACCCTGGGGGGGCTGTTTCTTTGACTGTTAAGGGGGCGTGAGCGGATTCCAGGGGCACGCGAGCTTACGCAGTAAAGCCTGATTTTTTCCAGTAATGTTTATGATGAAGAGAGCTTTGTGACTCTTTAGACAACTACAAAGGAAGACTTCAATGATTTACACTTGGAGTTGTCGTGGGTCAAGTACAATCCAGTTTACACTTTGATCAAACATGAGGCGGTTCAGGTTCTAGTGATGCTTGGGTTAACATATTTATGCAAAACTGCATTTTCCGCGCACGTAGCCATCAAAATTAAATACAAAAATCGTTTGAGAGCCGAAGGAGATTAACGTTGCCCACTTTCTAGCATTCAGCCTCATATTCAAATTCTAGTGTCAGAGAAACAGTGCGAAAAGTAACTCTTATTCTCTTTTTTACATCAAATGGCAATGAAGCAGTATCAAATATGTCAATGATACAATTGATTCATATTAAATAGAAAAGAATCAATAGATTGAATAGAAAATCCATGTTTATTGTATTTGCGTTAACCTAAGAGCCACAATTCTTTACAATGCCTGAACTCCAGTATTTGCGCAATTCAATTTCTCGTGTATTCCAAAGACTCCGAGTTCTGAGACGTGATAAAGATTACTCAAAGGTACGATTGGCATTTATCAAACAGGCAAGTGAAGCCTACTGGACAAAATTTAACGATATCATAAAAAATTAACTCAACGAAAAATAGCATAAGACAAAGTGTTTAGCGAAAAATTTATAATCCTTTGTATTTTCTTGTATAATTTAAGAATCTTTGTTGCAAAGCCTCCTGGAAACATTTGAAGGCTTCTATAGAAACTCTTAGAAGCACATTCGAAGTTAAACAACCATGATCAGCACAATCATTTACCTTCAAGATATCTATAAAAGCGGACCTCAGTGACAACAAAGCCGAAAAGTCAAAAAAGTTCCAGTTCGTAATGAAGGGTTAACATACTGGCAAATCGCTGAACGTGTTAACTTTCCATACTCAACTATTTGAGCTTTTGTTCGGAAGTTTCAAGCGACGGGTGCAATCTCTAATTTGCCAAGAGCCGGAGCTCCTCGTAAGAGCAAGGATCGCTGTCGAAGATACATGCTGCGTAAAGTGACTAATGAACCCATGACTACCGTTAAGATCTGCAACAAAGACTTGAGTTCCATGGAATGGGCGTCTGTCAAAAAACTATTAGTAAAGAATTGCACCGAGGGGTCTAAGGATCTTTACTCCTCATAGAACTCCTCTTCTGACAGCTAAACATGTGAAGAATCGTTTGAAGTTTGCCAAAGACAATCTTGATGAAGGTTGTGAGCTTTGAGAACGGGTTGTGTAGTCCGACGAAAGTAAAATTGAGCTCTTCGGCCGAAATGATTTTCGACAAGAGTGTGGAGGAGGCTTGGAGAACACCCTTCCTACTGCCTAGCGTGGAGGAGACGATGTAATGGTTTGGAGCCGTTTCACTTCTCAAGGTTCAGGGGAACTTCACATCATTGATGGCAAAAATGGATAGTTCCATGTACCAGCAAATACTAGAACACAAGCTGATTCCAAGCGCAAGTGGATCTTTCAGCAAGACAATGACCCAAAGCATACGGCCAAATTAACAAAAGAATGGTTTGCTGCTAAGAAATTAAGTGCTATCCCATGGCCCAGCCAGTCTCCTGACATCAATCCCATAGAAATTTTGTGGAAAATACTGAAATCTGCAGAGCAGAAACGGAGCCCCAAAAATCTTGCAGAATGAAAGGCAATCTGTGTTGAAGAATAGAAACAAGATTCCATCAAAAGAGTGTCAGATTTTAGTTTCCAATCTGCAATTGCTAATAAAGGTCATGCAACTGAATATTAGATTTGTTTATTGTTTTGGCCAAATAATTTTGTCCCTAGTATTTTTTTTTTGTTGTTCGGTCATAATATTCTGATGAATAAATGTTCTCTGAACCTTTTGCAATCGTTACCCAAACCCAGAACTTGAAGTCTTTAAAATACACGAAAAATTTAGCTGCTCAAATGCTTGTGCCTAGGCACTGCAAATACACCAAGGGGGACTCGAAGGAAAAAATATTTATCCATACTGGGAGCATGGGAGTAAAAAGGTTAAGAACCACTGCAATAGACTATAAAACAGGGATAGAAATAAGTTTATTTTATGGTAATTTCGAATTATAGGTAGAAATCCTAAAAATCATTAACAATGTCGGGAACCGAAAAATTATTCCAATATCATTAAATGCGTAGCAATAGTAAAATAATTTTTTCGGTAAATTTATGCGCACATTACGCATGACTGCGTTGATCAAATTGATTCCGACCGCTGAAGCTTATTGTGATTTTTGGGTTCATTACTGAAAATATCTGAGGTATTTTAGTACCAGAGCCTCGAAAGAGTTGAACGTTATTTTTTGAAGCTATATTTCCCTTAAAGATTTTCTTGTGGTAACAAAATCTTCCGATAAAATCGTCCGAAAAGATACTGAATTCTTTTTTGAATCACTGTTAATTGCATTACGTGGTGTCTAAGCAAGCATTCTACAGTATCTCACGTTTCAAAGTTGACCCAGAAATTCCTTATTGTGTGTTTAGGTATTATCAACTTTATATTGCTAATTTCATCGCATACAACACTGAAACTCATTATCGTGTGCTTAGGTATTTTCAATTTTATAATTTGGTATCGTTAAATTTAGGGATTACAACACTGGCAAGCAGTAACTATCCAGGCAAACAACCAACAAGTGCATATTATCTCACATAAAGCGGGACAATATTTCCTTGACATAATCTCTGCAGATACATTGGAATATACGTAATATAAGACATCACATTGCAGGTGCATGCCGCCCATCGCAACTTAGGGAATACAATGCATCTGGATGTTATGGTCATTGTAAGATAAGTTCATTCGTAAACCTATAAAATAAAAAATAGTCATGAATTTCATGTGTGCTAGGCTAAAAAAGTTGTCTCTGCTTTATTTGTTGAATAGCGAAACAATGACGTCTTGCTTCCATATTGAATGTTCAGTTCTAAAAATATCTACCAAACGATGGAATGAGTTTTTCATTATTACGGAAAATTTTGAGCCGAAAAATCTTGATCTTTCATTATTGCGAGAATGAAACGCAAGGTATAAACTAACCTAAAGTTTCTATTTCTCTTACCTTGACTCCAGAACAAAAAAAATTAAATAAGGTGTCAACTTCAAAAGCTATGGAGAGTTTCACGTCCTATACAAACAGATATTCAAATGTAAATTTGAGCTGTTCCATAAATTTTCGTTTCATTCGTTGCGCAAATATCACACACCGTTATTAATGAACGTTAATTTTTCCCTTAATAAAACATGAACCAAATAAGCATATCGACCAGGAAGTTGAAAAAAAATCAAAGCAAAAAAACGCAGGTTAAAATTTTTTTACAGTTTCTTATCGTGAACTTCAAGTTTCAAAAGTTGATTTTAGGGGAATAAATTTTTCGTAATTCTCCGCCATTAGCGCTCCACCGACAAGGATTACCAATCAAACGAGCAGTAGAAGTAGGAAGAAACTTGGCAAATGTTGCCGCCAAACATCCCGCGGATTCTGGTAATTTAAGAGAAAAAACGTGAATCGTTCGGCCCATTTCATTGCTCTGATGGGCCCTCTATCTTATAAAGTCTCGGAAATCTAAGCTGAAGTTTAGAAACAAAATTGCTCATTAAGATTAGTGTTGCTGTAGGACTTGAATCATCGTAACCGTTAGTCATTCATTGGTAAAAAATTAAAAATTGTGCACTCAAACAGATGATCACATGAAATACGTACGTGCTCTTGATGATCGATATGAGTTTTACTCTTTTCCGTTTAAGGACCGATAGATTTTTACCCATTCAAACTTATAATAAAATTTGAGCATTCATGAGTCGTCAAATAGTTTTAGCATAACAGTTTAATTTGTAAATGAGACCGTTGTTTTGTCTCAAGTTTTTATTATTTGTTTCATCGGTAGAAGTAAAATACAAAGTTGATCTCAGTTACCTTCAATTTTAGTATCTAAATGATTCTGTTCATATTTGTTCGAAAAATTTGAACTTAAGTGAAGTAAAACCACCCATGATATATCTGATTTCTAGATTTTCAATGAAGCTGCCGACTTAGACTTTGAGAAATTCTACGTTAACTAAAAGTTCATTCATTGACAAAATCTTTCTTTGCGGGACAGGATCAACTTGACCCAATCTATTATTAAGATCACTAGGTAAGTAGCAAGAGACTTTTAAAGTTTACAGCAAGTTTTGTTGGCAGCCTGCTACACTCAGCACATCAATTTCATCACGAACAGTCCAACGCATCGATTTATCACCAAGTCTGATCTAATTTTAGACATGTATTAAAACTTAATTCAATTTCATTTTTCATGCGCGATAAAAAAGATTGCAGCTCGCTCTCTAATCAACTTGTTATCAAGCGTTATGGTATTTCAAACCGTCTAAATAAAAATAGGGACTTTACATCGCCTAAAACATCGGAGAGCTCGAAAGGTAACAGAAAATTATGTCTAGGGTAAACGGGTATTAATTTCGGCATAAAGGATCTTTCAGTTATTCTCACTGTCTGTGACCTCTTGAATATTTTCTTCATCGCAAACGTCGAAGATATTGGATCATTAATCGCACAAATCGTATTCACACTAATTACGAATGGTATTTATGCTTTTTGCAGGTTTAATAAATTTTACAGCTTTCGTATATCATCAGATTAAAATTTTGAAGTTTTCATGTATGATCTCAAAGGTAAAACACTGAATCTTGACTTAGTGAACATTTTGGACTGTTTGTATTTGGTTCCTGGTGCCGTGGTCTCCTAATTGAGAAATAGGCATCAGAGAAAATTTGAATGTATTTATCCCCGTTGTAATAATGCATTTCATTTCCCTCGAATTTTAAGCAGTTAACACTGCTTGAAATGTAGAATTGCACTAATAACACACACTAGTTTTAAATAAAGAACATGAATCAAGCACTGCAACCTGAAAAACTCTCGCACCTAACTTATTACTCAGTATCAAAGAGTGCCATAAGCAACAGTAATTTCTTGTTTCTAAACATATATAGCATCCTATTTTAATACTCAGCTAGTGCCTTAAAAATAATCATTGACAGGCTACTCAAACCATCCACTTGCTTGTTTTTCGTAAATAGATTACACAGAATGTTTTCAATTAAATTATATCCAACAGATGGTAGTGCTCATAAATTGTTTAAAAAATCCCTTAAAGTAATCAGAAAATCATTAAAAGCCATTGATTTGCATTACTATTTAAATATTATTTTTTCACCCTCTTCCAAAACATGTAAGCTTCAATTCAGTAATAATCAACGCCACACGAGTGTCTTTGTACAGGTAGCCCAATGACTGGGTGCAGATCCTGAACTACAGATGATTCTTTTATGCGAAGAACGGCTTCGATATGCTGGACTTACACTACAAAAAAAATGCTTTGATACGCTGGGCTTACATTACGAAGAAATAATTCGTTAAGCTTGATTTGCATCGACCTACACTGACTAAATACGGGAAAGTTCAATACAGACTACGAACAGCGGTATGAAAGAACACTCTACCAACAACTAATGAGTTTTTTTCCTTCAAAAAGACAACTGTGCACCTACAGGGAACAAAATGTGTAGTGCATTTGTTAATTTTGAATGAAAATTTCTTGGATAAACTTGTGCGGGGAACTGAGCATTCAAGTGCAGCCTACATCTTTTTCGCGTTCAGTTCATTTATGAACCCCAACAAAAAACATCATTTAACCCGATATTGGAATCGGTGACGAAATGGACAGGATAAAAAGATTACCAGGTCATAAGACACCGATTGGGTTAGGATACACACATAGCTAATTCTACACGTTTCCAACACATGATGTAAAATTCTGCGAGTCCACTTCATGAAGAAATGTTCCAACCCACAATGAATCAACTATTCAATGTGAAAGTATTAAGCTTCCTTCTACAGTACTCGGTGCGTATCAATATGAGTCGCAAGTCAAGTCCACAACGTTAAGCTCAGGAATAATGCAATAATCGAAAAAATTATTGTTATAATAATAGTTCATATTATGGCACGCCAAAGATTAAGAAAAATGGTTGGACTAAGAATAATAAGAATTTCTGATAGTGAATTGCTAAAGACTTAAAATAACTGAAACGTGAAGAAGCAAATATGTTTGGAATTCACTTTTACATATCTGAAGGCATTTTCGTTCCCCTAGTTGTGATAGAAATGTGACAAACGAAGTTTGAACAATTAGGTAAATTATGTGGATTGAAGGGTATTAGGTCTCCTTAATAGCCATGTTTTTTTCAAAATATCATCTCACTCACGTTGGGCAATTCATTTAAACGTCATTAACTTAGATGCTGGAGCACGTTTCTGCTTATTTGCTGCTTTATTTATGTGTGTGTAGTCTGTATATCCCTGTGACATTCATCCTATTATCTGCAAGTGACCGACGATACTTCTAATCAGCGCGGAGTTTTAAAATAAAACTAAACACAAAACTCTGCGCTGAAATTCTGTATAATTTTAAACACATTAAGTTTTATCCTTGAAGCTCAAAATATTCTGACCGACGGTACTTATAACCAGCGCATATTATTTGTTAAAATACAGTAAGCTACGCATGATAAGCATTAAATTTCAAGTGAAAAAGATTACTCTATAAGTTTTTAGAATCACACACCGCATTTTCATTGTTTACATTGTCTTGCATCTGTAGGGCAGTTGGAAAAATGGCTTCGCAGTATCGATTGCGTTTGGTATAGGGCAAATTAAATAGAAATTTTTGTTCTGTGGTTACAATGGTACGTAAAATACTTCGAAAAAGCTTTTCTCAATTAACAGCGCATTGACTGGATGAAAGGATCAATGGCGTGGAGATTTAAATCTATAAATACATTTCTATTTCTTCGGGGACCATGATTTGTTTGGCCTGAATTTCTAAAATGTTTTGAAAAATTTCATAACATAAAACATTTAGCTGTCAAAAAACTAAAATTAGGAGGAAGAAAATATTGAAAGTTCCCGCATCGCTTCTAATTTTTCGAGTGAAAGTGAATCATCTGAGTTATGCTCGAAGCCCTCTCATCACTGTGCGCTGAATGTAGTCACCTGTTCAAGTACAGCTAACGTGAATACTTTTTGCCGCGCGACCTCGCTGGAGCAGCGAATGGGTGTCTGGTCGCGCGAGATTCATGTAGCGGTCGAAGCAGTGGAGCAGAATATCAAAATTTATGGGCAGTTTAGCGCCACTTCAATAGACCAGAAGAGGACCTGTAGCTGCACTTAGCGCTTCTCAACCTTTTCGCGACGTCGTGCGTGGCTGCGCAAAACGGGAAGGGGAAAGGGATGAAGGGCTGCATGTGGTTGCACGTTCACACTTATTACTTTTGCATCAATAATTTTTGCCTGATGAAATAAATTCGACAGCCACACAAAACTGACTACACATGTGTATACACCTCTCTGATATTTGTGTACCATCTTATATACTCAACAAAAGCATTTTCATTCTATTTCGGAGTTAATAGACCAATGGTTCTCAGCTTTAAAATAAACATATCGGACGTTTCCGTATTGAATTTTGAAAATTATTTTGCAATTTCTGTCTCGTTTCATCGAGCAGGCATCTGTGTAAGAAATTAACAGTTCATCCAATTTAAAAATATGAAATCATCAAAGATGTGTTCACAAAACTCATTTGAAAATTTTCGGACCTGCTAGAATTAACACGTCGACTGCTGCTCAAAAATTTTTTTTTAATTGAGTTAGGAAGTTTTAATACTTTAAAATCTTCAGAAAAATAATATTCATTATTAAATATTATTAACAATTAAAATCTTCTAATTTTCCACTTGAAAAATTAAAAAAATTAGAAGCAATGCTAAGCTTTTTATATTGTATTGCCCCTAATTTCATTTTTTTATTCAGCTGAATGTTATTTGGAATAAAATTCTCATAAACATTTTAAAAATTCAAGGCTAACGAATCATAGTCCCTGTAAAAAAAGAAATGTATTTATGGATTTAAATCTCTACGTCACTGCTCTTTGTCTTCAGTCAATGCACTGTTAATTGAGAAAAAATGTTTCAAAGTATTTTACCCACCATTGTATTGACGGAACAAAATTTCTACTTTATTTGCCGTACACCAAACACAATCAATACTGAGGAGCCATTTTTTCAACTCCCCACCAATGCAATGCAATGTAAACAATGAAAATGCAGCGAATGATTCTAAAAATTTATAAGGGAATTTTTTCCCCATTTAATCTAACGTTTATCACGCGATGTCTGATCCGAGTCACATGGAATTTAAATACCACCACAGAAACAAAATTTATAGTCGAGGAAATCTCCTGCCTCGAAAACTCAATTAATAATTTTTTAACGATGCTTCTTTATTTTCTTTGCTTTGCCAATGAATTCTGTAACACATTCTTCCAAATACCGAACACGGTTTCTTACAGATTTTTGCCACTGTGAAGCTGTACGTATTTTGCACCTCTAGCCACTTTTCAAAAACAGGAAGAATTTTTACGGTAGTACTGTAAAATATCGCACTTTCATTTTGGTGTGAAACAAAGGGCGGACAGTAACTGTTAAGACATCTTTTCACTCCAAAAAACAGTTGCAAGGCGAATTTCATCTACAGGAAGTGAAAAGACTTTTACCATCGCGATCAATTACACGTAATGACACATTATGGTGCATTAACATTGCATTACTCGTAATTTCATGTCATTAGAGGTCAGCTCGGGTTACAGTAAAGAGAGCGCAATGCAACATTTTCCTCATTGCAGATGTGCAACTCAACAAGAAGTGAGAAACAAATGAGAGCCGACATTCTTTGATCTTGTCTGGGGCAAAACGGAAGTTTGTTCCTTCAGTTTGTTGTTTAAAAGTTAAACAACTTAAGCTTAACCCTTTAGCGACCAGATGTACCGTGACGGTCGCCTTTCAAACATGCTCTGTAATATTAAGCGAGTGAGCGGCCGCAGCCGTTAGCATGTACTGGCGCTGGGATTTTTTAGTAATTTAGGGTTTGGGATTCTTAAGGAAAAAGAAAAACTATCAGCAACTCACAAAATACATCATCGCTGTGGATATTACTTGACGACGTCTAGCCAACGTTGTATCTAATGATGTATTAGCGGGATACAATTATTAGAAGATACTTGGATATTTTGAATGTATTTCCCTACTTCAGTTGAAGTTTTATTTGTAACTTCCAGACTCGCGATATTTTCTCTGTGTATTCCAATGTGCTTGTGATGTTTATGGCGCTGGTAAGAGCTGTAGTAGATTCTATTTTTTTTTTTTGTGTCATAACAATTCTTGTTAATAAGTGAAGGCTTGAGATGCTGTTATAATTTTGAGGGGAGAATTCAGTTGTTCATTATTCCTGTTTAGTACTTGGAATCCAGCGCATAATTTGGAGCTTTATCTTCGATATTATCGGGAGTGCGTGAGATTTGATAAAATTAATCGTCAGTGTTATGTACCTTAGTACACAACTGTCTAATTCACTTCGCTGAGCCAAGAAAGGAATGTGACGAAGACCGTATGCCCGGTCTCTCTTCGATCACAGCAGCGAGACCAAACATCGCAGAGCGTTATCGACGGAGGAATTCCATGCACTGGCTAGCCAGCTAAAAGGATACCCAATGTTAACCAAACTCCCCTCACGGTCCCTGAGTAAGAGGCAACGACTGCTCGACGCGAGCGAACACGCACGACCACGGGCGAGCGATACATTAAGTTTCTACTCGTAATGTACCGTTAATTACGTTAAATTGTCTTAATAAAACACCAGACCTCTAGAATATAACTACTGTAATGTATAAAATATGTAAAAATATGTTTCATTCCTTTCAATTACGGCTAGAATAGACCCTGTCCAATTCTGTATATAGTCCCTGTATCCCTGTCATTGAGCTTCGGTCATCAGCGATAGCCATGTCCTCGATCA
This sequence comes from Morinoia aosen, assembly GCA_030386875.1. Taxonomy (NCBI): domain Eukaryota; kingdom Metazoa; phylum Arthropoda; class Malacostraca; order Amphipoda; family Talitridae; genus Morinoia; species Morinoia aosen. The sequence goes on along the minus strand of CM059557.1, from coordinate 18,200,119 downwards.
CCCGGCTTATATAGAGCCTTGGTGACAGTAGACGAAATCATTCTTATATATACGAGACTCATCTCAGAAGGGTCTCCGATAGACGCCAATATTTGACTTGGAAATATTTTGGACTCCATCGGCATCCTGGGTTGGTTATTACAACGAGTAACGAGCTTCTTGTACTTGTGTGTAAAACTACGTCTGACTCGTTAATTAACGTAACTGCCGAGACCCTGTGATATCATCGTCATCGCTGGATTTCTTTCCAAAAGCTGAGTCTCCTGTGTTATTTTCTTGTCCGTAGATTGCGTGTCCTTCTGATCTCATATCATGTGTGCATCGTCATTTTCATTAAAAAGAAATCATTGGCCAACATTCGAGTATTTAAACATTTAACTCGCTGAAGAATGGCCGATTGGAAAATCATGATTGAAAAGAGCGTCGTTGGAGAACAAAAAAAAAGGTGAATCACGAACAAACCTTGAGATCACAATATCAGTACCTCAAATTATATACTAATGAGTTAATTTTATTTAGAATGAAATATTTCTGCTGAATCTCATTCATCGTTTATTAATTTCCCATACCGAGCTATGATACCACCCAATCAAGGTTTAACATGGTAGATTGTGTGATGCATTCTCACTCTAAACAAGGTTGGTTAAGATCTTTTATCATTGGGTTCTTACGTCAATGCTGACGAGTGTAGAGCTGACTGTGACCCTCTAATGTGGTTGTAAAATGGTAGTATATTTTCGAGCGAATAACTTTCAATAGACATATGCACTGTATATGCCTAAATATTGTCATTGGGAAGGGTCAACAAAATCAGTGTCATGCATTCATTAAGAAATGTGAAGCAAGGTACTTAGAAGTAGTCGTGGGTCTAAGTAAAAAAATGTATTTAAAATACTAGTGATTATATTTTAAGAACTTGAAATTCAAGTGATCATATTCAGGCTGAACTCAAGATATCGCCGGCTAGTGCCCTTTTATGCCCGAATGTAGTCATTTCTACTTGATATTATCGGCTAGGCACGACAGCGACAAAGTTCATTTTTCGTAAGTCCATTTATGCTGTAGCAATTACTTTCAGATCGTTCTTCTGCTGTCCAAAAACATCCATCCTGAGTACACAATTCATAAGGCCTCAAATTGCTCCTGCGACCCGCATTGGACAGCAATAAATCGCACTCCAAGTTGTGTGTTCAAGTTTCTAACTAATTTCAGAGCGATGTTGCAGCAGCTGGAAATGCAGTCATTATTTGCTCGCAATGGGGCCTTAGTGGGACAAGTGTAATTTTTCAAATTGTTCTTTCTCGTTGTTGTTCTTAAAAATTAACGAGACAAAATCAAAATCGACATCCTAAAATGTGAAATGAATATCATCTGAGCGCTTTGGCCTCGCAGGATTTGAAACAAATCGTGAAATATAAAGTGCGAATGATCATAAACAGTTTTTCGAAACAAATTAATGTTCTCCCTTTAACATTTGCTGATTTTATGAAAACAAGAAGTTGCATTTCATGTAGAACTTTCAAATTGAAACTTTTTATTCGATAAAGTTTTCATGGTACACGAATTTTCTGATAAAAATTTCTATCCCTTAAAATTTAGCATGGCGTTTGCTCTCAGAACATAAACATGAGCTTGATTTTAACCTGCACGTTTCTCTATCTTTCATTTACCGCTGCCCTTAACGCATCGTTGTCCACGGTCCACTGAACTACTGACAGATTTTTTTACACAAGCGAACTTATCTCGCCGAGTACACACTTTAGTGTTTTATTGTCAATGCTGATGAACCTCGGTTCATGTCTCCTAATTTTAAGCATTGAACAATTTTTTTCTTTTTATTCGTTGGCCAACGCATTCGTTTTGGTGTGCCTGACTGAACAATTTTGCATGAAGTCTTGTAATTTTAATTATTATCTAATTATTATAAACAAAAAAATTATTAGGGAGCATCGCTCCGGAATTTTGTCACTCACCTAGAAGTAATAAACGACAAAACATTTCAACCAAATTCATACCCCAAGCTCCTTTTCTCTGTGGAGAAAATGTAACGATGTTGTACTCGATGGAAGCAAATAAAATTCTTCAGTCGTGAATCAAGCAGGTCAGCTTGAGCTTTTGAGATTATCATTTAAAATAAATGAACACCGTTTCCGAATTTATTTACTTATTTTTTCAGACGACGATAATTTTGAAGGGCGTTGCATAAAAAATACCTAAAAAGATGCGGATTATTGCTGAACAGTGTTTCTTTAAATTAATTTTGTCAATATTTTTAAACCTTGATGTGTTAGCAAAACGGATGTAAATTTCGAATTCGTCTAAACAAAATTTGAAATAAAATCAACCCCATGCTAAATGTTTAAAGCTTGTTTATCACTGCAGTTAACTGTCCTGGCGTCTTTAAATTGTCACACTCGCTAATTTTATCAATAAAGCTCTTACGTAGAAAAGCGATGAATTCAAGTTCTTCGGGAAATCTGAATTTTACGATGCTTTATTTACAGGTATCAATTTGAATTAATAATTTATTCTGACAACAAGAAATTTCAGAAAGAAATCATACACGGATTAGTTGTGTCTGAGTTAGAAATGTTTGTATCGTAACAAATCTTTTCATTTATTTTGACGAAGGAAAACTTGCTGGAGAAATCGAGAAGCATTTCCTTCCCATAATCAAAAACCAAATTTTCTCCGAGTTAGATAGTTCTTCTAAACGAAGTCACGGTAACTGGTGCTAAACGTGCCTTGCTGCACACCAAATCCATGTCTTGAAAGTCACATAATGTGCACCGCCCTCGTAATGTGCAATCTGGGGCTGTTAAGACAACAGCCTGGTCGTTTACGAGGCTCATGTTGTTACTAAAAAATATTTGCAACACTTTGACAGGCATTTACATTCTGCCATATTCAGAAATTTTAGTTACCATTTTACTTGATAATATTCTCAGGATACATTCATGGCCTCTCCTCTACTTGTGAAGTAATTATGTGATTAAAATCGGCAATGCATACAATCATCGTCGAGCATGATTATATTCACAACTGTACAGTAGTTCCTATTACTAGGCTGAAACATCTATTGAATAATGTTCTCAGATTTTAATGTCCTTGAAGCATAAACCAGAAATACGCTTCAAAAAAAGTGAAAGGATACGCAGATTTTATTTTGTTTCGCCCACATCAGAGTTTTTTACATTTATGACAGACATTCACTTCAGTGAGTGTTTCTTCTTTTTTGTTGTTGTTCGTAAGAGACTACAGACAAATTTCTCGCTGATTTCTTGGGAGTTCGGGGCCAATAATGAACATACTATCAAAATTCTGTAAATGTTGTTAAAATATGGGTGATTATAAATTAGCTCATATGAAGAAATATCTTGAAGCTTCACTAATTCCTACTTGGCGATAACAGTATCCTTCATTTAAGCGGTTGATCAGAAAACTTCATTGAAAAATGCCAGTTTAAACACTAGAGAAGACTATTTAGAGCGATTTCACTCTGTAGTTGCGCTCTAACATGTAAACGCGTTCCTTAAAGGTGAAACATCGAATTCCCATATCCGCATTTTATTACGTTAAATGAAAATTATCTACAGTAGCAAAATTCTACAAAGAAATCATCAAACAGTGGACTGATAATCTTAAAAAACACACAAGTAATTGAAATCGAAATAATAAACACCTTTTCAGATTAATTTCAGTACGCAGCACAAATTTAGCGCTGCAAATGAAACCTTGTTAAACAGAACGTAAGGAATTTGATAACTCTTGCTAATCTTACCTACTTGTGCTCAAATCGCAGCCCTTGCCTTTCCTAATATATATCTAAGCCTTAACTAAGAATTTAAGTTGCTTTTTCACTCATTCTTATAGGAGTTGCACTCATTTACAACTTAAATTCGTTAAAATGCGACTGCAAACACAATAAGCAACACATTTATGTGCAACATGAAGCAAATCTAAATTAGAAGAGCCATATTTCTGAATGGAATTCAAAAAACTACAAGGCATTTGGTTCAATCTCATTCAAATCGAAGTGAACCTAAAATCAATAGCAGAAATTTTCCTCATTTTCTGTGGAAAACACATCACCGTGATAACCAAAAATCCACCGAATGTGAGGCATTGCGTTTACGGTTCATAAGAAAGAGGCAAAACAAAAAAAAAAGTCCGAAACGCTCAACCATTTTCAGAAGATTTAAGGCCCGAGAAAACAAGCGGCGCGTCAGCTCTAATCCGTCCTGATGACAATCCAAATGCTGATGTTGATTTGATAACTGTCGGATCCACGCGGAATTCGGGCTCTGATGAACGCTAAAGCAGCGTGTCTAGAAGCAGTCCAGTAATGAACTTCTGTGTCTCGCAGGAAAATTATAATAATTCTTTCATGTATCGATAGTAATCTTCGGGGAGTTTAAGAAACAATTTTAGCTGAAAAATTACATCGAAATAATAAAAAGTGATGTTTCTGAATAGCATGTCTAGAAGTAGACGAGTAATAAACTTCTTTGTCTCGAAGGAAAGTATCCATTCTATTGTGTATCGAGAGTATTCTTCGAGGCGTTTAAAAAACGATTGTAACAAGAAAATGACATCACATTAGCAAAAAGGATTAGATTGTATGTTGATCACGGTTGTGACATTTTTAACGTACACTTCTATTAATGTTCTTTCCGGGTGTTATAGCAATTTTTGTCAGACGTTGCAAGAAATTTTGCTATCAGTACTGTTATGATTCAAGCGTCTGTTGAACACAATAATACATGGTCTAGGCTGTCCTCATAGTTTTAAAAATGGGTGGTACGACAGAGAGTGATGTTAAAAGAAATGGTGTGCTAAGGCTCAAATACGTTCCAAATAAAAGTAGCGTTCAAAGTATGAAGACCGTACAAACTTTGACGTAAAATGAAGTGTTCAAATAAAACCTTGAAAAACTGAACATATCAGGTTGAGTTTCAAAAAACATATGAGAAATATCATACTGAACAAACCCAGATATTATGAGCAACAGTTTCAGAAACAAAGGATTAACTATTAGTTTTAAATAGTGAATGGCTTGAACTAAAAATTAAAAAGACATGTTCGTAGATATTTTCAATTTATTTTGTACTCGTTAATGTTTCTCAAAAGCGTATGAAGATAGACTGAACAAACCATCCAGTAGAGCTACGAAGATGACCAGAAATATTTTAATAACAACATAACTAGTGTGTAAGCTTTATTCCTTTCAATTGCGCATGAAAAATGGAATATTTTTTATACACGTATAAAATTAGATCACAAATGGTGATGAATCAATGCCTTTGAAGGTTCATTATGAAATTGATTCGGAGACCGTAGTAATCTTATTAAAACTGTTACTCTTTTTTGTGGGCACACATTGTAATTTTATGCGTAGATCTCATTTGAAATTTATCGTTACAGAAATTTTGGGGAAAAATTAAGTTCTACTGGAAATGGTGATGACATAATAATATATAATAACTAGTATATATGACTATGTTTTATGTTTGAATTTTTAATAATTCATGAAACGAATCAAAGGAATATTATTATACACTCTTCTTGATGTTGCTTGATACCAGTCGAAAGAAATGAGCGTGAATATTAACTTTAAGAAAATTCATAAAAACGTTCTAAATTTCAATTACATCCATTTTTCACAACCAGAGAAAAAACATGAACGGTTGCCACAAAGTGGAAGGAAAGATTTATAAGAAAAACGTTACTTGGAACTTATTTCGTGGAAATACTTAATAAATAAAAGTACTGAGTTAAATTTGTCGAAGGATCTGTTGTAAATCACATGCAAAATATTAGAGAGCCTTTGAAGAATGAGATGAATTTCATCTCTTGCTAAAAAACTCGTGACGATAACATGGAAAATACAACCAATTTTTTTCAATAAATCGCTCTCAGAATGCGAACTTTCACTTTTCCGGAGCATTGCATTTGACATTACACTACATTTCTGAAGAGACCACCGGAAATAAATGCCGTGCGCTGATGTTATTCTGGATTAACCTCATTTGTGGCCCGGAGGATGAATCAGACATTTTTTGCATCCTGATTAGAAACGTAGTGAAAGACGGGAGCAATCGCTAATGGTGCAATTGAGCGATACGATGGAAGTTTTAGTGATGGTCAAATTTGAAATGCTTCTGCCCTACTATGTTCTGGACATGCTTTGAGTTCCACTAATTAAGTACAAAAATTTTAACTAAACTAGCTGTTTTGTTTTTATTTCTTAGCATTGCACTGATATGCATTACATGATTCTTGTATATAGAAGCTGTGTTGCGTTGCATTTGGAAGAACCTATAAGAAACTATGAAGTTTGTCGGTTTTACTACTTTCAGGAAAACTTACCACTCGATTGTTGAACGGATCTAAATGAGCTACCATGAAATTTTATGAAAAGCCATCAAATCTAAGTAGTATACGCTATCACTGAGAAAAATATTCACTGCGAAAAAGATTTTAATACCAAACGATGCTTATACAGGGTGGGCCAAATGAAGTCACCCGATGTTGTTTGGCTCTAATTTTTTTTAGAAATAAAAAACCTCAATTCTGTTTTTTTAATTTGTTTATTTGAACCTTTACAATTATATTGTTTAAGTCGAGAAGATGATATCGGTCAAATGGGCGCCGCCACAATTAATTACTATACAGGCTCGTTTTATGGCATTTTTCATCACTTCGGCGAGAACTTCGGGCAACAGATTCTCGCACTCGTGTCGAATGTTGTCCTTAAGTGCTTCCAGGGTCTCGGGCTTGTTCAAATACACACGGAACTTCAAAAAAAAAAACACAGAAAAAAGTGGAACGGTCAAATCGGGCGATCTTGCGGGCCAGTCCAAATCGCCAAAACGAGAAATCAGGCAACCCGGGAACGCCGCCTTCAGAATATCGGTTGTGGCTCGCGCACTGTGTGCGCGAGCCACAACCGATATTTACATCTGTCAACTTCACAAATGTCAAAACAGATTCCACATTGGCCGCAATCTGCACAAAAAAGGCATATTACAATGGGGTGACTTCTTTTGGCCCACCTGATGTTTGTTATTGATGCACAGAGAACACCTTTCAGTGATTCAGGTGTTGTTAGTTTGAAATATTTATTTATGTGAAATCCTAAGAATGATCCATAAATTAAAGTGTAAAGAATTTGTTCTGAATTGGTGCACAGGAAAACTTTTGGAAGTATGATATGCGGGACATTCTTGCAAACAAAAATATTTTGGTTGCACGAGATGACAATGAATTACTTTAGTCAGCAGAAATAGAGTCAGGATTGCATACTAATTAGTAGGTAAGTAGTTAAGAAACTGGCATAAATATTGATCTCGAGTTTTTTCATTTTCTTCTTTCTATTAGAATATTATTCGAGAAAATACAAACATATCAAAAGAGGTTTTGGATTAACGTATAATATCGATATTTCTGAATAATTTTCTCTCTAAGTGGTGAACCAGCAATAACATAGAAATATCAATTTATGTTTCCCACACGAGGGTAGAAGCATAAGCTTAGAATAGCATTAATAATTTCCTTCGTTCATGCAGGTGGCTACGAACTTTTGACGAAGTTCCTCATAAAACTGAAGTTTGGAAAATTGAGCCCGTTACTCAGAAAATGCCCTAGTGGATGGCAGGCGTTTAAAAGTAACCTGGAAATCTTCCTAACGGTAAAGATGTTCCTGCAATTGGAAAAATTAAAATTTGAACCTTCCCACTGAGGTTTTCAATGGAAAAATGCGGGTTTAAGAAGTGTGGTTTCTTTGTAGAATATTATACCATGGACAAAATTGGTAGCACTTTTTCAGTCTTCGTCAATTCGTTGAAATGAGATCAATTTAACTGAAATGATAGGAGTAGGAGTTGGAGTAGTGTCTCAATTTTTTTTTATTAGATAATAAACACCTAATTCAACATGATTTGAAAATTTACGGTCATCGTGTAAAATATGAAAACTACTTGATCCAACTCAATTTAGTGTTGAAATTTAGAAACTCGAGCAGGCGATTTAACACTTGACTGAAAGCAAAAGCACTTCTGGTAGTGTAGTTCATGTGAGGCAGTTCCACACATTCTGAGTCTTGAGCTTCTTTAAAATTTTATTTGGTCACTCTAAGAATTATCAAACAAAAGTTTCAAATGCCTTTTGATTGGTATTAGTCTTCCAACGGTAGTTTTTGCCGTTGAGATTAGTTTATTGACGTGAGTATGCAAAATAATGAGGATTTAATTACCGCGCATGCTTGACTGCTGAACTATAATTCCCGGCACTGATTAAGCTGGTGAAAAGAAGCATTCGAAGTAGTATTGACTCTCTTTAGCTGGAGGCAGCGTCGTGAAAGAATAAACTCAGTTATAAAAATTACGCACGTGTTAATATTTTTAAAACTTGTGGTGAACAGTTGAGAATACTTTGGGTGTTTCAACAAAACTACGAGTAGACTTGAGCTCATTTGTCAAGAACTGAGATCAGTCCGATTTCACTAGAATATTCAGTAACGTGCGTCAAATTCGAGGGTGAATATGGACTAGCCGAAGAACAATCAATTCCGATAAATAATTTGATTTACACTGAAAATCACAGATTGCTTTTAACTTGATGCAGTCCGCGTAAATATGAGAGAAAAGCACCATAATTTAATTTATAAATTATCTTATCATTTTTTACTCATCATAACGCTTGCTTATCACTCAAGGAGCTAAACTGCGTATGTTCACCTTAGGATCTATTGTATTGTCTAATTTTCAATTTCTTTGGCATAATTTTTTATTAAGAAGAAATTTTTTTATTAAGAAAATTTTCTAACTAATGATCTTAAGCAGTTTTCTTTCCCAGATTAAGATCGCAAGCTTTTAGTAAATTGAGTTTTTTGAACTGTAATTCTTTTCCACTAATAAGCACTACAATCACTTGGAAAAATAAAAAAAACGAAGCATACTGGTATTCTCTAAAAATAATTTCACAACTTATTATGAGCCAATTTCAACGGGAAAATGACAAACACTAAATTCAATTATCTTCTCCCCAATTTTAACGTGTGGAAGGTTCATTTTCACTCTTCATGTTTGCCACTCAGAAATTCCTGCATCTCTACTGACACGGAACGTTTTCGACGGAAATGTCACCACAAATGACATCAAAATAAAGAACCATGGATCTATGCAGAAGTTGCGGGACGATTCTCTTGGATGGTGCCAGCGTCAAAGGAATAGGACGACCATACAGAGGCGGGAGCACACATTCGTAACGCCTCATCTGAGAACTTGAGGCGGACTTCTCTCTCGATGTTGGTGCCAGGAACTCTATAGGGAGTGCTCGGCGCAACTTCTGCTGCGATGGTCTTCTTTTGACATCATTTGGAATAAATAATTAAAATCTGAATATCTAAATAAGGACTATGTGTGTAATTCAAGGTTCTTGGTGAAGGTGAATTTCAACTCTCTCCACTACATCGTAATCATTGCGTATAAAAGTATTTTTCAGAAACCTAGAAGCAGCTGCAGTAAAACCTCGAACGCATATTACAAAATACATTGAAATTTGAATGTGCTTAAAAATACAAATTCATTCTTAATTTTAAGAAACTTCGCAATCGAAAAACTGACTGCGCAGCTCCCCCAGAGGTTCACAAACTTGTCGGTGCAAAGGAAAATAAATGAGCCTATGACACACTAACGGCGTTAGAAATTTAAAATATGCACTTTCTTGCTTGTTGTTCATTACTCGTCGTAGACTGGGCAAGAAAACCATGGTCGGTGACGCTGCATTAACTGAACTTCAAATGAATTTTACATGTTAATCATACGTGTGTGCAGCTGCTCCAGTGTTTACGTTACGTTTTAAGTAGCAGAATTTAAAAACCGACTTCACTGCTCAAATACGTGTCTATCTTTTCCAAAAAGCTATGGAAAATGGAATAGCACGATGAAATTTTATCTCGTTCGCTTAAATCTATTCTAAGAAAGGTGTTGAGGTAATTGAAATACAATTAATTCACACCATCACGTACATGAGAAATTTATCGAGAGGTTCACATACGTCTCAATGCGTCATCAACGCGTTAAGCAGTTATAAACACGGGTAAAATTTACGATACAATCATTTTTGATCAGAGCGATGTGAATGTTTATCCGCTGGATAATAATATTTTCACACCATCCTAGTAAGTTCTAGTGAGATATTTATGGCATTTCTGGTGATCATTTTAATAACAAATGTTGATGTACTTCTCCGAGCTCAAGTATCATAAGAACGTCATGGGCTTCATAAAAAACATTAATACGGCATTGAATCCAAGTAACAGATGTTTTCATGCCTTACTCAACTCAGCTGTGCGCAGAAATATAATTAATATGAAAAAATATATCAACTGGCTCAGCAACATCCTGTTCGGAATCTCGAGCAATTATTTCTAATGAATTTCTCTCTGGGGGAATTATTCCAGTCGCATTATATCCTTGCTGAAGACGGTGGTAACTGGGATACCTAAGTAAATACATGTTTTATACCTTCGAGGGCATTCTTTAATCTCTAGAGGAATTTGAAGACGATATGAAAAGAAAAACTTTGTATAATCTCGTAAGTTGAACTTCAGTTTATCATTCAATTAACTGAGAAGGACGCAAATTACGAAATAGTGACATATTCAAGTCATATTAAAATTTTAACCAGTGAATCAAATTTTTGTTATCGATTCACGGACACGAGTCGAAACAAAAAGTTTTTTTGCGTTTCAAACATCCTTTGTTGCTCCTATCCACACATGGGGCTCAACGAGCAGGAACTAAGCTTATTTTTTGTGTGTCCCAATTGTGCGTGATATAGTGATATTTCTTCAGATGCTCAATACGTTGTTCATCTTCTCTCATTTTCTTAATGATGTTTCATTTCTCAATACGTTAAAATAGCTATGTCGAGTTTCTCTTGCGTTATGAGCATGTTTTATAATTTTAAAAAATCTTGCAAAAATTTGTTTCGATTTTATCTGCCTCAAACTGATTGAGGAACTATAAGCTCATGAATCGAAGAAATAACCTGATTGAGCCCAAAAGTTTTAGTAATAATCCGCTGTTTTTGCTATTTTTGAAATACTCGTCGAATCCATCGATATCACACTTGTTGTCTAATAAGTGCAGAGTATACGTCAGAACGACATACTTCAAGGCTCCATGAAATGATAGACCGTTTAATACATTTTTATTGGTAATGGAAATTGTGACCAAGTGGGTTGCACACACAAGAAAAATTTACAAGGACAATTTTTTTTGTAAAACTGGATGCTCGATGAAAACAATAACCTTGAAGAAAATAAGAATTCGAAGGTCAAAGCCTCGCTATTTTGAAGCGTTAAATATTCAGCTGTGCTCTCAAACGATCCTTTGTCTTCGAGTTCCTTTAAAGCTGCTTTTATTTGCTCAAAAATTCGCTGGATGCAGTCTAAAATTTCGGCACTTGCGAGGGAGCAAGACTCTTTGGGATCATTTTTCCCGTCTTTGAAGATCCATTGCAGCAACCTTGTCTTTGTTCTGCAGGCGCCAGCCTCGCGAATATTCAATGCTGTTGACTTGGTAACTTCTACAAGAAAGTGGATTATCCCGTGCTCTTCGTCTTATCCTCATAATAACAGAAGTTGAAGCCGCTAGTTTCTTTCGATCTTGATGATTCGTTGAAAGACTTGAGCAGTGGACTGAAATATTCAAGAAATCTCTACGCTTTTAATTGAAATACTGAGACACAAGAAGTGTTACTGATGCCACCCAGTGGATAAATTCTCTAAAAAATTCATCTCACTCAAAGAGGTAAGAATTATCGAAACATCCTTTTGAAATAGAGCTATCATTATCAAAAATTTATAATGAACATGTTAGCCATAAAAATATAGTTCTTTCTATAGGAAGAATCTTTTATTTGTGTGACAACTTTTCGCAACTTGTGTGGAAGCAATTAGAAAGAGATGAAACAGAACGGTTTCAAACCTAGGCATTTCATAGATAATGTATTTAGTTGGAACTTGTGTGAAATGTACATCACACCTAGTCCAAGTATAATAAATTTGGATACGTAACATAAGTATTGAGGTACTCTCATTTAAAATTTTTGGATACGAAAGATCCGTAATTTACAAGCGACATGTTGCAATGAATGTTTCAGTCGTGAACCTACAATTTTGTTTGGTCTAGTTCCTTCAGGTTCAGACTTTATACACTATTGCTTAACTATCATATAAACAAATTCACTACTGCACTCACGGGCATTTTACACAGGAAAATAAGCAGAATCTACATAGATCGAAAGTTTTCGCAACCGGCATTTTTTTTCTAGGGTTTCCTGATTGACTTTCTTCATACGAAATGTCTTGAATTTAGAAAAATGAAAGGCAAATATGCTAAACTCGGAAAATTTATCCATATAAAAGACTAATCTAGCAGCCCTGGTTCTCTCATCCGAAGGGGACAACACCAATTGATTGAGAACTAGCGTTGTGGCACCTATGCACACTTTCCCGTTTTGATGATTCAGTGGTAAATTATATTTATTACTTGGAACTGAACCGTTACTTCTCTCGTAAACTATAATCACATGCAAATCATCACATTTTACGTGGAATATTCCCACTTTGTTTATTTTGAACATTCGGAAACACATTTCTATAATCTTTTGGCCTTAATGATTTTTTAATGCAATTATTTTTGACAACTACGTACGTTTACTCGGTTTCAGACCCGAAAGTGCGGAGATATACTCAATGAAGCCGTGACTTCCAGATATAATCAAGTTTGACATCAAAGCCCTGGGCTGATTCTGTTACCGTTCTGGCGTCTAACATTTTTATTTCAACCTTCAACGTCATCGCCCACGGTAAAATGAAATTAGTGATGTCGATTGCAGTTCTTTTTTTTAGTTTGGGGCAATGTTGCATTCGAAACGAATTTGTTTTCAAGGAGAATAATTTTAAAAACCTTATTCGTTGTCGAAAATATCAATTATATAAGTATTTGCATGGTCTCTCGTTTAGCATATAATAAACTTTTCGTAGGATAGAATTTTTCAAATGATATTTGACTTCATGTAAATTATGTTGTTCAAAACCTCCCAGAATATTTTTATTTGATTGAAAAATTCTTGCGAATACATCAGCTGTGCTCAAGTGTAATTCATGAAGGTATCATAAATTTTTTGTTTTCGGTTTTCTGCAAACTGGGCGGAGTTAGGAAATGATATATAGAATTTGGCCTCAATTCATTTATGTTGTTTGAAATGAGTTTATGTTCCTGTTTTTGGAACATGAATTCGAAGCAATTTTTTCACTCGATTATTTTAGTCTGACAGTCAAATCAGCTCTTCTAAATTCATGAGTGTTAATTGCTTCCTGTTAACTCTTTCCAAAACGGAAATTTGTATCAACGCTTGTCAGTCTAATTGGAATCAAATGAGTGTCGCATTATTGTGTTATAATTGGAAATATCGAACAGACTTCAGTATTTAACTCGATCCCTAACAAGAAGAAAATAATTTGTAGATAAATATTTTCACAATAGTATAACTGTCTACGAATGTGAAATGTAATGCATTGGACAAACCACTTGACCATTTGAACTCTTTTTACGTGATTAAAACAATTTATTAAAATTAATCCCAAAATAATACCGGTGACGTAAATAACCTCTGTCTGCATTCATAGTTTACGTACAAAACTTATTCAAGAAGTTATTCTGTAACATCGGGAGTGAGATCATGGTTTTCTTTGTTCAACAAGACGATTGTGCAGTCCCTGAGATGATGGCTGAGTTCACTTACGTGATTGAAAACAGGTTTAGCCTTCGATTCGCGTAATTTCGAAGTGTTCGCGTGAGTGTTGCTCCACCGTCCTGCCGTCGAATGAGCTTCTAAGACCTAAATAAGTTGCCCACCGAAAGACGTGCGTGCGACGTCTTCACAAGCTCCGAGCGAAATTATTTACCCACGCTCATCATCTAATGGAGTCGGAGTGGTCCTGATCCATTAGTCACCAGGGAGAGATGGCACCGAATTATGCGCCACCTCGAATGCTAATACTGGATCTTCTTCGAGATCACATTATCGCTGCCGCGTACCATGTTTCCTGACGATCTTGAAAAATATCTTTGGCAGCGTTGATTATTTTGTTCCATCTCTCATCAGAGCGATCCAGTCTAACTTTTTCGCCGCCTGTATGCATGTTTTTCCCTGCCCAAGTAATTAAATCTCATGGGCGGCGAAAAATATGCATGCTCCGGCGTAAAAGTTAAACTGGGGATGGTCCTCAATTCTATTTCGTTTGAATACTTCCCGTTATTCTGTTCAAGTACATATTTCTATGAAAAGTAATGACGTGTAACCAAAAGGCACCAAATGTGCTTGGAGTTGTAAGACATATTGCTGAATACATTTTGGATTTTCTATAACTAAGTACTGAATCATACAACACTTATTTAAAATTTACATCATTTAGATGTTATCAAAATTATTTACGGTATAATTATTTGTTAGAATAATAGTTACTGTGACTTTCTCAAGAAAGATTTGATCTCAAAAACTTTCAGTCGTATTACGTTACTAGCTTGTGGGCACTTCCAAGCCTGATTGAGTTCACGTTTGAGAAGTTCGAATGTTAGAGGGTACGAAGAATTGGCTTCAGACTCCACAGTTGAAAAACAAACGAAACCAATGTATTGAGATCTGGTAATTCAAAGCAAATTATTCTCTGCGTCAAAACCTTGAAAACATTTCCTGACAAAAACAGTTGTTAAGATTGCCGAATGGGAGGGTGCGCTATCTTGTTGGAAAGTGAAAGGCTATTTTAAAAATACTATTTAGTACCTTAAAAAGCTGCGCTAAAAATTGTCTGATGTAGAACTGTGTTGCACAAAATCAAGTTTCAAAAATGAAGCCTACACTTATACTGGGTTTGGAGCTGGGTTTTGAAGTCTTAAAGCCGTTCTTTCTGAGTTCAGCTTTTCTGCAAGGACAACCGACATACTTAGTATTCTGTGACATTTTGGCAGTTCAACTTCGCTTCAACCTCTAAATTTTCTTTTCAATGAACATGATATCAATTAAGGGCGCTTTCTCATTGACCTTTTTAGGATGAATTTTGAAAACGCCATGAGGGCACTAGATTCTCCATAATTTCCCTGATGTTCTTTCGCTGGCTCTCATTTCTCTGACAAACTTCCTTATTGCTTTTTCGGGTTTTGGTTGTCTATCGATAATTTTGATGTCTTTTAAATTGCGAGAAGTAGCATAAATTAGGGTAGCAAAAGCGAAGCGAATAGACAAGCTCCTAGCCATCCGACAAAATTTGCGCTCAGCCACAGAGTTCGTTTTGTAAAAGGCTGCGCGTTCATTATTGCTAATTCATTTCTAAAATGCACACCAAATTTTTATTACCATATGAGAGACGTAAATAACTGCGAAATGCTCTGAAGAACAGAGAACTTTGGTATATTTTATTCATCAAAAAATTGTGCTCAAAGATGAGAGTCAATTGAATGAAAAATGGATTAACGTAAAAAAACGGTCTAAGCCAACACCCTGCATGGTCCCGAATAAGAATATAGAATAAATTAAACCCTTGGAATAGAGTGTAAATGAATGGATTTTGTACTTCACTCTGGTATACTATTAGTCAAACTCAAAAATAATGTTTGTTTCGAGGTCTCTTAAGCCAGAGACGCGAAAATAAGAACAGTTTCAAAATTTTGAGATTGTAATGCCTCATCAGAGGAATGCAACACTTTGAGCAACCTTGCCATCGTTCATGACTCGGGACATGTTATAACCTTTACCTTTATTCTCGATGATAGACAATTAATTCTCTCCCATTAACATTAATTTACTATTAGCACAACTCGCAAGCCCAGCCTGCTTCGCTCCAATCAAAGTCCTGACATAACCAGCACTCCCGCAAAGAAGCCATTACATTTCGATCAGCAAGACGGGAAGTTCAACACTGAGGTAGTTCAAGCGGCCTATTGATGACGTCATCCCATAGGAGATAAAATTGCACTGTTTGAGCAATAAATCCTGCAGAAGAAGAGATCCGTCTTCATGCAAAAGAGCTTTCCACGGAGCGAGATGCTAATTTAAAGTTTGGTCTTTTCTTGAGAAAATGATGTATTGTTTGCTTTCTTTGCAGAGCTTGAGAAGAAGCGTCATGCTAGAATGATTTATCCTGATATAAAGTTTTGAGAAGCTGCTGGGCAGCAGTCTTAAAAGTTTTGAAGATGATCTCTACGAATGCTGTACCTTTTGTTATTTTCCAATGCATTCAAAAATTGAAAAAGTTCACTTCCTATCAAAGAACGTTGTCACTAAGGAACCTTACAAGATTAAAGTCATTTGCATATTCACTCATCTGATCACTAGAAAGAGTTGCATTGTGTCATCTAAAATAAATGCCTTATATAAATTCAAAAAGAATATTTGCACTCAATAACAAAGAGAGATCTTCATCGAGTGTTGCAGAAAGTTTTCTGTCAACTCAGAGACATTAGAGGAAACGGTACATTGTGCAATAGAAAAAAAGAGAGAAAACTAGTCTATTTGCGATAACAGTTCGTACATTAATGCAACACAACCAATGGGATTTTAAATACTAGAAATTTTAGTGATATTACTACAAAACATTAAATAGGTATTACGCAGTTGTAAATTTAAAACGCATCGATCATGACTGATGTAGAACTGCATGCATTAACTAAACGGGATGTTACGTTTGGTAAAACGCGTAACAAACTTCGTTTAGAAATATACTGACAAATTTACGGTGACATACGATCGTTAGACATCGAAGTGCAAAAATGTTTCCTTTTTTTAAATTATCGTGTTATTCATATCGTAATTCATACAAGTGAAAGCAATAATTTTTCTCTTATCCTGCAGGAAATGTTTAATCAACGCGTATTCTCTAGCGCAAGTGTATCACACTTTTCGTATTTTATCTCAGTAAAATATACATAACCTGAATAATACGAGACCTAAAATAAAAATATAAAACATATCTGCTAGCACTTCTTGTTTGCACTTTTCAAAACACTCTCAATTAAATTTTTTTGGTAAATAGATTCAAATACAGTAAAAATAGTAAAAATATTATTGAGAATTCGAGCGGGAGCTATTCGAGTGCGAAGAAACATTTCCATCACAGCTTATTTTTATCTCCAAAAAATATTCCTTACCTCACTCATATCAAGAACCAGAATGATTTGAAACAGAATAGATTCAGAGAAAATTTATATTATACACGACCAATGTAACGTTCAGAATAAAAGTTCCTAGAACAGGGAAAAGAAATTCTTGCGTGTTTGTAGGAAAATTCAGAAGCTAAGGTTTCTCTGCAATACTGAACGATTTTATAAAAATATAAATTCACATCAAGCATCAGAGTCACGGAATATCTCGCTCTACTCCGCTGCAGACACCAAATTGTTTCAATTT
The DNA here is from genome assembly GCA_030386875.1 of Morinoia aosen. Lineage (NCBI taxonomy): Eukaryota > Metazoa > Arthropoda > Malacostraca > Amphipoda > Talitridae > Morinoia > Morinoia aosen. The sequence goes on along the minus strand of CM059557.1, from coordinate 18,182,641 downwards.
TCAAAAAACTGATATCCGTGCTGCGGAGTAAAAATTCTAACATACACACAGACTGTTTCTTTCTACTTTTTTCGCCAATTAGTTTTTAACCCGTTTACACCCCAAAGGACGATACAATCCCCTTGCCAGAATAGCCTTAATATATTGTATTTCTTGTTAAGTTTCTGCTTCAATCTCTCGTATAATGTTTGCTGTCGAGTAGCAGTGCCTTCCTCTCTTTGATGTCAGTGACAACCTGCTGCCGGTGCTGTGGTTGTGGTAACGGTAGTGTGAATACAAAAAATACTGACTATGAAAGTTCAACCAATGACTGCGTCCTTCGACCAAGTATTTTAGCGCGGTCACGGCCACACTTCAATTCTGCACCACACTCTATCACTAATCGTATAAATTTTTTGGACTGAACGATATCATATTTCGAATCTGATTGTATCATTTAGCGCGCAAATCTGTCTTTTTATTTGTGGTATTAATTTGTGTTTTGTTGCAAACCTTTACCAGGAGAAATTTCAATTTGTAAGAGAGTACGAATCAAAGTATAACGAAATCAATTCAACGGACGTATAATTATTTCTTACGGAGATTCACATTGTTCCCGAAAGTTCCTACTTAACTCACACAAAGGTATTGTAACAAACAAATCTTCTCGATGCAATTTTTCGCGGGGATAATTACGTTCTTTTCACTCCATCATTCCTCACAGAGTTATCCTCTCACAATGCGTTATTGCCCTCAAATAAGCGCAATGTTATGAGTTTTTGACTGATCTTTCAAGGTTCCCTCGCACTTCCCGAAGACGTTTGCAAAAGAATTCGTCTTCGATACGGCAAAAGTTTAGCAATCTTGACCTTGACGGAAGTAACGAAAGTTATGAATTCCGTAGTAAAATCCAACAATCTCAGTAGTCATGATGTCATTCCAAATGGGTTGCAAAATTTTACCTTTTCAGCATTTTCAGGCTGAATTTGTCATATGCTACAAACCACTGTTGTTAGGTGTAAGTAACTGCTGCTTAAATGAGAGTGAAATTTTGTTCAAAAATTTACTGTTTGATCACATTGCCAATGTAATTAATCTTATGCTACAAACCATTGATTTAAGGGGAGAGAAAAGGCCTAACCAATTTATTGACTGGGTACTAGCTCCTATAACTGAGAGAAATTTTGACACACCTGTGTGTGCCAAACGGTTATTGAGAAATATCTTGATATACTTTCAAGTATTTCCTTTGACCACATATGGTAGCGGTTGAGGCAAATCAACCACATATTCACTCGTCAAACAACTCAAAATTTTTGGCAGAAAACCGAATTGTGCTTAGATTTTGCAAATGGAGTACAATTTTCCCCCAAAAATCTTAATACCTTCGTTAGTTATTCATCTAATTCGTAGACGTTGTCTGTATAATAGTGAAATTAGCGGCCAGTTCAAAAGAGTGAAGTATTAATGCGATATAAAATTGACTTACGTTAAGTGTGTCGTAGTTGGCCCACTTAAGTGAGTCATATAGGCCCATGACACACAAAAGTGTGTCATAATATATATACTAATATTGTTGAAAAAAAAGTGAGCCAGTTTTGTGACAAAATTTTTCTCAGTGTATAATTCATCTTATTCATCTCTTACCTCAAAACATTGCTATGAGGTGAGAAAATATGCAATATTAGGGGAGATAAATTACTTTCAAAAACTCGCTGTCTATGCTGTTTGAAACAAATTATTTCATGCAACACGACGCTGCTAGAAGGGAAGTAAACATCTGGCCATACAAGGGAATCCTGAATTTGAATAGCAATAGTATAGGGAAGATATTTCCTTGAGTTATGTGATATCAAATATTTGATGCCTAAAAATTACTAGTTTTTTGTGTTGCTTCATTAGCAATTTCGCCCAAAGTGGAGTCATTTCAATGCCACTAATCATACGTTGCCAAAATAATTATCGATGTCAATGTACGTTAATTGGAAGACTTTTTTCTGAAGAGCCCTAGTACTCTTAACTTCAAGAAGTTTCTACCAAAAGAGCTCTATCACTGAAGATGTGAAACTTTACAACGATAGGCATTACTAGCGGGATATACTTCACTCATAGACTCCTACCCCAGTGCTTAAGGAATTGAAATGTTAAAAATTTAGTGAAACCCAAGGTCATGAAATCAGAAAAAGTGGCTAAATCATCTTCATAAGTGCTCAAGCGCAACGCATTGAAACGCTTCGCTGGAGGTCCAATTTGAGCGAACGATACACGCTCGATTAAAAATACACTTTCATATTAACTATTGGCAACCAACGTTAAATTTCATACGATCGAATTCGTGAGATTGCTTGGGTTCACGTACGCTTTTTAAGACTTGTTGAAATGACATGATGATATGAACTGCATGCATCCTGTATGTAGTTCTTTTATCAAATTTTACAGGACACATCACTATCTCTTTGTGCAGAATTTTAGCATTAGAGCTAATTTCATGCAATTAATAATAATTAATTTACCCGCATACAAAATTATCTTGCAAACATCAGCGTTTGCGGCGCATAAAATACACTGAACTGAACAGTAGTTTCGGAAAGCCATGCTCATGCAGATAGGAAATCAATGTAGTCACTTAAATCTAGGGAACGAAAAATCGATCGAGGATACAACCCAAGAAACTAAGGTTGAAGCAGTTTTCATCTCATCTTACAAACTGTCGTGATAAATTTTATGGCAAGTCCTTCGTGGCAAAAGTTGAGCATTTTAAACACAAATTTTCTCCCCCCGATCCAAGGTAAAGGTATCACACGTTTTTTTTTCTTATTTTACTATTAATCAAAAGATTATTTTACAACGAAAATGCGAACGTTCAACCAAAATATTTTTCTACTTCATTATTGTGCAACCGCTCTACAGTGAAATTATGGATGGCAATTTATAGATGACTGGACGTTTGGAATGGAATTTATTGCCTCTTGATTATAATCAAAGGTTAATTTCTCGGCTCATGAATAAAAATGTCCAGTAATATCTTATTTTGAACTTCGGGGTATTAAATATGAAGCTGTTTTGCCCCAGATGTAAAAAATACAATGAACAAGGTTTCGAATTTCAAATGATTACGCGAAAAGCTATTTATAAAAAGTTGAGAAGCTTTTTTTTTAATTTGGACAATCGATAGAGCCTGCACGCCCCAACGCCATCAATATATATATGTTATATCTACTGTGACAGAAACTTGTCTGGAAATGATTAAGTGGCTTACTATGTAAATTCAAAACCACAAAATTGCATCGACCACGCCCAATATGTGAACTAACTATTAAATTCTGTGAGTCTCAATCTCAACATTTATAACATATAGTACATACTCTAACTCAGTAATTGTAAGTTTTTGATGTAGCAGTGTTGAGAAAGTCAATGAGAATATATCTCCAATTATTGTGATGTAATTTTTTCCACGAAGAATAGGCTTCTAATGATATCAAAGGCCTAGAATTGAAATATCTGACATCTGGAGATGCATATGTCCGACAAATATCTGACTTCACAGAATAAAAGATTAAAAAGCGGCACACGGCATGCATGACAAATCTGAAAAGGCAGGTAAAGTCCTGCCCCGCATTTCATGACTTCAAGATCCCCTGCACCACACAGAGGTCGCATTACCTCAACGCGATTAAATAATTTTGACTTTACTCTTCACTCAAGCGCGTTAGCAGACATTCCCATTGCATAAATGAACTGCTCCATGAACTGATGCAGCTCTTACTGTTTGTATTACCGAAACTGAGTGCAAATGTTGGAAAATAAGTTAGGATAAAATTGAATTACTCGCACATGAGTATTTAACTCAATGCAGGCATTGGGAGGATAGTATAATCATTCTTATTTGCTGTAGGATGAAATGCTTTAGTAAGATTAGGCGTCTTTCTGTTTAAGTTTAATTTTCTCGTTTTGATACAAGAGTATATCCCTCATATTTTGAACTGCAACACCGTTTTAATTTCACGAAAAACCAGCATTAAATCTTCTCCTCTTCTTTTCATTGTTCCATAAAGCCTAAGAGTTGACGTCTTATTGTAGTCTCTTCAGCTACATTTTTTCAATGGAAAATAAGGAACAAACTATAGAAAAAAACCCGTTAAGACATAAGATTGTCATTTTTGCAATGCACGACCAATAAAAATAAAAGAGAAGGTTCAGTTCAAATAAGATTACTAGAGTTTCGGATGAGTTCTAACAAACCAAACATGTTCATAGAACAACCTTGAAGAAGTTACAGATGAAAATATGAACATAAAAACATGCAGCTCAAAAAGTTGTAGGTAATCTACATCATACCGTAGCTTTTGTATTATGGTTATTGACCAGAAAAGTATTTGTGCAATCAGAAGAACTATTTCCTTGTGTTCGTAAATTTTACCCCAAAAATTAACGGAATTAGCTACGTTAAATGGTATTTATCTTATTACTGTTGAGAATTTCTCATACTTAGGCTAATGATTCTTCTTAGCTAATGTTTCGCTAATGTCTCTTAACATGTTATGAATTTAATATCTTTATACCTAAAAAACTTCAAAAAATTACTTTTCAAGAAAAAAGCAAATAACAGTACATGTAGTTTATTTATTAGCCTGAACGTTGAGAAAAAAAAATTGGACAGGGTATCCTATTGAATGGTTGGTTAGCAGGAATTTGTAATGAATGATCCTGTCCACCGATCACTGAGCAATGTACCCAGCCAGGTACGCGGCGTGTTGTGGGCTGGGTTCATGAATTCATGAATTCATGAACAGCGTGAATTTATGCTCCGCGTTCATGAATTGGCTGACATGGAGTGTGGGATGAAGATGTAAAAGCAGAGTTAATGAGGAAAATACCATAACAATTTGTTCCAGGCGCAATACTTTCTGCTGTCCAGCTTTTGAGCAATTTTAAATGTCAATTTTAAATGTCAATTTTAAATGTCAATTTTAAATGTCGATTGCTTGAGCTACCATGATCAGAGCGAAATAAATCTCAATATAATGAAATAGCGGTCAATATCAGTGTACAAATAAATAACACTGTAGATATTCGAGTCGTCGAAAATGAAAGACGATTCCGATTTTTCAATATAGGTTTGGAGACTTTTTGAGAATTAAAATACATGTAAGAGATTTTTTATCATTGCACAAACATTTCATCGAGTGCTATGCAAGGCCCACTGCCAACTGTCCCAACCCGTACCAGGTGCTGTAAATAGACGAAGCCAAGATTCTCACTCACCAATTATTTTAAATGCTAGAGCGCCCGCATCTTTAGCACATTCCCCGCGTATTGGGCCATACGTATACAATTCGGTGAATTGCTTGTTCACGTACCGGTGTAAATGAATGGCATTTCATCTGTTTCGCGACCTGTTTAAAAATTAACTGTTATCATACTAGGTGAAATAATATCATGCGTTGGCATTTATATATTTCTTAAGAAGGTCAAAATGTATTTGAGCAGTAAAGTCAATTTCCTATTATTCTGCTACTTACAACCTGATCATACTAACCGTTAACATCCGCGCGGAAACCCGGTGAATGTGTTAGGAGTTGCGATCATCATTGAGATCAACGGTTATGATTGCCTGCTTTGGACTCCAAATTACAATTCATTTAAATCACATAAGAAACTAGTGCCTTTACCAACAACCTTAATTTAATTTTGACAAATTTAATCGGGATCACAAAATTTTGCTAGCCAAAGTTAAGCTAGTACAGGCCCAGCATATAGGTCAAATTTAGCGATGCGGTTAAAGAATTGAAACTATAATACACATATCATAGGTTCAGGGTTCTTGAATCACACGTACAATAATTCTCAAATCATATAAAATATATTTTACTTTAGGACAGAGGAAAGCTAATTGCTTCAAAATCGAATTTGTTGGGTTAATTATATTCAAAGTGAGTTGATGTGTATTGTATTGATATCATCATCAGTTTTCCAAGTCTCGTGTTATAAATATTGTTCTATTTGAATTTTTAAGTAATAAACCAACATTAACGTCGTTGCAGTTTTCTCCAAACTCCTTTTTAACTACCACTCCAGCAACATACTGCACCTCATTTTAAGCTGCGAAGTTCTTTCAATAACATTTCCAATGTCAATGAAAAGTAAAATATTTCAGACAGTCAGTCGCAGCAACTAATTCGAACTCCACATCTTGAAATAGACATTTCTTGCGTGGGGTCGCCAGGTGGAACGTGATTGGCTTAGGTTTTTATTTTGGCCTCGCAGAAGATCAGCGGCAATCTTCAATTTTCTGCATGGATTGCCTCCAGCTCTTCGCCCTGCAGACCGAAGGGCGCTCCTCTTCTCCTGTAATGGAATTTGTAAATTGCTTCGGGATCAACTTGAATCAATGTTAGTTCAAACTTTGGTGCGCTCGCCAGTCTCATTCCATGTAGCTCAAAGAACTGGCAAATTAATCGTAGTTGAAATTATCGCAGGAAACGCTCCAAAAAACTGGTGTACTATCCAGAACAACGTTAAAATTAATTTACCAATCCAAAGCAAAAACAAAACCCACTCCTCATACCCGAGTACAGTTAATTAACGTTAAATTGATTTCAAAAACGTTATGATACTTGTAAAGCTGAAATAAATAATTCATAGAATTGTTTTTCATGTAGTCTAAATAACAGTGGTTCACTGATACGGAGACATTACCTTCTGTGCACTTCTAAAATCGAAATATTTCTAGAAGCGAATCTCCACGTACCAAGAAAGACACACAAAATTGCATCTCACATCATTACTATACACATAGTGAAGGGTTTAGAATTCACAAATACTCAATAGTGGGAACGGCACTTCTTAAAATTAACAGCCACCGTCAACGAAATCAACGTAGTTCGTTAAACGGTTTTACAAATGTACAATGCCTACTCGTAAATTCACGCAAATCGAGATAACAGTAATATTAATGGCAAAGTAGGCACCGTTACGCTTTGTGGGACATGTCATTGATATTTACTCGAATGTTCATCGCGCAATCAATGCTAATGTGTTACTAGTGTTTTTGTCATACATTCATGAATTGATATTTTCGACGTGTATCACAGTTACTTGAAAATCATTTAGACTCTCATATTTCAATGGCTATTGATATTATAATCGACGTCAAAGTTTTTAGCATTTCCAAAACATTTCACCCAGCGCTGATTCTCGCTCACCAATTGTTTGAAATGCAAGATACACGTATAGATACACATGATACGAGATCCATTACGAAAATACTCCTTTCAGTTCCGTCCTAAAAATGTAACTTTGGTTCAGCGTTGCTTTAGATTATGCAAACAAGAGCCAGTAATTTCATTAATGATTATACCTAATATTCTGTCCATGTCTATTAGTTCAAAGTGCATGCGTTACAGAAATTCAAAGCTGGGGGTTATTTTGATAGGAGTGTTTTCCTAACGTTGGAGGATTCCAATTAGATCGTAATTGGTCTCACGAAATAGACTGCTTCAAAGTACCTTATATACACCCTCCAACAAAAGCCTTCATCGGGAGCCACGAACATACCTCGTGCCACTCACGTGAAAATACAGCAATTGAATAGAAAGGGAAATTTAAGAAAATATGAGAACACGAGGACAACCGAATGCAACTCAACACAAAACACTATGAAGTAGATCGATCAATAACTAATGTTGATCAATTCACATTGGTTCTTTAAAGAACAGATTGTTGTACAAGGTCTTTCACATAAATCAGTAAAATTTCCTTTTCGTTGCTTAGATTCTAATAACACAAGGAAAACATCATACTTTAAAATTTTGACTAGTCAATTACCAGATTAAGATAATAAACGTGTGATTCGATATGATCCCCTGCAACCATGGTGGCGGCTTTTACACGTTTTTCGAAGCCGGACACGTATTGGATAACATCTACAGTTTCCAACGGCTCCAAGCCTTTTTATAGTCCTCTTAGAGGACTATGACGCTGTTGAAGTCTTAACACAACCTTTGGATTACTATTTTCGCCGAAAATATTAATCCAATGTGATCAGGTCAGGTGAGCTGGGAAGCAAAACTTCTTCCAGAATCACAAGCCAAACCTCTTGAGCAAGTCAACTATTTTGCTCGCCGTGTGGGTGGAAGCCGAGGCCTGCTGAAAAATCAATGTCTTATTGTCAGGCAACGCAAGTGGCTTCGACTCTATTCTGTTATATTTACCCATAGTCTTAAGTATTTTCTTTATGTGTTCAGTTCCCTGTACCGGGCCTAAGTCTGTTCTTCTGCGCCGATGGAGCACCTGTGTATTTATTTTAGTTAGCCCTTAAGTTTCATTGTATTGTATTTCATTACTCGAACATTAGATTGATTACCTAGCTGAATAGGAGTAATATTTTAAATGTACTTTTGCGTGTTGTACCATGTTCTGCAGCAGCTCATGTCTGTACACACTATTTCTGCAAACGAAAATAAATCACTGTCTATGTTGAAATGTATCTCTGTATTCAAGAGACCCTGCAAAGAGATTCTACACGAACTAGTTCATATCCTGATATTAAAAGAGTTTCCATACTCCTTTATGATACAGGCTTATGTCTATTATGAGACCTCACCTACTAAGGGACTTAAGGAACCTCCTTGGGAGGGCAAACTATTCCGCTTAGTTTGTCGTAAAGGAAGACGCTGTCGCAATTCAGCGAATAAGGGAATTTCCTCAGACACCCTAATGGACTGATTACGGCGCAGACAGTTGCTCGTCTTCCTTACGGTACCGCCGTAGTTCGGCACAAACAGAATTTACTGCTGTTGCCCTAGCGGACTAATTACGGCGTAGGCGGTACCCACACGAACCTCAGGAAGAGCAGCTACGCACGCGGAAAAGCTACCGCCCCGGAAAAAGGTAGCTGCACAGAAGACAGCCCCTTTTCCGCGAACCCTCAGTCGACCGCACGGCTGTAGCGTCACTTATATAAACCTATCAGCGAAGAAGTGGGTAAAGACGTCACCCTCCCTTGAATCCGCGCAGAGGGTCATGACGCTAGCTTGTTACTTTGTAGTCATAGTGGGTTGGACATTATTACCCGAAGAGGCAATCTAGCGATCGTTACATCTATTACAGCCCTATTAACTATAAAAATCTTATCAGAAAAGAACTTGATGGACAATACGTTGGTCTTCAACGACTTTGAAACTCTCTCGCACTTCTCCCAAAGAACTTTTTCATCGTATTGTTGGGCAATGCTTCCTACCATGAGAATAAAAGGTTAGGCCAAAGTGCTTGATCACTCTTTGAATTTTCATGATACTGATGAGCCTCTTTTTAGACAGTGACGATACGAAAGAGTTGGAATGGTTTTGACGCTCCTTTCGAGGCAGGAGAGAGAGCGAGGTTTGCAAATTTTATCTTGTCATTTCGTGTCGATGGTTCTGCATTCTTTGTCAGATTCATCAAGACGTTCATAAGCATCGTAAGCTGTCTGCCTAGGGTTCAGGAGGGATTTTGTTTAAAGGCTGAGCGTCAGCACGAGCGATGAAGTTCACAGATAGCTAAACGTTTCGACTGCTTCATTGCGTAACTTTCATGCGAAGAACTTTAAATGTTAATTCCCGGCATCACAGATAACCAACCACAACAGATTGTTAACCACTTCATTGTTGCCATATTTAAGAAGTGTCAGAATTCAAATGTTTTTCATTTTTCATACATTCATCAGAACGACCCTATACAGTATAAGGTTTGCGTGCTTTCAAATGGCAAAGAAGAAGAAGAAGGCGTTGTTCGACAGATAATTGAAGCTCCTTGAATTCTTAGAACCAGGAAATTCAGGAATTTTCATTCAATGATTATATATTAGCAATAATTGAACACAATTTGTTTTATTAAGGATGGGAATTTAATTTTCTATTGTGAAACGAAATGTAAATGAAGACATAAACATAGTGCGAGCATGTTCATTGAGACTACAAAAGTTATTGACTGTAGCTGAAGTCAGTTGCAGTCACGCTTCCTCATGAATGTGTTCAAATGATATGTTGGCTTCACTATTTTGGTGTGGACATAAAATTTTCTTGTAATTTTGCTTGCATGAGTTTTCCGCACCGAACACAAAAACAATAGAAATTCTTGTTCTCTATAACAGAAATTTGAATTAAATACGACCGACACACTTTAGGGAAAGTTTTTGCTGCCCTTGTTTGCCTTCAAGACTTGAAATATTGAGTGTCTTCTCACCAACAACATTCACGCGTTTCCTGAACTTGGCGAACATTTCAGACTTGGAAAGTCTAACTCGAGCTCGGATGTGAACAAAAATTAAATATTATTATGTATTCTCCCATAACGATGTTGCGCGACGCACCTGACTAAATCAAAGGCGAGATGTCAAGGCAAAGCGTTTTATTTCTACTTTGATGCATCGTCTGAAACAATTAATATTCCAGGTACATTTTAGTCAGTCGAATAATTCCACACACAGAAATTCTCAATTTTAATTGTAAACGGGCACATTTAGTACGCAATATTATTTTTACTGTGAAAATTTTTCATTTATCTATCAAGGAAGGTTAGGGCCTGCATCTTAAACGATGCCCAGTCTCGCGTAAGCTAATTAAGCGAAGATGAAGAAAGTGTTCCTCAAGTTAGGTATCTCATTAACAAGTGACGGATGGCTCTCATTCTTCAAGTGTCAGAAATTGGACAAAAGTGATTTGCCACCCTTCAGGAAGAGCCACGATGTATTTAGTTCACTTCAGATTTAGCCCAAGGAAAAAGATAAAGGTTCATGTTTTATGAAGGTTGTTAGGCTCAGTAATTTATACTGTAATTAAGTACTGCAAAATTGCAGAGTGTATCGGTTCTATTGGAGATTCTCATGTTTGACTGGAGAATGTTTAGTGGTGGGAAATCAGGTTAATATCACTAACAGGCTCTGACGTTCCTATGCCTTCAAACACTCATGCATGCGAACGCAGAATCAAACAAAATACATGCAATTTGGTTATGAAAAATAACAATAGCCAGGACTAAGTTTAAGTTTTGAATGCTGCACAGACGGTTTTGTTGTTATATGCTGGCATTTTAATTATGAAATTGGCTTACCAGCAAAATTATTAATTAGTTCGTTCATAACTTTTCTCTTATTTGTGAATGAGGCTTAGGATTTACGAACAGCCTTCTGTAGCGCAACTTGCTTGTAAGGAGCGAAGTTTTGACCTTACAGCAACCTCGTTCGAAGAATCGAAGGAGGCAAGTTTAAGCCATTGAAGACTACCTTTGGAGCTATATTAGGGAGTTCTAGAATCATTTTATAAGCTTAATTTTCTCTATTTTCTTGCGTCCTATCGTAGGCTTATTAACTTTAGTTTCATTATTTATTCTATAAATGGTCGGACTAACTTCTTATGAACGGGAAGTCCTATGCATTCTGACTTGTAGTCAAATTTCCTAATATGAAACGGAAAATAATTCAGCACGTACTACTGACCACTATTCACGATACGTACTCACCACTACAGATACAACAGGTCACAGCAACGCCGACGTTGCTGCGGCAAACTCTACGCCGACATTAAATAATCGAGTGTTTATTGGATTAGCTTTCACATTTCTTCAGTAAGCGATTAAAGGAGTATTTCATGGGTTCTCGGTAACTTTATTGAGAAAATAGGGAAATCATTGTTTTTTTTCTAGAACTCAAGTTGAATATGCTCGGCTGAGTTCTTTCTTGCAAATACACACGTGCAGGTTGACGTATTAACGAACGCTTGTTGATTACAGAATTCAAGATGAAATGATGATGCGAGGATCAAGACCTTGAGTGAAAATATTTCAGTTAAAAACTGATCGTTATTTGGAAGGCATAATTATTTTGTCCTCGCTTTATCATTTATTGAGGTTTACATATACATCGACACTGCACTCACGCTGATGAGATATGAGTTACTCTCCTAGCATCAGTTTCACCGAATAAACTGACGATTTAATTTATTCCAGTATTCGAATATCTCTAGCATCATCATACGCAATACACATATTTTAAAATTATTTTCGTGTTCTAGACTTTTTATTATGCTAATTAAGTGCTTCATTTCCAAGTCGCAGCAGCGTCCTCATCCGCTACAAAATACAGCGTTCTGGGAGAAAATCGATTCCGGGAGAGGAGTTTGAATTTTCTTCTCAGTATTCAATTATCCTCTGAAAAACTGTCGATGATCATAATGAAGGCTCATTCCATTTTACGGAGAAAAGCACAGATAAGAATTCAAATGCACGGCATAAAAGCTGAAAATTTGCCGATGGGGAAACAAGTTAGGTTCATTTGCGCAAGGTCTGACTATCAGAAGAGTTTCGATTGCCAAAGGATAAATCCATAAAACTTCCAATGTGAGTACATAAAGCCGATTGAATGCCAATTTTGAATCATCTGCCACTGAATAGCAACATTCGTGTTTTAAGTGTAAAATTGAACAAATTTGAGAGAAGCAAACTAAAATGAAAAAATGCGCAATATTCAAATTCATTAACGCTCTCAGGTAAATTATTGACTCTATCGCTTGTGTTCGATCATCCGTCAACTACAGCAAGTTTTCCGTTGTTTTCATTAAATAGAGCCGTTATTGAAGCATAACCTTGCTACAAAAAATACAAACTACAAATGAGACCGACTTGACGAAAGAAAATGCTTCTCAAATTCGTAACCAATATGCTGAGCAAAAATCTTTTTGTCCCGTCTATCATAACTCTGTGTTATCATAACTTTATCATACCTCTGTATTATCCCGTGATCTTATAAGTTATAACGCAACTCCTCACGCTGTTGGAATGGATATAAATCAAAGTAAACCGATAAAAAACAATTTAAAAGTTGAGACAATCGTCGCTTCTGCTGTTCCGGACTATGACGTCTATGCTGTCAACTCGAGCAGTTGTACTGCTTTCGAAACAAATTGGTGTTTCTTTGGAGGCATGCATCATTTCTCACTTTCATGTAGAAGAAACATATCTATCGTAGGAATAAATTAAAATAAATGAAAAAAATCATTTCACGAAAAGTGCTGCGTAAAATGAAAAAATAAAATATAAAAAAAAAAATTTTCCAGTTTGAAAGCCCATGGTAATACCGCACTCGATATGACCGGAACCAAAGTTAACAGAACGAGCAATTAATTTCACGAATTGATTGCGCATCATCTTGCATTTGCTGAGCATTAGCTTCTTGGTGATATATTTGCTTTATAGACACTAAATAAAAATGTACAAGATCAAATCTCCCTGTGAAACGCATTTTCCTAACGATTGCAGCAACAATAGAAGTTCGATTTCAGAGAGTCAAGTGTTGGAAACTTTTCAATTTAATTTGACGCAAGAAGCTAAAAGTTATTTTAAAATTCAGTTCTCTGACAAGGGTAGCTATTAACCCTGACACGTTTCACAGAGCGGTACGGCATGGGAAGTGTAGTTGATTCGGACTCGGTATTTTCCCTTGTCTAATCCAGTTGACCTTATCTCCACTTTACCTTCTCTCCAGTTTACATTTTCTCCAGTTTACCTTCTCTCCAGTTTACCTTCTCTCCATTTTACCTTCTTTCCAGTTTACATTCTCTCCACTTCACCTTCTCTCCAGTTTACCTTCTCTCCAGCTTATCTTCTCTCCAGTTTACCTCCTCTCCAGTTTACCTTCTCTCCAGTTTACCTTCTCTCCAGCTTACCTTCTCTCCAGTTTACCTTCTCTCCAGTTTACCTTCTCTCCAGTTTACCTTCTCTCCAGTTTACCTTCTCTCCAGTTTACCTTCTCTCCAGTTTACCTTCTCTCCAGTATACCTTCTCTCCAGTTTACCTTCTCTCCAGTTTACCTTCTCTCTAGCTTACCTTCTCTCCAGTTAACCTTTTCTCAGTTTACCTTCTCTCAGTGTACCTTCTCTCCAGTTTACCTTCTCTCCAGTATACCTTCTCTCCAGTTTACCTTCTCTCTAGCTTACCTTCTCTCCAGTTTACCTTCTCTCAGTGTACCTTCTCTCCAGTTTACCTTCTCTCCAGTATACCTTCTCTCCAGTTTACCTTCTCTCCAGTTTACCTTCTCTCCAGTTTACCTTCTCTCCAGTTTACCTTCTCTCCAGTTTACCTTCTCTCCAGTTTACCTTCTCTCCAGTTTACCTTCTCTCTAGCTTACCTTCTCTCCAGTTAACCTTTTCTCAGTTTACCTTCTCTCAGTGTACCTTCTCTCCAGTTTACCTTCTCTCCAGTTTACCTTCTCTCCAGTATACCTTCTCTCCAGTTTACCTTCTCTCCATTTAACCTATCTACATCGAGGTAAGAGTAAACTGGACAAGGAACGTATCGTAGTAGACAGAACACGACATCAAAGAAATCATGTCCTTATTCCCCAGTGTAAAATCCTCGTCAACTTATGACTAGTATTCGTATACATATAGGCACAAGTTCTCTAAGAATTCGGAGGTACTACTTTAGGGTAAAAAATTACGAGCTGAAATAAGTGTCTCGGAAACTTCATTTTAAGCCAATTATCATCAATACGATGCTCAAGATATTACAATGTCTATTCCCCGACCAGTTAATAAAGGGTGCTGAAGGCATGAAAAATTTCAATGTTTCTGACTGTAATTTTGGAACTCTAAAATATATAGCTACCATGAGACGTCGGCAATGCTGTTGAATTTATTATCTACTCTTTCTATGAAATACAGAGTAGAACGCAATCGGAAGAAGCGTAGAAGATTGTCATTGATATTTATTTGAAACATTGATATTTACTGGAAACATTGTTACTTATTTGAAAGTATCATATCATCATTCAAATATTCAATGAAACATCTTGACATCTTACATGATTTCCCTGCGAAATGTAATCAAAGAATGACTGAGGTTAGAATATTAAGTGTATTTCTTTCGATGTCAACATTGGCATCTTCAAAGGAGGATGAGCCTGCGTTCAGAGTCGTTTTGGCACGTCGTTGGGATTCGATGCTGGTGCAGCGTGGTGGAATGTTGCCATCGATTCGGTTAGAGACTGTTCGAACGTCCTCCTGTGCCTCACTGGAACATTTTCTTAAGAGTAATTGCAGCTACGTTTTTATTTATGGGGAGCTTTTTGATATAACTCATTGAATTTCTTGACATATCATTTGATAGTTCAGCTTAATTTTTTCCTATAAAATTTCTCACATAAGAGAAGAGGAGCAAACATGCATGTATGAAAAATTAGATAATTTAGCTTGCATACTCTGCTGAACACCGTAAAAGAACACTGCTCCTAGAATTTGTGAGCAAAAATATTCTTTTTAGTACACGTAATGAATTTGCACACGATGAATTTCACAAGACTGCTTGGTTACTACCTATCATGGGAACAATAATGTATCCCTAGAAAATCCTCCGCTAGAAATTGCGTAACTTCTCCTCTAATCATATTTTACTTTCCAGCAAACACCGTTCATTCTCAGTAATTTTGGCGGAATCAGTTTTCTTTGTAATCTTGTGTTTATCAAATCCAGTATTTGTGTGAATACGGGAATGTTAATAATGCGCTCACGCTCACCAACTGCCAACTCAACTCTGAAAAACAGATTCGTTGATGGAAATAAACATTCATCTACAAGACCCAGGCGGAATAACTATTCATGCATTGACCTCAACGACAATCCAAGAATAATTTTCAAATGAAGGGTAGGAACACCGGCATGGATGAATATTACCATCGTATTAACATTCATGAGAATTTGCCGTCCCATCCAAAACTGCATAAATCTTGCGAACTCTCTATGGTGAAATATTGCGATCTTATTAGCATTCATGGTGACTCTCCATTCTTTGTAATGACGGAGGACTGACTTTTGCTAACCTCAGTTGCCTGGCTGTATTTTTTGCAGAGCTTTTCGTTATAATGTTCGATTCTCTGCCGAAATGCGCAGATATCTCGCGAATACTTCTTGGGAGTAAATGCTGTGAAGAAATGTTCACTCTTTGCATGCAGAAGGGTTAAGAATTTTTTTCTCGCTTCGATGATGCTCTCTTCACCGACCAGCAGTGAAATGTCAGCTCGGAGAAATGTTTTAGCTTGAAGCAACAAATAAGTATTAACTGAATCGACAGGCTGCAATGAATCATACCCAAATTCAGTGACTCCAGTATAATTTTGCCACAGTCTTTTGGAAATCGCCAGCTTGGCAGGAATTATTTCAAATTTCATGACACTCGCGGAAAATGATACAATTTTGGATTTGCCTTTGCCTTTCAATTCCTATTCAAGTATGCCTGAATGTAAATTCAGTTTTAAACTACATTCGAAATAACAAACCCAGACTACAAAAACTCTAGTGACGCTTCCGAAATGTTACATTCAACGAGTATAGGGGAAAGATTGAGATGCCTGCTGACAAATACCTATCAAATGCCTGCAGATGATAGGTTACATTCATGTGGAATGTGGATGAAAGCGAGTAGCATGCAGATAAAAGCTGCTTAATTCAATGCTTCCCAATATTCTGAGTACAGATTCTGAATCAATGAGGAGCATAGGACGCTGAATGTACCAATATTAACATCTGCCTGTATTTTACCTACAATTTTGTTAAGAAGTATTCCTAGTGTGCCCTGATCATACTACACGTAATAATGCACCTTTACATTTATGAAAAATTACAGAAAAAAACAACATGAATAAACCTAAATAGTTAAGTATGGAATTCACTTAAAACTTTAACAATTTTTGCTACATGAAACTAACCTTTTGAGGTTTATTTGTTCAGAGCGCTACGGAACTTCTTGGTTGGTGTTTAATTGAGTTAATATAAAATGAATATGATAACGTATATTTCATTGCGCCTCCTGCACCGTGCATCATATCAATTGCTCAGCATTTCCCGAATTAAAACTACTCGGCATAAAACACAAAATGCAGCTGGTAAATTTCACCGACTTTTTATCTGAATCAACAACACCCTAATTCTCGTGTACCTTCCCTCCGCTATTAATCCGAGCGAATTATAAATCTGGACCGGTGTTAGCGCACGTATTAAATTTGAGCCGACCTGATCGATCAGCCCTGGTGTAGCACGGCAATCCTTCTGAGCTGTTTCTGACGTTCGACACTGCAAACAAGTGAATTTTAGATCTGAAGATGTATGCATCGCTAAGCCCGGGCAAAATGTGCTCGGGATTCTCACGTTGATTTTTTGCCGGCACTGGCTATCTCGTTGGAATTTGAACATCGAAGACTCATAGCATTGTTGCTTCATTTTCTGGGACATCAAAATTTACACTTTTAACGTTCGCTCAGGCTTTTGACTCGATTGCATTGCTCTCGCAGTCATCAAAGTAAAAGGATCTTTTTGAGAATTACTTATATCACGTACGCCTATCTAACGCATGGAATGATTATTATTACGTTATTCAATGCTAGATGGCTTGAAAATCATATCATGCATAAGGAACTAAACCAGTTTTCAAGAACATGATACTCATTGTGTTCCATCATCAGTTTTAGTAAATTATCGACATTATTTATGCTTGATCACCTAAAAACATGTGTGATAAATGTCTTCCTTTTTATTGCCATTATGAATTCGTGTGGTGCGAGCGAACAAAGCTATGTGCTACGCAGGAACAGGTCATCAAACAGTCTTTCATGGCAGCATAAGTCATTTGTTCCATAGCGATATTCTCATTTTGGAAGATTTTGTCTTCTGTTTTTGGACGCATAGTTTTACTCAGCTAACAGATAATTTTATTAAGAAGTCAACGATAGTCAAGATTGCCTCTTAAACTAAATTATTTATCCCTATCCTCTTTTTAGAGTGATGATAGGAGAATGTAGATGGTACACAACTCTACACTGGTATCATCGTTCTCATAAATGGAATCTAATCATTCTCTACACCTATGGAATTTTTAATAATTGCAGTATAATAACTTTCTGAAATTTGAATGCCCTTTCAAAGGACAACATAACAATTTCTCTACTGTGGGCTAGTCTACTGTTTTCAACACTAAATATTTTACAAGTATAAGAACTATCATCTATGCACTACACTCGGGACTTACTTCTGACAGACGTCCAGCGTAAACAGTATCGTGCGCAATAACTTATCAACAATTTATTGCATTTTACCAAGACACTTCTTGACTGTTCTGCTTGCTCATTGCTCTCATGAGACGCAGAGCCCGGCAGGAGGATGGCATTAGCGTGCACAAAGGAACCAGCGATCGGAATACATCAGTAAACAGACGTTCCTGTCGCTCCAGGCGCACACCTTCCTGGTCATGAGCTAGATGAGCTCATCACAGCCGAACTGAGCTTATGTTGTTCCATTTGCTGTTGTTAATTAGGTTCTGGTACTTCAAAGATAATGGAACTATTTTTTCATATGAGATGCTGTTTCTTAATTTTTGATGAACCTAAATAAAATTCTAATGGAACGACGAAAGTGAACTATGCCCCATAGATTGTTTGTTAAAACAGAACTCCAATTTTGGGTTATACAAGTGCAATGTGCAAACAGACATGTCCGAACAGAAAATAATATGAATATGAATGCATCTTTCTGTAAACCTTAGCACCGATTGTTCTGCATTGAAAACCACTCTTCCAAAATTTTATTTATTTAGGTTCATCCAAAATTTTATTTGAGTATCCTCGCACGAAAACGTAAAAAATATTCCTACAAGATTCGGAATATTGAGGTCTTCAAGAAAAACGTTTTAGGCAGCACTTACGCAACAAAATTATCTTTCAATAGACAAACATACGTTGTGAACCCTAACAGATTTAGAACAATTTCGTTTGAATTAAACCGTAAAGGATCTATTTAATTGCGCCCAGACACTTTCTTCTCCTGCAGTCAAGGCCAGAAAACACACGTCTTAGCATAAAGAAAAACAGCAGCGAAGCAACGCACTTGACCTTGGAAGCCGCAGAATTAAGGGCGCTTCTCCACCGCAATTTAAAAATTATGTCGGCTGTGACGTCTAGAACGACGATCGTGGCCGTCGATCAGTGGGGCAGTTAACACAAAACTACCTTCCCTTTACCTGAGCCTCAGTAACAAATCATCGGCAGTGCCTCTATATTTCTGCCGATCGGACATAGTCATAAAGCTAAGGGAAAGCCCAGAAGGATTTACGAGTGTAATACTTTGGGCTTGCTTACGTGCGTTCAAAGCGCCGCCACCGATTCAGTTGAAAATATGACGTGGGATACATGATTTTTTAGGGCTTGCATTCCTGCCACTTTAGTCTGTGATCAGAGAGCAATCCTTTCTTAGGGAAGTTCGTACTGAAAGAGTAATGCGAGCATTGCTCAAGCATCAAAATAATGGCTTTGAGACAGTCCTTAAATATCGCCCTGCGTGTTTACTTAATATTATTGTCACTAGAGTGGTGGAGTAGTAAATGTCATCACTATAAAGTACTACCAAGCAAAATTTTAGATAACTTGACAAATGAAGCGAAGTAACGTAGTACCGGTATTAATAATACCCAGCGCTGAGGGTATTATTGTTCTTTCAAGAGCATTGATGCAAGTTTTACGACATACGAGTATAAAACGGAGCAACTAAGACTGCTTGCGAACCCACATTACGGAATATATAACCAAGTATTGGACGCGTATGCTTGGGTGATTTAGCAACGTGAATAAAACTTCCAAGAGCATCTTCAGCTATTCAGGCCAGTTGTCGCGGCTATCTCTGCCCAAAATATTGAGTAATTATTATTTTTTAATAAATATTCACCTTAGCGAGAAAAACGATACTGAAACAACAGCACGGTTAAGGTATTGTAAATAACTTTTGACATGACCATTTGGGGTTTTATCATTTTTGATGGCTTCTCGATAGAGCGAGAATTTCCTTGCATGTCATTCGCAGGCCACTCCAAAGCCAGAAGGTAAATGGCTTCAAGCCTGTATCTCTGCTAGAGATGCGCTGCATGACTTGTGCATCCGTTGATCTATGAAACTAACATCATGAAACGAACGTGAGGTGGTTGGGTCTAAGCTCAGGAGAGCTACTGCGACGAAGCGGAGGTTGAGAATCGGGTAGGCAAAGCGAGGCATTCATGCAGTTTATTCGTGCATGAGACCGATGACCCCAATCATGCTGAAGTGTCGTTTAAACCGCGGCCGATGTATTCAGGAGGATACGCGAATTGAGGTGAAAATTGTTCCAGCAGATGCAATTAGGCATTGCTTTCCGTCAGCCGTGCTCGGGCAAGAACATTTTTTTCTCGGCATCACGGAAAAACAGCTCAAGAGTGTTCAGGAACTGAAGAAAAGAAAGAAAGAAAAGAAAAGAAAAACGTTTATTTTCCAAGTTGCCACATGAGATACATGCCAACATATTGGCTTTTAAAAGTTTCTTATTATAGGACGGCCTAAAACAAAAGTTCCATACGAGGAGTAAAGAAAACATGGGTGACAAAATTTATCCAGATATTTTGTTGATTCTAGGAAACATTTCTGAACATAAAATAATTCACAGATTTATAGCATTTTACCAAGGTAAACTGAAACGCGGAACTGAAACGCGGAACGCGAAAACAATAAATGCTGCATGAAGAAATTTTCCGTTGAAGACAGTCACACTGTAGAAAGTTATGCCGTCGAAGAAAAATTGATTCCATTCATTATTATTTGAAATTTCTGTCCCATATTCGAACAGTTATGATTAATCCAGTGCAGCTGATATACCACAAGATGGGTGATGCGCTATTCTCAGCAAGTTTATCCGAGAAGATGAAATCACGAAAAAAATGTTTACCATTCTTTTTTGGGGTGTTCATTTGTGCCGCGATAAGGCATGTAGACTCGAATGCCTTGTTTTGAGCTCTAATGAAGTCTTTCATCTCATAACATTCAATTCTAACCCTCTGTTTTCTCGACCTCGCACGTAATAGTAAAAATAAGCCTTTTGATCTTCGGTTGCATTCAAAATCTATAATGTTATTGGAGCCCATGAAATATTCATAATGAATTTGCCAAATCAGGTTTTGCTCGCAAGGGAAAAAGGTTCGGCTTTGGACGTCACTGTATCCTGAGGAACCCAAATGAGGTGAATTAGTTCGGCATAATTCATTCCCTGATGTCGAAGGAAGCCATTCCTCACGCAACTCAGTTTAGGAGGCAATAACTTACCATATGAAAGGCTCCGACCAGCGTCAGCATTGAACGCTCGTCCTATTTTGAGAATTCCAGCCATGGCAACAACTTCCCGACTCCGCTCAAAAAAAAAGGAACCAGATATGAACAGTGAAAGAGTTATGTAATGTTGTTAAGGCTATTAACATAACAGTTCCGACAATACGAACCGTATATTTTTTTAAGATTTGATTTGTGAACTTGAGGTCTTTGGTTCCATAATTGTTTCATTCTCATAACCTTAGTTTGAATAGCAATCCCGAGAGTTTTAAAAAAATTGCGAGCGCTTTTTTCTGAACTGCTTTTTTTCATAGCCGTGACTGCAGTCTTCTCGAATTTGTATTCATTTTTAAATTATGAAGCTCGATTGACCTGAACTATGGTAGGTTGTAATATATTCTAAATAATTATATCGATGCTGGTCAACTTAAAGAAATTATTTTGAAATTTAATTCAGATTCATTAGTGACTAAAGTTTTATATCCTCCAATATTAAAATCTCGCATGATCAACGTGTTCATCGAAAAGAAAGACCTCTCGAGTATCAAAAATGAGTTCAATCTACTGACCCGAATGATATCGAATCGAATTCACAAAGAAAATTTCAAATGATTGTGAATAAACTCCAAAAAGAGCACTTACCGGGTCGTAATAAAGTTACGGAAAGAGCAATGAAAATAAAATAGAATACAATTACAATACGAATAGAAGCAGGAATAGAGGAAAAAGGAAAATCAGAAGCGAGGGAGAGAAGGAGAAGACGTAGAATAGAGCAGCTGGAGGCAGAGCACAACCAAGCAGAATATAATTCGGGAAGCAGCAAATCGAGCGGCTCGTTCTCGAGTTACAACGCAAGTCTCCTGCAATGGCGTGAGTTGAACATGATATATCAGTCACAAATTAAGCTCAGGCATCAGCTCAGGGGCAGGAAATGCTAATGTCGCTTCTTATGTCACATTGACTGCGATACAACCCACCGATGGGTCGTGCTTAGACGGCCCACCGATGGGTCGTGCTCAGACGACCCATCGATATGGGCCATTTGAAAAATTTTAACTATCTATTTTAAATTAATGATATTTAATTGAGCCCGTTAATATTTGGTATTCGGAAATTTGCTAATTACATTTAACTTTAAATTTGAGTAGAAAATTGAACTTCAGTTTAACCCATCGCATTCAACGAGATATAGCGCTTCACCGTTAAATACAAACTTGGAAAAAACTAGTACTGAAAAAAGCTCATTGTTAATTATTGCGAATTTTGCAACATCCTATTTTTTTAAGTTCAAGATTAATTTATCCTAGGATCACACTCCTGTTTTTGGCTTGCCGTTTTGTAAAGGCGTTTGTATTCTTTCCCCTCCAACTGAAAAATTTTAATTCAATATGGTACATTTTTCATCCCCTGATTGCATCTAAAAGGATGATAGTACAAAAATTTGATTCATTAATTCTACTCGAACACATCGGTTCTGCAGCCTGAGTGCTTCTTTCTATTGAATTATTCATTACTACATGTCACTGGATATCAACTTCTCCAGTAGTTTTTGTGAGGGTATTGAAAATACTGATTGAACAAATTCGGTTAAAAAACTTTCAAAGTAGCTTCATTTTTATTTTAAACGTTTTCTAAATAATGGATTTCTTTCGAATTTTCGTTATAATTTTCTCTTGAAAAATTCAAAACTTATCAAAGAAAAACTTCAACGAGTATCGAATCAAATTCTATCTAAAAATGTTCATGATTGACAATTTTTTTACCCAGTGTTAGTGGTGCCTCCAACATCTCTACATAGATGAACATTATTCTGTGGAAAAATTTTAAAAAATCGCCTGGCCGAATTTCAGTATCGTGACATTGCTTCAAGAATCAAACATATGTGCAAGTCTCGTATGAAAGTTGTACTTTTTCTACATAATTTCATTGAAAATCCCACAAAAATATTAATCAGCTTGAATGGGTCTAGGTTATATTAAGTCACAAAATTCATTTATTACCTCTCGAAATGTCTCTACTTCATTTTTTCCCTAAGCAAATATTTCCATAATAATGGGGCATTGTGAATTTATCCTGTACCAGCTGGACTCGTGAAAAATTATTCCTAGCATTACTTGTTCTACCTTAACCTACCTGAGCTAACGTACCAAATTCAAATAATCGTGCCTAAGCTAACTGAACATATTCCCCCATAACCTATCTTAATGTCCTGCGCTTACCTAATGTGAGTCGGCTAGCTTAGGGACCTAACTACTATACTACTTAGCTTGGGTTACATTAGTTTAAAACTGACCGCAATATGCGCCACTGGTGGCCATGGAAAGGATTTTCATAATACTGCTGACCTACCAGTAATCACGAATGCAATTTTATGAATATTTAATTGAAGCAAAATAAAGGCATGATCCAGTAAACGCTTGCGGTTTTCAAAATTGCTTACTACTACATACTAACTTTCAGTTTGAGTTGGATGTTTTTGAACTTCAGTGTAACCAATTGCGGACAAATTTTTAGGTTGTGTTGCGTCAAGTTAAGAAAGTATTGGTTAAGTTTTCTTAAGACAGGTTAAGTTATTCTGGGTTCAGTTCGAATTGTTTTAGATAATTTTTGTCAAGTTTGGATAGTGAAAGTTGTGGTAGGGTTGGTTAAAATAAGTTAGGATGCATGATGTTTGGTCATGTTAGGTATTTTAAAAACGGTGAATATTTTTCGTGGATCAAAAAAACCTATAGATGAAACGTGTTTACTAGTGATGAAAGCAGCATTTGCAAATGACTTACAATCCGACATTGGATTACGGTTTATTGATAACAATATTATTGTAATTTTATTATGATTATATTCTAGCTGGTTGACTACACAATTTGATTCAGAAGTAAATCAAAATTTTTATTCATATTTTAGTAAACTGCCCTAGCATCAATATTTTCTGAATTTCACCGCCGAATTTAATTATAGGCTGCCTTCAATATCCCATGAACTCAAAGAGGTACACCCTATGATCACACATGAAGTTATTTCACAACACTAATGGCAGCGCGGCAAAACCTTCACCTTCACTATTTTTAGCGCGAACTTTCTCGCAGAATTTTGCACGAAAACCTCGGGAAGAAAATCCTTTGTAGTTGAAAGTTTTTAATGGGGTAAAAGTTCTGATAAAATTTTAAACATTATCAAAAGCGTTCATCCTACCCGTTACGCGCGTAGGTGCGTGGGTATCATCGCTGTCCTGCTAGGGAATCTGGAATGCAGTAAGATTTATTTCATTATTTTCATTACAAACGATGCCGAGCCATGAGAAAGAGAGTAGAGTAGATTAGATTAACTTACGTAACATGTTAGTTTAAGCCTCAGTAACCGCTACAAAAAAAAAGAGCGTACCGAAGAGATGAAGGAGGAAGACATCATTTTGTACGGAGATAAGGGAATGTGGAATCTATGCAGAAAGGCATAGAAACGGTGAGTTGAGAGAGAAGTTTATAAAACAAGATAAAAGTTGAAGAAGACAGTAGATAGTGCTAAAAAACAGGATAGCAGTGAACCGGAGAAAATGTGGTCCTTAACATAACAAAAAAAATAATTTCAACAAAAAGAAGGCCTACCTAACTCTCAGCTGAGCCCTCGCACATATTCCCCTGGGAGCGCTAATTCCTATAGATACAATATTGCATCCTCCTGAGGAAGAAAGAGAATAGAAATACTAACGCAATCTATCTTAACGTAATAAATATGATACACTTCAAATTCAGGTGTTTGGGTCAAAACAAACTCGTTGAAATGTCGATCGAACAATTTTGACGTGTGCGGCATTTTTTACAGAAATTTTAATCGTCAGCTATTGTGCAATAGGCAAGCCTCATGAATTGTAATATTCCTCAAATTATTTACAAGTCTAGCAAAGTAAATTTAATAAAGGACACGATAGTAGCTATGATTAAATGCATTAAGAGCTTTCTTTAAATCATGATATTATGAATGAAGTTACAGCTGGTTTCGGAGTGCGTATCTTTATTCTTCAGATTTATTGAGCTATTTTACTAAGTTAACTGAGGCTTGAGTCTGAATTTAGTTTTTCAATCGAAAGACGCAAAAAACTAACGTTAAATGGTCGGTTCAGGTTCTTCAGTTTGGCATTTGACACCAAATATTGCTCTCTGCACGGATGCAGATTCCGTTCGAAAAAGATGGGAAATGGCCATCGCTACGTCGGCTGACGTCACGTCTTTGAATGTGCAACTAGAATTTGAAATTTTTAGGTATTTTAACGAATATTAAGGTAGCTAACAATTTAAACCGAGAGAAAATACACACGAGACTCAATGCCATCAAAAAGAAAATTCAGTCAAAACCTTGCCACAAAAAAAAGCTTCTACAATTTGTAGACTATCCAAAACGTTGTGTTTAAAAATTCAAAAATATTTCCCAGCCCTTCTAAAACACAAAATATCCCCAATATATCGAAACTAACCATTCAAGGACATGTTTACGCTGGGTAGCCAGTTTTCAACCAGATCTCTGTTTAAATTTCGATGGAACACTCGTGTTATGTATCGAACGAGGGCGCGATAAGCTTGCCGGGACGGGCAAAAGCTTATCTGAGCGCTGGCTGCGGCCAAGTTTACTGGAAAGGTGTTGCGAGCTCGTAACTCCAGGATCCAGCACCCTTGTGGCACAGATAACAGAGCTTAACTGCGCCTGCCGACCCTCCTTGGGGGGTAAGTGCTCTTTGATGGCATTTCAAACTCCATGAGAGACTGCTTTGAATAACACATGCTCATCACGCCCCTATTTTGAAAGAGATTTTTGATACACCTTAAAGTGGAACTCAAGGTGTTGTGTCTCTCTGTTCAACATTCTCCAGGGCTTAGAGAATATCACTGCTAAATGGGAAGATAATAAATAAGAATGCCTGCACAACCAAACTAACGTGTTTTTTACTCAATAAAATATTAAAATAGATTAAAACACTGAAATTTGAAGCTTAGATGTTGTAATACTAAGAAAAGTAGCAGGATAGGTTTGTTAGCGCTTCAGCAGTGTGACTCTATCTTACAGAAGGTTTAACGATTCAAAAACAAGTTTTATTCAGTTGATTTATACGGACTTAAAGTCCTGCCTTAGGAAACTGACAATGAAAGGGTAGCATAATTTCCACACATATTTTATTAAACTGCGTGAGTATCAATTTTTTCGGAACTTCTCAGACGAATTCCTTAATTCCTTCAAAATTCTTTCCTATAATGACAAAAATCAGTCATTAATACTAAAAATGAAATCAGCAAATTTCGTACAACCAATTCTGAGTTAAAGATTAGGAAACTTTTGTTTTCCATAAATAACGTCTGCAGATCCGTTAATTAATGTGATTTGCATAACTTAAAAGTACATGTTGAGTAATTTTGTTTTCTCATCAAAAGTTGATGGCTGCCAATGGTTTGGATGGATTTGGATGTTAGCTAATGTTTTCAGTTCACTTGACTAACACTTCTACGGTTGTTTTTGGTTTACAAATTACTAAAGTAATACCCACGAGTTTTGATTGAAATTATTTCAGACTGAAGCCAATTATTTTCTTTCATTATTGTTGTAAAACAAGTCTGCTTACAGTAATTGATTACACAGAGCTTGAATACTTTCAGAACATTGAAAAACACACGAGTACGTGAAAACGGGCGTGGGAATTCTAACACATCAAAGAATTTTAAGGACCACCAGTCTAAGTCCTCTTGTAATATTTAAGCAGTATTTTTTCCTCATCGGATCTGTAATGAGGTAAAAATACCAGGAAACTCTCAGCGAACCCTTTCAAATTATTGCATAGTAGTTTCTACAATTCGGTTAGTTTACTATTCTATCTTGCTAGCTACATCAAACTTTGTCTCTACAATTTCGTGAGTAAAAGAGAGTGAATCTCCGATGGACAAAGTTTATCGAAAAATTCGGTTTGACTTTACTCAGCCAAAAATTCAAATATTGTATGTTTTTAGAGACTTTTAAAGGGGTATCTGTTTTAAGGGCTGAGAAACGAAGAGAAACTTCGGGTGGCGAAGAGACGAAGGACTGAGAGACGAAGAGATATGTAGTCCTCGTAAGTTGTTATTTATTACTCGATCAGGGAAGCTGGGAAAATTTCAAAGACATATATTTATCATACATATCCACGTCTCTGATCGTTTACAGATCAAACAATTTATTAGCGCTAACAGATTTTTGAGCACAATCCTATCTTGTATTACCTCAGTTAGCAAAATTTAAATAGGCCCAGTTTTTATAGATATTTTCTTGTTAAAAATTGCAAATGACTGTGCAGCCGACCTGCTAAGTCGAGTAAATTGGCTTCGTTCTTCTCCTTCCTTTCCTCAACGCTCAGTCACCTGAACAGTATACCAGCATTTTATTGAACCCTCGTTATTTTCTCGAAAAGCCTAATTCATGACGATCTCCATTGGCATCTTCTGTTGAAACCATAATTAGGTCACAAAATTTTCACAGTTGGATTTGATCTCATGTGATCAATAAAATGTTCAATTCCTGCCCCATGCAAATTATTAATAACATTGGCGACAGTCTTTTGCTGAGCAATGTTCGAGTTGTTCGTTGCGGGCGATTTGAACTCCCTTACCTCTTCGTTTTCCAATTTGTGCAATTACTGAATAATGAACTGATTGACTCAACAACTTACTTCACCAACACTTTTTCTTCGGAAATTGCTCGTTTCTTTTCACTGTTCGTACCATTACGGGATACCTAGCGCAAAACAAAATAATCAGAATCTGTAAGCAAAGTCAAAGAAAGTTATTATTATATTGGAAAAAGTTTTAGTCGTAATTTTAACTTAATCTTGTCTTGAATTGAACCTCATCTAACGCGATAGCATTCATAAAAAGTGAACCAGTGTTTTCTACCACTTTATTCGTTTCGAGCTTATTTAAAGTTTATAACTACCAATAACTTATTCATCCAAATTCTGGCTCACAAGAGCTTATTTCAACGATTATTTGCTGCACTCCTTAAAGCTTATTAACAAAACTTGAACATATTGGAATTCATAACCTAAATTTCCAGAAATCCTATTTATCAGTTTCGAATTTCTCCTCGTCGATGTAAACTTAACTCTAAAATGACTGTATCTGCGTTTTACCCTTTAATTATTGATGCTCGATAGATAACAGATATTGCGCG
Source organism: Morinoia aosen (assembly GCA_030386875.1). Classification (NCBI taxonomy): domain Eukaryota; kingdom Metazoa; phylum Arthropoda; class Malacostraca; order Amphipoda; family Talitridae; genus Morinoia; species Morinoia aosen. The sequence continues at coordinate 18,154,338 of CM059557.1, read as the reverse complement.
AGCGACATGGCGTCAGGTTAAAGAATTTCAAATTTTCGTAAGCAAAGTTGAGCAAAGTCTTGAATCACTCTGATCTTACGAAGTAAAAATCAAATTTTAGATTTTGAGTTACGAACTTAATCTTGAAAGGAATAGTCCGAGAGCCGGCGGGAATGACATGGTACAAATGGAAAAGATAGATATGTTCGCGAAATATCTCGAGACTGTCAAAATTAATATTTCCTTTAATTTTCCTGAAAGGTAAATATTTTTAAATAGGAACATCTGAATTTTACTTATGGGGATCCCAAGCCTTTCAACAATTTCTTTGAAAACCAAAGACGTAAAACCAGTCATAAAAAAAAGTGTTTAAAGCCACAGTATTACTTAAGCTCTTTCATTAGGCAAGTGACTTATTTGTTAACTTTGCTCGTCTTTGAGAATTGGAAAACCAAGCCGCACCTGGAATGTCTTTTATGAATTTAAGACATACTGCTTGAATATTCCTTGACTAGAACACTTGAAGTTGTCTGTAACCTTCCACTGACGTCTGTTCAACTACTGACGCTGAATCGAAGTTATCAAATTGGTATTTTCCCTAACAAGCCTATTATCGTATAATGATGAATCATATTTTCGCTCCAATTTCTAAGAAATTTTATTAGCTCTACTGTTAATGTTCCTACAACATCGGGCAAAATTTTGGGAAATCCGAAGCACACATTCGTGAACACTCATAGCAGCTGAGGCATGTAGATGGAATTAAAAATGATGTCTCTGAAGTGAACTCCGTACGCACAGACTTCAAAAATTAACAATTTTGAATAAATTGAAAAAAAATAAATAAATTGAATAAAAAATGAAAGTTAAGACATTTTTACAAGTTCACATATATACGTGTTTACATGTTTAACGCAAGAGCAAATTAAAACTTCAGCAACAAATATAATTTGGTAATTCATGTCTTGTTTTACACGGATACGCAGCCATCACGTAACTACCCGGTAATCTCTATCTTCACAACAATCGAAAGAGGATACGACCATGAAAGAAAGAAGAATCATTGATAGAATTAAATCAATTTTGCTCCTTTCGACCAGCCATGACCCAGTGACATGATTTTCCTCGGTCCGCTAAATCCCGAAATGAGAGAACGTTTTCTTCAATTAAATTTTCTCAAGGTGAATTCAATGGAAAATGAACGTCAAATTTTCATCAGCAATACTAGGGATTCATAACTGCAAGTTTAATTCGGGAATATGCCAATGACGTATCGTGAAGTTAGTTTCCCGGTGATAAATATACCATCCTAATGCAAACGATGATGTTTTCAACAGCAAGTTTTGGATGGAAGCACAAAGGTAAATAATTAATAACGTTTACATAATCATAAAAGCATTTGCCATGACATGATTATTTTAGCAACGAAGTGTTTTTGGCTCCCTGCATTTCTTACGTAAAGTATTTTCTGCTAAAAATGTTGAAGATCATTGAATAATTCGTCACGGCTCCAGACCCGCATTGCAGCCTGCGTCGTGCACTGCAGTCATCGCATGAATATTTCAGCAGCAAAATAGTGTCAGGAAGATCAAGAAGAAGGTGATGCGCGAGAATCTGCATGCCTCGGAGGCAAAGTGTTTACGAGTCCCAAGTGAGCCCTACATACACAGGAACACCGACACTGAACTAAAGAATCTTTCTGCCCACGTTAGGTTTCTCTAGCAGTGGGCGTCGAATGCTATGTGAAGGCAATAACACTCTTTCATCGATGTATTACACCACAAGGTTCGCTGCCTTTAGGTTACTTTACATCCTACAGAAGCTTGTTGTACAGCAATGATGAATGCGAACCACATCCACACTCTGACAATTCATGGCAAAATTTACCAGCGCCTGAAATATTTTCCATCAATCGCACCTATGAAAGCAAAATATTTAAAATAAAACTTTCGACCTCATCAGATATATAATGCACTTTTTCAGCGAGGGAACATTTTTATGATGAGTCAATGCTCGGATGCTTAACAAATTCAATGAGGAATCATTTTTGTCAACTAAATTGCAACGGGTACTTAGCGAATTCCTTTCAAAGACACTGCTCTTATACTCAACTGTGAGGATATCGGTGGGCATCAAGAATAATTTCCCTGAATTAACGTAAATTTCGTGCAATACTCGTTCCATTTTAGATGTGTAACACGAATCAAATTTCAATTCTCTTATTGTCTAAGGGTAGCTGCACACCAAAAGACGGCAAGAGACAAAGCAAGCGAGAGAGAAAGATGTTTGGCGAGATCTATCACACACCAAAAGATAGCCAGTTTGCTCCTAAATGTCATGGAAAGAGGTTTATAACAAAAATAAGCGGAACTAGCATGTGTTTGTAACGTTGAGTATCATTCATACTTTGTCCCATTTGAAACATGTTATCTGCCATTGTGCTTTGGATTTTTTGACTTCCAAAGGCACAGTACAGCATAAACTTTGGATATAAGGAGTTCAGTCTTTGCTGGAGAAATTGTGTAGCACACCTCTACCTTCGACATCTCGCCGCGCACTGCCAGACGCAGCGCTGCCACTGCCAGACTCAAGCAGCCAGAGGCTTCTCACTGGAGCTTTCAAGCGTGAAACCATCTTCAAGTCGCTTTCTCGCTGCAGCCAATCTTCAATCTTTCTCACTCGCTCGCTAGCTTGCTTGTGGTGTGCGCACTCCCATAGGAATACATGTATATCAATTCAAGCTTGCTCGCTTTCTCGCCTCAAATCTTTTGGTGTGCAGCTACCCTAATGGTCACATATCTTGTGATAAGTGACATTACGTGCTCTGAACAACTCACTGCTGTTACCGCACAGCAATACAATTTACACTGGCTGAGATGTATATTTGATAGAAATTATGAGCAGAGAATTGAATGATTTTAAATAATTACAATAAACACTACAAAAACAATTCAAATTATTAATGTTTTAATTTGTTACACAACCAAACAACGTTAGAAATGTGCAAAAAAATGCTCCTCAAAGCCCTTAAAAATTTTATTCATTCTGTAATTTGTCATTAGTTTCTGATGGTTTTCTCTAAATTTTCTAAAATGCCTCAGGGTATGGGCTGCACCCATTACATTTTGTTCGTAAGATACTTGTGAAATTTATGGTAACATCTTTTTTAGCGGATTAGGCGAGGAATTTTTTGTCACAGAATTTTTTAACCTTCCTCATTTGTTAACTCATTGCTTGTGTTCGAGAACCAACAATTTCTGGCTCATTAAGAGCTTATTTCTGGCTTATCAAAACACATTTTTACAAAAAGAAGAGGAATGACCTCGGGGTTTTATCACCAAATAAAGAATTTCATAACGTGCTCAGTATATTCCAACAGTTTCTGTCTTATCAAAATACATTATTACAAAATGAAGAGTTATTATCTCAGAATTTTACCTCCAAATAAGAATTTTTACAACGTGCTTAGCATAATTTTTTTTAGTTATTGTGAGAAGTAAGCAGCTTATTTGGTGGTTATTTTTCCCACTTTCCGCAGTGATTGCGCTGCGGCACACCTGAGCTGCATCATATTTTAGATCAAATCTACATTGAATTTTACTTTGATGAGTTTGTTGGCAATATGAAGTTCGAAGAGTGCACAAAAACGCCATGAATCAAATAAGTGGGTACCAAATCGTTCAAATTAATTGAGGGAACGTCCCTAGGAGAAGAGTACAGCCGTTTCGTATCAATAAGAGTCTGAAAAGAACAATAATGGTAAATATAAAATGTCTGGCGATTCGTATCCGTGATTTATGAGATAGTTTTAACGACAGTTTGAGTGTTGCTCCTGATTCCTTCAAAGGAGTCAGAGCCCTCACCTCTTGTGAGCGAGCAGGTAATTTATTGGTGCTCACAACAAGCAACACAGCCTCTAGTTTTTGGATTTCAAGACCGTTTGTGCTTAAGAAAAGCTTCAACATTTAACAAGCAGCTAGTTTTCAGCGATTTTTGAAATAAGGAAATGAGCTATTTGACAGAATTTACCCAAGGTAAACATGCAACACATGAACCAGAGCAACGCAATCGTTTCGTCATTTAAAATGTATATATTCATTTCGTGGAGAGTGCGGTTTCAAAGGTTTCAGCCAAATAAACACTCGTATGAATCAGCATTTTGTCTGATTTTTCATTGAGAATATTAAAGGAAAGTTAGAAGGCAGTGGATTTATTTATGTATTCCTTTTTCATAAATACTGGATCTCTGCTTTGAAATAGGATTTATTTACATGAAAAAAGCAAGCAATGAATAGAGGCTGTTTGAACTGGCCTGGTCTCGATCACGACCCAACAGCAGTGTTCTTGATTACAGGTTTTGAGGATTGAATCAAATTATCCACATCCACAAGGCAACAAACTATGAAAACTGGAAGAAACTGGTACGCAATTTATTCTACGCTTTACCTCAATAGAAGTGCTCGAATTAGCGTTCATAAAAGTGAATACCATTCTAACCTTTAAATATTTCTGGAGCAAACATGTTTAGTTATAAGTGATTATTCTATACATGTTCAATCAAAATATATTAAAATAGATAAATTTTCTGGGTTTCAAAGAATTTTCCAAATTATTCTCTCCTGATGCAGGAGATTTCATTACAATATCAAACCCCTATTTGCACTCATAGAAGAAAATAACCAATGAGTCACAGCTGTAAACAAAATCTGAGGAGCATTGGCGCAATTTGAACGTAAAGTGACGTATTCAATCCCCATTCAAAATGAAATCTTGAGATGTGCAGATGATGAAACACGAAAAGGTATAAAGAGTGTTTTCTTTTTATCTGAAAACAACTGAGACTGAGGAAACAAGTGAAGGATTTGAGTTTATAGCTGATAGCCAATCTTTGCAAGAACTAAAGCCGTAAATTAAAACTAAACTAAAATGATTCCAAAGAGACGTCAAGTGGAATAAATTTGAATACCCAACAAGGCTTTGGTCCCAACTGGCATTTTCACATCAACACCATGTCTAAGACTTCATCTACTGTTCATCATTTTACAACGGGATGCACTGAAAGCTACTGTTCGAGGCATTTGAGTGTAATGTTGATAATAAGTAAAATAGCGGCTTCCATGCGATGAATTTATAAAGAACAGCTTTCTTAAAAGTGTTATGAATCTGCATAATTCACGTATTGTGTCCTGTGAGTCAACAGTTTTTTAAAATGGAGAACCACATAAGCAAGAACGACGTTCTGACTGCAAAAATCCCTTCTCGCCACCATCACCTGGACACAAGTACGATAAAAGTATCAGAGACAGGAAAAAATAAACTTGAATCTGTCACTTATGTCGAGACTAAAAGCAGTTGGACGCTGCAAACTTGCCGGCTTTGAGCCTCGGGAGAGACGCCGACGAGCTTTAGATGCCTCACTTATTCCTTTTAGTTCAGTGTTGCGTGAAGTGGCGGGGATGGCTGCTGCCAGAGAGCTTAGTACTCATTAAAGTGGGAAATTCAATTTAACGAAAACAACCCCGTAAGAGGACTTAAAATTCCGGATAGCATTCCTCGTTTTCGAGGGAATTCCACTTGGTTCAGAATATATCCTTCATGGCTAACGTTGATGTATTATAACTCATTTAAGGACGTAAGAGTTTGGTCCTTGTTGAGAAAAGTTATTTGTAAATCACTTCTAAGGTAGGGCTGCTTCATTTTGCAGGTAACTTTGGTTATTCAATGCACATCTCCGATGCTACAGTTTACATTTGTTTTCTGGGTAGGTTATTTTTAGTAGCCTAAAACGGTTCTGAAGTGTATATACTGTAAATGCAAATAATTAACATGGCATCAATGGTTTCCATTTCATGTCATTCTAACAAATATTTCAGCTAAAGACAAAGGGTATTTTCTGTTCCCAGGTAATCGAAATTCAATGAATCAGTGCATATAATTCGAAAGCGTGAATAAAGAAAAATTCTTTAAAATCTCCTCAAGCAATAATTTGTAAATTTACAAAACTAGCTTGCTTACGTTGTAATATTGTTTTTGAATTACAAAAGAATCATTAACATTCTTAATGTTTGTGTCCACTGCTAATGTTGTAACAGTAACATCATTTCGAGACGATGCGCTAGATGTGCTTCCCGCAAATCTCTAGCGTAGGAGATCTCATGTCAACCAAAGCTGAAACTCCGGGTGATGTGAACCCTGAAGTCATCCATTTCATATCTCTTTCCCTCGCGTTGTCCACCATGTAAATGAAGAGAAACTGTTCATGATGCTGATTAATGTCTCATAAACTACTTGAATTTTTAAAATTATACTTTAGGTTTAAATTCTAGTATGATATACTTTTGATGAAAACAGTTCATTTCTACAACTGCAATACAATGTCAATTCAAATTTCCATCTAATAAATTCTACTTACCTCATCATTGGTTTAATCATTCAAATCTAAAGTAAATGAAAATATCATGAATGAACATCCCCTAGTATCTGTAGACGCTAAACTTCAAAAACATTTTGTTCTATCTCGAAACTGTTAAAAATAAAATGCTTATCGATATTCGTATATCGGACGACTAAAAAAGTCACTACAATTATCTCTAATACCCTGTATGGCCGATGTCATACTCAACACAAACCTAGAATAAAATTGTTGTCGTTGTCAAATCTGTCTATTAATCTGAACTAAATGCTTTAGATGTATAGCAATGAAAATTGGATAGAAACAAGAAGTACATGAATTCCAATCACCTATTTCACGCTACTTCCGAGAAACTCGTCTTATCAAAAAAAATTAAAATTGCTTTCTGCAACGCGAATTCCAATTACATACTGTAAGTGTTTTATATGACTTCGATTTTGTTCGTCTTTTTTCGCGACATCTGTCGCCGTGACCTTCAAGATTCCTGACGATTAATTTTTTGGTAAATGAGAAAACATGGGGACACTCTGTTGTTGTCTTGCGAATGACCTCATAAAAAAGTCATTGGTGAAGTAATTAAAACTTCAGGCTGATTAAAACTGGACAAGCTGGAAAAGTTTGGAGTGCATCGTTTTTAAATTGCTTCAGTGAAGCAGGAAGGTTTTTATGAGCTCAGTTTGAAAACTAAGGCTATTACGAAGATTTGAGACGCAAACCCTTACTAAGCATTCAATCGGACTTCCAACAGTTATCATAAATAAAGTAATACGCTCATTGTCACATCAAGTTTACCGAATTGTATTTAGCTTTTCAATTCAAATGAATAAAATTTCACTAACCCTAACATAGCACATCCCATTCTAACTTAACTTTACCTGAACCTATCGTCTGTTTTTTAACGTTAGACAAATCGTAAATAGGAATAGATTTCGCTAGGCGGAACACGTGAGGATAGATATTCTCAATAGTTACATTTTGTCACTGGTTTCAGGGTCACCCTGTACAAAACGGGAAAGTGGGCGAAGGAAAGTGGAACAGTCCTTACAAAGCAAACATTGGTAAAGCGACTGTCTCAAGCAGCAAAAGGGGAGATTAAATGTGATCAATTATAAAATCGTTTTTCTAAGCGAACCTTTCGTTACTTTGCCGTTGGGCGTATTGGATGAGAGCAGTTTTACTAGGAACTGAGCGAATGCATTCAACTATTATTATAAGTATTTATGAATATCCTAAACCATCCTAAAACCGTATTGGGTGAGAAACGGATTTCAATTATTGCACACATTTCAAAATGATTCATGCACTTTCTATCGAAGTTGAGAGAAAAGAACAATCGCTTTTTTGACTAAAATTTTCAAATAGGAGTATTAAATTGGAAAATGAATTATTCAACATCGAAACATTGCCTCTCGCACCAATATACTGTATAGACAGTGAAAATAACTGTACTAGAAAACTATGCGTTGAAAGTAATGCGGGTAATGATATTTGAGAGGCACAAAAATCAATGATGAAAAATATGTATCAAGAACAGTCCACTGCGTTAGACCCTCCGCAGCGAAGAGCTGAAGGCTAAAAATGTCTTTTGAATACCTCATCCCTCAAAAAATTTCAGATTGATTTTTAGCCTATACTGAGAGATTGGTACAGTTATTTTGCTTGAACGTCTGTATTATTTTGTAAAATTTCCCGATTACAATTTCTCGTTCTCAAGAAATCGGATTCGTTTGTTTCATGATCATGATTTGGTCAACAGTTAATGCATTGAGTCATGGAATGACCTTTGCTAGAGATATTGGATATTGTAATAGAAGGCAGTCAGTGCAGGAGAAAATGACGCTGGCAGACTAAATGAGCGCTCTGTTAACGCACGCAGATACTCATTGCATTGACAGATAGACGTCTTTGGTCTAGAGTCGAAACCATGTAATAATGTCAATACTGACATGAGAGTGAAATATCAGCATCACCTTAGTCAGGTGCAAATCTGGGACCAAGAAATTGACTTGAAAAGTAGTATTTATGCGCAGTATATTAATCCTGCGAATGAAGGAATCAAAAGAAAGAGGATGGTTGAATTCGGTTCCATGTACATCAAGGGCACTTTGAATAAAATTTTTATCGTTGGAGAAAAGATGAAAACTTTAATTTGAAACAATTTTTTGCGAATATATATATATATACTCTCCCGTGTTAATAATCCGTAATTTTGTATAGCATCCCAATCGTATTCAGAATAACAGCGGTCTAAAAATTTCAAACGATTTAAAAACCAATTTAAACCTGTCATATGTGTGATTATGCGTATGTAACGATTTCTTCAGTCTCGCAAGAGAACGGTGAAGACTTTGACCGCAATTTATTTAACTGAAGTTCAATATTCAACTCAAATTTAATGTCAATTGTAGTAAGTAATATTGATCACTGTAAACATTAGCTGGATCATGCCATGAATTATCTACAATTCAGCATTGATGAAAATTAAATCTGCGACTACGTATCTGGGTGCAGCATTAAGAAAATTCTCCCCGTGGCCACTGGTGGCGCAAGTGACGGTCAAAGTGTTAAGGAGCAGATGATGACGCCATGCACCGTAGCCTGCCTCGCTCAGCAATGCCCAAAACACAATACGTGTTAGTGAACTCCTCATGGCAAGGAATTCAAAATGCATTTTCTTATTGCACGTTCTGCATTTTTTCACCAATCATGATTCACCACAATTTCTCTTCCCGGGATCAAAATTTTCCACACGAAGGATTTTTCAACCAGACCAAAAAGTTTATCCTTTTCAGGACAGACAGACAATGACCTGTTGCCGCTACAGGTAGAAAAAATTGTCATTTACAACTTGGGAAGTAGCCACCGTGTTCCTTTTTGATGACGGGTTCTCCTAGTTAGCAATTGCAATTTTTCTCATAGTGCTTATAGCAATTTTTAAATTATTCAACTCTTCGTATATAATTTCTATCAGATATACTGTAGTCGGGGTAAATTTCGTACATGCACGGTAACGGCAGTGAGTAGTACAGTGCACGTAAATGTGACTTTTCACAAGATTTTAAGGTCCAAGAACCTTGGCCCTTAAAAATACTTCTGCTCTCATTCACAAAGTTCCACAAAAGGAAGGGAGCTATAACAGCGATCGGCCTCGAGGAAATATGATTCTTCCCTTCTTAAAACGTTGCAGACCAACATTAGTTGCCGAAGTATTTGGAAATACCATCTCGATTCGCTGCCGTGAAGCCCTGCAATAAATAATCGGAAAAAAAGTATATTTTTTTGAGAAATTAAGCTGGAAGTGTCTCTACATTGACAGTAAATGAAGTTCAGTGAGGACAAGAAGTGATTGATAGAGACTTCAAGAACGTTCGATGTTTAGTACTGTGCACAGTTGTGTGACCCGCAGATGTGATTTGCAGTACACAGTTAAAACACTGAAACACCAAATCTGCCTGATGGTGACATGTCGCTTGCGGGAGCAGTCCTATTTAAAAGTTTTAGTGCTCAAAAATCAATAATGGATTGATTTTTTTTGCAGCCTCGCTTGGGATAATTTCAGGAGAAACTTGGGTTTTAGCTCATCATAAATTTAATGAAATAATCCGAATAATAACAAAGAGTTAACATCAGCTTATTTTAAGTTTCAGCTTAGTTGAGTTTGGTATGAAATTATCCCTCCTAGTCTGGAGTACAAACAAGATAAAACCTCAGACTCAACACACAAGAGTAAATGGCTTTACACAAGCCTCTGGAAGAAAAATATCTATTTCAGTTTTAGAATTACCTCTATGTAAAAAGCATAAGAAATGTACTCTCTTGCGTCAAAGTTCTTTTTCTTTTAACATCATAGCTTAACTTTTTCGCCAGCGAGCACACATGCACTATGCAGGTAAGAAATGTTCGGAACAAATAAAAAGTAGCCACGCATCTGTTAAATACTCAGTAAGATTTTTGTGATCGAGTACATGAAAAATTTTTACGCGATTAAGTAGTGCAATACACACAAAAATATGGTAATAATTAATTTCGTGGAATAAGAGCTGCGAACAAAACTGTACCGTTTACTTGGATGTGAAAATCATGGCACAATGTTTCTGCATGAAATTCATGTCCAAGTCGGAATTTTTCAATGAATAAGTAAATATCAATGCAATAATACACAGCTTAATGAATAAATGCGAACATAAATTACTTCAACATAAATGAACTATTATTGAAAAATAATTTTTTTGCTGGTAAAGGAAAGTATTCCTTCGAAATATGGCTTTTGAAGTCGCTGTCTGTCAATTCTGAATTTGCTAGTTTTTTCTAAATCAGGATTAACTAAAAAAATCGAAAGGTTTTCACCGGGGAGAGAGCAGCGTAAAATTTTATTAACACCTCTTAAATGTTCGTTCAACTCAGAAAACGGCTTAAATTGAGAACAAAAGTAGGGACAAAGACAAATTAGACGTTCATTTCCTAAATAATAGTTCAGCTTCTTTTATCTTTTTTCCAGATAATCGCGGTTATTAACACATACGACCAGTGTGTTGTCCTGGCAGTATAACACAAACACTGCACTCTACGGGATGTGTTGTGGCGTGAGTCCCTAACAGAATTTTAATATGAAAGACCTCACTAGTAGCTACCATCATAACATTACAACACTACTGCACTGTAAACTGAGGCGTTTGGTGCTGATTTAGAGGGCAAAAGCTTCTGAAACTTGACGCTTTCTATGCTGGTCGACTTGTTGATGCTTGAAAAACTTGATTTTCATTAGTTTGTTTTTTCATCCGCATATAAAACTTAAAGGACTAGTACGATCGACCGCAATAAAAGTTATAACCCATGACCATGTTCGACCGTTCGCCTTCCATCGAATATGCTGCACCAAGGACAGTGAAATGAGAACGACTTCGTTCGATCGTATGTCTTTGACTTTGTCGCCGAGTTTACCTCCTGATTATCACCATCTGTCGATTTCAAAATGTATATTGGATATGATATTTTTCTGTGAACTGGACGTTAAGGGAAATCGGTTGCCCTTAATAAACGTATTCGGAAAGTCAAGCTCTCGGTGTGCAAATCAAAAGAAATGAGATTTAACATGCTCAAAGCCTTGCAGTTTCAGTCGTAACTGCAAGTTACTAGAACTGAAGCAAAACAAGCAAAGTGCCTAAAAATCCTAAAAATCTTCATCACTCGACGTTAGAATCGTTCTCCTGAAGAAATAGATTCTATCTTTTGTGAAAATGGAAATTTTGGGCATTGCACGACCGATAAGCTGGCTGTTGTCAGCCCTGCTAACAGATCAGCCTGTACACGCCAGGTTCGAAGACCTAAAAGCACTTCGAAAACAAACTTCAGGGTCCATATGAAAAGGAGCTTGGTGGCCGGAAAACTTTTGTGGAAGATGACGTGAGTGCCGTCGAAGCATGAAAATGTCCACACACGAATTTCCAGCAGCAATTCAGCCTTGAGTTTGTCCCTAAACAGAACCCCCAAGTACGTCCAAAAATATCTTGAGATATTCGGGACTGGAATCTTCGAAGCCAGTTTCTAAATCGAAAAACGATAGTAAACTAAAGAAAAAATTACTTCTATGCAATTGCGTACAAGAAACTCGCAAGGTTTTAGGCGTGCTGGATTTGATATACTATATAATTTCCTCATTTTCAGCGTTTTGAACTAATTCATACTATTTCTTAGAATGACAGTAAGACAAACAACAAAGCATATTGCCACTGGAGATACGTTCACCTTCTTGATCTAGACTTATTTTTAGAAAAATTTTCATTATCTTTGCTTACACATTAATGTTATGATGCAAATAACTCTTATTGCATAATCTAGTGTTACATGTCACCAGCAGAGTTGCTAACAATTTTCACTGATCAGATCATCTAAAATAGTCCCAGAAAAACATAGAACTCGGTGAACAATTCCTTCCTAAATTCTTTAGACACTTTTGCAAACTGTTACCTTCATGGTAACACACAACGTTATAATCAAGAAATATCAGTCAAGCTGCTATTTTTTGATATGATGATTAACTGAAAATTCTGATGCGACTCTACTGGAATTAAAAATCGGATCACGTAAGCTTGTTTCACTATGTTCGATGTCGATACAAATTAATTGGTCTCAAAACCAAGCTGTAATGGGAAAAGACATTAAACTTTATATGAGATGAATGACATTGCACGCACAGTATGCAGTACACGCCGACAATTTACTACAAAATTACATCTATCAACATTTGAGAAACCGTTCACTCAGGTATACATAGGAGCTTTCTAGTCTCCTCTGCAGTGATTTCCGTAGCATATTTCTCTACATTTTCAATAAATGGTTTCGAAGGTTCTATTTCCCCCTCATTCTTCCTCATTAGAATATGCGCTGCTTGAACGACTTGCAGTGAGACTGCCAGCTCCGCTAGGTAGAAAAAGAATTTCTTTTATTGTTCAGCGAATGGGACGAAATTATCCAGGGCAGACAAGAAACATTTGGCATGTTCTCCAGCGCCGCTCACAGCTTTTGAGCGAAGTTCTGCAGGGAAAGTTGGAAGTGCCGTGATGGTTCAGTGTTAATTAAGGAGAGCGCATCTGTCGAACAATAGGGTAAAAATATTGGACTGGAGGGGGATTTGCACGTGATCTGCGTAAAGAACTCTGAATCGCATCTGCAGAGGTAGAAATATTGATTCAGTGCCGGACTTTGAAGAAAATGATTATCATTCACTGAATCAGTTGAAAATTTTTTTTTTGGTTATAGACAATGAGACAAATTAAACTGGTAATAACCATAGCAATGAATTTATTCTGCAGCCTATTTCTTACGATAAGATAATAAAAAGTAAAATTGGAACAGAAACTTAATTCTATACGACTGCATGGTTCATGCCTTTATTCTCGATCAAAGATTCTTCAAAAATAGTCAACGACTGCAGCTACAATAGTTATTGGGGTGTAGTCTCAAGCATTGGTCAGCTTTCTTTTACAACTTTTAACATTTTGACTATGAAATAAGCAAGTTAAACTCTCAATATTTGATCACAAACAGAATTCAAAGAGGCTAATATCCAGTGGTGAGGTTCACTATTTTTTTCATTTTTTTGTTATTACCGCACCCAAATTTTTTCCCATGTGAAGACACTTCAACTCGAACAAAAATTTACCCGCAATGATCGCTTAACTTAGTGGATTCGAAGGTTAAAATTTAAATTAATTATAATAATAACTATTACCGTCAATTTAGAAGTTCTAGCCTCAAACTTGCGCTTTTCTTCAATGACTTATTAATTTTTTTCTTCGCTTGCAGTACCTCACAGCAGCCTTGATAGGCCTGGTCCTAACCAAGTTTTACCCATAACATCAAATTTGACTGTTGTTTTAATCTCTCAAACATGAATTTATTTAAAAAATTCTTTTTGTCTATGCAAAACCCGACCGGTTCCACCTAATCTACCTCATCCTTAGTAAGCCTGACTCAATCTCGCTATATCAGATCATTTTTAACCTCTAAGCATTTAACAATAAATCCGGTATGGACCACTGATGGCATTCGATTTATAAGTTACCGCATTGATAATCCCAGAACCGTAAATTTTGACACAACGTGTACTCTATTTGAAAGATAATTGGAGACATTTTTTGAGTGGAAATTCACCTACACATATGTGAAGTTTTTGAACACAATGCGATGATTGACAGCAAAGTGTAAGTGGAGCTATCAAGGACGGAAGGGAAAATGATGAACCACCTTCAGACCGACCAGGCGGCACACGACTATGACTTGAGCGAAAAAAAAAATCTTTCAGAACGTTGAAATAAATATTCAAGCAAATACAAAAAAGTATTTAAGAAAATAGAGAAACATAGAAGGCACTGAGTTGAAAAATTTTCGATAAAAACCCTTGGACTGTTTTAGTTTTATCAGAAATCGGACCTTCCTTTCCGAATAAATGTTAGGATAGCTGTAACGCGCTGTAGTTGATGATAATAACAAATGCAATGAGAGATGAAATAGCACTGAATACAACTGAATTCAGACAATCGTAGATGTACTTATTCCGTTTCCACTCCGAAATCACAAGGAATAGTTCCTTAGGCATAACCATACCAAATATGACATCGGATCAGGTCACTAGGTTTCAGCGTGATGGGATTGTATGGATACAGTTTAGAAATAGTTTGAGGTCGACCGTTCGGCTCGTGCCACAAGTTATGGACACATGACTTTAAATGAACCAATCACCGAGCTCTGAAAACTTCACAGAGTCTGCGAACGAAATTTGCCCCGACCGTCTTCACTTTTCAGGAAAGCACCCCACTCAAAGTTAGGTCGTAAAGTTTGAAAGGAGTTTGGTTGTATCAGTCTCACGCTGAGATGTCCGAGCACCAAAGGAATCATTGCACGTCACGTGTATGTAGGAAACACATTTTATAACGGTGAAAGGATGCCGTAAAACAAAGGCCATTGTTAAGAAAATACCGAAATAAAAATTGTGTTTCCGGTTTGACCCTCTTTGTTTCCCAATGTTTTATTAGCATAGTTTCCGCTTTACAATACGATACTTTTATTCCCACATTTGACCCTATCTCAAATTCTACAATGTATTTTATCGGATGAAAAACAGAACTCTGGTCAACAAAATTGAATGGTAGATCAGCACATGAAAGTAAATTCCAGGCGTAAGCTTCGCTCGTTTAAAACCACACAAGAAACTCAATCCAGTTTCAAACTCCTTAGAAAAAACACAACGTATTACAATATGATAGTGATGATTCACGGTGCGTGAGCCATGCTCGATTCGCTGGTTACATTCAGATGCACACAAAAATTGCTGCGCATTTTAAGGAGCAATCCCTTTACTTCGGACGAATTATATTTCTTAGGAATCACTGATCCTCTATTGATTAATCAAAATATATTAATATGAATCGAAAAATCAAAGCGCATATAAAAAGTTTGATCTCAAACTCATGTGAATCAAAATGGAGTAGAATGAATTTTTAGATTCAGATACGTTTGAGAACAAATTTCCCTAACACGTGTTGTTTTATCCCATTATCCTTAAAATGAGAAAATCCAAAGTTCTATTAATTAGCAAAGTGATTCTTAATGCACCGTTATGTAGAATCTTATAATTTTTTCACTAATTGCCCAGCAACATGGTAACGTTCGGTCATAAAGGACATGAATCATCTTTGGTTGTACTTCCTCGTGAAAAAGGACACAAAATCCTACATTCATTCCTGTCCTCGGTTACTCTCGCTCTCCTCGAATTATGACGTATTCTTAGTGCTTCAGAACAGCAGATTAAGGTGTTAAAACCCAAGCCCACTTACAAGGATATTGGCTTACTGTATTTTTTTCATCACAGCCAGTATTATTTTTTAGTGTTACTTGATCAAGGAAATGAACACCGAATTATTTACACTGTTCCATGTTTAATTTGTTTCTGAGGGTCTAGAAATGAAGCGATGACAAAAGTTTTAGTTTTTAAGAGTGATAATCTGGAGGGGATAAAAAAGAACGTTTGTATTCGAACTAAAAGGGAAGGATGTTATCGCCATCACTGGATAGGGATGGAAATAATTTCTTCCCCACCGTTAATCGTCACTGTTCACTAGATTCTTCTTCAATAAACAAATGAACCAATTGCACAAAATTTACGAGCGTAGTTAAAATTAAATCACGGAATACATTCCTTCTTTTTACTGAAAAACAAGAAACATGCGAATTTTTTTGTTAAATTTGTCATTTCAACCAAACGAAGAGACACTGAGCTGAATTGCTGCCTCCAGCGGCCCTTGTCCAATATGATACCAACAATGAGACAATACTGCTAGAAAACTTTGAAAAGCGGTCAATTATTCATGGCTCTATTAAGTACACAAAAATTACTTACCATATATTTACCAAAAATCCACGTATGGTCCTTTCAATTGTTCTTCTGAAAAATTTTCCTGTTTATCCTGCTCTTAATATTTTTCAGTGTGTCTATAACATCTTAACCTTTTTTCTCTTATTTGTATACATGAACGCGGTATTAAAATATAAATTCTAATGAAATATATCATTTATATTTTCCGAGTTAAGGACAGAAATCTTACACATTATTGCATTGTGCTATAGTTACGTGAACTCAACTCACTGTCTGAAAAAGGTGCGATTTTCAGTGCACATACACCGTACAGAGCGCATACACGCATTATTAGCAGCTTGGTGGAATGTAAACAACCACTGAGTTTCAAATTATTTATCTCATTGTATTTACATTTATGCTTGACTTTACGCGTTATCCTTATGCATTATCAGACTTTATGTAGAATTGTCTTTGTGCATTTTCTTTCCTTTTTTTAAGCTTGCACTGTTCGTATTCACCTATAGTCACCAATAGGTGTAGAGCTAAACAAATCAATTGTTGCACCAAAACCCTGAAAATGCAAAAACCAAGCATTTGTTCCACTAACATCCTGTAAATGAAAAAAAACAAGCATTTATCGCAGCGAAACCCTCGAAAAGTTAACAAAAGGATATGTCGTAGCAAAACCCTGAGAATCTTTGCAAGCTCATTGTTCGGTATCGACTTAGAGAGAAACTATTGCCATTGCGTGACCTTGCCGTCCAAAATACAGCCTTTAAGGTGCATTATGAAATTAGACTTCGGACTTTAATTTCATAATATGGCCAAAACTTAAATTGGTTTTGGATATTACATGGTAAATCCGGAAAATGGAGACCTACTGCTGATAAACTTTCTAAGTTCCATCATTACAATCAATATTGCCCTCGAACTGTTCAGTATACAGTGCTATCTTTCTGAACCAAACATCGAAGATGGTAATTTTTTCAGGGTCTAGCCCAAAAGTTAAGTCATAGTGAGCTTCGCAAGCAATCTAATTTCACGGTCGAGTATATTTCATGAAGGACAGGGGTGAACTGAATTTAATTTACATGTTCATTTCTCATATCGATGGCAACATTATCAGTTCTATTTTCAAAACGTTCCGTTGCCAGTTGAGAAAACTTCTAGGCTGATTGGATCGAACGAGTAAAGTGATATTTTTCTTCACATTTTCCTTCATAATGCCTTCAGAAATGGGTAATTTATTAATACTGTTTCAGCTGGAGTGATTAACTGGTCGAGTAGTTGATAATAACTGTTAAACAATAGTAGGTAATTAAACAGGGTATTAATAGTTGAATACATGAATAATTAGTACATTTTTAATATGAACTTAGGAAGTAAACGAAAGTTGCACTCTCTAGAAAACGATCAAATATTATTTGAATTGCCTGAAGATGAGTTGAGAAATATGAATGAAATTATTTCACCGCTATACAACTTCACGTACTAGAATAAGGTGTATAACATTCAGAATAACACCCAGCGGACTTCATATAAAATAGCCAGCCCACATCTAGAGCGAAATCTTCATCGTTGTTACTTCTTGAAAGTTGATTTCAAAATTCATTCCATTTTTCCGCACATTATTTAACTGAATGAAATTACCAATAACTGATCACGCTAAGAGCATTGAAACTAGCGACATGTATAGGGAAGTCATTTTTACTTCTTGAAGTTAATTCCAGAGTTCACTTCTTTTTCTGTATTATTTAACGGAATGGAATTACTGAAAATGATCAGACTTACTTTATTGAAACAACGGCTTTATGTATAGAATGAAAGGCTCATATTACTCACAGGTCGATTTCCATAACAGAACCTATTTTAAGAGATCATTGTTTTTGTTCAAGTACATCCATAAAAATTTAAAAACTTGGCACATTACCTTCTTGTATTGTTGCATAACAATTATAATGTCCCGGATCTCTTTTCTTAGATTTTGAGTGCTCTGCACATTCTCTAAATAAAAATCACTTTCAAAGGAACTGTGACATATCAGTGTTTTAGATATCGTTTTTGCACCATTTTGTTGACATTTCGATTCAATGAAACTTGTTTTTCTGATTTGACGACACTTGAAAACTTTCCTGAATGTAAACCTCAGGAGAACATTTCCTGAAATTAAAACACTCGAGAGCATCAGTAAAACTAACAACGTTACGGTGTTAAACATTGCTTCTCCAAGTGGAAAATTGCATTATCGGGGCCTTTTTTCATTTTTTAACCCCTTTTTAATTCTCAATCTGTTACCTTCAGTGACGCTAAACGGGACAGTACGGCAGGTCTTCCATTCTCTTCGCTTCCATCGGTTTGAAGAAACACGCTAAAACTACGAACCTCTAAAGACTTCAATATCCAGATGATTGTCGTTAATTCTGTCACTCTTTCTTTTGCCCCGTGTTATTTATTTACAATGACACTTCTTTCATATCAACTTTTAAATTTTAAGTGAATCTTAGTGCTTTCTAGGTAGGAAGGTTAGTTAGTTTATGAATTATAAATATTTCCACGTATTTTAGATATACTCATTTGCAGTGCATATGATATATGATGAAATATTCACAGGATTCATTTGAGTTCAAAACTTTAACGTCAAGATAAGATAAAACATTTTGACCCTTCATGGCTGCATATGAATGAACAAATCTGCAATGAAAGCTTCATCTATTCTTCACTTCTAAACGCATAAAAGTTTACTCCGAATAATGAACCGTCGAACACTATAAAGCACACTCAAGCTGTTGGTCCTAGCCCTGCAATTGTAATGATTGCGAGCAGTGCAGTCATATTTTTATTACTTGCGGCGGGCGAACTTTTTTTGATGAAGGTTGCGAGAAAAGACTAAAAATAGTACCCGTGAAAAGAAAAAAAGTTGGACAGTGATCGAAATTGCTTGTCGCCTAGAGGTGGAGCATCGAGTGTATACTGGAAACACCCCTAATAACTAAAAATCCACACTTCCCGTAGTGCCAGCGCGCTCAAACTTGGTGAGCGCTTAAAGCGGAAAATTCTAAGACCTACGGACCCCTTTCCAGGCCCCTAGACTCCATAGGAGACCCTCCAGAGGTCAAAAACCGACCGAAAAATGGGTCATTTCAAACAGTAAGAACTTTTTCATTGCGGCTTTGGAAGAGATCAATTTGTCAGAACTAATAGAGAAAATATCGGGCTTTATGACGGTGTGGTCGGTAAGTCGAAAAGTATTCGAGAAAATGTTCAAACGAGTGAAAAAGTTTTGGTAAAAAAACGCGCGTTTTTGACGTCTGACTTTGGCCGCCATTCCTCGCGTTTTTACCCGGCGTTCACATTCCAAAATTTGATAGAATATAGATTGAACCTTTTTCTCACATCTATCAAGTTTGTGAATCGTCAGCTTTGTTAGTTTTCTCAAAAGAAGTGATTTAAGAGCGCCCATTTTTGTCGCAAAAAAATCACGAAAAAAAAAATATGCGAGAAGGGTGCGTCGCACAGGAAAAGTTATTTAACCCTTTTTGCTTGTTATCAAACGGTACTTTACATAGGTTTGGCGTTGTTCTATTTCATGCGTGGTTATAAAAATATGCGGAAAAAACTGGTTTTGAACATAATTTTGACTTTTCTTGCCCCTCTCACGCCCCCTGCTTTACCCTTGAGGGCTTTGAAATACTCTGTACTGATGCGTCTCGAGGAGATCTTTCTAATGATACCTGTCTCAAAGTCATCGGTTTTTAATTTTCTGAGGAAAATGGAAAAATCATCGAAATGTATTTCAACTGGACGCGAAATGTGCCAGTGAAAAGGTATTTCAATCTCCGCAGATTAATGACATGGATTATTCTTTGGTTTGCGTTGAAGTTTCCACATCGAGATCATGGGTGACTGCGATGAGGCGCCCTAAGCTTGCTTGAGTGTCGAAGGCTCTATGAGGATGTTGAACATCAAGACGCTTATGTTTTATTGTTTGTGGAGTTTGATGCGATATATTTCTGGTGTTTGTTAAAGTTCAAAGTTTTACCCAATTTTCTCCAATTGGAGACCCTGTTGAGAATTTTTTATAGGTCTACAGTGTTCTTAGAGGTAATATAAATTTATTTTGACTCGGAATTCAATACTCTAACTCGGTTCTTTCGCTTTTAGATTCGCATAACTTTCAGTCATGACTAGTAAATCATCCTTTTCAAGTGTTTATACTGGTTTCACATGGAACTTTATAGAGAAGAAATGCGTTTAAAATTTGTGATTCAACTTATGGTAGTATTATTTCAATTCTAACAAGTTTGGCAGAAGAGAAGAAATGATGGTTACGCGTTTTATTTACGCTGCTTTTTGGTCCATGAATTTAAGACTAATTTTAAGCGGTATGGCCACTTTCAATTGCAATATAGTAATGAGGTTTAGTATTTGAGACTTAAATTTTCAGCTTCTTATAATAATTGTACTATAATGATCAAGTTGAAGTAATATTAAGTGACATAAATCGCAAATCAGATGTTGCGTAAAGGCGTAAATATTGCTCTTGATGCGTTTTTGACCAGAAACGATGCTCATTCGTTCGAGGTGCTGAGTTCAGTTCAGCTTTATTTCTTTTTCATGACGTATTATATGTTGTCCTCTCTCCATCACGTTACAAATCAAAAGTTCAACCTAGTCTTTTACTTTAAAGTGTCAGCATCATCGACCTTACTTCGAAGTATGAGTTCAAATATGCAAAGCGAGTAGTTTTCGACGCCAAAAATTCCGCATCTACTGTGCTGGTGTTCTTGAGAGCAACTTTATAGCAATCCTATAATATTTCGACATCGCGAATTGTGTCATCGCAAAACAAAGCGTATTCGTAAAACTTCGTAAATGAACTATAATTCAAGGGTAATACACTTGAAATTAGTCATCGCTATAGAGATGTAGG
Source organism: Morinoia aosen (assembly GCA_030386875.1). Lineage (NCBI taxonomy): Eukaryota > Metazoa > Arthropoda > Malacostraca > Amphipoda > Talitridae > Morinoia > Morinoia aosen. The sequence goes on along the minus strand of CM059557.1, from coordinate 18,133,161 downwards.
GGCTAAATATTTTACGTTCGGCACAGGTATTTGTGCTTATTTGTGTTGTGTTTGAAACTTGTTTTTTCACGTTAGAAAATTGAAATTGAAAGAGCTCTTAGTCCAAGAATTTCACTTCTTATTTTCTAAATTAATGAAGCTCATTGAGGAACGAATCTCTCGTTATATTGGTTCAAACTACACGAAAATGGTTCCTGTCGACATATGCTATGATTGAACGAGGCATTTTCTAGGAAGGGTATAGTTTGGGTGAATATTTTTCTCATAAATTTTTATGGTTGGGATGTAAAATTGCTGGATCTTCACGACCAAGAACCTGTCAAGTGTTGACGAAGAAATGATCCCTAATAATAATAATAATAATAATAATAAAAACCCGTTGTTTGAAGGCCTCAAAATCGCTCACATTGCATGTGTGAGTTTCAGGAAGTCATCATTTGAGTAAGTATAGACAACATTACGAGGTTCTAACTGATGATTAATATTTGGTGAATATGTGTCCCCGAAGACAATCAAATCTTGTGCAGGTTTTGTATGTTTGAATGATTTTTTTATGAAATTTGAAATGGTATAACTGATATATTTGCAATAATAATTTATAAATTCCACTCAGCCTAAATGAAGGTCTCTGTATCGATCCATAATAGAAATAGAAGAATAGGAAGAGGTTAAAATTGTCAACATTCGTGAAATAACTGATTGTTGTGGCGAAAATAATGTTTATTAGGAAATATCAGTTATTCTAAGCTATAACCGCAGGTGTTGACAGGCACATTTGTTTGAGAAATGTCAGAAATGTGTTCGGATATGATGTTGTCGTAATGAATGTGGAATTGCAAATTTTTTTTTCTGATATGAAGAAATGAATTTCATGTCAATGATGCTTTAGAAAGTTTTTATTTGAATGTAAGTTGTAGGTGCACTCAAAATTGTAGATGAATGCCAAATGCTCAAATATTCTTGAAAGTTTCCAAGAGATTTGATGTGAATGCGTTCTTTCTTTGTATTTACTGACTTCAACACAAAAACGCTTTCGTTTGGCGAGAGTTTCAGATCTCGCCAAGCGTTTCCAAAATGGAGAGTTTATTTCTTCGGCGTTCAACTTAGCGCGATAGCGCGTTGTATATTCGTTAAACGATTTGTGATGCACAGTTAAGAAACTTGTATGATTAAGTTCCGCTTGCCTAAGTGTTTTGATGGTAAGTTTTTTGTTGATTATAACTGTTTATTACGGTTTTTCGACCGTAAAGATTTAGAATTGAATATTGAAAAGCTTACTGCTAAATAGAGATGTTATCTAATAATTCCCAACTGGCATCGTTGTGACGTCATTTCTTCGTGACAACAAATTTTTGGTGAGTATGTAGGTTGGATATGTGATGAATTGTTGATTAGAACGAAGTGCACTTGTCAAATTCGAAACAGAGGAAAAGTTTATTGATGCAAACCTATGAATAAACCGAAACGTTATAAATGTTTCGCGACAATGTTTCGTGAGCTAAAATTTTAAACATGTTCAACCAGACCTCAATCCATAATTTAACGGGAAAGTATAGCAACCTGAATGTCCCTTCTGGCGGAATAGTTTTGAAACGCATTTTCGTGTTGAGACCATTAGGATATTGAGAGGTTATTAGTTATAGTTGGATGGAAGGATGTGTTAGCGTACATAGAGGTTTGGAATTCGTGAGGAATAAGAGCAAAGGCGTAAGAAATAAATAAGATAAAATAGGTGGGACCGATACATGAACTATAGAACAGGACAGGGCACCCTGAATTAGTAAAGTTTAGTTGTATGTAGGAGAGTTGGAAGTATGTCGAGTATGTTAATTCAAGTCATATTTAGAGCAAGATAGGTTAATTTCAGTTAGGTTAAAGTAGGTTACGTTAAATTAGGTTTGCTTAGGTGAGTTTAGACTATGTTTCGTTAGTTGAGGTTAGGTGACTTTGCCTTCAGTTAGGTTGGCTTAGAGTACGTTATATTACTTTAGATAGAGTGTGACACGAAAACTGATTTAAAGATTTGATGAGTTGTAACACATACGTATAGTCAGTGTAATACTATGAATGAGGGTGCCATCGTTTTGGTTAGGCTGTGATAACCATGGTAATGGTTTGGAGAAATAATTTTTCACCAGTTTGTTGGTTGTAACACATACGTTTAGTCAGTGTAATACTATGAATGAGGGTACCATCGTTTTGGTTAGGCTGTGTTATTCATGTGAATGGTTTAGAGAAATCATTTCGCACCAGTTTGTTAGTGGCAAGGTTAGGTTGATATTACTGTTAGTATATATGTGAATGATATTGCTTTTGCTAAATGAAATTCTTGTGGTGTTTCCAAGTTCGACATAGAGTTTAGAGTGAAAGACTTTGTATAAATATATATATATTGTATATATTGGTTTGTCTTTTGAGACTATGGTGTCTCTAAGTGTGTTGCTTCTGAATTGAGGTGATTTGTTAAGTTTCGTCAATTGATCAATGGTATTGTTGTTGGTGAATGCAATGCTTGTGGTGTTTGAAAGGTAAACATAGAAATTGAAGTAAATAGCATTGCATATATATATATATATACCATTTTGCCATTTGAGACGATGGTGTATCTCATTGCGTTGCTGCTGATTTGTGGTGATTTGACAAGTGTGCCCTAAATGTGAATGTGCGTGTATATATGTGTGTGCTTGTGTAAATGTGTGAATTTCTCTGCGTGAGCGTGTATGTTTGTGTGTGTTCGCCCCCCGTGGGCTTTGCTGGTTCCCGTTGTACTCATTACATGATGTTCATTTTCCTAGTTTCCTGTTTCGACACTCCCCGTCAACGCCAAAATTAAAAACAATTCCTAATAAAGATTCACGTCACCTTTCGGAATTAATCATTTCTTGGGAACTAATACGCCTGCGAGGAGGTTTTCCTGTTATTTTGTATGGGGGCCCAAAATGCGCAGCAGCCCTAATGCTACCTGAAGGCCATGCCAGACATGCGTAAGGTAATGCGAAATTAAAAAAATTTCTTATCATTATTTTTTTATGATCGCATCCTATTTCAAGCATGTGAACGTCAAGTCTAACTTGCACCCGATACCACATGAACTCGAACTCCACACTCGCCATTCAAAAAAGAAAATGAAATACTAAATCGCATTATTTACGCACACTAAAAGTTTTGAATGCCTATCCTCGCCGGAGCGTCAGTGTCTCGGAAAATGCCATTTAAATTTACAATGAAACTTGAAGCGATGCCATGATCTGCGTTCTAAAAATGTGAGCGGGTGAAATTGGTCTGGGATTCCTATGGGATGAGCTCGAGAGTGAAGCTTTCAAGCATGTAAAAAATTGCTTTTGTGTTTTACACTTAGCTTCCCAATCTCTCGCAACAGTTTTAGTTGTTATCAACGTGAAAATTAACATCAAGGTTTCATACCTTTACCGCTGAAAAAAAAAATTTATTCCGTTCTCTCTGGCATAAATTAGGCAGCGCGTGTTTTTTCTTCATCATTTACTTATGCGTTTTGTTAGTAATTAATAATATATAAATCATTCAGTGGATCAAAAAACAGTTTTTTCTTCGGAACGTAAACTTTTCGTGGCTGGCAGTGGGTTTCGCTGAACGATATAAATATGGTTGACCGTACACTGATACGACTTCACGCTATATTTATATCGGATAAACTTAGTATTTTAGGATTACTTGCACTGAGAATTTCTTGCACCAGCATCATCACTTCCCTTTTCACATTCCGTCTGAACTAAGCAGCGGTTTTTCTTGATATGATTTTGGATCAATTCAACGCACATACACCGTGCGGCGTCTTCTACATAGTCATCAATAGTCTTAGTTCAGTATAGTACTGTTTCTATGGTGACTAGAAAAACGGTAATGTTTTCGATGTTATATCTCCTATTTTTCATCTAAAAGAGAAAAACTGAAATCTATCTTTACTTTGTAATTTCTCGCTCTTTTCATTGTTTGAGAAACTTTTGTTAACTCTGACCTCGTTTCAAAATGACTAATCGCCATGGCCCAATCCTTTGATGCGATTCCCGTATGAACGTTCCTGTGCAGTGTTTCATGCGATGCTTCTCTCCGCTTGTTTACCCTATTTACTTGTGTTGAATTTTTGTTTTTGCACGTTGTAAGGATCAGAGGAGATGTCAATGATTCTCTTCAGATCGTAAACGTTTGTGCTTTTACTGTTATGAAAGTGGTTTGCTTCTTTTTTTCAGAAGCTTTTTCCTTTCGTTTTCAATTCACTCATTTGTTCACTCATCGTTGATATATATTGAAAAGCATTTCAATCCCCTCCTGTGCAGTTTTCACCTCCGTTATGAAAAATTAAGCGTAACAATTATCTGTAAAATCAGTAGCGGCTACTCGATGTCACTTTAATATGATATTAGTTAAGTTACCCTTTAGTCATGAGACTTACTGCGCATGTGTTTTGCTGTGGATTTGTAAAATTGTAGAGTATAGTACGGAATTTATGTGAGCCCATATCCAAAAAACAGGCTCACATGTGCCTTCATATATTTCATCATGTCATTGGAATTTTCTATGGAATAATTTTCTAACATTTCATTAAGCCGTAGGTAATTACAGCCATTTGATGCCCATTAACTCTAAGTGAGCGGTGAATTTATTTCCTTCCTTACTCTAGTTCCCATGGTGAAGAGCTGTGGGTACCTGGTTTCAACACCAGCGCAAAAATATCCTTGCAAAATGCGCGCCTCAAAATACAGCCAAGCATTTTAGCACGCAGGCCTGTCCCTCGGAATTCTTCGATAAAGTATCGCATCGTTCAGAAGACCTTCGAGACCTCTAGCGCGTTGTACAGCCATGGCTTCAGCGAGGTTGTCCACGTAAGGGTTTGCAATTTTCAAAACTGGTTTCTTTCTGGTCAAGTTTCATTCACCTAACGAACTTGAGGAATCGTTATTCACTATTCAGGCTGTTGAAGTCGGTCTGCCAAGATAAATAGCTTGGCCATACATACACGAGTTAAAATAAACCGTCATTTTACGTTGTTTTCGGGTAGTTTGAAATTGAAAAAACCTGAACCGTATGATATTTTCCTAGGTGAATTGGTGAGTTTTATTCTGTGATGAATAAGTGTCAATAAAATCGGAGTCTCCCCAAAGCGATCCACAATGTTGTACATCGTTTCTCAAGTCCCGCAGAATTGCAATATGTTTTGCAATAAATATATTACGATGATTTAACAATGCAGAAAAAAGTAAAAATTAGTTGAAGAGAAATTTCATTCGAAATTATGTCTGATTTTAAAGCTCCATGATTTCAATTCAATCATAAACATTTTGTAGGAAATTCACCAAATTTAACTTTGCCGCGCAATATTACCATCTTGAAAAGACGTGGGACTCTCCCCTGACATGTCACTACAGGTCTGGCCCAGCACAAGGTCCCCATTAACTTACCTCACACGCGGTTTAATCAAATAAACCTGAGGGTAAAATTCAATGTGAAAAAGAGCTAGGAAACGAAACATTTGACTACTCGACTGCTTTCATTATTATAAAATGTTTGGGTCCCAGTGACCGAGGTTCAGCCCAGGTGATCACAATAAATGTCACTAAAACCATAGTGAAGAGGTCGTTTTCAATGCGAGTCTTCTCAAGAGAACTTGCATGTTTGAGAATATATGGGAGAAAATTTAAAAGCTAATCACCTTCATTAATTTGAGTGGTTCACAACGGCTAAAAATCGAGAGAATGCGGGAATAAAATAATTCGTCGGAAAACAAATGAAAAAACCGTCAACCTCATGTAGGCGTTGTAAATTTTTACGGAATTCACGCTTTATATTGTGTGCAAAACTTTCATTTTATCAAAAGTTCAGTTTTTGACTTATAAAACTAAACCTAAACACTAAGCCCTCTGGGAATATGCGGGACATTAAAACATTTGTAATATCTTGACGGTGGTATTTATTGGAGAGAGCCGGGTGAACAACAGGTGAGGGTGACAGATTGAGCGTGTACCGATAGGTAAACACGCTCTAAATACCCTGCGAGGCGGCGACATCAAGATATCAAGAGATCAAGACAATGACATCAAGACTTAAGACAATGGAGGCAAGAGTAAGTGCTCGCGCACATTATTCCCTCCCCCCCCCCCCCCCCCCCACAGTATAAACGCAATTAATCGGATGAGAATAAAATTAAATGCAATATGGCAAAACTCAAAAAGAATTCGTAGAATGAACGAAACCGTTTAACAAAAAAGTATTCAAAATTAATGCGACAAACTTTGGTTATAACTAGCGTTATTACTTGATGACAGTAATGTAAGTCGTCTCGCACCTCATCCTATTCAATATTTAATGTGTCAAAAAAAATTTTTTTTAATAATTTACCAACAAAACCATCCAAGAATTATTTAATTTATTTAAAGCTTAGCAACACAAGCAAAAACGAGGGCAGCTTAAGCGAACAAAGAAAATATAATGCCCTGTTCGAAGGTAAACTGAAACAACTCGAAACATTAACGTTAAACCACCCTAGCTTAAACCAACGCACGGTTAAAGGTTGTGCACTTAAATATCATTATTAACTATCGTCCAAATACTGAAAATAATTGAAATAATCATAAAACGCAACTAAATTAACGCAACTAACGAACACGTCTTTATGAATTCGATACAAATTAAACACGATAGAAATTAAAAATACCAAAAAAAAACGCAAAACAAAATATTAAACAAAACATTATAAGCACGCCATTACAATTAGCACCTCAACGATTTATATATATCTTGCTAGAAACACGAAGAAAAGAGAGAAAAAAAATTGAAGATTTTTAAAGAACTCATTGAATAACTTAGGCACCACAAAACACCGCAAAATTATCAATTATTAAAGACTTAAACACTGTTAAAAAACACACGATAAAAAAACAAAAAACTTTTTTTTTAAATCTTCCACACCTTACAACCATGGAAACATCAGATATAAATGTTAATAGCGATTAATAGGGATTAATACTTAAAACGTAGCGAACAAAAACGGATTGGTAATTAGCAAAAAACAACCCAAAAGAAGCAAAAACAATCAACTAACTTACCGTGCAACAGACAGCTAGCACGTCGATAGAAGTAGGGATTAAAAAAAACGCCACATCATCTCATTTTCCATCTTTCCGAAGTTAAATGAAATTAATTTAAATATTTTAATAATTTAATTAATTATTTTTTTATAATTTTTGTAAAAATTGAATGCTGGACGTTCGCAGAGTTTACGCGGTAATATTAGAATAAACATACAACAGTAGTAATATATAGGGTTAAAAACTTACTTCTAACGGAACATATGATATTAATAAACACTTTAAACGCATTTTCAAACTTTTTCAACGCTTGGAAATTTTCACTATTTAGATATTGAATTTCACTATTGAATTTTCACTATTTCGATTACCAAATTTTCAATTATTTTTTCAATCTAATTCACTGGATATTTACTTCCACTTGACGATCTAATTTTCCATTCTAATCAATTTTCTAATTCTCAATTTCTCCATTTAATTTCAATTCAAATTTTTAATTTCTCCATTAAATTTCAATTCACCAATACTTCGCCGCTGATGTCAACGTTCGTGACTTATACTTGGTCTTGGTGATTGTTGCACCTAGGTGACAACCTAGGTCCCCGCCGCAGCTGGTAATCCTCTAGGCAGTCCGAACGATCGGACAGATTCTCCAAACTACGCTTAGTGTAGTACAGGACCGCCCCTAAGCCCATCGTAGTCAACACAAGCAACATCACTAGAACGTCGGTGACGCTGTCTGGCAAGAGGTCCATACGTGATTGCGACTTCATCAACTCTTCATAGAGTTCGTCATTCACCCCTTGATTTTTGGCTATTGCCGACGCCAAAGTATCCACGTCGACCAATGAAACTTGATTTCCCATCGCGAACACGTCCATGTAAATCCTGCACGGAAACAGATACAAAGACGATTAGCATGACCAAAAAAATAACAACCGATTATCCTATGTTATGAATACCTAAAAAAACGTAAACGCTTGCTGCAAGGACTACAGTAATGAAGAAAAATAAATTCGTGTCAGACCCTCGGTCGGGTAATAACCAACCACTGTATGAATTATAATTCACTTGTGCTGATAACAGAACATTCCAAGTGGAACTAAGAATAGCGCTGTGAGTTGCGCCGCAGCGTCAAGCCAGCCTATCTCACGTGATGAACTGCAACCTCAGTGATTGCATTTAGCAGTCGAAGAATTCCATCATTATTTTAAATGTCAATTCAGCAATATTTCCAAGCGACCGGAATAATCTTGTAAGCGAAAAACAAAGAGTAATACAGGCGCCTTAGAGACAACTTTAGGGTTAATGTAGATAGATACACATTACTTTTAACATTCGGGTTAAAATCAAAGATTATCCCAAATTAAACTGAAACAACGCAGCACAAAAATCTGTAAACATAACATATAAAATATAATATACGGATTACTGAGAATATTATGAAACACAACGCATATTACATAGCAACAATCCTTAAATTATGATTATTAACCCATAGTGGAAATGGTAAAACAAGTAACACAGTTGTCCTGCACAGTAAGTCGTAATTCTTCGAGTCGTTGTGACGTCAGAAACTTGTCGTTTTAACTCACAGTTTAACCCTCCTCAAGGGTAATATGTGGTTTAAATTACTTTTATACATTTTGGAACCAATTTTAACCTCAGCCCAATTACGCTTGACCTTCTGAACCACAGCTGGCCCTAGCCAAGTTAATTCAAGCTTATGTTTTTTCTCGTGATTTTTTAAAAGCACACGATCGCCCACCTTCACGTCTTTATTTCGACGCTTGATGTTTCTGTAAAGGTTTCTTTCCGCTGTGTTATTTAATATCAAATTTCTAATATTTTCTACCGTCCGGGCGGCTTCTTTTACTCGAAAATTTACTAAATCTAATTCTTCATCATAACTGTAAGTTATGGCATCAAAACTCTCAGATTGATCAAATGCACAGGTGTCTCTATTGAACAACACGAAACTAGGGGTGTCGCCTAAAGTAGAATTTAGTGCATTGTTCAGTGCATTTTCAACCACCTCAAGCATCTGATCCCACTCTGCATGAGGGAACGAATTTACGTAAACCTTAAGCAAATTGGTAATTTTCTTATTGTTTCTCTCTACTATAGCGTTGGAATGAGGACTGTAAGCCAACACTTCTTTTTTCGCGATGGCATGAATATTAGCAAACTGCCTTACCGCTACCGACTTAAATTCTGGGGTGAGACTCGTTCTTTTGTTGCGATAGATACCGTTGGAAACAATAGGTTCATATAATGAAAAAGAAAATTGGTGCAGTTGAATTAAATGTGGAATATGTACATATATATATGAGAAAAAAATTGCAGAATCAAAGTAATCGACAAATTTTGTTGTCCTGCAGGAGGGCGGTTTTGTTTGCAAGTTCTGTCTCTTCATAAAACGTCGAAAGACATTATCTGCACTGTGTATGAAACAGGGATTTGAACTGAAGCTGCTCTTGGGCGAATGAATTGATGAGCCTAGGCTAATAAGCATCTACTGTGCCGTTGGAGTGCGCCCCCCGACAGTTAGGCAATATTCTTTATGTGTTCGGTGTGTAGTTAACTTAAAGAATTTGACCGGTCAATTAGGTAGAGCAGCATTTGTCAACTTGTATAACTTACAGTTCCAGTAATTTTACGGTTAATGTTTTGTAGTAGGATGCATTTTACCAGGAAAATAACATTAGCCCTTACATATTGAGTTTTATAACCTGTTCTCGCTAGTACCATATTTCACCAAGGCAGCTAGCGCACAGAAACGCGCTGATGTAAGTCGGGTCTCTAATCATCGGTGAGTACAGTGCTAATTTTAGTATATGTACACGTTGTTTGTTTTCCTTAGTGACTGTGTTCTTTTATATTCCCTTGCATTCCTTGTGTATTGTGTCATTTTTATGGAGGTATACCAATTCCTCAATACCGAGAACCTGATTTCCTTACTAAAGCAATTTAGTGAGGAGGCGGGACCACATCTCGTGACAACAAGCATGCTCTGATTTGGGCTCTGATCGAAGGATGTAAAGAAGTAAATAAAAGCATTAAATATAGAATAATTTTTCATAGAAGTTAACTTAGAGTAGTTCATGTTGGCAAGCCTATCATCTCGGCTCTGTTTCAGTTTAAAACAAGCTCTCTTCAGCGCTGCAAACTTCCGTGCTGCATAAATAAAACTCAGTACATTGCGCATTAGAATACGAGGTAATGTACGTTCCTTGGTGGCTGATCCCCGTTGTGAAATTTTTTAACTAGCCCTCATTCAGAAACAAAAGACCACGCATGCAACTGCAGAAGCTCTGTCAACACCATGTCGTGTAAAAAATCGGCGCAGTACTACCGCAGTTCTGCGCAGCAATAAAGATAATGCAGAGATACTGACGTCTTTCCCACTTTTAAAACAGTTTTCAGCAAGGCAGTTGCGCGTGTCACGGCAGTAACTCCACCAGTTAACTCCACTGAGCGGAAACAAACCGCAGTGAGCAGTTATACTGTAACGTCGCCTATTGACCCATAATGTCTTCAGACATTGGGTACTGCTGCAACTCAAATGGAATTTTCACATCGCTAATTATCTTGCAGCTGCAATCGACCTTCACTGCATTCAGAATTATTGACGCAATGTGCTGCTATAAATCAACCTCGCAGTGTTTCACTGCACCTAAATGCAGAAAATCAAAGGAGACCGTCGCCGACTTTTGACTGGAATAGCTACAAAATGTATGACAAAATTAGGTTTACTTCAGATTTGCGTATTTTATTTCGTTTTTTTATTTCAAATATACCTTATTTTGAATAATCATATGATACTGATGTATGTTAATTGAAATTTTGGAATTTTTTCACTCTTCAAAGTTTAGTGTGTTTTTTTGTGGTAGTTACGTTTTTAGCCTTTTTTCTAATTTTAACAATATCGTTGAAACCGTCGTCCAATTTGGCTTTGGAAGTTTGCAGGTGACATATCCATCGATGATTTTTTGCTCATTATGTGAAATGCACGAAACGTCTTTAAAATTCTAGTTTTCCATTAGGTTTATTGTACGTGGTCCCCTTAATTCCCTATTTCTTTAATAAATAGAAGTGTGAAGCTTCATTTACAATTTATCAACCATACGAAATTTCCCCTGCTTCTTTTGTGATAAACATCGAAGAAAATCGATTATAATTGGTGTTTAGATATACGTACCTCATTCTCAGGCTGAAGGCATACAAAAATTTTTGTAGAGTCATCCATAAAAGTGTAAAACTTATACCTAGGCTGTCTAAGACGCCTTTCCGATTTTATAAATAACAGCAGAATATAAATCAAAATGTAATAGTTGAAAATTATTTCTAAATTAACCGAATTTCAAAATCTTTGTTCATTTTCTTATGTAGTCATTTTGCACTGTGAATGCGAATATCTGCATCGCAAGTGATGCACCTAAAATGGTAGCTTTACCTCTTTATCTTTGTGACTGTGAAAAAAAATTTCAATGTACTTCTAGTCAAACCCTGATATATGTAACATCGAAACATCGCATTTTATAGGCGGACATTGTTTAGTGAAAATGCAACATTGTTCTAGTGAAAATGTATAGGATTATGCTTCGAATTTATCAAACGAAGAAGTATCATGTGCATGAAGCATGAAAAATTTGCTAAATAATTTCGGCAAAATTTGAATAACCGATTGTAAGTCCATAAACCATAGAAGGCGAGCCATGAGTTATCACCTATGCTATTTATGAAAAGTTGGTACGAAAATATCTCTACAATGATGTTCAAAAGGCCGAAATGATTATTATTTTAAGGGAAAATAACTGACATCCCCTCATTCACAGCAGTTAATTGCTTGCTTGAAAAAGAACGGATTTAGATTAATGTTCTTCGTTCCTCCATCACTAATATTTATGTTTCTGTGACATTTATGTCCAAAGTAATCAGGAATTACCGAAGCAAATCACTATCCAATATCCATAATTATCCTGTAAACTTCTTACGAGGCGTCGTGACGCATTTTTGAACATAATCTCTCGGAACATGGACGGAGGAGTCTTCCATCAATTACCGAGACGTGCCTGTCGAGACACTGTTCCTTGACTGGCCAAACTTCCTCAGCTTCCCGGAAGAAACAGCCCTTGCAAAAACCAACTTAAATGAAAACGCTTTCGCAACATGAGACGTGCTAATGAAATTTTGTGCTCGCGGAAATGCTGCCAGTTTTAAAGGCACTTAGAAGTAGATGTTAATAAGTGAGTTAGAATTCACAAATTGCTCAACTTGTAGCTACTGAAGTACGCGAACATCAATATTTGAGCAAAGCCCAACAATGGATGATTAACGAATAACAATTTATGAATTTGTAAAGTAGAGAATAATCACCGTTTTACGTTTTATTCCCTCCATGAAGAATTCTAGTTAACTGAGACTCCGTTAAATTAAAATCCTCCAAGGAAAAAATTTTCTGTTCGTTGTCCTCAAGCCGAATATAAGCCTGGCGGAAGCAGTAGACGCTCAAAATCGTTTTCAGTGCAGCATGTTATTGATCATGATACAATTAAGCTAAGATTTTTCTCCCAATGACCAGAGAGAAGCAGTTAGAACCTGGGAGTCTATTAATAACAGAAAATACAGTAGCTTTGTTCACTACCTCCTGAGTTCATGGTCTCAACATAAAGAAGCTTGAGATCTAATCTAATTCCATTGTAGAAGATGCGCCTAATCTCAACAAAGTAAGTATTAGGTCGCACGATCCGTGTGATGGGGGCAACATCCATTAAGACTCATCGTGTGCGCCAGGTTCTGCATTTGCAATCGTTGAACTTTACCGTTGTTTGGCAGGAAATTGTCTTGAGATGACGAAATGGCGAAATTATTATTGTGGCTACCACAAACTAGTATACCAGCCGCTGAGTCGATCTGGTTTTATTTTTTACCATTTCTTGCTATCGCCTTATTCCTATCTGAGATAATGTGACTTTCAATCATGTGGGAAAGTAGCGACACGAGGCCGCTATTTATTATCATGTGAAATTTATTGCATCATGTTTATTAGCGAGTAAACAATGACTTTAACTGCACATAAATTTTTTGTGAGGTCATTTTTAGCGAGAGTAGGTTTACTGCGCTTGAGAAGTTGTGCTCACGCTCACCAGACCGTCACCCACTGCTACCCACTTCCAAATTTTGAAGATAGGGAAATTATCGGGACGTAAGAAAAATAGAGATTTAATAATAGCATCCTAGTTTGAATCTTAAATCCTTATATTTACTGCATCTACTAATTGAAATTCTAAATTGCATTCCATAATTTTCATTCAATGTCATCGCAGGAGGAATCATCAAACCTAAACGTATCAGTCGTTAGTAGTTTCAGAACAATTAGGGTAAAGGCTGTTCAATTTTCCAAGGAACAAAGTTCTGCACTTGCAGCCGCGGTTTGACTTTATGACAAACTCAAGGTTTCATCTTGAGCCAGATGAGCAAACTTGTCCTTCTCAAGAATTATGCGCGGGGCTTCGGTGAAATTCTGCCTGGCGCTCTGAAGGCTTCGGCCAACTTCTGCGAGCGCTGCACGTTTGGTAAATTTCTGCTGATGTAGGAAGTTGCACCTCCGTATCTTCTCAGGAATTACTCAAATGTGAACCGTTGCAATCCTTGGTGAAATGTTTTGAATTTCTGACCACAAATATTTGTTTGTTGTTCGATAATACAATAGTTCTGTCGTTGGTGGACTCGACGTAGATAATACTTTGATGAAAACTTCACAGAAAAATTAATAACAAAGCGAATGCAAGCTTAATGAGGCACTGAGCAAGAAATGAGATGAATTTTGATACCACTCAACGAAGTGTTACATCCATTAAAAAAAAGTTGTACGGAAGATCTAAAGGAACATTTATTATAATAGATACTGCAAGAAATAAATATTAAATTTTTCGCAGATCATAAGATGCACGAGAGTTTACACAGCTTCAAAAATATACCAGTCGTCACGTAAGTTTCAGTGTCAATTACTTACAGCCCAATATCAACAAGAATCTCTTCAGCTCTGAACTTCATTTAGAGATTAGGGAATCATGGAATTGAAAGATCTAATACGTTTGAAATCCTGTTTACAGCCGATGCAGTTGCCTGCGTTACCTGCATTGGACCACGTCTCCAGGTCAAAGCCACCATCCATCAGCACGACGCTCTCGTGAGCACACAACAGGCTGGGTTGGCGTGAGGCAATTGAGAGTGCAACTTACTCAGAAGTCCTTTAGAGCAGCGCTAGTAAGAGATTATTACAACAAATTTTGAGAAATTCATTACTACAGTTTCATGGGAAGATTCATAGTGGAATTGTATGAGAAGACGGGAATGAAACACTGTGAGAAGAATGTTAATGCTGTGTTAGAAGATCGTACGTAAGACGCTATGAGAAGATAATTATAATAAGTACTACGGGATGGTAACATCGTCAGTTCATAGTCATGATGACAACATTAGCGTATCGTATTGAGAAGAGTGTTAGCATAATGTTATGAGAAAATTGTCAGCGTTACGTAAATAAAATTTTGCTAGGGAAACACTATTTGGAACTCTTCTGTGTATCGTTAACAAAAAGGGTACTTACAATGTTATTAGAAGTAGTTTCTGTAACGTGATGAAAAATACACAGTGCAACGTTCTAAAAAGTAGTTCGTGCGACCTAATGAGAAGTAATGAATTCGAGGGTAGGAGAAAATTGTACGTACCGTAGCTCCCTCATTCTCATTAGAACTATGAACAGTTCAAACAGAAAGTGCTGTGACACTTGAGCCTACGTATTCTCATATCTACATGCATTAGGGGAGTACCTGCATACGCATGTGAATGCTGTTGAGATCGTTTTTTTAGAGCTTCTCCCAACTACTTCGAAAAGAAAAAAGTTTAACCCTATTCATACTTCATTAAAATACGTAAAAAAAAGTGTCATCGATTAATTTTACCAAACTATTGCGAATGTACAAAACATAATTAGAATGAAAAGCATGCCAAGATGTGTGCTGACAGGATTGTCAATAATTGAAAAAAAATCTGTAGACGCCGTCGAGAGCAGAAGTCACTCAAAGGTGTGCGCACGGAATATCTCTGCATGAAAGTCAGAGCAGTTATTGTAAAAATCATCCCGCAAGTATTTTATCGGCCGCATGTTCTCCTAGCCGATCATTGTATTTTTTCAAACTGCCTTTAAAAAGCTGATGGAGTTGCACTACTAATAGTGCACCAGCTATGTAATTTTCACTTCCAAGAAAAGTGGTTTTTCATTTCAGAGAAATTTATTTCATCCACTCGCATGTACTGACGATACCAATGTTTGGCGAAATCTCTTCAATAACATCTTTGATCCATCGTAAAATAGTTCACGTAATCCATGACAACACTGTAAAATTAATTCCCAAGTTTTAGACTCTTATCTTTAAACACACCTACTGGTTCCCTGAAGCCCTCAATTCGTTTTCGGAGCACGGCATCGTCAGGGCAACATTTCCTAACTACAACTACTGAGCTTATAAGCACCTAATTTCAAGCTGAGTGGAAATCTAAAGTGGGAGTCGGGCGAACTGGGAAGCACTCTACTGGAACTCGAACCACCAATTCATCTCTTAACAAACATACTTAATAATACTGCATATGAACGCTACAAAAACACCATGTCTCTCTCGCTCTGAGCGAAAGGCGACAACGGAAATTTGATGGTGCCTTTTCTACAACCATGTTGCCAGATGGAAACTATTCTCATTATGAGGGGGAAAGATTTTTATGGCTTCCTTCAAATTTGATTAGAGGATCGTACGCAGGTAGTTGCACTCTATCGCGTAAGACTTTCGAACCGTCATTGGAGCGATAAATACATGATTTTGTTTCCTACACAAGAATGGCATTTAGAAATTTGTTATAAGATTTATTTTGCTATAAGATGCACTCCGTACATCATGAAACTAATAACGGTTTTACCATCTTTAATCATTAATTCATTGAAGTCGAATTGATTTTGATTTCAAATATCAACTCAGGATTGCTCTTTCTCCCGCCGCAGTACATTGCTGCAAAATCCCGAGCACCACACAGACATTTTCCGATCTGCTTTCCGGCTAATTTCCTGAGTCGCCGAGATGTATAATTGAATTTCAGCCTCGATAATTTACTTCCAATGATCAAATTCTGGTTTCCGTCAGAATTAGACTTCAATGTTGTGAAGCATCGTTCAGATAGCACAGTTTCCATGTCTCGTCTAGTTATGTTTTCAAAAGCGGACCAATTTTGATATCCCCGATTCCACTTAATACTTTTAAGTTATCTCCATTTGATTCGAAAATGTTTGATTTTATGTTACGTTCGTTTAATAAGATAATTTCGGACCACTTTCGGAAAAGATAAGCACTGCTTTCTACGAGCTAAAGTATTTCATCCCACTATACCATCGTTCATCGAGAGAATTAAGGACCACTTTCGGTATAGATAAGTACTATTTACTATATTTTTAGTCTTTCATTCAAGCGTGTTATTTTTAGTATTTCATCCCATAATACGCTCATTAATTAGGGTACTTAAGGCCCACTTTCGGTAAAAATGAACACAATTTACTGCGAGTTTATTCACCTGACAGGTTGTTGTGTGATTGGTTGTGTGCACACAACCAATCACAACCAATTTTGTGTGCTTGTGTGCACACAAAAAAATCTCTTGCGCCAATGTTCTTGTTCGTCTTTTTAGTTTCTGTGAAAGAAATTCATTTCAGTGCATCTAAAATAATCATTCCTTCGCTAATTTTTTGACCAAAGCATCGTTTCGCGGATTAGGTTAGATTTAGATTAGATTAGATTTTGCGGATCAGGATTAGATTTAGTATTTTTTCATCAGCATCGCATTTTAAAAACAGTCTTCCCTTAACTTTTCAAAAAACTTCGTCAACCTCAGTCTTCAGCGAACTCATTCTCACTTTGCTTGAAGTCTTTTTCAAGGACATATTTGGTTACCTCATCAATGCTCGCGTTTAAGTTCTTTGCATAGAGATATCCATGTAGCTCTCCAGATATACTCGTATATTTGATTTGTTATGACAGCACTCTTTCAGTGGAATAGTAGGTGAACGTAGCAGAAACTAAATTTCCCGAACTCCGTTTAAGAGTATTCGTCAACACTAGATTGCTCTGTTTTATATTATTTTGTCATATTTTGTATAATTTTGCATTTTTGTACTATTTAGGCCTCAACATTATGACTAAAGACAGGCTTGAATTTTATGCAGTTGTACAACAATCAAAGATATCACAATTCAGCTAGAAGTTGTAAGAGATTTATGGAAGTTTAGAAGAACACGATTTTAAAGTATTATGAATGTTTCAGAGTACACCGGTCATGTAAGGAAAATTGTACCTCTTGCTCTTGAACAAACGAGCTGCACGACGCATCCGTTGTGTAACGCTTCCGAGTGATTGCCTCATTGTGTTTTCGCACTGATTGTGGAAATGATTCATTTTAAGTTGAGTACACCACTCAAGTTTTTTACTATCAATAATGGGATGAGTTCATTTGAGATTATTAGAACGAAAATTTCCTCCTAAGATCTATACTGATACATTTCATGATCTGGACTGAGAATCCAGAAATTCGTCCAATTGTTTTTAGGTCACTGCATCACCAGATGCTGAGAGCTCTTGGGCGAGGTACCTGAATTAAAACGTGCGTAATAAATTATTTGATAGCAAAATAATGTTAAGGTGACTGTGAACATTTTTGAACGGTTGTCTCCAGATCTGTCACAAGACCATAGTTCAAGGTGTGCGAATCCATCAACTTTTCAAACATGTCCGGGACAGCCTTTCGACACTCATTGCGAGCACTCGTTCCTGAACTCACTCTCATTTGATTGGCTATCAAACTGATGAAGGTAGAAGTGCATGATGAAAAGGAAAGTTTTAAAAATACTCAAAATAGTATTCCAGAATATTTTTAATAAAATTGGAAGCGTCTCTTTTGAAGTTCATTTCATAAATTAACATTGACAACCACAGTGCATGAAGCTATATTCTTCGTGAGTGTTTGAGCACCATTTGTTTTTTATAAAAGAATTGTTCAGTTATTACCATGATTAGGGATGCTCATACGCACCCAAAAAATACAATTCCATGTGTTGTGATCATGCGTGAAGTAATCAAAGAACTGAAAATTTAATTTGAGAGAATGAGGATTATCGTATAGAAAATTCATTTGTAAACAGTGACGTTTCGAGCGTTTGCTCATCCACAGCTGAGAAAATATACAAATAAAGTGATTTGTAAGAAAATGAAATGGACTTGAGTGGGAAACTCAAACCCACGCAATAAAAGATAAATGATCAAAACAAATTAGAATAATCATTACCTATGGACAGCTTAAAAAAACTAAAACTGCTGTTCAAAGCTAGTTTTGTCTTATGAATGAAAAGAGGGCCAATATCCTTTCCTAGTTGGAAAAATTTGCTCAACCAAAAACCATAGAATCACTGTCATTAATTGGGGTATTACACAAACCTGAATGATCCTTAACTGCTCAATATGAAAGACTTATTGCAAAATTTCTGCATAATAACTTCTACTGAGATGTTCGGTTGTCATAAAACTAGGAGTACGGAAAGTCATGCGCACAAACTCAGATGCACACAGTGCACAGCTGTATAGATAAATCGAAGATGCTTGCATTATTGTTAGAAGATCATTTTTGCAGTGAAAAATAAAACAATTTGAATCGCTGGACTAACATGATCTAATGATTCTGGCAGCTGGAATATTTCTCAACCAACGAAAAAATTGCTTTTTCCGACTGAGGACCAACGTTCGGAAACGAGAAGGTGTGAGCGCTGATTACAGTTTGATCCGAAGGTGCTGACCTGTATAATTTCCTAAATGAAAATTTTTTAATATGTGATCACGAATAACAATGAAAACCATTTCTACAAAATATCTAATTCAGAGAAATAACGAGATCGTTCAATAGCTTAGATGAGCTGCATATATTATAAGCTCGACAAAACAAAATTTTGACAAAACTTAGTTTAATAAAATGTTCCGAAAATGATATGAGCCAGTGCACAAATCTATGGAACAGACCTAACGATCGTTGTTTATAGTTTACACATTATGCAGCTCATACTCGTAAAAACTATTAAACGTTGATTTTTTCAGATAAACGAACATAACCAGTTTTGAGCAGCCATCTCATCTGTTCTTTATTGAAAATTTGATTCTTATGCCGTGACCCTCAAAATTGAGTTAGAAAATTTAGCGTGCGCTTGAATTCAGTCAATTGTTTTACACCTGCAATTGGAGGTGTGATTGGCGGGTCTTGCGGAGGCTGTAGGGGATTCGATTTGGGAGCCGTTTTGTTCGCACGTTAAGTTCATTTTCGTTAAGTTTCTTCTTTTCCGCTTAATGTTTAGTTTGTGTGACTGTGATTTCGTTTTATTGAGTTATAATTTTGCATGTTTGCGCCCCTTTCGTTCCACTCTTTAGTTTGTTCGTGAGTTGGGCTTAATGCCGGTTTTAGTCTTTCATATTAAAAGCGAATTAATAAATTGAACTAAACGACCTTAAACTAAAAGTAGAGGAGTTGTCTGTGACCCTCTGGCTGCCCGTGAGGCGGATTACCTTATCGGCTGCGATACGCAGAATTAAGCCTTTAACTAATGTAGTAGCTGCGTGAAAGCAGAATTACCTTAAACTTACCTGCGGCGATGTCCTTAACTTAACTAACTAAAATCAAGCCATGCTTATTTCGCATGATTCCTAACAAATTAACCTTCTACTTGGTGTAATAGAGTGGAACTATTCCTTGCTCTATTTTCCTCTGTCTTAAAGCTTCACAGAGGCTCTGGTTTATGGTCCCTTTTGAAGGCGACAAATAGGTACGTAAACTAGGCTTTTGTAATGAAACTATTATATTGTATGCGGGGCAAAGGTAAACTCTGGTGAAGCTTGGCGGAGTTTTATTGGCAGGTGATGGCAGAGGGTAAGTGTTTGAACGACTGAGCACCTGAGCCTCGACAAGTACGGCTTTATATAGGTGGCCTCCAGATACAGACAAGACTACAGATAGACATGTGCGGCGGCACATAGCTCCCTTCTCCCACAGGAGAGAGCATCATACTCAAGAATTAAAAAAAAATAAAAACGGTTAAACAAAATTCAAGGATTCGCAGAATTAAAGCAATCAATAAAAGGACAATTAATGAATTAACAAGTAATCAATTATTTAAAAAATTAAATCACAATTCTAAATGAAAGATAACTATAATGAAATCGCTCGTAACCCGTTTTATATTAAATTACGTTAACCGTATCGCACTTTATATTATCAAAAAGCAAAAAGAAACTCAACAAATGTTATCAATACCAAGCATTATTATAGTTTCAAGCAAAAACAAGCAATCACGAGGGTAGCTTAAGCGTATATGTGCGTACCCGTTCGTTAAAAAAAATCTTCGATACATCATGGTTAATAACCTTAACTAAAAAAAACGCACAGCTAAAATTGTTAATGAAGAACCGTTTACATCACTAAAATGATTATAGGTAAAACGCATCGAAAATAGAACGCAAAAAAAAATCAGAAGCTCCAAGGAAAAAATTAAATTTCAGAAAACATGTTAAAGAAAGAGACATTCTCTATTAACAATTTACCATTCGCCAACACTTGAGTCATCAATATGGTTATAATAAAACGCCAAAAAAACAATATGAGTAAGTAAATTTTTAGAAATACTGAAAATTAAATTCACGCACCGCAAACATCAATAACTATAACATCGCATCCAAACAAATGTTTAACCCTTTTTTACTGTTAAATTGTTAACATGCTACCGCAATCAACCAAACAGAGATTTAAAAAGAAATTGAAACGCGCTCTCAACACATGATTATAGATCAAATAAAACTCCTTAATAATTAAAAGCCAAAAAAGCGAAAGCAAGGAAACCAGCAAAAGCAAAGCAACTGACTTACCGTGCTTCAACAAAAAAAAATATTTCAGCACGACGACAGCCACGTGAAGCGATGTTTAAGGATCAAAAGTAAAAAACGCAACACATGTTCTTTCAACATAACGGCAGAAGAAATAATTCAAATAAAAGCTTTTCGCATAGTACACATCAATCATAGAAAATACCTCTATGCAAATACCTAGTAGACACATTTAAAATTTTCGCAAGAAATCGGAAATACTATCAAAAAAATAATGCAGTTCGAAACAAAACACTTTTAAATTAGAAATGTTCAAGTAAATTTCTAACGCAAAAATTAATACGAAATTGCTAATTAACATCTTAAGACTTTAACGCGTCAATATTAAAGAAACACAGTAAGCTTAAAATTAAGATTACATGGTTAAGATTACAGGAACACCGCGCGCATATTTATCGCTTATTTCCTGCGACATGCATTTCCAACAATCACTGCGCGCCAATATTTCAAGCGTGGTAATTTTCAAATTTTCAAATGCCTAAATTTAAACACTTAAAATTTTTCTAATTCACTTTAAATTTCGATTATTTTCAAGGTTTCAACTATCCTAAATTCCATTCATTATCAAATCTCAAGTTCATGGCTACAGTTCATTGCTGCTCCTGATCTCGAAGATTGTATAAGATTGTTGATTGACGGCGTAGATTGTATGATGATGAGCAGCATCACCGCGATCGCGTGGTGATTAGTGACATCACCACGATTAGCCACGGCTGTGCAGATGATGACAAAGTCGTCATGGGTAGCAAATGCCGTCGAAGTGCCGCCATCGAAAACACTATCCGCCTCGCCCATCGATGGTACTCTCCGATCCTTTGCCCCTGAAAGGAAGGATACAGAAAACGATTAGCATGACCGTCATAAAATAAAAGAAATAACTACAAACATAAAATTTTATATCAGAACACGTTGGTCTGACAACAGTGATTAATTACCCATGATAAATCTCGAATAAAAAAAACTGTTGTTCGTATCCAAAATACCAGACGACTAGACACGTCTCTTATGAATTTAAATTAAATTATGCTGATCGCCGAACATTCCGGCTCGATAAAAATAGCACTGCGGTACACAGCCGCAGCGTCAAAACAACCCATCTCGCAAGGTGAACAGCAACCTCAGCGATTTGCAATTCGCAGTCGGTGCATCCGTTCATGATTAAAACTGTCAATTTAGCAATATTAGCTTCTTGAGCGAATAAAAAAACAAATCAAACGTCTGAGCGACAAGCTGAAACCAGACAGTACACATTCCATTTACCACTTGGGTAAATACCTAAACATTACCTCAATTTACATGAGAACAAAGCAACTCAACACTGTAAAAATAACATATAAAAATACAACGTACGGATTACTGAGATTAATATGAACCACAACGCATATTGCACAGGGCAAAAAGTAAAACTCCTTAAATTATGATTATTAACCTTAACATAATTGATTAACATGTTAAAACGAAGGTAACAAGGTAAATCGTAACTCGTCGTGTGGTTGCAACGTCAATAAGTGTAATGAACTCGTCTTTTTAACTCACAGTTTTAACCTTTCTCAGGGGTAACAAATGATTTAGATTACTCCTAATAATTTTTGATCCAATTTTGATCTCAGCGTAGTTACGTCTCACTTTTTGGACTACCGCAGGCCCAATCCAGGTAAGTTCTAATTTAAATTTCTTTCCGTGATTCTTCAAAAGAACTCGATCACCCACGTTTATGTCCTTGTTACGTCGTTTGAGATTTCTGTATAGATTTCTCTCTGTCGTATTATTTATAATTAAATTCCTAATATTTTCTACTGTCCGGGCGGCTTCTTTTGCGCGAATATTGACTAAATCTAATTCTTCATCGTAACTATAAGTTACAGAATCAAAATTCTCTGCTTGGTAGTAGGCACACGTATCACGGTTAAATACCACATAGCTAGGTGTTTCACCTAAAGTAGAGTTTAAAGAGTTATTCAATGCATTCTCAACAACTTCTAGTAATTGATCCCACTCTGCATGAGCAAGTGTGTTCACATATAATTTTAACAAGTTCGTAATTTTCTTATTATTACGTTCCACAATAGCGTTCGAATGAGGACTGTACGCCAAAACTTCTCTTTTCGCAATAGCGTGGATTTTGGCAAATTGTTTTACCGCCATAGATTTAAATTCGAGGGCGTTATCTGAGATAAGTGTTTTGGGATATCCCATTAGTGAAAAGCAATTACTTAAACATGAAATTATCGTGTCCGTACGGCGATTTGATATCGCGTACAACCTACAAAACCTGGAAAACAAATCTATTACAACCAATATATACTTATTCCCATTATCGGTTACGTTAAGCGGTCCCAAAAGGTCCATTGACACAACTTCAAATGGCTCTTTAGCTATCGGAGCTGTCAAAATTTTAATTGGTACTGAAGGTCTAGCTTTAATAATTTTACAAACTTCACAGTCTCTTACAAATTTTCGCACAACAGTTTTTTCCAATTGATTAAAGTATTTCAGTTTGAATTTAAACAAAGTATGCTTGTCGTCTACATGATACATGCTGTGGATTGCTAAAATAGCTCTACCCATCAAAGAATTAGATACGACTGCTGTTAGAATGGTGCTAGGTCTGTTATCAATCTCTCTACGTCGATATAGAATATCATTCAGAATTAAAAATTTTTGCAAGTCTGGAATAGTCGAAACACTGTCATGCAATAAAGCGTTTTTAATTTCTATGCAGAAAGGGTCTTTGTTCTGTTCATCAATAAATTCCTTAATCGTCCAAGAAATATCAGCCTCTTTCGGTACGTAGCTGAGCAGCTTGGGACAAGCGTCTTCGTCCGCGTCAACACTGTCTCCATGTGGCAGGTCAACCACCTCGTCTCTCGTCACGTGCAGTCCTTTTTTTCGTGCTCTTGTCTCCACAATACAAACTTCTGATTCAATTGCGGCTTCCAAATCATCACAACGATTTAATTCTTTAAGATTTAATTTCTCATTATTTACAGGTAATCTGCTTAAATAATCTGCTACGACATTTTCTTTACCAGGTAGATATTTAACAACTGGATCGAATGAATGAACACTAATGCACCACCGCGCCATATTGGTGTCTTCAGGAAGTTTCTTTGCAAAAAGTGGCGCAAGAGGCCTATGATCGGTATAAATCCGGACAGGGTAACCGGTTATTAAATATTTGAAATATTTTAATGCGGAAAAAATCGCGAAAAACTCCTTTTTGGTAGTTGAATATCTTCTCTGACTTGAGTTTAGATTTTTACTGTAATAAGCCACCGGTCTTAGAATTCTGTCGCTTGAATCATCCGCCTGCATTAGTATGGCTCCAATTCCTGAGTTAGAAGCGTCAGTGAAAACATGGAAGTCTTTAGTATAGTCAGGATGTCTCAGAACTGTGTCAGAAACCAAAGCTGATTTCAAGAATTCAAAACTTTTTTGACACTGGTCTGTCCAAGTATAGTCAACATATTTCCTTAAAAGATTGTACAAGGGATACGCTACCTCAGCAAAATTGGGTAAGAAATTACGGAAATAATTAGCCAATCCTAGGAATTGCTGTAATTCTTTCACATTAGTTGGAGCTCGGCAGTCTTGCAATTTCTGAGAATATTTACATTTAATACCATCAGCGGCAATGATATGGCCCAAATATTCTATTTCTTTTTTGAAAAAGTTACATTTCTCAAGCTTTAATGACAAATTTCCCGATCGCAGCATCTTGAGCACGATTTCTATATCAGCCAAGTGCTGATCTTTATTTTTTGAAAATACTAATATATCGTCCAGGAAGACGAAAGCTAGTTTACCCAGAATGGGTGCAAGTGCAGAGGTCATTACTCTTTGAAATACTCCCGGTGAGGTACTGAGACCAAACGGGACCCTAAAAAAATGAAATTTCCTATAATTTATGCTGAAGGCAGTGAATTTCCTACTTTCTTGTTCTAATTCGACCTGATGGAAGGCCGAGCGGAGGTCTAAATTCGTGAACCACGCATTACCTCCCAAGGTCGATAAAATGTCGTCAATCCTAGGTATGGGATAAGAATGTTTTATCAACACCTTGTTAAGTGCACGGAAATCAATGACGGGACGAAGGTCTCCGGATTTTTTCTTAACTACGATTACAGGAAAATTAAAGTCTGAACTGGACTCTTCGATTATCCCCTGCTCGAGCATGTCATCTGTTATTTTCATTACCTCTTCCTGATACTTGTGGGGAATGCGATAAGGAGCTAAATTTAGTACCGGAGCATCCGGTTTCAACTGAATTTGGTGCTTCATAATTTTCGTAACACCTATAGTCTCTCCTTCTAGCGTAACTACATCCCGAAACCTATTCAACAAATTAACTAAAGGTAACTGTATGTCCTCTTCATTACATGAGATGTCATCTTTCGTTAATTCACGTCGTACCTCACCTTCTGTAACACCTACTTCTGCTACTACTTCTGCACCTGCTTGTGCATTAACTCCTAACTCCTCGTCACAAACGAGAATTTCACGTCCACCACGAGCGTCAGCGTCCAACTCAAGTTTTCTATTGACCATGGCATTCATTCCGCCACCTGCCGAGACAACTTGCATCGTATCTGACCCCGCGATAGAATTTACTTCAACATTATGAGCGTCTCTAAGTGCTGTTTCCACACTTGTTAAATACACCTCGCTCTCAATATCATCAGCTGCGATTAATTCAATATTACATAACATGGTATTCTCAGACAAATACACAGTCTCTTCACTTGCATTTAAAAGCATAACAGGCACCACGCCGTCTTCGTCAATTCGAACAATTGAATCTGCTATAATAGCACCATTCTCGAGACTTCTTTTTAAAATCATGTATTCTCCTGGAGTTGCTTTCTTAAGGAAACCATACATCATATATTCATCATATTTTAATACTTTCTTGAATTAATCGAATACTTTATATTATCGTGTCCTAGTAAACGTAACTTTGAACCTGAACTTTGTTCAGATAAGAATACGCGGCGCATCTCCACTTCTTCGGTGGCGCTTGGTTAAACTTTCCTAGTGGTTAGTGGAGGCCCATCGTCGGCATGTCGCCTGGTTATACTATGAACAAGCCTGCTTTATCTTTTGGGTGAGCAGAGGGAGATTCCTGTTCATGAACAAAACAACGTGCCTATAACTGAAACATAGTAACTTTCTGTTAGCTCGATTAATTTGTACTTAGTTTTCTTGTCTTTCCATTACAGGATACGTCGATCCTTTGACTAATCAAGTTAATATAAAAGGTTTCTAAATTATAACCTACTTCAATGGACAACGATGTCGTCTTGAAACTACAGAAACTACAATACATCTGCTGTTGATTGTTCGCTTTTAATTTCTCCTTAAAATTACCATACCTTAGCAGAAAGATAGTGTACTTTATTTTGATCATTTAGATATAATTGCACCTTTTACTTTTTTTAATCAATTATGTTGTTTTATAGATGCCTTTTTTTCTACGTATTCTTAACTGAAGATGAACTAACGCTCGAAACGACCCTAATCACAAGTAAACGTTTAGTTCGATTTTCCACATTCTTTCACTTATATTTAAAATTCGCGAGAGAAACTTGATGTCAGCGGAATAGACATATCAAAATGTTATTCTTTAGTATTCTAGCATACTATTTTAAAGATGTTTAAAAACTATTCCTTATTATCGGCTAGAAAAAGAACTGGCACCACGTAATATACTAATTACTACCAGGAATTCAATAACTATAAATCTCCTCAAAACTGTTAAGATTTTCTTCACTTTATAACGCGCCCAAGACAACAACACCGCGCGAATTTCACTCATATGCACAAATTAAATCGTTCCAGGCGATGCCAGGGGGAATATTAATTATTATGGGCCCTTTTAGGCACAGAGCGCGGAGCGTGGCGACGAGCTTAGGGCCCAACTTTGGGACGCAGCTGAGATTGCCCTGTCGTCGACACTTGCGCTATGGGTTATGGGATACAAACTGCGGATGCTGTGACTTTTAAATTAGCTATTAAATTTCCAACTTAGCTTGAGTTCGTTCAGAAGTATTTAGAGAGCTTTCAGCTCCACGTCCCTGTGTGAACCTCTTTCAAAGTCGTGCCTTAATTAAAACATTTCGCAGCTTGCCAAGTTAGTTTAGAGCGGTATTTAACCGGGGAATGTAACTGTAATGGGCTTGGTTCTGTGTCTCTTTTTATTTTTATTTAAATTACACGTTTTTCTGCTTGTATTTTTTGCTCAAAACACAAAATTATACCCTTTCCCAGATGTACGTAGAACAAATTAAGTTAATTCTCACACTGCAGATTGTAATGAAACGATGGTTGAATCACGCATGTTTCTAACGCTAGAGAATGATTAGTTCCATTTGCGTAACACGATTAGCTGAAAAAGATTCCTCTTCGAATGCAAGGCAAGAAAATATGAGTATCCAAAATGAAAAACGTGCTCAAGCAAACATTTCAAACATTTTAAGGGCAGAGTAGATTTTCGTCTCATAAGCTTTCGCTGCTTTTTAGTATCAAAAGCAAAGATTTAAAAAGGAAAGCTTAACGCTACTATGACGACTTAATTTGACATGAAAAAAATTTTGTGAAAATACATAAACGTGAACTTGTAAAATGCACATCCTCTCCTCCCAATATCTAAAAAATTACTCCACAAAAAATACATCTTCTGCAGAAATAAAACAATAGCATGAACAAGCGGAAAACAAACACCCCCACCACCCAACAACTCTAAGCTACACCACACAGACACAACGCTCTGGTGTCTAGGACTGCAAAAAGGGCGATCAGAAATTTCCACATCTCCACGAGTGCCACTCGCTATACTTCTAAAATGATTGACTGACAACATAATATCCAAGAACTGATGATGCACCCTTCATTGAAATGTCCTGGATACGAACGAAAACAAGGGAAGATCTGCCGATAAAATGCAATTTTATTTTCTTTCGACTTTTATATTTTTCGTCGTTTGTACAGTGTATTTGAAGGAAAATATCTACATTCATCCCAAAATCAGAAATTGTGAATAACTCTTTTCGATTTTCAGTCTATTGATATAACTTTACGGGATAAAAAACAAATTACGAATGTCTTCCCTTAACTTAAGACCAAGTCAATGTGCAGTGGTCAATGATAAAATTAACTACGTTAGAACCTTCCATGCTATTCTCATTGATTTTTGGAAACTCTGGGAAGTGCATTCAAAAGCTGGAAAATGCTTAATTTTTCAGTTCAATTTCTCTTGGACGTATTTTTTACTTAAATCTTGAGAATGATGATGTTTAAATTTGTTAGTGCTGCTCTGTCATTTCTTGGCAAATAGATTCACATGCAATTAGTTTCAAATGAGGCAAGATCAAAGTTTTAGTTCGAAAACAATTTATTTATTTTCTAAAACTTTCAAATATTTAGTTAATGATGCAGAAAAAAGTCCAAGTCTCAGCATGTTCAGACAATCTTCAATTCGTTTGTTGAAAATGTAGTTGACTCTCAAATCCTCCTCTAAAGTTTGTTCATTTTGTGTGTCGTCACTGTGCGTAAAACAATGTTAATCCTGATATTGTATTTGGAACACCAACTTCAGATATTTCCTCATATGTTATAATACAGGCAGTTCCAAATGACAGTTCTTATTCCTCCTGTTTGGTGGAAATAACCAAAGCATAACGAAAGCCCACTTTCCGGGAAGTTAACTTGCCTTGAAACGTGTAGGCAACAGTTCTGAAACAGAGTCAATTAAAAAGTGTCTGTTTTTTACTACTACTATTTTACATGAAGAAAACTCAAGAGTGAACAATGCCGAACTTCCGTTCTTATGCAGAAATCTAACGAATTGGATGCAGAACTGTGTGGTAAATTAAAAATTACCTCACTGAATCGTAACTGCACAATTGAGAAACAATGTGAACATAAAAGGCTAGTAAAAGAAATCAATTAAAATTCTGTACATCACCTTGACTTTCAAATGCTTTCATAGAAAATGTCGGAGGTATTTTTATCTGCGAAAGCTTTGCTATTGTTTTTCAAGTCAGAGACAGCTTACTTCGCTTCCACACTTAAACATTGCATAAGTACATCGTGCATTAGATTTTTTCTGCAGTAATTGAAACTCCTTGTTAACATCACGATACACCCTGAGTAAGTGCCTGGCACATTTCCCCAGGAAATACGCTGCATGCGCACATTACACCAACACAAAGCGCGTTTCAAGTCCCCATTTGACTGCTCTCTAATTGAGCGCCAGTGAACCGTCTCTTCCCTAATGATGCCGGTTTATAACGCTTGGTGTTTCTGTTTTTATAAATAACATAGCGCTTGTTCCCCACCGTAGTGGCCCCTCAGCGTCACTCAATGATATCTCCTCGTTATGCACGCTTTTATCGCGCCATCAACTCGGTAAGAAGACGTTCGTAGCACTGCTACAACGAGACACTTATGTAAGCTTTTGCGCCACCCGCTCTGCAGTACCTCTCACCTAGACGGCTTATCGCGTGCATTATCCCTAACAAGATCATCAGAAACTTGGGTCTTTTATGACCTCGCAGAATACGAGGCACCAAGTTCTAGTTTCAGAAATGGTAGCGGTTGAAATTGTCCTAATTTAACCATGAAGAAATGTTACCTCCCTACGCTCTTGCATACCTTGCCATGTTTATTTCCGTACAAGGCTCCGCGTATTTCAGACGTCACTTGTTGAGAATTTATGGAAAGTTCTACGGTCACGTTGATAACCCTTTCCAACTGAGTTTTATATGCATCAGACCTGAATTTAAATTTACAAGTTGGCGTGATATATTTTCCAGCAGCACCAGCCCAATTGCTGTCCGCAGACTGAATTTAAACTGAAAAATCTTGAAGCTTAAAGAGGTGCACGTGTCACATTTTCGCCAACTCAGTTTCAAACAAGCTTCAAGGCGGGAAACAGATCGTATTTTTGTACCTGTACTTGAAACACGTCGGATGGAGACCCATCCATATATGAATGTGCCATTTTTAAAAAATTCATTTGAAATAATTAAGCTCACTGGTAAATTTTTGACACAAATATCAAATTTGCTTAAAAAGTCATGTTCTGTTTGATATTATGGATGTTTGTGTGCAAATCGATACACAGTAGGAAATTTCTAAAGTCTTCTTCATCATGATAGTCTCCAAAAATAAATTACAGAATATGCAAAGGTAAATTTTTTTAAATTGCATTTTATTTTTCTGACTACGAAAATGATTAAAGAAATCCTTCTCCTTGAATGGCTTTACACTCACTTCTAAAAATCATTTCCTAGCAAATTTGTAAACATTGGAACAGAAATTTTGATGAAATTAAAAATACTTTGGTTTCAAGTTTCACCGCATTTTTTTAATCGAGGTTCATGGCTAAAAAAATTCTTTCCCTGGAACTCAAATTCACGACACAGCGACCCGAGTCACATACTTATAATTTCCATATTGTGGCTCAGGCATTTTATGGTACCTCTTTTTTGGTAGCGCAAATTGTTTATGCAAATCGTTGCTACTCATATTTCAAGCTTGAATATTACAAGTAGACTATTACCAATCGAAATTCAGCCAAGTCAAGCAAAATGTTCATTAAAGGTAAAGAATGTGAAAATGCTAGGCATCAAAATTTTAAATGAATTAGAATGAAAACTGGTACATTGGGGAAATGTAAGTGAAAAATAAATGTAAAGACTGTAGCAAGAAATAGGGGCTAATCAAAATTCACAACTCACACTAAAGGAAAGAAGTTCAATATTAGGCTGTGACTGAACATCATGACGCGTTATGTTTGTGAGCCTTGCATGTCGAATCATTACGCTCAACAAATAAGCCACAAAGAGGAAGAAAAAACTTAAAACTTCGCTTATGATTGTTATCCCTGCGTTTGAGGATGTATTAAGATTTAAAAACTTTTCACAGCGTTGCCAAGATATTTTCTTACTAAACCTTTAAAATCAAAACCACTTTTTATCACTTAGATAGTTCACTTTATGGCCTAAATACTTCATCCCAAAATCTCGGTTTTCATAGCGACTTGCTCCTATAAACCTGAACTCATCAACGACACATTAAAACTTCTCTCATTTTCATAGTTGACACTCCTAATTTGCATCATTATTAACACAGGGAGTTTCCGCTGCCTCCTTCACCATGAGCAGCTATCGGAACTTCCCACAAATAAATATAAGGGATTTTTTTTCAACGAGAATATTTCCATATAGGAGTGCTGCTGACAATCGCTAATCACGTTCAATTCGTAGCAAGAAGAAGACCGCAAAGATTCATTTGCAGTACAGATAAGCCATTATACAGACAATTCAAATCTAGAACACCCATGATAAATATAAAATACTTCCAGGTAATAAACTGCTCCTTTGTTGCGCAGGATCATTTTTGCAGTTGTACGAATGATAATAGTTGTACGACGTTAACACTATGACTGCGGTAGGTTAAGCACAAGTTTAAAATATTCAACACAAATCTAAGTCAATTGTAGTCAGGAATGTTGAAAATAGTAAACGTTAACTGTATCGTGCGTTCAGATCGTTTTCATTAAGTATTAATTAAAATCGAGTTTGTGACTACTCGCCTGTGAGCAGCATGATGAAAATTCCCTGAGTGACCACCGGTGGTTCACGTCGCAGACAAAGTGTTAAAAATCCTGTTACCCGCTGAAGACTTCTAAAGTTAGCTTCTGGCTGTAAGCTCCCACTGCGTCCCCCACTTGCGGGCGTGTTGTATTGTGAAGCTGCGAGTAGTTGCCCAAATCGCCTGCGGCATCTCGTATACGAAAGATCTCTTCTTGTGCGCAAAGGGAAATATACTCCGCTATCTTGGAGAAAGAAACCAAGGTTTGTTGCAAGAAACAAAGGTTTCTTATACATTATTAATATTCATTTCATCCTCTTACACCATTTATACGAGTAGTATTAAAAATAAAGTGATAAATTCGAATTCAATATCTCAGAAAATACATGTGATGAAACAATCACTTTAAAAAAATCAACTTAGAAGGAAAATTATTTTATCAGGTTATATACATGTTTCTTCTAATAGTTATTCCTTACTAAAATTTGAGAACAGAATGAAGCCTGCATGACAATATTACCAGACAACCAGCAACAGTTTGATCAATTTAGACGACCATTTATTCGTTAAAACGTCATACACTACCTCTCGTTCAATTCTGGGGAATTATATGCGAAATACAATTAGTTTTCGTGATATTGAAATGCACTTTCTTCGGCGGCTGCTGTCCAAGCTTTCAGGGTTTCAAATCAATTAACGTTAACAAATGCTGTGAAGTCGCTCTCATAAAGAAATAATTAAAAACACTTCCGTTTTTCGTAAGTCAAACTTTAATGGAAATGCTTCCTTTATTTCAAATTTTAGTTGATTCCTTCAATACAATTGGCAAGTCATTCACTGTGCCTGCCTTACTAAATACAATGTTTAATCGGCTCATTTAGTTCAAAAATCGGTTTCTTTATAGGCGATATTTTTTTTGGCAAATCTTCTCCCCCGATTACTTGAACACGCAATGCTTAAATTCATTACATATCTCTCTTTCCATATTTACTTTGCGGTAACTACATTGTAGAGATTTGTCTTCTGTGGCGCCAGTCTCACGAATTGAAGCTTTTTAAATTAAACCCGCTCCTACGCGCGTCACTCTCACGATGTAAAGAACGGAGCGTTATTAAACAGGCACAGCGTCACTCTGCTCTCGAACGTTCAGGAAATTTCTTTCTGGATTCTCTCTGTTTGCGTGAACATTTTTCCTTTCTCTGAGGTGTATTTAGCTATTGTCTGTGAGCATAATTACTGAAATAAATTTAATTCATTGCATATTTAATAAAAAACGTTCATTAACTTGCATTGTTGTGTTCATCTTCATTGTTTTTATCCGCGTAATATTACGTTATTATTTTCCCCAAGCGCTTAGTGATAGCCTATCTTTTTCCTAGCGTCGTCAATTCCTTGAATTTTCTGATTCAAAAAATTTCGCTTGCTTCTGATGCCTGATGTGAACTGCCTAACTATCTTTCAATTAAAAACTTCAATCAATTATTCCCGTTACCCTTCAAAAAATTTCGCTTGCTTCTGATGCCTGATGTGAACTGCCTAACTATCTTTCAATTAAAAACTTCAATCAATTATTCCAGCTACTTAAAGTTCTACGTTGGGAGTGGTAGTAGCTGGTTTGGGAGCAAAGTGTGAGTTAGAGGAAGAGGTTGCTACTTAAAGTTCTTAAATCGTTTCTTAAATATTATCAACTGATAAATGCTTGATTGGTAATTTATCATAAATATCCACCATTTCGATCCTAATGTATGACTTCAGAACACCAGAAAAACAAAGTATTGAAGCACCACCACGTGCAAATTATAGCATAAGCCAAAGCCCGCAAGAGCAATTTAGTGGAATAAAAAGCACAAAGTTACTTTTCAACTTCTAGTAGGGCTACGACCACTTCTGGAGTGCAAGCAAAATGACTTCATACCTCAATTCACCGTCGACGACTTACGCTCAATAACATACCTCAATAATAATCAATAAATAGCATTCTTTGAGATGTTCAATTGAGACCTTATTTTATTATTCAGACTGTAGAGAGTCTGTTCAGCTCGCTTAATTAATTGTATCAGCAGAAAGCACCTCTATTCTGACTTCACCATTTCTTCATAACTTCACACCTATTCCACAAAAACTTTCATTATACTTCGTTGACGCGTATTTCAAGATCCGATTTTAAACTTTTTTTCAGAAGCCTTGAACATTGCCGAGTGTGTGTGCGTGTCTTTAGACAACACAGAGTTCAATGAACGAAGACTTCTGTAAAGAAATGTATTGACTCAGTTCCCACCACAACAAAGCCACAGCTCTGCAGTGCCAGCTATACACAAGACAGAAAAGAAAATGAAACAACTAATGATCCTCGAAGTGTCTGAATAAAGAATATTGCAACAATGAAATTCAAAACCTATAGACGCATTCTAGCTGATGCAACCTTGTATTTTTAAGCAAGTTTCTTAAACTCAAAGAGAGATTAAAAATGAGTGTAAGGTGTGCTGAAGGTCTCAGCTGCTGTAATATCATCCGTAGACGTCAGGCAAGGTATACTATGTAAAAACATCGCAAGAATATTTGATACCTGCGTTTACAGCATCAACGCACTGGGAATCAGTTCCTTCATGTAACTCTAGAGGTCAGACCAATGCAGTTTGTGGACCAATCTGCAGTTTCAAGAACATTAAACAGAACTATGCTGCATTCCATTTCTATGAACGACGGTAAATTTGCAGTTCCAAGAGATATCTTGCAGAGCCAAGCAAATTAATTTTTTTCGAGCGTAAGTAATCAACTTTAAAATTTTAAGTAAAAAATAAAACATAGGAAACTTCTCAAACACTGCACTACGTTGTCCCACACGAACGTTGTTACTCTTTTCTGCATTAATTACAAATAGAAAAGAAAAATTTATTCTTTTGGCGGTATAAACATATAGATTATTAGGTTTCACCTCCCTCTCAATACCTATATAGAAAGGTGTGCCAGAGGAAATTAAATAATTGAACTAAAATAAATAAGCCACGAAAAAATGTTGCCAACATCTCCGCTTCAAAATTGTACTTCGCTTGTAGTAAATTAATATAAGGCATCTAGTATTTGGCTCGAAGTTCAGAGAAACATGGTGCTTTATAATAACTTGAAATACCTGGAAATTTTAGTCCTGCTTTCTTGAAACGACACGAAAAGACTTCAATAATATTTAACGTAGAACAAAAAGTGTTTGACTGCGGAATACGAACAATCATGTTACTACATAGCTCGCATTAATTCCTAAACTTCGAATGTATGTGATAGAGAAGCTTCAAAAAGCTTTAGTCAAGTTAGTTGTTTTGTTTGTAGCCATTTTTTCTGTCGCTGACATGACGCGTAATAAGACTGTAAAATTGAGAGAATACTGACACGATGCATGCAAATGATGATTCCAAATGCTGCAGGTCTCGCTCAAATTTCGCACTGCACCAAAATGAAGCTTCTTAATGTTCCAGATCACACTCAAATTGTGCTGTGCACCAAAATGATGGTTTTTCTAAATGCTGTATATCAAGATGAAATTTTACACTTCACTAAAATAACGCTTCTAAATGTTGCAGATCACGTTCAAATTGTGTAATGCCCCAAATGTCACGAGAGATGGTCCAGCCTCCTCATTAATTTGCATTAATAAGGAAACCAGGCTCTCGGTATAGAGGGATTGGCCTACCTCCAACAAATCATATAATACAAAAGAAATACAAGGAGAGACACAAGAACATACAGTCAATAAAAAAGCATACAAAGAGATATGGGCAAGCCCAAGTACACGAATAATTAAACCTCTAGGTACATATACTGAAATAAGGGTGGTACTTACCAATTTGAAGGGAAACCACTTACACAGCGCGTTTTCTGTGCGCTTCTGCCTCAACGCGGGATTCTGCTAGCTTTGGTGGGTATAATACTCCAGGTTTCGGTGAACAGATTTATGAATTCCATAAAATCATCCTATTACTCCTTTTATGAGGCCACTGCACAAGGCTTATCTTGAAGGGAATTAACGCAATGCTTAACAATCTACACACCTACAATTTTACCTCTAAACACAACGCACTCTACTGCAAGACCTAAACGCTATCGACAAATTTTGAGGTAATTAGAACATGACATTTCCCATGACAACGCTAATCTACCTATTGGCCGGCCAGCCCCGTATCATCAATTAGATACAAATAATGCATGTAGACAATGCTAGACACCAATAATGCTTATGGATTATCAAGACATTCTCTGTCGTCTTGAACGCTTTCATCTCACAATCACACGCCACCAAACACACTCCGCGGCATTCTCAAGGCACCGAATCTCAAGAGCGTTTCCTATATTGACGAGCAACAGTTCATTTCAGCACGACTCAGTTCATATTGTGGATAGGCCTTTCTGAGCGATGACGTGATACGTTGACTTGAATTGGTGAACTCTTAACTTCTTTTCTTCATCATTAGTTAATTGTTCCCACCATCTGCAATATAAGAAATTTTGCTCTCCTCAATTCACTTCACAGCTAAATCCAATTAGCATTTTCTTTTATGTTGAAGAATATATTAATATATCATATGCAACATCAATTTTTGGCAACTAAGTTTCTGAGCAATTTCTTAGTAATTTGACTCATTACTTACCCCTGCCCAAAGGAATAATTCGTGCTTGTTAATTTTGAATATTGCTCCGGCCGTATTTTTCCTGATTTCCCTATTTGAAATTATTCTCTGAAATGAGAACGAGAACATACACCAATTTACAGATTACATTGTATCGTGAACTTGTATGCTCACTATGGCCACTTTCGCATCCTCTCTTCAAACACTTATTTTCAGAGTGTGATATTATTTTCCAGTTAAACTTAGTTCCGCTCTACCTTGTCAGACGGCTCACCAAAAACTTACTGAATCTTTAGTTCCTTGAGCTGCTTGTCCTAATTTTAAGGACTGCCCTCTCATCTAGCTCCCCCCAAATGTGTTCTACAGGCTTCGTGAGTGCACGCTTACACCCTTTCTAATTGGCTGGTAAGAGCTGGTCTTTTCCCTATTCGCGGTTCTACACTTCGAATTTTCCCTTCTATGGTATAACTTTCCCTAAATGGCGTAAATCCTTTTTGTCGAGAACGTAGCAAACTCCGCCCTCTCTTCTGAATCATATTGAAATTTTCCCTGTCCAGCTGTTGGTAAGCAACGCTAGCCCTTCGAACGCCTCTAGTTGAGCCCATAGGTCAATGTCACCCCTCGCTGTGAATGTTTATTGCTCTCTAGCCGCAATAGGCTTTCTTGTCCAGACCTCTCTCAAAAATCCTTCTTATGAAAACATGTTTCTCACGCCTTCCACCCAGTGCCGTTGGTTTTGACTTTCTTTTGGTTCAAGTGTTTGATCGTAAATTTTTCTCTCTTGACAGTTCGGTCGAGGCCTCTCTAACGATCGCTTACACTAACCCAACACATACTCAAAGCACACTAAACACATCGCTCACACAAGACCACAGCAACACGCCTGTACTGTTGAAACAAAACAAAACTTATCAAAACACAATTTAGTTATACCGAAAAGGACCCAATCAAATAAAAAAAACACAATGTAGTGAAATATCCATAACTTCTCAAAATTCATAACATAAAAGTATATCCCAACACAAAATAATACTTCTTAATGCTGACAATCTCGCTGAAATATTATGCTGCAACAAAATAATTATTCTGAATGCTGCAGATCACGCACAAGTTGTGTTTTGCACCAAAATAAAGCCGCCAAACGATGCAGGTCACGCTCAAAATGTGTTTTGCACCAAAATAAAGCCTCCAAATGATGCAGGTCACACTCAAGGTGAGTTTTGCACGAAAATAAAGCCTCCAAATGATGCATGTCACGCTCAAAATGTGTTTTGCACCAAAATAAAGCCTTCCTATAATGCAGGTCACGCTCAAAATGTGTTTTGCACCAAAAAAAAAGCCTTCAAATGATGCAGATCACGCTCAAAGTGAGTTTGGCACCAAAATAAAGCCTCCAAATGCTGTAGGTCACGCTCAAACACACAGCACAGCACGTCGGCAGCCCAGAGCAGGTGCCGCAATGACTGAGATAGACGAAGCACCAAACTTTGCTGCCAGATGGCGCTCGCACCAGCTTTTATGGCCCTCAGATGGCTAAGTGATGGCATTCACAGGATATGAAGCTCTTTGGATCGTGTGAGGGAATTCTTAAGTATTTCGCACAGAGAGGAAGAGAGCCTCGTACAATAGCTGAATTCTTGTAGCTTTCCGTTGTATTCTTTTCGTTTGCTAACATGAAGACCTTTTGTGTGTTTGGAAGGTTTCGTTCACGTTGATATGATCAGAGCTTCAAGAGCAATTAGGGCAATAATTGAACTCGTAGCTTTGGATGCTTCCTTCCAATCGTGACTAAAACAACCTTGAAACTTAGTCCTGAGAATTCAAATCGGGATATGTGTATATTGGCACATTTAATGGCATATGTATATGTTTTTCCTTCAATGTGAAATGTAGCATCCCAAATAAAATATGTTATAAAAAATTGTTCCAATACTAAATTCCATTTTCAGAGCACAGCGCCGAACGTGATAGAAATATGCAGCAGTAGTTTCCTGATTAGTTTGTACCATTCCAATGATGATTCTTTTGTATAGCATAATGAATTTCAGAAACCCAGGCAGCCCTATAATGATTTTAATTTCAAAGGATTTTCACACGGTATTGCGCTGTTGGTTTTCATTTTTTTAGGTCCCTCTCTCACAGCAATAAATTGACGTACAGCTCTCAATCCCCTGTTGAATATTTAACCATGCTACCGACGGCTGTAAATAAATATATATTTACTCCAATGCCATGTTTGTCGGAGTTAAACTCTCCGCATATAAATATTTTTTATATTTTTGTCAAGTACTCTGAAGATTTAAATTAAAAATTCCTCCTTGAAACATTTAAATTAAATTTCAAATTTCAAATCTGCAATCGAGATTAACTTTACAGATACGCATCTTCATTGCACCAATGATTATAAGCTATTGAAGGGAAACCAGTTCACACTATTGTGGAGAATCCACACAAATAGATTCAATGGTAAACAGGGAAGGACAGCAAAAAAGTTTATTGAACGCTGCAAGTAGCAGTAAATTTAGATGATACGAACCATTCAATAGGCCGAACATCATGATCGTAGGTTCACGAGCCAGGAACAAGAATTAATCAACTAGGTCAAATCTTGAGACTAATGCCTGCTCGGCGTTTAAGACTACAAAACTACATTAACTCTAATTAACAACAACAAAATTCAGGAACGAAGGATCTAGGGTTAACCTAGATAAATGAAAGAAAGGCGATCTCTATAAATTAACAAAAATGGCGACTCCTTGCATGGTGGCTAAAACGCAGCAGCACTGTTTCCACTACGAAGGCGCGAAACCTTGCATTCTTCAGCGGCGATCCTAATCAGCTTGCGGCGTGGCCCTCCAGAGGACTGGCCGTTCGCCCAGCAGGCAAAATTCAAGCCGCACGGCCCCGAGAATCCCCAGTAGTTTAACGCAGCTCAGTAGGCCGATCAACAGCCAGGGTAGCCAGCACCGCACAACTGAAATGACAGCCTCCTCTGAGATCGCAGCGTAGAATTAAAACCAGCTGTCCCGCAACGCTCCCGGTAGAGCAGCCTCAAGCTGGGCTTTTGGAGCCCGAAAACGCAGATACTAGAAAAATGAAACAAATGAATTAATGCAATGAAGAAGTCAATGGAGTAAGAAGTTATTCATAATGATTTTGCAGCAAACAGGAACATTATAGCAGGACTATTTCATATGCTAACCTGAGTTTAATTATGCCTCAGTGTGGAAACCACTCGTAGAGTTAGAAAGGTGGTAAACGTGAAGAAAAAGGCTCAAGCTAAGAGCAAATTTAGGAAATAGAATTAGGTTTAAGAGTCAATAGCACTACCCGGAGAGTTAGACAGCTGGTAAGCCGTCTTTCAGTTAGGCTCCAGGTAGGATAATTAAGTTAAGGAAAAAGGTTAAGGGCCCATTCCAAGCAAGCTCGAAATAGATTTAGGTTACATTTAAGATATCATAGTATTAAGATATCGAAGATATTAAGGTTTAAGGATTTAATAATTCAAGAAATTTACGGTAGCTTAACAAGATCACGCACACTCACAGTCATACAATTAACAAAGGCAAGGTTATCTATCAGAGCAATAGGACAAAGGGGATTAATTCATAAGAAATAGAAGCAAAGATGGCTTTAGGAAATAGAGAGAATAGGTGAAGAAGCGATCCACCGGGATACGCGCTTGAGGACGTGCCACGGCTGAACACCGAGCGCCGGCACCCACGACTGCGGAACGCCTTTACTCTCGGGATTGATAACCGCTGAGATCGCGACTAACGGTCACCACCATAGCTGGGAAGTCGCAACTTAAATAAAGGAACGAAAAAGCAAGAGATACCAAACGGGTACCACTGCAACAAAAGGGATCAACCCAATGAGTGTCAACAGTGTCTCCGTGAAGTTAGGACGTACTTTGTCTTTGCTCGGAAACAAAGTGCCCAATTGGTTATTGAACATGCATTTCTAACCAAAAAGAGTGCCCACTCAGACCATGAGAATCCGAGAGTAAATTTCATCTAACCAAAATCCAAAAAATCGAACGAAAAGTGTGATATTCCCTCAAAACAGCGCTCAACCCTTGCTTCTTTTTCGCAAGTGTCTCCTTTCTCACAAGATGGCGGAAAGAGAGGCAAACAAGAAGAACAATGAGGGTACGCTGGAGCTTGACTGTCCAGACATAGAAAACCTGTCAAAACAGAATAAGCAAATGGTCTCCATCATAATTGATCACTTTAACTCAGTAATGGAGAAATTTCAAAGCGAAATTAGTGACTTGAAAACGATGATTGAAACACTAACGAAAAAAGAATCAAATCAAGAGTCAGTGATTGAAGAGCAAAATAAAAAGATAGATAGGCTAGTCTCCCGTCTTGAGCGATTCGAAAGGAAAGAAGAACGGGAAGAGTTAGAAAACAGAAAATGCACTCTGGTTATCACAGGGGAACTACCGCAATTACATTCTGATGAAGACTGTAAACAGACTGTGCGGGAGCTCCTGAAGGACCAAATCAACGTCAACCTTAGTAACTCTGACATCACTACAGCGAATAGACTGGGTAAAAAACCTGCCCCTGGAAACGTCGATAGGAGAAACATTACCTTTGAGCTACGACAATACGAAAAGAAACAAGAAGTTTTGTCAGCCTGCCGTGTGACCAAGCCGAAATTCTACGTAAACGAATACCTCATCCCTTCGCGAGCTAATATTATGTACACTCTGAGATTGGCCAAACGAA
The DNA here is from genome assembly GCA_030386875.1 of Morinoia aosen. Taxonomy (NCBI): domain Eukaryota; kingdom Metazoa; phylum Arthropoda; class Malacostraca; order Amphipoda; family Talitridae; genus Morinoia; species Morinoia aosen. Next base: position 18,092,128 of record CM059557.1, on the reverse strand, counting down.
AATTTCCGGACAAAATAGGTCTCGCAAGAACTCTGGATGGCAATATCAACGTCTACTCTCCTAGGATACCTGGACAAGAAACTCCGAGACCTCAAACCATCAACACACCTGAATCACTTGACCAGTACTTACTACAACATGTCGGCACGTCCTCAGAAGAAATTACTCGTAATTAGAGACTTACGTACTTAATTTAATAGCATTTTGATCTCTGTCCACATGATTTCCTTTTGTTTTCTGATAGAATCGCCTTTGCCTCTTCAAGGCAACCACGCAGAACTTGCAACTTTGTTTTACTGCTCACTAAATTGTTTTTTTTTATCTACTTCTTTTCTCATTTTTCATAGAAGGCTCATACCGAATTTTCTACTCTGATTTAAATTATATGTTACCACATGTCTCAAAATCTGAAAATAATCTAGATACTCAAGATCTTTATATTAATTAAATAACTTCGCTGTCACTTCGATTCTAATCCATTTCGTCCTTTGCTACATCGTATGTGTTATATGCAGATACCACTGGTATGACAGCCTTGTAACTACACTATTCGCAATTTATGATCTCTAATGCTCCAACTCATGGACTGAGTTAGCGCTCTCCTTATGAAATCATACTAGATTCTAGACAGTTAAGACTAATAATCTCTGTGTGTTTTAGTTTCTCTCTATTTCTTAAATTTTATTATAAGTAGGAATGTCTTTAGTTTTAACTTGACCCTGTAGTCTGTATCATCTTCTTTATTTTTTACGTCACATTTTACCTACTGTTTCTTAATCTTTATGACTGACCATGTTGATATATTCGATGATATTGATCCAGATCTCAATCATTTGAATAGATTGCATCCAAACCTAAATGAAACTGGGAATTGTAAGTACCTAAATATTAAAGAATTCAATGAATCGATGAGAAAAACCTGTAACGATCTCTCAGTATTATGTTGGAACTGTAGGTCCATTTATCTGAAAATAGATGAAATATCTTGTACTATCACTGAGCTAAACAGCAATTTTAATGTTCTCAGTTTCACCGAAAGTTGGCTAGATGACTCAACTAAAGACCTAATTCAAATTCAGAACTATAATAGCCATCATTCACTCCGGAGCAACAAACGTGGTGGTGGCATCAGTACGTACATATCTAAGCACATATCATCGAAAATCATTATAAGTGCAACTATGAATCGTGAACATATTGAGACTCTATTTATAGAACTAACGAAAAATGGTGAACGGATTGTACTTGGGACTGTATATAGGCTCCCAACGGCTTGCAACATTTCTTTCCTGAACGAGCTTCAAAGCATAATATCTCAGTTTAACAAATCTCTATACAATGACATAATAATTTGCGGGGATTTCAACTACGATCTTCTTCAATATGAAAGCTGTGAACAAATCTCAAACTTCATAAATGTTTTTCAGTCTAACTCCTTCCTTCCAATCATCACGAAACCTACGCGTATTACATCTGAATCTGCCACGCTGCTCGATAATATTTTTATGTTAGATCCGACTGATTTTCTTACAGGAATAATAATTTCTGACTTATCTGACCATTTTCCTGTGTTTCTCATCAAGAAAAATGTCTATAGTCCCTGCAACAGCCCACATGCTGAGACTTTTTCACATCGTTGTATAAACGAATATAACTTGGGAACAATGCGAACTGTTCTAGAAGAATTAATGCCATCATTGGACATCTTTGAACTAGACAATAATGCGATTAACATTGACCAAGCAATACTAAATCTAACTGAAACTATAACGACCGCATATAACCAGTGTTGTCCAATAATCACCCGCACTATTACGCCGAAAAATAGACAAAAGCCTTGGATTACTGAAGATATCGTGATCAATATAAAGAAACGTCAAGCATACTTAGCCTTACTATACGAAGGACGAATCTCTAGATTAACGTATAACAGATTCAGGAATCATGTGACAAATCAAATACGAACATCGAAACAAAACTACTTTACGCGCAAATTTACTGAATACCAAACTGATATTAAAAAACTTGGCGCCTGCTTAATTCATACTATAGACCGAATAATAACGCTAAAAAAACAATTGAGTCCATCGTTCACGAAAATGTAAAATATCATGATAAACAAGATATTGCAACAGTGTTTAACAACTTTTTTATAAATATAGGGAAAAATATAGCCGATAGTGTCGTTAGTGAACCTACAGACCACTTGAAATACATGGACCATGTCCGTGAACACAACTCTTTCTTTTTCACGCCAAATAATCCCTCCGATGTAATTACGTGCATAAACAACTTGAAAAATAAATCAAATGGATTAAATACATTTTCAGCTAAAATTATTAAGTCTATTGCTGATATAATAGCACCGTGCATATCTAATATTATCAACCATTCACTTTCTCAAGGTATCTTTCCCAACTCTCTCAAAACTGCCAGAGTCACGCTTATTTTTAAAAATGGTGATAAAAACTTCGTTAATAATTATAGACCTATCTCTGTTTTACCAATTATGAGCAAAATATTTGAAAAAATTGTGTATAAAAAAGTGTATTCGTATTTTGAACAAAAATCATTTCTCTATGACAGACAATACGGTTTTCGTTCTAAGAAATCAACGACACAAGCTGTATTAAATCATTTACAGTACCTTTACTCTAATATAGATGAAGGAAAGCTTATTTTCTCCGTTTTTCTTGACTTTCGAAAAGCATTCGACTGTGTGGACCATAAGATATTACTCTCGAAACTACACTGTTATGGCATTCGTGGAATTGCCCATGATTGGTTCAAATCATACCTAACAAATCGGAAGCAATACGTTGTCGTTGACGACGCAAAATCGGACCCACAGACAATTAGCCATGGAGTTCCACAAGGATCTGTCCTTGGGTCTCTCCTATTTCTGATATTTATAAATGATATTATCAAATCAACATCATTTTTCAAATTCATACTTTTTGCCGATGACAGCACGCTTTCTACGGTCCTTCCGAGCCAAAATCCCGCTATGATTGCGGAAAGTATAAATAATGAACTCCATAAAGTTTCATTATGGCTTAAAGCTAATAAAATAAGCCTCAACATCGATAAAACAAAATATATTACATTCTCATACAAGAAAAGCATATCTCTCCCACACATAAAAATTGGCGAAGGTGAAATCGAAGAAACCAACTCATGCAAGTTTCTGGGCATCATAATAGATAAACATCTGACCTTTAAAGAGCACATCGCTCATATTAGTTCTAAATTATCGAAATCCATCGGAATCCTGAATAAAGTTAAAAATTACCTGCCTGAAACAGCTTTACGAATGCTCTACCGAACGCTCATTTCACCATACTTGCAGTACGGAATAGAGGCATGGCACGGAATTGATAAAAATAAAACCAATATAATTTTTACTCTGCAAAAAAGAGCAATCAGAGCGGTAAAGAATCTAGAATATAATGCTCACACAAATGATTCATTCAAAAATTTACAAATACTTAAACTTTCAGATCTCTACAAAATCTCCATTTGTAATTTCATTTACAAAACATTAAGAAATGATGGCGACAATAGCCTGAAACTATTATTAAGTGCGCAGACTGGTCATCACGACCATTTAACCCGAAATAGAAGTAAATTCATGCTTCCTTATTATTCAAAGGCCCGGTCGCAACACAGTATCCTCTTCGTTGGAACTAAAACTTGGAACTCGATACCTGCGGAGATCCGTGACAGTAATTCTTACAAGGTATTCAAAAGAAATCTCGAGACTCACTTCCTATCGGAATATTAGTCGTGTAAGATCACCAAGTCAAATCTTGTCTCCTACATGACTGTTTCCAATAATGATATTTGCCATGGGTAATATGTAATATGTAATTTGCCTTCAGCCTGCTGTTAAATCTTTTATCAAATATACTGTTAAATATAGTCCATATAACCTATATTGCAAAATGAAATATCTGATATCGAGTAAACTATCTCACTGATCAGTCAAATGCGAAACTAGGTTAAGTGATTTAGGTTAAACATTATTGTACACCTTAGAATAATGTTGATGGTAGGATGCCCCAGAAGTCGCTGAACTTATTCGGGCCCACAGGTAGCTATATTCAAACTTGTCCATTGTACTAGACTTAAGAAACATTCTACCTCTGTATCTCCTGTGGTAAATAAATTGTTGTTTAAATTGTTTAAAATGTATAAATAGGCTGAAATGAAGCTGTACTGACTCGCCGTAAAGCAGCTCCCACCTCACCTGGCCCGAGCCAAGCTGCAAAGGTGCTAAAGTTCTAACTGCTATCTCTCAGGGCAATGGGGAATGTCAGAATTCTCCATACTACAGAAGATTTAAATCGAAGGACCAATAACAAAACATGAACACTTTATGGTTTGTCGAGCTTCAGCCATTCGATCTCACTGTTGAAGAGGTTCCTCTCGGGAGAACACAAATTGTTAAGAAAGCATTGTACGGTGCGAAGAATTTTGAATTCAAACCGTAAGGTATCTGACTCCACCCTTTTGTGTTTAGAAATTCATCTCAGAATCTGGCATAACGGAGGATCGTATCGAGGCAAGACATAGCGACTGAAGCCGAAGGGCATTCGACTCCAGCCTCGAGTGTCCCATACAGAGGGCTTTCGCCGACACTCTTGAAACACTCTCACGTACACGCTCAAGAGCCTTGTAAAACATTGTACATTGTATCGTTGTCTCCTGCACCCATTTAAGTCTCCCTTAATAATGTATAACAAAACTTTACATTGTTTGTTTGAACCTTCACTAAATTACCGTAATATAGAATAGGGGTTAAAAGGACGTCGGAGAAGCTATCTTAAATTTACCGTTCTCACTACTGTGAACTCTTTGACTATTGAAATACTTTTCGCATATTCGACTCGCAACTTTGAACTGACGATTTATTCTTGGTTCATGCCGCCTGCTGTATTATTTTGAAAGTGCAGGAGATGTGCCTGTCCGTTATAATAATCATTTTTCGAACATCTATTTGGCAGAATCAATACATATATTTTCATGAGAGGGATAAGCTTTATCTATTTTTACTTACAAAGGAGATAATTCTAGTGGCATGCTGTTTTTTATCTTCTGAATTCAATTTTACCCTGTAGATAATTCTATTTTAACCTTAAGAATTGGCCATTACGCAACAAAAAGAATTAAGCACCTGGTTGTATCGGATTTTCTGTCGCTAATGCGGCGAATTATTTGCCCACCGGTCTTCATCACGACGCCGTGTCTGCTGCTGAACCCGACAACAGTGATCCGTTCCCTGAGCAGCTTTTGCTGATCCTATCCTCTTACTCTCCTCCTCGTTAGTAGCTTTTTGAAGGACAAATGACGCTCAATTGGTAGCATTAACGACGCAAAAATACTCACAGTTCGGTGGGTTATGGATACACTCGTGCTCAGGAAAATGAGTTTTGCTTTGACAGTGTTCAAGAAAATAATGCTTTCTATCCGCTTTGCGAGCTTTTGTGTCTCGAAATTGAATAGTAGCATAATCGTAATGTTCTGCACAATATTTATGCGTCGATTCACAATTATTGAAAATTAAATAACCTAATACTCGTATGTGTAAAAAGTTTGCAACCAATGAACAAACAATAGCCGCAATTATAAAACCAAAAAATCCTTCAAATATTTACTTTAACAGTTTGCAGTTAGACCGATGGTTTTCTAGACCCAATAGACAAATTTCTAAAAAAACATTCATCCGATTTAAACATCTAAATCACCCAAAAAATGTCTGCATTTATTGTAACAGTAATTATTACGAGAGTGTAACTTGTGAAGATCTTCTCGAGTAGCCGTGAGTGCATACTGCAAGAACGTTTCAATAATTCTATATATACGCAGTCAACGCCAAATCTGCGATGGTAAAGTCACTACCAACTAACCTCCATGCGATATTCCTCCGCGAATCCTGGAACGAATTCAAAGGAAGGGCAGAGGTCTCATGAGATGCAATTATATTTTGTGATATCAATATCGGTGCACCTGCATACCTGACATAGCAATAAAAACGCCTCGTATTTCAACTTGCATATATAACTGAAATCAATTTCGACTGCGCACTGTTTTAAGCAACACTTTTGAGTGCACGGCGTGGCGATTGGAATTGGATAGAAGCATGAATTAATTTCTTAATTTTATTACTTATTCTCAATTCTTTCCTCGCCGAGTCTGAAATTATACACGAAAACGCGTTTTATGTTATTTACCAATAATAACGCCATGAAGTAAAACGGATCTCTGCTTGTGAGAAAGACTTCAAAACACTTCTTCGAATGGCTTCTTCGAAAGATTTCAAATTTATTACTTTGGTACACCATGACGGAGACGCTGACATGATGCCCACGAAGCTTAATAATTTGACATCTAACGTCTCATTCGAACACAATCCAGATACAAATCAACATGCAGGCTGGAGATATTTTTCCCCACGTTTTCTTCGAGAAATTATTTCAGAGCGTTTTTCGGCGTCGTAACACTACGTAAAACAGTATTGAAGCTCGAATTTGAAGCTTAATAATTTGAATTTGAACATTAACGTCTAGTTTTTTTCAGCATGTACTTCTATAAAATGTTGAGCTGGCAAAACACGTTTTTTAGTTTCAATCTCGTCCGCCATCCCACGGCGCGTACTGCTTTTGCTTGACAATTTTTTCCAGGTAGGTCTTTATTTTTAGCTAAAAAATAGCTGTCTCGCAGGACGTAAAGCTCTGCAATCTACATTTCCGTCTCTTTGTCGCCCGCAATTTGACGCATCAGAGATAACATAGCGGTTGCGTTAGAACGCATTTCTGACACATAAACGGATGAAAGTTGGCAACGTAAATTCAGTAAATCGCTTCAAGCGAGTTGTCGCAGCACCGGATAAAATGAAGCGAGCTTCATTTTCAGTGTGGATAGGTGTGTGAAAATAAATTCTGTGTCTAAAATTTGAAAAATTTACCTGAGGAATTGAAATTTAACAGTACTGGTAGAAATCATCGAGCTCTGTACTTCATGAGAACAAATTCTGTGTCACGAAAACTTTGAATCGAATAAGCCTAAGAATTAAAATTCAACGGTACTGCTATAGGTCATTGAAGTCTGCAATACATGATAACAGTTTAGTGCCAGAATGTTCATTGAAATCAGCTGAAAAATTAAAATTAACCAGTACGGCTACACGTCACCAAGTCATATAATAGATCCGAATTTTCAAATTGTAATCATATTTGAACTATTTCAAAGCGTTTTAGCAGTTACAGGGTCACGAAGTTTACATTTTTTTCTTCTAACGATCATTCTTGTAGGTAGCTACATGTTATGTTGCAAGAAAAATTGATGCAGGGGCTTTAAGACATTAAATATTGAAACTAGAATATAAGTTTCATATATGTTACCGTCGTCCGTTATCAAAAGTTACATTTTCTACAACATTTTCACTTTCTTTAGCTTATTTATTAAATGCAGGTGCGATCAAAACTCTTCAATCATGTTTATTTTACCTGTTCCGACGATTTTACCTCCTCATTGGCTTGTTGTTACAATTATTGCCGTGCTCAAATTCAAACAAAATAACAAGATTTCTTCTACACAGCATTAGTTCTCGGTAATATCAAAAATTATAAACCAATTTCACGAACGCGAATCGGCATTGACAGAACTTAGCTCAAGTTACGACAGCCATTTCTGAGTACTCGGCAAATTTTACTAAAATAGGAGAACAAGAATAATTTGCTTTTGTATTTTGTTGTGGCCGCTGTTCTTTCTAAGAGTGAAAGCAGGTTTGCATCAGACACCGAATAATTTAAAACGCCTCACATAACAAAACTTACGAATAGAGCTTAAATTCGAACGACATGAGCTTATAACTTTGACCAATACCGAATGGCAAAAGCCGTAGTTTGATTTTGCTGTCTCTTCATTTAGGCTGAAACAAAAGTTTCCTCGACTTGAAAACTCGAAATTTATCATAGGTTTTTTGAAAAATGTTTGTTCTCTGAAAGTATGTAAAAGTAATAAATAGCTTGATGCCTACAGTATGGGGACTGAAGAACGATCCTTTTTTATTTTTTATTATGGTTCTTGCAAACATTGAAAAGATCACCCCATGAAATAAGTTTTACTTTCATTCATTCTACGACGATATTTTAAATAATCCGTGATTACATCACGAAAACAACATTCTATACTAATCCTTCATATTGTTCTGAAGCTCTAAACTGTTTTTGAAATTCTACTTGAGAGCAAAGTTAGCAAATACTTCCAACCTCTCAACGCGTACTCCAGAAAATGGACGCGTCATCACAGGCTTCAAATGGCTTTATCCCGAAATGAAAATTTGATAAGCTCAAGAAAATAACGTCATGCGAAAAAGTTCACGAGCCTTAAAGGAATACAGATCAGAGATCTTCTTAATCCTACTTATTCCGTTCAGTTTTGGCTTTTTTAGACGCGGGGGGATAATACACTCTGAACGAAATTTGAAACGCAGTGACGTCTGTTTCTCAGTTCTATAATGACTCTTTAAATTATGTTCTTATAGTTATTGTACATGGATGTGTAATGATGCAGTCGCATAAATTGAGATTTGTTTTAAATTATTGCTCTCCCATGTTCTCTGACAGTTAGGGGACATAAATCTTTTTAATGTTAATTTTTTGAAGTAAAACTTTCTGTTTTAGTATATGAGAAAACAATTTCTGGCTGGAAGTCTGGTTTAATATACCTGTATCTAGAGAATGTTCCTTCAGAAAAGTACAAATACCAATTAAGCGTTGTAGCGTGCGGGAAATCTATGTTTTCGTTTGGTTCACTATTTTGTGCTTAATATATTTTCTGCCCATTACCTAAGGTTTGCACTCGTCAATCAATTTGCCGAAATCAATAACAGCGTAATGGCGATGGTATCATTAATATACCAATGATAGTTTCTATATTGGAATTAGAAAGTCCAGTTTTCTGAAATAAGTTATCAAATTGGCAACTTGGCGTGTAAACTAAATTATTATTCTTATAATGTGAGAATTAGCGAGTAAGTATTTCCTCTATTCCGCCACAAAGTATTACGTGAATGAACCGAAAATGATTGACAAAATCTCTTATAATTTTTGGCTGAATTTATCGGAAAATTGAGGAAAGGAAATATGTTAGGATGGTATCACTAAAACTGTGTGATACTTTGCGTTCCATGTTCACAGACTGGATTAATTTCTTTCTTAAACATTTCCTATTCCACCTTCCACCCCTAATACTGACCAACAAGATACATAAGGCTTACCTCTAACGAGAACATTTCCGCGTTACGCAAAGTGTCTTTGAGTCTTTTATTAATTACATTTCGTTGTAATTATGTGCGGAATGAAACATTCAAAGTCCAAATTTATCTTACAAAACTTCCCAGCGCTGTCTTAAACTTTTTGCTTTTGCTTACAATATGTTCCACAACTATTTAAGTCCTCTACCAAGATTAGAATTTCATCACAGAAAATCATACGATTATTAGTAAAATAATGCCAGACACGGCAACGGCAGAGTTCATCCAAACTACAAGCCATAGTATTAAGGGTATAAAATAATAGAGCGCTTTAGATGGCAAAACTAAAATAATAAAACTGCAGCCGAGATTAGGTATTCTCTACAGACGGAATTGAGAAAAGCAGATCAGCCTGACACAGAAAGGGAGGCGTTCCGAGAGGGAGAGAGCTGCGTGGAGAATACAGAATGAGATCTACGACCAATCTGACAGACGGAGGGCAAACATGAGGTTACAGAAGGAACAGCTCGTAAAAAATGAAACAAAAAAGGAAAGTAATAAAAGACGACCTAGGAACGAACCATACAAAAGCGTTAGCATGCTCTTGGATGGCCGACAATAGGGAACGACAGCTACACATGAGAAATGAGCGAACGAAAGTGACTACCTGTCAATAGCAGGCAGCAATACTGCACACTACGCGTCGATACCGAATTCTGCCACGAAATTTAGATGTGATAAAAAGTTTATCGAACGGTGAGATGCAACGACTTACAAGTGTTCTGCCTAAAAATTCACAAAAGCCAATCATTCAGACGAAATTGGCAAAAGTTGTTAGGTAACTGCGCCCATCACCGTGATGCCGAACAGCCAACGCTTTCTTCGATCATGTGAAGAGCAAAAGGCAACTTAACACCGCATTTATTATAATTGTTTCTTCACTGCTGATAAAAACACCGATATACAGCTCGGTACAATTCAAAAGATGTTTTATTATAAACGTTTAATAATGATAAAAAAAGGAAGCTTGTAAACAGTTACAAATAGGAAACGTGAAATAAACTTGATACCTGTACGCATCTAAAGAAGTTTAAATATATTTTTAAATTCCTTATTTACATTTTAAAAAACTTTGAAACTTATCAAGATCTCAAGCCAACTGATACACCAAGGATGTAAATGCAAAGTATAGGATGTAAATGAAAAAACTATTTGGGGAAATTTTCGAATGTAGCGAGAGACTTTACTTATGAATTCGACAGCACCACAATGCCTCAAACAAAAATTATTGTTCTGTTAAATTTACGTTCCGGTTTTTGTAAGTTGGTTTGAATAGAAAATGATTGAGGAAAATTTGACGTCGGACCACATTGGGTCACGAATTATGTACAATACTAGACGCAAATTTCTTTGCTGACATCTAAAGCTTTTTATGTTCTAAGGCCAATTTGTAGAATCTGTGACAACGCCAAAGGAGTTCTTAAAAAAAGTACTCACTCAGAAAATTTAGCGGTACTCGTGTATTTATTGTAAATTTGGAACTTTTTTCATTCCAAACAGGCGTTGAAACATGGAATACTTTAGTAAATTTCTTTTTAGAACATGCACTCTCATCCGGAAACAATGAAAATTTAGAAGCTAGGTAGACAATGCAACGCGTAAAATCTCCACCTAGTGACAAGTTTTGAGCATCTGCTTAGGCTTCAATGTTGCACGATGATATGATTATGCTTTGTCGCACGAGCATGTATACAGCCAGATCTCAGGTGGCTTCCATCTGACATGTCATTAGCACGAGTGGCACAGCGGCACTTAAGAACGAAATATCTCATTAATCTGCCTCTGCGTCTTGTTTCATGCCTCCCATCCGGACAATTCTACAGCCCGGGAAGATCTAGTGTATATTTCTCTGCATTAGCGTCAGTATGAGCTATGGCGCTCTTTGATCGCAATTAAGCAGGGAAGCAAGATTACTGATGAAGGTTCTACCTCAGTATAATTGGTGTATATTCGTACAGGAAACGAGTAAGGAATAGATGTCATCATTCTGATCACTACCACGATTACCAAAGCAGACCGTCATTTCCTATCACAATTACCTCACTAAAAAGGTTCCTAATTTCATAATATAATGAATTTCTTGCAAGTTGCTACATTAGTATTCATGTGAATTTTATTTTCACTCAATGCTTTAAAAAAATTTACATTGTTTGTTGTGCGTGCGAACAGAAATACCCATTTGGTGCATTTATGGACCGCTGTGCACTCAACTATAGTCAATAGATTGACATGAACTTCTGCAGCAAATGACATTCATGTCAGAAATATCTTCCACTTTTAAGAGTCTACACCAAGTAGATCTAAATAATATGCGAGCGTACTAAAATATAGAATACCCTTATATGAGAGCAAAAAATTGTCACTGTCCTCGTTGAACACCAATGCAATCTTCACAGCCTAGAAAAAGCTACTGTTGTTTCAAACAGTGTTTTTTGCTTTTTAATACCAAATCAACATTTATGGAGCCTTCCTTTATATCAATGTGACGTAATGGAATATTCAAATCAAAGAACCTTTTTAAAGTGAATTATTTGTTAACATTTCCTCTACTCTACGTCCGCTTCGTTTCAATCATAGCTCATTGAAATTAAATTTGTGGTAGCAAATTATGGCTGCCCTGATCCGCTACCTACGGCAATGATGTCGAAGTAATCCACTTTGTTTAAATGCATCATGCCAATCAGATCATTTTGAATACATTTATCGAACCTCAACGTCGGGGTTGAAATACTAATACGTTTTCACAACTGCTCGCTCTACATAGCAATGAATTTTTGACATATATGAATTTTTGTTTGAAATTATGATAGTTCTAAAATTTTCAATTGAATTTGTTACGAAAATGTTGGTATTTTAACGGTTCTTTTCATTAGGCAAATTATTTGAACTAATCATGATTTCTATAACTATTGAAAGAACAAAATTTCTAATCTGCCGTTATTACAATTTCGATGTTTGCATGGCGACGCTTGTTTTCAGTCAGTGTTAATAAACTGTTATGGTCAAATTTTTTCGTATTCGAGTTTTTATCTAACCACAGTGCAGCATATGCTTCAATTTTGATCTTTTCTTTCAGTGGTTGCAAGCATCATAGTTTCTGTCCGACATTTGCCCAAAGGTTCCATCTTGACTTCAAGAGTCCCTTGTTGAGGATTCTACCAAAGAATTTTAGCTAAATATTCTAAAATTAGGCATAAAGTGTATAACAGAACATACACACGTATCATCGTCAAACTCCACGGCTGAAACTTTTAGCATTCAGAGTTAATTCTGCCCCAAGAATTTTCATTACTTAGCACTGTTGCGTTTTACACCGTCAACTTTAAGCGGTTCAATAATGGTTCTATTACCACTGCCTGGAAAAGTCATCTAATCACCACCTCCTTATCGCTTTTTTCCCGAGATACGCGAATCTTGGCTTGAGCAAATCCCTCCCTAGGGGATAGACATGGGCCATCTAAAGTGATGCGTTATTTGTCTGAGAATAGGACGTTTTTATATCCAATTGTAGGAACTTCCATGCAACCTTTAGATGTTTATCTCTATTTGTTGAAGACGTTGATGGCTGAAAAGGGAAAGACATTGTGTTTTTGGCTTCTTTTATTATTTATCATCATTCATTTCAAAAATCTCCCGAGTATTGCATAGATGATTCAAGCCACGTCACTTTTTAGCTGACTTTTTTATTATTTTTTAGCCTTATTAATGTTTTCTTGTGAATTTCAGGGGCTTATTGAGTTTTACATTCATCTCGGGGAACCTAGAATGACTGGAAAAAATACCTAAGAGGTTCGATTTTTTCAAGCACTGTGACACCTTGCATTTCAAGATAGTCATCATTACATTCTATTAACACAGAGCACTCACTAACACTTAAAAAAGCACACTTGCTCCATAATTGCCGAGAGTCAATTTCAGTGAATTCTAAATTAGTGGCGTAAAATGAATCAACTGTGTCTAAAATTTACGCCCCAGTTAAAAAAAGAATTTGTGAGAACATTTTATCATTTCTGCTCCGTGCGTAAATATTTTATATTTTACTAAGAAATAACTGATTCGCATGAAATCTTCAGGCTTGGGGTACATTCTCTTTCCATTATTGTATTCAACTCCCAATTGAGGCCAATCCTGCTATTCAACCAATCTACAAAGGATCACGAGTTCGCATCCTGTGTGTAACACCCAGGAGTCTCCAATGAATGTGAAGGAAGATATCGAAATGCTGCTGTACTTTTTTAGTCATGCATCGCTATCTATAGCATTCTAATTATTCTTTCCATTGTTCTGGCTGGTTAAACCTTTGCTCGATCCTATATCTGTTTTAAAATTAGAAGAGCACAAATACGTGACCTTAAATTAACGAATACGCCGATCTTCAACTACAACTGAATAGCATATTTTATTTCCAGTCATAGAGATTTTTTAATTTCCTGTACGATACCAAAGGGTGTCTTTCCACGCCAATTTCGAGCTCACCGTCATTAGCCTCTTGACTCATTGTCTCAACCCATCCTGATGTATCCGTTCTCTTTTCGGTGTTCGCAATTGCTGATTGACCCTTTGATTAGTTCAGGGATCTGACCGGACTCATTAGCCTGCTTTGATTACTGTGAATATTTTCAACGTTTGATTACGCACGCCACGTTGCAAGCTATACAAGATTAGTGAACAAAACTGCAAATTAACAATCAATTTCCAGGGCTTTCAGTCGCATCGCATCTCGACCCCGACACTTCTAGGCATCGACTTACAATCTGCCAATTATTCAGTGTACAACGAAAGGATGTAAACCTGGTCAATATTAAGGGTTATTACATACCTTCTTTGTTTTTGGAGTGGCTTCACATACACATAGTCGTACAGAGGTCGTACTTCTTGTGCGAAAGCAATTTTTCGGCGGGCACGATTTTTCGACCATGAGAGGATCTGCGAGATCACAATTTTCTGCTGCAAGCTAAGTTGCTTTTTTCCTTATTCCTCGTCCACATTCAATTTGTCATCGTGCTATTCTTTGTGTTATGTTCTTAAATTTTATACTTGATTTTGATACGTAAGGAAACTCAGTCTTTGGATTCTCTTGTTTATTCAATTACAATAAAATCTGTTGAAAAGTTCTTTTAAGTCTTTTATTATTACGGTATATTTGATTTTCTTTGGTATGATAGGTTCAATCAAATGCAAACGGTCATCGTTCTTTAAGGTTACGATTCAAGTTTACACGATAAGTTTTTTAACACCCTTTATTACCACACGAGTCAAACGATTGGGCTTAAATGGTGCTAGAAAATTTTATTCAGTCGTACCCACGTTTAGTTTTTCCATACATTGTTCAAATTTTATTGTGCGACCAATTATAATTTGAACGCAATTTTGAAATCATTACAGGTGGTCTTTGAGTTAAGTGACGGCATCTTAACCATTTAAAACTTAAACTTAAACACCTAAAGTTAGTCCCGCTTATTCACCTAACGCGATGCTGTTTTCAAATTTTAAAAACTTTAATTATATGAATAATCAATTGTTGTTTGCATAGGACTGACTGACTGACATGGGACGAAGACTGACTTAATTGACATTGCGTTACAAAATAACTCATAAGTGAAGCATAGAAAAATACCAGCAGAGTACCGAGGTGTTCCCGCGCGCAGTGCTCAATATGAACGGACATCCGCAAGACACAGTGATGCCATTCATCATGAACTTGAATTTTAGTCCATAATTTATATCCACTTAAAAATTCAAGGCAATGACTGTCACAACAGTCATTTGCTGGACGCATTGATGCCACCCATCATGAACTTAAATTTTAGTGCACAATTTATATCCACTATATAATTCCGACGATACATTATAAACGTGAATTTCAATCTATAATTGGGCATTTTTTATAACTTCGATAAATGATTGTGACACATCTCGGGCATACCAAAAATAATGCAGGCTTCTGTTATAACGATGTACGCAACTCCTACGTCAGCGTGAGTATTATTTGAATAAAAATTCACAGGGACTTGCAGTGCGCTGTAGTTCAGCGTAGGACCAACTTTTCCTTCACGGAAAGCCTGAAAAAATAGCTTATCAAATGAGCAGGACACCTTAATTGTTTAAAACTAGCCACTATTATTCAAAGTCTCTACATCAAAGTACAACCTAGAAATTCTAACTCAGACAAAATGCCATTTCATTTTTCATCTGATTCTGTCAACATTAATGAGGACGTCAGGTGAACTAACTTCTAAAGCTGTAAGGGATCAGTATAAAATTACACAATAAAAAAATTTAAATGAGTAGCTCGAGAGACGCCTAGTCAGCCTATTTCTTGTTTACAATACAAAACTCAATATTCAAGACTTTCGAGATAAATTTTCGTTGTCCGGATGAATATTTTTCTGCAGTAGAGTCCATTGAAGGTATTATTAGGACCCAAAATGTAGACTAGATAATATTTCAGGAAGCATCACTCCGGCTTCCGATGTTCCTGAAGGCAGGATATTACGGTCGGTGATGTAAACTGATGAGCCCAACTGAAGAGGAGAGCGAGTTAGAGGTGGAGACTAGTGTCACGCTGCTGCTCGGACAGAACTGAAGACAATAGGTAGTGACATTGAAATATAATTCTGGTCTAGCTAGAGTTGAGCAACAGTTTCCAGGATTAATGTCAGTGATCCATTCCAACCGATCTCAAGATAATTTGCACTTAGTATGCACTGAACAATAATATCTGAAATAAAACTAGTTCGAAAGTAATGAACGAACGCTAACTAATGAAGACATTAATATAAGCTTAACCTTATCGCTAACTAGAAAATGTTTATACAAACAGAAGCTATGATCATGGTGCCTCTGAACAAAGACGCAAAAGTACATCATCTTAAAGAAAGTAACTAAGCATTAGCTTAAAAAGTGAAATATTCATGAGTTTTTATTCGACAACAAGAGCTTATACAGGCATTAATGAACCAAAAGTTTTACATTGAAAAATATTTTTTACTCCCCCAAAAAATGAAAAAATTTAGCATAAAGATATGCATAATGAATTTGTGAAATGTGGCAAAAAGATCACTATTTAATAAAAAAACTCTCAATTTTCATGTACTCGAAAGAAATCCCCCAAAACCTACGCACGAATCTAGATTTCCATCGTTTTAAATTTTTGAAGTGACCGCTGAGTTGAAATCGGCTAGATGAGCCGTCGGAGAAACTACTGGAAGAAGTACAAGAGACAACAAAGCTCATAACTTCTCGAGTTCGCAGGCAGCGCAAGCGACGCCCGCCGGTCGTGTCGACCTCGAAGAAGTTTCGACAGACTTGCAGCTGCTTCGGCCTCCAGAAAATCTAGTATGTTGAAAACACAGAGGAACATTGGAGAAATCACATAGCGTAAGTGGCCAAGAAAATGCGAAATTATCTCGCTCAGACAGGTTTTGTTAGAAGATGAACTCAGTATTTCTTCCAGCAATGATCGGGTACTTGCTGACCGTGGATGACCAACGTTTAAATTTTGAATATGCTTCCTAGAGTCAATTAACACTCAAAAACACTCAAAGAAAAATTCAAAATAATTTGATGTGTCCGATTAATCCAGTTTTACTTAGAACAACTCCTAGAAAATATTTGCTTCAAACATTATTCAACTACTCATGAACAAACCTTATTATTTCAACTATGGCAAACTATTTTATTTTGAAAATAAAATTTCTCGAACAAGATTCCCCAGTTGAGAGCCTTGTCCCCAACATTTTCGGATAACAATGCTTAGGGGACGACTGACCAGGCCGTTCAGTTTTCATTTGAATACAGTTTTCTTCAGAAGTAGGATACTTTAAAAAATATCTATGAAGGTAAATGATTAGAATACTGAATGGAAGCCGAAAAGGACATCGTTAGATTATAAGTAAGCATTGAGTAATCTATAAAATCAAAACACAGAACCCAGTCAAATTCATGATGACGTCAATAACAGCCTTCAAATATTCTCCATTTCTTGATAGATCGTACATAATTCTACAGAAACCCCGTTTACTACCTTGAGAAGTAGCATTGGATAATAATAATTAACTGGTAGTTCAATTTCTATTTTGTAATGTTGAACTATTTTTTTAAGGACTCATTTATAATATGATGGGTGAAATTTAAATAATGGATACTCCATGAATTGCTTTTTGAGGTACGACATGTGATGAAAATCAGGACGAGCAAAGTTATCCTATATCACAATAGGCTACCACTTTTATACTGATTTACTTTATAAGCCAAAGCATTTGTAGGAGCATATCTCCCAGGACTAGCGAGCACGAAAGGCTAGAGAAACTCTGAGGGAATTTATTGAAATTAGCACGTTAAAAATGAGGAAACTTAGCCATTTCAGAGAGGTCAAGGAGTTAGCATCCCGTCATCATCAGAGAGCCAAGCGAAACAGCGAAGTCTTTGCACATCGTAGAAAGAGATGAGAAAATTTGCGGCCATACTGAAGATCTCAGGCTGGTACCGAGCTCAAGACCAACAACCGATCTAGAGTGGCACTCATAACCGAGGTAACAGATTTTTTGTCCGGAAAAAACTTGTTGGAACCCGCAGGCAGGAGTCCAGGAACTTCTTAAGCCTGTAAGATACAGACTAACAGCTGGCAGCTGGCAGGTGGCGCAAGAGAAACCTCTTCGAGTCTAGATCCCCACAGATGGTCTCTGCGGAACTCGTTCCTCAGGCTCTAGAAGCGTGTGAAGAGCAGAGAGAAACTATTGGCGACGGAATTTCCAACACGAGATATTTCCACACGGAAGTAAAGATGAAGATCTCCCTATCTTTGTCATCTGTAGGAAACGAGTCTGTTAAGCTATCGCCAAGATAGGTTGACTGCTGCCTCTGTACTACGGAGGAAAAATAATACTTCCTTAACATAAAATAAACCCGCGTATCATAGATACTTGCAAAACGCACTTATATCACGATCATCCAGTTTTCGTTAGCTTATTAGCTCATAGCTTGTTAGCTCACTCGCTTTTTCACTGGAATTATTTTTTTTTAATTTCGCTGCTTCGATAAAACATTAGCATTTTCACGCATCAACGATAAAAAACTGTAGAGGAACCTTGACTTAATAAATAAAAGTCGACAAATCTGACTTTCAATCCGATCCCTGAACATCAGGAAGATTCCAAAGGAATGATCAGCCTCAGAAATTACGACTTTATCAGTAAACAAATCTGACGGTCTCTCCTATTCCTGAACATCAGGAAGATTCCAACGGATTAACTAGCCTCAGAAAACACGGCTGTTTATCGATCAACTAACTACCCTCAGGTATCCCTAAGACAGGGACATTATCAAAAGAGTGGCGCCCGAACAAGGACCAACCCACATTATCCAATGCACCACAATGGCACCACAGCTGGCTCGACTAGCCTGCGGAATCGTGGGAATCTACCATGCAAGTGGTGCCAAGGGTCGCTGAATCCCAGCCAGAATTTATACGAAAAGTGAAGAATAGGACCAGATTAGCTCCACAATCGAATCAAGTTGATCATGTTCATAAGTTAATATACTCGGCATTGCAAGAAGATGATACTCGACTACCTTGTTGATTATATAAGTTAGAAAATTTCTTTTATAATTTTTCAATCTTGAGAAGCCGTTCCAGTTCAACACGGGTTAAAAACAAAAATAATCACTTCTCATCCTTACTAAAAGAACAATCAATTGTTCAAATTTTAAATCTGCCAGCCTATAAAGGCCACGTTTCGATGTTACTAACATCATCTTCAGGCTGCAAAATACAAAGGAAACACTTAGTCACATTGGTAAAATTATGTCAATCTTAACACGTTGACTGCGACACGACCCACCGGTGGGTCGTGCTTAGGTTTTTCCTGCTGCGAAACGACCCATCGATGGGTCGTTTTGAAAAATTCTAACAACCTTTTTAAATTAGTGGTATTTAACAGGCCCAGTTAATGTTTGATATTTACAAATTTGCTTATCACTTTTGACTTTAAATTCAAGTTGAATATTGAACTTTGGTTTAACCCATCGCAACTAACGTGTTAAACTACATCAAACTGCCTTAGACGTTTGTAACCTCCGTTCCTAAATTTTGCCTCAACCTCTGATGCCGTTACCATGTGAATATCTGTGTGCAATCTGCAGTTTCAATCTTGTACAAAATTAATTCTATCTCTTTCTCGCAATATGATTACCTATATTTTTTTATCCAGTCTGATGTAGTTTATATTTTGGATCGACATAGTTTTACCAATGTGACTAAGTATATATTTTGTATTTTGCAGCATGAAGATGTTCGTAACATCGAAGCGTTGTCTTTAGAGACTGACAGATTTAAAATGTTAACAATTGAGTATTCTTTTAGTAAAGATAAGTTGAGAATAATAAAGTACACATTATCTATCAACAGCAAGTCTTTAAAATGAAGTAAACAGCCTAAGTTTAACTTGGGCTAGCTAAATACATGCTTTTTGAAGCTAGAATAAGAATTCACGGAGCATCAAGAAATGTATGTAAACAAACTAAGCAAACACGAAACAATAACATCCCGAAACGAACTGCATGACCATGGAGGTGGAAATAAGGAATACATTACTTGAATAGCATAACCTTTGACTAATGCACAGGTTATTAGAAAATCATGCCCAATGGAGATGAACTCACACCAGGTCTTACACTTTTGACGACGCGCACCTAGACCATCGCCTCACGTAAGCCTATGTCAACTAATTTAATCAGGCTAAGCGGGTAGCTAGTCAGAGGATCAGCGTTACCAGTCAGCTAGATTCCATTGACGCCGTCCAAAGGTGTTTCTTGATTCGATGAGGTACGAACCAAGGAATTTTCTTTTAAACCAAGGTAATTATTGAAGAGAACACACTTTAGAATAATCTAAAAAACACGTAATGTACTGCTTAACATGTTTACTGCGTAAAGGGGCATATTTGTGCCGCTATGTAAATTTCTCATTTATCCATCCGTGTAAATGAACAGCGTCTCGCCATTTTTGAGAATAGGTTTTTGCATCGAAGGAAAACATCATCGTGATATTACGTTTTTCATGTTTTTCTTAAAAAAGATAGAAGTTTTTTTCGAACTGTTAAGTCATTTTTTAAACTCTGTTACTCATAACCTAACTTAAACAGCCGTAGCAACCGCGCAAACGCCGTCAACATGTTAACGTATTTTTCTAAGCCTTTTATTGCCAACCGACTTTAGTGTACAATAATCCTAGTCAGACTCAAAACTTCCTCTTTCATTCAGTATTTCTGAGGCAAAACAGTGTCCATGTTCTCTTCCTTTAATCATGTCATGCACGAAAGTCCTTCACAAATTCGCTGAAATCTTCAACGTTCATTAGAAGACCGACGTCAGAGCTCTTTGATGCAAAGGTGCGTCAGTGGAAGCATGTTGTAATTAGGCTATTTGGTTCCAACGCATTCCTAACTTACTTGCGAATTGGCAAACTTTTCACGGTGACGGAAGTTTGATGTAGGATTAAGTTTACTGAAGACTACTGGGTTCAATTAGCAACCGTGCCCATTGTGGACTGCAGAGCTCTCCTAGCGCTCAATTGTACGCATGCGTCCATTGTACATACACGACTGAGCAATGGAAATACAACTATTAGCTACGAGTTAACAGTAACACTTAAAAGTGATATTGTTTCAGGGGCGAAGTTGTGTTCTTTATTCATGATGTTTGACTAATCTAGAAAATGACATTTACAAATGTGTTTTCTAGAAGTTGTGTTCGAGAAATTCACTAAGCTTTCAAACAGATGAAGTATTACCGCCGTTTATGTAATGAAAAACAATTATTATTCAAATCTGTAGTTCCATCTCTACGTATTTTTGTTATCCACCAACAACTCTCCTCCTCCAGAATAATACCGTTCAGGGATTTGAATAAGCAATTAAAAGCGCGATTTCTTTTCGCAGGTTGTCAATGTGGTCTAACAAAACGTCACCGTCTATGGTGACGTTTATAACAAGTGGTGTTAAACGTCACCAAATAACAAGTGGTTTTCAATATAAACATTTTGAAATTAAACGCATGTGTTTGTTTGTTCGACACCCAGTATAACAAAGCTTAATGATGACATACGCTGAGTAAATGAATCAGTGGATGAAACGTGCGACCGGCAAATTATTACTGATATGAGTGAGGAGTCAATTAGCTTTTAAGTTTGAAAATTAAGAAGTGAGGGATTATAAGTCGCTGTACTGAACGCTAGCAAACCTAAGTTACTACTATTACTACTACTATAAGTCGCTGTTACCGTTGCTTGCATTACACAACGAACTAAGCATTACCGGAAAGATGACTCACGTTTATTTTTCCTTTGTATCTCTCACATTGCTTCAAAGTGTTATTGCTTAAATGGCCGAGCTGTATTCTTTATTCAAAGTTTATCTTTTACGACAGGAGTCTCGTTCTCTTGGACTTTGAAATTAAGCCGAGGACTCATTCTAGTTAGTTTCATGCTGAGCTTTTTTGTGTCATTTAAAGCGATTCGTATTTTGAAAGCTTTAACTAATAGGTATACGGTCATTCAGGAAGCCCTAAATTAAAATTTACGGTCCTACTGCTAACAATCATAAAATTATCAGTGGTAATTATTTGGTCACACGAGCCATCACTGCAATGTTGTCTAATGCTGTAATATGAGGACGTATCGAGAAACTATTTCCATAACTCCAGCCACCATACCCAGCGTCTTTTACACCAAATGATCTATAGATATATCCCACGTACTGTAAAGTACCATACGGACCGCTAAAAGTATAGACAGCGGATAATACACGCTCACCGGTAAAGCATCTTTAAGGCAAAAATTACATTATTGTGCGTTTGTTCAATATAATGCGAATGAAATTTGAATAAAAAATTTAGAAGACCGTCTCTCAAAATCTCTTGTTGATTTTCAGATAAGGGTATTAAGCAATATGTATGATAGGTAAAATGCAAAGCATATCGCTTTATCTGAGGGTCGCTGGGCTTGCTGATCGGAACAGTTTAACAGGACAGTGTATCGTTCACGTTCTGCATTCAAGCGTCAGACAGAATTGCTCTGATAACCAGAACGACTAAATCATTAAAACTAATAATTAAGGGATTTTAGACTGTTTTTACTCACATTCTGACATGTGCATTATTGAATCACTGGTTGGTTATCCATGAGCTAAAGCTGTCACTCAACAAAATGAGTAGTATTTGCCCTTAAAAAAACCTTTTTGGTAATTCTCTCTTTCTCAATACATTTATATTAAGCTTTGCTCGCGTGTGTTTTTCATGACTAACATGCTTTACTATCCTGACTAATTTTAATCACTTGCAATGAAAAAGTTTTTCAATCGGGAGATGTGTTCATGCTTTGTTGGTTTAGCTTTGCTTAAACAGGAGTGTGAGGGTAAACTTAAATGTTCTAAATCTTTTTTATACTGTCAAGTACTCTTCAGTTCAATGACTGTCTTATTTTCCCCATTCATTGACGCTTGGTTGGCTGAGTAAGTTAAATTTGAGTAAAAACTTCCGTAGAGTTTTTTGTGTATAATCAGGGACAGAACTATGAATGTTTGTGACTGATACATTTAAATCTAGTTTGGGACACTTGTGTGATGTATAAAAGTGTGAAAGCAGCCCTCATTTTCTGCTTCAGTGTTTATTATAATTCTTGATTCGTGTATGGTTAAGAGTTAAATCATATTACGAGGGAATGAAACATTTTCACAAACTGTGCAGTTTCTCATCAAATGAACATTAGATCGAGTGCATTCAGTCATAGCTGATTGGCTTCTCCTCTTGGGAATCCGCGATCATGAACTAATGATGTGCTCTGAAAATAGTGAGTCAACATTTCTCACATCGATAAAATCTTGACGCATTCATGTGGTCTATAATTTCATCGCTTTACTTTCTCTGTTGTTCTCTCTCTGGTAACTCTTTTCACCATCAAAGCCTTTCATTCATTCATTGAAACAATTTCAAAAGTATACTTCCACCTTTAGATTAAAATTTGTCTACAAAACGTTATTTTAAACATACGAAAATACATAATATCTAGTTCATTAACCAGTGTTTCAAGACTGGGAGGAAATAAACATGTAATTCTTTGGCAAGTTTTTCAAGCCCGCGAGGTAAAAAACATGTAATTCAGGAGGGTATCAAGCCATTGAGGAAAAACAAGTAATTCAGTGGCAAGTGTTTGAAGCTCGTAATGAATCGATTGACTAATTTTCTGGCAAGTGCCACAAAACTGTAAGGAAACAACCATGCAATTCAGTGGTACTTCAAGACCATGAGGAAATTACCGTGATATCCAGCAGCAAACGTTTCAAAACTGTGAGGAAACAATTATGCAATTCAGTGGCTAGCCAAAAAGGACGTAAAGACACAAATGTTTGATTAAATTATAAGTGTTTACCATCTGGATATCTGTTTCGTGCAACACCCTGTAAATGCACCATTTTCCGCACTATTAAGCAAGTAGCAAGCAACGTTTTCACCACGAAAGATTCAAATTGCCTGCAAAATTTAAGACTCTAGAAAAATGAGCCTCAGTAGTGGAACAGTGACTGGGGCTTGTGGTTGTGAACTGAGAAAGCATCCTAAAACTTTCAGCTAAATTCGTTATTTTGATAATATTCTTTGGGTGCTGTGATAAGGGGAGCTTTATCCTTGTCTTAGAAACCTCTGACTGGGTGTGTCTATTTTAGCTCTAATCAATACGGTAGCTAAACCCAAAAATAATATTTATAATAATAATTTCTTCATTTTCTCCTAAATGGTAAGTTCTGTTAAAGCTTGAATGTTAATAAATTCAACAAAATGTTTCTTGTCAAACTCTACACAACCTATCTGATATTTGTTATCACTCCTTAATTTAAATTTTCTCTGAGGGAAAACCACATGAACGAAGCAGATAGTCCTTACAAATGTCAATTGTACAAGCAAACCTTATCGACAACTTCAGGTTTTCACTCCTGCGAGTGTAATTCCACATCTCACAGACCGAGAAGCAGAGCAAAACAAAGCGAGAACTTGCAAATAGTTTCGTGGCAGTGCTAACTAGATTTGGACTTGCAGTCTCACAAATTTTTAGAGCTCGTAAAGTGAATCCAATTAGCACAGAAAATGTTCGTACGGTGAGTTCCCTCACCAGCGGAGGGTCATTCACTTCTGCGGCAACAGAACGCGACTTTCTTAGCTTGTGTCCAAACCTTGTTCAACGCAAGTTAAATTTCATCATAATAATTCATTGGCATTTAATTCTTATTTTTATTAGAGGTTTTTAGTGTAAGGGTACTAATTCATGGGCATATTTAACCTCAGTGATTGAGAGCCCCAGGTGGTGACTCCCAAAAATACGACCTGGACATTATAAAGTAAACAAAAAACTAGACATTTCACAGAGTGAATAGAGCAATTATACTCGAAATTGTATACAAAACTGAAGTCCTGTGAAAGTTTCTTCCTTCTACATCGCAAATCAACAAACATGACTGCATGTTAAGGTGATGGCAATACAATTTGTGAGTTCGCTTCTGGGTGTCAGTAATTGGAAATAACTAAATTTAATGCATTTTATTCAACCGAAAGAATCAGTTAAAGTTACTGGACAGGTAATGCTGCACATCAGAATTCTGAGCTTATCAGGAGAATTACACAGAGGCTGAATATTGCAATTCATTCGGTTGTAGTTGCATCATGATCGAAAAATTCACCTAAACTGCACACTTCGGAGACTCTAGTGATGACGCAGTTGTTCTATATGTATATACAATAAAGTTTCAATAGCCATTAAAATTCCTTCATGACCACGAGAGAATTTTAACTAAGAAACTCCCGAACATAAAAAACAGCATGCTTCAACAATATAGCTTGCATTCGTCAATTGTTGCAAGATGAAATACTGATTTCATACACTGAAAGAAAATACGCACCAATAAACAGGCAATAGTTTGCCCTAACTTTCTCAACAAAGATATATAAATAAATTAGCAGTTTTATTTACGTAGCACTAGAGAGATGATAAAACAGGCACCCAGAATCTCAACTTCAATTTGTATACCATACCCGTGATCCTTGCAAGGATTTTTCTGCTAAGTCACTTCATGAGCCCAATATTAAATGAATAGCCTGATGCTTTAAGTTCAGAATAAAGTAACTAAATTTGTAAATATTTATTTACGCATTGTTCTGTAATTTTCACGAGTGCTGATAAGAGAGAGCTCAGTGAATTTAGTAAGTCCTAATTTTCACCTTCTTAATAAATATATGGCCTCAAGATTTATGTGTCGCTTGCTGACTAAATATTTTAAAAGCACTTTGCTATTTTTTTATCACACAACTCCAAACGTAGGAACCATTGAGCATGGACTGAATGCAGTTGATTTAATGTTCATTTGAAGAGAAACAGCACAATTTATGAAAATGTGTCATTCCCTGAGTATCATTATAAATATTGAAAAGGAAGGTGAAGCCCGTTTTAGAAACTTTCATGCAACACACGAATGCCCCAAACTAGACTTAAATGTATAAGTCCCTACAATTCATGGTAATGTGCATGGAAAGTCGATTCGCCTGATGAAACTCTACGGAATTTCTTACTCAAGTTTAACTTACTCAGGCAATTAGCACATACATATGAACGTGAAGAATAACACAATCATTGAAACTACATTAAAGAAAAACATAAAAACATTAAACTTCACCATTGCACCTCATTTTTTAACGAAGCAAAATTAGCAAAGCATGAAAACATCACGTAATGGAAAACTGCTTTATTTAAATTTATAAAAATTGGTCGTGAAAGTAACGCATGTTAGTTATGAAAAACGCACATTAAGAAAGCACTAATGAAAATAAAATGTTATTATTCAGAATAATGTTGTGATGAGATTGAGAGAATTACCGAATAAGTGGTTTTTATGAGAAATACTGCTCAGTTTATTAAGTGACGGCATTAGTTCATGGATAACAAGTGATCTAAAAATGGACAGGGTCTAAATATGAGAAGATACTGCCTTTAATCTTCAAATTATTAGTGTTATTAATTATGTTGAACAAACCAACAGCGCAGTGCTATCTGAATCTGACACTCGAATGCAGAGCGCAAACGATGCACAGTCTTGTTGAACTGTGCCAGCCAACATGCTCGGCGACCCTCAGGGAATGTGATCTTTTTAGCAATTTATCAATCTTATTTTTTACATCATACCCTTCTTGGAGCATCAGTAAAAGAGTCTCAACGACGACCTTCTGAAAATATTTTTAATATTTTCTTCTTCAAATTTTATTCCACATTACATTTATGATCAAGCGCACAGTAATTTTTTTTTTTCGCCTCAGAGATGCGTTGCGAGCCACCGTGTAATGAGCCGTTGTTCATACCATCAGGTCACTTTGTATGGTGGTCGGAGCCATTAAAAAAGCTAGTTTCTCGAAAAACCCTCCCACTACAGCATTAAACAACATTGCAGCGATGGCTCATACGACTAATTAATACTACTGATAACTATATGATTTTTAGAATACGGTCCATAATTTTAAACTCGCGCATTCTTGAGTCACTTTGTACCTATGAACCCCAGTTTTTAAGTAACAAAGTGCTTCAATTAGCATAAAAAGCTCCTTAACAGAAAATTGGCCAGTATTTTCACCCCTTTTTACCAATATTTTTAGGAATTGTTCATTTAATTTTCTGTGAGATCTGTTCATGTGTGATTTTCATAACTTCTTCGTCGATTGCAATGGAGATTATTTCCTTGCACGATACTTTCAGGATTGCACAGAATGATCGTAGAATTGAAACGTTCAATCTAAATGGCGTCAATATTTTTCTTCTTTGTTGTCTTTGACGTCAATCTGCTCAGATTGATTGAAAGTACTTTGAAGCTTCCAGAAAAAATATTTCCCGGGCAGAGAACTTAAATGCAAGTTAATGTATATTTGAGAAGTGTTGGCTGTATTAAATGTTAGTTAGCAAAAATGTTTTCCCAAAATTTTATAGGTATTCGATAACTTTCGATTGCAAAGCTTAAGAGAAACAGATGCCACACTGCTTTCGTGTTTGCAAGCACGTTATTTAATTACGTTAAGAAACGCATTTCAAGAACTTATTCTGAATTTACCATGATCATGTTATGAAAATCATGAATGCTCAATGGTAACAGTATTTACTCTGTGCGTTTTAAGATAGTAAAGGTAGAAGCACAAAGTCATTGGTCATATTGAGGTATAAGTTGGGGAAAAAAGTAATAAATAGAAATTTCTGACAATGAAACGTAACATTCTATCTCGAAGTCTTTAAATACTGGATACTTGAAAAATTCTGCTCACACTTTGTAATGTAAACGGACATTTAAATTTTCCCACAATTGAATATGAACTGGGTGACCGGCGCTTAGTTTAACAAACTTTAGCATAAGGTGAGGACCGTTGAAAGAAACGCTTTTAACTCAAAAACTACCGACAATAATTCGTTGAAGAACTGCAGGGATTTAACCTTTTTACTGATTGTTTAATGATATCAAAAATAAAATATTATTCGTTTGCATTGAACATTTCATCGGCTACAAAGGTATTAACGTCAATGGTGCGAGTATACAGTGCTGAGATAGTAGACATGCACCAGGCTTACGGCGCAGCTGAACCTAATATCTAAATCGCCGGATTTGACACGGCGGCCTCATCACATGGCCACCAAGGTCTCCTGATATTACGCCCCTAGATTACTACTTAGGGGGACATTTGTAGATTTTAGTGCACGAGACATCGATTCATTCCGAAGAATACTTCATCGGTAGCATTGTTGAGACTTCTGCAAGGATTCGGGAAGCTGATGGTATTTTCGATCGCTTCCGGCAATCATTGCGCTGGCGTTTCAACGCTTGCATCGCAAATATGGATGTCATGTTGAGCATATTTTATAAATACCTACAATCATTTAAATCTAATTATTAGTGCTGTGATAATTAGTGCTGTTATTCTATTTTTTGTGTCCATTATGAAAATACTTTGCTAACTTCTATATTTCATTTCTCTACTACTCTCAAAATACTAATTTTTCTCCAATACGTTTCAAATTTGACGTCCATTTAGCCTTTTAATGAGGCGTTTTTGACTACACGATTATTAAGAAAACAGTGTTCATTTCAATGGTTTCAACCATATGTTAAAGCTTGTCTAGAAAAGCTAAGGCCACCGTGTGTATTTCTGTGAGAAGTAAAGTTGAGTGCAATTTCAAACATACGTACGAAATTTGGCTAACTAAATGTTCCAAAAGTTGAACTAAGTGTTCAAACTGTTGACCTTCAGTATCAACACATTTCTGAGTTCGAACCACAATTTATTCTGTACTTCATATGACAGTGTCCAATGGGATTTCTGCGCATACCACTTGAGTTATGATCGCACCTCGACTGTTTCTGATCAGCAGCAATAATTTGTCTCTAACTTTCAGCACCACTTTATAACCTATTTCGGTTCGTCATCGCTCATGCGCACGCAAATTGTACGTCCGCCATTTTGAGCAGCTCGGCCGAAGATTTTACCACTCTGAAATTCGACCTCAAACTTATCCTTTAAACCGCATAAATGAGAAAGCACGTTCACTTCTCTAGAAATTACATTGGACTCCTGGGTGCAAAGCAGAATCCGATGTAGCGTGTACCCTGATATCCTGATATGTATTGAATCTGAACACACCCAATTGAAACATTTAAACACACTTCTTGGGAAATCAGTTTAACCAAAGAGTATATTTATTGATCAAACTCGGTTTTACGTCACGTTATTTGAAAAGCCTAACTTTGTATACGGGAGAATCAATTTTCTATGACTGTTCAAAATTTGTGAACATTCCATAGCATCACTCTACATTTATTCATTTTCTTTCGGACACCTCGTTCATTCGCTACCTATCAATACAATTGCTAAATCGTCTAGAAAGTTGGGTGCCGTTTTTATGGTCCTGAGTACACAAAGTTTGTGCTCTCAACCACAATTGAATTGTCTTCTGTTACTAAATAACGAAATTTTATAGGTTTCAAAAATAACTCTCGAATTTACCTATTAATTCAAAAAACTCCTATCAAACAAATGTTCATTATTACTCAAAACAAAACATACTCCTCTAACGTACGATTCGAAGTTTAAAACACAAAATGGAGGAAAAATTTTGTGTAAATTTACAGTGGATGCTGCAATTTTGAGGCAACCGTTACTGAAACAACTAAACCATTAAATATTCTACGTTGTTTTAAGCAAATCATTCAGTGTTTTGTCTACTCACAAAGTTTTATTTTTAATTACAACTAAGCTCTGTATTGTGTCTTCTTCACACGTCGTCAGATACTGTTTTTCGAACTCACCTAAGCCTTACGGGTACATGGTGTGAAGCCCCTGAGGGCCTTCAAGAAGACGCAAAATAAGCGAATTTTCATTCTTATATTAAAATTAGGATAGGGTTATCAAATTTATAACAGGCGTGAAATTAAATAGCAGCGCTTAAGAACACCAAATGCTAATATTTCATTTTTAGTAATTTGTGCTTATACCTCCTGCGTCTGTTGTAATATGTTTGGATTACAACATTCACATCCGAAAACTTACAGCATGTAGAAAAGCTCAAGCATTTTACGATTCAACAGCAAATAAATAAGTTCGCTGTTTAGTTAGTAATTCAGTTACTTTCTTAAGTGGTCATTCTAAATATTATGTTAAATTTAGTCTAAGTATTGGAAAGCTTAGGTTGTGAAGGGGTGTTACCGTGTATTTTTGTGGCGATAGTTTAGTAAAACGCTCTCAGAACTTTTCCCTCTTGTCTTGAGGAAATCAGACAAAAGTTTTAATTGCTTCACCGTTAGCTTTTTTATGGGACATTTTTCCAGCTAATATTAAAACGACTCCTTGCTCTCCCAGTGCCCACAACTTTCGCAGTAAAAATTTTACGCTCTTTGAGCCTCGTGAAGTTGATAGCATTGTTATTTTATGGAGTTTAAAGGTCACTGCTACTGATATCGCGGGTGGATGAA
Source organism: Morinoia aosen (assembly GCA_030386875.1). Taxonomy (NCBI): domain Eukaryota; kingdom Metazoa; phylum Arthropoda; class Malacostraca; order Amphipoda; family Talitridae; genus Morinoia; species Morinoia aosen. The sequence continues at coordinate 18,061,771 of CM059557.1, read as the reverse complement.
CTTTGACGAGTAATATTTTCTTCCTTTTCCATGCGATACCTTGAAATCCGACTTCTTTGATGTGCAAAATTTTGTGGACGTGAGCACGGAGAGTGAATAAATTAGTCTAATAGTTTATCATAATAATTAGTCTAATAGTTTAAACATGTTCTGGTAGGTTTCTTAACTGCCGAGCTGTGTTAGAAATTGAAAGTGCCAATTATTTTTCTTAATTAATTTGTTTTAAAAATGAATGACCTACTCTTCCTACTGTAAGTGTCTCGCTCATCAGTAGAATATCAAAAAAGAGCAAAACATTATTGATTTTAAGGCCACGTTGCTGTACTAACTGACGACACAGTTTTATCGCCACTCTTGAATACTCTACAAATTCAGACATCCTCTGTATGCAGGTTACGCATCTGAACGATTGAGTTGCTAAAATCCCTAAAGTTAGCACCACTCGCTCAGGAAAGTGTCGTGGGGTGGATGGGGAAATTCGCGCCCCTTGCCCTACAATCTAATATGCCTTTTTATTGGCTGGACCCGTGAAAAGATTTAATACCATTTTTCAAGCCTGTTACGAATTAACGCCAGCTATGTCGTCGTAGATTTTTTGGTTGTGACTGATTTGCCCCGAGTTATCACGAGCTAAAGTCTGGTGAGTGATTTAACTCAGTACGTGAATGCTTGAAGAACGTACAAATAATTAATATTCAAAATCTTATTCTATTGAATTATTCATAAACAATAGATGTAAAAAAAACTAATTTTATCCAACATCACTATTATCAAATTACCAAGTTATTATAGCATGGGTTTATCCAAATAACCTAACTCACATTTGGTCACCTATCCTAACATAACGATCTATCTTTATTTAATATATCCAAACTTAACCTCTACTAACATCAACAAATATAAACTAAAACTAACTTACGCAAGTTTAATTTGTGTAACCGTATTTATCACAACCCAACCTATTCTAACCTAACAATGACATGAATGATGAATTCTCCGAAAATCCAGCTTGAAACAATTGTTTGAAAAATGGGCTGTTCAATGTGATGCGATTTATAAAAAACAAATACGGAAAAATTCGATGTGGTCCAATATGTCTGATAATTGTATTTGTGATACTGATGATTTTATAAGCAAGAAGAAACAGTTATCAATGAAAAAACTGTAGTGTAATATTGCCTTGTTTGTTATTTTGTCTAGTCTACATATTTGTATGTTTATATACAGACTAACTAAATACTTGAAAAATTCAATGATTTCTTCAAACGAGAACAAGCGAATGGAATTTCTCCCAACAAATCTTACCCTAGTCTTTCTTCCCTTAACCAATAATAACCTATTTTTCAAAACGTTTGTATTACAACACGACTTGAACTAATCTAATCTAACATATTCCAATTTACCAAGACCTATTCCAACCTAGAACAACCAGTCCTAAGCAAACTTAGCGTATCCTAAAGAAACTTAACCTAAGTCATTCGGCCATAAAATTATCCACCGCTATTTTCTCAACCTAAGTATTCAAACCGACCTTATTATCATCGATCCTGTACTTACATTTCATCTTAACTCGACGTTTATCTTTTCTTAACATAACATACCCATTTAAATTACTTAAAAATCCGGTCGATATTTACTTTAGTGTGTTCAACGATTTTCAAAATTTTGTTCCCATGAATCAGTAATAAGATACATTTTAAGACGTTTTACATGAATGACATTTTGGTCACCAATTCGTAATTTTCAAGATATAACATTAATAACGTTCAAGTAGGAATAACATTATATAGTCGGTTGCGTAGTCGCTGCATTGTTGGAACACGCGCACTTTTTTGGTGTGAACATCTGCCTCAGTTTGGTTAACTCAAGTTATTTTAGGTATATTTAGGTTAGTTTAGGTTAGTTTATTTAACTAATCTAACGTTACCTAACCTACCCTCACCCATCGTTACATAAATACCAAATTACAGCATATTTACGTGTCCGTTCCTTCACTTTTTACATACGACGTTTATATTACCTAAAAGTTGAATATCTCGAAACTTACGCATTAGCGAGCAAAATGTCATTCGTTTAAAACGTCTACAAATGTAATGCATTACCGATTCTTATTATTATTATTACGAGTGCACACGGCCCGCCAAAAAAATGACAGGATTAGATATAGGACCAAATGAGCTTCAACATGGCTCTCCCATGATTTCCCATGCTATTCTATGGCTTTCCAATACTTTCCCAAGTCTCAACCGCTGATATTCTATACAAACTTATCTAACCTACCAATGCACGTAAGTGACCTGAACCCGACCACAAACTCCAGCCATGGCAACGATACGTCATCGTTGGCATTTCTTCCTGGTCTGACAATTTCGATATTCGTTCCGACTCCCAATCTGCTGGGTTAAGGCACCGAAAATTGTGGAGTTGATGAAGCTTGTATCACAGATACGCTCATCTCACACTGCAGGCTGGTGGGTGTGACACACAGACGGACGGACGCGGCTCCTTTTATAATAGTGATAGAGGTCTTTTCACCACCGAAGACGCCACAAAAACGTTTCATCGGTGAATTCGTATTACCGATTCTTGGGAACAAAATTTTACAAATCGTTGAACGCACTAAAGTAAACATCGGCCAAAAATCCCGTGCATGATGGATGCCTGGAAATATAGTGCTTTCTGTAAGGCGATATGTAAAAACATTGAAGGAAAATGCTTGGCGATTCATGATATACTGCCTAGTTAGCGTATTTATGATACAAGTTTTCTCAAAAGCGTAATGAATAATTTTTCCGTATAAAATTCTTGCAAGAGTGACACGGCAGACAGGAATAGGTCTATTGATGTAAACACATTAATCATACAAGTTAGCGACAGCGGAGAAGTATATGCTATGTAAATTATACATTATAATTAAACTAAATTCGTGAACTTTCATAATTATTGTAGCCTCAAAACATCATCAGCATTATATTCTTGACTTCATTTGGTACGTAAAACTATTCAAGCTTCTTTGTGTGTTAATTAATTATGATACTCCTTCTAAAGGCAGATGACAGCAAGCAAAATATGGCTTTCCATTACACAGCACAACGTCTAACAGTATAATTTTTGTGTAGTTGTTCCAGTGTGGAAATATCAAATGTTTCAGTTATCTGTACCAGGGAACATTTTACAACTTATTCTACAAATGTGTTCATCGCCATCACTAGATTATCGTATTTTCCAATATATTCTCGTAAGTAGTACGCTTATGAAAGAAAACTGCTACTGATTAATCACAAATTGTACCATGAGTGATGGAAACAGTATCGAAATTTCATAAGCTGCAGCATAATGGAAGGTACCTATAATTAATTTTTCATTGATTGAAGAACAATTTAGGAAGGCAAAATTTTATTTTTCATTCATTTTTCCCCAATAATAAGACGCATGTACTTATTTTTCGCAGATTATACATAAGGCGATAGGCATCGCTATCACTTTCTGCAAACGGTTACACTGAGTAGTAAAATTACAGTTAATTTGACAACTTACTAGTATCTAGACTGGTACATGAACTTGTGTGTGCTGGTGGCGAAGCTGCGTGCCTGTGCTTCAGAAGGAAGATAAACTCCTAAAAAGATTCTGCAACCCTGAAATACAGTTGAAAGTATAAATAATGCAGGTTTCAGCTCGCAAAACACGGATATTATCGTGCGCGCATTCATCGCAACGAAATCCATCGTTCCTTAATGCAGGGTGGCCACGTTCGGAGGTAAGAAGACTATCGCGCTGAAATAGATCTTTCAAAGCATTTTTAAATAAGAGTATCTTATTAAAGATTAGACAGTGATTATAATTCCACTGGACGTTTTCCTCGGTTGTGTCTGCAACAGTGAGGAGTACTCTGTTATAGCACTTATATCTGTTCTCAACTTTTCCGTTGCTTGAAGATATAGGATGGCAGTTATGAAGCCCGATGCCGGCAAGCTTTTCTATTTTTCCTGAAACGACATTTTTTAACAATGGAGGCCGCTGATGCATGTGAAAACACTTAGACTAAAGCTGTAACGCATAAACGACCCCCAAGGAGGTCTTAACTCCTATTGAATAAAGCGAGGTTAGCAGATGGCATAGCGCATGAATTTTCATGAATTAATGACATGAATTGGATTTTCCAGCACAAGCCAATCTGTCAGTGAGATAAAAATTACAGCATAATACGCATTTGCCACAGAGAACAAACACACTAGACACCGTTACCAAGAAAAAATGATTTTAGAGCGAACGGGGTTCCTTTTGGGTCGAGACATCATATATGAGATTTTTGCGTGAAAATGTTCCTAAACCCTTCCTACATCACGTAGTGAAAACGGGAACCCTGTACGAGGCTTCTAACCCCCCAAAATACCCCCCAAAGGGGGTATTTTACCCTAAATAACCTCCAAAATGGGGGTACTTGAGGGGTATTTTGGAGGCATACCCAGAGGGTTACCATAATACCCAAAGGGAGAAAACAATGGAAAAACCAAGTGAAATATTATATAAAATTAGTTGTTTTATATTTATTTTGTAGGAATAACAAAAACCTAAGTATCATGTATGGCAAAGTGCTCTGAAGGGTAGAACACCCCTTTAGGAAGAATTTCTTTGATATTGAACCTAGAGCAATGAAATTTGATACACTGATAGGAAATGCAATTTGGAATCATTTATTTTGAGTAAAAAAATGTGATTTTCTTCAAAGAAAACGAGATATTCATAGAAAACGAATTTTTTGGGGGAGTTTTTTAAAAAGCATCTCCTCCGACAGTTTTTGAGTAAAAGTAATGATTTTAGTGTCATTGGATGCGGAAATACTTGTATATTCTAAAAACTAACATGGCATTCTCCAAACATTCAATTTAAAGTGGAAAAACATAAAAAACTCCACGGCACGTCTTCTTTTGTAAAAAAAACGTACTTTATGACGTCACAACTCATGATCAAAAATGAATTTAGGATTGCTCATTTAGTTTTTGAATTGCCCGCGTTATTACGCATCTAATGATACCAAAATCATTACTGTAGCTCAAAAACTGTAGGAGGAGAAACATTTTAAAACCCCATAAACCATTGTTTACATTATAAGCAAAACAAAAAAACATTAACAATTCAAATAAAAAATTTTGTAAAATTTTTGGGTCAAGTTAGACCCCTGAAATCATTATAGAGTAATCCAGAGACATAGGAGATGACATAGCAACTTCGCGCCGTAAGAAAGTGCCATGGGGGAGGTGCAACATGATAAAATACCACTTCCCCCTCCCCTCCCCCCCATTCTTAAAACCCTCGTAGCATCGTACCCAGTACACGTACGAAGGTAATTTTTTCACAGGATGTACCTGACATCTTATTCTTTCTATAGCACCTAAAAATCAATATCCGAGAAAACTCGCCAATTGGAATTGGAATTGACACCGAACAAAATTTATTATTCTCCCCTGAACAAAACCCCCATTTTCTCAGAACCAACTTTTCAAGACTTTGACGCTCAATTTCAGCCACAGTTTTCATCCGATTGGGGTCATCTTTTTTGTATCACCGAGAGCAATGTGATTACTATAATATGTTCAAGTTAGTTTTTTGATAAACTTGAAAAAATATTTTTTATGAATTTTTTTGTCAAAATAATCGTGAAAGTATTTTTAAATTTTTTTTAAATTTTTTTAAATTTTTTTTCAAACTGAAACGAAAAACTATCCGCCACGTTTTGACCGCTGTTCATTGTGAATCAAGCAGAAAAAAAAACATTCGTCTCTATCTGCATTATTGGCTGAGAAATTGGCAGTTAAAAAAATTTCTTTTGGGAAAAAACAAATTTCGAAAACTTTATAGGCTATACCTGTTTATTGGAATGCTTCAAACGTGCTATGAATACCTCAATGCTTATTGCAATATGGAAGTATTTTTTTTTATTTTTTAAAGTTTACCCCGTACGCTCTCCTTAAACCAGAAAGAAGCTTTGTCGGCCCAATGTCTTCCTTCAAGACGAGTGCTGTCAGAAACATATCCAGCATCTGCGAGGAGGTCGGAAAAATTGAACAGAAGATTTTTTCCTTTGTTCAATTCAACTCTTGCTTCGACGTTTCTTTAATTGCTTAGGTCAAAACAAGAACTTAACTTAGGTTTTGGCATAACTTTTATTGAGCAGCGTTTGGAGAGATCGTTTTAGATGACGCATTTGTACTTAAAGTTTCTCCGTGCTAGAGTGAGACAGACGGTCCTACGTTTGCAATAATTATTCCTATCGCTCCACGGCTGCTTTTTGATTGAAGATTATTGAGAGCATAGCAGGAGAGCAGGTTGTACCCTCCCACGTTTTGAGGGCCTCTTCTGTTGCAACATCCTCCTCCCGGTACTCTTCGTAACTGTAAATGAAATTTTATTCTAAATCATAAAAAATGTGAGCTCTAAATTTAAGTGGCATAAGCATCAAATTGGCATGTTAACACAACATCAAAAGGTGCAATAACTGAGTGTGCAGGTAAAACCGCTACTAATTACAGCAAAAGAGATGCCACTAATTTTTACTCACTCAGCTATTATGTAAAGAAAATTGTACTCTATTTCAGAACGGTAGCCTTGTGACCGATATTCTACCAGCCATCCCCAGGCTATCAGTTGCAGGAGCGCTTGTAGGCAATAATTTACCGGGATAGCAGCGTACTATAAAGGCTATGAATGAACCAATGCTGTCACAACAAGCGGACAATAACAGGTCTCTGCCTGGGATTGTTTTTTTCGGCTGAAGACATCTATTCGGTCGTTTTTCTTTATTAAGAATGGTCAGGGCTGCAGCTGGCATCCAGCTTCACGGCCATGTCCAAATAAAATTCTGTTAAAATAAAATTTTTAAAAATATTGCAGGAACAAGATGATATGGAATGCTTTCTCGTAACATTTACGACTCCAATCACTGTTGCACTTACATCAATTTTTATTTATTTTGATGTCAAACAAGTGCAGTACATAACAGTTATTTGATGAAACTTCATTGGCCCCTTGAAAAAAAAAGACTGCCACTGTGTCAAAAAAAGACTGTCGAATAGACGTGCTGACATTGTCTTGCGTACGTTGATGCTATTGATGTCAAATTAAAGTATCGTTACACTCATAGGACAGCATGGAAATTTTGTGATACTACATTATTCAATGCCAAGAAAAGACAGTCGACTTAAATACCAACTGGCGAACGTAAACGTTCACACGATGATGATGAAATAATAAATTTTGCTTGTGTTATGAAAAAATAAATGCACCTGGTTTATCGTTTTCAGGTTAATGGACCTCTTCTTTCTTTTGGACGTGTTTTACTGGCATGCATAAGTTAGCAAAATTTTTCCCTTTACCAGGAAATTGCGTTAGCTTGAGTGTTTCGGGAGCGCATCAAGGCTTAACCAATCAAAAAAAATTAAACTCATGAACTTTCGAGAAAGATCTCCAAAAATGGCTGAGCTCATCGGGCTTCAGTTATTTTTTGTCAGAAGGCTCTGGACTCCAAAACTCAGATGTTGGGATGATCTGGATTTTGTTACAATATGCACTTACGAAATCATCGTTAGTATGCACATTTTAGAAAGATCGCATATGCTTTTCAACTCATGTTTACCTATCAAAAAAGACGCATCGTTGAACAGCTTGTTAAACGGTCAACACTCGTCGCATCAAACGAAACTTTTGTAAAAAACTTTAGTTACATGCTTTTTTTGAAAACGTGACTAAACCTTCGATTCATGGTTCATGAAAATAAGACATTCAACCCAAAATTTTATTTTATAAAAGAATTTTACTGTAGTGAGGGTCGGCACATCCTAGCTTTGATCACGGCAAATGCCATGGCGAACTAAGTAGAGAGCAAATTTTATACGTGATTTAAAAACCTTGCAAATTTTCATTTAGGCTGGAAATTAAGTAAAATTCACCTCAGCGTAAAAGCTCACATTCGAGGTTTTTAATCTCCAGGCTCATCGAATCATCAACAAGCAGGCTTGTGAGTGGTCTCACCGTTTAGGTTAGAGTACTGAATGGCTTTTTGAGAGTGCATACTTTTAATTCGCTTTTCGCATTGAATTATTCTTCTTTAAGAACACGCTGAGAAAAATGCGAAAGGTACAAATTCCTTTTAAATCCATGAAGTGTTGTTTTGGATAATGAATGTAAAGCGTTCTTATATAGATAACGCACCAATATGGAAACTCCATCCACTAAAGGCTTTGTAACTTGCTTATAAATTGATATGAAGTTGTCATACCTCTTGTGCGAATCATTCCTTAAAAAACGGTTTGAAGCTCGTCATGGAGACATTTTCAGGGAGACAGAATCTCAAAATAAAATTTCACGCATACCCGGTACTCAGGACAAAAAAGCATGCCTGAGTTAATATGTCGTCCGTAAAAAATGTGCTAATGTTTTACCCCTGAACTTTTCGGCACAGTCTGAAATATTTCTATACATCTCGACGAAATAATTAACTGCAAAAAACTATTTAGAGATGAGGTGGTTGTTTTTAAAAGATTTTCGTCATCAGTAGGATATAAGAATTCTCAAATTATCATGTACGTGAAGACAAATTTACAAAATATTGCCTTTGATTATCAACAGTCAAACAGTGTCGATAAAATCAAGAGTGAAGTGATTATGAACAGAAGAATAATTTAACATCCCTATCAAATAAGCGATATGTATTTCCCATAAAACTTCATCTATTAAGAATACGAGATAAAGCTGTCAGAATCGATGTATATGAAACTTTGTCTGTAAAAAACAGTCCATCCATCCAAAGTCATTTTCAGCTGCGATAAAATTACAATGAACTGCCGGAAGAATGTTTTTGTCCAAAAACAAACTAATCTACAAATAATTTATTCCTTTGTGCATCATGGCCTCTGAAAATTGAGCGTTAGTGTATTTGCAGAAAAACTACTTGAAATTTTACTGCAAGTTTGTGCGAAGAAATGGCTAAAGCGGCTTAACTTTTTAAAGTGAACTGTTGGAACTTTTTACAACTTTTGTTCTTAAATTTCAACTATTTTTACCTCAGAGTAGTACCATGATAATACATAATCTTAATGCAAACATAAGCAAATTTAATTTAAAAAAATGAGAAAATCAACCGGACCAGGATAACGATAAAATATCATGTACAGAGTAATAGAGTTCACTCAAAAAAACATAACACAGGAAAATGACACACTGAAAATAGCAAATGTACGTTCAAATATAAAAGATTAACAACTCTTTGAATTTAATGCTTGACGTTTTGACGTACAAACATGTTGATGAACATTACATAAGGTAAACCTGTTCAGTTTTATATAACACTTGATTCCCACGTGCTCAGCTCGGTTAACGAAGAGTAATGTGCGGCGGGAAAACACGGAGAAGCATATATTGCCGGACTTAATGTGCAGACGATGCTAAAGCAAAGTCAAAATGTGAGTAGAAAAATGTGAACAGTATAGAAATATAGTTCGTGTAAAGCGATAAAAATAAGTTTTTGTTGTAGGTAAAAACTGAGGTAAGAAATTTAATCAATGGTAGCATTAAATTTCTATTGGCTGAATCAAAAGATCCAATCGAACAAATATTGCTTCTGTTGTCACATTTAAGAGAGAAATACAATAAAACTAAACGCGTACTTTTCCAAGAAGATTTTTCATAATTTCCACTATTTCACATATAACAAGGTTAAGGAACGGGATAGCAATATCGCCCCAATTTATTTTCGAAGCCCAAATAAATTATTCGAAATCTCTGTACATTTCACGCAGACGGGAAGTTCTTCAGAGAGTTGAATTTTTTTAACGTATAAAAAACTATCAACGTATTTCTCTGAGTCGCCGGTGGTTACGTTTGGCTCGGTTAGTTGGTTGTTACACGGTGTACCTCTCGTTGTTTGGCCACCGTGGTCCAGTGGTCCAGTGGCCTCCGTGGTCCAGTGGTCTCCGGGGTCCGGTGGTCCAGTGGTCTCCGTGGTCCAGTGGTCTCCGTGGTCCAGTGGTCCAGTGGTCACCGTGGTCCAGTGGCCACCGTGGTCCAGTGGTCACCGTGGTCCAGTGGCCAGCGTGGTCCAGAGGTCACCGTGGTCCAGTGGTCACCGAGGTCCAGTGGTCACCGTAGTCCAGTGGTCTCCGTGGTCCAGTGCTCACCGTGGTCCAGTGGTCACCGTGGTCCAGTGGTCACCGTGGTCCAGTGGTCTCCGTGGTCCAGTGTTCACCGTGGTCCAGTGGTCTTCGTGGTCCAGTGGCCTCCGTGGTCTAGTGGTCTCCGTGGTCCAGTGGTCACCGTGGTCCAGCGGACTCCGTGGTCCAGTGGTCCAATGGTCACAGTAATCCAGTGGTCACCGTGGTCCAGTTGTCTCCGTGGTCCAGTGATCCAATGGTCACCGTGGTCCAGTGGTCACCGTGGTCCAGTGGTCCCCGTGGTCCAGTGGTCACCGTGGTCCCGTGGTCACCGTGGACCAGTGGTCACCGTGGTCCAGTGGTCTCCGTGGTCCAGTGGTCACCGTGGTCCAATGGTCACCGTGGTCCAGTGGTCTCCGTGGTCCAGTGGTCCAGTGGTCACCGTGGTCCAGTGGTCTCCGTGGTCCAGTGACCACCGTGGTCCAGTGGTCTCCGTGGTCCAGTGGCCCCCGTGGTCCAGTGGTCTCCGTGGTCCAGTGGCCACCGTGGTCCAGTGGTCTCCGTGGTCCAGTGGTCACCGTGGTCCAGTGGTCACCGTGGTCCAGTGGTCTCCGTGGTCCATTGGTCACTGTGGTCCGGTGGCCACCGTGGTCCAGTGGTCTCCGTGGTCCAGTGGTCCAGTGGTCACCATGGTCCAGTGACCATCGTGGTCCAGTGGTCTCCGTGGTCCAGTGGTCAACGTGGTCCAGAGGCCACCGTGGTCCAGTGGTCACCGTGGTCCAGTGGTCACCGTGGTCCAGTGGTCTCCGTGGTCCAGTGGTCACCGTGGTCCAGTGGTCTCCGTGGTCCAGTGGTCTCCGTGGTCCAGTGGTCACCGTGGTCCAAGGTCCAATGACCATCGTGGTCCAGTGGTCACCGTGGTCCACTGGTCACCGTGGTCCAGTGGTCTCCGTGGTCCAGTGGTCACCGTGGTCCAGTGGTCTCCGTGGTCCAGTGGTCACCGTGGCCCAGTGGTCTCCGTGGTCCAGTGGTCACAGTGGTCCAGTGGTCTCCGTGGTCCAGTGGTCACCGTGGTCCAGTGGTCACCGTGGTCCAGTGGTCACCGTGGTCCAGTGGCCACCGGGTCCAGTGGCTTAGAGAGCGCGCCCTGCACGGGAAGGGTCGCCAGTTCGAATCCCGGCAGTGACACCCGTTGATATTCCCGTTTGGAAAAACCAGAACTCAGCCATAATTCCCCACTTCACACGAGTGGAGAATTGAGGAGTATTTCAAAGAATAATGAGAGAATTTACCCACAAAAAAATAATTCATTCATCCTTTCTGAATTAAATTATTCATTGAGACCCGTAAACCTATAAAATCCTCATCAAAATCAGTTAATTAATCCTCAACGAAATAAAAACTCAAGATACTACATTTGTGCTAAAAACTCGATAGCTCGGTATTAATCTTTTAATACTATATGTTTTCAAAACTTCACCTAGTACATATTAGTAAAAATCTTGATAGCTCTGTATTAATTTTTTCATGCTATAGGTTTTTAAAACTTCACCTAATACATGCTAGTAAAAAACTATATAGCTCTGTATTAATTTTTTCATGCTATATGTTTTTAAAACTTCATGTAATACATGCAGGTATAAGACTTGACAGCTCTGTATTAATCTTTTCATGTTATAGGTTATTAAAACTCCGCCTAATGCATGCACGCAAAAAACTCGATAGCTCTGTATTAATTTTCTACTCTATTGGTTCATGATTTGGAAGCTCGCCCTCGTACAAAGTCCTCAGCAAGAGCTGCAGTGTCCCATCGAATGCTCCACAGAGACCTCGCATCGAATCGAAGTTCACGCTACAGGAGATGCTACGGATGAATATTTCTGAATCCATGCGCCAGCCTTTGATACAAATGGTTGGTGAGCTGAATATCTATCGGGGGAAATACATATTCTATATTTTTTTCAGTTAGCTCGAGTCACAAAGAAGAAAGCTTTGCTCTGGACTCCATCCACTCTTATTCAAGGGCTACCAGAATTTTTTTAGAAGGATACGGACATCCGCAGAAAGAAATGCTCTGTTCTATTGACGTATGACCTTCAGTTGCTCTAACTATTCGCAAGGGTATGTATCTGAAGGTAAACTTATTTATGTGAACGATTTATACTTGCACTGAGGAGGTGCACTCCAATCCAGATCCGTTTCTCTATTTGTTCATGAAAATGAAAAAATAATTCCAAATATGTCATATGCGAACTCTGAACCTATCTCATCTTTGGAAAAGAGTAAATATTCATCCAAGATACTTTATAGTAGATCACTACGAGTCAGTGGAAAACTGTTCGTTCACCCTTTGGTGTACGTCACTTTTTGCTGTGCAAAAGGCGCCTGTTCATTTCCATGAAATCATTTCTCATTACTTTCCTGGATGGGCCTTCAATGACGGCTAACATTTTTTTATATTTTTCTTTTTTTTTGTATCTCACATCTTCACCGTGGCTTTGTTGAATCATTGATAGATATCGTAGACGTTCAATTCCAATACATATGTACCTGTAAAATTTTAATTTTTTTATATGATCTAAGAATTTCGATCTGTTTTGGGGTGGAAAGTAAATGTTCAGAAAATAAACTTCCACCATAATATTTAACGGAAGAGGGAAAAATTTGGTGACGATCAAAAAATAATTCAAATGTGGGTTCGGGAAACAATCTTTAGCCAAAGCTAAAAACAACTCCTTCAACTTGACTAGTATGGCCTGTATTTGCAATAGCGGCATGGAGACGATGATTTGAACTGGAAGCTAAATTTTGACACTTTGTTTGTGGTGCCTTGAGGTATTTTTATTTGTAAATAATCCTTCAATCAGAGAAGTTCTTTACAGTAGACTGATTTTGAAATGTTCACCAGAATTTCCAATGGAATTGAGGTCAAGCAATTGGCTGGGCCACAGAAGGACACTTATTTGTCTTATTTACGAACAATTCGTTTGTAAATTTCACCGGATGTCTAGGGTCGTTATCTAACTGAAAGGTCCACTTGTAGAATTTTCTTCCGCTCGCAAGCAGCTTCTACTCCAGTATCAGCTTTTACTTGATTGTATCTACTTTTCTATCACTGATATAGTTCCCAACATCAGTGGTCTCCAACCTACAGCTGCGGGCCCGCCAGTGTGATCAATTCGGCTCGTGTCTGCCACGGGTTTATACTTGTTATCGTTGATGTGGAAACTTAGAGAGAAAATAGCTGGGAAAATAAAAACGGTTTTGTTCTCAGAACTTACTGGAGCAATCAGTATGGCCCTAAGGCTGGAAAGTTTGAAGACCTCTGCCGAGCACCACGCACAGCATAACAGCCCCAAACCGTGGTGCGGCCTCTTCATACCTGATGGTAAGGAGGGTTTTTTTGGTGTCATAGGCAGTCCATTTCTGTGTTATTCCTAACAAAATGAGCTCGTTTCGGTGGAGAAGTTCAATTTCTCTTCTTTCGAACCATAAAGCCCGTTATTAAAACTTAATTAATTTGTCAGAGTGGTCTTCAGCTAAAGCTAGAGGATTCTCCAGATCTTTTGCTGTAGTTCTGCATGCAATGAAGGTGTTCAGATGCAATTCTTTTGTCTACAGTTCATTCTGTATGCATGTACAGTAGGATGGAGCTTATTTTTCAAGAGAGTCGACTAGGACACTTAAAATAGTTTGCTAGGCCTAAAAATAATAAAAACAAATAATATTGATAGAATCCACCTAGTGGACGCAAAAGGAAAGAGGCCAAAAATAATATCAAAAAATGAAGCAATTCAAAATATATCTAAAGGTAGTCCAGGCATCTTCATTTTTTGAAGGTACCGTCTACTCTAAATATTGAGGACCGACTACCCTAAACATTTTCCAATTTTTCAAATACACGTGTATTAACGATGGCTATTTGGTCGTACTGGCAACCCTACAAACCCTGTGTGTGTCAGACAGTGTGAAACAAGACAGTAACTCAGTAAGCTATAAGGCAAGCGTATGCAAGCGTTCTTGGGCGCTTGGGCAAGCGTTCACTCCCAAGTTTCAGACAGGAAAGCCACCACGATAATCACTGAAGCGATCTGGAGCGTGGGGAGCGACCCGGCTGAGTTCAACATTAACAGGGATTCAATAAAGAGAGAGAGACCCAAATACAGGGCAAATTTTGTAAGCAGTCTGTGTGAGATGTTTTCTGCCAACATTTCTCTGACTGTGCACTGGGATGGATCGCTTATGGCAAGCAGACCTGACTTCGAGTTCGCGAGTGGATCGTCTGGCCAACTTGGCCTCTGGACAGGGGGTCGGTCAGCTTCTAGAAGTCCCCAAGATCCCTTCGGAGACAAGGAGAGCCAGGCCAAGCCGTTGTCGACGCTCTAGACAAGTGGGGGCTCACTGACAAGATCGCAGCTCTAAGTTTCGATACCACGGCAGTAACACTGGAATACGAGCAGGTGCTTGGCTATTCATTGAGCAGAAGCTAGGGCAGGACCTCCTCCGTTTTGTATGTCGACATCATATAATGGAACTTATTCTTTCTGCAGCATTCAAAGCTTGCATGGGTGTTTCATCCTGGCCCAAGAAACTCCAATTCAAGAGATTCCAGCTGACTGGGAGGGGACTGATAAAACTACCTGTGATTTCGGATTGACGGATGATGTGGTTCGATCTCATATCTCAGCACTAAGCGAGCGCATCCTCATATTCGTCTTCAGCAAACGCTCATAATGTCCTGATGTGGACATGCAAAAGAGTAAACAGCGAAAATGTATATTTTTCGTAACCGAAAAAAAAATTTAAATCTTGTCCTAAATCTCAAGAAATGAGAAAATAATCACTAGTGTTTTAGGGTAAGCACTTTCATTGACAAGAAACTCGTCCTAGGAACGAGCACACATACTCGTACAGGCGGGATTTTATAAAATTGTTTGATGTCCACTCCAGATTATCGCCTTCAATGTTGATCGGGACGTGTCGAATACCTTACGTAATATGAACGGATACCACCTGCCACATGTCTGTGTGATTTTTGATCCGTCATAATCTCGAAATCGTCATACTTTTCCAATTTGAAAAATGCTAAATTATTACGTTTGCATCTTGTGCTCGGTGGTAATGTTGTTCAATGAGCTCAAGAGGCACAATTTAAATAACACCCTGAACACTTGCCCATGCGTGTTAGCACCATAGATAAGAAAATGAATCCACCACTCAAGTACATCTGAATAACATAATTTGAAGAGGTAAATAAAAATTAATTAGTGTAATGAATCAACTTTAAGTCAGTGATAAAAAACAGCTCTTAAATATTTACCGTCACTTTGCAGATGAATAATAAAATCATTGTTTCAAGTAGGATGATTTGATTCATAATTTCATTTTATAGAACTCGATATCAATAAAATAATATTTAAAAGTGACGAAGCATAACAGACCGACCTTGTTAGAAAAAAATTGTGCATTTAATTGAGTGATTATGCTAGTTTTCAGGTACTTTAATGTCTACTCCGAGATTCGTGTTCAGACTAGACGTCTTCAATAGAAACTATATTAACTTACTCGTTAAACAAGTCGTCCATGAACTGTAAATACTATTTGTTTGACACTTTACTGAGAGTTTTAATGTAAATTCCAATAAGCTCTGTAACCTGAAACACAAATGACATTTTATATCAAAAAGGCTTACAAATTCCTGTTCCGTTCGAAATACTGATACTTTAAAAATTGAACTTGGAAAAGTGTTAAACGCACCAGACATCATTTTTTAGTCGCAAAGTAATACTGTTTATCTCCGCAATCAATTGGTGAAACAGACGTCCGCTCATAACAACTTCATCAATAACCGTAATCTTCGGTGAGAAAACATTGTTAAAAGTGCTTAAATTGTATTCAAATGTATATCACCTCTTCTGTCTGCAGACCAAAATCATTTTACATAAATTAAAAATTGCTTCTATTGGAGAAGAAAAATTGAAACAGCTAAAGAAGAGCGAGCTTTCTGAGTTTTCTTAATAATTCTGCATTTTATTTGGCAAACGAGGTTATCACTAATATCTAACGCGCGGTTAAATTAAAAAATACGAAGAAGTGTGTGATACAATATTTGAATTTCTGGACTGCTTCATTTAACTTAATTTTTTCATTATCATTTCTCATGGTATCATGACTGAATCATTTTCCCGATGAGGAAATGTTTTTAGATGCTAACACGAAAACAAGCGGAAGCCTATTTTGGAAAATTATTTCCGGAAAGTATTTCGAAGCATACATTTTTTCTCCTTCGTAAACAATGTCAATAAGCTTTTCGCGTTTACTGGCATGTAGGCTGAAATTATATTCTATTTGGAAAGTATTTGTTTCAGACATAATTTGCTGCAAATATGTGCATCCTGCTGTCACTTGAACAGAATGGCAAAATTTAACTTGACCAAAACGGTGCGGATAAATGTCATGTAGAATAGAACAGACATTAATTAAGGAATATGAACTAAAGTGAATAAAAAACGAGGACCTTTTTCTTCATATGAGGCTTCGTGCTAAAGTCTCCTTCATACTCATTCGAGGCCAAAAACAGTTATGTTTTCGAAGCAGTTAATTGTGTGTTGCTCAATAAAAGAAGTTGACACCTGAGGTTTGAGAGCAAATTTTAAGGCGAATAACATTGGCAATGTTACGATGCCTGATCCTTACAGAGAATATATTTCTATTTCTAAAGGCATGCGACCACGAACGTGAATCCAACCAAAAACTGAAATTTAAATAGATTATTTCGAGAGACTTTCAAGAACTTGTACCTCACGGCGAGCTTCTTATATGGAAGAATATTGAAAGGCCTTTATTTCGAAGGAAAATGCGCAATTTTTTCAACAGAAACTAAGAAAAAGATTCAGATTTATTTTATGATAGCGACGAAACAAGTAAATGGATTTTAAAATTTATCAATTGAATTAAATATCATGGAAAGACTCCTTTGCACCTCTACTTGCCACTGAATAGACACAAAAGTTACGTCTGCCCCTAAGGTTAGCCTTTTCATAAAGCAGTGTGCGTAGAGATTATGAATAGGATATTTTAAATTTTTTTCCCAGATTTACGATAAAATTTGACATGTAACAAATCCATAGTGCCCTTGGCGGCTTTCTTTTCCAAAGTATTGAAATTACTTTCTGTTTGTTTGGCCAAAATCCTCGTTAGCAGTTCAACACGTGTTCGAATGTGTGAGAAATAATTTGGTTTCAGTTAGGTAACATTGAAGAAATAAAACGGACTGATTATGCGTGTCCGTCACTATATTGTGCGTGTCTGTCATTACATTATGCGTGTTTGTCACTACATTATGCGTGTCCGTCACTAAATTATGCGTGTCTGTCACTACATTATGCGTGTCCGTCACTACATTATGCGTGTCCGTCACTACATCATGCGTGTCCATCACTACATTATGCGTGTTCGTCACCACATTATGCGTGTCCGTCATCACATTATGCGTGTCCGTCACTACATTATGCATGTCCGTCACTACATAATTCGTGTTCGTCTCTATATCATGCGTGTTCTTCTCTGCGTTATGCGTGTTCGTCTCTATATCGTGTGTGTTCGTCACTACAGAGTGGCAATTGATGCCAAGTCACCACCAAAACGTTTCCTATCACCTCAGAGAAAGTTTGAATTCGAAAGTTAAAGAATCAAAAGACTTTTCATCGGAAAAGTCATCAATGAAACACAATTAAACATGTTCAAAATGAAAATGTTATTCATTAAGCGTAAGTTATGACTTTTTAAATGAAAATGCTGTCGAATAAGCGCGATCAACATACTTGCCAGCAAATATTTTAATGATTAATATTAATAATTAATCGCAATGAATAAGTTTCTCAATGAAATTGACTTTAATTAGCACAAGTTTACAACTTTTAAAAAGAAATGCAAACCATTTTGAAACCCGTGTTTGAATTGAATGAAAATGCGATAATTTTGTTCCAACTGAACTTTTGAGGTGTATGGTCGTGAATCAGTCATCATTCTTGAAATATTAAAGCCGAAAAATTTTCCCTACAATAGTACATCACAAATACTATCATTTGATGAAAATGTCAAAGACTAAAAGCCAAGCACTCCGCATTATACAACTTTTAACTTTTTAATTGCTTACTGAGCAGAATCTATGTTCTTTTCGATAAATTATTAGATATAATGAAGATGGGAAAAACTTTTCACGTTGTTTTTCCGTGTGTTGATATCTGTGTCAAACCGATTTTGTTGAATAGAATGCACGATTTCTCAGATAAAACTCTTACTTTTATCGTTACGCACACGTAGCGCATACTTTATAGTGTCACCAGACGACTTGGCGGAGGTCTCTCACATGAATTATTTGGAGAAGCATCAGAGGAAGACTCTTCCAAGCAATTTTAGGAATGCAGGATTATGAAATCGGAGAGCCTGCAACGCAGTATTCGACGCTCGTCGGGCGACGAAACGCGATGAACCTTCCGACTTTGATTCCGAAAAATTGGATTCATTTTTCGTTGTAACAATATTCATAAGCAAATCGCAAGTCTCAACACTCAACAACACTCAATATAACACTGAGTCTCAATATAACACTGATATGTCTCCGCGATCAACTTTTTATATTTTTTCCATCTTCTCCTTAGAAGTTTGTAGCTCAAATTAAATTTAGTTAAATTTCAGAGTCAGCCGTCCGGTGGAGCGAAGATTAATCGTTCACTTATTAAAACACTCGAAGAAAATCCACCAAGCACACGCAGGCAATGATATTTAGCACACCTTGTCAGAATCTTGAACAGCGACGACGGTATTCCTTCCTCCGGGGCAGCAGATGCAACGTTCTTTTTTTTTAATTTCTATTGATAAAGTCTTAAGTTCAGCATTTCTTCTCTATTTAAAAAACTAAAGGTCAACCATGTTTCCGCTATCAGATCGTTGGGATAAAGATATGTTTTGCAAAAATTTTTATACCACCTGAAAACTCCACGCTTAGAATTTGCAACTTTTCAGTGAATTAACTTCTAGAGAAAATCATGAGCTGGTAATTCCTTTAGAACTTTCATGTTGCTGAGCGAACACAAGCCCCAGCCTGACTTGAAGTTACATCATTAGCGTTTGTTCGCGAAAGAATGTTATTCTCTAGTCAAATAAATCGTCGTTTTTCTTAAATTTAAAGAGCAGCTCTAAGCCCGCAACGATCTTAGAACTCCTTAAATGCTAATTCTACGAGTGTGCTTATGGTTACAAAAACCGCCCACGGGATATCATCGGCCCTAAATTGCCCGTGAATGTTAGTGGACCGAAGGCCCTCCAAAATTTTGCAGCTCACATTTGCGTTCAGTTGGCCAACTTCCTTGTGCCGCACAAAGCTTTCATTGCTCAGGACGTAATAATCTGATATTATCCGCCAAGAAAATTTTCCGCGGTACGTTTGCACGGGTAATGAAAGGCTCGGCCATTTGTTCGGAAAAATTTTATACTTCTGGCTTCTTTGAGCACTCGGAAGCTATATTTTCGAGGTTTGCAGAATCTTTCTTTCAGTATATCATTTGTAATCATACCTGTTTAAAGTTAATTAGTGCACTTGTGTGTAAATGGGAGTATAAGAAAGGTTAGTGCTACGGTTTAACGATTTAACTGTTAATGACGGAAGGAATAGTAAGTTTTCTTACAACGGTTCAACGCGAACAGCTTCAATGGAAAGCATAACTTGTACAGGACGCAACGGCTTTCTCAAAAAATGAGATATTCTCCATAGACGGTCCCGTATTATAGTCATTTTTCGACAACTTTCTCAATAATTTCCTGGCTCTTAATTCTACGGAAAAACCGTGATATCTTTCACATAAGGCAACAAACTATATCTCTCACATTTATTTTGATTTTTACCAACGCATTTTGATAAAGCGTGTCTGGACTCTCTCATAAAAGAAAATATTTCTGTACTGAGAGAATGGCAGCAACCGGTAATATCAGCCACGCAGCTGCGAAGCTTAATCTCTTTTAAAACAGTGAGCGCTTTACAGAAAACAAATCTTATGTTTATCCTACCTAATCCTACACTGATATATTGCACCTCAGTACAGCAAATCAGATTCATGCTTTCGTTTCATTTATATGAAGAAGTAAAGTTGCATTTATGTTCCCTATCATGATCTGACTTATTTTAAATGAATGAGAACAGTTTTGTACACACTCCCGCCTGTAGTTCTCTGATTCAATTTAAATGTATGAGTACACTTGTATTCACTCCCAGCTATTGATACATGCTGAAGAAATCGATGAGTCTTACTTCTTCATGATTTGCATCTCTTCCTTTGAGTTCATAGGCAATTGAATTAGAGTCATAAATTTTACCTCGCATGTAAAACCAGTAAAATGTTGCGCCTGTAGTTTTGTAGTTTTTGTAGTTCTCTTACCTCAGAGAACATTAGAAAGCAATAGTGTAGATAAATTCTGGATAAAAGAAAATTGAAATAACATGAGAAGTGCTTGTTTCGGTTTTGTTCGAATTAATCAAATTATTGATAAGACGCAATGACGTGCACGTTTTTCCCTCGAACAGTTTTAAATCTTGCGTAATAATCCTGCTTTATTGAATCAAGTACTTAACAGCTTGGTTTAGGCCTTTTGCTTATGCCCACATAAGTACGGTAAAAAACTTGTAATTATTTTATCCATGTTGCCTGAATAGGTTTTGCTTACCAAACGAGCGGATGCAGACTTCTGACCAAGATTGTACTCTGATTTTTTATTGATTTGAGCTTATGTTTTTACTCCAAGTGGACGGCATCGGACAAGAACCTGGATAGCCAGTCACAAAAATAAGGATATCCAAGCTGTAAATGGTGTTGCTGACAATGCTGTTGATGCAGTGTGTAGATATAAAAAGATATCGTAAATCTTATTTGAATTACCATTCCCTATTATCAAATGGGTAAAATACTGAATGCTCTCTCGGAAAGTTATATTCTTTGTCATTGGCTCACTTAAATAGACAATCTACGTATGTACCTACATTTCCATTTCTGATAATCTGATTAGTTCGCTTGCTTGGTTGTCTCCGTTGCGCTATCTGCTTTTGACGATATCACAGGACAAAATCATGGCTACATTTGTACTACGAACTTTGTTTTTCACAAGCGTCTATTTTAGGAAAAACGTATCTAAAGATCTTTTCATATATTGCCACTTTATTTTAAATTTGATATTTAAATTACTACAACCTACCCTAACGAGTAACATGGAGTATGGTAATCCATAGATATCGGTTAACGCACATAAAAAAATTTGGAGTCTAAAACGTGTGCAATTGAAGCATTAGTCAGTAGAATCAAGGTCTCTGCTCACAACCAAAGACGCGCAATCTGTGCACGCTATTTATGACTCAAACGTGTATCAATTTTTAAGAATGTCAAGATAATGGGGCGTCTCGGGTTTCTCTTACCATATTATGTCCAAGTCCTCTGTTTTTGTGGCGATCACCGGACAGTAAGCGCTCGACTCAAGCTGCTCCTATTGCAGGAAGAGAAAGTCTTAGTATTTTTCAATGATATAGCACAAAAAGCGTAGAGGAAATAGGATGAGGGAAGGTGCTACTTGACAGCACAGCGTAAACTTAAACATAAAAGAGAATAGGACTTCGGCCTCACGGCTTTCCCCTTGAGCTGGCTTGGACGTGATCACCACATTGCCCGGTGTGTGGCCCTGTCTAACTCTTCATCGTGCGTGTTTTGTGAAGAAGAACACGGGCACTTTGGGCACGTGATAAAATTATATGCTATTTATCAGAAATTCCTATAACAGAGTGGATAGAACTAAAAAGTATAATTAAATATTCTACGGGGTGGGCTAAAGTAACTGACCGTTTTAATTTGCTAATAAAAAGAAAACGATAAGCGCTAGAGGTTGAAACTTGTTTTATTTGAAAGAATAACATTTTAACGGTTTATCAATACAAGGTTTTGAATATAATGTCGTTTAAATGACTGCCACAGCTGTTTTGACACATTAAGGCACTTTTCTTTGTCGTTTCCATAACGCTCCTTTGCTTATCAGGCGAGAGTTGAGCTATTTCATAATAAATGTTGTTTCTAAGTTCTTGTAAATTTGGTGCATTTGTTTCATAAACTCGTGAGCCACAAGAAGGTAGCCCCCACAAGAAGAAGTCACATGGGGACAAATCTGGAGAACGAGGAGGCCCAGAGATGTTACCAAATCGTGGAATCAAATGATTTGGAAAGCACTTTCCCGACAATGTCATCGTTTCTCGTGCTGTGATAAACATAGCGTTGATAAACCATAAAATGTTATTCTTTCAAATAAAACAAGTTTCAACTTCCTAGTGTTCATAGTTTTCCCTTAATTAGCAAATTAAAAGGGTCAGGTATTTCTTGCCCACCCTGTGTATTAGGTATTAAAACGACAGGGCAAGTAGACAGTACATTCTCGGACGCGCTTCTTAAAGCTCGAGTCAACTTGCGTCTGCTAAATACCAATAGCAGTCGAGGAACTTAAATACTCACAATTGAGTTGCGTAACGTATTTACTCACTGACCAAGCTACAATGCCATGAATGTTTTTTACCATTTAATGGGAAAATATACTATTTTGGTAATGAAAATTGTACGTACAAAATTAAATTCGATCCATGTGAAGAGCACGTATGTTGTCATTTTTGGGACAGTAAGGCTAGACAACAGAATGGGTTGGCGAGCGTACAAGATGGCTGTGAAAATATTGAGGCAAACGAAAGGCAAGAAGTTTATGAGCAGTTGTATAACGAAATACTGAATTGGTGTTACTGAATAAGCTTCGTTTTGTTCTCAACATGTTGACATGAAAAACTAAAGTAATTTAAAGATGCTGTACTTGCATCCATGCTTTCAATATCAACTTAGAGAAAACAGCAATTCAATAGAAAAAATAACTATTGTATTTAGTTACGCATAATAGTTTAAGGAATATTTTTTGACGATTTTACTGTATCAGCTGTTTCAATTTATGAATACATTAAATTATTTTTGCATTCCTGTATGAGACATTGCCGGGGTTCCCTATATGTCTTCCGCATTAAAACCATTAAAAACGGCTTATTTCATGATTTTCTCAAGTTTTTCTTCATTTTAAAATGTAATAGTTGTGATAATTCTACCAATCAATACAACGCACTGATATTCACCATGGATTTGGTCACAGGTGACAGGCACTGGAAATAGAAAGTCTCCACAATTCCACAGTTTACCGATTGGAAATTTTCTCGACTATTTCCGTTTTCAGTCCTTTGGGCTATCGTGAACTTATTATGCTTACAGATCGGTATGTGATAACAAAATCAACCGTGCTGTGCGTTCATTGATAATTTAATCATGGCCATAAAATTTTGAAGGGTCATTTCCATTCATATCTGCTAAAAATTAGTTTATACCTGATAAATCAATCGAGAAATCTCATTTTCATAAAAAATTGAAATCAAGGCAATATCTACATTTTAAGCAGATGTAAATGTTCAACTTGTACAGTACCGAATTATATAAAACTAACGAGTAATATCAGAATTTTTTATTAATGATAAAAAAAAATAATCTGGAAGTAATTGTAGCTGATTTTTTTACTGTCGCACAGAATATAAATGAGAAACACAAACTTGAGACCTAAAGTGTAGCCGTTAATAAATTATTTGTTATTTTTCTCTCTGAGTGTGGCCATTCAAATAACTACTAGAGGATCATTACTCGTAAAATAGTTTCGATTTCAAATCCTTGCTTTTCAAAGAAGCTGGTTTCAAAGTTGAGAACAAATACCCATTATTTAGATGAGCTGCTTTCCAAAATAATTTCCTGGGAACTTTACAGCAATCATTCGTGGCATTAAGATAGCAATCCCTAGATCATTATTCTGAAATCCAGCCGCCATAATTCAGAGTGCCCTTCGTCTGATTCGTCTGTTAAATAACTTAACAACTTTTTCAATTCCTGATCTCTGATTATCCTGATCTATCAGAGCTCTTTATTTGGCTTGCTCTCATTCACTCCCACCTAATTACCCTGTCGGTTTCTTTGCCATGTTTTAAGATATCTAAACGTGCCATTACATCGCATCAATTAAAGTACTAACGCTGAAGTTATATCGCACACGTTAAAATACCAACGCTGTAATTATCTCACTTCCATCATAGTACAAACGCTATTAATATATCGGATCCATTATATTACTGATACCGTAATTTTACGAATCGAATATATTGCAGACCTTGTAATAACCTCGCATCCATTTAATTACTGACGCTTTAATTAACTTGCGCCTAAAGTCATTGAGTTACTGCCCGTGTTGTTTTCACGCGTGCATTAAATATCTGGTGCTGCAATTATGTAGTAATCATTAATTACATTGCCTTCGTTGCAAAACTTCAAAGCTTGAAATTCTCTCTTCAGCACGCAACACCTGCTCACCGTCTGTCAATCTCTGGAGTTTTTCTCCCTTCGTTTCGCCTGTCACTAACGAGCAGATAAGGCTGGAACCCTCGTGTTTCAATGAGATTCAATAATGTGCCAAAAAATATGATTCTCGTGAGCTCTTTGGTACGGATCTCCGAATAGAATTTCTGATTATGCGAAAATAATTACTGGATTACTTCAAATCTACTTATAAAGTGTTTATCAAATAATCTGTTTTATTTCAAGTACATCGCTTGAAGTGAATGCCTAATCGGAATGAATACCATCTAAGTTGATTAAATCGTTCTAGTGATTATTGAGACGAATTGCATTAAAAACAGAAAACATAAGCGAGCATAAGTTCCCTGATCATTATAATTCCTGAAGCTCAACTCCAGAAGCAGATTTTATGAGACGAGTTTGAAATCATTTGCAGACCCTTCTTGTATTCTGCTTTTCTTTCATGTCTCTCAATAACCTCACCCAGTTTAACAAACTGTAAAAATTAGGTCGTCACCAATCAAACTTGGGTGAATTCCCAGAAATTCCTATCACAATTCAAGTGACGGCGAAAAAATCACTTACGGTGAACATCAAGTCATCTTAGTAGCATTGAACACCATTGATTTTTACCGGTCAGCAATCGCACACCTCCGGCAACACAGTTGAAGGGGTCGTTGGAAATTGTGATTTATCATACATACCGAACCGCTGCACTCCTAATGTATTATCGTATTGAGTTGCACTTCTCGTAGGTCGAGGTCCCCACTCAGACGAATTTGGTTTTCACACACATGCGAGTGCCTAACGGTTATTCATAAAAAATTGCTACATTTCGGTGCATCGCCTTTCACCTCATGTGCACGCGCTCGGTAAAGTTATATAGCAAATCTACATTTAATATGGGAAAAATTTCTTTATATATCTAGAATTTGTGAGTGGAATATAATTTTTTCAAAAAACTCTAATCCATTTGCAACTTTTTTCGTATTTTAAGGTTTTGTTAGTCTATAAGTCTATTCACAAGCTAGTTTGAGAAAGTGAAACATTTACATGAAATAATGCTGATCATTTTAAATGTATTCGCACAATTGTGAATTATCAGCTCATGACGCACTAAAGGGTGTCAAAATACCTTGGGTGATGTCGTTATTTCATGACAAACTTTTGTGTGTTGGTTATGTCAAACGTTAACATACAAAATTGGGTTGATTTTTTGATAAAAAAAATTCTCAGTGTTTCCGATCATTATTTTTTCACGAGATCAAATCGTTGACGCATAAAGAATTCTGTTTGCCCAACGAAACATTGAATTTTTAGTTTTCCTACCGTCAACCTAAACTCTTCAAGAAGAAATGAGACGATAACCAAGAACGATCAATGTTCATGCATCTCTGTAATACTGTTCATCGTCCAATTGAATTTGCATATATAAAGTTTCTCTCGCTTTTGGCAAGGGCTTCTCTGCCATCAAAAATTACCACGTGTATTCTAGTTGAAGTTATAACTTATTTCTTAAATCGGCATCTAAAAGAGCAACTTGAGTGTTTCCTTTCTTGCTCCAGTTCCTTAACTTCATATTTTATGACTTAATGTCAACTATTTTACACCAATAGCTAATAAAAAATACAAATTTGAAGTCATTACGCATCACTCAGGCATTCAATTCTTCAGCTGGGAGTCAATACGATCAAAGCTACCGAGCAAGCAAGCTGGAAGAAACCATGCATTATTTTAACAGGGGATTATAATGTGATCCGTTGAAAAGATTATCGACTTCATTCGTTCCTAATGGCGGTATTAGTGTTTCGCAGCGCCACGCAATTCCTTTGTCAAAACTAGAGTAAACTCAAGTATTTTCTTTCATTGTTGCATTCAGTTTGAAGCGGTACTACAACGCAACAGTTTCAGGTATATATACTAGGATACCTATTTATTTATCGCAGCGAGAATGATTGATGACAAAATTAGAACACGGTGCAATTTTACTTTCAGTTCCATTATGGCCACAGAACAGGCTTTGTTGTAAACGTCTCAAAGTAATAGAGAAATTATTGAAGTCAACATGTTCAGACTGACCGGTTCCAAGGTAGATTGCTTTCCAATCTAAACTTTTCCCTCCTATACTCAGTCATGAGCATGATTGAAAAAAGTGAAACGATTACTGTTTTGATTCCAGTTTTCAGTGAACATGAAACTCAGCCACCACTACGCCGCACCCGTTTTCTGCCTTTGATAATAGAGCTTCTATTAGTGATGCTGGGTGATTTTATGGATACTGAAGCTCTCTGCAGTGATACGGAGGTCATTTTTGTGTGAAACTAGGCGCTTTCATTAGAGAGAGCAGGAGCGTATAGCGGTGATATGATAGGATCCTTCGATAAAGTGAGAATATTTCCTCTTCCATGAAACGACCTGATCACGAAAAATGAAATTGATATTATATCTTGACTCTAAAATTAGCTTAAACTATCTAAAAACCCAGAGTATTATTCTTTTAAACCATTAAAAACCGCGTTACCCTATCTTTTCATTAATTCAAAAACAGGAAATAATAATTTTTTGTTTAAATGCGCAGAAGCAATCGTGATAAACACGAACATTCTCTGCGAAAGAAAAAAAGAGAGCAAATAATATTGCTTACATTGAAAGCTTCTTCAACGCGTGTTCCGGTCCAGTATGACTGGTCTACTTGGATACCCTCCGACTGCAGGTAGAAGGTGTGCACCCAAAAAAAACAAATACTCGTCTCGAAATGAAAGGGTGCAGAATATTTTTCTAGAGAATATTGAATTAGGATATTTTTTACTTCAGAAATGAGCCATCAGCCATTTTCAGACGTCAACTCTAGCATAATGTAGTAAATATTTTGCCAAATTTAACTTTCCTGGCTCTTGATTTTGAAGTTCTCTGAAGAATTTTTTACTTGAAGTTTGACCTAAACATATTCTATAGCATATAAAAACGCTGACACCTATCCACCTTTCTGTCTTCACAGCTTACTATCTCTCAGTGTCACGCCTCCATTAATTACAGAGGTAATTTTTGCAATAATCATGCACTCGGTAACTTCACTGGCTCCCGCTGTTTAGAAACTCTGTCATAGATACGGTCATTAAAATGTGTTGTGCCGAGGGTTCATCGAAGCCTTCAAGGAAACCCTTGTACTTACAATAGGCGATAAAGGAGAAGAAATGTATTCCATGTTCTTAGACTACTTCGTCTACACAGAAGTGTGTGCTGTAGTTGAGGTATTCCATAAACTGAACCAGCATGACTAGGGTGAGCTTATGAGATAACCGAGTTTTGCCAGTTTCAGTATTCCTGAACGATAAAGGAATGTTACTTTGCCTACCTTCCGGGATAAATTTTGCCATGTGCATCGGGCTAGAACTGTGATTGGTAGGCATAACAGTCAGTCACGATACGTCAAGCTTTTAGGTAAGACCCCGGACATGAACCCAGTAGAAAATTGTTGGGCCCACTTAATAAAAG
This sequence comes from Morinoia aosen, assembly GCA_030386875.1. Classification (NCBI taxonomy): domain Eukaryota; kingdom Metazoa; phylum Arthropoda; class Malacostraca; order Amphipoda; family Talitridae; genus Morinoia; species Morinoia aosen. The sequence goes on along the minus strand of CM059557.1, from coordinate 18,033,678 downwards.
TGAGAGGTCAAGACGATCATCCACGATCTGCGTCCGCAGTGTGAAATCAGTTTTTGTAAGAGTGGTTTTCGATCGATCAGGCGTACATCAGGACACTCGTAAACCCAAGGCTGTGCATAATTGTAGCCTTTTTTCGGGCTCGTATCGGTCCTACTCGTATTAGGAGCAAATGAGAATTTTTTTGTCCAGGGAACTTATATACGTGGGTTTTATTGCTCATTTTGCATTTTACTACGGATCTCTTGATCCGTCAAAACTCCAAAATCCTCGGTAAACAAATAAAATTTACTCTGAAAAACAGAAGAAAACTAGCACAAGAACGAGGCAAGCAAAAGAATTGCAAAGTCAAGAATCAGGCCCACCACATTGAGCAGCTGAAGCAAAATGAGACTGAGAAGGAGCTTTAAAGAGACAACAAAATAAACGGAACCAACGTACGAGTTCTAACGATTATTGTGAACACTGAAATTAGTCCCCTAAAACCAGCTGCCACTCATTGGTTAGCTAGCGCATGCCACCAAATTTTACAGTGCAAGAAAACCAGAAGTAATTATAAAAATTTTCGAATTGCGACTGCAAATTGGTTTTTCGACCTGGTTTCGGAGCAAGGGTTTCCAGACATCACTACAGATATTAAACGTGGCTGATAAAAATATTCAGTGAAAACTGTGCAGTACTTTTCATTTTGAAATGTTTTATTTCAGCACATAATTTGTGAGCTGTGCTTCTCCTCATAAAGTATTCAACTGCTTTTATTCGATTATCGATTTAGAATATAATTTCCTAAAACCTGTGTGTGAAGTTAAAGTTATGAAATTTCAGCGACTTTTGAAAAGTGCGTCCATCGCGAGACCAAAGATATAAGCGTAGAGATGAGTGTAATGATTGCATCATCGGACGTTAAAAGCATCAACAATTTTCTAATTTTCTCCCTCTGTTCCTATGGATGGAGCACTTCATCAGAAACTCTTAGACCAGAGTGGACAGAACTAAGAAGTATAAGTCAATATTCTACAAATATCACAGGGCAAACGACAGGGCAAATAGAAAGTACATTCTCAGACGCGCTTCATAAAGCTCGAGTCAACTTGCCTCTGCTCAATACCAAAAGCATTCGAGGAACTTAAATGCTCATAATAGAGGTATGTAAGATATTCACTCCCTGGCCAAGCTACAACGCATTTCGCACATACTTTTAGACATCAAAATCATCGGATAAATGTCATGCAGCAGATACTTCCTCCTTCGAGCTGTCATTTTCGTCCGCATTCACAAGAAAACAGTACAGGAATTTTCCATTTACTTCGAGAGAAGAAATACCTAGCTATAAGATTCTTTCCTGCAATAATTATTTAGGAAACTCATAAAGTGTGGCTTTTAGTTATCTTTTCTTTGAGTTTGTAACACTTTCGTCCGAGTTCGACGAGTGTAATCGGTGGAAACAGGTAAGCTTCGTAGAAAGAATTAGACTAGGTAAAGTTACTGAAGGGTTGTATTTCCAAAGTTCTGAGCGAGTTTCACAGCTCTCACCCGCCACAGTGTGTAGCTCAACACCTTCGCAGAGCATAAGGTGTCGAGCAAAATGCGTTGCTCTATTTTTCGTGCAACAGAACGTGGCTTTAATTGCACCTCGCTCAAATCAGACAGCAAGACTGCTGCATGACATGCGCTGATGTCTGCTAAGTTAGCCTCGTCTACCTGTACGTATTCGCTAAAGATGATTGCTCATGACCTATGTTTCATAGCTTTCTTGTAATTGCCATGATGCTATGTCACATCATCAGAAGAAAACGTGATCTTGTTAAGGAATGAGGAACTGAATAACATAGATTTGCACAAATGATGCTGTATTTCTACTCTCATACTGAAAAAACATCCACCTTCATCATGATAATGAGTTTTTTAATAGCATATTTCACGCATGTTTGAACTATTGGTATACCTTGTTTACTATTTTCAAGTTTTGAAACGCGAATTTTCAGGGGAGAAACTGCACAACCTTACGAAACCTATTTTGAATAAAGGCAAAATACACGTGTGTATTCATGAGATCCAAAAATTTACCTCGTGGGAACACCGTTCACAAGCAAAATTGAGCTCGGTATTCATGAATTCATTATTTTCAAACAGGAAATTTATAATGTGGTGTATAGATAATACAGAAACACCTGGGTTTAGGGGGAAATTTGAAAAAACTATCATTTAACTGATATTTCTCTTGGTACATTTTCCTAATTTAGGATTTCAGAGATTTATTTGCGTTGTCCCCATATAACGATCGCAATTTGATGCTAAGATGATAAGAAAAAAAATCAACCTACGTCCCAACTTTACGTTCTGATACTCTAGAATTGAAAATTATCGTTTGACGGCAAATAATGTTCCCGAAATGTAAAAAACATCCCTCAAAACTGTGTGTGCTAAGAAAACTGGATGATCTTGAAAATTGAGATTTTTTGTAATTGAATGCTGCATTTCATGAAGGGCCTGCGCACCCATATTACATTGAATAGCGAAACGTTTTCCATTCACGAGCTCGATGGACGAAAGTCCCACACATAAATATCCTCAACTGTATTGCGTGATATTAGTTTATCCCGTGCGCTTAAAACTTCACGGGCGAAACGTTCCAGCGAGCTAAGCAATAACACCGACCTCAGCATTTGTGTTCGCAGCTCGCATGACTGGAGTACGCTTGAGTGACCAGTTACTGTATTAAAAGCCTCAGGTGTCGACTCACCTGGCGATAGAAGTCAAATTATCTTGGTTTTTCAACGATGTTGAAGCTCCTGAAAATTTGGTACAAGGCTTGTGCCAAATGTTGAAAAAATGAAACGAATTATTTGCTTGCATTGATTAGTAAGAAAAACATTTATTCTCGTGTAAGACTTACGTACGTGTAGAACTGATGCAGTGGCAGAAATACTCGTAGTACTAGTCATCAATTTACAAATTCTGAATCTCATGCTTTTTAACTGATACTGTCTCGTTGTTAATATTTCCTCTTAAAAAGTAACTAAAATTATGTAGATGATTTGGAAACATTCTTGACTCGTGGTATCACTTCTGAAATGCTCAATAGTCTGCATGCATTCATGCTGCAAGCTGTTAGCTCATTCGGCACAGTATTTTATGAAGTATTCTGACGATTCATAGCAAAAACCTTGCAGAGGAATATTGATTCGGGTAAACTGTATTGCTAAGTTTTTGCGGGCATCAGCTATCGTAGGATGATATTGTGTGACAACACTGCAGTCGGTTTCTTGTGAGAGATGCTCTAGAATATATGTGCAAGGAAAATTTATAGTTTATTTAGTTCGGATGATTTTCAAGCAAATATTGAGCGTGATCGCTTCTGTTCATTTCTTGTTGAGTGTTGTTCTAAAAAACATAGTGAAAAAAAATCACTTAATAATTATCTGATGATTTTCGTTTAAATATGCAACGAAAATTTCAGTGAACTTCAGTATCAGGTACTAATCTGAAAAATTTAATTAAAAAAAGTTATGCTGAAAAAATAGTGAATATATTCTTCGTACACCTAAACGTGTGACTAGTTGAAAGGAAACAATAGAACATTGAAAATTGCTGTGGTGCCAGAAGGGACTTGACATTTCGAGAGTCAAGTGAGCTCAGAGATAAGAGTGGGAACGGTCGTTGAAATTGCCCATAAAAGTTTACTGTTAAGTCCCACGCTGGTGACGGCAATGTCTGCTCAGTGAGGAAATGGACCGATATCACCTCCTGCTTTAACACCTTGTGGAAGTGAGAGCAATGAATTTCGCCGCTAGCACTGGCTGTAGCGATGCACAAGTGATATTCCTTGCAATTAGTTTACAAACGTGTAAGATTCAAATAATTTTGCGGAAGGCTAAAACAGCAGTTCTTATTGTTTTTGCTCGCTGTCACGCTTTCCTCTTTGAAATGAGTAAATATTTCTTTATATCCATTTTTTTGCTAGCTTCTACGTTTTTCTTCTTGAATAAGTTGAATAATGTTTCAGTTACATATGTGCACCAAAATATAATAAATAGTATAAAACTAAATAATAATTAGTATGAAACTTTGATGTTTATCCCCACCTGAACGTCGCAAGGTTTGCAAAACAGAGACAGAGATAACAGAGTAGAGATAACTTCAACAAAATCGTTAATAGTTAACAAGCATCTGCCATTTGAAATACCGCATGTAAGCTAATTGACAATTACGAAGAGACAAAAGGATGCCTCAAATGAGCAATAATGCTCAAAAAGTCCCCGTAAATTTTGAGGCAAAAACCTCTGGCCGCAAAAAATGAAATTTTCACAGTAATGAAACAACTTTTTGGGAGAGCCAAAAGTTCAGTGGTTAACTCTATAAAGTTTAACGCCGAAAGTTACGGAGGCAGCCTCGGCCTCGACAGCCGGGGGTTAGCTCCAGAGATCCCAGCGTGTCGACGTCGTCTGTGTCGGGGTAAACAATTTTGTTGCGGAACATATTGTTATGCCTCCACAATTATTATCATCAACATATGTTCGTAGAGTTGTAATTAAGAATAACAGTGCTGCAACTATTTCTGCCATTTGTATCTTATTTTTTGTTATTAACAATACATGCTAATAATCTGTTCAGAGGAGAAATAATTTTGCAGATAAGAGCAGTTTGCTATGAACAATTGTACGTCAAAAGAGATTCCGTGAAGATTCACTCGACCTCGAAGCATTTTCTTAATAATTGCTATACTTTTTCAAAAATTACTGATCTTTATTTGATGTAAAATTAAATTAACGAGAGTATCATTTCATAAGAAGGTAACGTTACTTGCGGTAATAGAAGAAAGTGTTACGGTATAGGCATGACTCTAGGCTGCTGATGTTCTGCTTAATTCTGAAGGCTATTAGAAGAATGAAACAACTAGAAACACAAGCAGTAATTATCATGTTCACAGAATTTTAACATGATACTATTTGTGATACTCTGAAAGTTTTGAAGTTGGCCTAAAAATATATATATGTGTGGGCACTGTACTATTTTTACGTATTTCACAAGCTTTATTTTGTTGGGAACACCAAATACACTTGTTCTCATTGCATTTTGGCTCTTTCAGATCAAATTTAGTAAAAATCAGAAATTTACTAAACTTTTTCTAAACACTTCTTCGCAGTTAATTTTCCGTTCCTGATACGAACTGCTCTGTAATCATTCCACGAGTATCACACGACGTATTGTCTTGCGCTAAATGCTCTACGCCGAGGCCAGGTTAATAACAACAACCATGCTCAACAACCATGCTCCATGCATAATCCTTTGAAGTCAACATTTTATGCTCATGCCATCATTTTACAGCCACCGTCACTGCTGGCACAGGTCTCAGGTAGTCACCGATATCAGGATGAGGAAGGATATGCCACTCTGCAAATAACTTCAGAGAACACAGCAAAAGAACAAATTCAAAGGCACATACAATATTTTGAGGCAATTTTCGAAAAAGGATCGAAAAGTCCAGCGAGGCGTTAAAGAGTTAAACTGGCGGCTAGAGCGGGAATACTGCACCAAAACTAATCCTAAAATATGTAAAATTAATATTGAAAGCATACCATATGTTTTAGCCGACATATTTAGATTGAAAATAAATAGGCTGACTCATAAAGCAAATATATTTTTTAGGAAAATTGGGTGTTTGAATAGCTAATAATGAACAAATAAATCATTACTGCGTGCGATCTAAGCCATGCACTTTACTCTTCACCTTTACGCAGGGCGTCTAGGAAAAATGTTTCTACAGATTACGAGCATATGGATACCCTATTATTCTGTCAAGTACATTAGCATCATTTTGAAGTGATGTAAGATGCAGAAATGCATCGAAACTAAATTTTTGTATGATTTAAACATTCCTTTATATAATTTTTTTCTGTTATAATAATTAAAATAAATGTACGGAACAAATGTACAGGGTATCCCAAAAGAAAGATACTCAAATTTCAAGGACTATTATTCAGAAACTATTTAACTTACAAAAAATTAAAAAATTACATTTCGTTTCTTAACATTTGTTCCGTCTATTTGAAAAATTTCAAAATAGTTAATTCAACTGTTACTTTTAAGCAGTATTTATAGTGACTGATATTGAAAACCTGTTCGCACACTTATGTTAAACTTTGAATTTTATGATAATAAAACTAGGTTTTAAGCAACTTTCAACGGTTCATTAAATGGAAAATGCCACTAAAATATAAAAATAGTCTAAATGTTCCTCTTATCGTTCGTTTCCTTCTGTGTCCTCCGTTTCTCTCAACACACAGTTGCATTTGCCTCCTCTTTCCCGCCATCACTCGTCTAACTGGAGCATCATCTCCAGGCAGCAAATTGGCCTCATTTTCAATTCTTTGCTTGAGTTTGTCGGTATCGCGTAGTGGAGAGCTATAAACCTTATTATCTAAATGTCCCCAAAGGGGGGCATCTAAAAGTTGTGAAAATAACTGAAAAGTTCTGAATGTTATGAAAAATATAGTTTTAATATCATGAAATTCGAAGTTTAACAAAATTGTGCAAGCAGGTTTTCAGTATCGGTCACTAAAAATACTGCTCAAAGAAAACTGTCGGATGAATTCTTCTGAAATTTTGTACAGAGATCGAAAAAATGATAAGAAAAAACTATGGCTCTCTAATTTTTTTGTAAGTTTAATAGTTTTTGAATAAAAACCCTTAAAAATTGGGCATCGCTTTTTTGGGGACACCCGGTATAATAACTGAACTGTTGCATGAGATAATATATGTTTATTTGAATAGAGATATAAGAGCCTTCACATGAAGTAAAACAATGTTTTCCATAAGCAAAATGGTTAAGCTTCTAAAGCAGTCTTGACTAACGATAAAAAACATTTCATAATGTATGCGTGAAAAATAGCACCTTTAGGAAATAAAAATCTACCGACTATGGCAATTGATTCGACCTTCGTGACATTCGCTGTGATTATTTTTCTCCTTAGTACTCATTATTACAGCCTCGTGTTGAAATGCACCAGCAGATGACTACTTGAAATGCATGGCTAAGATTCACTTGCGCAGAGGTGCTCAGGTCTAATCAATTATTTATGTTCTTTCTTGAATCTGAGTACATAAGGTGAGGTTTAGCTAGGTTATGCTAGGATAGGTTGGGTCAGACTCAATGGATGTAGGTTTATTTAATTGAAATTAAATTTTGCGTTAAGATAAGATCCGTATTGAGAGTTGTGTCGCAAGGACAAGTTTCAGCGTAGGATGAGTGAGCTACCTCGGTGAAAAGGGCGAATAAAAAACAATTGAACAGCTTTTGGAAATAACTTCAAGCTTTTTTAGGTTACTACTGATATCATTGCAAACGAGCGAAATGTTATCAAAGGTTACGAAGAATATCGCTTTTCTTTAACATGACGAACTTCCATATAAATTTTGAAAATTATTTGAGTGGAGAGTTCTAGCATCACGACGATGAAGTCAATATAGTCAGAGTTCATGTCAGAATGAGAAACAGTATTGTTATAATCCCGTTTTCGTTCAAGTTCACATGCACAATTTCTACACAACTCAAACCGTTAAACAAGTGACACGAATTAAAAAGAGGTCAAACGCCGTGTAATCAATTTCTCTCAAGCATATCACTCATTTATTCTGCATGAAAAATTTGTGGTTCACTTGAGAATATTTCTCGCTGAAAGTTTTTCTTCTTTTATAGGGAAATTTTTCCGTCAAAAATACTCCCTCTGCATGAACTAAGAAAACCTAAGTATATTTTACTGATAAATTTAACTCTTAGACCATCAACTAGAGGTTAACAGCATCGTTGCATCTGTCACTGCAGGTTGCAACAGTGGCTGAACAAGCTGTGTTGACTGCATCGAGTTTTTCATATCTTCAGTTTCAGATGCTTTGAAATAGAGAGATAAACCTGTCAAAACTCAAGTTGGTGTCAATAAGACGTTGATCTTAAATGAAGTTGACGAGAGAAAATTTATTTAAGTTCAGAACCTCTGCGAAATTCGTGAGCCACAATGTCCTCCCCAAAAAAAAGTGTGTTTGGGCTGCTGGAGGACATCATTTTAATAGACTTTAAAAAGAATGTAGTGAAATTTATTAATTTCTCGAAATAAAAAACAAACTGATTGACGAGTTGTGAAATGTTGAAATTTTACGTTAAACTTTCAGCTTCTGATTTTCAATCACATTTCATTGCAAAACCTCAACGAACTTAGATTGTTGATAGTTGTTCTACCTAATTAATAGCAAAAATTTTGTCCTTAATCAAAGCAAAGGTGACCACTCGCTGTAGTCAGCAGTGAGGGTATGAGTTCTTTGAGAGCAGGTAGATAAATCGAGTTATGTTGTGCACACAAAGGTGCAGTTTGCATAATAAATGTTGAATTCCGACCGAATTTTTCTGTTGAATCACAGCGCTTGTTAAATATTTCGTGGATGTTGGGCAAACATTTGGAGTAGTAAATATATGGACATGTATAGGTAGAAGCTACCGAACCTCATTGTTCTTTTACCTTCGAGCTAAAATTCAAGCTGTCTCTAAATGACGACCAGATAAACTCCTTTTTGATTCTACCTTTTTTACCAGCTGCGAGACAAGTTTTCAGAACTATTTGCAAGAGTAAAATGAAGCATACATTCACAGAACTAAAATTCTATTTTCGTAATTGCTTCTATCTCTGAGAAGCGCCACAACCGGCTTCATTCCCAGATCCGCAATTTTGGTTCTCGGCATGTTACGCGGATAAAGGCAGGGGCGCGTTCTAAGAGTCTAAGCAAACTGTAATCACGGTTCGGAGGTGCTTGGGAATGCGGAAAATGGCTGGCCAAACATCATTTTAAAGTAGGTAATGTTCATTGACGCTTTCTTGATCGCATCGCTGTGTAATTAAGAGCGCAAGTGTTAATTTGGTCGGCCGTGATTACCATCAACAAAGACGAAATGAGCGCCGTACAGTACGTTTTGTAGACGTTCATGAGCTGCACCTCTAATGGTAGAGCTTGGCATGGGATAACTCGGTCGGAAATAGAGCTCTCACCTGCGCCATATTGTCCTCTTCGATGCGGTGAACTGAGGTTCGGTCTATAGCTTGTTGGCTTTTTCAGAAACATCAAAATTGTAAATTGCTTGTTGAAGCACCTTTTAGTAAAATTTTCCATTATTATCCTTATTACTTCGCTCTAGAATAACTTTACAATTTCAGACATCTGGGAATCTAATAAAGAACGCCCATGCGCAGGAATATTTCACAGGACACAAACACTAATATTTTGCTAACTAAGAGATTTTTATCTTTAACTTCAAAGCTAGTTGAGAAATTTCATATTGTAGCTCTTTCCATTATGAAACCCTTTATATGAAAACAAAATCAACCATTGATATTAAGTCTCAACCCAAACAAAGAAATCCCTTAGAATATATTTTTCCATCGCATTCTCTTCATCATTTATGATCCTTTCCACTTTTTTAATCAATTTTATGTCCATCGATTTAAAAGAAAGATATAAATGTTGGACATCCTTTTATGAAGGCACACTACAGTGCAGAGTCAATATCTATGTCTAGGGTTGAAATCCGGCGTATTCTGCTGTGGTGCACTCCCTAGATACCGAGATGCAGTCAATCATCGAGTAATACGTTATTGACACACATGAACCTTATTTTTTGCATCGGGATATTGGTCTCAGTTATTCAGTTAATCTTAACTCCTCACAATTTTATTTTAGCATCGGAATCGTTGAATTACTCGAATTTTTATCGTGAACGATGCATTCTTAGAGAAGTAAAGACTACAGCATCTCGCAACGCTTTCACACAAAGGAACTCACGTAATTGGTAAAGGGGAACTTTGTTGTACATTGACTAGAGATTAAATTGAATGTAGAACAAATGGGAGCACTGGTTCCAATATCATCATGAGGTGCATGTGCAATTGCGTTGTAAGATCATCGAAATACTACCAAGCCTAAAAATTACGAGTAAAAGTAAGGACAACTTAATTAGGTGAAAGATTTTTTAGATTTAAAAGAAATCGAAATGGTTCACAATGCTTTTGATGCATGTTTCTATTTGGATATGAATTCTGACGCATCATTAGTTTCACAGCGAAGCATTTGTTTCATTTGTGCTGGTGAAGTTTTTACTATCATCATTTGGAAGTCAACAATTTTTACTTACTTTGCCCTTGTCTTGTGAAAATTTGCATCATAACTGTGCTGCAATAAAATTCAGCAAAAAATCAACTAAATATTTTACTTTTAAAAATTCACAGAATTTTTTTTTATCAACCCAGTTGACAAAAACCTGCCCTAGAAGGGGCATCTGCGCGGTAACAAAAAGTGTACACATCTGGAGAACTTTGAAAATTACCCATGCTAATATCCCACCCACAGAACTACATTAATGATCCATGCCCACATCAAATGCTTCAACATAACAACCTAGCATATCAACTCATATTTAAATTTTCAAAGAGTATAGGATAATATCCAATTTTATAGATATCAAACAACAATTAACTGCGCTCTAATGCACATTTTAATCATTCGTAGGCGAATGGTAAAAAAACTGCTTGCGAATGAATTCTAGCTTCGCGAGCAAAATTTTGAAGAGAAGAGCGCCCAAACAGAAAGTTCAGATGTCGAGGAGAGCGTAATAAGAAATCTGTTCAAAAATTCCAGTGTTATTTTAGCATCATTGAAATAAGTAGATTGTTATGTTGGTGCGCGTGACATTTTCATGTGTCAGTAGTTCTTGGAATGATCGTAAACACTACAGTAAAGTTCAAACAAACATTCAGCACCGAGCGTTTGATCCTCACTGACATCTTTACAAAATGCAACAGAGAAAAAGACTAGGGATTCTAGAGCAATGTCAACTGCCGGATGAAACCCTTGCAAATGAGACCCTTTGAAGCCGCGTTGCTGTCTCCAGTGCAAGGATTTTGCATATTGGGAGAGGCTGGATCCAAGCCAGAATAAAACCATTGAGCCCAGACTACATGCGACCATTTCGAGTCCCTGGAGAAAGTGCAAGTATTTACCGATGCTTTTTATTGCAATAAAGGAATTTTCTGCATTGGAGCAGGCTCACAGAGCTGCCTCGCGAAATGGAGCTTCTTAAATTTTATCTATTTTCATGTAAGAAAGCACAATAACGCAGAATAGTTTAACCATGTTTAAATATTAGGCGAAAACTTGATATGATTTGTAGATTGAGGTCTTCAATTTTCATGATTTAGTGTGTCGCTTCTAAGCCCGGAAAATTCAAGGTTAAGGACACGAGGAAGCGTTTTTTTAACCTGACTTCTTTTCGCTGTAGTCGTTCACACACATCGCCGAGCCGCCGCTGTGGCACAAATAATGGAGTAGCATTTTCATTGCCTGAGGCGCATAACCACCACGGAAATAAATGCTCCACTAAGGGACCATTTACGTATATCCTCTCATTTCCTCTCCTCACCAAAATTTTCTTTCAAAATATCACTTGAGTTCTTTTGGAAGCAAAAGCAGTCGTTTCAATTTATATTCATGGATAGGATTACTAAGCTACCTAAATGCTTTCATCAACTTGAAGGTTAACGAACAAATATGAATGAATGTTATTTTACCGTTTGCTACTAAGAATACAATGCATTGATGCGCTAAGTAGAGTGACCATGTTGCATTTACCAACGCTGGTTCCTATTTTTGTAAACTTTATTTACATTTCTTCTATCAGTCCTTCTTTGAATTTCCCCTTTCACAGGGGAAAGGTTGTCGTTGGCCGTACCTCGCGCTGAACGTGTCTTATATCGACTCTCATAACACCTGAAAACTTCCTCTTGAGGCCGCGCTTTCAATCAAAACTTGTCAATGGTTTATGGGAAGAAGCTTCCTAGTTTATATGCCAACACTTGTGCTAAGGACGTCAGAATTTTGCTGTCTGGTTTTGAGAAACGCTGGGCGATGCAAAATACAGAGCACATCGTGGACGGAACAGACCTACTCGCAGTGATGCATTGAAACAAAAAATTAAAATCGAAAACTAAATACCAGCTTCAAGCTGCTTCTTGAAACTGAAAAGATTTAATCATTTTTTACTATGCGAAAGCCGGGTGAAGGCTCTGGTAGTCTTTATACTGAGATGAAAAATGGGAATAATTTCACATTCAAAAAAGACGAGACGAATCTTGTCAGATACAGTATACTGGTCTTCAAGTTCAAAATGTTCTTGATTTTTTGAAGTACTTAGATAAAACCTTAGACAACGAGGAAGTGCTTCAGTATTTCAATTAATGCCCTTGTGCGTGTTGCATTTTTTTTTGCAGCGCACCCGTAAAAGGTTACTGTATTCAAAAAATAAATATTAAAGTGATACTTAAGACTGTGTCGATGAACGGATTGATATTATTTCTGAAACAAGTTCAATTTTTTTGAATTTAACCACTATGATCATTGCTGACTCTAATGAACGCTTTTACTGAATGTCAGAACTTGTGTATGCTACAGTGTTCACGGCACATACTGAGAGTTTGGATCAAACATTCATTCGAGAAACAGATTAAACATTGACCTTTTCGCTCAATTTAGGAATTAAATTATTTAGAGTTTCCCCCCATTCCAGAAGCACATTCTTTCCTTAATAGCCCTCACCTGATCTGTTGGCTTGTTTCTTGCATTGACAGATTCTTTCCCTCATTGTCTGAAGTGTCTTCGTTTTTACTCGCACGCTTCAAAATCATTGGCTCACGTAGAATCACCATAACGTAATCTCATAATAAATTTGTCATCTGTGAAAGTTTGCCGGAAAATTTCAATTTCTTGAAAATCTCCATCTTTGGCAGCTCTGACTGGAAGTACGGTAACAAACTTGCTCCGGATATTTTTAAGAGTAAAATGATGATTCGCCAAGATGTACTTTGCCGACTTTTTTGAAGATTTTTCTATACCGCGGTAGAGTAAGCGAAAATGCTGAAGCTATAAATCCAGCTACGCAGGAGATCCGTCTTCATTCAAAGCTGCTTTCGAAAGCAAGATGCTAATTTAAAGTTTGGTCCCGGGGAAAAAATGAGACGTACACCACTTTGGCGGGCCTGTGGCAAGGTTTGGCCCCGGAATGATTTACAAAACAAAAATACGCATGAAATAAAAATCAAAACTACTTTCAATCGTCCGTTTTTGAAGAGTTAGGGTTGGTGTGCTTGCTACTGTATTAGTGATCTTGACTTTTACGTTTATTTGCCAATGATAAATATTGCGAATACTCACATTATGACTGTGCACGAGCACAGTTTAATACAAATTCAATGTAGCGTTCGTATTATAATTATGATATAATACATAGCGTTCGCATTATAATTATGATATAATACACAGCGTTGCATTATTATTATGATATAATATACTGTATAGCGTTCGCATTCTAATTATGATATGATATATAGCGTTTGCAATATAATTATGATTTAATAAATCATATGTGCAATATAATGTGGTTTAATTCGGATACACGAATCGTAATTACTGTTTACCTTAATTAATGAACAGAAGATGTTTGTTCATAATTTGTTACAAACACAGAATGGACTAGGCTTCATGTGATAGAGTAATCGTCGCAGGCCTGCACACAACGGTGAAGTTCTTTACACGAGCTTTAGTATCTGGATTATTATTTCCCCTTTAATTTATTTCACCGGTATAATCAACTGCCATCAAGTCTCCTATGAAGTTTTTCCATAACCTCACAGGATAGTTTCTGACAAAACTCATGAAAAATACTCACTCAGTGTTTCACATTTTCTATTATTTTGCTCTCTAATTTTCTTTCACAAATGTAGATCCCTGTATATATTGGACAACTTAAATATGGCTGGTCCCATTTAAATTTTTTAACCTGCATTTTGAGCATCCAAATTACACGACCATTAAAGAACTCAATGGTTTTTACCTGCAAGCATCAAGACAGTAAAAAATGAACGAAAGCTTTTATCGAAGCTATGTACTCTCGAAACTAAAATAAACTCACATTAAATTTTACTTTAGCTTTGGCCCAGCGGGCTTTGAGCCTTCAGCTGTGGCAAGTCAGGTCCATTAATGTACTAATATGAATAATTAAAATAAACGGTGCTTTTCTCTCGCTAACTCAGTTTTCGCCTAGGTGCCACGCTGAGGAAACAAGGGGAATAAAACAGAGAATTTCGTTCGATCTTTAGCTTATACCCTTCAGCAAAGCTGCAGTAAGTACGATAACAAAGGAAAGCTGGGAAAATTCGCTTGCTTGTGCACCGTATTCCCTTGTTCTCTAGTAATTATGAGGGTATTGTAGTGTAAGAGAAAGATGGGCATTGAGTATTTTTTCTTGTGTACGTTCATTTTTTTTAAATAAATCACAAATGCAATAGAAATGCTGCATAATGTGTCGTTATAATAACATTCACCGAAATTCTTCCGGAGACTGATCATTCAAATCATTACCTTTCACTTCTGTAACCTCATGTTTCCAAGGATATTTTGCGGACCTTGCGCACAATATACGTTTATAGTCTGTGGTTTTAAGGCGGAACGAGCATAAAAGATTTTGTGTTTGCAATACTTTCATTTTGAACAGGAAGTCTTTTCTGTCTAGAAAATTGTCATTTGATGTTTAGTGTTACAACTTCGAAATCACTGATCAATAAAAATTTCACTGAAAACTCCTTTTTCAAGCATGAAGCCACGAATAAGAATAGTTTTTATCTAATTTACTCCATAGCGCAATTTAAATCCTAAGTTAAAGAACTGCTGCCAAAATATTTCCACATTTACTCCCTTAAAAGTATGTTAAGGAGCATATTTTTCTACCATAATTAATGAATAAATTATATCATAAATAGAAAGTATAAATGACAGTCAATGACACTCAGCCGCTCTTTCGATTATGGAGTGCCACATCGAACTGAACCATTCATTTATCATCATACGCAGTCGTTTCTAGGCAAATACAGTGAGAGTTACCTCGTTTTCGACTAGTTTCGACGCAACAGTCCTGCAATGAACAAGTCCCTAAACAACACTTCTGTGACTTGAGCGGAAGTAGCAGCCTGCAGTGGTTGTAACATCATTTTCCAAATCCATTAGTAGCTCATAATCACAAATTAAGTGCGCAAGTCGGAGCTAATTAGGAAATCAACACAGCAGTCGAGCCGAAACGCCTTCAACTTGCATTGCCAGATGGTGTCCGGGGAAGACCTTCTTCAGTGAACATACATTGAGCGACTCTCACTGAAGAATTTGAGCATTCAAGTCCAACTCCTTCGGAACTTCGACTAACAATTCAACACCTTCAGACCTATGCAATGTTGAACGTCATACCTTTTACTGAGAATGCCGTTCCCTGCGATTTTATTTCTTGATATTAGACATGAGTGCATACGAAAAAGGCATACTTTATTTTCCTCTATATTCTAGGAATAAGTCAGCAAAGTGGTTGTTTCTGCTTTGAAAGCAAAATGGCAGATCGATAAAAAGAATGACGAAACTGAAAGCTGCTGAAAGTTTCCCCTTTTTGCGTCTATGCTTCCACGTATATTAAAAATATCTTCTTTGTATACTAAGATGCTTTGAAATTGTGCATAATAGTTTTAACATTAAAATGGTTTGGAACTTTGGGTACTAATATTTGAAATACTGAGATAATATTCTTCCTGTCTGGAAATAGACTGTTGGATAAGAGAAATCTGTTTTCGTATAAGTTGTAAAAACGTAAAAAATTGTCCTTACAGTCGTCTCTGGCTTTCCCGAACTTGGAGCTACTTTACAGTTGTCATTAGTTTTATAGTTTTTTTTTGACGATGTAGTTACAAGATAAAAAAATATGTTTGTTTTACGTGAACTCAAACTCATCTCCTTATCCTCAGCAAGCATTCAAGCTTTGACTGGTTCATGTTGATTTATTATACATCTCTCTAAAACCACAAACGTACTTTTGATTTTGATATTCAAGAAATATTTGGTGTGCTATCCCAATTAAAAACTTTACCTTTTGTTTTAGGAAAAAAGTATGATTAATTTTCTTCGAATACTAGCTGAAAATGATTTTTCCATCAGTTTTTCAAGATGTATGAAAGTGTATTGAAAACGCTTGGCCGTACATTGGAAATTTTTAATTTTAGATTATAATTTAAAATCTCAGTAAAAAAATCAATATACCCAATTTTTTCAGCTCAGGATTGAGAAAGGAAAGCAATATTCTATGGGTTAACTGAGAGCCTTTAAAGCCATGATCTGGTTGAATAAATTTGGAAGTAGGAAAGAAATAATTAGTCAGATATTTTTACGGCATTCGTTTTCCTTCCTTCTCAAATGGATTATTTCTCAGTTTTATTAAAATATGATACAATTTTTCTTTTTTTTCCATGGTGATCAAACGAAAGAATACACTAGAGGCAGACTGAATGACTAAATCTATTCATGAAATGTTTTCTTTTGTTCCTGTTGAATAATTTATCCATCAGATCGAAGCAGTAAATATGGAGATGTCTTACAGTTCTGCTCAGATGCACGACCTGAATTAACAATTTTATCATAAATACATGTACTGCATTCACGAAACCCTCTTACAGTACCTGAAAGAGATCCACCTACTTTTTAGCCACAGTCATAAATGAAATTAAAGATATAAAAATTTGGATTCAAGGAGCGTACTTTTCACAAGTACCTAGTCCATATTTTACGAGTAAAATATGACAGCTCTAAAATTCGTTCCCTTTGTTGCTGGTAGATTTATGATTTTATAATCAATAAAACAACCGTGAGATGGAACAGCTCACATAGAAAATATAATAAATCCCCATCCAGAAAGACTTGCCGGCCATCAATTTGCAGCCGCTCTAACGTCAACTTCCAAGGGTCATAAATCGGGCTGTCGTTGCTATCAGGAGCGATGCTGACGACGTCTGACGGATTGGGCGGTCATGGAGATGACGCGCGCATCTGAGGCTTCCAAGTCTTAATGGAGACAGGCTTTTCCTTTGAATTTCTTAGTTCCGGTGTGTACGAGCAACAACTTGAACCTAGTTTGAAAAAAATCGTAAAGCACAGGGTGTTGTCTGAATACGGGACAGAAAAAATCTTTAGTAACTTTTGAGACAATGAACGGATTTTTTCGGGTCCCGTATTTAAAAAATACTCTGTACACTTCACTTTTACTCCGCACTTTTTTCCGAGGATGAGAATTGTTGTTTTCAAAAATGTAGATGGTATTCACAGGCATGAAGAATTGTTTGTAGTCAAATGTTTCGGTAATGTTAAGGGATTGCCAGTAATCGATTTTCCACTTTTTGGTGCCTAAACATAGCTAATTAGATGTAAATAAACAATTTTTCTCCTATGCACTTTCCGTCACAAATGAGTATTTTACGAGTTATAGTGGAAAATGACTTACCGTAACTCTGGTGTTTGAAGCAGAAAGAAATTCATCGAGCACGTAGGATGGCAACACAACAATGGACTCTCCCTTTCGACGCGCTCGAATGATCGAGTGCATTCCCGATTTCTAAAACGAAAATTAACATACCGCTAATACTCTTTATTTTTGGGTTATAATTTTTATTGTGTTATTAACTAAAAGATCCTAGAAGTGGGTTCAGGCTCCGCGGGGTGAGCTAATGATAAATTACTAAGTATTCAAACGTACTGTAACAGCTCAATCGCGAAAAAAATAAAACCTACCGCACCAACTCGTAAAATACTCATTTGCCGCAAAAAGTGAATGGAATAAAAGTAATTTATTTCGATTTTATTACCATGATTCAGGCAACAAAAATTCGAAAATCGATTAGTAGCTGTTTATTCGATCGCATTCGTCATCAAAGACGAAAATTAACATACCGCTATAACTCGTAAAATACTCATTTCCGACGGAAAGTGCATTGAAGAAAACTTGTTTATTTTGATCTAATTAACTATGTTTAGGCACTGAAAAGTGGAAAGTTTATTACTGGCAATCCCTTCACATTTACCAATGTTTCTTATGAATGAGATGTAATCAATCAGTTCTTTCATAAAATCCTCTAACATGTATGAGAGTTGGTTATGCTAAGTAGACTACATTTTAAAATACAATGATCTAAAATGCTGTTTACCTTTTGTTGTAAATATATTATGCTGTCATTTTATTTGAAAATTTTTGTGTCACTCCGTTCGAAGCCCCAAACGCTTTTAAACATTCATAGCCGATATTTTAGGGAACTGAAAGAGAACGCGCTAATAATCCATGAACGAAAAGTTTGAAGACTTTCCTGCAGATGAGGTTCCAATTTAGATTTTTATGCGTCGCTCGGTTGAAAGTATTTTCATTTAAATTTAACCATTTGATCAACCATTGACCAGAGTTAAAGTACTGGGAATTTTCAAATGACAGGATCACGGTCAGATTACGTATTCTAAAGTTGACAGAGGGTATTTCTTGCTATTGTAATAAGTATATTCTTTAATATCTCCGTAAAAATAAAATTTCAAAGATCAGTTCAGTATTATTCGTATATCTAGTCCTTTAGGTGATGTGTGATTGCAGATATTCTCCAGCAAAACGATAACTTGTGTGTTGTACAGGAACTGAGATGAATTTATAGCAAAACATCCGACTTAGCCACTTCGCTGATCGTCTCTCTGAGTTTGACGAGCTCCTGTTTCTCCTAAGAACGGTATTGAAGAATAACCTGTTTTGCATTCAAGTCGGTAAACATAGAGCTTTGAAGCTTCACCCAACTGCCGACCCTAAAAACAAGGAGACAGCCTTAATGGATCTTCAAAGGCCGTGAAAAGTGATCTTGAAGGCTGTTGATTTCTTTCCTGACACGAAATTTTAAGCCTCATTAGGCAAACTTTAACCGAAAGGAAACTCGTTACGGCTGAGAGCGAACGTAAGGAATTCTTCCAGAATGCTGATGAGCGAGTAACGCTTTACAGGGAGCGCTAATCTCGAGACAGCCCAGTTTTATACAAAGCGAAATAGGAGGCGGACAGCGAGAGCCGTTAAAGGTTGGCTCTGCCGAACTCAACTCGTAGCGTCAATGGAGATGTCTTTAATCTCGTTTTGTATAATTGCTCTCCCCAAAACTCACAGAAAATAAGGCAGTCCACGCCAATTAGATATCCTTAAAGGAAATTAAACTGCAGAAATGAGCAAGTTGAAGGCCTTGCGTAAGTATCCTCGTAGCTAGTTAAAAGAAAAATATTTTATTGATGAATAATGTGCGAAATTTCAAATGTATTTAACACCGCGAATCTAAAGTATACACTTTGGTTTGCCATACTGAAGTTTCATCTTAACTGCTCCGTTGAAACTTTTATACAGTAGTACATGCATTACTGAAAATATTTAGAGATCATTCTATCCCTCATTTAAAAGCATTTCACACAGAAAATTTCATTATTTCCGCAAAACGAACTGTGTTTAGTTTAACGGTGCACTGTAAATAGTTTCTAATTTTTTCATCAAGTTCTAAGTTCCGACTCTCAAATTCTGGCCTAAATTTTCCTATATTTCCTAAATGAGAACTGTTTTGATTAGAACCTCAATATCATTCAAGTTGCAATTTCATTCTAATATCCATGAAATAATGAAAATTCTTCCGAAGTGTATGAAAGAAGTCAATCACCAATTGCACTGAGTTAAAATTAATCCGAAATAAAGCTAAAATTAATTAGATGTTTATTGTTATCCCATGCTGCTTACTCATTGAAACTTTGCGTGGTTAGTATGTCATTCAAATTGTTTAGTGTTTAATTTTACTGATAGGCGCCGAAAATTTTGTCAGTTTTTCAACGTAGTTTCAACACTAAGATTTGCTTCAGACTTATATTTTGTCCAATTTATGTTACGTTAGAGAGTCATTTCATTTTTAACATCGAAATTCCACTTTTGGTATAAAAACACTCAATTGTAATTTACGGCGTATGTAAAATATGCAGTCATAGTCAATCAGTTTTCTGGCATTCTCTTAGTAGGATATCCACAACAACGAAAAACTATGGGGATTGGGGGACGATTTAAGTCACACATTTTCCATAGCTTCCAGTTCGTCTATTAACTTGTATTAAATGATGAAAAATTGTCTGCTCTCACGCTCTTAAAATACAGGCTCATCAGGTATCACGGTGTGCAACAAAAAACCCACGAGCTCATCAAACATCACGGTGTGCAACTCATAAGTATTACCGTGTCCAACAAAAAAGCCTCGAGCTCATCAAGTATTACTGTGTTCTACTCAAAGGCTACTCAACACTAAATTCTGCAGTAAGGTTGGTTTTCTGAATCTTTCACTTGAATAAAACATAATTTTAGTAGTTCATGTTGTCAATTCTTTTTCTCCAGATGTTCTTCTCTATATATTTATCCCAAGGCCAGTTCCCTTGCATTAGGCGAGCACAATGACTGAAATCATAATAATGGTATTAACTCCTGATCGAAAACAACGTTACATATTCGTGTTGGTTTGATATTCTTCCCGTTCGAAGCGTCAGTAATAATTCCCTGCAGCAATGTAAAGTGTTGGGAGACACTAAGGGCTGAGTAGCTGTTAATAAAGCACACATGGGGTGAAATCATGCATAATATAAATATTTACTTCATGGGAGACACTAAGAGCTTAGTAGTCGTCAATAAAGCCAACAGATGATGTCATGCATATTATATACAGTATTTTTATTTTAATAAACAAAGTTTCGACCTGTGAGAAGCTTCCACGTGTTAGACACTTTTGGAATATAATTGAACTGTATTTATACTTATAAGCAATTGGTTACAGTCTAACTCGTAAGTCTTTAACTTTCTTCACGTCTACATGTTATACAGCATGGACCATAAAAACGTAAACCCAACTTTAAATGTTCATAACTTTACAGCGAATGAAGATTATTAAATTCTGTTTTTGTTTTAGGTGGAGAAAAATATTTTCCCTGATAATGTTAAGACACATTAAAACTGGTTGTATCAGTAATGAGATAAATAATCGTTGTAAAAATTCTGTGTGTTGAAGTATGTTACAAGTTAAAATGTTTTAAAAATGTAATTAACAGTTTTAAACACAGTCTTTTTAGTTGGCGAGCTTCTGTCAGGAAATCTCTGCTCGAATTTATTTCGAATTTCCATTAAAATCTTTGTACCCGCGTTGAATTTGCTGATGAAAGTGCGTTGCTCCTTTGTTAGTGCATAACGATGGGCTTATTCCCTTGAAAATTTTCATTCAAAGGTAAATTTTCAGACGACTTGGACCTTATTTATACTCAGATCTAAACCTTTGTAATCAGGATACATATCTCAGTGTGTAATGCAACAAATGAAAGCGAAATATTTTTATTCAAAGTTATTAACATTTAAAGGTGGGTTTACTTTTTTATGGTCCCTACAGTATAGAAAGCAGGAATCCATTAGCAGCTACATTTTATCAGTTACCCATTTTCAGTATCAAGAATTATCATGGTGGGAAATTAAAAGAAAAAAAACAAGATCTTAAATTCTGAAACGTTGTAAGATGGGCAATTGTCTACGATTTGAATTAATTTTGAAATACATTACATTGTAGGCGAAAGAGTTTTTACTATATTTTTGGCGTCAGAACGTCTCCGAAACACCTAAATTTTTCTCAATTTTGAAATAAATATTTCCTGTATATATCCTAAACACATAACATTCACAATCAAACTCATTCGCAACGACGAACATCTCAAAATAAACTTGGTTACGGCTGGGATAAAATCCCAGTTTTCGTTATGACGTATAGAGACAGAAATTAAAGTGCGCAGGAAAAGAGTTTTGAATATTTCCACCACTGCGCATAGGGATGGATCCCTATATCATTTAAACAATTTATTTAAACAATTTATTTACCACGGGTGATACAGAGATAAAATGTTTCTTAAGTCTAGTACAATGGTCAAAATTGAGTATAGCTACCTGTGGGCCCGAATAAGTTCAGTGACTTATTCGGTTTTCTGAATCTTTCCATTAATCTTTCCATTTAAATCCATTAATACTCGCCACCTGATAATGTTGAGAATTGATTAGAAAATGCCTTAGGCTATCCAGCCTTATGATTCATGACACTGAGGGTCAAACTGCGGGTAAATTTGTTCGTTTACAAATCCTGTAACTCAATGTTGATCATCGTACTCGAAAATTTCCGCAAATAATTACTTTTCTACCGTTGGAATGTTTTCCAGCCTCCGTTAAATCATGAAAAATCCTAAGACGGATAAATCACATGTCAATATTCGTATAAATAATAATTTCATATGGAAATATGCTTGAGAAAGAGGGGGAAATAATTGAACAAGCAACAAGTTCAGCATAAATCTTACACTGTGTTGTTGCAACGACTGAGCTTAATGAGAGTAATTTAAAACAGGTTTCTCTTTTAATTTGCTCTGAGATTTGGCTGCACAGAGATTTAGTCCACCAGATGTAAATGAGTTGACATAAATAATGCATGAAAGTGCAGGGAAGTCACACTCCTCTGCATGATATGAAAAATTGTAAAATAGATTTTACCTAGTTTTAGTTTATGCTTCATCACATTTACTTCTACTGGATTTGTTATTGTTCAATAATCATGCCCTGAATACATCATATTTTCTTCAACAGATGCAATTTCAACCTCAGATTCCTAATGATATCGGTTGTCTTAAGTATCAAATATTACCTAATTGTTCAGTACTTTATGCCTGAAGGATATTTCTCCTGATTCTAAATCCTTGTCTAGAATTACGCTATACTCTTCATACCCATTCTACTTTATTTGCATACAACAAAGTTTTCCATTGCAATTCTTCAAAATATTTCTCTCAAGAAAAAATACCGTCATTAAAAGACAGAATTAATATAACCGCACATGTCAATAAGCGTTGTGTCTTCCTGTGCCAATATTCCTCTGAACAAACTGCCTAGTGTTGAAAAAGTTATCTCTTTGAAAATTTAATTGCATCTCACTTGATAAACATGAAGCGTGAGTAGGAGTATATGTCTCTTTCATACACGGAAAAGTTAAAATCATTTTATTTTAAAAATTTAACTAAACTCTTCTTCGATTCTACACCTGAGCAAATCACTGGCTAAACTGCATGTCCCATTACACGGCCAACAACTGAAGGCCAGAAACACTTCATTAGCTGGATTTCAGGGTTTAATTTTTAACCTATATGTTATATATTTTGAATGTGCTAACAAAAGCTTTTTTGCTGTACGAAAAAATTATTTCCTGCTCTGTGAATATCATGTGTGTTAACAAAACTGCAAAAATAACAAGAAAATTAATTAAGTTGGTCCAAAAGCTTTATTTAGTAACACCTTGTTGATCTCAGCAATGCTCCGGCAATGGGTACATCCCCTTGATTTGAAACTTAAATTCTCTTCTGTAAAGAAAACTAAGAAAAATAAACCTCTGCATTTTTTGTCAGAGTTAGAGAGTCTTAATAAAATGATACTCTCACTCACAGTCGTATTCCAGGCAGTACGCAAAAATCTGAAGTATTATTTTGATGTACCAATAATTAATTTAAAATTAACTATCGTATCGCATCACCAGTTAATGTGAAGAAATAATTTGAAGGTAAAAATCGTGCGTAATTGGATTCTATTCTTCGATATTGCTTAATTGATGACAAATTATAGTTTAAATTGCTAATGCTGCACGTATATTTAAGTTCCGACTCTTAAAGTACGATTTTCTCAAGTAAAATTCATTAAAATTCATTCATTGGAAGTCCATTGAGGTAATACTCATGACGTAGGTTTCATTCACAAATAGCCGGTAGAACAGTTAACGATAATTCTGTAATGACTGCATCATAAGTTTTTGGAGCAAAAAAAAACACCTCGTAAGTAAATTTCTAATATTAAGACGGTCTCTCTGTCTATAAACTAACCATAACTGTTGCTTAGGGAAGTTCAAAGTAATTACTCGCTTTCTAGCAGCTAACATCGGCGGAAAACTTTAATAAAAATTAGCTGACTGCGCTGCTACGCGGCGGCGACCAAAGCAGCTCCACTCAGGTTGCATCCGATATATTAAATAGAGAACTAAACGCAGAATCTGAACGAATTTCTGATAAGATTAACTCCATTTTAATTTTGCTAACAAGGCTCGTCTACTTGATTCCTACCGACCCCACACCTCTACAGGAAGTGCCCATGCAATAGCCAGAGTTTGATCGAAATGCATTCCTATGCTGGAATCGACATATTTAACAACTATGGGTGAATCTGTTAGGCAAATTCTATCAAACCTTTAGTGTTTGAGTGCTGCTAATTCATTATTCATAGGGTTATCCGTCGAGTATTTAGTTAGGGAATTTACTTCCTTCCAAAGCTTCTGATTAAGACCAGAGTGAAACTCGAATTAATTCGAAAAGGAAATTACGTGCTACGTTCCCTCTCTCCTTCCCTCACTCTCTCTTTCTCATTCTATGAGAGAGACAGAGCTGCTGTTCTGTCCAATCTGAGAAACATATATGCTTAAGCTTTTGGGAAGACTTAAACCAAAAACTGATGATGAATGTATAGTTAGAGATGTTTAATAGAAAATAAAGGGAGTTGACGGTAGATGAAATGCATTGAGCAAAACGACCTATGAAAGCATTTAATTTCTTCAGCTACGTAATTCCGAAATTACTCTTTATTATGGAACTACAAATTTGCTAAAGTGAATGAGGTACGTCATCTACAAAAAGTGTAAATCAAAATTCTGGTTTCATAAACAAAGTAATTCTACTTCTGACTGCGTTCACCTGCATGTAGTATCATCCGTCGAGACAATAAATTGAGTCAATAGACTTTTTTGCAAGCTGGGACAATCGCCAATCTATAACTAATCAAATAGTTGTTGATTCACTTACCGGCTGTGAATCATATTTTGATCCAGGCATCGCACTGTACTATTTCTAATCCACCAATGCCGAAGAGACTGACTTTATTTGTACAGCGCGTCCATTGACGGAACTGGCAGCGAGAAAGGCGCTAGATCGCCAGAAATCCGCAGCTTTTAGGGTTTGCCAGATTCTACGAGAGCAACGTCGAGCTAAATGGAATCTGATTGTGAACGGTTGGAGTCGCAGTAAATTGAATTATCAAAACAGCCGAAAGCTTTCGGACTTTGTGCTTTGCACGTTGCTTTCAAGGCTAGCGAATTGTATGCATGTGCTGCTTCGGAGCTGAAGTGCTATTCATCAACGAGACACAATCTCGCTGCTCCGAGTCAGAGCAGCTCGAGGCTATACGGCATTGCGTTAGCACAGCAAATATGCTAGGCAATGAGTTATACACGTGCCATGTAGGCAATCAGAGGAGGATGCACAGCAACCTAGCTAGATGTATGCTTTTTCTAAAGCCTCAAGTGCTTGCAAAAAGAGAAACATTTCCTTTTATGATTAAACCATCGTTCGTGAATTCGTGTCTTTAGTCCCTCGGGGATAAAGTGTTCAAAAGCGATTTGCCGTTAGCCTCTCTCTTCAGCTGGATGAACGATTTTATTGCCCAACAAAAAGGCGTCCATGGCACTTAGGCGTAATCGAATGTGGCAGAGAAAATCGATGTCAAATTGAGGGGGAAAAATAAATATTGTACAGTATATGCAATGTCATTTACTATGTGTACTGCAATAACACTATTAAAATTAGTGTTACCTTCGACTAGATTTGCCTTTTCAATTGGCGAATATGAATTTTCATTAGACTGTTGCGAGCACTTCACTATTTACGATAAGACGTTTTCAAGTGATCCGCCAGCTGAACACGAAACAAATATACCTATCCGTCGTATTAAATAACCTAATAATTAATACCTGCAAGTAACAGCTTGACTTAATCCGATCCAAACACTTTCCCCTTAAAAATATTTAAGACCACAGTCAAGCAAATATATCTAAAAAGGCACCAACTCGACCTGTGTTCAATTAAGGTTTATCTATCACGTCGATTATATTATACCAGCAAAAATTTTACCATAGGTCAAGTTGTTATAGCTTGACAAGCATTCATAACCCGCTTTATTTTCAAAGTGCGAATTTCTGATATTTATTTTGACGTTATAAATTGAATCAAGCTCACCAATATTCTAATTAAGCTTCTAGTACAAGGAAATCAGGGGAAAACACGCTTTCAATCATCAAGAAATTCCTGAACATTTTATTTTAAGCTCCTATCTATTCTAGCATTCTATAATAAATAGAAAATACTTTAAATAGAAAATAAATAGAAAATTCTAGAAAATACTCAGTACCTAACTGTTGTGAATTTTATTATGAAATTTGAAACATCTTTATTTGAATAAGCATTTTCGTATTTTCTGCTATATACACAAATGTTTAATATCTAATAGTATAAACTATTTACATTCTCATATGTTCACTTCTTTGCTTAGTATGTCCGTAAATTAAAGCCATATTTTGAGTCAAGTGAACAGAGATAAATTTCCTGTAAATTTTGTCACTGTGGCCATTTGGTTGAGACATTCCTAAACGACAAAATACTATAGATTCATGAGAAATATGACATTATGTCATTCACACACAAAACAAATAGACTGGAGGGCTGCTTCCATTTTTACAAGAACGGCTGCAGGAATGTTAAATTCACTTGAGAAACGACTGCCTATCCCTAAAGAAAAAATCTCTCACTCACTACTTTTTTCCGCTGAAGTAAAGTGTGCACACAGTAAGCTTTTAACTAATCAGATTCTAGTTTTAAAAATATACTTTCGACGACTCGCCAAATCCAAAACAAGCTCGAATAAAACAAAGCGAGAACCAAATAGAGTTCATAATCATGTGGTCAATAAAGCTATTCTTCCCTAAATTTTCCAAGGGTAAAACTATAAAACTGAGATATGAAAAAATAACCATAGATGCTTGACACATGTCTCTGGCAGCTTGTGCGCAGTCAGGAAAGTTTGGTAATTTTGGGAAGCACTTCATGATATTCTGGCTGCGAAGCCAAGCTCTTAGCCAAATGAGAAACCGTCTCTATTTCAACGTGCCACAAAACAACTTCATACACGTAAATTTTTGAGACCGTTGCGGGGATGACAATTTTGAATCTGCTTGAGAGTGCTTTTCGTTTCTGTCCACCAGAGGTAGCGAAACAATGACGGCCTTCTGACACCAGGTCACTGTTATTTTCAAAATTAGAAGTTTGTAAAACACGAGAGAGGAAAATAGCAAAAGAACAGTCTACACTGAGTATTTTCATTCTCGTTGAATCGAAAGTTATTTGATTAACATTTTTAAATAAAGGATTTAAAATCAATCATACTCAAAACAATTAAATTACAACATTATTACTGTACATCTCTTCTCAACTTTCCGCCATGAATAGGAATTAAGACCGTGAATTCAATTATAAACGAAAATTACACACGTGGCCCTCGAAATTTTCAAAATACGAGATGGATGAAAACAGTCTAAGCCTAGTCCAAATTTTTCATAACCTTTTTTCAACCCCCTAGATTGCTCATTTTACAATATCTTCTAAAGAGAAATCGAATTAGTTTTGCATGACATATTTTCTCTTGAAATCCATCCTCTATGCCTCATCAAAAACTCCTGTAAGTACGGGATTATATTTCACATCAACCCATAAAAATTACGCATGTTTCCAGTGCCTCCAGCCTGACGTGTACTATTTAGTAGGAACTTGTGCGTGTGAGCACACTATCAAAGTATTGTTATGGATTTTAAACGCCTTATTCTGAAGGCAAAATTTCAAACAAATGTTTGCAGCATTTTTTAATTGAAATAAGCTGTTACTAAGACGTTCTCAATTATAATAACCTGTTATTTACATTTTTTTATGAAAATGACCCCTTACTTATATTTAGGAAGAACAAAATTCCTCAATTATGCTCTATTATTTTTGTATCGTTCAGTTTTCTACTCGTAAACTCGAATGAATTTATAAATTTCATACCTTTAATTCAACCGACTCATTTCCGAATTTTCAACCCACGACGCATTAATCATCTTCTCAGCAACATGTAGTTACTCTTCTCACTGCCTATTATTCATCATCTCAGATGCCCATCAATTTTGTTGCGAAACAAAACAGCTAGCAATCATTTCGAATTTTTTTTAGCAATTTTATTTCTCGAAGATCGGACTAATTTCTCGTTTATTTACTCGAGTTGACGCACATTTATGTACGTAAGATACAGTATCAACAATGGCTAAAAACGAACTCTGTTTCATCTCAGTGTCCTTTTTTTACGGCTTGGAAGAAATTGCCTCGCTTGTTGTGCTTACAAAAGATGAATGGGAAGCTCTTTACTCAAACTCCACGACGACCCATGAGCAATTGTTTTAGATGATTTTCAGGTCACTTTTCAAGTAAACTTACGTGTGATCTCGAAAATTTTATTGGATGAAAACACATTGTAGTGTTTTCATGATCTCAGCAAAATAAAATCTCACGAATTCTTGCAAATGTTTATCTGATGAGTTTCATCTGAGTTCTCAGAGTTCTCTGTCAATAAAGATTACCAGTTTGAAATTTTGAAGCGCGTAAAACCGCAACACTACCGAAGAATAGGATAATTTGGCACATATTTGGTCAAATGCCTTCATTCTTGTTTAGCTTCAATGTGCCATAGTAAAAACTTTCGTAAAACCGCGTGTTATTCTTCAACTTTTGCTTGTGGTCTCCCCTTTTGTCCTCACTTGGCATGTTGATCGATCCTCAGGCCTGGGAATTCTCTCCAAGAAGTGGGA
Source organism: Morinoia aosen (assembly GCA_030386875.1). Taxonomy (NCBI): domain Eukaryota; kingdom Metazoa; phylum Arthropoda; class Malacostraca; order Amphipoda; family Talitridae; genus Morinoia; species Morinoia aosen. Next base: position 18,004,966 of record CM059557.1, on the reverse strand, counting down.
TTTCTCTTGGTAGCCCGTCTATTTACTCGCAGCTTCATGCGCATGTTTGTCGTTAGGGAAGTTAACACTTCCCAAAGCAACTGTGAGGATTTGCAAGAAGTGAGAGTCGGAAGTACGACACAAACGCGAAATAAAAAATCCAGATTGTAAACAGGTTCTGCCAGCTCCTGAAAACCTATTGATTTGTTCCAATGGCTTTGTCGGCCATGTGTGGTCGTGAATCCTTCCATTACTCTTCGATAAAAGGTTTCTACGTTTTGTCAGAATTGCTGGGCTGCTTATGAGTTTCTCATTTGGCACCTTCTGATGACAAAAAGGGCTGATATTTTTTGTATTTTTTGGTACGAAATTATGCTGGATGGCTATTCTCACATTGAGACACAGAACAAGAAAGTTAATGTGATCAAGTTATAACTTCTAACAATATCTAACTACGTGAAGTTACTTTATAGAGCAGACGTAAATAAATGGTAGTGCGAAAAATCTTCCACTAGGCTGATTTTAAAGTCATTCTTAGCACACCGCGGAAATTAATTTATCTCCACTATACACTTGTCCTTAGCTTGCTATAACACTATGTGATATATTGCAAAAATATGTTGATCAAAATCAATATAACGATGACTCTGCTTCCGTTTATACCACCTGAATAATTTCATCAGAAAACTCAGAAAAATTTAGTTTATCAATAAGAAATGGTCAGATTGTCGTCTCTTGATATGCACTACATGGAACAGCAAGTAAAATGAGCCAGGGTCTCTATCTCAGAAACGATCTTGAGCAGCGAGCATATCATCTCCATTATTTTTCTTAGTGCTATGTGCTTCGCGAAAAGTCCATTTTATGACACGAAATAAAATTTTGATATTTTACTCATCCGGGTTGTTGAGAAAACACCCTCAGCTTAAATTTAAGAACTTTTTCAAGCTATTATATCCTACCCCAGAAGAAGAAGTTCATTCGCATGTCGGTTGGAGGCTGCGTCCTTTGTCACAAGAAGTTATGGCCCCCTATATTTAGCGGGGTGAGAAATCTTTTCCTTTGAATGCCTTGCTATGGTTTGTGCTGCGCAAATTCCACTGCTTTGAATCCCCAAGCAAGAGCATTAATATTCTAGCTTTTTAACTGAATCTAACTAAATGTCCTTCAAAGTTTGAGTGAAATGAAAATAAAATGTTTTGTTAAACAGTATGTAGTTCGTCATTAATTGACTCAAGCAATTCTTCCATGCGTATAATTGTTAAATATACCAGTTATAATCATCATTGGACATGAATACGGTCTGACTGATAACTGATGTATGTAAGTAAACGAGAGCGAGAAAAAATAATTCCTAACCCAGAACACAAAAGAAAAAAAAATGCATCAAGCGAAACGAGACGATCTGAAGACCTCGCTTATGGGATTGATCAACGATTATACAGAACTATTTTTAAAATTGGGTTCTAAACGAATCTTTTACAGCTCCCACAGTACTGGATGGATTTTAAAAAACGACGCATTCATGAAATTCTGACAAAAGTACAAATATTGAATCTCATGGGTGTGAGCATTTTTTGGGACTATTGACATCAAAATTTGACGATTTGGGATGGCTAGCTCAGTCCCCTGACCTTTATACTCAGGGTATTTTTCCTTTGGGTATATCTAAAACTAAGAGCTTGCCGTGAAAGGCCTGCAAATCTACACCAACTCAAAGCATTAATCGAGGACAAAATCCAGCGAATAGGACCAGATCTCACCAGTGCCGTAATGAAAAGATTGCGTAGTCAGGCTGATGCTTGCTTACGTATCAGTGGCGGCACATGAAAATATTATTACATTCCTAAAACAACCTAAACAAAACTAGTATTTCTCATAAAAGCACAAACGATTTCTTTCCTGAAATTTTTCCAATAATTTGAGAGTTATTAAAGATTCTTTTGAACTCCGTATTTGAAAATCACCCTATACCTCCCACTGTTATTAAAAGACTCATATTGAAATTAAGTAACTGCTGAACCTGATTAACGTCGGTGGGCTGCTAAATGCCATTGTGACAAAATCATAAATGTTTGCTGTACAGTACAATGTCAATCATAAAAATTCCTAAGTATTTTAATTATACTCCTAGATAATCGTTTAATGCTGGAAAAAAATCTAATCTTCTTCCGGCATCTGCTTTTTAATTTAAAATTGATGCCATCTCAGCGTTTTGAACTTATCACTATAAAAACCACAAATACTGCACATTAGGAGATGTAACTTAGGCGGAGGTACACCGAGGTGAAGCAGATTTCACGGTGATGACTTTGGGACTTCTCAAGAGGCAGCGACGACAAGCCGTGCTGCTCTTGACATGCGAACTTTGAGTTAAAACGAGTGTCTCATTTTTCCATAGCAAAAAATGGTAGCCTCTCGTATCTTCTATGATCTTAGAAAGCACAAAATATCTTCGCTTTCAATTACATTTGTATTCGCTAATTAAAAATGAATTTTATAGTATTATGGATTAAACAGTTTAATTTGACACAAGGTACACAAAGAGGCATTCAAGGTACCTATACATCTTGCATCCGTAATTTACAATGGAACATGGTAAATATTTGTCAAGGACATGTAAAATTACCGGGTACAGTAATATACAATAGCTTTGTATAATCCTTTCAACTGAAAAATGTGATTTATGCGTTTTCCTTACGCACCACTATTTAATTATATCAAATATCAATTTAATTCTCCGCTTGCAGCTTAAAATAAAAATCCATTAAAAGATATATATGTACTATATGATCATTAGATTTTTCATACCATTACTTAAATACCATCACTTAAAATTGAATAATTATAGACGATGCACGCAAGGTTTTTTTAAGCCCTGGTAACTTTTAACGTTGAAATTCGTTCTAATTTTCAGACAAAATCTTCTAGGCAAAAATTTCATTCATACTCTGAAATTAACGAATGAAGGCAAAAGAGGAGTTATATATATATCACTCCACCAAGTAAGCAACATTCATTACATTCTTCTTGATCGAAAGATCTCCTGGTGAATCATAGGAACTCATATGGCCACTTCTCAAGGGATAGTTTTTTCGTCTAGCACGTTCTTTATTGAAAAATATACCAACTCTGAAAAATTCTCTAGTGATTATGTTAATTTCACTAATGAAGGTAAGCGTCCGTACTCCTGGGCAAAAGTTTCTTACGCAAAATATTAATGAATCCAGCCGCATAAAAAATAGCGAGAAGGGCCACAAATTTCCTAAATTCTGAGAATTTAAGCGAACTCATGACCTACTTTCACTGGAGCCAAATTTCATCCCTCGCTTTCTGCAGGTCGTGTAGGTTAGAAGAGGCCTCGCCTTGTTAGAGCTAATGACAGCAATAGGCTGCCAAGGTGCGAGACCTCGCAGTCATGTGGCCCGAGAAAAGGGCAGCAACGACCCGGCAGCAAATCCTCTTGTTACACAGCTGAAGCCCCCGTGCTGGTGGTGAACATCACAAAGTTGGGGTTAAGCGACGCAGTCAGCGCATTTTTGTTCCTCGTACGTTAAGATTGCTCAATAAAGTATTTTAACACTGAGTATTGATATGCTTCCAGCCTATATTTCACTTCATTTTTAGACGCAGTACTGTCTCGTGTGTGATTAGAAATAGAATCATACAATTTTGGTTCGACACTGATTTTCCCTTGAGCAGCTGAAAGCCATTAGAAATAAATCGCCCCGCTTTACCAGACCTCGTAAACTTGACTACATTAGTTCTGCATTTTCTTCGAAAATTCACAACGAAAGTCTTAAACCCCGATTCAAATTCTCCCGATTTTTACTGATTTTAGTCAAGTTGCGTATGGCGAAAGTGAGAACTGCCGTTCGTGGTTACAAATATCTTCTAACTTTCAGTTTCGAGCAGGAGCTCGAATTCTTACACTTGCTTCCTCAGACTAAAAGCCTCAGACAATGGTGGTACTTTGCAGAGAGGTAGGCGTGCGTTAAGGTAGCGGAATGCATCCGACGCACCCGTTCTCTGCGCATTCAAACTGCTTGAATTTTGAGAACCAGCAGGAATGAGATAATGCAATGTCTTCGTAAGGAATCTCTTCTTTTGGGCAAGTTGAACATGAATTTTCATTTATAATTTTCGGTCTACGGAAATTTTGGTATATAGTTTGCGTTCCTGTAAGAAGTAAAAGTATGCTGTTTGCTTTGAAATATTTGAAAATGTTTTCTACGAATTCTGCCGCCACTGTTTGAAGTTCCTAGTTCTAGCCTAATGTTTCGTTCGCATAACAGACGGAAGCAGCTGAACTATATGAGACATTTAAAAGTTTCTCAAAGTCAAATTTTAAAATAAAACTGAGAACCGTGAAAGTTCAATTCCTCCATTCTTTCATAGAAGCAAAATATTGCATTAGCAAAACGACCATGTCGCTTCATCTACCATAAAGTTCGCAATGTACGAGTATTTGCTTGATTTTCTTCACTTCCCTTCCCCTGAAATTGTGAAACTCAATCTGACTCTCAAAAATTGCTCGTAATCGTCAAAATGCACTAACCAACAATGAATGTGCATTTAGATCAAATTTTCATCGTACAATTTCCTGCAATGCTTACCTTTTTGCGAAACCCATTTCATAGTATTTGGAACAATTTTAATAGACCACAATAATGGAAGTAACCAATAGAAACAAAGAAATATTGGCAAATATTTTTTCCAAATCTTTGCTTCGGAGTTCATGCCCTCAGACAACTTTTTACGGAGTTCAAATGGCGAATGTATGTGATTGATGAACGTGTGAGATGCTCGTCATATAATGTAACAAATTTTCGACGTCCTATCAAATATTTTTTGTCTGTTTAGCATGAAGTTGCATATCAATTTATTACTATTGTCAAACAAAAATTCGTGTTTCAATTAGAGCATGAATTCCAGTTAACTAATTTTGTTATTTAATTTTTTGTAAAATTTTCACGATTCCATCACGCAAATGCAACAGGAGCAAGTGATTGATATATTTTTTACAGGCAATGTTCCTCAAGAGAGTTAGCCAGGTAACATAAAGAATCAATTAATACACGGCTTAAAATGAGCTAGTAGAGCTAATGAGCTTTTACTTGCTTAGTTTACGTGATCAGCATTTATTTTATGAAGTCAACTACCTTCGGGATAGCGTGGCAAATCGAGTGCTCGATTAACAAAAACTCTACGGACCATACAACAAAAATTTAATTTACACCCTTGAATTTCAGGGCGCTACATTTTTAAACCTGGCTAAGAGGTTCTAAAAACCATTCGCACTATATAAAAAAACGCTACTGTAACATCACGGTGCGGCGGTCTAAGAAATATAACTATGAATTAAAACATCAAATTCTCATTTGTTACATTAATTCAGAGTCATCGCAATATAAAAACAACCGAAGTTTTAATATAGTTAAAGTTTATATCAAGTCCTTGTGTTAATATTTCAGAAGGAGCTCAGAAGTAAAAAGTCCCGCAAACGCTTTCCTCAGATAGTTTCTACTAAACTACGATTGCCTCCATGATCTAAGGAAACACTTTGGACGTTTAGGATTAGCGTACTACGGTGGAAAAAATTCTAATTCCTTTCAAATTGAGAATATATCTTCGAGAAAATATCAAGAGCCAAATGTTCCAAAATTTAGTTCTCTTGTTTTGTCATGCATGGTATGCACTGTTAATATCAGAAAAAATTAAGTGCATTCGAATCACGACCGAATTTGGATCCCACGGCCCTCCGCAAATTGGACAAGACACTGATACACAATTTACACATGTTAGTATTTTCTAACGGTGAAAAATATACTCGTACATTCACATGGTACATTGCTCATTAGTGAAAACATGTTCTCATACAATGATCTCAACTGGGTAAAGACAGCGTCAACACTTCCACGAAGCTCCAAATTATTGTGGGCTTTGCATTCGGTCAGAGCGATATTACAAAGAGTTGTTTGTTCACGCACATTGTAGCAGGAAGAGCGTTTGCGAGTAATTATCTTACCACGAAGAAATGTATATGCTCTCTCACTCATCTCAGTCATCTACAGTAGTTAGAAATAATTTTCGTTTCTCAGTAGATTTGCAGTAGATTTCATTCAACGTTCTCTGGTTTTAAAACAGAGACCGGATGAAACGCAACGTTGAAACGGAAACACGGTAGAAAACATCTATAATTAAAATTTGTGTGCTGCAACAACTTTCCCCTTGTTGAGCATGCATAGATATATGTTTTCAGTACTGACTGAAACAACAATTTTTGGAGTTTCTCTCTATTTTGCTCCTTGATGCAGATATGAACGTGCATATGGGGAAAATAAAACAGGATGTTTATTTGATAAGCCTGAAATGAAACACTTCGAAATCGTTCGGCAGTTCGGAAAGAATTTCCAGTCGAGTTGAAAACACATCAAATTATTTTTCCTTTGCTCTTAGTAGACAAGCGACAAATCTGGACAGCAGCGCGTAATTGCTCATTATTTGCTTCTTAACTTGACAAAAAAGTGAAAACTAAATCCCTCTTCTTTGCCCAAGAATATTATAAATGCAGTGTTTTTAAAGCCCTGGCTTGGCTTCTCTTTTCATTTGAAAATTCATATCATGATATTCAGAATGCCTATGTCCAATTTTTTACTGTTTTAGCACGTTTTGAACGAATAAATGATATTAAAATTCGAAAATTGAATAGTTAAAATTTTGAAAAATTTAGGATTAATTTTAATGCTTTGAGTAGACACATAATCTTCCTAAGCTGTATCCTAAATTACCGTTCATTATCCATTACAAGTCATTTGTATTTGATGAATTTATCGTGTTTTTGCTTCCATTTCATTTCAACACTGACACGAACGCATGAACCATCTCGTTCCAATACCATTGAGCGAGAATGCATTTTCAAAAACTTCAAACGTTGGAGCACAGCCATTTCATGAATGTTTTGATACTGCAGTATTCCAATATTTATGTCGATGTGAGTCAACGTTTGTAGAATCGGGTGGACTGCAAGCAATCGCAGCCGAAACAGGAGTTTGTTTTCCATTACTGAAGAGGCTGCGTCGTTTTCGAGACGCACTAGAAAAAATTTTTCCACGCCGCTGGAATTCAAAGACCGAGGAATACGCCTCCTATTGTTAAGCGAAACCTGCACGCCGGTAGTTCAGTGCAATCGGAAGTGCTATTTTCGACAAAAAATACGTTCGACTCCATTGAGTGGACGAATTTTTGGTGCATATTTCGGCTAGGCCTGAATGGTCCGCGTTCTCAGTTCATAGCTAGAGTTTGCTCCAGAAATTGCGGAATGCACTTTTTTCAGCTGGAGGGTTGTTCAGTAAGAAAGTCCTGATGTTTGAACATGCTAATTTCATAACATTTTTGGAATGTTTGGAAGCTATTGGAAATATTTATAGTCGTTTAGTTAAAAATTTAGATTCATTTTTAAAATCCAATTAATCAAACTATTCGTGATGAACTATTCATTGTTGCGAAACAAGAGATGATGTAATAAAAATATTACGTCATTTTGGTACCACTGAATGTGTACTCTGAAATTTGATAACATGCGCAATAGATGATGCAAATCTTATTTGACTCGGGGGAGAATATTTTTGACTTTAGTTTCTCATACCGTAATTTTTTCAACGGAAATTAGAACCCGTATATTATATAGCGAATAAGTTTGTTATTTAGTGGGTGCAGGCATGGAATACAGGTATCCGTTGTGATTTGGACTAATAATTGCATATGTGAACCATAACCTATTACAAATTAAGTTTAGTACAAGTTCTTAGTATTCATGTGGTTATGTTACAAGTATTCCAAGTAAAACCTCCTTTTTACAACATGAGCAATGTATTGCATTTCCTGCCGAGATAAGGTTTACTGCCGAGATAAGGTTTACTGCAAATAGAAGACAAATTTTAGCAATATTGTGATAGGAACAAGAGCATATTACCCACCAGTAAATGAGACACAATCTTCAACGGAAGTTTTTTCAACTGGTGTGTTTTCCGACAAATTTGGGCACTAGAGAAATTAGACAATACAGCCAACAAATTTGGGCACTATATTGGCTAGAGAAATTAGATAATACAGTCAACAAATTTTGGCACGAGAGAAAATAGCCAATAAAGCCAACAAATTTGGGCACTATATAGGCTAGATAAATTAGACAATACAGCCAAAAAATTTGGGCACTAGAGAAATTAGACAATACAGCCAAAAAATTTGGGCACTAGAGAAATTAGACAATACAGCAAACAAATTCGTTGAGTAGAATAGTTAGACAATATAGAAATTCATTTTGGGCATTTACATAGCTCCTAAAAAAACAGAGCTTAACCTGATGAAGAACACGTTTTGAATTGCGTGGTACATCCAATAATATTTATTTTCGAAACACGACCTGCGTGCAATATTCCTTGACTCTATCTCCAATGCTCCCTACCTCATACCGTGCAGCGAGGAATACTGACGGCTTATTTTCATCCGTAATTTCTGCCGAGGTCGGACGACAAAAAACATGGAGGCTGGCAAATGTAATAAGGGAGAGATCCTCTTTGGAACTAATTAAACTGGACGAACAGTACAGTAACTTGCTGATATTTACTTACTTATCAGCTGAAACCCTTTGCTAGGTCATGAGAATATCGATCATAATGATCATGAAAATTTAATAAATGTTTTTGTTCGGTTCATTTTATGAAAATGCAGCCTCCTCCGGATAAACAAGCAGAAGTCTACATAGTTTTTTTTGGAAAAAGCTTTTGAAGTCTCAGATATATCAAATAACATTTATTCAATGCCTATGAATTCCCGTTTAGATTTTACTGTTGCAAGAGTATCAGCAGTAGCAATTTAGAAGTCTCAGCAGTAGCAATCAAAATGTCATTCTGTTGTCTGAATGTTGGCAGATTATCGCAGTAACCGCGTGCAGAGCAATCCAGAGTTATCAATGTTTTGGTGTTCATTCATTGCTCAAGAATGCCCAAAATGGATCATTTTGAGTATATTGAAAAAGTTTCAGCCCACGTGCTGAATTTTCTTCCTTCCCAGTAGAGTTGAAAACGCACGGCAGCAGCAGATTAATGACATCGACTATTATCATTATCACGGTTGAAATTGATTCACATTTATTTTGCGTTTAAATAATTGATTTCAACTGAGATCATTCGTCCGTCGTTTTCTAACTTGTGATCTCATTAATTCATATAATACGAATAAAACATATGAAAAACAAATCCCATCAAAATTTTCGGCACTGCAAATCATTACTCACAGAAATTATTCTACACCTTATAATTAATCCGCTTCGTACATCCCTATCTTGCCTTAATTAGCAACACGTGGTTTGCCAATACGTGTACGGTGACTAAACGCATGACTTTCAGCTCTCCTACATTGGTCATCTTCACAAACTGACAAGAGGTATACGTTCAAATATCACTTTAGTTTTTATGAGAAATGCTAGCGTTAATTAAAAGTAGTCATACCAGAGAAAAACAACGCTAACTCTTCATATCAAGAGAATTGCACATATATATATATATATATATATATATATATATATTTTAATATTTATATACATGAGGAAAGTGAAATCGTACTTCCTGAAAAAAACTACATAGTTCATCATCTGCACTCAGCGCGCCGTTAATTCTTACATTAGTCATTCCTTTACATCACATGAAGACATTGACGTCTGTGTGGAAGCTTTAACTGAGGGGAGTCGGGCTGATCACCACACGTAATTTGTCACAATGTGGAAGGCTGTTTTCCAGATCCCAGGTCAACTAATAAATCATTTTGAAGATAAAGTTACGACAATTTTCAATAGGACATCTCTCACTAAACGTGAGCTATCAGAACTCGTACTGTGGATTGCGAAGCAGTTTTCAGCATAATACATGACACACAATCGTCCTGCGTTTGAATTTGTTGCATCAAGAGCCCAGTAATAGAATCTTACAAGCTGTTTTAGGGCTGTAGTTCTTTGCTCGAACTTGTGTGTAGCGATGCATTTACAACTAAATGAGAGACATAAATGTTCATTACCCGAAATGAGAATTCAGACATCTTCAATTTTATCGTTGTAAACCATAGAAAATGGCCTTATCTTGAATACTTGAAGTTAGAAATTGCTCTTAGATTGGAACACAAAATTTGCTGCCGTAGTTTCAGATTTTAGGCCACCCAGAGACAGAAATCTGGGTTTTAAATCCAACGAGCCTGCATTCCGACAGCTCAAAATAAAGCTTCGCCACAAAAAGGAAAACTAAACAAAAGGAGCCTATTCAAAGTGATGAAAGTGACAGCCCAGAAAACTTAAAGCCTATATTTTGAGCATTTATTCTCTATTTTCAGCCTATTGGGGTTTTGGCAAAAACATCGGATCTCAGCAACTCATTCCTAATATTATTTAATATTATTTTATGTGTTCCGATTATATGCAAATGAGACACCGAAAAACCATTTGCTCGCTTTTTTTCGCTCGTTGTCATGGTTCGTACGCCTCGCGAAATGTAATCGCAGGCATTCTGAAATATTGTTTATTAATTCAGATTATTTTATTTTTTCATTGTGAAAAAATTTCTTTATCGCAGTCCGATTTACACGCCTCACTGAGCAATCAGATTATTCTCATTATGCACATTTGGACACTACTTGATGCTCTACGCATTTCGGGATTGCTTAATCAACCCAAAAGGTTTTGTTTGGTGAGCAGTATAATTTACCGAGCAAATTACCGTCAGCTGCTCTGCATACCAAGGCTCATATTTATTTACTCCTCACGTTGCATTTATCATACGAAGTTGCTTCACATTGGTCGCTAATGAAAATTTTAGTCAGTCAATTTACAAGCTATGTTCATCCAAGTTATTCTTACCGGCGCGAAGAAAATAATCAGCATATTTGTTCACTGTCCAGCTTGTAGATGCACTGCATAGATCACGATTCTTTGTTTTTCTTACCGTGCAGATGCTATCCAATAACCTATGCTAACTGTATTGTGTCATGTATTAACTGGATAGATTCTCATTTGCCTCCATCTAGCAGCATTATTTAAATGACGCAGAGTTCTCACGCGGCAAATCAGATCACATCTCTCTGTACGATCCCCAAGTGAGAAAAGTGCAAATTAAGAACTTCCGGATGCTCAGCAAAAACCAGCTGAGGCGTCTTGGTAGTTCCTAAAACTGGTATGTCGTTTCTAGGAGCCTTTAACATTTCAAACTACTGTACCAACTTCGCGGTATAGTGGTGCTAGCTCGTACAGTTAAAGATATGGCGCGTCGAGCGTTGGTACAGGTAGAGAAATGACAGGTCCAGCGTTGGTACAGTTAGAGAAATGACAGGTCCAGCGTTGGTACAGTTAGGGAAATGATAAGTCAAGCGTTGGTCACGAATACTGTAGGTCAAGGTTACCCTCTTCTTGTTAGAATTTTCCGCGCTGTGTGTGTGGGGGCGCTGCATAGGCTACGTATGTAGTCTGGTCTCGAGAAAATTATGAGGAGGATAGAGAACGCGCTGAAAACTACTGATAATAACCATTTCGTACGAATGACTTAATTTTTTAGCCAGTTATAGAACCAAGTAGACCAAATACGCCGCCATGCTTATTTTATTGTATGAATATTGACCTTCGTGAGGGATGATTTTCATTATAGAGAAATTGCAACCGGCCTCGCAACGAAATCAGACGTCAAATTGAAACGGTGGATTTGTACATCTCAAACGTTTCAAAATAGTATTCACAAATACTGTTCGCTTGCGATGTATATTCAACCCACCTGATCTAAGGACAAACGCAACGCTTTAAAATACTGCACAAACAATGATAATGCCAGCATTCGATGGCAGCAGGTTGTGGTGGGAACTTCAAAATAACTATTTCGGAAGTACACTTGCGAACCTCAAGGAGTTGAATAAGTCAATTCGACACGGTTTCTCCCATATTGTGACGTAGAGAGTAAAGCGGTCTGCGGTCTCCAGCAGTGGAGAAGTTCTTCATTTAAATATCCACTTAGACCCCTGCGTACGTAATGCCCGAGATGCCAACCTCGATACAGTAGCTGCTTAAATTCGCGTCCAATAATTCTTGGAAAAGATGCTGATCGCTCTCATTGCGACTCGGAGAGTAAAGTAGACGAATTGAAAATCTCCTCTCTGTAAAAAAGTTTCCCTTCTTAGGTAACGCTTCAGACTTGAGGGACAGTTTTTGGCGCACTGTGCTTTAGCTGTTAAGTTCGTGATGAAGCATTTGAAAATTGCCACACAGCAGCCACTTCCAAAGACAAAGCCGCTTCCCAATTGAAATTCTGAGCCTGTTACAGATCGTTTTCAGGCAGTTATAAGCCAAGAGTTTAGTCGTTTTCGAGCAGTAAATTAGCCTTTTTCGGAGCAAATGTCTAGTATTTTTAGCCCATTTAAACGGCTATTTCTGGGCATCGAAACGGCTAATGCAACGGCCATTTTGGGCTTCTCTACTACTTGAACGAGGCTATTCACGACCATTTTTGGCTTTTCCATTGCTTGGTCGAGTCTCGTCCTGGCCTTTTTGGGCTTCCTTACTGCTTGATCAAGGCTAATACCGGCCCTTTTGGGCTTCCTTACTGCTTGATCAAGGCTAATACCGGCCCTTTTGGGCTTCCTTACTGCTTGATCAAGGCTAATACCGGCCTTATTAGGCTTCCGTACGACTTATAGTGGGCCTTGCAACGACCTCAAAGAGCTCCAACATCAGATTTTTTATACGATATAAAGAGTTTGTAAGGCCGGGTCTTGTGGCTGCTTCGCCTAGTGAGTTCCGATTTGAGGCGAGTGAAGCAGCGGAGTTACGTTTATACATCTCCGGCTGTAGGTATCGATGATAAGCGGCGTAGAAGTGGGAACTTTTTCTAAAATAAATTTACGTTGGGATATATTAAGATTACTGAACATAGAAGGACTCGAATCGAGGTTTGAGGGGTAACTAGGGTAAAGCACTACAAGTTGAATGCTCAGCGTTCGACAACCCAAGTGTTCCAACAGTTATAAGCTATCATTCATATTTATTTTATATAATGCATTAATAAAGTGCCAATTTGATGTTATGCTCAGCAGTTAGCTTTTCTATCCTAGTTTTCATGTTGACTGGATTAATTATTTATAGTATTGTTGAAGATGTTTAACGAACCTTACCTAATCTAACTTAACTAAGTTAGGTTAGTTGAAAGTAATTTAGTTCTTTACATTTACTGAAGTAATACGACTTGTACAACATTTACGATTACGAGTCTTTTTACAATCTATTACGCGTCCAAATAGAGGTCGTCGAAAAGGCTTGAAAACGACTTTAAACGACCCGAATGAGCCCGCAAACAGCCATTGACTAGACCTATAAAAGGCCAGTTGAATGAAGAGCCCTTTTCAAGCCCTAATAGGCCAAGTATAGGTAGGAGTCGGTTTGAAGTCGTGATTTTTGGCCCTTTTGGGCCGTTTTCGACCTTTTACGACTAATTTACTACCTGAAAAGGGCGATAATTTTCAATTGGGTTAACTTTTAAAAATTAAAGCAACTACCATTTATTGCTATTTTATTCTAGTATCAATATCAATACATTCAATCGTTTTTTTCGCAAAATTCGGTATTTAGCAGTACGATTCCTCATGTTTATTCATTTCTTTTAGTGTTCCTCAAGAAGCTCGTTTGATCTATCAGGCTTGTGCGATCGCAATATCAAACTTTCCATTCTAGGCCACTAAGCAAATACATATATATCATTGCATTAGGAATACTTGAAAAGGCAAACCGTTTGCAACTATGGAGTTAATTACCTGGGAAACCAAGTCAAAATTCCCATCTCGCCCGCTTTAATTTGGTTTGAAGAGCTCCTCTCTCATTGAGAGCAGCAAACTCCGCATTCCCGACGATGGGAATTTGGAGGTAATCAGCGATGTAAATTCCATCAACGCTGAACTCCGGCCAGCAATTTGAGGATGAGGTAAATTGAGTCAGGGAAATCTCACATGAGATCTCAACTTCAACACTGAGTTTGTTTTCTATTGGAGGCCACTCATGACGATGAAAGGATTCCAATCCCAGCCTGGGAGACGTAACGACTCCCGACATCATGCCTCGCAAAAAAATAGGTTATGTTAATTAACCTATTTTAACTCTTCCTTACTAGTCCTGAGTGTACTTTTCAGATTTCCAGAACATTTAATTACAAAACTACCGCTGGGAATGCGACTAAAATAATAAGACCTCAGCGGTACACGGCCGGCATAATACTTGAAACGATTCTCTGAAGCCTAGCAAAGAAAATAATCAAGATAAAGAGAGAAAACAAGTTCTTTGGGGAAAATGGCGCTCCATATCATCGTAAAGATGATCGAACGTATAGCGTACAGATACAATGACGTGGTGTCGGTAACGTGGTGACGGAGATACGACGACGTGGTGACGAGATACGACGACGTGGTGACGGAGATACGACGACGTGGTGACGGAGATACGACGACGTGGTGACGGAGATACGACGATGTAGTGACGGAGATACAGTGACGAAGTGACTGTGACAGTGATACGGTGACGGAGATACGATGATGTGGTGACGGAGCTGCTGTGATGTGGTAACGGAGCTGCGGGGACGAAGTGACGGCAATTCGGTGACGTGACGACGTAGAGGCGTTGATAAGCACCAGAATACTTGAGTCTATTTAATAACAAAATATTTTTCTGAAGCCCATCGTATAACAATGCCGATGCATCAGCTGCTGAGATCACAAGAAGTCGCCGCTAGACACATAAACTACCATTTCCTTAGTGGTCAGTAATCCCATCAAATTTAGGGAAACGCCGAGTCGATAACGCTATGTTTGTTTTCAAAATCCAGAGCACAAAATACTGTTTAGTAATTGACGAGCGTATTCAGTGACACGATACGTTCCTATCTCAATACAGTGTTACTTGGCCCACTGTCAATAACGAAGAAAATATTAAAGCTCAGCTAGTCTCAGTCGTATTCCGATGTAAATTAAATAATTTTCTTCTTTTTTAAAGCGCAACATGCAACCACCGATAGAAAGGATTTGAGAGATAATAACTTTAAGAATAATATACACTTTATTATAATTACGATCATCTCACTACAAACAATATACTAAACAACAAAGCTCATTAATATACATCTTAAGAAATACGACATAGAAACAATTGGACAAATCCATGTCTTGCACTCAATTCACACACGAAACTCAGCAGAGACGGTGAGCACTGAGGTACATCCCCAGATACAAAATCAAACTTCATGCACAGTGCCAGGATAATTTTAAAACGGACATGCATGAGTTTGGATCGTAATTAGGAAGGAGAATAACAAAAGCCGTACAAATTTAAGTATTTTCCGAGATGAATTTGGGGATTGTTTAGTAATGATCGGTTGAATAATGAACTTTGGAACCTATGAGGGTCACAGCGCAAGGTATGATTTATGAACTCCTCAGAAAAATCATAAGCGTACTCTACAACAATCACGTTCGAGAATTCGTTAACTCGTAAGAGCAGCAGGTTTTAAATCTTTCATGGTTCATCGTCGGAAAAAAAACTTCGAGGTTCGTTGGTTTTAAAACCAGATCCATGAGGTCGCCGGGAATCTAACTGCTCAGTTCTTATGAGATGACTCGTCAAATTGAAGAAATATTGCGGAGTTTGAACGGCTCCGGAATCGAACGTTTCTGCGTTCGGTAACTGGGATGATGCCATCAACGATGGAAGAATCCTGTTGGGAGGTGCGGGTTGCATGAGATGATTAAGGTTCAAGTTATTACTTCCTTGATCTGGCCCAACTTCATCTGCGCGAGATGCAGCGGAGACTTTGCGAGGATCTACAGTATCAACATATTTCAAAAATCTTGGGTTCGATAAGTTTGAAGGGAACGACGCATGTGGATTCCAACCATTACGCGCCCTGAAACGTCGATTTTGGTAATACTGCCGGCGACTCAAAAACTGCTGTGAAGGTTGGAAATTATAGCGACTGAGCGGTGCCAGGGGAGAGTAGCGAAGTGCACGAGCTGAAGGAGAGAACCGTAGGTTGTAACCGTGATCTTGACTGGGCTGTTGTAGTGCTGCTGGTCTTCTGTGACTAATCACATGAGGTCTGGGTCTTCTCTGGGGAGGAATGCTGTGCAAATGAACTTTGGGTTTAGTTTTGGCAGCTTCAGCTCTGGAGTACAAAGAACTGACAGGGTCACCGTGTAAAACCGCTGACTGATCCTCTTTGTGTTTGATATCAACGTGATTCAAATTTTGTCGCGTTTCATAAACAGTTGCAGCAGCTCCGTCAAGAGTTTCATCGTCTCCCAAATACCCGTGATCCATGCGATCCTGGGCTTGGTCGAGAGGAAGCAAAGCATCTTCTGACTCGAAAAATACGTCGCTTAGGTCACCTTCCTTCTCAGTGCGACCATCGCCTTGTTCCACCAGCCCACGGCCTTGATCACTGGAATCTCCGAGTGTTTCGTCCTGAAACAAATTTGTTAACAGTGTTTAAAAAACTTTACACAGAGAACAAGAAAAATCACATATTAAAATTCAGTTTCTAGTCCTGACAAGTTATTCCGCAAATGAACACGTATATTAGTGTTCACAGAGGGTCGTTTCTTTTGTGAAGAAACTACTTGGGCCTTGATGGGTCTCTGCAATATTGGTCAAAATTTATTCAACTTATGGTGTAATCTTTCTATCATATTACAAAGGTTGGAGGACTAAAAATTTTGTAAATCTGTAGATGTACCTGGAGAACTTACAAAGGTAAAATCCGTCCCGTATATTTGTCTGTTTTTGGCAAAACCTTTGCTTAAGGGAAATGTGCTCGTACTGGAAATTTTTTGAATCTGTTGACTATATTTTGATCAGCACTCTCACACAATGAATTTGCGCCCTGAACTCACTTGCTCAAGATCACTTCTTCCCCTGGGACGGCGGCTGTAGAGGGCCGGGATGCGCGTTGCCTGTTCTGGGAGATCGTAACACTTGCACACGCAGCCAGAAGGGAAGCGGAACCAGTCACTGCACCAAAAAAGAGACATTACGTTAGTGCACGCAGGCTAAGAATGGGACAAAACAGTCTATTAGTTTAACTTTCACGAAGCGCAGGCACAGAGGAGGGAGGGGGTAATTAAAAAAGAAACACCAGTCGTTGCACCAAAAAAAAAAGACATTATGTTAGTGCAGACAGGCCAAGCAAGGGACAACACAGACCAATAGTTTAGTGTACACGAACAAAGGCACGGAGGAGGGAGGGTGGTGATTAAGAAAGAAAAACAATTTCCAAAAAGTCCAAGTATAGAAAAGCAGGTCAGTGCATGAGGTTTTAAAATGAAACAGTCGATGCTGTACGAGAAGGAACACATGAATCAACGACGTTGGCTTGGTTCATCGCTTTTAAAAATGATAAACCATTCTCATATGATTATTACCATCAATGCAGATTTTGTAATAATGAGAAATTTAATTCATTTTATTCAGGGCACTGCCACGATACAGAAACAACGATAACAATTATGCAAAATTATTGCGCACATACGGGCCTCCACGTTACTATAATAATGAGAAATAAAAAATCGATAAAATTCAGTGCAGTGACTTTGAGGTAGAACGTAACATTTGAAAACGATAACAAAATTCGTTGAATGTTACTCAAAATAATGATTAATAATTCAATTTGCGAAATAATTGAGTAAACAATTTGCTATCTTGCTTAATTGCTTAAGTGAAACTGTACGAGCAAGAGATTGCCCCATGAATATTCACGATGCAAAACAAGATTTTTGAAAGGAGGCTCGTTTGTGACGAGCCACGTGACTTTAAAGAGACAATTATCCTGCCGACGAGATTCGATGTCGATTACTTATGATATACTTTTTGTTGGTTTGGTTAGTTTTCAACATTTATTAATGTTAATCTTCTGTGACTGTTTCGTGAGCTGTTTTTTACACAGGGTGGATTGCACCAAAACGATTCAAAGTCAACCAAAATGAATATGTCTGGAACCTCCTTTATTAATTGAACTCGCCCTTTCATTAATGCAAGGAAAATGAGTTCAGTCAGTTGGAGACGTCACTAGTGGCTGAGGTGACAAAGTTCTGGAATACAAGATGCAACACTTCCTGGCCTTGCTTCATCAGATACTTGAATGTGAACAGATTATTCCTAGGAATAAATGATATGAAAACGTCAGGAACTGAATTTTCGAGAAGTCCATACCCACTAAGAACGATTTCGTTTGAACATTTCTGAAGCTTCCTCTATAAACATTCATTATTGTAAATGTGAAATTATGGTTTTATTTTCATCATCATAACGCATTTTACACCATCATGTTTAGGTCATTCTCGAAATACTTGGTTCACTGCTATTTTTTGTTAATGGCGTAAAGAGTTATTAGATATTCATTCCAAAATGAGAATGTAATTGTGAACAGTAAAGTATGGTAATAGCTGGCTCATAACGAGATCAAGGTTGAGAAAATTAGTGCGACGCTGTAAATAGGTCTGAGGAATTTTTCTTCGACACTCTCCAGGTTGGGAATAATTGGCCGACACCAACTAACACGTTCCCTTCGTATAGGACATTTGTGCACCACTACGTAAATTGCTCATTCACGCACCGGCATAAATGAGTGACATTTCATGTTTTGCAAACTTTTAAATAAATAAATGTTATCACCCGAGGTGAAATGTAATCGTGCAATGGTATTTTTGATATTTCTTAGTAAGGATCAAAATGTATTTGAGCAATAAAGTCGATTTCGCAATTCTGCTACTTACAACTTAATTAACCGCTGGTTGAGTCACAAAAAATAGCCCGACGCCATATACATAGGTTAGAGAAGCATGACTGACGTAATTCAAGTTGTAAATTTGGGCAACGCAGTCTTAGTAGAAGAAATTTGGCGAAGCTGTATAGGTTTAACAAAATTGGCAGCGCATCCAAGTTGGGATAACTTGACCGCCGTTATCGAGCATTGCAAAAAAAATCCAGCCGTATCATGGTTGGAAATATTTATCTGGCGCTATTAAAGTGTGAAAAAATTTTCTAACTCTTTCTAGGTCGAGAAAAGTTGACCCACGCTTACTAGGATTTACAAATTTAGCCAACGCGACGTAGTCGTAAGTCATGAAAGCGCTCACCTGAAGATGCCCCTGCAGTCGTTGGTGGGGTCGAACGCCAGCATCCTGTGCAGCCTGTACTGCTGCTCGCACCGACAGCCTTGCCGGCAGTACATCTGACGGTACTCGTACCTGCGCACATGATCCCTTTATTAATGCTCACAATCTATGCAGTGTTCAAATTAACCTTATCAATTTGAGTGACATGCTAAGAACATTTAAGTATTCCACTGTACAATATAGTCGATCATCGAGGTAGTTATACAACATCATGATGAGCGAATCTATAGGTATATGAATAGAAATTTACCAGCTTTTGCTTGCAAGGCTTTCGGTTTAAGGGATGAATAACTGGGATTACAAGGAGTTGATTTTAATTAGTTTAAGTTTAAATTCAGACTAGACGGCATCGTTTAACTCCGAGGATCGACTGCAGACTTGCGAGAATAAAATAGTATGTTAAATGATATTATGTAAGTGAAAAAGAAAAATCTGTATACGGAAACCGGCACGGACTCATAAAAGTTGCAGAATACACGAAAAGCGATCAGCATTCATAAATTTAAGAGGGAAATTCTCACGAATTCAAGCAAAGCAAATTATTGGTAACAAATGATATACTTCAAAATTAGAAATCTTTGGCACTGAAGTGGAATGTCGCTTCAAGTTTACATTTCCTGAGTGACATAACACAAAATTTCTGAGGCAGATCATATTCAAGAAGCTAGCCTGATTTTTATGAAATGGGAGTAACAGAATTTTTAAGAAATTTTCTGCATCGAATTTATGAGCAAATTTTGGTTGAATTGAAACAGCTGAACGCGCCAATGAGTGCTATCGGATCTACGATAATATTTTTCACATATATTGAAATGAACAAAACTTCTCGAAATAAAAATACCCCAATGCACGCTGAACATTACTTCTCGAAGAAATCTACGCGTTATTTAAGATATTCTTTTACTTCTCCAGGTACAGTTCAACTTAATTTCGGGAGCAGTTTTTCCATTACCATCGATGAGCTGAGACCTGGCTAGAATATCCCGATCACGCAAGCATGCAATGAAATTTTTCTATACCATTGCAGGCCTGCTGCTATTTTCTATCTACATTTGAAAATTTATGTCAGAAGGAAAATTTCTGCTTATATCGGAAAAAACACAATGAACGCCCATTGAAACAAAGCTAGATATTGCAACAAATGTGAACCGAGGTCATAATTTCAGATTGAGTTTCTCAAAATACATTTTACAAGACCCTCTTAAGCTAAACAGCTTCACAGTCACTCCACCGACCTGCACTTCTCCCAATGCACGTATTGCTCGAAAGGTGAGAGGTTCAACAAGGCCAAAACTTCGCCGCGAGTGTTGTTCGCCCAGTACGGAGCCACCACGTCCGTCTCCACAGGGCACGCGTTCCTGAGAAGTGAAATAATTTCAGAATGACGACAAATAGCGCTGCAAGGCTAAGCAGGCTGCCGAGCTCGAGGCAAAACGGACGATGTCACGACAAAACAGGCGTGTTGATGGCAGAAAGGCCGTGCTCATGATAGAACGGCCGAGCTTAACAGAGAACGGCAGGGCAACATGATAGAGCGGTCGAGCTCAGGAGAGAACGGCAGCGCACAGGAAAGAACGTAGGAGCTGGGGAAATAACGTAGGAGCTGGGAAAAGAACTGCCGAGCTGAAGAAAGAACGGCCGAGCTCAGGAAAGAACTGCAATGCACAGAATAGAAAAATCGTTTTCAAAATAACGTCAGAGCCCCCAGGAAAGAACGGCCAAGCTCATGAGAGAAAGGTCCTATTCACAATAACAGCAGTGCTCAGAATAGTATGGTCGTTAGGGTAAAGTTCGATAATGTTTTATTTCACAACGATGGGTTAACCGTGTTGCAGGAAAGACGACTGGCCACAGAGTAAAACAGCCATTCAGCATTCCATCTACGTGTACAATAAATACCATCACATTGACCCAAATGTCCACAAGTAGGAGATAAGCGGAAAATAATAGATATAAAACAGCCACATCTGCAAAAAAGTACACCACTCAACACCCCTCTCCTCAGAACAATACTGAATTTTGAAAAGCCGTAATGATCACAAAAAATCCTTTACAAAATAACGAAATGAATGAAAATAACCCATCACAATAACTTCGCGGGTTTTATTAGCATAGCCGTTCATTAACCATCTGCTGCTCTTCTTTGGAAATAAACTGTCAACATTCTTAGCTTAAAAATATCAAAATTATTTTAATGAACTTTCATTCTGCGTCACCAATACGTATGTTGAGGTCCAACGTGATATCCGAAATAAATTCGATTTTATTTGGTGGCCAATAACCCGTTAATTAACTGCCCTACAAGTCGGAAAAAGGGGTTTAAAATTAATCTAAGCCGCCTAGACCCTCGCAATTACTACGGCAATGTCAAAAATTGCGGATTTTCCTGTTTTAGATGATACTGGTAAAAGAGGGGAAAGAGTTTTCATGAAATCATATCGGAGCTAATATGTTCATTGCTTTTCACGAAAAAAGGTGGTTGGAAATGTGTCCGGTTGAATATAAGCCTGTATTCTATAAACGTTACATTGATGCTACATTCCTTTCATTTAAAGATAGTTCTCAATGTAACCTATTTTTGCCGTACTTGAATTCTCAACATCCGAATATTAAGTTTACAATGGAACTTGAAAAAGAAAACTGTCTCCCGTTTTTGGATTCCATGATTACTCGTCAAAATAACAAATTTCATAGTTCCGTCTATCGCAAGCAAACATTTACTTGGTTGGGTTTGAGTTTCTATGGTTTTTGTAATTTTCGTTTCACATTAAATAGTATCAGAACTCTGTTATGTAGAGCGTATAATGTATGTTCAAGTTTTCAGTCGTTTCTTGGTGAAGTTGAGTTTTTGAAAAACTTTTTCCGTAATAATGGTTTCCCCGCTTGGCTGATACATTCCTCAATGAAAAAGTTTTTAAATTCAAAATTTTGTGACCGCCCACCTATGACAACTGTACGGAAAAAAGATTTTTATTTTGTTATACCATATTTTGGTAACCAATCTGAAAAACTGAAAAAAGATTTGCTGACGCTTCTATCAAAACATTAAATGCATATTAATTTTCGGATAATTTTAGTGAACGCATACAAAATCAATTCTTTTTTCAATTACAAAGATAAGCTTCCGAAGGCTTTGCTCTCTTTAGTCGTCTACAAGTATCGTTGCGCACTGTGTGCGTCTGAGTACGTTAGGTCCACAAAAAGGGCCTTGCGTACTCGTGTAGCAGAGCATGCTGGACGAAGCTTTCGAACAAATAGGCCTCTTGCTTCTCCCTCTCAATCTTCTGTGCGTGCACATGCAGAAAAGTGCGACTTGCCTGTTCGTTTAGGTGATTTTCAGATAATTGCAACATCTTCTAGTCAAACAGATCTTCGAATTTTAGAGTCTCTTTTTATCATGAAAGACAAACCGGTTTTAAATGATGCCCAATCTTCCGTCCCATTGCAAATTTCCTGTTAGCAATTACAAATGTTAATCATAGGTGTGTATGTTCTTTTTTTGTTTGTTTTTGTCTCTATGAAAAATTTCTTATTTTCCCAGATGCTGGAGATGACCCTTGTGGTCGAAACGTTCATTTTTTTCCGTTTATATTTCTATTTCTGACCTATTAAACTCTCTAAGAAATAATGTCTATTTTGAAAGTGACTATCCTTGCTATTTTATTTGTAGTTAGACTTTGCAAACGGCAAAACATTGAAGTAAATCATTTGAGAAGATATAAATCTATATAAAACCTTCACACAAGTTTTCATATCTTATTAATATTGTACATATTAAATTTTAATGGATATGCTCAATCCAGTTACAAACTTGATTTTTATAAGAAGAATTTGAAAATTTTTTCGTCGAACAGAAATGAAGCACTGCTGAAAAGAACATCTTACTCGTAAAATTCTCAAGCAGATATCTATAGCCACGTAAAACTGCTTCATATGAGCTCAAACAATACTTCAGAGCAGCTCTAAAAAATACTAAATTTAAGCCAGACCGACGGAGCGGAATCGGTAATTCTGTACTCACACTCCCTTCTTGCTGGAAGCACTCGGCAAAGGAGTGGCTACGGTACTGGGCGTGGGAGGTGCGGGATGAGTTGAAGTTGTTATTGGCTCGTCTTCCTGTAATTGAGGTCGACGCCACATCGCTTGTTGTCCGTCGTTGGGGTGTCTGTAAGGGGTCTTTTTCCCACCACCTCCGCTGTGGAACTGAGAATGCACTCGCGTTGGAATAGAAATTGTAGGAGCAGCTTCAATGGAATGTTCATACCCACTCCATTTGTTTCCAAGCTGGTGTTTGCTAGGTTGGCGGGATTCAGCCGACGCTGGTCTTCTCGTGTTCGAATTTCTTCGGGTTTGCGAGTTTTCGTTTGCAGGAGATTCACGATTAGTGGGCACTTCATCGGGAAATTTGAAGTTATCACCACCACTAGAATCCTTGTTTTGAATATCCGTCTCAGTGATCATGTCAGTATCATCGTCAGAAGCCGAACGATCTTCTGGATTCAAAGTTATAGTCTCATTTATAACATCCTCACGAGGTACTCCTGTTTCTTGTGTTTCTGCAGACAACCAAGAATTTTCAGACAAACCAGCCTCGGTGGTCACGAAATCTTCGTCCTGCTGCGTAACTTGGGCTTCAGTGAGTGCCGACGTAGAGGAAAACACTTCTTCGTTACCGCCACTGGGCGGTCTTGGTGCTGTAACGTTAACGGATCTCTGAAAATCGAAGACAAATTTGCTTATGGACACATAACAGAGCGAGCACTCACAGATCAATCATAGCTTCCATCAACTTTACCGAGTTAGTGTATCATGAATGAAATATTATGTCAATGTCTCAGACATAATAACTTGCAATAAACCACTTTTCAACGAAACAGTTTGAACATGCAGGAAACATGAATAATTCCCAATATCCTTCATACACAAATGAGTGTTGTCATCATAGTGCTTAATAAAATACAATCGAAATAATCAAGTGGACACGTTAAAAGTTATCCTCAACTTAAAAAATTGCTATTGTATTTTTTACAGCAAAATGTAGCCACAAACCTCAGTAGCCCGGGAATCAGCATCTCCAGGTATGAATGATTCAGGTTGCTGGGAGGCTATTGAAGGCTCTGAAGTAACAATGTCTGCTTTGTTGAAAAGTTCATCAAACAGAATGTCCATCTTTTTCTTATCCTCCACAGCAAGAGCGTGCTTTTGAGATTCCGCAGAGTTTTCCGATGGAGCGCCTAATCTCGCCGAGTCCAGAACGTCAGGAGTCATCAAAGAAGCGCTGTCGTGATCGTCCACCGGCGTCGTGGCATCTGAAGTCGAGTATTCGACGCTCTGATGAGCTGTAGAGACTTGAAAAAGATACGAAATGAAACAATCATAAGTGCAAAAGAACAAGTTTGTTCATTTTTCAGTACACCATTATAAAATTACATCTTAAAAATGTCACTAAAGAATGAAAGTTCTACCGACGTAAAAACAACCAAAATTGAAGGAATAAACATACCCTCTTACCTTCATACTTTTAAAGCGATACCTGTGAAGCAAGTAAATAAATTGAAAATCAGATCCAAGTACACAGCCGTTTTTCATTCAAATATGGAGGGTAGAGTTAATTTTATATTAGGTTAATACTGAACAGACGAAAACAATTAGCTCAAAATTAAATATGAGCACTCAACATATAGTGAGAATTTAAGAGCAAAACTAGTCCAAAGATACAGATAAACCTTGAACAATAATAATTTACGCAGAAAAGGCAATTCTGACCAAACGATGTTTCTATTACTAAAGAGAATATGTAAATGATTTACTTACTTTCCATGGTCGCATCTGACTCTCCTGATCTACGCTCGGTCGAATAACTCTTCAACTTTTCAGGAGTGAGAGTTGGAGCGCCCTCTACTGTAGATTGCGAGTATCCTTGCTTGATTTGCACTGTTCTCAAGGCGCCAATATTATTCGTTGTCTTGGGTTTGTTCGACTTTTCCCCGTCTAGTTGTTGATGAATTTGCACAACCCCTAATGAGGCATCGATGGATCTTTTCCCACTGTTCTGGAAACTGAACATTTTGACATCTCGATTTCCTGAAGATCCATCATCAATATGGCGAGCATTCTGACGTCTGTTCGACGATGAACGTTCTTTTGGGATCACCTCGGCTCGATCATCAAAATAGATTTGCCCTTCGGCCAGCCAATCTCCGAGAGGCGCCCGATCGTCCGTGGCATGATTTCTATCTTTGTGTTGCTCTCGGAACGCATTGGATCGAACTGAGTGCCTAACTTTCCGAGTATGTTCAGGAGGCATCACTTGGGCCTCCGGGGTGTACATTTCCAGAGGATCGTAAATGGTATCATCTTCGAGCTCCTCCAGAAGCGCATCTTTAAGAATTGTGTAGTGAGTTTGGTAGCCATACATGCGCTTGATCAGGCCTTGATTCTCAAAGACAAACTTGCGCAGTTGTGACCTGAAACAAAGTTTAAATTTTGAATAAATAAGGAAAAACCATGAACACCGCGTAACATATTTCCTTATACACAAAATCAGCCGTGACCAACTCATTTATGTGAGGATTCTTTTAACAACAATATCAATCTTACAACGTCATTAATCTAAGAAATAAACAAAACGAAAAATCAAAATAAATATGAAAAGGTTTTATTCACTTATGAAAATACCTGAAAAGCTCAAAAGTACGCGATTTCTAATGAGGATTTGAGCAACTTCTCTTAAAAACTACCTTTAATTCAGCAATCAATAATGTGTTAATATGTTTCGCTGTATTTCGAGCAATTCAGTAATTCGACAGTGTGATATTTCTGTTTCTCGAGAATGGTAAGATTGATGTCAATAGAACAGTCGCCTTGAACTGTATTATTAGAAATACTGAAGTAATAGAGTCCAATTAAGTTGAATGATCGACTACCTAGTATAGTCTCTTGTGCCATTCATAAATTCTGAAATATTTTACACGGTTGATGCTCATATGTTCAAAATTGAAATATAAATTATACAGATTGGAAGGAAAGTAATTATATTGAATGAAAATGTCCCGAATCTTCGTTTAAACATTCATTTTTGGCATTGTACTGTGTAAACCAACTTCCCTTCCTATCCTTAGCACTCAAATTTAGATATTATACATCGGTACCTACCTCGACTGTAAGAAGGCACAAGAATACAGACCAAGGTTTGAAAAACACACAAGTCAACATTTTACATGCATGAGTATAACTTACCAAGGGTAATTATCCCCAGAAGTATCGCAGAAAGTATTTTTAACGAGGTCGCACGGTACATCTGGCTTGGTCTGGAAGCTGCGAGACTCTCTGGAGCAACTTGAAGAGTCATAGTCAGCCCATATTACAGCAGCGCCAACGAACAGCCAGTACACCTGAAAACATAACGAAAACATTAGCTAGGAAACATGCTTACTATGTTTTAAACCACAAAAATATGCTCACCACCGTCAACTACACAGACGATTTAGAGGAACTTATTTCTGTTGCACATTCTATCAAGGAAAGTCCTGTATAAAAGAGCCATCCAGCAGCGCGAGGCAGAAGAAAGACAGGCTTGACCGTTTCAGCAAAAAGATTTACATTTGCCTACGTGAATATTTAAAAAAGTTTATTGAAAATACCATTTTAATCTAACAATTTTTGTCGAGTATAATAATTATCTAATAATTTTAGTCGATTCCACGTTCGCAGTCTAGTTGTAAACGAGCAGAAAGTCATATGGCAACATTGCCTACTAAATAAAACCGAGCCGATTCGTTGCCTGTAAGACATCCATTGTGAATGAGGTTAAAAGGAAAAGTTCCCTTCACACGTGATGTGACTTGCAATCTTATCAGCGACGTGTTATTTACTTTTAATCATTCTCATGAGGATCGAAGCTGCGAGTTACGACGCATGTAAAAAAAATTGAGTACTGGATATGTACGTATGCAAAGAGAACACATAGCTGACCTGTCAAACTTTCTCTTAACGAAGTGAAGAAACACAGAGATGTGGCTGAGTAGCAAATTTCCGACTACGCTTCGCCGGACGGTTGGCGTATTAATGAAGTAACTGAAATTCTACCCACAGAATTACTTTGCCCTGAGCACAGTTGAGAGATTCAACGAACCTTCAAAACCAAGACTTACCTATGTGTTCGACAGAACACAAGAAATACTAAGCGACTCGATAGGAACGTTGAGGCTAAGTCATAATTTGAATTTCCCCGCTGAGTTGAGACCACGGCGTGTACGACAGAGTACATTTTACTAAAATGCTGAAAATTTGATGATCATGTTTGGAGAATCACCACTATTTGAGTCTATTCGCCCACCACTATAGAGTCATTTCAGTTAACTGTCTTACAGGAAAGCTAAAAGTCCGTGCAATTTTCGCGTTCACTCAGTCACAGCCATACTTCGGCTGACAAACAGAGGAAGCTAAAGCATCTAAAAAAACAAACAAGGAGACGCATGCTAAAGGTTAGTTACACGGTGCTCTAACCCTTCTTCTAAATTCACTGAACTCGCTATTTCCTCTGTTTCCCACAAGTCAATGACTCTTTGGAGACACAAACGGGAGCAGATGAATATGAGACCTGGAAGGTAAACCTATAAATGTATTACGCTGCGCGCTGTACAGCTGTTTCCAATTTAAGAGGCCTATAATTTATAGCGCTGGTCGTAACACAATTAAAACATAGTTTCTCAGTCAGATGTCTAGCGTATCCACAATGATGAATTTGAGCTTTTCAGCGGGATGAAAGTTTCGATACTTCTAGCGTATCTAATTAAGCCTTGGACCTAAACTTTTGAATGGTTATTAGTCTACGGAATTCGTATGAAATACACAACAACATTTTTTGATAAGTGGTATGAGTGGTTAAACTAAAGCTTTCAATTTTCCGGTAGCTCGCATCAACAACGAGATATTACAACAACCGTGAACATTTTTCTATCGAGTAATTTCTATGATATTTTCCCATGCAATAAATGGCAATAGAAAATGTGAACAGAAGTTACATGAAAATATTTTTAATTGGCTAAGAACCTCCTCTCATGGTATATCGAACAACTCTTCAGACGCAAACTTAATTTAATACTCTCCAGTGTTTCGAAATCGTGAATGAAATAAAATAGCACAATATAAAATATTTCCAGCTGAACTAATGCAATTAAACGAAGGTTCTTTAAGAAAAAACACGTGCATGTTTAGGGCCGTAGTGCGGTACGATTCATTAATATGCGAAGTTGCTGCACAAACAAAGAATATGAAACATTTGTCAGAAGTTGGGACAGATATTACATTCCACGTAGCTTGCTGGAGAAGCTAAGTCGTTCTTCATGGCAACTAGCGGATGCGGGAAAAGGTGCCGAGTTGGCGCTTTTCAAGAGTAATGAGAGAATAACCTGGAAACTAAGCTTAAGAGGGAGCGTGCCCAGGAGTTTGTTTAAAGGTAGTTGTGTTATTCGAAGGCTCCCGAAATATTGGGGAAATTTTTTCCTCGTGAACTGGATTTTTTTGGTGAAGCGTAGCAGGTTCCGAGGAAGTTAAACGAGGGGAGATAAAAAGTGGAATTTAATGAAGTAAAAATTCTGAAGGTGAGTTGTCAGTGATGAACTACAATTGCGTACACATTCATCTGAAATATTTTACCCACGTTCGAGCATAAAGGAGGTATATGAACCAGATGAGTCAGTTGCGTTGAAGAATACCACAAAAGAGTAAAAAATGTAATACTGAATGGCTGGTGCACATTAAATTCATAACTGTTTTTCGAATATTCGCCTACAAATATAGTACTGCTTGCGGAAACTTAAGAAGAGCTTTGCTGTAAATGAAACCATAAAAAACATTGAATGTAAAGGGACATTTCATCAAGTAACAGAGCGTTAGATATGGTAGTAATTTTTGCGAGAGATTTCCATATGAGAATCAAAGGTAAAAATTTCTCTCTCGTTGTTTAACACGAAAATATAGTGTGCAGAAACCCTCATGTTACGCTTTGGAGGGAAGAAAAACGGGAGTACAATCGAACGGAATCAGAAAATGCTATCAAGAAATGCGGCGATGGTAGCGGATCCAGAAAATACTAGTAAATTATATGCTTGCCAAGCCTGTTCCAGTCATTTTCAAAACCAACTTCTAAAAAGCTCCAAAGAATGAATACATTATTTTTGTTGATTTTAATGTTTTTTTGAAGCTCATAGTCGAGTGACAGATCTCTCAATCAAAGGTCCACGAATTTGAGACATTTTTTTGAAAATCGATCTCTTGCAACACAATTGACGAATTAACTTAATGGGAATGAGCCGTTTTTTCCTCATTCAAATATCAGTGACAACATACCGCCATAACCAGTCTAATATCGGTTGATTTAATAACTGTGAATGTAAGTGAAAAACTCAGATCATAAAGGATTACAGATGAATTTAAGAAATTATGGAAAAGGCTATCATTACTTCGGTATAATCAAAATGAAGAACCGAGAAGATTAGATTGTATACAATTAAAGTCAAATCTAATGTGATACCTTACGCA
Source organism: Morinoia aosen (assembly GCA_030386875.1). Classification (NCBI taxonomy): domain Eukaryota; kingdom Metazoa; phylum Arthropoda; class Malacostraca; order Amphipoda; family Talitridae; genus Morinoia; species Morinoia aosen. The sequence goes on along the minus strand of CM059557.1, from coordinate 17,975,206 downwards.
AATGTTTTCAAATAATCAAAATACTTTAAGCTTTGATAATCTTAAGCAGTGAATGAATTAAATTTACATTATTACCATTCAACAAAAAAAATTTACAGGCCCCCGATCCGAAAAACCGCTTTTAGAGAAACTGAATATCAATGCAAATAAAATCTTCATTAATATCAATAACAATGAGCAAAAAACACGAGTATTAATTATAAAACGAAATTTTTTCTTGTTAGAAAAAATGTCATTGATTGCCTTCATGAGTATCAATGGAAAAATTCAGCTTACCAACAGCTCATAATATTGGGCTATAGTACTACATAAAAAATTGGCGTTCAAAGATAGCTTCCATTCGACTTGCGCACAAAGTCTAACATATCATACCACAAGATGCACTAAAAATCTTTTGCAACACAATGATCCATTCGATAATTTAGTTTAACATCAAACCCTGGCATTACACTGATAAAACTTAAACTGACAAAAAATTTACTTTACAAAAAAAGGATTTCAGGATATCTCCAACTCAGAATATCACCACAGCGATGATTTCTTGAAGAACAATAATTCAGAAACTGTGTGACCGCTAATGACTTCCTCTCTGACTTTTTCTTTTATGTTTGAAACACACACTCACAACTACAGAAAATAGTGACTTAATTATGCTAAAATAAACCACCATGATTACTAAACGAGAAACACAAATTGTAATGAATTCGTAGATGCGTATTACTGGAATGTCACATCTCAAAATAGCTTTGTGTTTGCTAGTATCAAAATCTGGAATTTCATATTTGATAATACTTATTTGCACTGTCCTAAATTACTCAAAATTCAAGATTAGATCTCATTTTACAAAACATGTGAAAACTAAACGAATTCAAGTAAGGAAGGTTATGAGAAGATTATGAGAAGGAAGCAAATAGATGAAATTCGAATAAAATTTAGTTTTCAAACTTGATTCCTGACCATGGATGGTGTACAGGAAAACTGCAAAAATAGGGCTACTCGTAAAAGAACACTTGATAAAGGTCAAGCATGACGATGCTTGCAAACTGAATTTTCTTCTATTTTCAATTAGCGTACCTGCATTTTGAGATGAACTAGTTTGAAGGTAAGAACATGAGCTTGCATCATTATTTTTCATATTTCACATTAGAATTTTTTATTCACCTAGGAAGTTTGTTGAAAGGGTTTGGTTATTATTGAGAAAGAATGTATTACCGTGGCATGTTCGTTTTTGCATGTTTATCAATGTCCCTCCTCTTTATTTCAGTGACACTGTGGACAAATGACAAAAACTGGTTAGCTTGTATTGAACAGTCAGGTTCATGAATAATTTGATGTCGGTTCCAAAAAGTGAAACCAATGTAATTTTCGGGAAATGACCAAGAGATGTTAACTGGAATGCGACTGACGATTGAATAGGCTAAGGCTCAGGAAATATAGAAAATCAATCGTAGGAAAAATGATGCCACCAGTCACGGTATAATATTTTTTTTTCAAGTTTAAAAACTTATAAACTGTTAGAAAATGATAGGATTTCGTCATGAGCATCACAGCACTACCTTGCCCAGTAAATGAGCTCATGAATGGCGGTAAAAAAGCTGTACTCTGGTCGGTGTTTGAAACGAACCAAGCGACCTCACCGCGAACAAGAATAGGGAAAAAAGGACCAAGATCTTAGGGAAAGTCAGCTGGATAATAATCAGAATTCGAGGTCTCAGCGTGAACGGCTAGAGAAGAAGAAAAGAAAAGAAAGAAAAGAAAAACAGTATATTTCCAATATAGATGGTACAAAAGTAGAAGGTTCTAAAAGTTGTTGAGAAGAACGGCTGGGAATTGACATCGGGTTGGGAGAAAGGCAGTCTTCACACGGTTTATAGAAACGCTATTTTCTTTCTGCGGGAGTCCTACTAACTCAAAATATTTTCGATTATGCTCTACCTGGTTCAGACATGATGGAAGCCTCGAAGTCCTGAGCTTTCATCGAAAAAAAAATCCGTCGTATTGTATTGGAAAAAACAGCAGCAAACCAAAAAATGATGGACTGTAACAAAATAAAAACCTATTCTACTCCAACAAAAGAAAGGCCTGCATAAACTTCAGCTAGGAGCTCACATCTTCTGCTCGGGAACGCAAACTATTATAGGTGTCATGATAACCAGCTATGTCTAGGTCATGAAGGAAGAACGGTAAACGTATTCCCACTATTTGTTTGGTATAGAAATACACAAATTACAAAATAAAGACGGTGAGCTCAGACTCGCTTCAATTTTCAGTCGTAGGAAATTTTTCATTTGACAGAAAAAGTTTCACTGTATATTTCGTGATTTTTCACAACCTGGTCAGCCCCGTTTTGTGAGAAATCAATTTAAACAATTTAAACAATTTTTATTTACCACAAGTGATACAGAGGTAGAATTTTACTTAAGTCTAGTACAATGGTCAAATTTGAGTATAGCTACCTGTGGGCCCGAATAAGTTCAGCGACTTCTAGGGCATCCTACCATCACGTTATTCTAGGGTGTACAAAAGTTTAACCTAGTTTACTTAACCTAGTTTCGCATTAGACTGATCATTGAGATAATTAACTCGATATTTTATGCTGTATTTTACAATATAGGTCAAGTCGGCTATATTTAACAGTATGTTCGATAAAACGATTCAAGAGCAGAGAGAAGATTGGTTATGGTACACAAGGCAAGTTACATTATGACATTATCATTAGTTACATGTAGGAGGCAAGATTTCGACACGGTGATCTTACACGACTAGTATTCTGATAGGAAGTGAGACTCAAGATGTCTTTTGAATACTGTGTACGAATTACATTCACGGATCTCTGCAGGTATAGAGTTCCAAGTTTTGGTTCCAACGAAGAGAATACTGTGTTGCGACCTGGCCTTTGAATAATAAGGAAGCATGAATTTACTTCTATTTCGGGTTAAATGGTCGTGATGACCAGTTTGCGCAGTCAATAATTGTCTTAGGCTATTGTCGCCATCATTTCTTAATGTTTTGTAAATGAAATTACAGATGGAGATTTTGTAGAGATCCGAAAGTTTAAGTATTTGTAAATTTTTGAAAGAATCATTTGTGTGAGCATTATATTCTAGGTTCTTTACCGCTCTGACAGCCCTTTTCTGCAGAGTAAATATTTTGTTGGTTTTATTTTTATCAGTTCCGTGCCATGCTTCTATTCCGTATTGCAAGTATGGAGAAATGAGCGTTCGGTAGAGCATTTGTAAAGCTTTTTCAGGCAGAAAATTTTTAACTTTATTTAGGATTCCGATGGATTTTGATAATTTAGAACTAATATGAGTGATGTGCTCTTTGAAGGTCAGATGTTTATCTATTATGATGCCCAGAAACTTACATGAGTTGGTTTCTTCGATTTCACCTTCGCCAATTTTAATGCATGGGAGAGATACATCTTTCTTGTATGAGAAAGTAATATAATTTGTTTTATCGATATTTAGGCTTATTTTATTAGCTTTGAGCCACGATGAAACCTTGTGAAGTTCAGTATTTATACTCTCCACAATCATAGCAGGATTTTGGTTCGGAAGGACCGCAGAAAGCGTACTGTCATCGGCAAAAAGTATGAATTTGAAGAATGATGTAGATTTTACAATATCATTGATAAAAATCAGAAACAAGAGAGGCCCGAGAACAGATCCTTGTGGAACGCCATGGCTAATTGTCTGTGGGTCTGATTTTGCGTCGTCAATGACAACGTATTGCTTCCGATTTGTTAGGTATGATCTGAACCAATCATGGGCAATCCCTCGAATGCCATAACAGTGTAGTTTCGATAATAGTATTTTATGGTCTACACAATCAAATGCTTTTCGGAAGTCAAGAAATACAGAGAAGACAGGCTTTCCTTCATCTATATTAGAATAGAGGAATTGTAAATGATTTAATATAGCCTGTGTTGTTGATTTTTTAGAGCGAAAACCGTATTGTTTATCGTAAAGAAATGATTTTTGTTCAAAATAAGAGTACACTTTTTTATACACAATCTTTTCGAATACTTTGCTAATAATTGGTAGAATGGAGATAGGTCGATAATTGTTTACACAGGTTTTTTCACCACTTTTAAAGATAGGGGTTACTCTAGCAACTTTGAGGGAGTTCGGGAAAGTGCCTAGTAAGAGAGATTGGTTAATAATATTTGATATCAGTGGGGCTACAATGTCAGCAATAACTTTAAGTACTTTAGTCGGAAACGTTTGTAACCCACTCGATTTATTTTTCATGTTGTTTATGCACGTAATTACATCGGAGGAGTTTGTAGGCGTAAAGAAAAAGGAGTTGGGTTCTCGAATATGATCCATAAATTCCAGGTGATCAGTAGGTTCACTTGGAATACCATCAGCTATTGTTTTCCCTACGTTTACGAAGAAGTTGTTAAAGAGATTAGCAATTTCTTTCTTCTCATGATATTTTACATTATCTTGAACAACATATTCAATTTTCTTTTTATCGGCATTATTCGGTTTACAGCAGGAGTTAAGGAGATGCCAAGTCTTTTTAACGTCAGTTTTGAATTGAGTAAACTTGAGCGTAAAGTAGTTCTTTTTTGATGTTCTTATCTGGTTTGTTACATAGTTTCTAAATCGGTTATATGTTTCTCTAGATATTCGTCCTTCGCAAAGGAGGGCTAGGTACGCTTGACGTTTCTTTATATTTATCACGATGTCTCTAGTAATCCAGGGCTTATGTTTATTTTTCGGGGTAACTGTACGAGTTACAATTGGGCAACACTGATTGTATGCGGTCATTATAGTTTCAGTCAACTTTACTACTGCATCATCAATGCTCGTAGTATTATTGTGTTGTTGAGAGATGTGCAATGTAGGCATTGATTCTTCTAGAACGGTGCGCATTTCTTCAAGATTTGATTCGTTTATTTTACGATATGAGTAAGTTTCAGCCCGTGCCTTGGTGCAAGCAATATAGACATTTTTCTTAATAAGAAAAACTGGGAAGTGATCTGATAAGTCAGAAGTAATTATTCCAGCAAGAAAATCACTAGGGTCTGTCATAAAGATATTGTCAAGCAGCGTAGCACACTCTGAGGTTATTCGTGTAGGCTTTGTAATGATCGGAAGGAAGGATTGAGACTGAAAGGTAGTTAGGAAATTAGAAATTGGTTCATGGCTTTCATGTTTCAGTAGATCATAATTGAAGTCACCGCATATTATTATGTCATTGTATAAGGGCCTGTTGAACTGAGAAATAATACGATTCAATTCATTCAGGAAGGATATAGGACAGGCTGTAGGAGGCCTATACACCGTTCCAAGCACAATGCGTTTACCATCTCTAAAAAGTTCTACGAAGAGTGATTCTATATGATCCTGATTCATGGTTGCACTTGCTATGGTTCTCGAGTCTATGTGGTTAGATATATATGTGCTGATGCCTCCGCCCCGCTGGTTTTTTCTTAGCGAATGGTAACTATGATAATTTTCAAATCGAATCATGTCTTTAGTCGAGTCATCTAGCCAGCTTTCGGTGAAGCTAATCACGTCTAGGTTATATTTAAGTTCAGTAATAGTACATTGTATCTCTTCCAATTTTGGATAGAGTGACCTACAGTTCCAACACAGGAGTGAGAAATCTCGGTCAGTTATTCGTATAGTTTCGTTGAATTCTGATATATTAGTATACCTACACTCTTGAGAGTCGTTTAGGTTTGGATATATTCTGTTCAAATGATTGAAATCTGGATCGATTTCCTCAAATATTACAGGGTGATCAGTCATTTAAAATAAGTAAAAGTAAGAATTAGGTACTATAGAGCTTAAAACGAAATACAGAGTCAAGCTTAAAGGGATATTCCAGTCTAAAAAGTAGCTTATTAAGTAAGAGAGAATAGAGTAAAAAAGAAAAATCTAGCGCGATTTCGTGAGTACACACAAACTCAGTCCATGAGCGAGTGATAATGGAGTTCAATATCACAACATTGGTGCAAACAGATTGCTAAGGGCGTTTTCGCAAGTTCACATACAACAGGTAATAAGTTTCTAAAGATTATGACGACAATGATACAATCAGCTAATATGGTTTACGCGTAATAATAACTGTAGTGGTAAATAAAGAAGAATTCACAGTAACATTGGTTGGTGAAAAATTACTAATTGCGATGTTACAAAATGTGACACACAGATGTCATAGATGTTTACACACACATCTATTATTTATTTGTTATAATACTGGAGTTCGATATCACTACATTGGTGCAAACAGATTGCTGAGGGCGTTTTCATAAGTTCACATACAAGAGGGAATAAGTTTTAAAGATTATGATGACAATGATACAATCAGCTAATATGGTTTACGCGTAATAATAACTGTAGTGGTAAATAAGGAAGAATTCACAGTAATATTGGTAAGTGAAAAATTGCTGATAGATTATAATGACAATGATATAATCAGATTATAAGAAGATTACAACGACAATGATATAATCAGATTATAAGAAGATTACAACGACAATGATATAATCAGCTAATATGGTTGTACGATGGCAGTGGAGGGCAGAAGCGATTATCAGATTATAAGAAGATTACAACGACAATGATATAATCAGCTAATATGGTTTACGCGTAATAATACTTAAGTGGTTAAGAAGAGAAAAAATTCACAGTAACATTGGGAGGTAAAAAATTGCTGATTGCGTTGTTTCAAAAGTTCACACACAGCTGTCATAAATGTTTACAAGCACATCTGTTATACATTTGTATAGATTCAGGTTGAACTGGCATCAAGTTGAGGTTTACTGACATGATACCTAATTGAGGTTAAATTAATACGAAATTGACGTATTTAGGGGATGAAAATGAAATTGACTAATTTAGGGGATCACCTAGTCTAGTCACCCATGATCTGCTGTGATGACATGTTTAGTTGTTGCATCAGGTATTGCTCGAGGTCATCTGGCGTGTTGATCTCGCGGCGTCTTGAATCTGGGTTTCCTGGGTTGAATATGAAGATGTTTCCATCCTGTGTTCTTGGGATTCCAACTTTATCTGGGAATTTCCTTTTGGCCATCCTTAAAATCAACGGTTAACGGGAGCTAACCAAATTTTTGTCGTTCGATTCATTACAAATAGAGCAAGACCTACGACAATGACTGCTGTAATGTCACGATTTTAGAAAACAGGCCTGGAAGGATCGAGGCATTGTACGGAACCAAGGAAAGATCAACTTCTAATTAGAAATATAGAAGAAACTTTACTTATTGACCTCAAAGTGCAACTTGTGTTCTACGAGGAAAGAAAGGGAAAATGTATTTGTTTTACACTACTCTGAATGTTGAGTGTTTAAAAATTCAATTCATTACAGAATCTTACCAGTAATACTGTACATTTAAAGCTCAAAACAGGAAATACCAAACTATGCTCATTCTAGTACGTGTTTTAAATCGTAGAAACTAGGAATAAAATTATGACCCAGTGAATGCATTTACACCAATTTAGTAAATCTCATAGTTTAGGCTTAGTAACACTCATAATAACAAATAAATCGTGGTAAATAAATTGTTTATAATTTTTATTCTATTTTAAGGCTATTATTTTATAAATAGAACAGTTTGCCCTCAAATTTTAGGAAGAAAACTAAAATAAATAGAAAACAAATTATTTTTTGCCTAAACTGTTACATTTTTGGAAATTGCAAGAAGTTTTGAATTCTCCAGCATTACCGAAACGTAGAAACAACCATTTGCACACATGATACAAACAACGATGTTTGATGACGTGAAAGCTTTACAGTCTGTGAGGTCATATAATCAAAATCATGTATTGTAGGTAGAACGAAAATCGTTCACCCGCACTAACACCATAAAAATAAACTGAACAGATTAAATTTAAAATTGTATCTGTAACCAATTACAAATAATTTAATAACACATATTAATGGCATCACTTAAAGATAACTATACTCGAAATAAAAATATATTTTTATGCATATAGAAGTGTTCAGAAGAACATTGGAATAAATAGCTCTCACAATTTACCATCATAATTTTTTTACATTTTAAGCCCACCTTATTTTACTTCAACACGCATCCAATTATTTTAATGGAGAATCAAACATGACAGCTCTGATAGTAAAGACACATTAACTTCCATTAACTTCCCATTAACTTCTCAGTAACTCACATTAACTTCCCATTAACTCACATGAACTTCCAATTAACCCCCCCCCCCCCCCAATAACATCCTATTAACTTCTATAACTTCCCATTAACTTCTATTACCTTCTATTAACTGATATAAGTTTCTATTAACTTCTAATAACTTCCATTAACTTCCATTCACTTCCATTAACCACCCATTAAATTCCATTACCTTCCTATTGACTTCCCCTAATTTCCCATTAACTTCCTTCAACACTCCATTCACATCTATAGATGCTGTGTGCGTCGTTTTCTATTTTTTTTCAGGTCAGCTTACCTCTTGCCAGGCAAGCTGAAAGTGAAAAATTTACCCGAGGCAGAATTTTTGCCTACTACTAAGCTAATATCGCTTGGAACTTTCAAAATCTATTTTTCTGAAGCTATGGTATCAGTTTCGTGGAATTCTTAAAGCTTGCGCCAAGGGACTTTGACAAAAAGACAAAATTTCACTTTCAAATCCTTATCAATATCTTTCACCAGTTAGACAAGGTTCAGGCAACACATGGGGTATGAGTGCAACGATCAATGAAACACAGAATTTTAGTGTTAGATATTCTGAGTTTAGTATCAGATAACGCACATCTTCATCAATTGATTGTCAGACATTCGAGAGTTAAATAGAAAAAAATCAACCATCTTCGAACGCATAAATGCTGCAGAGGCAAAAAGTGACCAAACAAGTAAACGAGATAAAAAAATTCAGGGTGATACTGATACACAAAATCCAATTTGATCAATTGAACTAACTCTGAAGAGAGAAAACAGACTCCTAGAAAACATAAACACAAAAACTAGTTATAAACAAAAAAATAGGAACGGTCAAACTAACGCCTACATAACTCCATGACAAAACGAGCAGAACGTTTGCTTACAGTACTAACTTTGTGAAAAATATGGCTGGAATCGAAACCTGAAGCAAGAAAAATTAGTCCACAATATGTTGAACGTACTACAAGGAAAACAAGGAAAAAAATTCATTATTCGCAGACGCATCGCGTTATTGCATGAGTGAGTCTATTAAATTCGTTTTATTTTTCAAATAGATCAAGGCTTGAACCAATTTGCACACATTCCTCAAGTTACAGCACAAACCATTCTTAATATCCAAAAAATTTGGACTCGTACTTCGAATTCAGACACGCGTCAAGAGAAGCAACTTCCGTGTCCAGGCGCTGAAGAATTGCATGAAAGTACGGAAACAAGACGAAGAATAATGTGGATCACGTGCTTGTTGGATCGACCACAAGGAAGAGTGATGTCTCTTTCTTCGTCACGCACATCCAGCGCCGCAATCACAAGGCGTTCGCATGACGGTCTCAGATTCATCAACAATACATACGCAAATTATCGGCACGTAAAAGAAATCGTTAGAGATTTCTTTTTGCTTGAAAGTTTGTTCTCGAACAAAACGTTAAATTCGAAATGAAACACGAGCTACCGTTGTTAACGAATTGCTATGCACGTCGCAGTTGAAAGCTTCTGTACGATAGAAGCCGATCATGGAATAATGATAAATTCAATTCAGTCGCGAAAACAGTCGAGATTAATTTCAATAAACCGAATTCGATTATTTTGTTTTATAGTCAAACATTTTTTTAAAGAAAGTGAACCTTTTTCAACGACACAAAAGAATTTTTTCTTCGATAAATGTTCTATCAAGGAGAAACCATGAGTTGAAATGCAAGAGTGGACTAGATCGAAATATGAAAACATTCAATGCACTCATTTTCCCATAAAGGTTTTTCGCCAAAAGAGAGACGATTATTTCGCTTAACAACAGAAATAATCGCGACGTCGCTCCTACACCGCACGCACCCGATATCGTTTGTCTCTCATCGATAATCTCCATGTAATACCTTTAATGACATGAGATATCATCTAATTACAAATTAATCGCGTACATAAATTTCAACACCGTACATATAAACATGTAAATATTCAGGAATAATTCAAGCTCCGTCTCATATTTACTCTTGAAATTATCGCACATCATCGTAGCAGGAGCACGCAGAAAGACGCAGCTTGCAAAACGAAGAAAGCTTTCAGGATCGACGTGCTTTCACGAAACCAGTTCGTGCGTTGACGAGAAAGTTTTGTGAGATCGTGACCTCGCATTTGCGACCAGTGACGAAAGGAGCGGGAGAGATCAACGTGAAAAGCGACCAGCACCATGGAAGTCAGATACCCGAGCCAGTTTTTGCAAGGCGCCTGCCTACCCGCAGCAATTTGAGCCTTGAGTACGCCACAAAATGGGTCAGTGTTCCCAGCAATCGTGATGAAAGTAGAGAGTAAGTACGTAATTTTTATACGCATGATTTCTGAAGGTTGTAAAGAAATGGATCTTGAGAATAATTTCATAGCTATCGAACAGTTTTGAAATTTCTAACATTTCAAACACGCATAAAATGAATATGGTTTTAAATTGAAGGCTGATAAATATTAATTTGCTAGCGAAATATGTTCCCTAAAACGCAGTGATTTAAGTGATTTACAATCAATATGAAAATAACCATACGAGATCGGAGCGTGGGTGACAGTCATTACCCTCAATCAAATTTTATGCTGAAGAACTGCTTTAAAATGTCATCTAAATGCGAAAATACACCCGATTCAAGATTATTTGGCAACGCCTCAACTCTTCCCCTTGAAAATGGTTGGGCACAACTTTAACATCAAAGAAAATAAGATGAAATTGAAAACACCAGCGTTGGCGATAGATAGAGTGATATTCATGCGCACGTCAAGGAAATTTTTTAAGCATTAATGTAAAAACAGACCGAAAAGCCCTGATTTTTGCAAAAACATAATTTCCAAACGTATATCGTAAATTGATTCAATTTTTCCAAATGGCATCAAGTATATGTAGACAACTCGTTCATATCGTTTGTGAACTTCAGGTAACCTGAATTTGAATTAATAAATTAGAAGGATACTGAAATAAATTAGATTACACAAATTTGAAGCAATCGAAAGAGATAAACAAGTAACCTTGAATGAATATAGATTGCTAATCTCTATAAACAATGATTGCTGGCGTGGATGAATATCGATTTTCAAGGTAAGTTCTAAAGCGATAGTTGCCCCTGCATCGAGGTGATATGGAATAGCCAGTCATTTAGAAGGGTCTATGGACGTTCTCACCACGCAAGCATTGCAAATTTATCAGTCTTAGTTGTGACCCTTCGAAAAATAACACATAAGTGACGAAAATTAACATATAAATGATTCTGTTGCCACTCTGATACATTTTCTATAAATTGTGTTACTTCAAAGAAAACGTTTAGCTATACAAATCATAATTTCAAAATATTCGATAAATTTTGGCTAATGAAAAAAGACTTTATGCAATAAATCGGAAAAATACTAAGCTTTCCCATATTCTGTTCACACTGTAAGTTTAATTTCGGTCAAATATCAGTGCACTCATTTCTTGAGTATGTTCATAACCGTCATTAATGAGAAAATTTCGTTTGCTCAAACTTTTACACAATTAAAACTGCTACATGCTCCCACTTCAAAACCCTACAACAGAATGAGCTGGTTTAAATTACCAGATTTACTTCTTTTGAGTTGATGTGAAAAAGCTTATTTCAAAAGTTAGTCATCAATGAAAGTATGAAAACGCACAAAGAAACTAATGGCATCAAAGCACCAAGCAAATCACTAACAGCAACAAAATTCTGCCTAAGAAATTCAAAATTTCAGACAGCTCTTCAATTGGCAGAAATTGAAGGAGAAACGCGATTTACACAGAACCTGCCAAAAAATATGGTTGAACTGTTCGCTTCATAGGTACTGAAGTTGAATCAAACTCCTTCCAGCGTCAATCTTTACTAATCCACAAGGAAACACTAACTATGTTAGAATACATTACGTATTTAAATTTTGGAAATGAGTAATTGTGAGCTTAGCGTTGTTGCAAGGTGTGCAAGTCTGTTTAACAGCGATTCTCTAAAAAATAAAATAGGATACAACTCTACGGCAAAACATCGTCAGTTCCAACCGTATCATCCCGCGCCTGAAAAATAGCGCATAGATTAGAGTGTAAATGATAACCAAAAATAGCCAAATTATCAAGTAAAACATAGATGGCTAAAAATTGAGCTCCTCAGAACCTTTATGCAACAAAAACAATAAGGTCTCTGCAATAATCATCAGGCAACAAAGTACAACTCGCTAATTCTTACATACTATTTGATCATAAGAACACCACACGAAAAATTGGATCAGACACAATCGAGATATTTTGACCGATCTCACTGTTCAAATCAATAACCAACAGAAAATACTCTGAAATAAACAACTTTGCCTAAAGAATGATAACGTAGACAAGTTGCTCATTTAAATGAAAAATAAGAGCGCTATATTAATCAAAATTCCTTTATTACTTTGCAAAGCAAGCAATAGAAACAGAAAATCTTTAATTGGGCAGCTAAGGGAAAGACAAATTTATCAAAAAATGAGAAAGAAGGAACACCACGTCCTTGACCATATTACCTGACAACTTGCTTTCGCTATATTCGCTTTGTTAGTGATCTAATAAGAGTTTTACTAATAATTCCTCAGTTTTACTGGAAAAGTTGGGCCGTTCAAAAAGCTAGAAAAACGTTCTGACCTTCGGTCTCGAGAAGACAATTCAAACATTTTGAAAAATGCTGTAGTAGAAAATATTTCAACGATCGATGTTTGAAGTATTTTGAGTAGACTCAAACCCGTTTGCTTGACGCGAATCATATTTGTCACGCTAGGGGAGAAAAAATAAGCATTTTCTACTTGGAGGCCAGTTGAACTTTGAGCAACGCCTATCCAGCTTCCCTGCAGATGACCCGCAGGACAGCGGTTACGCCACAAGGACTTTCTCCAGCACGCTGGTGCACAGAACGCGGCCCCGGCGTGCATTTAGGAGCTTCGTCCTCGCCCACCTTACTTTCACTCCTGCATGCTGGCACTGGAATACTGAAGGCACGAAAGCACTTTCCAATGCCATGAATAGACGATGATTTAATGGCCGGTACCCAGCATACATTGAAGTGGACGAGAGAGAATGGCTATTATTTTACATGGTGATGTTAAGTCTTCAGCGAAATTGAAGTCAACGCAGCTGATAGTTGAAAAATTATAGAAATTATACTTTAGTTTGAAGAAAATACTGAAAATTCTTAAATACTAAATAATAACAACACATGTGTTATTTCGACCCTACATGCTCTGCGGCAGAGAAATTAATCTATTAGTATTCAAAACAAATCAAAACAAACGCATTCAATAATTTCAGTCACAAAATACACGGCAAAAACCTCACAATCATGAAATTTGGTAACTCATTGCACGCCTACCATAACTGAAATCATTATTTCTAAGAACAAAATAATCCATGATAATCACACTTAACGTGCGAAATTGAAGTCATGTAAGGTGAATAACTGATCCCAAGAACCATATGGGTCAATAATTGCCAGACGGCGCAAAATGAATCTCAAGATATACTTTCACCCATAACATTCGCACATAGACAGAAAGTAATGCCCATATCTCGCTTCTCATTTACATTATTATATTTTCTAATGCCAAAATGTCATTAATGAAATTGGACGTTCAATTTTCCAACCTGATAGCATTTCAAGACTAAAGAAAAATATTTTCACAGAAATATAGGATAGACGAACAGATCGACTAATTCTCTTCAAGGACACTCATTGCAGATCAATAGTGACAGTTATTTTGATCAAAAACATTCTGGTATTAAACCCACTCTCCCAACACTGTGAGTTGACAGAAACATGCAATTTTATGAACGTCTGTGACGCGGTTTTTCGTGAGAGTAATGAGGAACATTTCATCGTTTTCGTTCTTGACTGAGTGCGACTTTCCTGGGGATACATTCAGCAGTAATCAATCTCAAACTATCACCGAGAGGCACTACTTCAGCATACATGGCGGTCTGAATCAAAATATGAGAATAATATTAGCCGCGATAATAGATCTAATTGTTTTTATGATAATGACCCTGGGGAGTATTTTTATTTAGGCACGGCGACCAAATTTGTAAGCTTATTTTCAAACCTTGCTCAATTATTTCGCTTGCAAATGACACGAAATAATCATACCCGACCTTGCATGTCACAGACTAATCAACTTAACCTTAACACGTATCACACTTGAATGTTGATCCACAAAATATTTTTTGGATTTCAAAATATCATACCGGTGTAACAAAACTATCCTAGCCTACCTTTAGTAAACTCAATAGCGGTTCAACTACCCATTTTAACCTTAAAACAGATACAACATAAGAAATAATCCGCTGAAAAGATGTAGCCCAGTGCACGAAAATATTGTCCAGGCTTTTTAATGCGTCCTCTACCGGCGCACCTAAACGGGAGAATCAATCCTAAGCCGGAAGGTTTTTTTAAAATATACTAAGATGTAAAAGAGGATAATAATGACGCTAAATATAGCTAGCAATCATTTTTTAATGCACAACTGGAAAAAATCTACATTTTACCACTTCCCATTCAAGCTTTCATACGTGCAGAATAACAATCAAAACAGAGATGGTGCAATACCATGAATTATGAAAGCATTAACATAAGTCTATTAATGTCATTCTTCACGGAGTGATGGAAAGAAAAAATACTCTTCCTCTGTTGATTTTAATGGGAAACATCAAGCTCATAATAAAAATTTTAACCTATAAAAAGATTATAGTACTCTCTTTCAGCATACCCAAAAATAGTTTGAATTCAGTTGGCATTCTTAGCAATATTACGTGCTCTAGTGCAGGCTCTTGGTTGTACTCAATACATCTGATAAGCCCCCAAAATGTTTCAGTCATGAAGCAGCGTTTTTTTTTTCAGTGATGAAATTCACTTTTATCTATGATATATTCCAACACACATCCCTTTTGACGTAAAACTAACCCTTCACTCGTTACTAAATTCAGAGTGATTTTTCATCGATGAAACTTACGCTTCAAAACATTATTGAAGTGCAGCGATATTGGATTATACGACATTTTCTCAAATTCTTCTGATTTCAAGTCGGTATGAGTAAAGGAGCGCTCATCACGAGAGCTTGCGAAAAAATCCGACCAATTAAATTCCCATGCGTGTTTTGGTCAGGAAAAGTGAGTGGCCGTTTGCGAAGGCACTACGTCACCTTCTCCGGAAACGGTTGAGCCATTCTTTGCTTGTGTCAGATCCGGCACGAGTGGGAGAGCTCGGCGGCACTCAACTTTCACTGCCGCTGCTCTGCCAGTTTAAGATGCGAGTGCCGTCGCCGGTGGCGTGCCAAAATCTGTGTCTAACCATGCTTGGCTCCACTTATGTGTAATACCACGGCTACTTAGAAGGTGAAGTGCCAACAACTGTGTCAGGCAGAGAATGTGAAATCATTCGTACACCCACACAAATGTTCCCCACTTAGGTCATTCGCTCGAATTTCATTCTCGTTAGAATCAAAACTATTTTAAACAAAAATGCATACGTACATAATTCTTTGCAGTTGAGCATAGCAGAATATTTTATGTAACTAAATATATGAAATTCAAATAATGCTGACGATTAATATTTGGAACAATTGACTTCATCGTTGCCAGAACCTCTTGGCCGGCATGATGATTACAACGAAAGGATAGAGCGTTCATTCCTGATAAAAAAGGCGAGTTCTGGCAAGTCTGGCTATATGATGTGGCGAGATTTTTTTAAAATGCATAAGTCTACCCCACAGTGTGTAATAAATATGTTTAATGAGTTCGGAATGACTATGACTTCACCTGGACGAGGAAGGAGGTAAAAACTGCACTAAAAACTTGTGCAAATTGTGCGTCGGAGGTAAAAAAGAACTCAAGAAATGCTGAAAGGCATCACCACCATCACAGAATATTTGAGTGAGTACCGAAATAATTTCACGTAAGTTCAATAGAAAAGCGACTTCGATATAGAAAGTGATGAAAGTGCCTTTTCATAGCCACTTATGTCATCTTTCAGCATGCTCAAGTTTTGACAATACTTTTCAAGGCAAAGAAAAGTTCACTGAAGGACAAGCATTCAAGAAAGAAGAAATAAATATTTAATTTCCGGAAAAGAAAATGACGTTCGCAAACTTTGAGTCAGAATAGGTGGTGAGGTTTTCCCTAGAGGAACGCAGGGCCAACATTTGAGCATGGAGGTGGCAAGATGAAGTTTTGGGGTATCAAGGGAAGTGGGATAGTAAAATCGTAATCGAAGCAGCAATATTATTCCCTCAATAAAGGCCGTGAATGAAAACCTGAAACTTACGCTTCAAAACATTATTGAAGTGCAGCGATATTGGATTATACGACATTTTCTCAAATTCTTCTGATTTCAAGTCGGTATGAGTAAAGGAGCGCTCATCACGAGAGCTATGAGCGCGGTCGGAAGCTCTAAATACAGCACAGATTAGACCACAAACGCATGAGTAAAATCAGTGATTATATAGCCCCGGAAAAGTAAAATTACAATTATGTCAGAGCATTCTAATATTTTTTTGTGAGTTCCACATTTACCTATCTAGAAATCTTCAGCCAGAATTAAATATTCGTGACTCGGGCTAGGATAAACCTTCTATAATTGAAACATGTAGCATTTAATGGATAATAGGATATCCCAAATGGGTAAATTCAAATATTACCAAGAATATAAAACTGTTTAATGGGAATGGCAATGATGAGAGGAAATAGTGATGTTAAATTAAGATGTTTTTTGATCGTTTTTGCTATATATTAAAAAGCCTTTGTAAATTCAAATTTTGAAATGATATTTTTGTAAGAGTTATAAATTACATCCTTGATTTGCCAAATGAGTATTAAATTTCTTCCGTGTGCTAAGCAACATGTACAAAGTTCGGAATTATTCGAGACGTAAATTATAAGAGGTGACATAAATGTTGAACAAAGGTGAGCGTGTAAATGATATCGTCACCAACAATATTCTTTCATGTGTCTAGCTGACTTTCACTGGGAGATTTGTACAGTGCTCCACACACACCGTTTAGATGACATGTTCCAATAGATTAGGCTGATGTCGTATTAACTGCGGTCACGTGTTAAAATTGGTTCATTCAAATTCAAAGATAAATCACAATAGATACGATGCCTTAATACTAGTATTTCTCACAAGTCAATGAAAATCAAATGAAAATAAATTAAATTTTCAGTCTAGCGGTTTTCACTTCTGATCGTAAATAGGGAGCCGATATGGTTTCTCCGAAGAGTTTTTAACACCTTTTCTTGCAGTATAATATGGAGCATGTGCCAGTGCTGAAACGATGCATCGTACGCCCAATGATGGAGTGGATTACGCTGGTTTTCACAGGAAGAATCAAAACATACCACAACAAAATCGTAATATTAAACCAGTGGTACAAAATCATCGTCGTAAGTAAATAATGCATGCTATCATCTTCATAACTTTATTCAATCGACAGATAAAAACGATTAACAAATGGCTTCCAAAGACAGGAACGAGGAAGGCACCATTTATAAGATTAAGATTATAAGTCAGTTTAAGCCTCCCTAACCGCTACAAAAAAAAAGAGCGTATCGAAGACAGGAAGGAGGAAGGCACCATTTAGGATGGAGTTAAGGAAACTCGGAATCTACGCACAAGGTACAAAAATGCAGTAAGCTAAGAAAGAAGTACATGACACAAGATAAAAGTTTAAGAAGAAAGTAGTAGGTGCTGGAAAACCGGACAGCAGTGAATCGAAAAAACAATAGTCCGTTACACAACAAAAAACCTTTTTTATACGAGTATGTAAGGAAGGCCTACCTAACTAACCTTTAGCGCGGCACCTCATATATTCCTCTCGGGAGTGGAAATTCCCATAGATACAATGGTTGTGTTCCTCTGAGGGATTCAATCTCAACTTGCAAATGAAAAAGCAATCCATAATGAGCATCTAAGGAACAAAATAATTACTGTAGAAACGTGGCTATGTTAGAGCATAAAATGAACTATCTATAAACACTACAATATCACCTGAAACAGCTGAAACAATACATAGATTTAACGACATGAATAAATCTCCAATGGCGCGTGATACCTAAATAATATTAGACACATGATGGCAAACTTCGAGTATTTTAGAACAAGAGGGTGAGACCGTGTAAAAACGAGTGCTAATATTGTAACTTCTCCGTTGGCACAGCGGTTAAGGGATCGGACTTGTATGCTGGAAGTCGCGGGTTCGTTCTCAGCGCTGGCGCGGAGATTTTCCCCGTTGGGTATAAGGGAAAGCTCAAGCACAATACCCCACTCAACCCAGGTGTCGGAAATGGGTACCGGCTTTACGGGGGAACCGTCATGGTGTCCTATATATAGGGTTAGTTATAAGACATTTGAAAAACCAATGCTGAGATCATATGTATCAGGCTTGTTTGGAAATAAAGCATCCCAAAGATGCCGATGTTAACCTAACCTTTATGTAATGAGACACTATAATGACGAAGGAATGACAATTATAGATTATCAAGCTCGTTTTAAAATCAGGATATAATAAATACACTACGTGTTTTGTACTTGTATTGATGATTTCTTGGGTTAGGTTCACGAGGAACAAGTCCCCCTCAGAAGCCCAGATAACGTATAGTTAAGTAGAAAATGGAAAAATAAAAAAAATTCTGTTAAGTTGCTGGGAACTTGGCTTCTCGAGGAAAAGTCTCACCTTAGAAGCCCGGTTAACGTAAGAGTTAACCAGAAAATGAAAAAAAATCTAAAAAATTCTGTAAAGGTGCCAGAGAGTTAACGCACGTACGCGACTACGCAGGCGAGAAGAAGAAGCAGCGCGTGTACAATGCGATCAACAGAGAGATGACGAATGGCACGGAAATGGTGACACCGATCTAGGGATTTCACTTTCCGCTGCCACGAAATCTGACGGTTTCTTGACGAAAGAGCAGAGTTAATATAATCGTTTTGGCTAAATAATAGCTTAATGTCACTAATGACATGGCAAATGAAAGTATTATTCCCAAGAATTTTTCAGTTATGCGATGGCGGTACGGGAAACGAAAGTCAACGCCGCTGCTCAGAAAACGTAATGTGGATTCGCAGAAATTATGAAGATTGTAATGCATACAATGGATACTACATGGAGACTTGCAATGCATACAATGGGTACTATATGGGGATTTGTAATGCATAAAATGGATACTACATGAAAACTTGTAATGCATACAATGGATACTACATGAAGACTTGTAATGCATACAATGGATATTGCATTTCCTTTAATAAACAACACTGTTTTTAGTACATCACTATGAAGAAAGGGAAGAGTTTCTAATAAAATTATTTCAACAAAAATTCTTAAAACTAATTTCCTCAATGCTATTACGCTGGGTCGAGAGTATGTGACTTTGAGCCGGACTCATGAATTACACCTCAGCTGTTGAGAATGATGACATTTTAAGAACATGGGAATGGATTTTGCTATGGCTGCCAGGTTCATCAAGCGACAAAGATTCGATGTCCATTCCTATGGAAAACGTTTCAGTAAATTGAACCCAGCAATAAATCTATATAAAACATAGGAAAGTATATCAACATTTTAAAATAGCTCGAATAGCAGGTTGTAATCTAACAAATTATACGGAATCAGTCACATGCCCTCGGAGAAAATATAACACAATTTTGAGGTCTTATATGATAACAATATTCACTCAGTTACATGATAGATATAGCCGATGAAACAATTATGTTTTTCACAGTTAAGACAGCTGAATAGACTGAGTTACTCGTCATTTTGGTAGCATACTGGTCTTGAAGATTATTGAAACGCCTTTTATCTTAATTTGGAGATAAATAAGTAGGAAATAACTGAGTTTTTTGAACGAAACGAACCTAAAAGAGAGCTGATCTGAACTAGGAAAAAATTACAGTAACTCTGTAACTTTGCATGAAAGTACACCGTGAAATAAATACATACTGTTTATAATGATCGACTGCTGTGGACCGGACGAGAATTATCCCCATCACTGAGCCATTGGTCATTTTCGCATAGTGTGCTGTGCTTATTAAGATTTCACCAAATACTATTGATTGCTTTACGTAGGTCCAGACTTTATCTGAAGCCTAACGCATGCAATCAAGGTGAATTAAATTCAAGTATAAAACCGCACAAGCATCTCAAAATTATTTAGCCCTTGATATATTTAGAATTAATGTGGCACTGCATTCATAGAGATATTGAATTGCCTTCCCCTGAAATCTTCCCTGAACTACCCTACGTCAGTAGAAATGCTTACTTCCCTAGAAGTTGGAGTTTCGATTTACGTCAACTAAATTCTGTAAATTGTCTGCAGACAACACTCGGGCAACGCCAAAAATGAAAAGGTAATCAATGACGCAAATATCCATCAAGGAAAATCTGCCAGTGAGACACATGGTTAGCTCATTGTATGTCTCTTAGCTCTGCCTTTGCAAGTTGTTAAGAAAGACTAGTAAAAAATTTCAAGAAGTATTCAGTATAATGAATAATCTTCAACACAACATCCATTTTTACAAGAAAACTTTTCAAAACAGCACATCACTTTGCCACTCCTCTGAATGAGCAAACGATATATTGGAAGGATTGCAATACCACATTAGCTCTATTAATTCTGAATGCAATGAAACTCTCAGATGAGAAATGCCCTTAACATTTAATCTAATGTTCAAACATTCCTACCAGCTGAACGAAAACCTACCAGCTATTCCAATAAGTCCTTGTAAAAATAATTCAATGAGGATGACAAAAAAACTCTTCCGAGTAATGATAAATAATGCAACAGATTTTAGAAACTATAACGAAGCGTCGTTAAAGCGGTTGAAAAGTTTTGCAAATTATATTGCAATATCAGCAGCAAAGAAAACTTTCGAAACAATTAACATGCTGTTAGCTTTAGGAAAAATAAAATGTTGTTAAGATGCCCGGAAAAGCATTAGATAGCAGACTTTCCCAACGATTACTGTGCACTAAACTTTTGGGAGAATAAAAGCAGCAGACTAGGAAAACAGAAAAACTCAGAAGTTACCATGATGACTCAAACGCAGCTGACTGTATTATTATTATGGATTCGACGTACTAAACTTTATTAACAGCGAAAGCACCGAAGACTTGAGGAGCTATCACGCAGGATGAGACGATAGAATCTCGAACAGCACTATCAGAATGCAGTAGACTTGAGAGGTTAATTAACCAATTAACCTCTTTTATGTTATAAACGACCATACACGTTTTCATCCAAGTTCCTTCTCAAATAAGGTCATCACAAGGATACGTCAGAACTCAACCTTGAAAAAGCAGTTTCAGACTTATTTGCTCGTAGATTCAGAACCTAAGCCATTCCAGATACATGTGAAAAGCGCTGTCTCGTCAAAACATACGCATTAACGTGGCGCGAATGTTACGTTTATCAACAAATAATCAATGGGGGGGAGGTAGAGGCAGTTTGGGCTTCAGGAAAGAACCAAAGTGCTTAAGACGGTACAACTCAGAAGCTTTTGGAACGATCTTTAAAAGGCCCTGGTATGTTTCGGCAGAACATGGGCCGACATGGAGCATTACAAAATTATTTAGGGAAGTAGCAAGGGCTTCTTCAGGAAGAACCAAAGTGCTTGAGACGATACGACTCTGAAGACTTTGGAACGACCTTTAAAAGGCCCTGGTACGTGTCGGCAGAACATGGGCCGACATGGACACGTTGCGCCCTCTCCCTCGCCACCATTAGAAAGCTGCCAGCGAGGAAGCACTTTCTAAACATCGCTAGCTCAGCTCGGTAGTCCTCCTTGCTCTCATTCTCGACGCCACTCTTTCTTCAGCGTGGGCTCAACGTACCCAAGGAGGAAATTTTGGAATTGTGAGCCCCGCCAATGAATCATTTCAAAAATTCTCTGGTCACTTAACTTTGTCTTCTTGCTCTCTAACTATGCGTTTTATGTAAGTCTTTTGAATTGCGTAAGTGAAATATTGCGCCTCGTTGAGAATTGTTCGTTCGGAAAGCAAAAAATTTCCTCGGTTTACAAATTAAATTCCTCAAAAGGGGAAGTCACCTTACAGTACGTAGTGACGTGACTATGTGAGAATGTTCAGCGGGGAATAACCCATTGAAAAAAATAAACGAATGGATTAAAGCGAAAAAATTATTTCACATTGACCTCCGATATTATTATTTGAACGAAAGTTGAATAGTCCATGACCGAAAAACAGCCATAACCAATCCATAAAAATGATAGAGACGTGTAAATCGATGTGTAGTTATAACAAAATAATGAAAGTATTAATAAACTTTTTTTGTCCGTCACCATCGAATTTTACATCTTTACCAGTTGAAAATGCTTGACAAGCGTACTTGTGGGATGGGTTTCACTACTTTCTAGCCATAATTCTGACACCTAAATTACCAGCATTAAGTAAATAGATGCATTTGCTTTCCATACGTGAAGAAATAATACAGGAAAAATTCACGAAGGAGTGATACCTGTGCTATAGATACGCTCGTCCAACACTTTCCGTCTTTCAATAAATCAGAAAGTAATTTCATTTTTATATTATCATCAACTGAATTACATAATTAACGTGCTTTGTCAAACACTATCGAATCCCGTTAATTTTTTCACGAGAAGTGCACACTAGAATTTCATAACTTTAACCAGAGGCTCAAAAGGCCACACGTAGGGCAGAAAATTCATGTCTTTCTAATCGAAATACAATCAGGGTCCATTTTAGTGTGGAATGAAGTCATGGTCATCCTATCTAGTGTATCCTGACTGAAGAATTCCCTGCTTCAGCGACCATCTGAATCAGAGATAAAAAGCCTAATTCACTTAATGGACGCAGTGAGCGCATCAAGCACAACATGATAAGAACAAATTTAAGTTGCAAGATGTATTCTTGAAAGTCCAACACATTAGAAGAAATTGCAAAATTATATAGTTGAGATAAACTGGTACGAGACTCGTCTCAAATATTCCTTAAATGACGTTCAACCATCGATGGAGTTCATATCAGGAATGATTGGCCAACCGGTGTCCATAATATTTCGTTAGGTTACCGACTTACGATACTGAATACTCTATTTTTCAATTTGTTTACTCTGTAAAACTTTAGATAAAGAGAGAGTCGAAATGAAGTAAGAAAATGCGTACGAGGAAGAAGAATAAAAAAGCAACCAAGAAGTCTCCACAGAAAAATCTAAACTAAATAGAGAGGAGGACCAAGGAATTGAATGGTTGTTTATGCGTTCGATGGTACTCAATTTTTAGAAATACTGGTACTAGATTCAAACATCCTTGATGCAGACTTTTCTAGGGCGATATGAACATGAATACGACTGCAAAAGTAAACCAATGTTTCAAATGAGTCGGTGTTTTTCAGAGTATAAAAACTTTATGCATGAAACTAAAGATTATATCAAAATCCTACATTAAAAAGAAATTAGAGTGATTTCGGAAACTTTTAGTGCCAAGGTTCACAGACTCAAACACAGTGATTGTCACAATATGGGTAACCAAATCGTTTGACTTACTTCTAAACTACCATATAATGTGTTCTGCCTTCCAATTATCAATAGCCCATGAATATTTTTTCAAACGCGTTTTCATTAAACACTCACCGTTGAACATAAGGGAAGTGAGGTCATTGCTTTTATATTTGCGTGTTAACGTTTAACTTTTCTAAACCGTAAAATGGTACATTCCACCACGAACGAAAGTATGGAGAGAGTGTGTTAGGACTTTACAACCAAGCAGTAATCTGTATTTTCATTCAAAATTTATAAGTTGATCACCTTTGCCTACTTTTGACCTCATAGTTTAAAAGAGACGATGATAATATTTTGTACCAGCTAGAAGAAATACGCGAAGTTTGCTGGTACTAAATAGATAAGAAAGGCAAACAAAGCGTACAATGAAGAGATATCTGGCCAACCTAATCATTTGACATCAGAGAAATATTTTTGCAACAGATTTGCAATAATGGTCGGAATATGAAAAATAAATACGCATTCTACTTCACAAATTATCAACGAACAAGTTACCGTACGCGAGGATCGAGAAGCAGCACTCGAGCACAGATCATAAAGCAACCTGGAAGAAACGGTGAAAGATTCATGATAACACAGGCTGTTATCGCTCGAGCTTGCAAGGAGCAACGTATGTATACATCAAGCAGCTTTGAATGATGATTCCCCAATATAAATGATCGATAATTTGAGGCCTTCTGAGCGCACTGAAATATGTATAACCATCATCCATCGTCGAAGATATAAAGTGGAAGGCCTCACCACCAATTCTCGATCACAAAATAAATATAATTCACAACAAAAAAACTGTCAACAAATTTACATCCATTATTATCTATCACTGAAGAAATTATGTTTTAATGAATACATAACGGTTTCATTTTGGAAACTAAGACACTACTTGAAAAGACTTCTGCGTACCCTTAAAACATTTCTCCGATATAAAATGTTTCCGAGAATTATAAGCAAAGAAGTTGCAGTGTATCCAAATTATTTATACATGTAGAAAATGCCCACTTACGAAGTTATAAACGCAAGACGACAGACTGCGACGCAAATAAAAGGCTGCGCTCTCAATGAGAAACGAATGAACACATGAAAGAGATCAAATTCCAACGATATATTTTATGAGTTTGACACGAGGATGTAGGTACGCCATTTTAGAAGTAGGATTTATTTGTTTCACCGACACGCTATTTCACAGCTCTTGAAGAGACATAGCCATAAACACACCCAACAATGACACAGCGCGAACTTCCATCATATGTTTTCTTTGAAAAATGTAGTAAATCTTCGCCCGACTAAAAGTTGAAGAATGAAAGCTTTTATCACATTCCCGTCTTCTATGAGTATTTTTATTATACATGCGAGTATCTAGGAATCACACAACATGTAAGCTGAATCAACTCTTCGCATACAGCTCAATACAATTGCATAGCTGAACCAAGCAATAGCGTGCCCAGACTGATGTTAGAAATTTTACTAGCAGCCCCGAAAAGACAGCAATATAATTATTTTGGTTATGAATGAATTAAATACTCGCGAGTCCCTATCATTAAGGCTAGCAGCTAATGGCACCATAAAAGCCAGCGAACGCAATGCAACATAAGCCGAAACGGACGATGCGAGCGGGGTGTCAGAGCAGGCCTTAGCAGCCGTGGAGGTCGTTCGAACCTGTTTTGACGAGCGGAGTTCCACTGACCTCAATACACACTCTCATGTACATTGCTAACAACGTTCAAATAAACATCATATAATTAAAGCATATATTTCAAAATTATAAGGCATTGCGATGTGCGAAAAAGTGAATGAGTCTGACGTATAGCGGTGCGCTGAGAAGGATCGTTTGTCACCACGCGTTGAAGTCCCGTTATGCGCAGAGGTTGGGGCAACTGGCCAGACTTTCCTTTTTCTGCGGCTCAGGCGTGGGACAAAAAGCTTAGCACGGCCTTCACAACGAGTAGGGAGGGCAGGGGGGAGTGGAGTCAGCTTGCAGACGTGATGAGGGTGAGCTTAACGCTAATCTCGGGCATGGAAAGCAGCGGCAAAAGAAAGGTTGTAAGATCGAGTAAGCGAACACCAGCTTGTCATGAGTAGTGCACTATAATTTGCGTTTAGTATGATCGACGTATATATCGTCAGAATGAACCTTACAAGGAAATTGAATCGGCACAGTTGAGTTTTGGCACATTTTGAACGAATCTGATGAGGCTTTGACGCTAAGTAAAAATTTCGTTTATAACGAAATCACATAAACATTGAGATCGGACGTGCAAACTGCTTAAATTTGGTTATAAATATACTTAATGTGATTAAATAAATTTCTTGCAGTTTTATCATCAGCTCATGAAACTACCTCCACACAATGACTTGAGGCTCTTATCATGTAAATTTTTTACAACAAAATCAAGAGCAATCCTCCGTCTCCTAATATTTCGACAGGCCATCATTTTTCTTGCACTCATTTATTCTATGTAAAGGAAGTAAGACAACACAAAATATTTAGCTGAAATTTTTTCCTAACAACTGCCCTAATTAAAACAATTTTTTTGAAAGTATGTTAATAAATTTTTACTCATTGTTTATGGGCGATGGTAAAAAAATAAGCCAATTCACGTGACGCATTCCAAAATTACACTCATACTTCATATAATATTTTCTTTGCTCGAACTCATAACAAATGCAAAGAAAAAATTAGTAATCAAATGTGACATAAGAGAATAGGCCAATTTTGCTCAGGAGAAAACTTGTAAGAGTATTTAAAAAATTCTATGAATGTAAAAATGATAATTCCAACATTTTAGGTTTTATTAGCCTGCCCGAGTTTGTTCTCGAAAAATTAGTTGCACCTTGACGAAATGAACCTTGAAGCACGAAAGCGAAATCAAATTTGCATGGAGGTATAATAAAATCAGAACAGCTGCGGCTTCTCGAAACTGATTTTGCAACAACATAGCAAGATGCACAGATTCGAAAAACGGTTCAGTCGCCAATAAGGAAACTACGCAGCGAAGCAACAATCCAAATCCTAAGACACAAAATACGAACATAGAAATACTCTAGAACTTAGCATGCACTGACAATTTTCAAATATCAGTGGAAAGTGAGCCACGTGAAGTATTTCTTTTCCCTCAACAGAACATCGAGCAGGCTTTAATTCTACAGTGATGTGTCATTGAATAGGAAAATTAGTCTATGCCATGAATGAAAATTGAAAACCCTGCAAAACTTAAACGAGCTCACATTTTTACATTATGAAAGAACAGACTAAGCATCTACACAATTTTTGCCAATATAAGTTGGTCTCGAGTCCAACTGATGACGGCTCCGTGTATTTCTTTCATTTCACGACAGCTCTTTATTTCATTCGTACTTATCAATGAAATTTTTCCCTGTTCATGTAGAAATATCATTCCGAAATGTATGGCAGAATTCTAGTTTCTCCCAAATGACTGGCAGCATAAAAACAAAGAATTGACATCTTACTCACACACGCTTCTCCCTTACCGTTTGTACGATGAAGCCATCCAAGCATACTGGTCCTTAATTGAAGAAATTACCCCAAAATGACTTAAATACATTTTAAAAGAGACAAAAAAAACTCTATACATGAGGCCGTGCTTAGGGCTTAAAAAATCACTTAGCTTTCTTTTCCCTCGAGAAAAACATGCAAGAATTGAAAACAACAGAAACAATCATCAATTACTATACAACTGAGAACCACATGTCTCAAAGAGACGTACGACTAGCACTCACCGCAACGAACCAGCCTAAATTTGGCCGGAGCGACGCCATCACATGTCGGAGACGACAGGGTGGTTCGGCTTACGAACACCACATGCCCTCGCTCCGCCCGGCGGCACCAGCGATAACACAGTATTCGAAATTTGAATCCTCTGGTCACAATCAGTTAATTTTCTTGCGTCAAAAACATGACCTTTAGGGAAAATTGTAACACTGGCACCGATTAACACGATCACATGGATTGCACAGTTGAACACTTTTCGGTTTATTTCTTTCTGAAACGTGCACTGAAGAACATGAAATGAAGAGCTCTCACATATAATCACAAGCGACGTGTTATTAAATATGATTTCATCGTTTTCAAAACTAAGTAGTGAATAAGAGTCGATATAATTCGCTCATATTTGTTCAATTGTTAATTATATGATACATCAACTGGTAACCAAGTCAATTATTGACCAAACTTCACTTTACTAGTAAAAAACTTCAACGGCACTATAAGGAGAAAAGCGACAACACAAAAAAGTTTTCCTGTTCCTTTGCTTGCTACACATATGTATATAAGGCTGACTAGGGACCGAAACTTGGTTCTTCAAGCATAAATTATCGGGAAAAGCAAGCAAGATGACAACAATCATCATTGGAAGATTGTTATCTTCAAGAAATCTAACGGAATGGAATATGGAATCACACGTCGGAACATAAATAATTCCAAAACTTGTTGAAGCTTTATAATCTCAACATAAGTTTTGCAATACTTTCTATATCTATGGGGTTCAAGAAACGAGCGTACTGTCATGAACGTGATACAAATGCCAAATGCTAAAGAATTTCCGTTTTATAGTCAGTCTAAATTATTTGCAGCAGCAATGCAAGCGTGACCAAAAGCATTACTGGTCTCGTAAGTTTCTATTATAGTTATACGGATTGAAGAGCACGAGAACGGACGCTAACGACGGTATTCCCGCTGAATTAGAGACAAGTTAAAGGAAAATAAAAAGCCAAGAACAACCCTAGCAAAGCCGCAACGCGCAAATTTGACCTCGATAGGAAAGACAGCGACGTTGGCGGTCGGTCAAACTTCTGCTGGAAAGTATGTCACTTGTTGCAATAACTCATCGCTTAATGTTTTCCCCTGGAAAACTTGCCATGAAACCTCTAGGAACAGTACTAGACATAAGGCGTGTACTTTACTCGCAGAAAGAACTGGGAAGAAAACCCGTCGTAGTATTGAAAAGTAAGTAAATCCAATCACAGGTTTCGATTCCTGTTGTTTCCTGACGATCAACGGTACTATGAACTGAAACTTCACGCCCACTTTCAAACCAAATTAAAATTAATTATTTTCGTTTTCCAAATTCAAAACCTAATGCCACAATATGAATGGATGCGAAAAAAAAATACTCATGGTTTTGATAAGTTCAAACGGTTTCGCCCCCTTTTCTGCTACGGGTTTCATCACAACCAAGTTGAATACAGTACATGAAATGCATCTGCAGGTCAGTACCGTAAATTAGAGCAATACAAACTGACTCTGTTAAGATAGTAATTGAGTCTTGAAAGAAATAGTGAAGTGAAAACGGAAGCCAGTGAAATTTCACAATGAGTTACGTAGAAGAAATAGCAAGGAGTAATTTACCTCAACAAAAACTAATACCATTACATTGCTCGCACAAGGCTATATTCCATCTGTTGAAATTTAATAATGACCACCAAAAACTGATAATTTCCTGCACATTTTATTTGACTAAGTCTAACTTCAAAATCGATGTAGAAAATTAAAAAAGCTAAAAAAATAAATTAATAATAAATAATAAATATAAATAATTAATAAAGGTATTCACAGATTCTACAACGCATTTGATACCTGCGACATGGAGTTGCTTCGGTTTGAAGGAGCATAAAAGGAAAAACATTTATCCTAATGCTAATTTCAATTTTTATAATAGAGTGAACGAAAACAAGACCTTCCCATCAGAGCAACGAATCTGTTCTCCTACATTAAATTTTACCCTATATCATCACGCCAAACTTGAGAGCTAAAAGAGCGAGCAGCTGACAAAAATCAAAAATACCGAGGAAGTACAACAAGCAAAACGTTTCAGTGTCAACAGCTAAGAAAAAAAGGTCAGTAACATCATCGTGCAACATGTCACGGGGATATCAAATTCCTCTCCCGCTAGAATGCGAACGAGGCGTTACAGTGGCCTATAGCACCATTTCATCGCGAGACTCGAATAATTTATATCATTTAGAATTTTACATTATTTATAACCATTTATGTTATTTAGACCCATTTATATTTTTTAGAACCATTTATATTATTTAAAACCATTTATGTTATTTAGAACCATTAATATTATTTAGAACCATTTATTTCAATTAGAATGATTTGCACTATCCAAAGTGTAGAGGCTGAACTGCCGGAACGAAGGACTGCAGCGAGGCGGCGAGGTCAGTGAACTAGCGCTGCAGTCGAGGCAATGCCCGCACCCCGCAGCTCCGAGTTGCAGCCATTCTCTTTATTGCCATCGAGTCACAAAAATTGGAAAAGAGGAAGTCCCAAAATCCAAGTTCGAAATCTTAATTGAATTTTTGCTCTATGAGAAATAGGTATAGGTTTTTTTAAACGGGTTTGTTTGATTTTCAGTACACTCAAACAGTCCTTCATGACGTCGACTTTCAGCATTATTGTTGACACAAAAATGAAAATTTTTACGAGTTTACTGATTGTTACGTTTTCCTCCAAATAATCTACGCAATCATATTTTAATAACTTCTGCAGTACAATTTCATTTACAGATCAATTTTTGTCAAACCTTATAATTCAATTAACTAACAGTAGTGCTTGTGAACTTTGTTAATGAATAGCAGCAGCCCATTAAACAATTTCAATAAATGCAACAACACATCGACATTCAGGCGAAAGTTTTAAATCAAATATCACTCGAAAATTTCAATAACAGAATAACTACTACTTCTCAACTTTCAAAAAATAGAAGCAGTTAGTAAAATTTGATTTTTTTGCATATGGAAAATTTAGTAAAAACACTCAAAACAAGACGCTAATACAGTGGAACAGTCCGTTCTTCTTTCCCCCAATTTTTTTGTAGTCCATATTAGAATAATGCAGTCGTGGTAATATACTGTGCAAAACTGAATAGCTAACTTGATACAATGCAACGTACACTTACACTGATCGTCTTTTGCATTCAAATAACTAAGATTTCAGTTTTTCACTTATCTATTTTAAGGGCCCCTTGTTACGTATTCCTCCTCAACCCCTAAAAGATTCTTTCTCAAAATTCTGAAGGAATGACTGCCGGATATTTTCACAACGCAAGCTTTCTGTCTTCTAAATAATTGCTCCGAACATATGAGCTGCTAATCCCATGCATGGAAATGTGATAAAGATAATTTAATGAAATTTAAATTTACTAAAGAACGCACACGATGAAGTGGAGGTTTGGTAAATACCAAAATAAGAAAAAGACAAATAAATCAATTTTCTGCTGTACCCATAAGCTCGTTAAGTTTTCTACGCATTCTTTACAAACCAGTTGAAAAGCCAGAGTACAGTGAAGTGGTAACTAACATTCGTTTGCATGATTAGCAAATATGTATCTTTGTTTCTGCACATCTGTCAGCTTCCGTAAGCTATGTGATACATAGATTCGGCGAGTTGGATTTATCGTACTCCAGGACTTCCAATCTGAAAGTTTGATACTGTCGCTATATCACCGTTTCACTTGAAGTTGTGTCGTATTTTATAAACCGCAAGTCACTAACACAGCGTTTTTTTCAATTCTTTTCACAAGAACATCACTTAAAGGGCGCTTTTCCATCGAAAAATGATGGACACTAATTTTTAGCACTATTTGTAATACAGCTGAGTTCAGTGAACTCTTCGGATAAATGGATCACTAAGGCAACACGTCGCCGCTCAAGAAGCATGTAGAAAGTTCATCAGCCCAGTAAGCTTTTCTTCGGACACCACAGCCAGTTTCGCGAAAGCAAAGGACGAACATTTTATTAACCACCACCGACAATGTCTCATCCTGCACTGAGTGAGGAAGTGTTGCTGTTGTCTCTTGAGAGTTCTTGATCAAGAATAATTCCTTGGAAGTGAGACGAACACGTTTTTTTTAAATTTTAGAGCAAAGTCTGCACGAATTACATGAGTAATGCCATCACAAGTATTTCTTAGTTGTAATATTTGATATTCACTATGAAATAATTATTATTTTACTAAAATCTATCTATTTCGGAAGAGAAGCTATTTGGTCTACTTCAAGAAACTTCTGTAAAAACAGATGAATGACGGGAAAATGTGACAGAGAACAGATTATGCGGTTGGCTACTGCTCAGAACTTTCAAGGCAGGTGTAGGTACTGTAGTAGAACAGAAAAATGCAGAGTTTAGGCGAGGGTTATTGACTTTATGTATCTCTCAGCATGGTGCAATGTTCGTTAACGTTGAAGAACAGTGTGCTTATGAGGAAATAGATAGACATGGTTTGAGACATTGCTTGTGCTAATGCACAATGCTGGTTTTCTCTGAAGCATACTCGAAAAGTAATAATAGTTTTATTTCCTAATCAATAAGTTATTTTGAATTTTCATGTCTAAGCTTTGTAGTATTATCTCCGAAGAATAAAAGTACAAGTTCTAACCGTAAAAGTTGCGTATTTCACACATAAGATGAAGAAAAGGAAAGGTGGTTACATTGTTTAACACCTTAACTACCTATTGGTACATACAGTGGAGGGCAAAGTAATACAACACGTTGATTAAATCGCCAGATTCCACATTTCTAGACCAAGTACTATTACGAAAATTGGACTATATATAAACAAGAGTATAAAAAGGTTAATAATATATCTAAAACCCACAATTATTTAACAGAAAAAATATAAAGGAACATGCATAATAACTGCGTAAAAAAAAGTTTACATCACATTTATACCCATAAATTCATTAATATTCGTTGCCTAGCCGTTATTGTTAATTATGGCTTAATGATATTTAGAATAGTTCACTACCAGCCTTTTACAAGTGTCGGGTATAATCTTATTCCATTCTTCAATGAAAATTTCTTTGAGTTTAGTGATGTTATTGGGACCTTTCTGCTGGATTTTCAATTTCAATTCCCTTTACAAGTTTTCGATCTGATTTATGTCCTGAGATTGACTTGGTCATTCTAAAATGTTTATCTTCTTCATCCTAGACAATTCCTTGTTTTTTTTTTTTGCAGTATGGTTTGGATCGTTGTCTGGGTGGAAGGTCCATCCACGTTTAAATTTTAACCAACACAATATTTCCTGCCATTCATGGTTCCTTCATGATGTGAAGTTTACCTACCCCTGATGAGCTGAAACATCCCCACACCATGAGAACAGCCGCCAAATTTAACAGTGCATTTTGGTTTCAACTATTCGTTTTGTTGCCTCCAAATATAGTTTGTGGTGTTTCTCCCAAACAGTTCGATTTTGGTTTCATTTGACCACAGAACTGAGTTCCAAAACGTTGCTGGCTTGTTCAAATGGTAATTGGCATACTTCAGCTTGGTCTTGACGCGACATTTCTGGAGAAGAGGTGCCTTACGAGGGGTGCGGGAGCGAAGACCGTCACGCTGAATGGTGCTGATCGTGCGTTTGCTGGCTTCAATCCCAGATGCCTCGAGATCATCCTTCAACTCTTCACCATTAGTTTGAGGCCTCTGCACTACTGTTGGGACCAATTTTCGAGCAGTACGGAATCTGTGAATTTAATCAACGTGTTGGATTATTTTGCCCCCCCCCCCCCCACTGTATGTTTACCACTAGTACCACTAGGGTAATTGCTCAATTACATATAAGTATGAATGCATATTTTACTACCTTTTACTAGATTTGATCTTAGCAAACATGTTAAAATATTAGCGGAGCCAATCAGGTTTCTCACACTTCTAATAAGTTTAAAAATGTGTTTGAGCTATTAAATCCGTTTTATCATTCTCGCTACCTAAAACCTAACCAAATGAACTGCAACTGCCATACAAATGTAGCCAACGAGTTAATATATTGAGAATTCCTACAATTACTTCTGAAAGGAGACGATACTTGTCCTACTCTTAAGTATTATACGTAGTGGGTTGCTACCTATAATTCTTTTCCTTAAACTTATATAAGAACTGAAAAGTTTTAGATTTTTTTAGAATAATCCTCCTATATATGTGCACTCTAGCAACGGTTCTTTTTTTGATCAATTACTGATTCACAATCTCTTCTATACCAAGATAAAATGGCAAATAATATTTAAAAAGCGCACTAAAACTTGTATAAATATTTACATCATTTTCCACAATGCATGATATTTCATGAAATCTATTGAATACAAGTCCACCTCCCTTTTTTGAAATAAGAAAGAAGGCGAAATGAAAGAAAGGCCGTAAGAAATAAAAAAATTCAATCACTCGAGAGTTGGTGAGGCCGAGTGCACACGGCCTGTTAAAAATGTATAATAATGTTCGCCAAATCACATGACACACGTTCCGATTTCCATAAGCATTCACGTGATTCCTACTCGAATCTGATGGAATAATACACTGGAAATTGTGGAGGTAGTGAAGCTTGTATCATAGATACGCTCATTACAAACTGCATGCTGGCTTCGGACAGACAGACAGACAGACAGACAGACGGACACCCCTCTTATTATTGTATAGATTAATTTTATAGCACTTTTTATAACTTATATAAGCATTAGATTAAAATATTTTCCTTATATGGAAGTTTGCAATGCTAATTTAAATTTTTGAAAGGTCAACGAAATTCATAAGAAAGTGGCAAGTCAAGGCATCGAAAAATGTATTACTATGCGTACATATTATTGATATGTTTAATTAATTTGTAAGTCCAGGTGTTGCTACTTCGGCCTCAGAGTTCCACTTGCGGCAAGTGAAGTCAGTCAGTCAGTCGATGCTTATAGAAAAGACGGAGAGAGCGTTTGACGCAGAGTGTGTCGGAAAGAGTAGGGGTGAAACGGAAGGGGATAGATAGGAAACTGATAGAGATGCGCTTTGCGCATATGATGCTAGTGTTGGAAGGTTTTTTGTAGGTGGTTTAAGGGTGGTAGAAGTTAGTTACCCGTCAGGGCTTTGTATGGTTGGGTCTTTAGTTAGTAAGCATCTTTAGTACTGGACGTGGGTGAGTAGGCTTGCCGTAGTGGTTAAGTCTCTCCTAACACAAAGCAACAAAACAGCAAGTGAAGTAGCGGGCCTTACTTCAACTTCTCCCAAAGTTGGTATCGGTGATACGCAGCGGAGAAGTCGGAACTTTTTAATGAATAAATTTACATTGATACATATTAAAATTACTAAACCCAAAAAGACTAGAATCAAGATTTAACGGGTAACTAAGGTAGGGCACTACAGATTACTCAAAATGCTTTGTATGTATAACCCTGAGTAAAACATTGAAGTGATTAATAACTGAGGATAATAAGCGGTACAAAGTGACAGTTTCAGGCACATTTTAATTTTACGTTCAGGCACAGAAATTGGAGAATTCGATGCGATTGTGTGTATGTTAATGAAGGAGATTGAAAAGTTAGAATCGATGACATGAGCACTTCAAGTGAGCACAAATCCTGTGAAAATTCACGCTTGTTCTAAAATTAGAATGGAGTAGTCGAAAAACTGAGAGCATATATAGAACTGATATGAATGATAATTTAGGGCTCCACACCAGGATATAAAGTGAAGTAAAATGACATCGTTAGAAAATGTTCTTAACGTGTGGCCTGATGTTCGTAAGCCGAATTATTTTTAAATGGGAAGAATTTGTTGTACGCTAATTATTCTAGTGACCGGAAATCTATATTTTTGTAATTAGTTCTTTGACGTGATGATTGCTTCATATGGATAGTTTGATAAATAGTCATTCGTGGTTTAAGATTTCCGTGCGTTGAGAAGGGCACCGTCATTTTTGTATCCTATTCTGAAGTGGGGCTCTTTGACGGACCAAATGTAGCGCTTATTAAACTATGTTGTCAGTAGACTACACATTTGTATGCGGTTGTAATTTCTTCCACTCTAACTAATCACTCTGAAATCCTTAACTGTTCATCGCTTCAAAATACGAAAACATCAGCGCAAATCTAATTCTAATATACCATCACAATTAAATGATGTGTCACGCATGCCATGTAGCATTCATTCTAAATTTGTAATCACGATGTAAGGAATTGAGCACTTGAATTATATCTTATTTTGAACTATCATATCTGCTCACTGGTTTGAGCGACAATCGATGATTTTCACATTTTTCATCAAGTAAGTTCAGTATTTTCAACCTGTGTTTGTCTACCGACACTACAGACAATCTGTTGCCATGGATTCTTATGGTAATTTGTGACAGAATGTATAAATTCAGCTTATCGTATTATAGTTAACTACTTCAAGAAATTATCTTCAAAAAATCCCTCGAAGTACATAAATCGTTCGAAAATACCTCACGAAAATGGACAAATATCCATTTTGCATCGACTTTGGCATCCGCGTCTAGATACTGTATGTGAGAAGTTTTAAAATGTACGACCTTGAACTAGAGAGATGTTCAGCGTTGCCCACACACACACAGCGGCAACTGCATATATAAACCTGCGTGCCAATACCCCAATTTGCGTCCACTTACACAGCATATTCGTTCACTCGCCTATAATTTTTTAATAAATTGAATTTTGAATAAAAGTGAAAGTAATATTCATTTTCATGGCTCTTTACATCATTATGCGAATGAATGAATGAATGAATGAATGAATGAATGAATGAATGAATGAATGAATACGTTGCAGAAGATTTGTTTTTTTTCTTTCCAGGGTGTGTAAAATATAATTAGCAAAAATTGTCTCTCAGTTCAATGCGTAAAAAATTTAATGTCAGTGTTCTTGACACAAGTTTTCAAAAAGTTGAAACAAATATAAAGACTGGGACTTAGTTTCCCACGACTTTTTTTACAATGTCAGAAAACAGTTTGTAGAAAAACCTCAAAAATGCTGTTTAATGAATGAAAGCATTGAATTTAGTCCTCCAAAATTCCGTTGAATTTTTTATTACAATTGCTTATACGCTCGTACGAAAAATTTTGTGCTAAAATTGGCATCATTAGAGGAAATACCTTTCATCCGAATATCTTGGAAAAATATAATTGTTTTTTGCCACGTCGACCAAACAGTTGAGAGCGCTCACACTTCGAGTGGAAGGAACGTGGGATCGAAACCAAGCAGTGTGATCGCAGTGTTTCTTCTCATCGGGAAAGGAAGAAAGTTAGTTGGAATATTCTCCCTACACCAATGTTTGAAAAGGATACCGGCTCGACAGAGCCATCATTACGTCCTGTTATTAAATGAGAGGCATATAAGGAAGAAGAATAATGTATGTATGTACAAGACGATGTTTGCCAACTTGAGTGGAATAAATATAATTTCTCACTTTTTTCTTTTACATGAGGTAAGCTTTCCGCAGAGCAACTGTTAAGCAAGAGCTCAATGAATACTGGTGTTACGTAGCTGTGAGCGAGAAAAATTAATATTGTAATATCATAAACAACACAAACCCAATAATGCATTGCCCGACAATTTTTCATTCTTAACCCTTGAAAATGACATTCACGAGACAAATATTGATCTCACCCCCTGGAAAAAGCAGAACTCAAAGTACAAAAGTGATAATCATTAGACAAATATCGAACTCACGACCTAAAAAATGCAGTACTCAAAGTACAAAAGTGATAATCATGAGACAAATATCGAACTCACGACCTCAAAAATTCAGTACTCAAAGTACAAAAGTGATAATCATTAGACAAATATCGAACTCACGACCTGAAAGATGCAGAACTCAAAGTAAAAAAGTGACAATCATTAGACAAATATTGAACTCGCCACTTGAAAAAGAAGAAAGATGTTCAGGAGAAACAGGACCTCATATCAGGGCCTAATTGCCGTCCCGGACACGAAACAGACGGAGGCGTCGTACGGAGTAATAACACATGGCAACGGCCTTGGCCTGGATTCTCTCACTATCGTGTCTGTCCATTAGGGATTTCGGTAATTGTCTAGGCTGCGGCAGAGCAACTACTGCTATTTCCATGAAGATGAAATTGAGTGCTGAGAGAAAGTACATTCGATCAAGCGTTTTATCAACTTTTTAGTTGCTGAAACTTTGTTATCAATATCAACATTTATTAGAAAGTTTTCCATCTCGTTTGTGGTGGTTTTTTAAAACGCGGGACGAGAGGGAACTAGATTGGTTTTCCTATGATGACACCCATTATCATCAAGGTTTTATTTAGTCCTTTTTGACAGTAGGGATAATTCATTAAAAATTTCTCCAGATTCAACAGTAAGAAACAAATGGCAGCTTCATTAAGGATTTGCCTTGTTTTATATGATTGATTTGTTTTACGTAATTTTCCTGGGTAGAACACCAAAATCAAAGAAGGAAGATTTCTCACAAATAATAAGTAGTTAATTCAGGGGTGTAAACATTGAAACAGATTATAACATTATGAGCGTTTAGCAGTAACATAGCAGAACTGATAGAGCAATCCGCGAAGTGGAGATGCTATTATGACGCAAAATCTGCGAGCTGAAAATTTAACGAACTCCTAGCTATGCACATCGATTTCCCAGCTATGGGAATCTCCCACAGAAACCTAAATCGAACTGTGAAAAACTTGCATTTCTTCGTAAATGTTACTTATTCTTGGTGAAAAGAAATTGGTTGGTATTAAGAGTTCGTAGTTATTTGGTATAATGGTTGATACGTTAGAACGAAAAGATAGCAAAAAATTCCTTATCAATCTAAGCACCCAAAACAACTGGACTTTTGTTTTGATGTAATGGCAGAACAAAGTTACTAAACTGCTTCTCGACGTAAGGTAAATTGGAAGGCAAATGAATAATGACTGTGTAGTAAAACTTTCACAAAAGAGCGGGAAAACGCTGCGTTACTTAGAAGTCGAGGGTTTGCTATCTTTTCCTTTTAGTTATTTTTTTTTCGAATAATTTCTTATGATTACAATGAGCTCAACTGTCATTATCGGTGTAATAGATGGTAGGTTGTTTCTATCCTCTTATTTTATATTTGTATTTTTTTCTTATATTTCATTCTCAATAAGTACAAATATTAATATGTGTGTGTACGTATATAGGTATATATATATCTACATAAATGGATATACATGTTTCTAATTCATTTCTTTACACAAAAACCATCCGGTTAATAAATTTTATTGCACTAGCGAAATGATTCAAAAATAGATCTCCCACTTACACCAGAGGACGTCTCTGTGAATCGGATTAATGACAAATACAATTAATGAAATTAATCGTAATTTGAGCGTATGAATCGTGGTAAAATTATCTTTCTGTCCGTATGTTGTACAAGCAAATTTTGATGTTGAGTATATGTTTGTTTGCGCATTTCTGCCAAAATTTTGTAGATATTTGTCAATCATGAGTGGTAACTGGCCTACACTGTATCTCCATTTTATCCCATGTACCCATGTCCGCATGATGTTGCAGAGAATATCGAGAAAATATGATATATGATATGATATATTGAAGATATATGTTTTGTTTTTGTTGTTGTTCCTCAGCGGTAACTTGAGTTTTCTTAAAATTTCCTTTAGGAAATTAAAAAACCATTCCATTTATACGTTTTTCGAAGTCCTTTTCTATTCCTTATCTTTCCTCAGGTTATTTCTTACGATTCATCAGAGCTTGGGCTGTCATTTTAAATATTGAAAGAGTAAGATTATTTTTCATGTCTATTAGCATTTTTCTTATATTCGTTTTCAATACGTATATATATGAATATGTGTGTTGGTGTGTGCGTGAGTATGTACGTGTGCGCACGCAAACATAAATGTTTATGTATCAGTGTAAACATGCACACGTTTCGCACACATATGCGCACATGTACATATATCGGTTTCTATTTCTACTTTTTGCATAAAAAGCAAAACCTCAAGACACATTACATTTTATCTAAAGCTCTGCGATCAGTTAACACTGCACCAAATTTCAGAAATAAACAAATTGATTGCGCTTGCTTTATGATTTATAAATCGATCTATCACGACCCCGAAGGGCATTTCTGTGAACAGAAGAAATTAAAAAGTATAAACAGACAAAGGAAATATAGCACTCGTGCAAAAATTATCTCTATATTTGTATGCCGAACAAGCCATGCATTTCAATTTTGAGTGTAAGTTTGTTTACGCATTCCTAGATGTGCGTGCTGTGTTGCGCGATGTTCTTTACAAATTATTTCGAGACTATCTTTTTCTCAATACTTGATTGTCATTTACGGTGTTGTTTCAATCTAGTACGGTGTAGCGTTTTTTTTGTATTTTTCCTACTTCGATGATCTTATAAATAATTCGAAAAATACTAAAGAATTCTTCGAAACTGCCAAGTTCTTAGTTGAAATTATCGAAGTAGGAAAAAGGCAAGAAGCGCTGTACCGGAATCTCTTGGAATATAAAATATCCAAGAGATAATATTTCTCATTTCTCATTCAACTACCCTTGACAGAGTTAAACTATTAGCACGACCCGTATGGTTTGTCTATTAGTACGCCTCGTATATTTTTTCTATTAATATGCCTCGTATGGTCTATCTATCTGTACACCTATGATAGTATTGTCTAATATTACATCTCGTATAGTTTGTCTATTATTATGCCTCGTACGGCTTATCTATTTGTACACCTCGTATGGTTTGTCAATTAGTATTCCTCGTATGGAACTTTGTTAGACTATTAGCACACCACGTGTGGTTTGTCTACTATAGTACGCCTCGTATATTATGTCTATTAATATGCCTCGTATGGTCTATCTATTTGTACACCTCTGATAGTTTATCTATTAGCACACCTCATATAGTTCGTCGATTATTATGCCTCGTATGGCTTATCTATTTTTACACCTCGGATGGTTTGTCAATTAATACTCCTCGTATGGATCTTTTGTTTTAGGACGTCTTATATTAAGGAACTTTTAAAAGCCAATATGTTGGCATATGTATCTCATGTGACAACTTGGAAATAAACGGTTTTGTTTTTGTTTGTTTGTTTGTATTGCTTCGCCGCGCGAGGGGAGAAGGGACGTGCGGCGTCTCATTGCGCAGGGAGCTATATTTTGGGAGCAGCTGAAAGGGAGAAGCGTGGGGATGCTTCCTTAAACTGACATTGTGGGTACAATTGGAATTTGATACATGAGCGATATGAATTCAATTTTAAATGAAAAATTAAAGGGTACACAACACTAAGAGATGAGGATAATAGATATGTTAATAAAATTGAGATGTTCACGCTGAGGAATGTTGTGGGTAGCTAGAGCGCGGGAACCGCTTGAGCGAGTGTGGACCAAAGAGTGCGGGCTTTTTAACACTTTGCGGCAGGTAAAGACTGCGGCAGGTATAAAACTGAAGCTCAATATTCAACTCAAATTTAAAGTTAGTTGTATTAAGCTATTTTGAAAATTTCAAACATTAACTTGATCGTGCCTTCATTCCTTTTTGATTAAGTATTTATGAAAATCGAATTTGTTTCTACTGTTCGATCATAAGCATTATGAAAAGCCTCTCCGTAACCACCGGTGACTCACGTTGCAGTCAAAGTGTTAACAAAGCTAGGGAATGAGAGGTATTCTTTTACAGTAAAGCCCCGCAAGTGTAGCGTGAAGCGCTGCTCTACTAATTGACGTAATGTAGAACCAAAACTTGGCTAAACGGAAAATACGTAATTAGTTAAAAACAATAGATGTTTACGTTTACTGAGTGAATAGAATGAATGGAATATTTTGTACGTTAAAAGGTAGATGTCAACCAACCGGTGAGGGTGAAAATGCCATCTTGAGTCATTTGAAACGTCAGGGATTTCACCCAAGCTTTCAGGTCAGTTTCTATTTCTTATTGATCTGTATTAATGCGGGATGACTCCTTCATTTTCAGCTGTAATGTAGTTATTTTATAAAAAGCAAAAAGGGATAAAAAGAAAATTAAAATTGAATGCTATCACAAGTTAATGGGAAATTTCCATTTCAAATTGAATATGTATATCAGTTAAAATATTACATTTTCATGCATTCTGCAACGTAGCTAATCTATTATAAATACATTGGTTTTAGGGGAGTAAATTACTTAGGAATAAACCATAACAGTAAAAGATTTGTCTCTTGGTGGGTGGGCTGGCAGAAGAACCTACTGAAAAAATTTCGGCTTACGGAAGAAAGTATGTACTAAATTCGATGAAATTCAAGGAGGGCCACCTCGGCAAACAATTTTTCCAATGTGGTTGATGACGAGGGTAAAGACAACGCTAGAGTTCAAAATGAGTTATGTGGGGGATTGTACGGACAGGGGAGCGACACAACAGCAGGGCGAGATGATCGACGACCGTAAAATCTCGTGAAAGTGATTACAACGTTGTAATTAGTGTTTTTATTTTACATAATGGGCGTTCAGTAACAAAAAAATTTAAAACACCAAGTCACCAGTCCGGAAAATGAGTTGTCATCCATGAGGTTACGCAAGAAAAATGTAGCCGTTAAGTATTTTGTAACTATTAACTATTTTGTAATAAAATGCGAGGTGCATTCATCGGGGATGGCGGCTCTTCAATCATAGAGTATACCTGATGTTTAAATAATAATGTGATCCAAGTATTAAGCTTCTAATTTCCATATGGTACTGCACCTATGTTTGTGTCGAGATTGTTCAGGGGTCTCATTAGTTTTTTGGCTGCATTTTTT
Source organism: Morinoia aosen (assembly GCA_030386875.1). NCBI lineage: Eukaryota > Metazoa > Arthropoda > Malacostraca > Amphipoda > Talitridae > Morinoia > Morinoia aosen. The sequence continues at coordinate 17,932,957 of CM059557.1, read as the reverse complement.
CATTCGCAACACACCTCTCAATAACTCATGTGCTTATTTTCAAATAAAATAATTTAATCTTTCATTTATTCGTTATTATCCCCATGTTGATCAAGCAAATGCAGTGTCGGAAGCTCTATATCTATTTCTTTTTTTCTGTGCCTTTACTCTTCTTCTTCTCTTTCACTATCGAGGGTATAAAGCCCCTCTTCAACACCTAACTTTGATTTCACTTGCAAGGAGGTACTAGGGTGCCCTGACAACCGAACTTGAAACTTCGCCTAAAAAAGATACGTACTACACTCGCGAGCAAATTTGGAATCACTTTCTAGAAATTGGTTCCGCGCGATTTTGAGCACTAAATATTTTTTCAATGACCATAAAATTTACATCAATTTAAAGGTTCAACTCTTAACTTTAAATTGATACCAAATTCTTTCAAATCAAGTTAGTATTTCGGGAGCTATCCCGGATCAAGTGAAGGCCTGTATTTGATTTCGGATTTGATTTCTCAGTCCACCTTCACACGTTGATCGGTACACATCTCCGGTACTTTTGACCCTTTCCTTGAGCGACATTGGAGACAACTCCTACAGAAGCAGCACAAATCGTAGCCCTATTGCAAGAAGGGCTCAGCCAATGAGTTGTCGCTCGTCGGCTCCACATAAGCCAGTCATGTGTTTCGAAAGTTTACAAACGCTTTCGGGAGACTGGTGGCTTTATCTCGAGACCAAGATTTGGATGACGCCGGTGCACCTCGTCGAGGGATGACCGTTTTATCGTATCAAACTCTTTCCGAAATCGGCATTTGACTGGTGTCGACGTTCAACAGGAGCTCCGAGATGTTCGTGGGGTAGCTGCCAGCGAGTGGACAGTTCGTCGACGACTCAAGCAAGCAAACTTGACTCCAAAAAGGCCTGCCACAGGCCCGAAATTCACGGCAGCTCACCGACAAGCCCGCCTTCAATTTGCTCGCACCCATCTTGATTGGGAGGTTGAGCAATGGAGTCAAGTTCTGTTCTCCGACGAGTGCAGGATGTATTTGCACGGTAGCGACCGAAGAGGTCGGGTCTACAGGCGGCCTGCGGAGCGATTTGCGCAGTGCTGTTTCGCTGAAACAGTGGCTTATGGGGGCAGTTCTTGTATGATGTGGGCCGGCATTTCCTTCGACGGTAAAACGGAGATTGTATTTGTGCCTGGCGAGGGACGAGGAGGCGGTCAAACTTCGGACCCGTACATTTCCGATATTCTGCTGGAACATGTCGTTCCCTATGCGGGATATATCGGTGGTGACTTCCTCCTTATGCACGATAACGCTCGTTGTCACACTGCCCGTGGCACAACTGAATACCTCGAAGAAGTCGATATCGCCACATTGGACTGGACAGCGCTCAGCCCTGACTTGAATCACATTGAGCACGTGTGGGATGAACTGAAGAGGAAGGTTCGTTCCAGAACTCCTGCTCCTTCATGTCTGAATGAGCTGAAATCGGCTTTAATTGAGTGGGAAGGTACCCCACAAGAATCCATTCAGAACTTGATCAGGTCGATGAAAAATCGTCTTCGAGCAGTATTAGGGCAAGGGGAGCGAATACAAAGTATTGACACTTAATTTTAAGGCTAAATAATTTATTTATTTATTATTTTTTGTTGTTTTATTCATTCCCATATTTCCTTGTTTTCCTACCTCCTTGATTTAATCCGGGATAGCTCCCGAAATACTGGCTTGATTTGAATGAATTTGGTATCAATTTAAAGTTGAGTTGAACCTTTAAAATGATGTAATTTTTATTGTTATTGAAAAAATATTTAGTGCTCAAAATCGCGCGGAACCAATTTCAAGAAAGTGATTCCAAACTTTTACTCGCGAGTGTATAAATTAACAATTATTTTAGTGAGCTAACGGTAACATTTGAATGTTTAAATGTTAGAACTGCTGGAATTATATTTCGACTATCCATCTACGTGATATGTGGAGCCTGAGATGCCGACCACCTCAGCTCTCACCCACTTCTGCAAGATAAATTTCTCCTCACGCGAAGCAACTCCACTGCCTCATCTCGACACGGCGCCTCTCCTCTCTAGTTTTCCACGGCATGCAGTGCAAATTTGCCGATTCTCAGGGTTCTCTAACCAGTTGTAAAGCGACGAACACTGCTCCGTCACGACCAAGTCCCTTGAAATTGTCGATTCTGCCTCGCACACCAACGCTTCACCATTTCTCAAGTACCTGTTACTTTCATTGTCATTTTTAGTCATGTTGCAAATATTTTCAACCTCGTAACACCTTCCAAAATTTTATCTTGATTCTTCCCTCCACGCTGAAGAATCAATAACGGGTTTTAATATGAACCCCCGTGGTTCCATAAATTTGAATAGAGTACGCGCAAGTTTATAGTTTATCATTCACCTAACAGGATAAATAGAATCAAATAGTGATAAATGGATATATTTCTATCAAAGATATATTAACGTTTACAGTAGTGAAAATTCAGTCTCGTATACCGATACTTTATCGTACGAGAACATTCCTCGAAACAATGTCCTCAACAATGAAAAAAATAACAATATCTGTAGTCCAAATCATTTGACACACACATGTACTATAGTAATGTGTCAACCTGAGTATAACAGCCAGCAGCAGTTGAGTAAAAAGCCCCCTGAAATATTCTAAGAAAAAGTTAGCACAAAACAATTAACCTTTCTAAAATATATGCCCAATGAAACCTGAATTATCACTTCTTTGAAAGAACGCACTTCACATATGGAAACGTAATTCTTGCTGTGTAATTTCATTTTGTTTATTGACATGAAACATGAAACCCCGCAAATGCAAAAACTAACAGGTTTTCGCCTGACCAACTAGCAATGAATTGCATCAGTTCTGCACATGGCCAGTTGACGATGCACCAGAAACTGAACATAACATTATTGGTCTACAATACGAGGTCAAAACATTTCATGGTGATCATTAATCTACAAAACGCTGTAGAACAAGCTGAAATGAATGTACTATTGATGAGTAAAATACTTAAAACAAGCTTAACCTCAGTATGTAATCAAAGAAGAGAATCACCAAAAAGTCACTAAATCATAGCACTACTTGTGTTACGCACTAAAATTAACATGCAGAAAAGAGAACATTAACAATGAGAGTACCAACGCTGCTTGGCTCGACATTTTCCCCGGGTATTTGAATAAACTCATATAACGACGCACTCGTAGGGTGTGAACTTACAACTTCAGAAACTGTTACCTACAAATTTTGAAAGGAACTGTTCTATCCTATTGAAAAGATAAAACTAGCCGGCGTGAACAACAATACTACACTGCATATTTTGATCGCACACATTGTTGGTCAAAATGTAAATTCTTGGTCAAGAAGGTCACACATTCTGATACAAATGTTTTCCGAAATGTGTGACTCTCAATCGTAGAACTGAAACACTAAACTGACGCAGGAAACGGTTGAAGCAACTCTAGCGAGCTGGAATACGGAAGAAAATAAAATGCTATTGCTGGCCACTTCTAGAAACGATTCAAAAACTCAAATAAACTAAAAATAAAATACTTATAAAATACAACAAACGCGAAAAGCATGCGTGCAGACCACCCAAGTTTTCTCATTCCTAAGCCCAAATACTGTTTGCAATGCAGTCAGTTTCAAAACTTCAGATCAAGTCGCCTTTTACTAGAACGTGAAAAGTAAACTTAATGTCGGATTCGACATCACGCAGCATCAGTCCAGGATGGAATATTGAATTTAACAATAGCACTTAGTGTTCCCATCTTTAAACTATTGAATTTTTCCCCACAATCAACTGGCAGCCAACGCTCGAGTGCCGAGGAGGAAGCACGGTCCAGGAGATGCAGGCTTCAATACCCCGGCGCAGGCAGAGGCCCGTTCACCCAGTCCACCTTTTGCTTGTCGTGCCAGAAGTACTCGCCGCCAGCGGAGGTGTTGGGCGGCAGCAGGGCGAGGTACGTGGGGCAGACTGCCCCCTGGTCCGGGCTCAAAATGCCCTGCACAAGCAAATGGAATTAACAAAGCAAAACAGTAATATTCAGGCATAAAAACTCGTATGAGTTGGCATATTGCTATCGTTCTGAATTGGAACAACAGACACCTTTTCAACCTTGTACTCGTTCAGTACTGCGCATTCCAGTATGTTGTATAATTCCTATAATTTCCAAAGATTAGATGCAAGTTTAAGTCTCCCTGTGCGTATCAAAGTCGTTTCAAAGTAAGGAAGGAGGAAGGCCCCATTTAATATAGAGTTGATGGAACGCGTAATCTACACGCAAGGTTGACAGAAAGAGTAAGTTAAGAAAGAAGTTTATGAAACAAGATAAAAGTTAAAGAAGAAAGTAATAGGGCTGAAAAACAGGACAGCTGTGAACCAAAAAAAAGATGATCCTCAACATGACAAAAATATATTTTATTTCAACACAAAGAAAGCCTATCTAACTCGCAGCTCGGGACCTCACATTTTCCCCCCTGGGAGTGCTACTTCACATATATCAAATAGTTGTATCCCCTTGTCCAGGGTAGAATATATTTTAAAAACAAATATTTAAATAACAATAATAATAAAAACGAACAATGCATATCCATAACAGAGAAACAAAAAATAGTTAAGGTTGTAAGGTGTGCGATAGGTATAACTGATAAATTATAAACATGAAAGGTTCTTGAAAGGTAGACTAAGTGTTTCAGAATTATTACAGAGCTAATAGGTTCTATCAATCTTTGGGCACCCAGAATTACAATTTTAGTACAATGTGAGATCCAGTTGTTTTATTTACTCAATTCTTGAAACCATTCATTAACTTATTTCTTTGAAATTTGTTTTCTCTTACGGTACAGCTAAGATGAAGATCAAAGAGCAGCTTGGTGAACAATAATTCGAAACGCACCCTAAGGGCACAAAATTCATTAATTTCAGTGGGTCGGAAAGCAAAACTCATAACGTTGGCAAAATTGCTGCAATGGTCATCTCGAGACAAAACGTGAACTGAGAAAAATGAAAAATACAAGAAGATATCTCGAAACAGTTGATTGCTCGGTACTTCGGTCTCCAACGTTAAGAGAAAGATGAGTATAGAAAATGTAAAATTACACAATTAAATGAGTTAACACATTCACCGCCTTTGGTTAAACCTCTCAAGTCCAAGTTCAACCTAGATTTAAAGTCAATTTGAAGCAAGAAATTTTGAAAAAAAAAATGAACTGGAACGTGCCTTTATTTAGCTTTGATAATGTATTTATGGAAATTGAGCTTGTGACTACCGGTCGATCAGCAGCATTATAAAAATTCCTTCCGTGTACCACCGGTGGCTCACATGACGATTAACGTGTTAACACCCATTGGTATATTGCTTGATACATTGCTGATTCTGTGGCATGCAGGCACAGTCACCAGTGAGTAGTGCTCGTTACTCAATATATACACACTAACGAGGGTGGACACCATCAGCATATCCTATAACCCCATTCATTCTTTAACGGTAGCAAGCCCATTATACGATAATAAGATAACGCTCTTCAATACAGCATAGTAAACAAGCGTCAAATTCTGTCATTTCTGAGACCCACGTACCAACAGCGAATCAATTAAAGTTGATTGAGCGAAACTACTTAACAACAATGAATCGAGAAAGACTGGTGAAAATAATATTGATTGCTCGTAATACACGTCAAAATTCCTAGGGATAGTAAGGCATACATCATTCTTCACATCTGATCACTGGCACAGGCAGGGCTCCAGACAACTGAACGCAGGACGATGCAACGCAAAAAAGAAAGTTACATAACTTATAATTTTATCAACGACCTACTAGGGTTATGCAACTACTAGCAGTTCAAAGTTGCGACCACTCAAGCTGACCGTCGCAGCGGAAGAAACAAAGACATAGCAGCGCAGTAAAAAATAGAAACTAGGGGGTCGCCCTCGGGACAAAAAAAAAAAGAGCGCAGATGAGATAAACTGAACCGTACTTCCATACCACCGAGAGAAGCATCTCAAATGCGTGCATTTCTATCGTCAGATGGCATTTAGGTTCGTGCATGAGCTCACCGTACATACGCTCAATTATGATCTATTTTCACCAGTCATCCTTGTCCAAGATTCCTTCAAATCATGTATCACATCGTATAAATTTTTCAAGAATGGCTCTGGTGGCCTTTCTTCCACTTACGAATATTTTACAATACTTCAAGGACTTAAGATAGTTAAAAAGTGCAATGCAACCAGATATATAACATGAAAATAGAGATATAAAAAAAAAAACTGCCAAATAAAACCTCTGGAACTTGTGAAGCGTGAGTCCGTGCATCGTCATGAGGCAAAACAGGACGCCACCTCTTTCTGGTATGTAGTTGGTTTGTTTATTTTTCAATTTCTCCCTCACACTGACTACTGATTTCATGGCAATACGATGTTGCTGTTGCCGGTTAGTTAGGTTGTAATATAAATAAATAATTACCCTTATCCAGGGATCACAAAGCTGTGATCATGACTTTTTAGAGTGCAATGGTGGGTTTGAGTATAGTATAGGTAACCCTCTCCAGCAACCAACTGATAATGATCCCCACTATTGTCAATGAGTATTTATTTGGAATTAAATCCAATAACTTTACACAAAAATATTTCTGTAAGATGAATTTAGACTTACGAGGCACTCCAATACGTCCCCGTTCTAATATATTTTAACAAAACAAGATTTACAAACATGAAAAGCACAGCATTACAGTAGAAATGAAAGATACAGTGAAAAACGTTGTGACAACTTTCAAGTCGAGTATTTCATTCAGAGTCTTTTCATCCGAGTAGCTGCCTGTTGTGGGCAACTGCACACCTAACATGCCTAATAAACTGTTTTTTTCAAAAGAAATTGAATGCTAAAACAACCTCTGGCAGTAAGTTAATTACAAAACCCACCCAAATGATCACATTAATCAAAATCAATCACCTTGTGCGACGTCATGTCAGTGTCGACGTAGCCAGGATGGCAGTGGTTGACGATGACGTCTTCCCGAGTTTTGTCCTCGTTAAACTGGCGTTGCTGGATCCTGGTGAGGGCAGAAGCACCGACTTTACTGACGCTGTACGCCGAGTTCTGCCAGCCGAGATCTACGTGCTTGTTGTCAGCAGCAGCCCTGTTGTGCCAAATTTTGAGTTTTAATTAACACATCAAGTCCAGAATAAACTTTACTCATGCGTAATAACAAGCTACCCGCTAAATGGTAATTTACAAAGAGCACTTCACAGGAATTTTACAAGGAAAGAAAACCTCCCTAGAGAAAACCCTTGATTGAACTGCTTCAGCATCATTATACGATCATCAATTAACAATAAATTACCAAGGTAACCATATATTCAGATAAGTATACACTAGCCACATTAATTCTGTATCAACGATCATCACAAACGGATCTCAAGATCAACAAGAACCTTCCTGATAGTGACAGCCATCAACAGCTCATCTAAACCTCCGCACGATGTTTGTGGCATCAAGGAAAATCATTCATGATTGATTCAAAACTGCCCTTGCAGTACAATCAATCCACATGATATGGAACATTTTCTGCAAGCCTCAACTTGTAATGACAATATTATTCTCTGTTATTCATTACTTACATCAATCCATCATAGTATAAGTTGAATAACTAGGGCCTATTATTTCAGCATAGGTGGAGGTTTGCACAAGGTGATGTCCTGTGACTCAAGAACCAAATGTCTCATGACAACACTGATTGATGTCAGGTCCATGCTGAAGGACTACTCATCACTCACTCAACGAAGTCCCGCATGATCTGGTCCAGTTGGGGCTCCGTGAGAGCGGGGTCAGCGAGCCGTTTCTGCAGCTGCTCCCCAGGCACCTTGCTCAGGTGACCCACGCATGACGACACGTTCACGACTCTGCCAACAAGCAACTAATTATATCAAAATTATCAAGTAAATGTAGGTGCAAAAGCCAGCATTAAGAACACATGTCAGCAGAAACAGCCAGTAGAGTAACTAACATCAGTAAAAAGCGTTAGCAGTGCCAAAAATAACGAACCTTAGTAAGAAGTCTTGATGTTGTCAGTACACTACTGAAAGTTAACTGTAAGAGTTAGTGATGTCAGTTACATTAGTCAGTAGAAAGTGCCAATGGCCTACATCATTGGAAGCTGAAGATTACAGTAAGTTGTTGAAATCTTCCATGCTCAACTTCCCCTAATCTCTAATTTTCAATTTAAAACCATTTTTCTCAGAAGCAAATTTGAATCAAAGCCTCTCCCAAAACATTCCCAGATATTTTTACTTAGCTTCAAATTCTTGAAAGAATGAATATTAAAGAACAAATACTGCATTCACTTTATATCCCTACGGTGTTGCCCATTTCTTCATTTTTGGGTTGAAGAGACAGCAACATTCTACAACGAACAGCAATATCAATTTGCTGGGATGAGTCTGTTATTTTGTACTTTATTTTTTGCAAATTATTATCCAAAAAACTCTTAACTGAAGTTACCTTACCTTATTTCCATTCTACATACATCATAGTTTGTGTTGGCTGCTCATGTGATATTTTCACCGCAACGCACGAATCTCATGGCCAATAAGTGTGTTGAGAGAGCATTCAGCTTTTCTCTTGCAGCACTTTTTTCAAAGTTGCGATCTGGTAATTCCAAGACACTAGTTTTGCTGACCAAACCCTCATCTTTCAGTTCTTTCAAACAAAATTCAGGTACACCGCATCTGGCAACTGTGCAGGTTGCCAGAGGCTTTGCTTTTGACAATAGTCAAGGAAAAACAGCACACTTGCAGCTTGAGCAGAAAGAAACGCACTTCATCTGTGAACCCCAATTCATCTTCAGAATGAAACCTAGAAACTAAATCCTGCCTAGCCATATATGAAGACAGCTTGGCTATAAACCCTACAAATAGCATTCGTTGGCTCCTCAAAGCTATTCTTATTCCTAAACTCTCAAACCATTCAGTACAGGGAATGAAAATTTAGATTAAGACGAACACTCATCTCCTAAACATATAGTATGACCAATGGACAGGCACTATTTTTGAAGAATATACTTCCAGTTTCATAAAATCACCCAGTGTAAAATCTTTTGATACATTTTGCCTTCAAGAAATGGAAAATACAAATCAAAACACATATTTAAATTCTACTTTTCAACATTATAATTAATTAGGCTCAAAAAAAAAAAAGTAAATAAAAACGTGCGGACATCTTTTGTGTTGTAGGTATAATAAAAAATGAACAGTTCCGCAACTAAACTGAGTAAAGACAAAAGCATCAAACAATTGTTGTTGCACAGTGATAACAAAATAGAAGCGTTTTCAACAATGCAAAATTACACCCAGAACTTAACTTAACACCCAAAAATATGAAATCAATGTTTGAAATTTATTGCTGCTGCATCTCTTGTCAAATGATTACTACTGTCTATTTTTCAATACGGAGACTTGAATAGAAATTAAATACTAAAAAATATAAAAAAATGAATAAAATCATGTTACAATTTTCTAACAAGCCAATTGTTTCCTTATATAGCTAGAATCCTTAAGGCATTTAAATACCTTTGTCTACTACCAGAATGACGCTAAAACCATCAACACATTCAACAAGAAAAGCCAGGCACATGAGACACTCACCGAGCATGAGGGCGCAGAAGAGGGAACAAAGCTTTGCATACAGCCTGCAGGGCAAAGTAGTTCACACGAATGGTAGTCTCAGCTTGCTCTCCAAATGGCTCTGTGGCATCATGCTGACAAAAAACAGAAATTAAGACTTACTGTTTCATTTTCTTCATTGATACCATTCTAGAGATGAAATTAAATCAGTTTTCAAAACAGAAAATTTACAATATGTTTGAAAATTTTGACCACTCCTGGAGGTTTCCACAATCTTGGAAACTTATTCAAATTTTGAACTCAAATGAGAGAGGAGATTATGCATGATAAAGCTCCTTCAAAAATAACCATGTAGAAAGAAGATAAACAATAACTGCAGGAGCAGATGTTAAGCAAACAGAAGAAAAAAATTACTAGAATGAAAAAAAATTCAATAGAAACATCTGACAAACAATTAACAACTAAGCTAGCAGAATCAGCTGGAATTAAATAAAGATATTTCCAATGCAAGCATGTTAATTAACATTGATAAACAAAAATTCAACAGTTTTGCTTCTCAAAATGCCAGAAGTTAATAACCTTGTGGCAAATTCAAAATGAAATCCCACAGAAAAAAAATATCTTACACCAAAGTGTAAAAGAGTGCACATATTTACGAAGTATTTAATAATCTATCTACATTTGAACATTACAAACCTTAAATGCTATCGCAGCATTATTGACAAGAACATCCAAACCTCCATGCTCTTTCTTGAGGAAATTGGCAAAGCTTTCAATGCTTGCAGTGTCATCAACATCCAGAGGGTGAAAACGAGGTTGATGGCCAGTCGTTGCAAGCTCCTCCACAGCCTTAATGCCCCTCTCAACACTGCGGGCAGTGAGGTAAATGATGGACTTGTCACCCACAGCTTTGCATAGGGCCTTTACTGTGGCAAAACCAATGCCCTTGTTAGAGCCAGTCACCTGTAACAAAAAATAAGGTAAGTATTTATGGCAAAGAAATATTCCTTTACACAAGAACTTCTAATAACAGTTACATCTCTTTCATAGAAAACTTATCTGCAGTTGAGAATGGAAAACTTTATAGAAACTTGCTAGTTACCAATACTATAATGAAGGGTAGATCAGTTTATCTCTTACACTTTGAAAACATCACAACTTGGCCCAAGCACAAATATACCACTCAACTATGTATTTGATACTTGTGCACTGTTATACTATGATGAGCAGCTTGAGATGCTTTCCCACTGTTTATTGTAACAGTTATTAAAATGAATCTTAACTCCAAGTTTGAAATTACATCATCAGTTTTGTCTATGTCTCAAATTAATATTTTATTTCCAAGTAGTCTCATTATTTTTACATTAGCAAGTTCATGACTCTAGCCAAAATTAAGGCAATTTCATGAGGGCAAAAAGAGACTATTTAGTTTGAACTACAGAGTAGAAAATTTAGGCACCAAGGGTGTTCTTCCAAAGGATATCCAGTACATACTATCCAGTACAACAGCAAGTTAGAAAGGAAAAGAAAGAAAAGGTAAAAAGATTGCAAAAATGCATAAAAACTGAAAAATGCAAAATGAGTGCAAAATACTTTTACCTTAGGAAAATCAAATAAATTTCATTCAAAGCTCAAAAAAAATTGGTCAATATTGAATTTAATGTTGCCAACGAATTTCATAATTTCGTAGGTATAGATAGGTAATATAGTCGATTTTAAGACATTTTACATGAATGACAATATGCCCGGAAATGCTTAGTTTTGGAGATATAGGATAAATAACGCCAGGTAAGAATAGCTTTAACGGCAGTTTTGATATGGCTCTTCCGGCATTTTGCGGACGCGGACCACGCCAAGTTTTTTGGCGGGAGTCATCGGCCTCGGTATGGTTGAGTTAAATTAAGATATTTTATGCTTACTTAGATTAGGATACTTGACTACATTAACTTTACCAAACCTAACCTTACCTATTGTTATGTCAGAACCGTATTTCAGCTTATTTACCTCTCCGTTTGTTCAATTTTATAAACGACGTTCATATAACTTCAAAGTTAAATATCTCCAAAACTAAACATTTCCGGGCACATTGTCATTCTTGTTAAACGTCTTAAAATTACCTATCTATACCTTCCAAATTATGAAATTTGTTGACAACATTAAATTCAATATTGACCAAAAAATTTTGCATACAAACATATGAAGTACTTCTAGCCCTAATTATTATTGGCAAAGCTTATATGGTATTACATTAAGGATACACAAATGGTTAAGGCTCAATAATATACAGGGTGTTTCAAAAATACACGGCATAATTTCAGGTATGTATTTCCCACATGTAGACAATCAAAATAGTTCATTACAACATATGTCCGGAAATGCTTCATTTCCGAGTTATGGCCTTCACAACATTGAAATTCACCGGAACGTTTTTCTTTCCGCAGGTCGTTGCCGTCAAAGGACACATTAAGAGGGCACTCTGACAGATCATTCCTAGGCGAAGGTTAAATTCAGTGTTGTGTTTGGCGTTCGACTGTGTGTCATGTACACAAATCAGGAGCTGGCAGAGATGCACTTGATCTACGGTAAGGCAGACGGCAATGCTGCGCTGGCTCGTCGTTTGTACCAGGAGAGGTACCCACAGCGACAATGTCCAGATCGGAAGACATTTGTAAGTCTCCATCAGCGTCTGTGCGAGTATGGAAAATTTGACTCTCCTGGATTGGGAAGGGGACGACCAAGATCTACAACTCCAGAAGAACAGGAGGAGATTCTGGAGATTGTGAACAGAACTCCTTCTATCAGCACACGAAGGTTAGCGTTGCAAGTGAATGTTCCCCATACGACTGTCTGGAGACTGCTGAAAGAGTATCAATTGTATCCTTACCATTTGCAACGTGTACAGGCGCTGTCACCAGCAGATTACCCTGCACGAGTTAGGTACTGTCAGTGGTTCTTGCAGCAATGTGCTGCAAATCCGAACTTTCCTGCCTTAGTATTATTTACAGATGAAGCACAGTTCACACGAGATGGCATAACAAATCTCCACAATCAGCATGTATGGGCGTATGAAAACCCAAATGGAACTGTTGTATCTCATCACCAGGTGCGGTTCTCCCTCAACATGTGGGCCGGTATCATTGGTGATCGGTTAGTTGGACCCCATGTACTTGTAAACAGACTTACGGGGCAGGCGTACACAAACTTCCTGGAAAACATCATACCTGATGTTTATGACGACACTCCACTGATCGATCGTCAGCACGCTCACTTCTTGCATGACGGCGCTCCTGCACACTTCAGTCGTACGGCTCGCCGGTACTTGGATCGAAGATTTCCTGATCGATGGATAGGTAGAGGTGGCCCAATTGCTTGGCCTCCACGCTCACCTGATCTGAACCCTCTCGATTTCTACTTGTGGGGCCATTTAAAATCATTGGTTTATTCGTCTCCGGTGCCTGATTTGGAATCCCTTCGGAATCGAATTGTGGCACGCTCTGAGGACATACGCAACATTCCTGGAGTGTGGGATCGTGTTCGCAGGTCAATGAGACATCGATGTGAGGTCTGTATTCAAGCAGGAGGTGGTCATTTTGAACATCTTCTGTAATGGTAACGACCTGCGGAAAGAAAAACGTTCCGGTGAATTTCAATGTTGTGAAGGCCATAACTCGGAAATGAAGCATTTCCGGACATATGTTGTAATGAACTATTTTGATTGTCTACATGTGGGAAATACATACCTGAAATTATGCCGTGTATTTTTGAAACACCCTGTATAATATGCACCAAATACAGTGCCTTTATGATTACCAGCAATATTTGCAATGACTAACAACAGTTAAGTAGGTACAAGTATAACTAATCGTATTAGTCATTTATGAATGAACCCAAATTAAGCATTTTGTAAGACAAATTTCAGAAAATTATTGAATACTCTATAATACCAAAATAAAGCATTCTTTTAAAATAACGGTCAATGTGAAGTTTCATGCAATCACGGAAATTAATAATGCCGATCCCAGGAATCACTAAAGGAACACATTTCAGAACGTTTTACAAGAATGACATTCTGCTCGCTGATGAGTTATTTTCGAATAATTGAAATTTGAAGTTGGCCGTGGCGCCAAAGGAAGCGAGCGCGTGAAACGGAATTTAATTAATAACGGAAGCTATTACAAACGTAAAGAGGTTGGGTCGTGAGGGGGAGGCACAGTTCATCTAGTGAAAATTTTAAATAAAGCTTCTAACCCACCCATTAGGGTGACGGCCGCAATCTTGTTGACATCGGGTCCAAAATGGCAGCACCCATGGTGGTCGCCATGTTAAACCCGATGTAAACAAGATTGCGGTCGTCACCCTAATGGGTGGTTTAGAAGCTTTATTTATACTTTTCACTAAAAGAACTGTGGCTACCCCTCACGACCCAACCTCTTTACGTTTGTAATAGGGGGTTAGCTTCCGTTTTTATTAAAATTACGCTCGCTTCCTTGGGCGCGCGACGGCCAACTTCAAAGTTCAATAATTCGAAAATAACGCATCAGCGAGCAGAATGTTGTTCTTGAAAAACGTTCTTAAATGGGTTCCTTTAGTGATTTTTTGGAATATAATTATCAATTTCCGTGATTGCATGAAAATTCACATTGACCAAAATAACTTTACAGATTTAGTGTCTGAGAATCAATATTTAATTTCTTAGAATCAACAACCACCATATTTTCAGGACAAGCATAACCCATCGAGCATGAAACAACTCTTTCAGCAATAAAGTTGAACTAACAGGCAGAATTTATGATAGGTAGTTGAAGAAAAATTAACTCAAGAGCCAGTAAAGTTTTTTTGAGTTTGAGCTTTCAAATTATTTAAGGCAATACAAGCAGTGTTTTACTGAACACCTCAAGCCTAAGCAGCAGCTTTCAGCCAACGATGAACATTGACACTAAAATTCCGAAAAAACATTGTCATTATTACTTACCACAAATACCTGGGGGTTCGACATGTTAGCCGGCTGCCAAAACTATCCGAAATTTTATTATTTGTTAAAGCCAGAGAATTGACGACTTCGGTTCCTTGAACTTGAACTTGAACTTGAACTTGAACTTGAGGGCCGACAGTGTCGGGGCCTTTGTAACGGCCTACAATTCCCTCCACAATTTTCACACAAAGAGTTCAGCGCCTGGTACCTGAACTTGAACTTGAACTTGAACTTGAGGGCCGACAGTGTCGGGGCCTTTGTAACGGCCTACAATTCCCTCCACAATTTTCACACAAAGAGTTCAGCGCCTGGTACCTGAACTTGAACTTGAACTTGAACTTGAGGGCCGACAGTGTCGGGGCCTTTGTAACGGCCTACAATTCCCTCCACAATTTTCACACAAAGAGTTCAGCGCCTGGTACCAGACTTGTCCACTAAACTACTCAGGATCTACGATCCTTGTCACAAGCCTCCATTGGAAGGCATCACCGGGACAGCCAGTGTGTCAAAACACCATCCCCCGGCACATTGGGTCATTACAGCCCATTCTACCAGACTGGCTCATTCCAGTCACTGTCTCTTACTCCAGGCACGCACAAGAAACACTTTCATAGCCTCAGTGATACTCGCATTACACTCCTGATCCAATCCAGCAAGACAGCTCATACCGCAATCATCTTCAGCACATCTGGCATTCCACTCATTTTCTCCATACTGCTCAAACACCACATTCATAAAACTCTCTCTCTCTTGCTCATACTTACTACATTCCAGCACAAAATGCTCAATTGTTTCCTCTACTCCACTATTACACTGCTGACATAATCTGTTATTATTCTCATTCCATCTCCATGTACGTCTGTTCACACTCAATGACTTACATCTCACAGCAAACAAGAGTTGACTTCCAAAACTACCATCATAGAACAGCTCAAACTTAGGTGCTTTCTTTTTCATATACCAGTTAAGTGTAGGCTTCTGCATCATGCTAAGCTTCCACTTATTCAATCCATACTCTTTTGTTTGTCTCTCAATCTCTTTCTTTCACCTCTTGCAGTCCCACTCAGGCCCTACACCTCCTACATTTATTAAACTCCAGTCATCCACAGGTCTCCCAATTCTAACATGAATAATCTTTTGCATACTGAGTTTCCTTGCATGCCCCCAACATACTTTCTCCCAATAGCTTACACTCAGATTCCATTCAAAGATTCGCCTTACCCACCTGCTATTCTGCATTCTTTCAATTCTCACCTTATAATTCAGCACAGCTTTCATCATTCTTTCTGAAAATAGGCTCCACCCTAGGTCACCTCTAATGGCTTCTATAGCTGTCCATTTCGGAGCACCCAATGCTACACGTCCTACCTTATTTTGTATCATATCCAGCTTTTCAAGATCACTTTCATTCCAAGCAAGAGCACTCATACCATACATGACACTAGGTACAGCAACATACTTCCACATTCCTCTCACACATTCGTACTTGTTTGCTCTGTATCTGGCCACACTACCTAACCGTCCACTCCACTGCATTGCTTTAGCCACTTTCTCACCTTTAGTTCTAGTACATCCATCTTCACTCATCATACAACCTAGATATTTGTATTCTTTTGTTCTACCTATTCTGATTTCTCCAATATTCGACAGTCTGTCTCTATCAGTCTCATCACTATTTATAACTATGACCTTACTTTTATTGGCACCAAAGTTCATCTTGAAATCTGTACTATATCCATTCACAATGTCAAGCATCCTTTGTAGTTCATGACCACATTCACTAACCACAACCACATCATCAGCATACAACAAACAGCTCAGTCTCTCATTACCAACTTTCAGTCCTAAACCACTCCCTCTCAGTCGAACTGCTAATTCTTCTGTGTACAATCCAAACAACAGGGGGGACAGAGTACAGCCCTGTCTCACTCCTCTAACACTCCTCACTTGCCCTGTTTCCAAATTTCCTAATCTGTAGATAGCACTTGTGTTCTCATACAGACTCTGTACAATGTTCACTATTTTTCTGCTAAAACCAACTTTTCTCAAAATTTCAAACAGCCTAACCCGATCCAATCTGTCATACGCCTTTTCAATATCCAGGAATGCTAAATATACCTTCTTGTTATCCTTCTTCATTGGCTCAATTATTTCACTCACTACAAACAGATTATCCTCCCCCCGTCTATCTTGCCTAAAACCATTCTGTTCTTCTCCCAGGACTCCTAATTCCTCAACTAAATTTTTCATTCTCTCATTCAAAATATCACCACAAAAGATCTTACATACGGTGTCACCCAGTGCAATTGGTCTGTAATTTTTAAGTTCTTTCATACTCTTATGTCCACCCTTATGCAACAGAACTACATTACACTTGTTCCAGTCATCCGGTACTCTTTCACTCTTCCATATCTCATCAAATAAACATTTCAACATACTGACTACACTCTCTCCTCCACATTTATAGAACTCATATGGTATCTTATCAGGGCCACATGCCTTTCCATTTTTCACTTTCTTCAAAAAACTTACAATCTCTTCGCAAGTGATTTCGTCTTCCATTTGCAGTTCATGTTCATCTATCAGAAAATTTATTGGTTCATCATCTGTAACCTGCTCATTCATTCCACCAATGTCCTCCCAGTATTCTTCAACTGCTTTCACCATTTGCATCCTATCTTGCACACTGCAACCATTGACTACTAATTCATCAACTTGAACTTCACTACCTCTATCATTACCTTGTATAAACCTATACCAATCTTTTATTCCATCTGGACCTTTCTTTCTTAGATTTTCAACTTGGTGTCTCTCTTCTTTAACCCTAGCCTCATTGATCATTCTCTTTACTTTCTTCTGCTGGTCCTTGTACTCATTCCATACACTCTGCCATTCATCCTCAGTAATTCTGCGTCTTTCATACATTTTCCTCATACTGCGTTGTCGTTGTCAACTTGTCATACCTACTGAATCGAAATGTAACTTTCTTTCTTTCTTGTGTCGGTTTAATTGAGGATCCTGGTTCCTGTTGGCCCATGCACCTCAGGTCTCAATTGTTCTTTCGTCACAATGTGCCTGGGAACAGAGAAGAATAATTGGGGATGGATACCTATGATAATTCAAAAATGAGCAAAAGTGAATTTGGAAGTCACACATTAAAGTAGCGCAATAATAGTTCCCTGAATTGTTAGAGCATGCTTCATGATTAGTGGGGGCTACCTAACTGCAAGCACAGCATAGAGTCATTGACAGCTGGAGGGCGAATGGTCCAGCCTGGGTGCCGCAACCTGGAGCATCTTAAAAGTACGAAATACATTAGGGACAATGAGAATTGAGACTTCATGAGTGCATTCCCAAACTACACTACTATACTGCTACTGCTACTCTCACTACCACTGGAATGCACCTCAAAACATTAACCTTAGTGCTCTCTGCTGTGGGTTCTGACATGACATATGATATGGCTAACAGTCAGGAGAACATCCCTCACATGGGAGGTCTCTCATACACTTATTTCCCCTGAGATGCTGACCTGAGACATCCCCACTGACAGTCAGCCATACCGCTTCCTTTGAAAGCTGAACTGACTTCATTGCTAGAGTTAGTGGTTAGTGGCTACAGGTCCCCTAATCTTTTAGTACAGATCAAATATTTTGCCATAGCATTCAAAATTTTATATTGCTTGCCTTTATCAAAATTGCCTCCTCCTAAGATGTTCTTGAGGGTAAATGCTATACCCAAGGCATGCAATTCATCATAAAGGATTGTTCTTTCATTTGAATATCTGGGACACTGCAGCAAAAAGTGGGACACAGACTCAACAGAACCACATGAACAAAGGTTAGAGTTGGCTAGATTAAAACGGGTTAGGTGCTCATTTAGTCCCACGTGGCCAATTCTGAGCCTGGCCATGGCTGTCTCCACGGCTCTGTTTCTATGGGAGGACCAGGGCCAGTAAGACAGAGTTCCCTTTGCCTCCAGCAGGGTTTTTCCCTTACTTGATATATTTATTTCACTCAGCCACCACTCCTGCCAGTACTCAACAACAGACTTGTTAATTGTGCTTACCATGTCAGTTCTAGCAATGCGTACAGATGGAGTCACCAGATTAATGTGAGCTGCCTTGGCTGCCAAATCAGCCAACTCATTGCCCTCCAGATCTTTATGCCCTGGAATGTACTGGACACACACTGGATATCGCTCTGACAAAAAGATCATATATTTGTGAATCTCAAAGATTAAATGAATATAGTTTTTAGGCGTTCTGTTCCTCAACAGTGACACAGAAGACAAGGAATCAGTAAAAATGACTGCTCCAGTTAGAGATTCATAGTGAGTGTAGAGATACTTCACTGACTCTTTAATAGCAAATAATTCACAGCCTAGAATAGTTGTCTCTGCTGGTAGTTTCCAGTTATGCAGCACAGTAGTATTAGGGGCTTTAATTATCATAGCTGCTGCAGCTGAAGTTTCAGGGGTAAGATGCTTTGAGCCATCAGTATATACTTGCAGGTATGACTCAAACTTGAATTCCAGCAAATATTTCAGGGTACATAATGCTTCATGGTTGGAGATTGAAGTAACTGGAGCAGTCACAAAGTCTGGAATAAAAAGTTTGTTTATATCTGTCCACGGTGGGATAGGGGATACAAGGGTCACAAAATTCTGGGGGAAATGTTTTAATTTCAGAACGTCAAAAGCTCGTTTGGCCCTCACAACCAGTGGAGGAACAAATATGTGTCCTGCCCATGGTCTATTGCTCAATGCAGGCAGAGGTTGGAATAACTCCCTTGAGATTGGGAGGTTTCTAGGCAGTTCACTAATCCGGCAATAGTATCTTAATAGCACTGACATTCTATGTAACTTCAAGGGGGGTATATGGGCTTCAGCTTCCAAAGATAGAATAGGTGATGTGCTCCTAGCACCCGTTGCAATCCTTAGACAAGTGTTCTGTATTATATTCAGTTTATCTAAATGGGAGTCTGGGGCAGAGCCATAAAAGACTGATCCATAGTCTAGCTTGCTACGGATAACAGACTTGTACACCATAAGTAACGTTTCCCTGTCGGCTCCCCAATGATGATTTGATATTGCTTTCATTAAATTAAGTTTTGGCACATTACTATCTCTTAGCTGCTGGATGTGGCTCTTCCATGTAAGGCCTGGAGCATCAAAGGTTATGCCTAAATACCTGTGGGTCAAGACAAATTCAATAGGAGTATTATTCAATGTAATAGATGGGGGTAGTAAATTTTTCCTAGTGAATAACATTGCTTTGGTCTTAGAGTGGTTCAAGTGGAAACCCCAAGTCCTGGTCCACTCATAAAACTGTGCTATCTGCTCTTGTACGAGTCTAGCTACATGGGGTAGGTTCTCCCCTTGGCAATAGAGAGTTACGTCGTCTGCGTACTCTGATAATGCGACACCCTCCACTCTTGGGAGGTCAGACATCATTACGTTGAACAGCACTGGGGCCAGTATGGACCCTTGTGGAACTCCTGAAGTGATTGGTTTCTCTGATGAGTACCTTCCTTCAAAAAAAACCTTGAATTTGCGATTACTTAAAAACTCTTTTATCCAACACAGTATTTTTCCCCTGATCCCACACTGACTGAGTTTGTATAGAAGACCAGTATGCCATACACAATCATATGCATTGCTTAAGTCAAAGAAGATGGCAATACAGATGCCACGGTTAACTATTGCCTGCCTAATGCTCATTTCCAACCTAGCAACTTGGTCTAGAGTGCTTAACCTCCTTCTGAAACCTCCCTGAGTTGAACTAAATGAATCTGAAGTCTCCAAAGTGTGATATAATCTGCTACATACCAATTTCTCTAACAATTTGGCTACACATGGCAAGAGAGAGATGGGCCTGTATGCACCCGTGTCTGATAGTGGCTTACCAGGTTTGGGAAATGGGAGGACAATAGCAAGCTTCCAGCAAGGTGGAATGAGGGCCTCGTCAAAGCTCCTGTTCAATATTTTCAGCAGCCAAGTCTGATATTTTGGGGTCAGGTTCTTCAGCATCAGGTTGTGGACCATGTCATGACCAGGGGCTGTGTTGCTGATATTTTTCAGAGCATATTCAAGTTCAGGTAATGAGAATGGACTATTATAAGCAAAAATTTCATCGCTGCTTAGAGCAAGAGCTACATGCAAAAGATAGCCAGTAATGGCTGTATGACTACAAGTAAGAAGCTTCGAATAACCATCAGCTATAGCTTCTGCTTTCTCAAAAGGATTGGTCAACAACCTGTCATTATATAGGATAGGTTCTGATCTGATCCCCGGCCTCTTGTTTGACAAAGATCCAATCTTTTTCCACACAGTGTCAGTTGCTGTAAAAGAGTTAAGTGAAGAACAAAACTTTTGAAATGACTCTTTTTTTGCTTTCTTAGTAACTCTCTTGGCCATAGTTTCTGCTCTTCTCAAAACAACCAGATTACTGGGAGTGGGATGCTTACGAAAGCGGTTTTTTGCAGAGTGCCGTTTTTTCACCCACAAGGCACATTCCTCATTCCACCAGTGCTTTGAAAACTTTGGATTTACCGTCTCCCTAGTTCTCTCAAAAATTTCCCCCGCAGTATCAAGAAGGGAGGTAGTAAAATTTCCAACCGACTCATAGAGGTCAACACCTTCTTTAATTTCAGGTAAGCTAGCCTGCCACCTGCCCCACGACCCCTTATCAAATAGCCACTTACGCCTGGCATGAAATATTGCTGCATCAGGAGCAAAATCAATAGATAACAGAACAGGTTCATGGTCACTGCCCATCTCAGCTTCCAAGCTTATGTGAGACATTTGCCAAAGGTCTGATGAGACAAAGCACAAGTCCAAAGTGGAATAGTTTCTGGTCTGAACATGATAATAGGTTGGCAATGATTGGGGGGTAAGCAAGACCAAGTCATTATCCTCTAAGAGGGAGGAAACAAGGTTACCACCAGTGACATTTGCAGGAGACCTTGTATCCCACATCTGATGGTGGGCATTAAAATCCCCCACTACAATCCTATGCAAATTAAGTTGTCTGAAGTAATAGCTAAATTCAGCTGATTGTATGATTTCATTTGGATTGTAAATGCTCAAAATATCAAGTTTTCCTTTATTGTTATAAATGCTTACAGACTGATATTCGAGTTTACCCCCATTATAGGGTGGTATTGTTTTTTCAATACAGTTTATGTCGTTCCTGACAAGTATTGCTAGCCCCCCTCCCACACGTTCACGTCTATGCTTAAAGAAAGTACGGTAGTTGATAAAGCTAGGTTCTCTGTCAGCCTTCAGCCATGTCTCACACAAACATACTACATGGGGTTTAGTGGTGTATAGTCTAATTTTGAAATGAGATAACTTATTGTAGAGACTGTGTGCATTCCAAGTCAAGATTTTCAGCTGGTTGTTTGTACTTATGTTTTTTTAAGATTTAGGTTCCCAACAGTTTTACGAGGTTCTTTACGCTTTCCACTATTCCAACCTGCTCTCAGCCTCATTTGATGTGAGTTGAAGGTAGAGCCCAATGTGGCTTCTGGGCTGCTTTGAGTTTCTTGAGTAAGATTACCATCTTTATTGATTTTATTCTTTTTCTTTTTTTTCTTGGGTTGACCTTCAAGCGAAGGTCCTTCTTGGTCGTTTTCTGTACTGTTTGCTTCCTGTTGCTCCAGATCTAGCGTGACAACAGACTTCTGTTGCAGAGCGCTATCTGGGATTTCTGTGTTTAGGACTCGGCTTATAACTCTAGTGATCTCTTTGTCTGTGCTTGGCCTTCCTTGGGTTTGGAAGGTTTTAAACATTTCTGCTACTATGACTGCTATTTGTATTGCCATGTCAGTGCTAAGAGTGGTTTTCTCTAGCTGTCCATGCTCTGTAATAATCTCCTGAGTTTGAGTTGCTGCATTAGTAAAGTTTTTTCTAGAGCTTTGGAAGGTGTTTTCTGCATCAGGTGTAGGTCTAGTTTTGTTATGAGTAGTTTCAGCAGGAGTATCACTGTTTGAGAAAGGTATATTGCTGGTAGTTTCAGCTGGTTTAGTAGAGTGATCTTTAACTATTTTGACTGCATCTCGGTAGGAAAGTTTGTTTTCAGCTCGGACTTTCTCTATAACTTTGGCTTGTTTCATAAGGGGGCAGCCTCCATAGCTAGCTGTGTGTTTCCCTTTGCAGTTGCAACAGAGCGGGGTTATGTTCTCCCTTTCCGTGCAATTTCTTGAGTTATGGGGTCCTGAGCACACCACACACCTTGGTTTGAATCTACAGCCAGAAGCATTATGTCCAAAACCCTGGCAATTAAAGCATTGCCAGGGTTTATCAACAAAAATCCTAACTTCAAATCTTTGGTAGCCTAGGTAAACATATTTTGGTAGTTCAGGACCTTGGAAGGTTAGGAGAAGGTATAAGGTTGGTTTCTTGTCCCTACCCTTAGTGATCCGCTTGACACTGATTACATTAGAGTGCTTCAAGCTGAGAAACTGCTTAGTTTCTTCATCACTGGTGTCCAAGCCAACAGGCCCAATAACTCCTAGGGATTGTTCTAGGGCTTGTGGAAGTCTACATCGGACCTCCCAGTCTCCCATCTTGGAAGTCGAGAGCAGGTGGGATTGGATCTTTGAGTCAATAGATTCTACATTGATTATGAGCAGTTTACGACTCATGTTTTTCTTGACATCAATTATGTTTGCCTGGGCAAAGTTGGATGATTGAATATCTTTCAAGAGTCTCAGCTCATTTGAAAAGAATTTTCCAAGGTCTGTCTTGCCACTTAAAGGTTCAATAAGGAAAGTATGAGACCTCTGATGCATAACTTTACTGCTTGTGCTGGACGGCGTTTGACCATGAACCCGCCCAGAGGATGAACGTTTATGACAAGCACTTGGTACTGATAAAGTGAACTCATTCGTTGCAGACTCAGATCTAGGAATCTTGGAGAATTTGTTTTTTTCCTGCAAGCTCCAATGGCTAGAACCTGAACTATCAGAGTTCTTACGCTTGACTGATTGCTGAGCAGAGGGGGTTTGATTGTCATTTAAGAGTCTTAGCATGTCACTGTCGGTACCTGGAATATCTTGAGAGGCCTCATGATTTACAAGGTTGCTATCTGCCACCATTGGTGTACTAGATCTATGGCTCATAGTAGCTACAACCTCAGGGGTTGATATTGTCTTAGGTAGGGTCTCATTAATTGTAACCTGAACTGAATCCGATAACACTCCGTCGTCCATTGAATTAGTACCGAGTATCAGGTCTTCACTCATATCAAGCTCACTCTCCGACTCCTCTGGAGAGCGAGCCATGTTCTCCGAGTCAGTTGACTCTACCGCGTGTAAATATCTACCTACTGTTTCTAATAGCTGAATAATGCTGGTTAAATCAGGTATCTATGTCTTGGATTGTCTCTACAAAAGGAAATACTAATAATAATTTACTTACAGCGCGATCGTAGCTAGGCAACCTCCTCACAGCTCGTTGCAACGCGTCCGAAATGTAACTTCAAATTTTCGGTCAAACTGACGTACGTCCGATATTGCGGAGTTCCTTAAATTCTTTAGATAACCGGAAATTTAAAGTTAACTACCAACAGATGATAGAAGACACAGGTAGCACTACGAAGAGTGAGAGACATATGATTCGGCATCTGTGGATTGAGCCTTCATACTCATCTCAAGGTCAAACGAGCGCGGTGGTGATCAACAATGAGTTGCACAATATTCATACTGCCCCGCAATGCATGAACCGATTTGACCAGCCACGTAACCAACTCGCAACCTAGAATAGAATTTTGTATTTTCTGCTATTTCTCACATATTGCACGTAAACAATTGAAATTTATCATTATTTAAAGCTACACTAAAGATCCTTCCGGTTGTGCCTTTCTCGTGCCCAGAAAGAAAGAAAAACCGTTCACTTCCAACGACGTTGCTACCTGAGATGCATGCCAACATATTGGCTTTCAAAAATTTCTTAATATAAGACGTCCTAAGACAAACTTTCCATACGAGAAGTACTTATAGACAAACTATCCAAGGTGTACAAATAGATAAACCATACGAGGCATACTTATAGACAAACTATACGAGGTGTACTATCAGAGGTGTACAAATAGATACACCACACGAGGCGTACTAATAAACAGACTATACGAGGCGTACTAATAGATAAACTGTACATTGTGTGCTAATAGTTGTCAGCCATCTCTTGGAATTTAAAATATCCAAGAGATGGCTGACAACTTATGAATAATTCTAATACTACTAAAGAATTCTTCGGAACTCCTAAGTTATTAGGGAAATCAAAGTAAGAAAAAAACAAAAAACGTTATACCGAAGCACATTGAAATACCATCGTAAATGACAATCAGGTATTGAGAAAAGTGTAGCGAACCTTCGGCACGCAACTCAGTACAAATTTCGGAAATTCTCAAAATGATCATTTAAAAATTCAGTAAAATAAATTCAACCATTAGAATAAAATTTCATTACGAAATCAATTAACTTCTATCCTCAATTCTATTAAAATTGGTACTGAAAAATTCAATCTCTAAGAAATCACTTTTGCGTTGTAACGAAACCCTCCATGTCGCCGTGTCGGCAACATTTTCACTCGCACTAGCGTCACTCGTTTCAAATCATTCAAAGTGTGTACAGCTCGGTTTTCGTCTCTGGTGAGAATTAAATTATTGTGTGTGCTTAGGCTGTTCTACGGGTAACTATTTAATTTATGTATTATGTAAATAATGTGTTATGTGTATTATTAAGTAGGTTTTCTCAAATGACTAGCGTGTCACATGTGTTGTAGGGCCCTTGCCAAGAAGTGTGATCTCTCACACCTCACCTGTGCCGGCTATCGCTGCATACCTTATATTTGATGGCAACATAGTTTTTCCAAGAAGCAATTCTAATCAAGTGAATATTAATAATATATTCTGTTGCCATTGTGTCAATTTTTGAGTGCTAAATTAATTGTGTCAAGCCTCTAATCAAGTGAATATTAATAATCTATTCTGTTGCCATTGTGTCAATTTTTGAGTGCTAAATTAATTGTGTGTTCAAGCCTCTAATCAATTGAATATGAATAATCCATTTGTTGCCATTGTGTCATTAGTGGTTTGCTCATCTTTTGTGTGTTCCAGTATTAATTAATTGTGTTCTCTATTTTTTTTGTATTTTAATTAAGTCAGATTTAAATAATTTTGGAATTCCTTTTTGCAATTTTTAGTCAATGTTTAAATTCATATCCTGAGAAATGAAGCTATGATAGTTTATTTACACCAATAGAGATTGTATCTTCGGTAGTTACTCACTTCAAGTCAAGTCATATAAATAATCATTCTTTCGTGATCAGAACCATCCCACTGTCTGATTGCGTGTAACAATGTGTAGTAACGGTAACAAGAATTCCTATCATAATCACTTTAGTGACAACTCTTACTACTGATTTTTGGGTTAGGTCAATTTGTGTATAATAATGTTAATAAATATAATTCGTTGTTACCTGATTCAGCTAAAGTAGGGTGATTGTGCTTACCTCTGGGAAGTCTCTGAATATTCTAAAATCCCAACTCCTGGGAATTTTTAGTCCAGAAATCATCCAAGTATCTGATTTGGGGTTTAATTTAGTTTAACCGGCAATTGTTGCTTTCAATTGTAGCTACCTGTTCCTTATACCTCATGTCAATGTCGGCTACCCCCAGTGGTTGTTGTTCATTGTAACTCATAGGATGCCCTAATACTATTCTGATATGCGTCCTCATGATCAATGCTTTCTAAATCCTTCTTAACTACCGATTCTGTGCACTTTGTGCATAGATTCCGCGTTCCCTCTACTCTTTTCTAAATGGTACCTTCCTCTCTCCTCTCGTAGGACATCCTTCACGTTCAAGCCAGGTAGACTAGAGATTCCGCATTTAATAATAGATAATAATAATAATTAGGCTGTACATGCCTTCCTGGCACGATTCCTAGCTTAAGTTAATGGATCTTTTGACAACTTTTAGCCTTAAGTAAGATCAGTACAGCGAGCCCTTTGCTGTTGCTTAGTGGGAACCGTTCTAAGCGTCCAATACCGATCTTTAAGGTACTCATTGTAAATAGGCACCACACCCTAGATTAATCGGCGACCACAGCCTTGATTTATAATACCCTTGATCTTGTGAACTAATGTTGCACTCCATTTCGGAGACGATTTAGGACAAGACGCGGCAAGGCTAGTAGTACCCGGAGAATACTCGTTTGTTGGAGAGATGGCATGTAGGGAGATTCATGATTGTCCATACGAGTACTTATTGTTGCGACTGCCTCGCCCTTGTTCAGGCGCCAGAATTGGGCCGAGGCACCCGCATATAGTCCTCTATTTGAGGCAATCCTGTAATTCAGCAGTAAAGCTCGCAGCCTGGCTTGCGTAGCGACTGTCTCTCCTGGTGTTATCATGCTTGAACAAGTAACCCAAGCTCCCTTCCCGTACAGAAGAACCTGCGAAGCCGACACACAAACAATCACCACCAACATTCAATCAACATTCCTCAAACTCTATTAGCCACACGGCTATCAACCCAACTAAGCCACGCGGCTATCAACCCAACTAAGCCACACGGCTATCAATCAACCACTCAAGCCACAAGGCACTAGCAGAAATTACTGCCTCCTTCGAGATATCCTCATAATACCAACTGTCACCGCACCTGCGGAATATTACACTAACAAATCCACTCTCGCCGGGATCCACCCCGGATTCCCTCGAGCCACGGCACCTGCTGGAGACGTCACCCGACGGGACCCGGATATTATTCCATAAGAAGTGGATCTACCTCCCAGCGGCCGCAGCACGACTCTCAGAGACTACTCGAATAAACTAAACCAGGCGAGAGATTAAAAGTCCTTTCATTGTCCTGCAGAGGTGATTCGTGCAATTGAAAATTAGGTGCCAGTAGAGCTAACCGAATACTGCCTTACTCCTTCCGAGTCAGAGGCCGTAAATCATTCAATTAGCAATTAAATGTGCTCTACCTGGAGCCCTGGTGACCCGCCTTTATAAAAGAACACCCTCTTGTGAAATCGATAAATTCCTCGATATTGAACCTTTAAAAACCAAATTCAATTAGTTCCCCATTAGGGAGAAGTTCATAAAAGGTTAGTCACGAAGTAATTTATATAGATCTCGAACATCGCGCAACACAGCACGCACATCTAGAAATGCGTAAACAAACTTACACGCAAAAATGAAATGCATGGCTTGTTCAGCATACAAACATAGAGATAATTTTTGCACGAGCGCTTTGTTTCATTTGTCTGTTTATACTTTCATAAACTAATAGACAAACTATACGCGGTCTATTAATAGACAAACCGTATGAGGTGTACTAATAGACAAATCATACGAGGTGTACTAATACACAAACTATCCGAGGGGTACAGATAGATAAGCCATACGAAGCGTGCTAATAGACTAACCCTATCAAGGGCTAGTTAAATAAAAAACATAATTTCTTGGATATTTTTACGTCCCAAGAGATGGCTGACTCTTAATAAATAATTTAAATACTACTAGAAACTTCTTTGGAATTTCTAAATTTATGGTTTGTTCAGCTCACGGACAGAGAGATAATTTTTTAACGAGCGCTTTACTTCATTTTTCTGTTTATATTTTTTATATCTTGAGGTTTTACTTTCACGCAAAAATAGAAAGAGAAACATACATATGCGTATATATATATATATATATATATATAAATGTACATGGACATGTGCACACACACACACACACACACACACATAGACATACATGTGTGCGGGCGCACACACACATACACGCACCCACTTATACACACATATTCATATTTATACGTATTGAAAATGAACACAAGAAAAACACTAATAAACATAAAAAACAATCATGCTCTTTCTTCATCTAAAATGACAGTCAATTTCAGTGTAATCGTAAGAAATGACCTGAAGAAAAATAAGTAAAAGGAAAAGCGACTTCGAAAAACGAACAAATAAAATTGTTTTTAACTTCCTAACGGAAATTTCAAGAAAACTAAAGTTACGGACGAGTGATAACAACAAAAAAATCATATTTCTCTTCCTCTCAGTATTTTCTGCAACATCATGCGGACATGGGTATATATATATATATATATATACCGGGCTGATCCTCCCTATGGGAGGGTAGCCGACAGCAGGCCACAATCACCACACTTAGTCTCTAGGAGGCGAGAGAGGCAGCATTGGCCGCACCTGAACTGCCAGGATCAGCAGCAGCCCAGCACAACCACCTTCCACAGTCAGGCCCGACAGCCACAGCTGGTTTACCCCGACCGCTTCATTGAGTGCAGCCCCTCGCCCCGCACATGACAGGTCAACCCGATCACACGCGGGCAGCTTCCAGTCGCGTCAAAAATAAATTTACCTCCTAATACACTGCCCCCACTCACTTCTGTCCGCAGCCATCCCTCTCGCCACGTCCAGAGTCAGACCTCTCTCATACAAAGCACGTCGCACCCCATCCATCCAACTCATCCGTGGTCTACCTCGCGCTCGAAGACCACTCACTTCCGACATATATATCTTTTTCACCAGCCGCTCAACATTCATTCTTTCAACATGCCCAAACCATCCAAGCACTCTTTCATCCACTCGCCTGCTCAACTTTTTGATAACACCCGTCTGCCCCCTAACCAACTCATTCCTGATCCTATCTCTTCTAGTTAATCCATACATGCTCCTCAAACACTTCATCTCAAACACATCCAACTTCCTCCTCTCAGCTGCTCTCAACCCCCAGGACTCTGCTCCATACAACAAAACTGGCACAATCAAACTTTCATACAGTCCCCTCTTAGCATTCATACTCAAACTCCTGCATTCAAAAACTTTCCTCATTGCACCCAATGTCTTACAACCTTCACTCACTCGATGCTTCACTTCTACTCCCATACTATCCTTAACAGTCACATTCGACCCGAGGTACCTAAAAAGCTCTACCTCCTCTAAAACTTCCCCATTCAACCTCACATCCAAAGTTCCAAACACTCCACCTCTTGAACATCTCATCACCTTACTTTTATTCACATTTACCATCAATTTCCGCCTTTCGCACACTCTAAAAACTCTGCAACCAGTCTCCTCAGTTTTTCCTCTGAATCAGCCACAAGCGCTGTATCATCTGCAAACAAGGGGGGGGGGGGCGATGCCATTAGGAAAGAGAGGAAAGAGAGAGTTTGGCACAGAGTGTGCCAGAAGAAACAGAAAGCGAAAAGGAAGAGGATAGTAGGAGAGGGAAGAGACGCGGAAAAAGCGCATAATTTGGTGATCCTGTTGACGTACTTTTACATATGAGGTTTCCCTGGGGTATGGGATAAGGGAACCTTTCGAGGCTCTGTATGTACAATTATCAAGTTCTAAAGTGCCGATGTGGCTATTACCTAATAGTATAGGTAAGGCGTATCTATATATACATATTGACCTTATATTATATTAAAAGGCTGAGTTATATCTACAAGGTAATCTCATGTTCCCATCCCTAACCGACTAATTTGCAATATAGTTATATTACACACATTTTACCGATTTAGGAATAATTTACATAAAGGTATGTATGATGATTACTGTGGTTATTTCCAAAATGATGATTTACATATAACATTATTATTGTACACATATACATATATACATTTTT
Source organism: Morinoia aosen (assembly GCA_030386875.1). Taxonomy (NCBI): domain Eukaryota; kingdom Metazoa; phylum Arthropoda; class Malacostraca; order Amphipoda; family Talitridae; genus Morinoia; species Morinoia aosen. The sequence goes on along the minus strand of CM059557.1, from coordinate 17,902,699 downwards.
TATTCATTTTATTTTTTATTTTTTTCATTTTTTTATTTTTTTTTTTCATTTTTTTATCTATTATTTTTTCGTGTTTTTTTATTCTATTTTTCATTTTTATTTTTTTTTTTTATTTTTATTTTCATTTTTTTCCATTTTTTTTTTTCATTTTATTTTTTGTTTTTTTATATATTTTTATTTTTTTTATTTTTTTTTAAATTTTTTTCTCAAATATATGTGCACAAATTGAGGAATATATTACATAAAGATATATGTATGATTGCTGTGGATATTTACAAATTAATAAGTTACACATATTACTACTGTACATACATACTCATACATACACGTACATATGTATTCGAGCAGAACATATATATATATATATTTTTTTTTTTCCTCAATAACATATATACAAATTTGGAAATATTTTACGGAAAGAAATGTGTGATTGCTATGGGTATTTTCAAAATTGTCAATTTGCAATTTACATATAACAAAATATACATATATACATTCATTCATATGATGATTCATATATATACATATTTAATTTTTTTTTTTCAATATTCACAACAAAGCCCTATTGCAGCCTTGTCACCGGCGCATCCACCACATGACTCCCCCCGGACGCTCCACCTCAAAATTGACGAAAGAAACAGGTAAGGTTAGCGACTGATATTTTTCTGAAAGGTTATGAATAGGTGGTGAGTGGGGACGGAATGATCGATGATTATTTGGAGGTTGACTATTTAGTGTTGAATGAAAATTGAGACTGTGGTTTGGGGTTTTGGCTTCCCGCCCGTGGGGGGAAGACCGTTCCGTCCGCTCGCCAAAACCCCAAATAAAAAACAAAGTAAATAAGTAATTGAAAATTGTTACGGTCTTCCCCATTGATTGCTGATGAAAAAATATTATAAGTATCTTGGTTCCGGAAGGGGTCCTAGTGCTGGAAGTTTGGAGCTCTTAAAACGTGAATTTTGGCTATTGGCTGTATCTTCTGGAAACGTTAACTGTTGGAATAGGTCTTGGTCAAACTGCTGTAAATTATCCCAAATTCTGTTAGCATGGTTGTGAAGCAGAAGGTTTATAGGAGGTAAGTCGACTTGATGATGCAGTGATAAAGAAGAGATACGGTCCATGCGTGTTGTAGTGGTGATGAATCGGAGTGCTCTGTTTTGGACTTTTTGTAGCTTGGAAATGGCAGTTGGAGACAATGTGAGGAGTGGGATAGCTGGATAGATGAGTGCTGATCTGACGAATGATATGTTTAATTTGCGTTTTGTTGTCTGAGAAAGGTGCATAAATCTGTACAATTTGCTCAAGTTGCTGAATCCTATTGCCTGTCGAATTGTTATTTGAGGTGAAAATCCGTGTGTTGAAAAGTTTAGACCTAGAATTTTGCCTTTATTGGAGTATGGAAAATGTTGATCCTCTATGAAGATGTCTGCGGTTTTGATTCTGCTGATTGGAATTATCTTAAATTTTTTGACGTTGGTGGAAATTTTCCATCTGGCTTCGAAATTGTTAATTTGTTGTATGGCATGCTGTGTTTGTTGAGCTGCAAAGTTCGGAGAGTAACGGCCAGCAGAAATTTGGGTGATGTCGTCGGCAAAGCAAATGTAATCAGTATTGGGTATTGGTTCCGGGATGTCATGAGTATAGAAACTATATAATGTCGGTGATAAACAAGCTCCCTGTGGTACCCCTGATTGCAGTGTGAATGATGGACCTATGAAATTCCCTATTCTTATTGATGCGCTCCTGTCTGTTAAATAGTCTGCTATTGTTCGTAAAAATAATGGGTGGATTCCGGATTGTGAAAGTTTGTAAATTAATCCTGTGTGCCAAACTTTATCAAATGCTTTTGTCACGTCTCTGAGGACTATATCTATGGTGAATTAATTGGCTATGTGAATTGCTAATGTTTCTGTAAAGGTTGCTAAGGCGGTGTGGGTTCCCCTGCATCTCCTGAAGCCATGCTGTCTGCTATTGTATAAGTTGTGAATGGTCAAATGGTTTGTGAGTCTATTGTTGAGTATCTTGTCTAAAAGTTTGCGCTGGATGTCTAATAGAGAGATTGGTCCATAGTTCTGCACCTGTTTTTGGGACGAGAAGGGTTTCGGAAGAAAAATCATAATGGCGTGTTTGAGACTCTCTGGGAAGTAACCGGCTGAGATAGAGTTATTGAAGATATTTAAAAGATATTGTAACATATTTTTCGGTAGGTTTTTTATTTGTAAGGTGGTTATTCCTGTTGGACCTGGGGCTTTCTGCTTGAAGGATCTTATTGTCTGTTTTAACTCTTCTATGGTTATTGGGGGAAAGTAAAGTTGATCGAGTCTATTGATATTTCCGGTATGAAATGGTATTATTTGCTCTGCTGCGTTGTTCACATGATCCTTTATTGCGTTAATGTGATCTATGTCAATTTCTTCGTCGTCCTCTTTTTCTGTAAATATGTCTTTCCAGTGACTTCTGAATACTGTTTCCTTTTCTTGCGGAGTGTGTAGTTCTTTTCTATTGTGAATTAAATATGGAATTTTCTGTTTGTTGTTGTAACCTATCATCCTCTTAGTTGACGACCAGAACATTTTGGGATCTTCTTGTAATTCTAATGATTGAATTAAAGTATTCCAAGTTTGTGCGTATGTCTGTTTGTATAGGTTTAGTATTTGCCTCCTAAGATTGATAAGATGTCTATGGAGTTCTCTGGTTGTTCCGTTGCTGTGAATATAATCTATTGTATGTTGGTATCTGACTTGAGTATGGAGTATTTCGGGTGTAGGTTTTATTCCGGGGATAGTTCTATGGGATATAGTTGGAATGGCAATGTTGGTGGCTCTGTGAATATGCTCGGTCCACTTTCCCAGATGATCATCTATTTCCTCTAACGTTGGTTCTTCTTGCATGTCGGGGGATACCACGGCTAGTTGTTCCCTGTATTTCCTCCAATCTGCTCTATGATATTGTATCCTTGGTTTGATGGGAATCTGAATTGGGTTTGCTGTTATGGTTGCTATTATAGGGATATGGTCGGAAGGTGTTACAGGTCCTGGTTGGAAAAAGATATTATGGTAGGCTAATGGGTTCTGTAGAGCAATGTCTGGCGTGGTGGTGCTTCTGTGGGTGATCATTGTGGGAAAGTATGGACCTACGTGAATACATTTTTGTCTCTCTATCAGATAGTGAAGATGGTTCCTTCTTCTGTTGTTATGTGTGTTTCCTATGGTTCTATGAGATGCATTGATGTCGCCTATGAAATATACCGGGTTTGGTCTGTTGAATAATGTGTGAAAATCTGCAAAGTGAAGGTAATCGACTCTCGGTGGGGTGAAAGTTGTGCCTATTGTAAGTGGTCCTTGAAGTGTTTCGACGGTGACTGCCATCATGTCTGAGTAGAAATTGTCATGTAGTCTGTATGGAATGTTCTTTTTTATTGCTATTGCCGCCCCAGCATGTTGTTCATTTGTCTTGTTTGCGTAAAAAGTATCATAGTTGAATATTTTCATATGTTTATCTCCTGTTAGGCTGTGAGCGTTTATTAAAATTATGTCAGGATCTATGTGATTGTAGATGTTGGTTAGGGCTATTTTGTTAGTGTTCCAGCACTGTACGTTGTGTTGTACTATTGTCAATTTGCGTAGATTCATTTTGTAGGGGGAATATTTTTAGGTTTTTTGGTTGCTGTGACCATTGATTGGTGTCTGGGCAACGCTATGAATTGTTCGTGTGGTATTATATTTATTTTGATCCGGGTGAATTGAACTCTTTTTGCAAATATGTATTCCAGGAGTGTCGCTGATCTCATTTCCTGCACTGAGAATTTTAACCCGCTTCCATTGTCTTTCTTTAGCTCAGATATGTACCAGTCTGCGTCTGGTTCTTCTGGTATTGGTGATCGGTCCTGAAAGTTGCGGTACAGTTTAATGGGGTGGCTATGTTTCTTGTCTATGACTATTGTTGAATTCTCTGTTTTCTCGCTGATCCTCCTCTTGTGTCTAAGGTCGGTCTCTGTATCAAATTCTGTTTCTGTTTGAGTATCCATGGTTTCTTCCACTAGGTGGTGTTCAGGAGGAGTTGCTTGTGTGGTTGGTGTTTCATTGTTTCTATAATAAAAGTTGAAAATAGCAGTCGAGTCTCGGTCTGGGAAGGTTGTATCAATGTTAAAGTTGTCTTTGAGGGATTGGGACAGAATATTGCCAAATTTCTTTGTTCTGTCTAGTGCTGCTATGTGTGCCTCTAGTATTAAGGCTGTAAGTTTAATATGCGTATGGTTGGTGAGGGTTAGGGTGTGTTGCGGTGGATTTGTCTATTGGATTGCTTGTTTGGCTATTTCTGCGTAGGTACTATTAGTTTGTTGCTGTTTTTTTAATTGTTCCTCTTCCCGTTTTAGTTTGACGATGTTTTTTCTGTATGGACAGCTGGCTGCGAGTGTTCTATGCGGTCCTTGACAGTTAAGGCATTGTTGCAATGTATTTGTGCAATTTTGATATGAGTGTTCCTGGGATGAGCATTCAGAACAGAACTGAGAACTTTGTGTGCATTGGAAGGTGGGATGATCTTCAAATTTATAACATTTGTAGCAAATCAAGATGTGGGTGTATTCTTCCTGTTCGCATTGGTGGGCTGTGATTTTTGTATGAAACATATAGAAACCGTCTCTGAGTATCCTTTGTGCTGTTAAACTATCTGCCGTTACTATTTTCATTAGGTGGGTGTAATGTTTTATTTTGATTACGTCTGTTACCTTTATCCAATTATTTTGATTTTCGATCTCATCCTTTATTTCGTCTGTTGGTCTCACTCCAATGTCTGAATCAATTTGTCGCACGAATATTGTCCTCTTTGCTCTTAAATCAGGTGGTATTGCTGGAATGAGGTTTAATTTTTGAAATACTTGGGTGGCCTTCGGAGGTGTTAATTTATCTACGGAATTAGTATCGTCTGTAACAGCGTAAAATCTGTGACTGCCTCAACAATTTCTATCGACGAGGGGAAGGTTCAGAAAAGTCCACGGATGATGCGAAACTTGTCTTAAGCAGCCATTTATTGTACATAAATTTTCCTGAAATAGAAAGGTCTAGTTAGCACAAAAGTAATACAAAAAATATACAGTTTTTAGAGATTGCATATCTAAAAGTGATTCAGAGGGCAAACCAGAAAATAAGGACGCAAAAATTGGGGCAGAACTGCATCACTGGCACAAGAAAATCTAATTCAGAGAACACGGGTAATACTTCAGCGGCTCATTCAACACCCAAATCATTGGCGAGACTTAGTACAATTTTCATACGAGCATCCCAATGGCACAATCAGATATAACCAGTCAACCTAATGAGGCCCTCATTAAATACTAAGGTCAGGCAGTAGGCTCTACACACTAATGTCCAACCAGGTAGATGCTGAATTGAAGTTACACGGCTATTCCCATATAAAAATGCATGTCCAACCCGGTAGACGCTGAACTAAAGTTACACAGCTATTCCTACGTAAACAGTGCCTGACAACTTGAGTTGTTTCTGACTCACATGACTAGTCACAAAAGTCTATCAATCTATAGTACCACCTGGGCATAGTTAAAACACACCCATCTACAAAGGTGGTTAATAAGTGAACAAGGGGGCACACTTAGACACCTCTGAACAAGTAAATAGTTACCTAACAGGCATGAACACGTCATCAACCAGGCAATATAAAATATCCGCAGCACAGTAAAAATCACACAAATAAAAATAGGCAAAAACCACCACACTCTACAGACTGGTAAAATAGCAACTTGAGTGAGGAATTACACAATTCTAAAGTCCAAATACCAGAGTTTAAATCCACTAACATTAATCGTGAATGATAACAAGGATCTATATAATGCAATGTGCTTAGATCAAATCAACAACTGAGCACAATGAATCCAGCTGTGAATTCCAGCAAATAAATTAAGTAGCACTGACAAGCACAGAACAAATCAGGCTCAACAATATAATCAAAACATGACTGAGTGTTTGCAAGAAAGTCTCACAACCCTGTCCAACACAGGGCAATACCACTAGACAATTTGAGCCAGGTACAAATAGGTAAACACAGCATTACATTATATTGGCACCGCGAATGAAGAATCAGTATCTAGAATTGTAAAAGCACAAACAGAAAAACTGTGACAGCACACATTCTAACATCCCCTGAAATCTTTTAGCTTTTCTAGGACCTAAGAATTCACTGTCTTGTAGGAGACACAAAACAGACATCTATAGGGACCCAATGCACTTAATATTTAGCACTCTTTACTTACATTTCCTTCTCTGGAGTCTACACACTACTTCAACACAACTGGCGGCCTCTACTCAGCTCGCAGAGTTTAAATACCTAATGTACCGGAAGAGAGCGTTTCCGGAAAACGAGTGAACGTGCGGACTGGTTCTCTCGATATTCGAAGGCACAAATTTTCTACCGCTGTTTGAAAATAGAAATTTCCTAAATTGCTGCGAAGGCAGCACACTCCTCTCTCTCAACAGTGCTAGGTAAGATTACTACAATATCTTTAATCGATCGCTCACAACTTTTGGTACCTCCGGAATTGTCCGTCCGCCGCAGCGTCGCCCCACGCACGCGTCCGTCCGATCCCGAGCGATGCACCGACTCTACCCGAGCCAGGGGCCACTGACATCTTGGAGACTGCGAGTCTCGTACCAGTACGATGTCCCCCTGGGACAAGGGACGCCTTGGTGTCGTCCATTTTCTGCGACGACTGATTTCTTGAAGGTAGAATTGTCTCCATAGTTGCCAGAATTGGTCCGCCAACAGCTGCACTCGCCGCCATCTTCGTGGACCATAAGCGAGGAGGTCGCGATCTGTGAACGAGTCTGACGACTGTGTGCGAGAGGCGTCCCTCATGGTTAGCAAAGTGGAGGGACTGATAGGGAACACATCATTGGGGTCTTCGGAAGGGGCGTACAGGGGCGTAGAATTTACAATGGCCGCGGCTTCTATCAGGAGGGTGTGCATATCATCACGGTTGAGTGTCACCTTTCCTGACCTCCCCAAGGTCAGGTCGAGTACCTTTCTGATCGCTCCAATTTTTCTCTCCCACACACCTCCATGATGACTCGCTCCAGGGAGATTAAATTTCCACTCGCATCCCCTAGTCTCCATGTCCTTTGATACTTTGTTCAAATCGCAAGATTGAGACACCGCACCTGTAAAGTTGGTGCCTCGATCGCTTCTTATCAGCTGGGGGGTGCCTCGTACAGAGATGAATCTACGCAATGCGTTCATAAAGGAAGGAGTATCCATCCCACAGAGAGGTTCAACGTGAACTGCCCTGGACACAAGGCAGGTCACCAGTAGGCCATACATTTTCTTCGTGGCCTTTGTGATTCGGGTGCTCTGTCCGTCATGTACAGTGAACGGCCCGAAGACATCTAAGCCCACCCGGGTGAAAGGTGGGGTGGGGATGAGACGATCTTCCGGGAGGTCGGCCATCATCTGTTGCTCAAAGGGAGCTCTCAGCCTCCTACAAATCACACAGCTCCTCAGGAGTCGTTCTATTTGCTTTCTACCTTGCGGGATGAAGAAGCCCAGAGATCGCACCTTACCAAGGGTGAGGAGACGGCCCTGGTGAGCCACCAGCTGGTGTGCCCGTCTTATAATTATCTGAGTGGAGGGATGGTTCCTGGGTAGGATCAAAGGGTGTTTTTGATCCACTGGTAAGTCACTGTGCTTTAGGCGGCCTCCTACACGGATCAGACCCTCTTCATCCACAAAGGGGGCCAGTGGTGTCAGTTGATGTCCTTCCGGTAGCTGCATTGGACCTGGTTTCCCCATCTTGGGTAGTATTTCGCTGTAAGATTCTTGTTGGACGGCCTTAACGAGGTACATTTCAGCTTCCTGGTCGTTCTGAAGTATACGTAGTGTCGGTTCCGAAGAAGTGTTGAGGTTAGATCTCGCTCGCATCAGCCACTTATGTGCCAGGTTGTGCACGGTGCGGGTAACCCCGAGAAGCCTGGTCCACCTACTCAGTCGGTCCATCACCGTACGAAATGGAGGTGGCGAACCGGTCAAGGTCGGGAAGGCTTTGGTCTCCGGCAACGATTCTGTTAGTTGCGCTTCCTCAAAAGGGGGCTGAGCGTCGACGACGCAATCTTCTAATATCCAGGCAGGGCCGGTGAACCAATGGCTGTGTACGAGCTGCTCTACATCCGTGGGACGAGTAGCCATGTCTGCGGGGTTCTCTTTCGTGTCTACGAAGTACCACTGAGTCGGAGAGCAATGCTTATTAATCAACTCTATTCTCCGGGTCACATATCTGGTGAAGCGTTTATCCTCATTTTTCAGGTATCCAAGAACAATTTGACTGTCCGTGTAGTATCTGACTTCTTGCACATTCACCTTGAGGTCGTTGAGGGTCTCTCTTGCTGCCAGTACTGCTTCGACTGCGGCGCACAGTTCCAACCGTGGTATGGTGGTAGCTGCCCTAGGTGCCACCCTCGAACTGGCGTTGATCAAGGTGGAATGTTTCTGCTCTCGGGTACTGGTCAGCCGCAAATAAATCGCATAGCCAATGGCCTCCTGAGAGGCGTCACAAAAAACGTGAAGCGAGTGCCGTGAAACCTCCCCAAAGTCGCGCGGCTTCACGCACCGACTGAGGCGTATTTCCTTTGATCTTCTCAGTCCGTCTTTCCACGATTCCCAATGCTCTTCCAGTTTCTTAGGTAGAGGTTCGTCCCACAGAGTGGAGCTTTGGTTAGTTTCGGCAGTGCTATCAGACAGCGCCTTTCTTTGTAGAAGTCTGCCACCCAAAATAAGAGGCGCAGCTAGTCCGAGGGGGTCAAAGAAGGAGTTCACAGTAGACAGCACACCCCTCCTAGTGAAGGGTCTGTCCGGGATATTGACCTTGAATATTAACAGATCTTCGGAGACGTTCCAATGGATCCCCAATGTTCGTTGGATAACGGATCCGTCCCAAGTGACAGTCTTTGGTGCGGCTAGTTCCTCGTCTGGCAGACCCACCGTTACCCGAGTGTCAGACGTGGCAACTTTGTGAATGTTCAACCCATACTTGTGCAACAGAGACCGCACCTCGCCAAGCAGCTCCCTGGCCTCGTCTGGGGAGTCCAAACTAGCAGACCCATCATCAACGTACGTCGCATGACGGAGAAAGTCAGTGGCCATGCTCGGGCGTCCGGATGCATCGCCCAGGTCGGCGATATGGCGAAGGGCGAACGCAGCGACGGCCGGAGAGCTCCGCAACCCGAAGACATGGACCTTAGCTCTGTAGGGGACAATCTCGTTAGTAACCCGATTATCTTTGAACCAAAAGAAACGCAGATAGTCCCTGTCTTCAGATCTTGACTCGAAAATTGTGGAACATATTTTTTATATCAATTGTAAAGGCTACCTGGTGGAGTCGGAATCTCTGCAATATTCCCCGAAGGCTGTTGTTCAAATCGGGGCCCGTCAACAACTCGTCATTGAGGCAGTGTCCCTTGTGCTTTGCTGAACCATCGAACACCAACCTAACTTTCCCTTCTTGGGCTTGCCTTACCGGGAAGATAGGCAAGTACCATCCCACGCCTTTCTCAGGAAGTTCCCCTGCGACTACTTCCTCAACGTGATCATTGTCAATGTACGATTGCATTTTCTCGAGACTTAGTGTAGCACTTGAGGGATCTCGACGCAGTTTTCCCAACGTCGTGTTCGTTCTTCCCAATACAGACACGTAATTATTACACAAATTTGGTGGATCTCTAGTAAAGGGTAAGGGCGCAACAATCCTATCGTCTTTCACTTCGATACCAGCTCTCAAAATACTTACAAATTTATTGTCTAACACACTCAGACCCTGGAGCTCGTCGTCGACTCGCTCCTCAAAGACGTCGAGCGTCTGCCTCCCAGGGTTGGGCCCACGTATCTTGATCGAGAAGTGATGATCCTCGTGATTCACGAATGACGTCCGCAGGGCAGTGGTCTGCTGGGTTCTCGCTCCTCCGTTCAATGGTCCCAACAGTGCCCAGCCCAGGGCGGTCTTGCAGGCAAGAGGACCTCGTACTCCATAGTGTCTAGATGCCATGAGCGACACGGCATCTCTTCCGATGAGTATCAGTGACCGAGCCAAAGGGTCATGCTCATTGAAGTGCTTGACCAGGTGCGCAACGTGGCTGAGCTTCTTCACGACGTCGGGAGTGGCTACTTCGTCAGTCATGTCCGGGATATTTTCGTTGGTCCATGTAGTGGGTAGCTGATGCCATCGGTTCTCACCCACACCCCTTATCTTGAGCCCGGTGATGGCGTGTCCTTCCACCTCAGACGACAGACCACTCAGTGTTCTGAGGGCGTACTTCCAGGGAGTGGCCTTAAGATCGAGCTGTTCTATCAGAGAAGGGTCCGCAAAGCATCTTGAGCTTTGCTCGTCAATGATGGCGTAACAACGCACTTTTCTCTGGGTGGACGTCGAGGTGACATCTACTAACAGCGTCTTGGAAAATTCCCTGGACTCGAGACCGAGGCATCCCGTTCTGGTGCAGGTGGCGACCTCACCAGGGGTCACCGGTTTAGTGCTTGCCCGGTGCATGACCGTCAAGTGTGAGCCTTGACAGTGAGAACACTTCACTTGTTTGTCGCAGTTCCTGATGTAATGGGGACCAAGGCATCGGAAGCATACCTTCGCCTCGGTGATGAGCTTCTTCTTCTGGTCGATGGGTAGTCTTCCAAAGGACCGGCACTCCCAGGTTCCATGGGCGTCGACCTTGTGGAAAATACATTTGTTGATTCTATGGTCCGTTTCCGGAGGTTTTTTGTTGTGAGGTCCTTGCGCCTCATATCTTGACTCAGGTTTGTTGTAGGCCACCATGGACTGATCACCTTCACTAGACTCTTTCTTGGTATTCTGGTCAGCGCTTGTGTGCAGGACCCGAACGGACTTGGGTCTTCCGCCTGACAGTGCTGGGTTGAAAAATGGATCCCTCATCGCTCTTTCTTCGTCTCTTAGGAACTGGTTGAAGAAGGAGAACGTTGGGCGCTGCCCACTCTTGGCTCGTAGGTCAGATGCTTTCCTATGCCATCTGCGTTGCAGATCTGGCGGGAGTTTGAGTGCCAAGAGCCTCATGCCTCTGGTAGTGCAAAACTCCTCCAGCTCGTCCGATCTTGCTGCGTTGGTAAGTGCGGTACTCGTAGAATCTAAGAAATCCTGGAGAGCGGTAAGATCCCCAGGAGGGATGTTTGGGAAGTTCCGAAGTTGGTCTGCCGTGTGTTCTGCTAGCAACCAGTCCGAACCATAACGCTCACGAAGGGTGTTCCATACCACCTGCAACACTGCCTCTGCATTGTTTCCGATGACTGACCTCATAGTTCTCTGAACGTACTCCTTGGGTTTACCCGCGGTATTGGCCGCCAAAACTTGTAGCTCTTCGATGGGGCCCAAAGCTAGTCCCTGCAGTCGATTCTTCAGATCAGATTCCCAGCAATGGTACAATCCGATGTCTCCTTTGAAGGGGTTGGCAGGGGTCTTCAACAGCTCGGCCCGGATAAGGTGAACAGAAGCTGCATCTAGAGTGCTTCCCTGCCTAGGAGCTCTCAGTCGATGGTTTGCCTCTACTCTAGGCTCTAGAATCGACCTGCGAGAGCTCACGGAAGCGTGTTCCATCAGCCCTGCCAGATCATCTAGGTTGCTTTCCTGCTCTTGATATTCTTCATCCCCTCCTTCTGAGATAGTAGAAACCTCAGAGGCTACCGACAGTGGTGTGGAAAAAGGTCCAACTTTTTCTCTTCTTACGGAGGTAAGTTTACTCATTCTCTCACTACGCAGAGAAGACAGGTCTTTGGGATCAAGGTTGGAAACCATGTCCCCTCCAAGCCTCTCCATCTGTTTGTTGAGCGTCGCGATGCGACCAAAGCAGTCTTCCAGCATCACACGTCTCTTCAAAAATTGCTCATGGTACCGCTGCTTATGTCCTGCTCGTTCCAAGGAACCTTCAAAAGCTCTGCTTGAAGTGATGAACTGATCGCGCTTGACCTTAAGTTCAGCTATGAAGGATAAGATGGCCGACGTCTCATCCTCTCCTGGACTCTCCCTGAACAGGGCTTCATAAAGATCGCCATAGGTCTTTACGGCTTCAACTTCAGCTAGTTTAAGGGTTTTCTTTGAGCTTCTTTTGGCCATTTGAGACATTGCAGAGATGTTGTTGAAAATTTATTGTGACTGCCTCAACAATTTCTATCGACGAGGGGAAGGTTCAGAAAAGTCCACGGATGATGCAAAACTTGTCTTAAGCAGCCATTTATTGTACATAAATTTTCCTGAAATAGAAAGGTCTAGTTAGCACAAAAGTAATACAAAAAATATACAGTTTTTAGAGATTGCATATCTAAAAGTGATTCAGAGGGCAAACCAGAAAATAAGGACGCAAAAATTGGGGCAGAACTGCATCACTGGCACAAGAAAATCTAATTCAGAGAACACGGGTAATACTGCAGCGGCTCATTCAACACCCAAATCATTGGCGAGACTTAGTACAATTTTCATACGAGCATCCCAATGGCACAATCAGATATAACCAGTCAACCTAATGAGGCACTCATTAAATACTAAGGTCAGGCAGTAGGCTCTACACACTAATGTCCAACCAGGTAGATGCTGAATTGAAGTTACACGGCTATTCCCATATAAAAATGCATGTCCAACCCGGTAGACGCTGAACTAAAGTTACACAGCTATTCCTACGTAAACAGTGCCTGACAACTTGAGTTGTTTCTGACTCACATGACTAGTCACAAAAGTCTATCAATCTATAGTACCACCTGGGCATAGTTAAAACACACCCATCTACAAAGGTGGTTAATAAGTGAACAAGGGGGCACACTTAGACACCTCTGAACAAGTAAATAGTTACCTAACAGGCATGAACACGTCATCAACCAGGCAATATAAAATATCCGCAGCACAGTAAAAATCACACAAATAAAAATAGGCAAAAACCACCACACTCTACAGACTGGTAAAATAGCAACTTGTGTGAGGAATTACACAATTCTAGAGTCCAAACACCAGAGTTTAAATCCACTAACATTAATCGTGAATGATAACAAGGATCTATATAATGCAATGTGCTTAGATCAAATCAACAACTGAGCACAATGAATCCAGCTGTGAATTCCAGCAAATAAATTAAGTAGCACTGACAAGCACAGAACAAATCAGGCTCAACAATATAATCAAAACATGACTGAGTGTTTGCAAGAAAGTCTCACAACCCTGTCCAACACAGGGCAATACCACTAGACAATTTGAGCCAGGTACAAATAGGTAAACACAGCATTACATTATATTGGCACCGCGAATGAAGAATCAGTATCTAGAATTGTAAAAGCACAAACAGAAAAACTGTGACAGCACACATTCTAACATCCCCTGAAATCTTTTAGCTTTTCTAGGACCTAAGAATTCACTGTCTAGTAGGAGACACAAAACAGACATCTATAGGGACCCAATGCACTTAATATTTAGCACTCTTTACTTACATTTCCTTCTCTGGAGTCTACACACTACTTCAACACAACTGGCGGCCTCTACTCAGCTCGCAGAGTTTAAATACCTAATGTACCGGAAGAGAGCGTTTCCGGAAAACGAGTGAACGTGCGGACTGGTTCTCTCGATATTCGAAGGCACAAATTTTCTACCGCTGTTTGAAAATAGAAATTTCCTAAATTGCTGCGAAGGCAGCACAAAATCCGTTTTTGGTGCTTGTTAGCCGAATGAGGGGGGCATTTAGTTCTTTGAAAGTGGCTTCGAAGATTTTTGCTTTGTCTATGGTTTAGAGGTGTCAATGGTTTTAAGTTGGACTCGGTATGTTGGTAATTTAGCTGGTCGAGGATTCGGAAAGGAGGCTGTCAGCGGTTCCGGAGGGTGTAAAATAGTCGGTGGCGCAGAAGCCGGCCTGGACTTCCCAGAAAAAGAATCAGCTCTACTCCGTGAGGTGGAACGGCCCAAAGGCTGGAGAAAAGGGGCGCGGGGTGGTCGACTACCCTGTACTCCACGACCACCCCCAGCCCCCCTCCCCCGCTCAGGGGGGGGGGCATAGCAGCTGACACCCCGGTTAACAGTAATACAAATCAAGAAGATCACCAAAAAAGCACAAAAAAGAAGAAAAACAAATAGAAATAATCGCAAGAAATTAGAGTCACGAGGCAATCACCCTCTATATGGCTACAATAATAGTAGCTTACCTCTACCTCCCAAGGCAAAAATTAGGCTATTCAATGAGTGTACAATTCCCAAGGGGACCAAGAACCTTCACCAAGCAGTGAGCACACAGCAACGCACACATCCACTCGGCACGGTAACCGGAGTGACACCTGCAAACAACAGCTGACACACTTCCCAATACATACTATTTCGTCCCACCAAATGCGCACCTTTTCCCAACACTCTGGCGGACATGGGTACATGAGATAAAATAGAGATACAGTGTTAGCAAGTTATCACCTATGAGTAGGAAATATCTACTATGGTGGTTCCATCTAGTTGTGCGCGCACACCACCACACAAGCTCAAAAGCGCCACCCCACAGCCTCAAAGCGCTCTTACTAAACGACCAATCAGCGCTGAAATCTGGCGCTGGGGTTGCGGACCGAGCCTTGACATGCCGCGCGCACCGAGCAGCCAGGCGACACCTCAGAACACTCACGTACGCTTAGCTCAGCCTCAACGGCTTCAAAAGCGCCACCCCGAGCCGGCTAACCAGAAGGCTAGCTCGCTTCAGTGAGGCCCCCGCCAGCCCTATATAGAGAGCTGCGCGCTTAGCGCAGACAGGTTCACCAGTGAAAACCATCTAAGAAGCATCTAATCTTCAACAACGACCTTCTCACTACCAAGATTTCACAACAGCAGCCGACTTCCTACCTCGCTTGCCGAGCCCTAACCTCTCAAGCGGGTGTGAGTAGACATTTCTTAATTAGCTCTTACGTTTACCGACCGTTGAGCGTCGCCGGAAGGTAGTAGAGTCTGGTGTACCGAAAGGCCCCAGACCATCTGGGCAAACCCCATTACAGTAGGGGGGGAGCGGGTACAAGTAGGGCACCAGCCGCCTTCCGGACAAATCCGACGCCTGAGACTATACACCAACACTTAGGACTAACACCATGCATCACCACCAAGGAAGTCGTGGTTCATGGAGAGCTGGCTACAGCCAGTTTTCCCGCCCCTTACTACAAACACCCACCCATATAAGACCCAACACTATGCAACATAACACCAACACACGCACCAACGCCATCCCTGGCAACAACACTCAACCACGAACGACCAAGCAAACTACCACAACCATCCCAGCACAGCCTGCCAACAAATCCAACACTACCTACAAAGTCCAACTCCGCAAGATCGACCCCAGCCAAGATACAAACCGACAACAAGTCTTTGAAACTGCTTTCAAACACTTGGAAGCCCCACTCATACGACTCACCAGCAACTCAAGCGGATTCTACGCCATAACCGATGACATCACTGCCATCGATAAACTGACCTCGGACAAAGCCACCAAACTCTTTCAGAAAATCAATCTGAAACCGATCATTCCCCCAGATCTCAGAGCCATAAGAACCATATTCATCAGACAACTGGACAGCAGCATTGGCCAACGCCAACCGCAAGAAATACAGGAAGAAATGACACGAGTGCAACAATGGGCAAAAATCATGGAAATAATCATGGAAAGAAAACTCACCTACGGATCTGCTTCAAATGCTACAAAATTGAGGACCACTCCACACATCAATGCACCGTCAAGACATCAAACTGCTCTGAATGCGCTGCACACAACCACGCCTACCAACAGTGCAATTCACTGTACAAGAAGTGCCTCAACTGCCAGGGAAACCACCGCACCCTCGCAGCTTCCTGCCCATACAGGAAAGAAGCTATCCGCAAGAAGAACGACGAACTGCAAAAAAAAGAAACTGACCAAACCAAGAGCACATACATTGAAATTGCAAAAACGGCCATCCAACAAACTGCAAAAACAGAACATACACTCACACTCATCAGCGAAATGCATATAAAACTGGCCGCTATCCTCATCGAAGCCCACATCGCAAGCCTCACACAGGGAGATTTCGGATCAATCTTGTCGAAGTCCCTCAAAGAAAATTACGATGTGGACACCCAGTTCCCCAATCGCGACTCACAAAAAATATTCAACATGTTCATTGAACAAAACAAACATCCCCAAGCAGTCAAAACGGAGACACCTGCAAATCAAGCAAGCACCGAACCCAACGAAGACGCAATGGACACAAGCTACCACTCAACAGAAGAGAATTCAACCCAAGACGAAACAAGCGACGATAACTTGATAGAAAACTGGAGAACGCAGTCCAGCCCGAAGAAGAAAACAAAAAAACGGAAAAAGAAAAGACAACCCTCCTCGGAAGAATCCTCTGCACACGACGACTCAATCCAGCTTACACTCTACCGCAGCAACACGCACTCACGGA
Organism: Morinoia aosen; assembly: GCA_030386875.1. Lineage (NCBI taxonomy): Eukaryota > Metazoa > Arthropoda > Malacostraca > Amphipoda > Talitridae > Morinoia > Morinoia aosen. The sequence goes on along the minus strand of CM059557.1, from coordinate 17,886,235 downwards.
ATATTCCAAGCTAATTCACCAACGATCAGGTAGTGAAAGAACTCACCGCAAAACCTCCTGGCCTCAAAATCGCCGTCGCACATCCACATCCGGATAAAATCTGGAAAGAAATCATTGACGGCCAATTCAACCTCGAAAACGAACCCATAGCCACACTCCCACACGAACATTTCAATATGATGAACACATGCTCAAAACCTGACACCCTCCACAAGAAACCCAAACACTCAACTCCATAATGGATACACACAATATGAACAAAACACTAACCGTCATCCAACACAACGTCCAACACTGGCAAAATAATAAAACCGCATTATTTAACATCTACCGTCAATACAATCCACACATAATTCTACTCAACTCGCACTGCATGCGTAACGACACCCCAATCAAAATTTGGAATTACAACACATATACCACAAACAAAGCAAATGAAAATCACTCTGGAGTAGCAATAGCAATTCGAAAAGACCTCCCATTCAAGCTGCACGATACCTTCCACACAGATATGTTGGCCATCACAGTAGAAACACCACAAGGCCCAATCACACTTGCCACTACCTACCTACCTCCACGCATTGATTACATAAACTACATAGACATGCACACTCTCTTTACCCGAAAACACCCCACTTACCTCCTTGCCGACATGAATACCATACACCCCACCTTTGGATACACATACGCAAACAGGAAGGGGAGACAAGTCCACTCACTAATAGACAGGAACAAATGTCTCCACATCGGCCCTAACTTCCCCACGATAATCACTCACCGCGCTTGTACTAGCCCAGACATCGTACTAACAAACACGCAAACATTCCACAACATCATACTCGAACCAGGTCCACCAACACCTTCCGACCACATCCCCATCATAGCCACAATATCAGCCAACCCCATACAAATTCCCATCCGCCCACGACCCTCCTTCCACAATGCAAACTGGGAACTATACCGCAACCTTCTCTCCGAACACACAATACCGCAGGACCTAAGCCCTACACTAGAGGACATAGAAAACCACCTAATCACATGGGAAACCCACATCAACGAAGCCTCCAACCAATCTATCCCAACTATCACACACAGAACCACACCAGGCATCAAACCCACTCATGCCATACTCGTCCTTCAAACGAGACACAAACACATTTACGACCATCTCCAACAACACGGTCACTCACCCCACCTATACAGAGAACTCCTCAGCCTCAGACAACAGATAAAAACTGCAAATCAACGTATCTACTCGGCGACATGGAACAACACTATCGCTAACATCAAAAAGATGGACAACCCCAAACAATGCTGGTCCGCCATCAAACGTATGTCAGGCAACAATAAAAAACCAAGCACCCCCTACATTAAAGAAGGCGGCATCTTTTATCACTCACCACAAGCCAAGGAACCTTTGTTCCGACAACACTGGTCGAACATATACTCAGGTATCGATGACCCCAACAACGATTTCGACGCTGAACACATACACACCATAGAAACACAAATGAACGACATCGCTCCCCAAAACGAACCACACGAGACAGGAGACACTTCCCGCCTTCACAATTTCCACCACCCAGCAATCACAATCGAAGAACTCAAAAACGTATTTCGGACGTTTTCTCAATAAGCTCCAGGACCAACTAAAATAACCAAACACCACCTTAAACACTTACCACAAAACATGCTCCAGTACCTTCTGTACATATATAACAACGCCCTCTCAGCGGGCTATTTCCCAAACAAACTGAAACACGCAATAATGATCTTTTTACCGAAACCCTCCACCTCCCAACACGAGGTGCAAAATTACCGCCCCATCTCCCTACTAGACACCCACGATAAGCTCCTAGACAAAATACTAACCTACAGGCTAACAGACCACCTAACCATCAACAACATCTACAACAGCCGCCAACACGGATTCCGCCACGGAAGAGGTACACACACCGCACTTGCCACGCTACACGAGACTCTCCACATCAAACAAACACAGAGAAACAAAACAGACATCATTCTACGAGATGTAAGCAAGGCCTTCGACAAAGTCTGGCACACAGGACTCAAATTCAAACTGTCACAGCTACAAGTTCACCCCCTATTCACAAAAATCCTGTATAGCTTTATCACTAACCGCACCGCAGCCATACGAATCGCAAACTACACTGGCCCACCCTTCTCCATCAAGTCAGGTGTCCCCCAGGGAGCAGTCCTCTCCCCAACACTGTACAACTACTTCGCGCACGACCTCCCCCCACCAATACCCAACACTGACTACATAGCTTTTGCAGACGACATCACACAAATCATATCCGCAAAGCATTCATATAACATGGCAGCTCTTCTAACAACACGAGCCATTGCCCAAATCAACGATTACGAACGAAAATGGAAAATCCAAACCAACACAAACAAATTCAAAATAATTGCTATCAGCCGCCGCAAACACGCAACAGTGCACATCAACAACATCCCACACCCTTACACAAGCTCAGGCAAAGTTCTGGGTCTCACAATCAGCACAACCGGATATGCACTCCACACCAGACAACGAGCAGCAATAGCACACCACAACCTCTCACGCCTTTACCGTTTCAAACACCTGATCCCAGAAGTAAAACGCCAACTCTACATCGCCCTAGTAAGATCCACTCTCATCTACCCAGCCATTCCCCTACATACACTTCCACCAACATCCATCTCAACACTCCAACGCGTACAAAACCGAGCCACGAGATACATAACAAATTCAGAATGGCAAGATTTCTCCACCTCTGCACAACTACACCGCCGAACAAACTTGAAACCAATCAACATTACACTTCACAAACACGCAAAAAGAATATGGCAAAACATTCACGACACGCACCCACAACTCTATTTGCAACTCACATTCCCGCAAGACACCCCGCAAACACCGCACAAACAATTCCAGAGCTCAAAAATGAAAACACTCGCACCTCAACCGAGACCAAAATACACTTAACACGACTCTAACGACGGACGGACGGACAGACTCGACTGACCAGCACCGACTCAAGCGAATGTTTTGCGCTAGGAGAGACTTAACCCCTACGGCAAGCCTACCCACCCACGTCCGGTACTAAAGATGCCCACTAACTAAATACCCAACCATACAAAACCCTGACGGGTAATTAACTTTTACCCCCCTTAAACTACCTACAAAAAATTACCCCCAACCACTAGCATCATATGCGCAAAGCGCATCTCCATCAGTTTCCTATCTATCCTTTTCCGTTTCACCCCTACTTTTCCCGACACACTCTGCGTCAAACCCTATTTCCGTCTTTTCTATAAGCATCGAAGCATCGAACAAACGCAGACAGTTTGCACAGTGCACTCGCAGGAACCCTGATATTCACACAAGTCTTCTTCCTGCGAGCCTACTCACTGCAACGGCTCACTCAAGTCTTCCAACGAGCCTCCTCACAGCTGCGGCTCACACAAGACTTCTCCCTGCGACTCTCCGCGCAGTGACTCCTGCATTCACTAGTCTCGGCTGCTCAGCAAGCAGTAGCCTCACTGCCTCCATCGCCACCTCGACGGCGCACCGCTACGGAACGCACGACGCGACTTACCGACAACCGTCGGTCCTCCAAGTCGTCCCTGTGTACTATACTACCTGCCTGTAATCATTTGCCTCATGTGCCACACTGTCGGCGATCTTCTCAATAATACGGCCTTTATTCCAGTTGTGTTTTCCTTATCCTGTCGGGTTCGTTTGCACCTCAGGCACTCACTTCGGGCAAAGATATTTCTCAAGTCTATCGATATTCACAAGTCAATAGATATTCACAAGTCTGCCCGGAGTGTAAAGCAGCCTGAGGGAGAACACCACACTACACAATTCTCTCAAAAACGCGTAAAAAAACATCCTCAAATATAAATTCATAGCACGTTCAACATACAGACAGAAAGATAATTTTTCCACGATTCATATGCTCAAATTGCACTTTATTTCATTTTTCTAATTGTATTTTTTATTTTCCTTGTTAAACATCTTTTATTTTTTATTTATTTTGTACGTGCAATGAAATAAATTACCGGATTGTTTTCGCGTAGAAAAATAGAAATAGAAACATGTATTTATAATTATGTAGATAGATACATATACACATACATGGGTACGCACAGATATATCCATGCATGTGCGTGCGTACACATGTATACAAACACGCATAAGGAATCAAATGATTCTGATGAATGTACATACGCATTGCAAATGAAAACAAAAATAAATAAAACGCCTAATTATAAACGCTAAGTAAAACGCTAAATTATAAACGCTAAATAAAACGCTAAATTTTTATAGCCGACAGAAATAATTAAATACAATAATAGAATGACTTAGCAAACTTAAAAAGAAATAATTACTAATTTTCTATCAGAAACTTGAAGGAAAATAGGAATTTCACGTAGCCCTAAGTGGGAAATTCACAACGAAGTGCTGCAGGCCCTATGGCAGAGATGCAAATTGACGTGATACATTTACTCTATTTTTTTTACAGTTTTAGAGTTTTTGATATGTTCCACAAAAGAGCTCCAGAAACTGAGAGAGCTATTTGTACCACGTTAGATGAACGGTAACTGACAAAAACATTATTCGTCTGACTTAGTTTTTTGTTTCAGATATTAGAAGGAATAAATTTTACAACATTTGCATTACTCTAAAAAGGGAGGTACAGAGATGAGAACACTCGTTGAGCTTTTTGGACCATGAATCTGTTCTGTATTGGGGTCCATTCAAATTTTCTTAAAAGAGGTGTGGCATGATCGTATTTTTTCGAATTTGAGGCTGCTGATTGGGCTGCCCAGGATGCTCACTCATTACGGTACCGAACAATAACTGCCTGATTCTCTCCGCAGAGGTAATTTCATAACCTGCCGTGCAAAGTGCCTCAGTCAAATCTTCGTCAGTTGTATCCTCACCAAAAGGCTCTATTACTCCCACTGATCTGGTTTGGTTGAGAGGCAGTCTGCATTTTACCCCCCCAAGTGCCTACCTCAGAGATTGTCAGAAGGGCTGGAAGGCCTTTGGCAGCATTCCTACTCAATGTTACTTTTAATAAGTTTTTCTGATAGTTTTTGGAGATTCTGTTTATGCCTGCTTTGCCTAGGGGAGAGTTTGCCAGAGCTTTACTTAGGGAAATGTCATTTGCAGAGAATTTAGCAACTGGGCGATGGTCTGCTACTGGTTCAATAATAATAACAATAGGTGGCTGCTCCACCTCGATTTCAGACACTTGAGTCTCTGGATTGTGAAGTTGTTTAGGATTCTTAGGTTTTTGAGCTGAGGAAGTAGATACTTCAGCGACTAAACAATGCATATATCGGCTATCTTGCTGCGGCGAGCTCTGAAAGATTGGAGAGTTGGAGTTTAAGATGAGTTGGGAATTTTTATGCATATTCGGCTCTGCATCACCTGAAATGAAGGAAGAGGTATTAGTTTGGGTTTCCTCCAGGGTCGATAGGACCTCGCCTGGTAACTGAAAATCTGAAGACGGGAGAGAAGGTACATTAGTCGGGAAAGAGGGCTGGGACAAAGATTCCCCTTCCGAATCTCCGTCAGAAGACCGAGAGGAGTCATTCTCCTTCCTCCTTTTCTTAAGTCTTCCCAGATCTTCCGGTCGAGTTCGTGCCAGCAATTTAGCTAACACACTCGAGAAAAAGATACACAGAAGTTGGTAATATCTTGTCTAATTAGTATTTCGTAGTTACTCACAACACACGTTTGACCGCCATCCCTCCACACGTTATTACCTTACGGTACCTCTTACGACCGCTTAGAAAAGTCACCAATACCCGTTTAGTCCGCAGTTGTAAATTTCTTACGCTTTACGCCCGGCCAAATTTCTGTAGTTAGTTCCCACAAAACCGTTTCTGTACCGTCTCTGCTGCGGCCTGCCGGTCTATTTGTCCGGGTAATTCACCGGTAGGCCGCCACCGAGACGGTTCGGGTAATTCAGAGGTTTCGTCGTCGGAGGGCCCAGTTTTGTGCACTTAAGTGCCCAAAGATGGCTAGCCGGTGCTGATGACAGGATTTTCTAGAAGTCGCTGAACTTATTTGGGTCCACGAGTAGCTAAACTCTTATCATTTGTGTGTAATATAATAGCTTAAAAATATTTATTTATGCATCGTGTGTGCTAAATGAATTGTGTATAATTTATAGTCAAAAATATTATTTTTCAAAATATCATGAAGTTTTGATGATGGAATTTGTTTTTCGATGAATCTTTTTTCCGTCCCATAGCTAAAAGTATCATATTTTTTCCACTTATGGTAAAAACATGCCGCGTTCTGATTGGCTACTATGTTAACTTCACGAATACTTCCACGTCATCAAGTGCAGTCTATAAGTTTCTTCAAGGAATTCCAACGACAATGTCAGCGTTTAGAGCATGGAACGTAAATTACAGGCAAATGTTAGATAATTGATGTGTGTGTTATTTAAATTCAATAAATCTGTTGCAATTCATGTTACCACAGACTTCTGAGCGTGTCTTTCAAGGCTACATGCAGGATGTAAAATTTTCGCGTTAAATTTTGGGCTAGCGTGTGGCAGGCGGCTGAAATCGTCATTAAAGGAGTGCCTTTCACGTCGGTTCTGCGCCAAGGGCGTCAATGGAATTTGGTGAGATATTTCATTGTCCGAGGCCATCTGGTACTGAAAGCGAAGTTCTCGCCTTTGGAATTAAATGCAAATTATCATTTCAATTGCGTGCAATAGTTTTCGTTTCAAAATTCCTAATTTACATCTGTAAATCTGTTGGCATAAGTGAAAGTAGCGAGTGCGCAATGTTGAGAGGGATTACTAGGAGTCTGATTAAGGTAACGTATACTTGAAATAAAATAATGATGACAATACAAGGAGGTAGAAGTATGTTGTATGATAATGTATTATTTCAGAACAACACACTAATCGATAGTCAAATTTTTGTTGGATAAATGTTTTTGTTTTGATTGATGTAGGGGTAAAGCAATTGACATGAGGGTGAGTGTTAAGGACTTGACCATAATAGATTTTCCACTCTTTGATCAATAAAGATTGTTGATGAGACCAAAATTAACAAGTTTTCTTCAATGCACTTTCCGGTGGAAATGAGTATTTTAAAAGTTATGGCATTAAATGAGTTACCGTAACTCCAGTGTTTGACTTTGAGGCAGGGAAAAATACACCGCGCGGTCCGACGTGAAAGTAAACAGGCGTTCCCGCGCGCCAACCAAGCCGACGAAGAGCAAAGTTTCAGCAAACCCCCTATTACAAACGTAAAGAGGTTGGGTCGTGAGGGGTAGCAACAGTTCTTTTAGTGAAAATTATAAAACTAAAAGAACTGTGGCTACCCCTCACGACCCAACCTCTTTACGTTTGTAATAGGGTGATGCACACTGGAGTTCCGGTAACTCATTTAACGCCATAACTTTTAAAATACTCATTTCCGCCGGAAAGTGCATTGAAGAAAACTTTTTTATTTTGGTCCCATCAACAACCTTTGTTGATCAAAAAGTGGAAAATCGATTATGGTCAAGTCCTTAACATTTACCGACATGAGTTGTGTCGTGTATAAAAAGCAAGTTGGTAGAATTGAGAAACAACTGCTTAATTTAAGCAACATAGGCATTAATAAGCTTACTATGAAGGGATAGTGCGTCTTGATTGATATGCAGTTGATTTATAAAAGAATTGCGTTAATAAAAAGTTTGAAAAGCATGTCCTGTGAAGAACTCTTAAAGTATGAATACCTATAGCCTATTGCTATTCAAGTGATAATGGTGATATTTATTGAATGGCAACTATAAGACAGCTTCAAAGTGAAAGAAAGACGGATAATTTATTTTATGGTCAAGAATGCTGATTTAACATAGTAAGTGTTCTAAGCAATAGTTGACACATACGGTTATTTATGTGATTTTGATGTAAATGCTACTGATCAGAATTTAAGTTACATTTATGATGAAAATAAATTTTAAGGACTAAAGTTTACTCACACTAGAAATTAATATGCCAGTTAATACATATCATGAAGTAGCATGGATTAGAGAGTAGCAAATATAACATTTGTGCAATGAAAAGTATGAGGGTGTGCTGTAGAAATCTATTTAGAAGTGAATTTGAAATAAACACTGATGGTAGGATATTTGTTCATATGTATCACTTGAGTTCAAATAAAGCAGTAGAAAACTATCGTTGAGATATATTAAATAAACAATAGCATAAGTTAGTATGTTTTTTTTTATTTTAACATTGTCAGTAAGAATGTAAACTGGTATTATTTGCATTGAAAATGCAGAATCCAACTTTGGCATGCAGTCAGAAATGAATCCTAATTAAAATGAAATCAGGCTTTTAATTAACAAAAAATAAGATATTTCATTAATAAAGTGTAATATATTGATGAAAGGATAAAATTTCTTTTTGTTCAGCCTTTGTTAGTTGAAAACTCATTTATATAATTTTTTTAAACTGGGTGTAAATCAAACAAGATTTCTAACAAGGCCTTCACTAAATTCAACTCCTGTATGAGCTATTTCCAAAAGTTAGATGAAAAATGCAACCTAAGTGATTTCACTATGAGAAAAATTGGTAAATCTGAAATATACGTCAGTTATCGATTTTGTAAATTTCGATGCGTTAGCATAGTTAATTAGATCGAAATAAAGAAGTTTTCGTTTATGCACTTTCCGTCTCAAATGAGTACTTTATTAGTTATAGCTGTAAATGACTTACTGCAACTTCAGTGTTTGAAGCGGGAACTAATTCAAACAGCACGTCGAAGGGCAACACTGCAATGCCGTCTCGCTTCTAGTCCGATCGTCATCAAAGACGAAACCAAACCTATCGCTATACCTCGTTAAATACTCATTTGACGAAAAAAGTGTAAAGAAGAAAAATTGTTTATTTCGATGTTATTACCATGATTCAAGCAACAAAAATTCGAAAATCAATAAGTAGCTGTTTATTCGAGCGCATTCGTCATCAAAGACGAAACTAAACTTACCGGTATAAATCGTAAAATGCTCATTTGAGACGTAAAGTGCAGAGAAGAAAACTTGTTTATTTTGACTCAATTAATTAGGTTCAGGCACCAAAGAGTGGAAAATTGACAACTGACATATCCTTCAGATTTACCGAAAAATTTTATTGTTAGTGTAGATTGTAGAGTAAGACATTAAATTGACTACTAGGAGAAATTATGATACCATATACATGATGGCATCCGTATGACCATCTGACTCTTGGTAATGTGTGGCTCTGGCCTATTATAATTCCTAAATAATTCTTCAACTAGTATTGTATATGGCCCACAACTTAATTAAAATAGTGTTTGAGAGGAAATTTTTGCATTTTAAAATGGTCCAAGTGCAGTTAGTTTGTGCTTTAGGTTTATTGGGTAATTTTGAGCATATCAAATTAGTGTTGATGTTAGCTTGAGCCAATTCCCAGTTGAAGGAAGTGGTGAAATAATATTTCTCCACATGCATGGGCACAATGTTGAGCTATGGAGTGAATATTGTGGGAAAAAGCATGTAAGAATTGTAACCCAATTTGGTTGATTTAAATTTAATAATTTAGCTGTAATAACCATTTTAATATGGCTCTGAATTAACATCAGTTTTGAGTGTTTGATTTTATGAGAAACTGAGGGTTCACTCCATTGTACACTTGTATAAATGAGAAAGTTGTAAGGTGGACCTGTGATAGCAGCTGGTATCAATGTTGGAATCCAAGTCAAGAATTTTCAAGCATGATCGGAGATTCAATTCATTATTCCTCATGTTGAGGTCAAATTGTGTATAATAAATACATATATCTGGTGCAAACAAATCCATGGGTAAACTGAGCTATTAATGTCTTGAAAATGAATTTTTAAGACACTGTATTTTTTCCCAATGAAATGTTAAATTAGGTTATGTTATCTGCTATACTTAATCATTAAAATGTATTTATGAATGTGGTTAGTAAAATGATTATATCTCATAGCTGAAAGTTTTTTTTTAGGTTTTACTACTGTATGCAGCAACTTAGCCAAATGATTAGCATTATTAACCTTTTTATTATTAATATTTCAATGTAATTGTAGAGAGACAAGGGAGTTTTTGTTTGAAGCATCATGGCTCACTTTTATGGAAGAAATTGGTATTAATTTTATACTTGCCATTTCATTGTTCAGCTAGCAGAGTCATTTAAATTTTATAAGTTTATAATTATGTGCTTACTACTAATCAGTTGTGCACCATAGTATTTTATTTACAAGGTTTTGAAATGTGTGGCCAAAGTCCAACACTATTAGATTGAAACCAAACTTGGTGAAATTACTAAAGGACGAAAATAATTTCAAAGTTTAGAATTTTGAACTATGAAGTTCTAATCAAATAGATAACAGTCTGTGTTATATATAACATAGATGTCGAGTGATAGGTCTGATACCTTTCAGTGATCTAATAAAGTAACTTTTTTTTTTCTTTCACAGATTTCAGCATATCTGAGTCACCTTAATTCCAATTCTTAATTTTTAAATGTCTCTGTTTGAGAAATTCTTTATGAAAAATAGAGTAAAGTACTGTCAGCAGGAAATATTAATCAGTGTTGATCATCCTCAGTGAGTAGAAAAAGGTGAGTTTTCAATTTTGAACTTGAGCTGTTCCAATAAATTCAGTTTGAAAATCTTATTTACATATTTCTTTTGGACTTGTGATGGTTTTGCAGCACAGATAACATCTTTTTTCAGTGTGATCAATTCCCTTTGTCCTTTTACTGAGTGAATTATCTTTTCATCTTTGAAGTTAAACAGCCAAAATTAAGTATCCAAAATTAATTTGCATCTTTGACTGCTAGGTTGATGTTAGAGGCAGTTTTACATTGTTTTGTATCAACTAGTAGGCTAAAATACCTGGTACGGATGAAATTAAGGATTTTACAATAACGGAAAAATTTAAATTTCGTATACTACAAGCTTTGGCACAGAAAAATTCACCGGATTCAAAATAGATGAGAGGGATCGATGTACAATCCAAACCGTAACATTATCAACATTGCTAGGGCAATACGAGAAAGTCTAAACAACCTCAAATGTTGTGGCCGAAGCCTACTGGAAGAGTGTAAAGGATGGCACTGCGTCACACAGGATCAACATTTTCTTTTCTTTTTCTTTACTGAGTGAATTATCTTTGCATCTTTAAAGTTAAACAGCCCTAATGGGGCACCCACACAAGAGATGCTGGCTACACAGCCTCAAGCGCCGGCATCCAAAAACACGTACACATGAGCACCGATGCACAATTGTTCTTGCAAATTCAAACACATCCAAGTGATGAGCCATTTTCCTCCTTGAGGCAGTAAGAGAGTTGAATAGCATACAGGCACAATTAGTGATGCAAAAAAACGGTTTTATTTGATTGCGTTCTTTTTTGCAAAAAAAACTTGTTTTTTATGTTTTTTTTTTTTTTTTTTTTTTTGCACACCTAAATTTTGTTAAGTATATGCCTGTTTTTTTTTTGGACACCTAAAATATATTAATATCCATGGTTTTTAGTCAATTTATTGTTATAAAAACATCGAAAAGAAACCATACAGTAAAAGTGGTGGCAGATAACCCACAATTACCTAGAGGCGTCTAAGAGGAACAGCAGGAGCCACAGAACTTATATTGATGGAGTCAAAATTCAGAGCTTACTATCTCTACTGCCTGATTTTATTTTTGTGTGACCAAAAAAAATCAGACTTTGCCGAGATAATAAGCTCTGAATTTTGACTCATCAATATAAGTTCTGTGGCTCCTGCTGTACCTCTAAGACTCCTCTAGGTAATTGTGGGTTATCTGCCACCACTTTTACTGTATGGTTTCTTTTTTGTTTTCATTACAAAAAAATGACTAAAAACCATTGATATTAATAGATTTTAGGTGACCAAAAAAATATGCTGTTTTTTTTAAAAACATGTTTTTTTACAAAAAAAATCTGACTGCTGAAAATGAATAGTAATATATTTTATGGTACCAAATATAACCATGCTGTATTTTTTACAAAGAATCATGACTGAAAAACAATATACTTTATGTGACCTAAAAATGAAAAGCCCCATGCAGTTAAAAAAAAAAAAACATTTTTTTTACTACAAAATCATGACTGAAAAAACATGAATAATATGTTTATGAGACCAAAAAAGTTTTTGCAATAAAAAATCATGACTAAAAAACTAATATATATATGAGACCTAATAAACCCCATGCTGTTTTTTAGAAAATGTTATTTTTTACTAACGATGTATAAGAAAACCTGGATATGAATATATTTTATGCGACCAAAAAAACATGCTGTTTTATTTTATGTATTTTTCACAAAAAATTGTTGTAAAATCATGGATATTAACATATTTTATGTTACAAAAAATCATTTTTTTTTAACATGTTTTTTTTATTAAAAAGTTATTAATATTCATTTTTTGGTCATGACTTCTTTGTAGAAAAAAACACCCTCAGGGGGATACAATTATTGTATCTATGGGAACTAGCGCTCCCAGGGGGACAATGTGAGGGCCCAAGCTGGGAGTTAGGTAGGCCTCCTTTTTGGTGAAATAAAATGTTTTTGTTATGTTGAGGACCACCTTTTTTTGGTTCACTGCTGTCCTGTTTTTCAGCACCTACTACTGTCTTCTTCAACTTTGATCTTGTTTCATAATCTTCCTTCCTCTCTTTGGCCGCATTTGTTGCTGGGTATGGAGGCTAAAACTAATGACTAATCTAATCTGTAAAAAAAACATGGATGTTAATTTATTTTATGTGACCAAAAAACCATGCTTTTTGAATAAAAGATTTTTTACAAAAAACATGCGTTATTAAATTTTATCTGACCATAAAAAATATGACCTTTTAAAAACCATGTTTTTTTCACAAAGTCATTAATATCCACATTTTTTAATCATGATTTTTCTGTTAAAAAGATGTTTTTAAAAAAACCAGCATGGTTGTTAATGGTAAAATAAAGTATATTAATATCCGTGTTTTTTAGTCATGACTTTTTTGTAACAAAAACATTGAAAAAACAGCATGCATTTTTTGGTCACATAAGATATATTAATATCCATTAGAACCATACCAGGCCTTGAAATAAAATATCCACAAAGAATCTATCCACTCTATAAAATTTTTCAGAGATTAGCTCCATCCTCAGTAAGTCATTCAGTCAAATGTTTTTCAAAGGAACAGTGAAAATTCATTGTCTATTTCACCAAATTTTACTGAATGACTGAGGATGGAGCTGGTCTCCGAAAGGTCTTATGGAGTGAATAGATTCTTTGTAGATATTTTATTCTAAGACCTAGTACAGTTCTAATAAACATGATTTCAATATTAACAGCATTCTTTGTTTATAAGTTTCTAAAGACGATTCAATTAAAGAAAAATAACTTTCCTGATATTTATATCCATGTTTTTTTAGTCATGATTTTTTTGAAATGTTTTAAAAAAAACAATTTTTTGGTCCCATAAAATATAGTAGCCATGTTTTTTAGTCAAGATTTTTCTGTTAAAAAACAATGTTTAAAAAAAAACAGCATCGGATTTTTTAAGGTCACATAAATATATTAATATCCATGGTTTTTATTCATAATTTTGTATAAATAACATTTTTTTTAAAAAAAACAGCATGGTTTTATAGTCACATCTCAATCAATGACCATAAGTAAAGATATGTTATTATAACACACCATTTCGGAAGTTGAAGGTCATTCACATGTATTGTAAAATAAATGAAATATCAAAGCATGAAACTGCAGAAAATAAAAAATTTCATAAAACCATGAAGAACCACCAATTAAGAAGTACGCTGTTTTATTTTGTAATTTGACATGAAAACAAATAATGTAATGTTTTTTTATTGCTGAGTTATTTTCAGACAAAATATTTGAAAAAAAATATCCACGTTTGTGTTGGCCACGGTTTTTTTGTAAAAAAACGTGTTTTTTTAAAAAAACGGCATGGTTTTTTTTTTAGTCACATCTCTAGGCACAAAACCTGAGCAAAGCTTTTTACTACCTCCCACATCTCTGTGGAAAACAGCTGTTGGTTCATCCTTGGATGTCATGCAATTCAGTTGGAAATTTTTGCCAGTATAATAGACTTGAAAAATTTATGAATTTGTAGATTAATCAGTGATTTTGTTTGTATATGCTTTAATGGTGGTTGGTACTGTTGACTGAGAGGCTTTTGGTGTGATGCATATTTTTCTCCTATTAAAGAAATATTTAGGCATTTGCAGTATTTTTGCTGCAATGGGCGTACATGTGATTAAATTTCATAGAAAATACATCATGTGGAAATATTCAGATGCAATTAACCTATGTGATTTCATCAATTGTAAATTTTTCTCATTATTGCATTTAGCTATTGGATGTGGCCTATAAGATGGACTCCATTATTTTTGGGATTTGTTAAATAATTATTTTATTCTGCTCCCCATTTTTTCAAATGATGAGCTTAGTTCTCTCATCAGGCAGTTATAAACATTGTATCTATAAAAGTTAACAGCTCTGGAGAAAGGTGTAATGCCTCAAGCTTCAAGTTAGTTTGGTTGTCTGATTATGAGTGTGGGTCAGGGTTGGCCTGCTCCCTAGTTCTGTTCTACAGCGTTACAATTTTGTAGGATTTTTATTCACGCGCAGTTTTCACTGAACCAGCGACGTTGCGTTAGTTGTCTTCGCATTTAAATAGTGCAGTGTTGGTCATTTTCCAGCCTACCTCTAAACCACGACCTGTTTCGCAGAACGAGATCTCAACACTCCGCCGGAGGCGGAGCTCGCGTCAGACGGCGAAGAAACTCGTCCTACTGATTCAGTCAGGAAGAATTACCACCTTGAGCCCTTCTTCATGAATGAAGGTCCATGAGATGAGCATCCCTCCACCTCATAACGTGGAGGGTGCAGGCCGCCCCTCAAAGTGCGACTTGAACGCAAAGGTAAAAAGAATAAAAGTTCTCTAATCAATCTCAGTACCTGGTTTAGAGCTCAGTTTTGACACAGCTCGCAGGGGCTTAAATTATCAGCAATTTCTCGAGTGAGGATGTTTCTGACAAAGGAGATTTCCAAACATAACGTATTTCATTTTACTGCTGAACTCGCCGAACCCTTCCTGCCAATCCAACAACGTTTTCCTTACCAACTGTAACGTTGCTGTTCTTCAGCGTCTTTATCGTTTTCACATTTTTTGAACATGTTCACTCTTTACTTGACCCGTCGCCACGTCCTGGACTCTTAGAAGGTCGGCAAAGCTAGCACATGTTTCACATCAGCAAACCTAGGGTTGCCATATATGGTCTTAAGCGTCTCGTTGAGCGCTATTCATTGGTGTAAGTTAAAATTAGGTGGGAGGAACAGGGAAGGAGAGGTATCAAGCTCAAATCTGTATGAATTCTTCTGCTCAGTCTGGAGTGTAGCTACCGGCGCTGCACAACCTCTTAGAAGGCCAGGAGTGTAGCTGAGGCATACCAGCACACACTCTGCCTCTAAGAAGGTCGCCATCATTTTTATTTTCTTATGTTTTTTGTTCCAAAAAATGGGAGTCCAAATCCACAGATTTACTCTTACGCAAAAAATAATACCACCATTGTATTCGGGAGGAAAAGCTCTATGCATATCAAACTCTTTACAAACAATGAAACTGCTTGATAACAGCCTATACACAAAATGAACTAAAAAATAAAAACTGTGTTTTACATATAGTGCACATAACTCCGGAACTATTGGACCTGAAAAAAAATTCACATACCACAAGATTCAGCAACTCAGAATCTATGAAAATGCATCATAAAAAAACATAAAAGTGCAATAAATAAAAAATGGCCAGTGATTTTCTGATTTCTGTTTTTTGTATTTTACCGAAATAAAAACTCGAATTTCGTAGATTTTCATTGGGGTAGCAGTATTTTTTTCCCCACTGACAGAAAGAGCAACTCTCTCTCTTTACAATGAACCCCCAATGAAACTTCTAACATGATTAATGAATGTACAGTAAGCTGCACAGTTGACCCATTTTCTTCAAACCTCTTGGTAGGTCGACCATGTGGAGGCGGGTTAATAGTTTAGGGCTGTGCCTCACGTGCTCACACTTAACCACTCCTGAATCTTTTTGGCATGTTGCTGGCTGATATCAGCATCTATCTTCTATTAGGTTAACAATTTTAGGCGAGCCCTGGGTATTCGAAACGTCACTTTCTGACCTGATATTAATACTTCCTGGCATTTGTGTGTAAATGGATCAGGTGTGAATGATATTCGTGTATTTTTGGCTGAGAAATAATGGTATTTTTTTGCGAATTAAGGGTCTTTATTTCTAGGAATTTGTCTTTTAAATTTTTCACATTTCAGGTTGAGTGGTAAGGCTTCTTGAAATGTACAGATGTTCTAAGCAAATATTTACACCAAAACTGTTTGTTTAATCTCTTGGAGTATTCGTTGATTTGAGGAATAGGAATGTATCTTTTGTTGTTTGTAATTACCATTTTCTCCGATGATTCAATCAATAGTGACCAAGATAATGTCTGAAGCTACAGTTTCGGTTGAGTTGCTGATGTTTTGTAGTGCGTTGTACATTGTGTATCTCCATAGTCTCGTGCGCGAGGACTTATTCTTTCCAGGATCCAACCAAGGACATGATTTGGGCCTTAAGAATAGGATAGATTTACTCTCAAGTGTCATCTGGTTAGGTCTGATTTGTGTTTTTAATTTTGCTATTTTATTCATATTATATTCACTTTATTTTGCGAGTTTTAGGACACTTTAAATTCGTGTTTATGCATCTGTGCGTTGTCATGGAACCACTGATGAACCACTTGATACATTACTAACCACAACATTGAACCACCATTGAATACATCGAACCACTTGAAACATTACGAATGTGGAGGAGAGTTTACATCGGCTAGTTTACATCGGGTGAATGAGTAAAATCTTCTAGAATATCTACACCTTTTTTGATTCAAGTTAAAATATCTGACATTCAAGTTGAAATATCTTACTTTCAAGTTAAAATATCTGACTTTCAAGTTAAAATATCTGACTTTCAAGTTAAAATATCTGACTTTCAAGTTGAAATATCTGACTTTCAAGTTGAAATATCTGACATTCAAGTTGAAATATCTGACATTCAAGTTGAAATATCTGACATTCAAGTTGAAATATCTGACATTCAAGTTGAAATATCTGACATTCAAGTTGAAATATCTGACATTCAAGTTTAAATATCTGACATTCAAGTTTAAATATCTGACATTCAAGTTGAAATATCTGACATTCAAGTTGAAATATCTGACATTCAAGTTGAAATATCTGACATTCAAGTTGAAATATCTGACATTCAAGTTGAAATATCTGACATTCAAGTTGAAATATCTGACATTCAAGTTGAAATATCTTACTTTCAAGTTGAAATATCTGACTTTCAAGTTAAAATATCTGACTTTCAAGTTAAAATATCTGACTTTCAAGTTGAAATATCTGACTTTCAAGTTGAAATATCTGACTTTCAAGTTGAAATATCTGACATTCAAGTTGAAATATCTGACATTCAAGTTGAAATATCTGACATTCAAGTTGAAATATCTGACATTCAAGTTGAAATATCTGACATTCAAGTTGAAATATCTGACATTCAAGTTGAAATATCTGACATTCAAGTTGAAATATCTGACATTCAAGTTGAAATATCTGACATTCAAGTTGAAATATCTGACATTCAAGTTGAAATATCTGACATTCAAGTTGAAATATCTGACATTCAAGTTGAAATATCTGACATTCAAGTTGAAATATCTGACATTCAAGTTGAAATATCTGACATTCAAGTTGAAATATCTGACATTCAAGTTGAAATATCTGACATTCAAGTTGAAATATCTGACATTCAAGTTGAAATATCTGACATTCAAGTTGAAATATCTGACATTCAAGTTGAAATATCTGACATTCAAGTTGAAATATCTGACATTCAAGTTGAAATATCTGACATTCAAGTTGAAATATCTGACATTCAAGTTGAAATATCTGACATTCAAGTTGAAATATCTGACATTCAAGTTGAAATATCTGACATTCAAGTTGAAATATCTGACATTCAAGTTGAAATATCTGACATTCAAGTTGAAATATCTGACATTCAAGTTGAAATATCTGACATTCAAGTTGAAATATCTGACATACAATTTAAAATTTAATATGGATTACTTTAATAGAACTACATATTACTCTACATATGTTCCTAAATATGTTCCTACATATGTTCCTGCATATATTTGCAGATTTTTTGCATATACATAATCATAAATCATAAAAAATTAGCAGTAGAACGGATTGTAAATATGATACCAACTACAGTATGTAGCGTATATAAGAGCTCGAATTTTCTTTGCTGAATTATTTTTATTCTAACACCCATCATGACAATGGAAAAACCCGAAGTAAGCAACCTTCTCAGTGATTCGGAATCTGAAGATCAACATACAACACGAGGAGTGAAGAGAGGAACAAAGCGTGGAAGATATAAAAGAAACACATACGATAAACAAATGGTTTTGTCTGCAGCGGAAGATATCGACGGAGACTGGAGGAAAGTGGCCAACAATCATGGCGTACCAATAGCAACTGCATATGGTTGGATTTGAAAAATTGATAAGGAAGTTAACAAACACGGAGGTGCGAGAAATACGAAGGTTGCACCCATACATGCGCAGAAAATGATTAGTTATCTTGAAGAAGATCCTCTTATTGCTTTAGTATCAATCAAAAATAAATTATTGCAAGAAACAGGAGTATCAATAGCTACAAACACAGTGCATAGGCATCTTGACTGTCAACTTTATTCTGTGAAAAAAGCAAGATCGGAGCCATCAGAGATGAATTCCGTAAGTAACAAAAGAAAACGATCAAATTACGTGTCAAAAGCGATGGATTTTATTGGGAACGGCAAAACGTTAGTGTACATCAATGAAACAAATTGCAATCTGTTCTTAAGAAGTTGTGGAAGGTCCAAGAAGGGAACTCGTTGCAGTATAAAATCTCCAACTTCGAAAGGCAAGAACGTCCACATCATAGCAGGGATCTCACAGACAGGGTTAACGTACTGGGAAAGAAGAAGAGGAAGTTATAAGAAAGAAGACTGCTGCGAATGGGTCAGAAGATTACTACGAACAGTGTCAGAGGCAATGGAAAATGAAGTAGTAGTTTGTGACAACGCTCCGATCCATGTTAATTTAGAAATGGTTGTGCAAGAGCAGGAATTTCAGGGAGCTGCACTTCTAAGACTTGCTCCTTACAGTGCTCCTCTTAATCCTATCGAGGAGTGTTGGAGGAGCGTTGTTAAGTCAGAGGCAAAGAAACTGCTGAACACAACACGTGAACCTGGTCGTGAAGATATTTAGAGACCTCCTCCTCCACGCATGACCCAGACTGAACATCGGCTGCAACATTTGGAAGGAATAATAGATCAATCTATGGGGAAAATCACTCCCACCCGCGTATGAAAACGTGTAACCATGTGCAAAAACACTATCCAGCAGTTTTGTTAATGCAAGATCTGAACATGGGTGACATTTCAACTGCATGAAATTATACATATGTAGTTCTTGATAAATATATCGCATTCTTATTCAAAATCTATTAGATTATTTCATTTAAGGATTTATCAAAGAAATTATTCTTTCTTCTGTAGAGAATGCAATTAGTCAGGTACATTTTCTGGAATTCTCTTCAATTTCAATAAAAATGGAGAGCAAAAATCACTGATAAAAATTTCATTATACTGAGAACGTTTCGGGCAAATACCCATCATCAGCTCATTAAAAGAATCTGACATATATCACTGAAATAAAAAATGAACGTAAATGTACAAACAGATATAAACACGGATTTAAAAGGTAAAAAAAAAGTATAAATGTGAAAATGCAGTTAATAACAACGAAAAAACTAAGAACCTATGATGCTTAGAGATATGAACTCAATTGGTTGTTGAGAGAAGGCTTACATTAAAAAATGAAAAGCGATTCTAAAATTCTAAGATCTAAAACACTTGAAGCTACACGTACTACTTTAAAATGATTAGAGTGAGGAGGTATATTGCACGTTTCAGTATGATCGCGAACAGCGGAGTGAGATGGACGGGTCAATGGAACCCCAGTACGGTAACTAACTCCAACATGCTCGGCCACTCTAGCTCCGAGAGTACGTGAGGTCATGCCAAAGTACTCGGATGCCACGAGCAAGCAAAGTT
Organism: Morinoia aosen; assembly: GCA_030386875.1. Classification (NCBI taxonomy): domain Eukaryota; kingdom Metazoa; phylum Arthropoda; class Malacostraca; order Amphipoda; family Talitridae; genus Morinoia; species Morinoia aosen. The sequence continues at coordinate 17,865,955 of CM059557.1, read as the reverse complement.
TTAATGCAATTCAGTTTAAAATTAAAAGTGCAATAACTATGGAAACTCATTCCTAGGCCAGAGAAAGTATTTTTTCGGTACACCGACACTTCAAATTTATTCTCTCGTTTAGTCACTAAACAATCCAGGAAACGTGCAATATACCTCCTCACTCTAGTCATTTTAAAGTAGTACGTGTAGCTTCAAGTGTTTTAGATCTTAGAATTTTAGAATCGCTTTTCATTTTTTAATGTAAGCCTTCTCTTAACAACCAATTGAGTTCATATCCTCTTAGCATCATAGGTTCTTAGTTGTTTCGTTGTTATTTACTGCATTTTCACATTTATACTTTTAAATCCGTGTTTATATCTGTTTGTATATTTACGTTCATTTTTTATTTCAGTGATATATGTCAGATTCTTTTAATGAGCTGATGATGGGTATTTGCCCGAAACGTTCTCAGTATAATGAAATTTTTATCAGTGATTTTTGCTCTCCTATTTTTATTGGAATGCAATTAGAATATATATGGAAATATTTTAAACGTCTGTATATTTGTACATAAAATAGATTGCATTAAAAAACTTCTGACGTGTTAAGGGAGCATTTAAGACTTATTGTATTCAAGGAAAAAGAAAATGAAAAAAAGGAAAACGATAAAGGAAAATGAAATATTGTAATAAGGAGCATTACACACTTATTAATATTATTGTATTAAACTATGTTCATGTGTACTCGCCTTGTGTTTTTATATCCATGGAAGCATTTACGCATGTGAATACAAACCACTCCTAAATTATGATTTTTTTAGTCAATATAATTTAATGAGCAATTAAATATTTTGAAGTTCATATTATTAAATCGTTTTATAAAATATTTTATGGTGAATTTAAAATTTGTATTTATTTTATTTTCATTTTTTTTCGACCCAAATACGTTTTTTTTCCAGTCAACTCTTTTGTTTTGTAGCTCTTTTCAAGCCCTTTGGATTGGTGTGCTCGCCATAGCTGTAGCTATGATACTGCAGCTGTCATCGAGCTATGAATGAAAGCTGCGATATCATAGATACGGCAGAACAACTAAATTCTGAAATTGTCAAAATCTTATAAAAAATATTTATTCAGCGTTAAAATGTTTCGTTTGAATAATGAAAGCACTTTGAGTAGCCCATGAACGAACTCAATTGCCATTGCCGCAGAGAAACACGCTCAATTAACCCCCAAAAATGAGGGAGGGGAGGGGTCAAGGTCACACCACCCCCATCGCTTTCCCCCCCCTCTGGTGGGCGCACTATTTGGAGTAGACGTAAACGGAAAGTACCAATGGAAGCGCAAGTAAATCCTCTGTAAGATGCATATAAAAACAGAAAATCTACACTTATCCCGATTTCTAACCAGACGGTGTTCTTAAGCGACCACCGGTGGGTCACTTCGAAGGAAATGTGTTGAAAGATATTTTTAACTTTGCGGTGAATTTAGACTATTTCTGGTCCATCCAGTTCGGCCAGTTTACAAGGAACAAATTTTTGCAACGTGTGAATATTCTGTGCAGCCTTGCTATAAAAGATGCTAATGCACTTGAAAGGATGGGTAAAATTACGAGCTTAGCCCGACTTCCTGTCTAGAGTTGTTTGAATCATAGAAATGAATCGGGTTCTAAGAAGGATTTCGTAAGTATGCAGGTGAGTTGTACAAGTCCATTAATTATTTCTTGACACGTGATTTTTTTTGGAGCGCTCATGTCTGCTGACACTAAATGCTTGTTGATAGCAAGTATCATACACTTAATCTACCTCTCGTTTTGCTTTAGCTTATGGTAATCTTTGATGAGTAATCCTAGGGCCAGTTTGCTGAACTGATGAACGTTTTCCACAATTCTGTACTCGTGTTCAATAGTTCCGCTCTGAAGTGACTATTCCGCTGTGAGTTCCGCTGATAGTCCTATCATCGGGAACTGCGCAGAACTCGTCTATGCATCGCTTTGATATATGAGCAAACAAGGTTATAAAAGGTAAGTTTCTCCTGTAGACTGAGTTATTTCAGCCCACGCAATCGAGATTATATATGTTCTCATTGTTTCATTAACCTACTACATTAGGTGAATTCCCTAGACGAAGTATTATTCTAGGTAGGGGTCAACGAGCTTGAGAAAGTCCCGCTCGCTGACCTCAAGAGGAATTTACCCATTCGATTATCTAAGTACCAGTGAAGATTGAAACGGTAGTATACAAGTAGGCAGGTCTTTTACATCACGATTAGTATAAATAATGATGAAATACAACCGCTGCCGCTGATGGTCTTCGGGCAGTTTTTGGTACTGCTACTGCTATTGCTGCTGCGATTGCCGTTGCTGCTGCCATTGCTGTTATTTTATGTACTGTTGCCTTGTCGTTAATGCCATTACTTTGATATTCCGTTTGCGATTGCTATCGTTAGTGACATTCCTATTGAGACTACTATTCTTGCTTGTGTAATGGGCATTTTTCATGGTTCCATGTCAATCATGAAAATATTGGCTTCCTCTTTATTTACGTCCTCTAAAACCAGAGACTCCAATTAGGGTGACAGCACTTGAACGAACCAATGACAGTACAAGTGTCGCAGATTTTCTGGTTTACTGAAATAGCAGTTCTTCACTCGACATTTAACTAGTATTTGAAATTTGTTTTTAAAGTTTCTCCTAAGGCAACATACATTTTACTCTACAACCACGATTGACACCTACATCGGCGTCGGTGATAGCCTCTGATCTAAAATGGCTGTCACTCCCGCGTTTTACGCCATTGTAAGCTGTATCAAATCGTAGCTTTGTACCGCATGCTGAGCTACATTTTAATTCTCTGTAAGTGTAGAAAAAACCCCCCGAGTTACAGCTATATTTATCCATTCGAAGTTTTCCTCAGTCGCATAGTGAGGGTCTCCCGTTACCAGTCGTTGGATATTGAATCATGAGTCCTCAATTTTGATATCTGACACCCGTAATGGTTTCTGACGTTTGCTTCCGTACACCAGCTGCATTTCTCGAAATTCCTGATGCGGCTGTTATCGTTATTTCTATTGAGTTCTCTGTGGCGCTACTTCTTAGAGCCTTCTGCGTCGCCACTTCCACTGCGGTTTCTGCGTCGCCACTTCTACTGCAGCTTCTGTGTCGCCACTTCTACTGCAGCTTCTGTGTCGCCACTTCTACTGCAGCTTCTGTGTCGCCACTTCTACTGCGTCTTCTGTGTCGCCACTATTACTGCGTCTTCTGTGTCGCCACTATTACTGCGTCTTCTGTGTCTGTGTCGCCACTCCTACTGCGTCTTCTATGTCGCCACTCCTACTGCGTCTTCTGTGTCGCCACTCCTACTGCGTCTTCTGTGTCGCCACTCCTATTGCGGCTTCTGTGTCGCCACTCCTATTGCGGCTTCTGTGTCGCCACTCCTACTCCGGCTTCTGTGTCGCCACTCCTACTCCGACTTCTGCGTCGCCACTCCTACTCCGACTTCTGCGTCGCCACTTCTACTGCGGCTTCTGCGTCGCCACTCCTACTCCGGCTTCTGCGTCGCCACTTCTACTGCGGCTTCTGCGTCGCCACTTCTACTGCGGCTTCTGCGTCGCCACTTCTACTGCGGCTTCTGCGTCGCCACTTCTACTGCGGCTTCTGCGTCGCCACTTCTACTGCGGCTTCTGCGTCGCCACTTCTACTGCGGCTTCTGCGTACTTAAAGTACTTAAAGTTATTGCTGACATTGTAGCCCCACTGATATCAAATATTATTAACCAGTCTCTCTTACTAGGCACTTTCCCGAACTCCCTCAAAGTTGCTAGAGTAACCCCTATCTTTAAAAGTGGTGAAAAAACCTGTGTAAACAATTATCGACCTATCTCCATTCTACCAATTATTAGCAAAGTATTCGAAAAGATTGTGTATAAAAAAGTGTACTCTTATTTTGAACAAAAAATCATTTCTTTACGATAAACAATACGGTTTCCCTCTAAAAAATCAACACAGGCTATATTAAATCATTTACAATTCCTCTATTCTAATATAGATGAAGGAAAGCCTTTCTTCTCTGTATTTCTTGACTTCCGAAAAGCATTTGATTGTGTGGACCATAAAATACTATTATCGAAACTACACTGTTATGGCATTCGAGGGATTGCCCATGATTGGTTCAGATCATACCTAACAAATCGGAAGCAATACGTTGTCATTGACGACGCAAAATCGGACCCACAGACAATTAGCCATGGAGTTCCACAAGGATCTGTTCTCGGGCCTCTCTTGTTTCTGATTTTTATCAATGATATTGTAAAATCTACATCATTCTTCAAATTCATACTTTTTGCCGATGACAGTACGCTTTCTGCGGTCCTTCCGAACCAAAATCCAGCTATGATTGTGGAGAGTATAAATACTGAACTTTACAAGGTTTCATCGTGGCTCAAAGCTAATAAAATAAGCCTAAATATCGATAAAACAAATTATATTACTTTCTCAAACAAGAAAGATGTATCTCTCCCATGCATTAAAATTGGCGAAGGTGAAATCGAAGAAACCAACTCATGTAAGTTTCTGGGCATCATAATAGATAAACATCTGACCTTCAAAGAGCACATCACTCATATTAGTTCTAAATTATCAAAATCCATCGGAATCCTAAATAAAATTAAAAATTTTCTGCCTGAAACAGCTTTACAAATGCTCTACCGAACGCTCATTTCTCCATACTTGCAATACGGAATAGAAGCATGGCACGGAACTGATAAAAATAAAACCAACAAAATTTTTACTCTGCAGAAAAGGGCTGTCAGAGCGGTAAAGAACCTAGAATATAATGCTCACACAAATGATTCTTTCAAAAATTTACAAATACTCAAACTTTCGGATCTCTACAAAATCTCCATCTGTAATTTCATTTACAAAACATTAAGAAATGATGGCGACAATAGCCTAAGACAATTATTGACTGCGCAAACTGGTCATCACGACCATTTAACCCGAAATAGAAGTAAATTCATGCTTCCTTATTATTCAAAGGCCAGGTCGCAACACAGTATTCTCTTCGTTAGAACCAAAACTTGGAACTCTATACCTGCAGAGATCCGTGAATGTAATTCGTACACAGTATTCAAAAGACATCTTGAGTCTCACTTCCTATCAGAATACTAGTCGTGTAAGATCACCGTGTCGAAATCTTGCCTCTTACATGTAACTAATGATAATGTCATAATGTAACTTGCCTTGTGTACCATAACCAATCTTCTCTCTGCTCTTGAATCGTTTTATCGAACATACTGTTAAATATAGCCGACTTGACCTATATTGTAAAATACAGCATAAAATATCGAGTTAATTATCTCAATGATCAGTCTAATGCGAAACTAGGTTAAGTGAACTAGGTTAAACTTTTGTACACCCTAGAATAACGTGATGGTAGGATGCCCTAGAAGTCGCTGAACTTATTCGGGCCCACAGGTAGCTATACTCAAATTTGACCATTGTACTAGACTTAAGTAAAATTCTACCTCTGTATCACCTGTGGTAAATAAAATAAATAAATTGTGTCGCCACTTCTCCTGCGGCTTCTGCGTCGCCACTTCCCCTGCAGCTTCTGCGTCGCCACTTCCCCTGCAGCTTCTGCGTCGCCACTTCCCCTGCAGCTTCTGCGTCGCCATTTCCCCTGCAGCTTCTGCGTCGCCACTTCCCCTGCAGCTTCTGCGTCGCCACTTCCCCTGCAGCTTCTGCGTCGCCACTTCCCCTGCAGCTTCTGCGTCGCCACTTCCCCTGCAGCTTCTGCGTCGCCACTTCCCCTGCAGCTTCTGCGTCGCCACTTCCCCTGCAGCTTCTGCGTCGCCACTTCCCCTGCAGCTTCTGCGTCGCCACTTCCCCTGCAGCTTCTGCGTCGCCACTTCCCCTGCAGCTTCTGCGTCGCCACTTCTACTGCGGCTTCTGCGTCGCCACTTCTACTGCGGCTTCTGCGTCGCCACTTCTACTGCGGCTTCTGCGTCGCAATTTCTATTGCGGCTTCTGTGTCGCAATTTCTACTGCGGCTTCTGCGTCGCCACTTCTACTGCGGCTTCTGCGTAGCAATTTCTATTGCGGCTTCTGCGTCGCAATTTCTATTGCGGCTTCTGTGTCGCAATTTCTACTGCGGCTTTTTCGTCGCCATTTCTACTTCGGTTTCTGCGTCGCCACTTCCACTGCAGCTCCTGCGTCGCTACTTCCACTGCAGCTCCTGCGTCGCTACTTCCACTGCAGCTCCTGCGTCGCTACTTCCACTGCAGCTCCTGCGTCGCTACTTCCACTGCAGCTTCTGCGTCTGAACTTCTACTACAGCTTCTTCGTCGCCATTTCAACAGCTGCTTCTGTTTTGCTTTTTCTACTACGGCTTCTGTTATGCTACTTCTACGGTTTCTGTTCTGCTACGAATGCTGCGGCTTCTTCGTCGCCACTTCTACTGCGGCTTCTGCTTCGCCATTTGTACTTCGGTTTCTGCGTCACCACTTCTACTGCGGCTTCTGCGTCGCTACTTCTACTGCGGCGTCTGCGTCGTTACTTCTACTGCGGCTTCTGCGTCGCTACTTCTACTGCGGCTTCTGTGTCGCTACTTCTACTGCGGCTTCTGTGTCGCTACTTCTACTGCGGCTTCGGTGTCGCTACTTCTACTGCGGCTTCTGTGTCGCTACTTCTACTGCGGCTTCTGTGTCGCTACTTCTACTGCGGCTTCTGTGTCGCTACTTCTACTGCGGCTTCTGTGTCGCTACTTCTACTGCGCCTTCTGTGTCGCTACTTCTACTGCGGCTTCTGTGTCGCTACTTCTACTGCGGCTTCTGTGTCGCTACTTCTACTGCGGCTTCTGTGTCGCTATTACTTCTGCGGTTTCTTCGTTGGAACTTCTACCGCGTGTGATGTGTCGCAACTTCTAATGCGGCTTCTATGTCGCCACTTCTACTGCAGCTTCTGTGTCGCCACTTCTACTGCGGCTTCTGTGTCGCCACTTCTACTGCGGCTTTTGTGTCGCCACTTCTACTGCGGCTTCTGTGTCGCCACTTCTGCTGCGGCTTCTGTGTCGCCACTTTCACTGCGGCTTCTGCGTCACCACTTCTACTGCGGCTTCTGCGTCACCACTTCTACTGCGGCTTCTGCGTCACCACATTTACTGCAGCTTCTGCGTCACCACCTCTACTGCGGCTTCTGTGTCGCCCTTTCTTCTGCGGCTTCTGTGTCGCCCCTCCTCCTGCGGCTTCTGTGTCGCCCCTCCTCCTGCGGCTTCTCTGTCGCCCCTCCTGCGGTTTCTGTGTCGCCCCTTCTCCTGCGGTTTCTGTGTCGCCCCTTCTCCTGCGGTTTCTGTGTCGCCCTTTCTCCTGCGGTTTCTGTGTCGCCAATTCTACTGCGGCTTCTGTGTCGCCAATTCTACTGCGGCTTCTTTGTCGCCACTTCTACTGCGGCTTCTGCGTTGCAATTTCTACTGCGGCTTCTGCGTCGCCACTTCTACTGCGGCTTCTGCGTCGCCACTTCTACTGCGGCTTCTGCGTCGCCACTTCTACTGCGGCTTCTGCGTCGCCACTTCTACTGCGGCTTCTGCGTCACCACTTCCACTTCGGCTTCTGCGTCGCCACTTCTACTGCGACTTCTGCGTTGCAACTTCTACTGCGGCTTCTGTGTGCTACTTCTACTGTGACCTATGTGTCGCAACTTTTACTGTGACCTATGTGTCGCAACTTCTACTGTGACCTATGTGTCGCAACTTCTAGTGCGGCTTATGTGTCGCCACTTCTACTTCGGCTTCTGCGTCGCCACTTCTACTTCGGCTTCTGCGTCGCCACTTCTACTGCGGCTTCTGTGTCGCTACTCCTACTGCGGCTTCTGTGTCGCCACTGCTGCGGCTTCTGTGTCGCCACCTCTACTGCAGCTTCGTCGCCACCTCTACTGCAGCTTCTTTGCCACTCGTACTGCAGCTTCGATGTCGCCACTTCTAGTGCGGCTTCTGTGTCGCCTTTTCTTTTGCGGCTTCTGCTATGCCACTTCCACTGCAATTTCTGCGTCGCCACTTCCACTGCAATTTCTGCGTCGCTACTTACACTGCAGCTTCTGCGTCGCTACTTCTACTGCAGCTTCTGCGTCGCTACTTCTACTGCAGCTTCTGCGTCGCCACTTCTACTTCGGCTTCTGCGTCGCCACTTTTACTGCAGCTTCTTCGTCGCCACTTCTACAGCGGCTTCTGCGTCGCTACTTCTACCGCAGAGTTGAGTCGCCACTTCTACTGCGGCTTCTGTGTTGCCACTTCTACTGCGGCCTCTGTGTTGCCACGTCTACTGCGGCTTCTGTGTTGCCACCTCTACTGCGGCTTCTGTGTTGCCACCTCTACTGCGGCTTCTGTGTGCTACTTCTACTGCGGCTTCTGTGTGCTACTTCTACTGCGGCTTCTGTGTGCTACTTCTACTGCGGCTTCTGTGTGCTACTTCTACTGCGGCTTCTGTGTGCTACTTCTACTGCGGCTTCTGTGTGCTACTTCTACTGCGGCTTCTGTGTGCTACTTCTACTGCGGCCTATGTGTCGCATCTTCTGCGGCTTCAGCGTCGCCACTTCTACTGTGGCTTTTGCGTCGCCACTTCTACTGCGGCTTCTGCGTCGCCACTTCTACTGCGGCTTCTGCGTGGCCACTTCTACTGCGGCTTCTGCGTCGCCACTTCTACTGCGGCTTCTGCGTCGTCACTTCTACTGCGGCTTCTGCGTCGCCACTTCTACTGCGGCTTCTGCGTCGCCACTTCTACTGCGGCTTCTGCGTCGCCACTTCTCCTGTGGCTTCTGCGTCGCCACTTCTCCTGCGGCTCCTGTGTCGCCACTTCTCCTGCGGCTTCTGTGTCGCCACTTCTGCGGCTTCTGTGTCGCCACTTCTCCTGCGGCTTCTGTGTCGCCACTTCTACTGCGGCTTCTGCGTCGCCACTTCTACTGCGGCTTCTGCGTCGCTACTTCTACTGCGGCTTCTGCGTCGCTACTTCTACTGCGGCTTCTGCGTCGCCCCTTCTGTTGCGGCTTCTGTGTCGGCCCTTCTAATGCGGTTCCTGTGTCGCCTCTTTTGCGGCTTCTGTGTCGCTTGCCCCTTCTCCTGAGGCTTCTGTGTCGCCACTTCTCCTGAGGCTTCTGTGTCGCCACTTCTACTGCGGCTTCTGTGTCGCCACTTCTACTGCGGCTTCTGCGTCGCCACTTCTACTGCGGCTTCTGCGTCGCCACTTCTACTGCGGCTTCTGCGTCGCCACTTCTACTGCGGCTTCTGCGTCGCCACTTCTACTGCGGCTTCTGTGTCGCCACTTCTACTGCGGCTTCTGCGTCGCCACTTCTACTGCGGCTTCTGCGTCGCCACTTCTACTGCGGCTTCTGCGTCGCCACTTCTACTGCGGCTTCTGCGTCGCCACTTCTACTGCGGCTTCTGCGTCGCCACTTCTACTTCGGCTTCTGCGTCGCTACTTCTACTGCGGCTTCTGCGTCGCCACTTCTACTGCGGCTTCTGCGTCGCCACTTCTACTGCGGCTTCTGCGTCGCCACTTCTACTGCGGCTTCTGCGTCGCCACTTCTACTGCGGCTTCTGCGTCGCCACTTCTACTGCGGCTTCTGCGTCGCCACTTCTACTGAGACTTCTGCGTTGCAACTTCTACTGCGGCTTCTGTGTGCTACTTCTACTGTGACCTATGTGTCGCAACTTTTACTGTGACCTATGTGTGGCGCAACTTTTACTGTGACCTATGTGTCGCAACTTTTACTGTGACCTATGTGTCGCAACTTCTACTGTGACCCATGTGTCGCAACTTCTACTGTGACCCATGTGTCGCAACATCTAGTGCAGCTTATGTGTCGCCACTTCCACTGTGGTTTCTGCGTCGCCACTTCTACTTCGGCTTCTGCGTCGCCACTTCTACTTCGGCTTCTGCGTCGCCACTTCTACTTCGGCTTCTGCGTCGCCACTTCTACTTCGGCTTCTGCGTCGCCACTTTTACTGCGGCTTCTGCGTCGCCACTTCTACTGCGGCTTCTGCGTCGCCACTTCTACTGCGGCTTCTGCGTCGCCACTTCTACTTCGGCTTCTGCGTCGCCACTTCTACTGCGGCTTCTGCGTCGCCACTTCTACTGCGGCTTCTGCGTCGCCACTTCTCCTGTGGCTTCTGCGTCGCCACTTCTCCTGCGGCTCCTGTGTCGCCACTTCTCCTGCGGCTTCTGTGTCGCCACTTCTGCGGCTTCTGTGTCGCCACTTCTACTGCGGCTTCTGCGTCGCCACTTCTACTGCGGCTTCTGCGTCGCTACTTCTACTGCGGCTTCTGCGTCGCTACTTCTACTGCGGCTTCTGCGTCGCCCCTTCTGTTGCGGCTTCTGTGTAGCCCCTTCTGTTGCGGTTCCTGTGTCGCCTCTTCTCTTGCGGCTTCTGTGTCGCTTGCCCCTTCTCCTGAGGCTTCTGTGTCGCCACTTCTCCTGAGGCTTCTGTGTCGCCACTTCTACTGCGGCTTCTGTGTCGCCATTTTTACTGCGGCTTCTGCGTCGCCACTTCTACTGCGGCTTCTGCGTCGCCACTTCTACTGCGGCTTCTGTGTCGCCACTTCTACTGCGGCTTCTGCGTCGCCACTTCTACTGCGGCTTCTGCGTCGCCACTTCTACTGCGGCTTCTGCGTCGCCACTTCTACTGCGGCTTCTGCGTCGCCACTTCTACTGCGGCTTCTGCGTCGCCACTTCTACTTCGGCTTCTGCGTCGCCACTTCTACTGCGGCTTCTGCGTCGCCACTTCTACTGCGGCTTCTGCGTCGCCACTTCTACTGCGGCTTCTGCGTCGCCACTTCTACTGCGGCTTCTGCGTCGCCACTTCTACTGCGGCTTCTGCGTCGCCACTTCTACTGCGGCTTCTGCGTCGCCACTTCTACTGCGGCTTCTGCGTCGCCACTTCTACTGCGGCTTCTGCGTCGCCACTTCTACTGCGGCTTCTGTCGCCACTTCTACTGCGGCTTCTGTCGCCACTTCTACTGCGGCTTCTGTCGCCACTTCTACTGCGGCTTCTGTCGCCACTTCTACTGCGGCTTCTGTCGCCACTACTACTTCGGCTTCTGTTATGCTTTTTCGACTACGGCTTCTGTTATGCGGCTTCTACGGTTTCTGTTGTGCTACCTATACTGCGGCTTCTGCGTCGCCACTTCTACTGCGGCTTCTGCGTCACCACTTCTACTGCGGCTTCTGCGTCACCACTTCTACTGCGGCTTCTGCGTCACCACTTCTACTGCGGCTTCTGCGTCGCCACTTCTGCGGCTTCTGCGTCGCCACTTCTACGGCTTCTGTGTCGCCAATTCTCCTGCGGCTTCTGTGTCGCCAATTCTCCTGCGGCTTCTGTGTCGCCCATTCTCCTGCGGCTTCTGTGTCGCCAATTCTCCTGCGGCTTCTGTGTCGCCAATTCTCCTGCGGCTTCTGTGTCGCCACTTTCCCTGCAGCTTCTGTGTCGCCACTTTCCCTGCAGCTTCTGTGTCGCCACTTTCCCTGCAGCTTCTGCGTCGCCACTTCCCCTGCAGCTTCTGTGTAGCCACTTCTACTGCGGCTTCTGCGTCGCCACTTTCACTGCGGCTTCTGCGTCACCACTTCTACTGCGGCTTCTGCGTCACCACTTCTACTGCAGCTTCTGTGTCGCCACTTTCACTGCGGCTTCTGCGTCGCCACTTCTACTGCGACTTCTGCGTTGCAACTTCTACTGCGGCTTCTGTGTGCTACTTCTACTGTGACCTATGTGTCGCAACTTTTACTGTGACCTATGTGTCGCAACTTCTACTGTGACCTATGTGTCGCAACTTCTAGTGCGGCTTATGTGTCGCCACTTCTACTTCGGCTTCTGCGTCGCCACTTCTACTTCGGCTTCTGCGTCGCCACTTCTACTGCGGCTTCTGTGTCGCTACTCCTACTGCGGCTTCTGTGTCGCCACTTCTGCGGCTTCTGTGTCGCCACCTTTACTGCAGCTTCGTCGCCACCTCTACTGCAGCTTCGTTGCCACTCGTACTGCAGCTTCGATGTCGCCACTTCTAGTGCGGTTTCTGTGTCGCCTTTTCTTTTGCGGCTTCTGCTATGCCACTTCCACTGCAATTTCTGCGTCGCCACTTCCACTGCAATTTCTGCGTCGCCACTTACACTGCAGCTTCTGCGTCGCTACTTCCACTGCAGCTTCTGCGTCGCCACTTCTACTTCGGCTTCTGCGTCGCCGCTTTTACTGCAGCTTCTTCGTCGCCACTTCTACAGCGGCTTCTGCGTCGCTACTTCTACCGCAGAGTTGAGTCGCCACTTCTACTGCGGCTTCTGTGTTGCCACTTCTACTGCGGCTTCTGTGTTGCCACGTCTACTGCGGCTTCTGTGTTGCCACGTCTACTGCGGCTTCTGTGTTGCCACCTCTACTGCGGCTTCTGTGTGCTACTTCTACTGCGGCTTCTGTGTGCTACTTCTACTGCGGCTTCTGTGTGATACTTCTACTGCGGCTTCTGTGTGCTACTTCTACTGCGGCCTATGTGTCGCATCTTCTGCGGCTTCAGCGTCGCCACTTCTACTGCGGCTTTTGCGTCGCCACTTCTACTGCGGCTTCTGCGTCGCCACTTCTACTGCGGCTTCTGCGTGGCCACTTCTACTGCGGCTTCTGCGTCGCCACTTCTACTGCTGCTTATGCGTCGCCACTTCTACTGCGGCTTCTGCTTCGCCACTTCTACTGCGGCTTCTGCGTCGCCACTTCTACTGCGGCTTCTGCGTCGCCACTTCTCCTGTGGCTTCTGCGTCGCCACTTCTCCTGCGGCTCCTGTGTCGCCACTTCTCCTGCGGCTTCTGTGTCGCCACTTCTCCTGCGGCTTCTGTGTCGCCACTTCTCCTGCGGCTTCTGTGTCGCCACTTCTACTGCGGCTTCTGCGTCGCCACTTCTACTGCGGCTTCTGCGTCGCTACTTCTACTGCGGCTTCTGCGTCGCTACTTCTACTGCAGCTTCTGCGTCGCCACTTCTACTTCGGCTTCTGCGTCGCCACTTCTACTTCGGCTTCTGCGTCGCCACTTTTACTGCAGCTTCTTCGTCGCCACTTCTACAGCGGCTTCTGCGTCGCTACTTCTACCGCAGAGTTGAGTCGCCACTTCTACTGCGGCTTCTGTGTTGCCACTTCTACTGCGGCTTCTGTGTTGCCACTTCTACTGCGGCTTCTGTGTTGCCACGTCTACTGCGGCTTCTGTGTTGCCACCTCTACTGCGGCTTCTGTGTGCTACTTCTACTGCGGCTTCTGTGTGCTACTTCTACTGCGGCTTCTGTGTGCTACTTCTACTGCGGCTTCTGTGTGCTACTTCTACTGCGGCTTCTGTGTGCTACTTCTACTGCGGCTTCTGTGTGCTACTTCTACTGCGGCTTCTGTGTGCTACTTCTACTGCGGCCTATGTGTCGCATCTTCTGCGGCTTCAGCGTCGCCACTTCTACTGCGGCTTTTGCGTCGCCACTTCTACTGCGGCTTCTGCGTCGCCACTTCTACTGCGGCTTCTGCGTGGCCACTTCTACTGCGGCTTCTGCGTCGCCACTTCTACTGCGGCTTCTGCGTCGTCACTTCTACTGCGGCTTCTGCGTCGCCACTTCTACTGCGGCTTCTGCGTCGCCACTTCTACTGCGGCTTCTGCGTCGCCACTTCTCCTGTGGCTTCTGCGTCGCCACTTCTCCTGCGGCTCCTGTGTCGCCACTTCTCCTGCGGCTTCTGTGTCGCCACTTCTGCGGCTTCTGTGTCGCCACTTCTCCTGCGGCTTCTGTGTCGCCACTTCTACTGCGGCTTCTGCGTCGCCACTTCTACTGCGGCTTCTGCGTCGCTACTTCTACTGCGGCTTCTGCGTCGCTACTTCTACTGCGGCTTCTGCGTCGCCCCTTCTGTTGCGGCTTCTGTATCGCCCCTTCTGTTGCGGTTCCTGTGTCGCCAATTCTCTTGCGGCTTCTGTGTCGCTTGCCCCTTCTCCTGAGGCTTCTGTGTCGCCACTTCTCCTGAGGCTTCTGTGTCGCCACTTCTACTGCGGCTTCTGTGTCGCCACTTCTACTGCGGCTTCTGTGTCGCCACTTCTACTGCGGCTTCTGCGTCGCCACTTCTACTGCGGCTTCTGCGTCGCCACTTCTACTGCGGCTTCTGTGTCGCCACTTCTACTGCGGCTTCTGCGTCGCCACTTCTACTGCGGCTTCTGCGTCGCCACTTTTACGGCGGCTTCTGCGTCGCCACTTCTACTGCGGCTTCTGCGTCGCCACTTCTACTGCTGCTTATGCGTCGCCACTTCTACTGCGGCTTCTGCGTCGCCACTTCTACTGCTGCTTATGCGTCGCCACTTCTACTGCGGCTTCTGCTTCGCCACTTCTACTGCGGCTTCTGCGTCGCCACTTCTCCTGCGGCTCCTGTGTCGCCACTTCTACTGCGGCTTCTGTGTCGCCACTTCTACTGCGGCTTCTGTGTCGCCAGTTCTACTGCGGCTTCTGTGTCGCCAGTTCTACTGAGGCTTCTGTGTCGCCACTTTACTGCGGCTTCTGTGTCGCCACTTCTACTGCGGCTTCTGTGTCGCCACTTCTACTGCGGCTTCTGCGGCGCCACTTCTACTGCGGCTTCTGCGGCGCCACTTGAACTGCGGCCTATGTTTCGCCACTCCTAATACGGCTTCTGCGTCGCCACTTCTCCTGCGGCTTCTGTGTCGACATTTCTGCAGCTTCTGTGTCGACACTTCTCCTGCAGCTTCTGTGTCGCCACTTCTGCCGCGTCTGTGTCGCCAATTCTCCTGCGGCTTCTGTGTCGCCAATTCTCCTGCGGCTTCTGTGTCGCCAATTCTCCTGCGGCTTCTGTGTCGCCAATTTTCCTGCGGCTTCTGTGTCGCCAATTTTCCTGCGGCTTCTGTGTCGCCTATTCTCCTGCGGCTTCTGTGTCGCCTATTCTCCTGCGGCTTCTGTGTCGCCTATTCTCCTGCGGCTTCTGTGTCGCCACTTCTCATGCGGCTTCTGTGTCGCCACTTCTCATGCGGCTTCTGTGTCGCCACTTCTCATGCGGCTTCTGTGTCGCCACTTCTCATGCGGCTTCTGTGTCGCCACTTCTCATGCGGCTTCTGTGTCGCCACTTCTCATGCGGCTTCTGTGTCGCCACTTCTCTTGCGGCTTCTTGGTCGCCACTTCTCCTGCGGCTTCTGTGTCGCCACATCTGCGGTTTCTGTGTCGCCACTTCTCCTGCGGTTTCTGTGTCGCCACTTCTCTTGCGGTTTCTGTGTCGCTACTTCTGCGGCTTCAGCGTCGCCACTTCTACTGCGGCTTCTGCGCCGCCACTTCCACTGCAGCTTCAGCGTCGCCACTTCCCCTGCAGCTTCTGCGTCGCCACTTCCCCTGCAGTTTTAGCGTCGCCACTTCCCCTGCAGCTTCTGCGTCGCCACTTCCCCTGCAGTTTTAGCGTCGTCACTTCCCCTGCAGCTTCTGCGTCACCACTTCTACTGCGGCTTCTGTGTCGCCCTTTCTTCTGCGGCTTCTGTGTCGCCCCTTCTGCGGCTTCTGTGTCGCCCCTTCTGCGGATTCTGTGTCGCCAATTCTACTGAGGCTTCTGTGTCGGCTTCTTCGTCGCCACCTCTACCGCGGCTTCTTCGTCGCCACTTCTACTGCGGTTTCTGCGTCGCAATTTCTACTGCGGCTTCTGCGTCGCAATTTCTACTGCGGCTTCTGCGACGCTACTTCTACTGCGGCTTCTGCGTCGTAATTTCTACTGCGGCTTCTTCGTTGATATTTCTACTTCGGTTTCTGCGTCGCCACTTCTACTGCGGCTCCTGTCGCCACTTCTACTGCGGCTTCTGTCGCCACTACTACTTCGGCTTAAGTTATGCTTTTTCTACTACGGCTTCTGTTATGCGGCTTCTACGGTTTCTGTTGTGCTACCTATACTGCGGTTTCTGCGTCGCCACTTCTACTGCGGCTTCTGCGTCACCACTTCTACTGCGGCTTCTGCGTCACCACTTCTACTGCGGCTTCTGCGTCACCACTTCTACTGCGGCTTCTGCGTCACCACTTTTACTGCGGCTTCTGTGTCGCCACCCCTCCTGCGGCTTCTGTGTCGCCCCTTCTTCTGCGGCTTCTGTGTCGCCCTTTCTTCTGCGGATTCTGTCCCAGGCAGCACTCGTTTGTTCGTAGGATATTCAGAGGATATCCTCTCAGGATGTCCCAGGATTGTCCTTTGATAACATCCTCGCGATATAAAATTTGTACACATTCGGGGGATATTAGAAGCAAATATTCAGAGGATATCCTCTCAGGATGTCCCAGGATTGTCCTTTGATAACATCCTCGCGATATACAAATTTGTACACATTCAGGGGATATTACAAGCAGATATTTAGAGGATATCCTCTCAGGATGTCCCAGGATTGTCCTTTGATAACATCCTCGCGATATACAAATTTGTACACATTCAGGGGATATTACAAGCAGACATCCAGAGGACAACAGAATCAAATATCCTGGGAATATAATATTCAAATATTCCAATGATGTCCCCCTCAACTCTGAAGGCAGGAATTTAGAAATCAACTTCCAGGGTCACCAGCACATACCTCTAAAGAGAATATCCACTACTGATATTAAATGGAATGTCTACGGAACTTTCTGAAAGTAATATAGTGATAATATCACTACAGAATTAGTCGTTCAAAAATTCATTTACTAATCATACTAACTACATTATTCGTGATATTTTTAGAGTTTGCAAGCAAAACATTCTAACACCCTAGATACCTACTTCCACTTCCTTGTGTTATCAACCACTGAACAGAAACGGATAAAAACAGCAGGAACTTGACTTTGAACCCATCTAGGTATAATAAATTAGATATATTCCATCTAAAGTACACTACCAACAACTGTTTTTTTTAAATTGTCAAATAAAAACATGCAGGTTAGGAAGGGTTAAATTTAAACTTACTAAAATTATGAAAGAGAGCAATCAATTACAGGCCAATGAAGATAAGTTCGTATCAAAGTAACTAACCATTTTGATAAAATGAATAACTTACCTACTCGATTCCATGTAAAAGAATTCTATAGCTAGTTATATGAACAATTATTTCATACCCACTCCTTGATGATGTTTGTTAGGTTGATTTTCACCCGCAATTCAATCATCTCATCAAAACCGTCTGAATCTCTGAAACATGAAACAATTAATAATTAGATACAGTATTTTTATTTATAAAAGTTAAATAATGAGCTTATCGAAAATATTCAATTGAAAACCCTTTGTCTAACTACTTAAATAAATTTCGTCAAATAAATTGCGTCTTGAAAACATTTTACAGTACAGAAGGCTCGAAAAGAAATCATCATTCCAATTAAATTCAACTAAGTGTTATAAACGTAGAGTAAAGAGGGTTATTTCCACGCTCTCCCAAGAGGCACCCTCTGTGAACCGTCATTGACTTTATATTAAAGTGGAAGTCTCACCATGATGAATCTGAAGTACTTTAGTAAAATTTGAGATCGGTTGTCCTCAAATTTCACTAGAGTACTACAGACTCACATAGTCCTACATAAACCACTTGAATTAGCATATGTAGCTACTGATACCAAATAATATGACAGGACAGTGTGTGTGTAGGTGTGTGTGCATGTGTGTGTGTGCAGTACTTTGTTCACAACATAGTAATGTAATAATGTATGAGATTTAATAAACCATCTATCCTCAAAGTTTGTCCTTCAAACCACATGCTCCAGTTACGAAATTAAAAATTTTCAAATCGACACAAGAATCTAAATTAAAAATAAAGAAGTTTAACCGCATAAACATTTATTCAGTAAATAACCATTTCAGACGTATAATCAAAATGGATTGTTTACCCAGGGTTCATATTCATCCTATAGCTAATTCTCAACAAATTTTCTGATGCCAAAATTGTGGAAACAAAGTTATATACCAAAAAAATAAAATAAAACTACAGTAAGCACACCTTTCTTCACAAATCACCTACATATAGATAGATTAATTAAATTATTTTCAAGTTTAGGCATGTTTTCAAAATTTAGGAAAAAAATTTAACTGCCCAGATTATTTTGACAAGGTATGGCAATGAATTGAACATAACTAAGTTTGAAATACCATAGTTACCTACAACAAAAATATAACTAGCTATATGATATTGCCAGTTATAGCTATTAGCTACCCAGTCCTTTGAGTAAATTGTCCTTTCAACTAGAAATAATTAACACTACTACGAAAAAAAGAACACCATTCATCGTCCAAAACGCTCAGTGGCATTAACCTCAATACTGGAAATAAAAAATATTATTACTTAAATATATCTATACCACATAGATACTCTAGGCTAAAGCCCAAAGTACATATATTATAAACGCTTATGCCTTCCTCCCTCACTAGCAAGGATGTTCAAAGGAGAAAAAAAAGTTTATAAAGCAAGAGAAAAAGATAGAAAAGGTAAGAGGAGGCGTTGAAATAAAGGACAGCGGTTGCCCGGTCGAATAAAAGAATGTTCCGTAACACAACAATACCTAATCTATTAGAACAAAAAGGAGACCTGTCTCGCCAGAATGCATAAAATAAAAATCAATAGAAGAAAGTAAGAGACAAAAATTCAAGAAACTTTAACTAATCAAATTAGCAATTAAAAAACAGAACGGACCTAAACAATGTAAAGAAATAAACGAGCATCCAATAACCCCAATGGAAATAAAAAGAACATAAGAATGTATCCAAATTCTTTCAGCTGCAGATATGTATCTCACAATTCGTTCAAAGTTCACGTTCAGGTTCAGGCTCATCCTGCCCCTGCGCACCAGACTCTTGAACAGCACCTTTCTTTTTGGTGAGTCTGTCTTTGGCATGTGTTAAGTTCAACGCCATGAGTTTCACAATTTGATCCGTGCTAGTTTCAGAAGAGAACGGATTTTTCTTCAAGGCATCTGTTGAAGCATAAAATTTAGTTGAAAAAATAAAAATATTGTAAAAAAGTACTATGAAATGTTATTAATCATACAGATATAGGGTAATGTTCGAATGGCCGGCCGGTTCGAATCGTCTGTCATTCTTAGTTAATTTTCAATTTTGACGGTCGGTAGCAATCCAAAAGCCAACCCGTTAGACGCGTAGCAGATCACACCACTACAGGCCTTGCGGGTTGAGTTTTTAGATATCTACCGAGCGCGAAAACTTGAAATTAACTAAGAGTGACCCACGATTCGGACCGACCGGCCATTCGAACATTACCCTAAATCAAATATTAGTTAGTAGCTATATTATAAATTTATACAATCACATTTATGGATATAGCAGACTACAAAAATCATAACATATGCAAATACATATGTATATTTCTTTTTTTCTATAGCCCCAGAATGAAGAAGAAATTTAGAGATGAATTTCCACCAGCCGACAGAATGGAAAAAAATTCATGTCTACAACTAATTAATTACTAAAGTAGAAAGGTTGAAAGAAGTTGTGCAATGAACAAGTTTCAAAGATATATTTAGCCATTGCCTTTTTTACTATTATTAATAGTGATAACTTGATAAGTATTGAACCCTGTGGTTTAACTGGTTTTCATCATTTACACAGTAAATGTAATTATTCAACTTTGAATCTGATTCTTCATGGCACAACTTATTTAAACCTAGCATCTAGCTAGTTAACTTCATGATGACCCAAAGAAAGGTAACATTTTTTGTCACCCTAGTAAGGAAATTTTCAATTTTACATACATACAGAGTATCAGTGTTGCTTACCCAATACCCCTCAGGGGGATACAACTATTGTATCTATGGGAATTAGCGCTCCCAGGGGAAAAATGTGAGGGCCCGAGCTGAGAGTTAGGTAGGCCTTCTTTTTGTTGAACTAAAATGTTTTTGTTATGTTAAGGACCAACTTTTTTCGGTTCACTACTGTCCTGTTTTTCAGCACCTCTGACTCTCTTCTTCAGCTTTTATCTTATTTCATGAACTTCTTTCCCATCTTACTGTTTCTATGCCCTTTCTGCATAGATTCCTCATTTTCTTACCTCCATACTAAATGGTGCCTTCCTCCTTCCTCTCTTCGATACGCTCTATTGTTGCAGCGGTTAGGGAGGCTTAAACTAACTTATAATCTAATCTAATAATCTGCTTACCCAATATGCAGCTGAACAGCTTCAGATCTTTAAAAGGTTTTTTGCCAGTTTTGCCATGCATACTGAAGTCCAGTGCTAGTTTTCTTGCAAGACAGAAGTTCATCATATTATTTATGATAGCTCTCGTGTGAGTACCTCCAACAGTTTGTAATTTCATTACAAGATTTAGTCTTTCATCTTCACTGTTCAGAAGTTCCTCCAATGCTATCAAACCATCATTTGTTTTAATAGGAAATGATGGTAACTTACTTTCCTTACTATGTTGCAGTAACATTTCACCTGAACTGGATGCACGAGCAATTTTTTTGAAAGTCGTATATGCCCTATTGGCTTCCTCACTTCCATTAACAACTTCCTTGTGAATATTAGAAAATCCTTCAACAACAAGATTTTTAAGCTCTTCTACTTCAGATTTCAAGGCAGCACAACAACAATTCTTCGTTGAAGTTGGTACATTGCCGCTTTTAACTGCAGGTGCCCGTGCTGCACGTACAAAAAAAAATATTTTAAATAACAATCATACGTAAATAGACAAGCACAGATAATATAATGTTAATGTAATTTGAGCTGATTCAAAGTATGGGTATCATTGCTCAAGATGTGCTCAACAACACGCAATTCCATAAGACTTATAATTTTATCTGAGTAGCAATGAATGGAAAGTATCTAGCTTGTTTTGTAAATTTGTGAATTTTGAGTCCCAGTATTAGTATCTGCGGTGAAAATTTCAGTTGCAGTGAAGCTAAAATGTTTGGTCAATGTGAAGTTTAGTGCAATCACGAAAATTGATAATTATATTCCAAACAATCACTAAAGGAACCTATTTAAGAACGTTTTTCAAGAACGACATTCTGCTCGCTGATGCGTTATTTTTGAATTATTGAACTTTGAAGTTGGCCGTCGCGCGCCCAAGGAAGCGAGCGTAATTTAATTAAAAACGGAAGCTAACCCCCTATTACAAACGTAAAGAGGTTGGGTCGTGAGGGGTAGCCACAGTTCTTTTAGTGAAAAGTATAAATAAAGCTTCTAAACCACCTATTAGGGTGACGACCGCAATCTTGTTTACATCGGGTCTAACATGGCGACCACCATGGGCACCGCCATCTGGGACCCGATGTCAACATGATTGCGGTCGTCACCCTAATGAGTGGGTTAGAAGCTTTATTTATAATTTTCACTAGAAGAACTGTGCCTCCCCCTCACAACCCAACCTCTTTACGTTTGTAATAGCTTCCGTTATTAATTAAATTCCGTTTCACGCGCTCGCTTCCTATGGCGCCAAGGCCAACTTCAAAGTTCAATTATTCGAAAATAACGCATCAGCGAGCAGAATGTCATTCATGTAAAACGTTCTTAAATGGGTTTCTATAGTGATTCCTAAGATCGGAATTCTTATTTTCCGTGATTGCATTAAACTTCACATTGACCAAATGTTTATATAAGCTATTTATTTTCATTCATTTAGATTATCTATTTTTAAAATTGTTTATTTTACATCATTGCAGTACCTAGGCAAATATCCAATTTTGTCAAGTGCCCAATTTCTAAAATCATTGGTTACACATTTTCTTCATTATTATAATTAGAATCTGTAACAGTCTCAGCAGCAAGATAAACAATTTTCAAAAAAAAACTTAGGCTTTGTGCTCATTCTTTTCTCTCATAATTTAAATAACTAAAATGGTTTGACATTACTTACCTATAAATAAGGACTTACCGATTGAAGGAAGTCTAACTTGTTCCTTCCTTGGAGGAGATGGAAGAAGTTCATCAGAAAATGATTGAGTATGAATTTTCTTTTTTTGTCACAGGGGTTCTTACTTCACTGTCACTACTAACTGCTTCACTTGTAAGATCTGCTGCCTGCTGTCTTTTACTCCACTGTTTACTCCAACACTTCTTAATTTTTTTCGGAATTCGGTTGTTTTTCTACATATACCATAGTAGTTTTTCTTACACGACATTGTTTAAAAGAAAAATGTCACAAGCATTCACTTAATAACGCTATCACGTATGAATCTTAGAGGGCGTCAACACTAGTCACTACACAAGCAGCTAGCTTGAAACTGCCACGGCGCCGCTGCACGCTGTGCAGTGCTTATAAGCAACCCTCATCTATAGAACGCAATTGAAACTAGTCCGTTGCAGAATGCTACCGGAAAATAATGTGAAATTTTTTATAAGCCCCAAAAATTTGCATTTCCACATTGAAATAGATAATATTTATCGAAGGTCCCTACAAATTTTCGAAATAACTAAAATGAAATGAACAGTATTGTTGCTATTGCAAAGTACGTACGCATGTGCGTACCTCCGTATATATGGTAGTAACACTTCTGAAAGCACTAAAAAACTTCCATGTCTTTATAAAAAAACCTTGTAATTATCTATATTTACAAAGACATATATGTGTTTGAACTATCATAGCCTAATGAACATATTCTTTAAATGAGTTGGGTAT
Organism: Morinoia aosen; assembly: GCA_030386875.1. Classification (NCBI taxonomy): domain Eukaryota; kingdom Metazoa; phylum Arthropoda; class Malacostraca; order Amphipoda; family Talitridae; genus Morinoia; species Morinoia aosen. Next base: position 17,843,393 of record CM059557.1, on the reverse strand, counting down.
GTGAAGAAAGTGTTTTGAGGGGCTTGAAAGAAAACGTGAATACCTATTATGTGACTGGCATTATTGTTTAGTTTACTGCATGTAAAATTCCTATATAATTATACTCATACCTTTAAGTTTGACAGTAGGTCTAGGTACATTCGTGCAGAAAATAGTTTACTAATTCATTATATTTCTGATAAGAGTTTACATATTTAATTAGATTTTTTATTTCAAGTTGTCATTTAATATATTATACGAAATTAAAGGAGGTAAATCTCCGGACGTTTACTGCCTTCAAACAAATAGAAACGTAATTCGTTCAGGGGAGAGCATATTTATGATAATTTCGTAATGTAATTTGTTTGAAATTAATTATTTACTGAATGGAAAAAATTATTTGAGAGTGTTTATAATTTTTATTTTTGTTTAAATTATGACGTTCATGAATTTACCCTTCGTAAAAAGGTGGCAAAAGATTTATTTGATTGTATAATAGTGTTTAGCTAATTAAACTCAAAATAAACATGAAGACAAATTATTTTCAGAGATACCTATGTCCTTGAGTAATATCCGGTGGATATTAAGGAGACCATCTGCAAACACCTATAATACTTCACGATAGAAACAAATTTTTAAACATGTCCAATCTCAATTAGACAGAAAAAAACTCAAGGAAATATTTTATTTTCAACTAAATTTATTATTAGACTTCAAAATACGTCAAAGTTATCTTGAGGATATCCTCTCAATATTGAAAAGGGGTATAGTTAATTTACGATATCCGTATAATATCGAAACAATGTTAGCTCCGAACATGAGGACATACAGCGAACATAGAGGACACCGAGGGAATATCCTTAGGATATTCTAATGCTGCCTGGGGTGTCGCCCCTTCTGCGGATTCTGTGTCGCCCCTTCTCTTGCGGATTCTGTGTCGCCCCTTCTCTTGCGGATTCTGTGTCGCCCCTTCTGCGGCTTCTGTGTCGCCCCTTCTCCTGCGGCTTCTTTGTCGCCCCTTCTCCTGCGGCTTCTGTGTCGCGACTTCTTCTGCGGCTTCTGTGTCGCCACCTCTACTGCAGCTTCGTCGCCACTCCTGCTGCAGCTTCTTCGTCGCCATTTTTACTGCGGCTTCTTGTTCTCCACCCGTATGCGGCTTCGATGTCGCCACTTCTAGTGCGGCTTCTGTGTCGCCATTTCTTATGCGGCTTCTGCTCTGCCGCTTCCACTGCAGTTTCTGCGTCACCACTTCCATTGCAGCTTCTGCGTCGCCACTCCCACTGCAGCTTCTGCGTCGCCACTTCCACTGCAGCTTCTGCGTCGCCACTCCCACTGCAGCTTCTGCGTCGCCACTTCCACTGCAGCTTCTGCGTCGCCACTTCCACTGCAGCTTCTGCGTCGCCACTTCCACTGCAGCTTCTGCGTCGCCACTTCCTCTGTAGCTTCTGCGTCGCCACTTCCCCTGCAGCTTCTGCGTCGCCACTTCCACTGCAGCTTCTGCGTCGCCACTTCCACTGCAGCTTCTGCGTCGCCACTTCCACTGCAGCTTCTGCGTCGCCACTTCCACTGCAGCTTCTGCGTCGCCACTTCCACTGCAGCTTCTGCGTCGCCACTTCCACTGCAGCTTTTGCGTCGCTACTTCAACTGCGGCTTCTGTGTCGCCACTTCTACTGCGGCTTCTGTGTCGCCACTTCTACTGCGGCTTCTGTGTCGCCACTTCTACTGCGGCTTCTGTGTCGCCACTTCTACTGCGGCTTCTGTGTCGCCACTTCTACTGCGGCTTCTGTGTCGCCACTTCTACTGCTACTTCTTGGTCGCCACTTCTACTGCTACTTCTTGGTCGCCACTTCTACTGCGACTTCTTGGTCGCCACTTTTACTGCGACTTCTTGGTCGCCACTTCTACTGCGACTTCTTAGTCGCAACTTCTCCCGCGGCTTCTGTGTCGCCACTTCTGCGGCTTCTGTGTCGCCACTTCTGCGGCTTCTGTGTCGCCACTTCTGCGGCTTCTGTGTCGCCACTTCTGCAGCTTCAGCGTCGCCACTTCTACTGCGGCTTCTTTGTCGCCACTTCTGCGGCTTCAGCGTCGCCACTTCTACTGCGGCTTCAGCGTCGCCTCTTCTACTGCGGCTTCAGCGTCGCCTCTTCTACTGCATCTTCTGCGTCGCTACTTCTACTGCGGCTTCTGCGTCGCCACTTCTACTGCGGCTTCTGCGTCGCCACTTCCACTGCAGCTTCTGCGTCGCTGCTTCCACTGCAGCTACTGCGTCGCCACTTCTACTTCGGCTTCTGCGTCGCCACTTCTACTGCAGCTTGTTCGTCGCCACTTCTACAGCGGCTTCTGCGTCGCTACTTCTACTGCGGCTTCTGTGTCTCCACTTCTGCGGCTTCTGTGTCGCCACCTCTACTGCAGCTTCGTCGCCACTCGTACTGCAGCTTCGATGTCGGCACTTCTTGTGCGGCTTCTGTGTCACCATTTCTTTTGCGGCTTCTGCGTCGCCACTTCCCCTGCAGCTTCTGCGTCGCCACTGCCCCTGCAGCTTCTGCGTCGCCACTTCCCCTGCAGCTTCTGTGTAGCCACTTCTACTGCGGCTTCTGCGTCGCCACTTCTAATGCAGCTTCTTCGTCGCCACTTCAACAGCGGCTTCTGTGTCGCCGCTTCTATTGCGGCTTCTGTGTCGCCACTTCTATTGCGGCTTCTGTGTCGCCACTTTTACTGCGGCTTCTGTGTCGCCACTTTTACTGCGGCTTCTGTGTCGCCACTTTTACTGCGGCTTCTGTGTCGCCACTTTTACTGCGACTTCTGTGTCGCCACTTTTACTGCGGCTTCTGTGTCGCCACATTTACTGCGGCTTCTGTGTCGCCACTTTCACTGCGGCTTCTGTGTCGCCACTTTTACTGCGGCTTCTGTGTCGCCACTTTTACTGCGGCTTCTGTGTCGCCACTTTTACTGCGGCTTCTGTGTCGCCACTTTTACTGCGGCTTCTGTGTCGCCACTTTTACTGCGGCTTGTGTGTCGCCACTTTTACTGCGGCTTCTGTGTCGCCATTTTTACTGCGGCTTCTGTGTCGTCACTTAAATTGCGGCTTATGTGTCGCCACTTTTACTGCGGCTTATGTGTCGCCACTTTTACTGCGGCTTATGTGTCGCCACTCACATGCAGCTTCTGTGGCGCCACTTCTACTGCGGCTTCTGTGGCGCCACTTCTACTGCGGCTTCTGCGTCACCACTTCTACTGCGGCTTCTGCGTCACCACTTTTACTGCGGCTTCTGCGTCACCACTTCTACTGCGGCTTCTGCGTCACCACTTCTACTGCAGCTTCTGTGTCGCCACTACTCCTGCGGCTTCTGTGTCGCCACTTCTCCTGCGGCTTCTGTGTCGCTACTTCTCCTGCGGCTTCTGTGTCGCCACTTCTGCGGCTTCTGTGTCGCCACTTTTGCGGCTTCTGTGTCGCCACCCCTCCTGCGGCTTCTGTGTCGCCACCCCTCCTGCGGCTTCTGTGTCGCCACCCCTCCTGCGGCTTCTGTGTCGCCCCTTCTTCTGCGGCTTCTGTGTCGCCCCTTCTTCTGAGGCTTCTGTGTCGCCCCTTCTTCTACGGATTCTGTGTCGCCCCTTCTTCTACGGATTCTGTGTCGCCCCTTCTGCGGATTCTGTGTCGCCCCTTCTCTTGCGGATTCTGTGTCGCCCCTTCTGCGGATTCTGTGTCGCCTCTTCTCCTGCGGCTTCTGTGTCACCCCTTCTCCTGCGGCTTCTGTGTCGCCCCTTCTCCTGCGGCTTCTGTGTCGCCCCTTCTCCTGCGGCTTTTGTGTCGCGACTTCTTCTGCGGCTTCTGTGTCGCGACTTCTTCTGCGGCTTCTGTGTCGCCACCTCTACTGCAGATTCGTCGCCACTCCTGCTGCAGCTTCTTCGTCGCCATTTCTACTGCAGCTTCTTCGTCGCCATTTCTACTGCGGCTTCTTGTTCTCCACCCGTATGCGGCTTCTGTGTCGCCATTTCTTATGCGGCTTCTGCTCTGCCGCTTCCACTGCAGTTTCTGCGTCACCACTTCCACTGCAGCTTTTGCGTCGCCACTTCCACTGCAGCTTCTACGTCGCCACTTCAACTGCAGCTTCTGCGTCGCCACTTCCACTGCAGCTTCTGCGTCGCCACTACCACTATAGCTTCTGCGTCGCCACTTCCACTGCAGCTTCTGCGTCGCGTCTTCCACTGCAGCTTTTGCGTCGCCACTTCCACTGCAGCTTCTGCGTCGCCACTTCCACTGCAGCTTCTGCGTCGCCACTTCCACTGCAGCTTCTGCGTCGCTACTTCAACTGCGGCGTAAGTGTCGCCACTTCTACTGCGGCTTCTGTGTCGCCACTTCTACTGCGGCTTCTGTGTCGCCACTTCTACTGCGGCTTCTGTGTAGCCACTTCTACTGCTACTTCTTGGTCGCCACTTCTACTGCGACTTCTTGGTCGCCACTTTTACTGCGACTTCTTGGTCGCCACTTCTACTGCGACTTCTTGGTCGCCACTTCTCCCGCGGCTTCTGTGTCGCCACTTCTGCGGCTTCTGTGTCGCCACTTGTGCGGCTTCTGTGTCGCCACTTCTGCGGCTTCTGTGTCGCCACTTCTGCGGCTTCAGCGTCGCCACTTCTACTGCGGCTTCTTTGTCGCCACTTCTGCGGCGTCAGCGTCGCCACTTCTGCGGCTTCAGCGTCGCCACTTCTACTGCGGCTTCAGCGTCGCCTCTTCTACTGCATCTTCTGCGTCGCTACTTCTACTGCGGCTTCTGCGTCGCCACTTCTACTGCGGCTTCTGCGTCGCCACTTCCACTGCAGCTTCTGCGTCGCCGCTTCCACTGCAGCTTCTGCGTCGCCACTTCTACTTCGGCTTCTGCGTCGCCACTTCTACTGCAGCTTGTTCGTCGCCACTTCTACAGCGGCTTCTGCGTCGCTACTTCTACTGCGGCTTCTGTGTCGCCACTTCTGCGGCTTTTGTGTCGCCACCTCTACTGCAGCTTCGTCGCCACTCGTACTCCAGCTTCGATGTCGGCACTTCTTGTGCGGCTTCTGTGTCGCCATTTCTTCTGCGGCTTCTGCGTCGCCACTTCCCCTGCAGCTTCTGCGTCGCCACTGCCCCTGCAGCTTCTGCGTCGCCACTTCCCCTGCAGCTTCTGTGTAGCCACTTCTACTGCGGCTTCTGCGTCGCCACTTCTACTGCAGCTTCTTCGTCGCCACTTCAACAGCGGCTTCTGTGTCGCCGCTTCTATTGCGGCTTCTGTGTCGCCACTTCTATTGCGGCTTCTGTGTCGCCACTTCTATTGCGGCTTCTGTGGCGCCACTTTTACTGCGGCTTCTGTGTCGCCACTTATACTGCGGCTTTAGTGTCGCCACTTTTACTGCGGCTTCTGTGTCGCCACTTTTACTGCGGCTTCTGTGTCGCCACTTTTACTGCGGCTTCTGTGTCGCCACTTTTACTGCGGCTTCTGTGTCGCCACTTTTACTGCGGCTTCTGTGTCGCCATTTTTACTGCGGCTTCTATGTCGTCACTTAAACTGCGGCTTATGTGTCGCCACTTTTACTGCGGCTTATGTGTCGCCACTTTTACTGCGGCTTATGTGTCGCCACTCACATGCAGCTTCTGTGGCGCCACTTCTACTGCGGCTTCTGTGGCGCCACTTCTACTGCGGCTTCTGTGGCGCCACTTCTACTGCGGCTTCTGTGGCGCCACTTTTACTGCGGCTTATGTGGCGCCACTTCTACTGCGGCTTCTGTGTCGCCACTTTTCCTGCGGCTTCTGCGTCGCCACTTTTCCTGCGGCTTCTGCGTCGCTACTTCTACTGCGGCTTCTGCGTCGCTACTTTTACTGTGGCAACAGTTATGCTGCTTCTACCACGGCTTCCGTTATGCTACTTCTACTACGGCTTTTGTTATGCTACTTGCTACCTACACTGCGGCTCATGTGTCACAACATCTACAGCGGCTTCTGTCGCCACTTCTACTGCGGCTTCTGCGTCGCCACTTCTACTGCGGCTTCTGCGTCGCCACTTCTACTGCAGCTTGTTCGTCGCCACTTCTACAGCGGCTTCTGCGTCGCTACTTCTACTGCGGCTTCTGTGTTGCAACTTCTACTGCGGCTTCTGTGTGCTACTTCTACTGCGGCATATGTGTCACCACTTCTACTGCGGCTTCTGTGTCGCCACTTCTACTGCAGCTTCTGTGTTACCACATCTACTGCGGCCTATGTGTCGCTACTTCTACTGCGGCTTCTGTGTCGCCATATTTACTGCGGCTTATGTGTCGCAACTTCTACGGCGGCTTTTGTGGCGCCACTGCCACTGCGGCTTCTGTTATGCTACTACTACGGTTTCTGTTGGTACTACCTACACTGTGGCTTCGGCGTCGCCATATTTACTGCGGCCTATATGTCGCCACTTCTAGTGCGGCTTCTGTGTCGCCACTTCTCCTGCGGCTTCTGTGTCGCCACTTCTCCTGCGGCTTATTCGCCGCCACATCTTCTGCGGCTTCTGTGTCGCCACTTCTCCTGCGGCTTCAGCGTCGCCACTTCTACTGCGGCTTCAGCGTCACCACTTCTACTGCATCTTCTGCGTCGCTACTTCTACTGCATCTTCTGCGTCGCTACTTCTACTGCGGCTTATGTGTCGTCACTTCCACTGTGGTTTCTGCGTCGCCACTTCCACTGCAGCTTCTGCGTGCCACGTCTACTTCGGCTTCTGCGTCGCCACTTCTACTGCAGCTTGTTCGTCGCCACTTCTACAGCGGCTTCTGCGTCGCTACTTCTACAGCGGCTTCTGCGTCGCTACTTCTACTGCGGCTTCTGTGTCGCCACTTTTGCGGCTTCTGTGTCGCCACCTCTACTGCAGCTTCGTCGCCACTCGTACTGCAGCTTCGATGTCGCCACTTCTAGTGTGGCTTCTGTGTCGCCATTTCTCTTGCGGCTTCTGCTATGCCATTTCCACTGCAGTTTCTGCGTCGCCACTTCCACTGCAGCTTCTGCGTCGCTACTTCCACTGCAGCTTCTGCGTCGCCACTTCTACTTCGGCTTCTGCGTCGCCACTTTTGCTGCAGCTTTTTCGTCGTCACTTTTACAGCGGCTTCTGCGTCGCTACTTCTACCGCAGCCTTGCGTCGCCACTTCTACTGCGGCTTCTGTGTTGCCACTTCTACTGCGGCTTCTGCGTCGCCACTTCTACTGCGGCTTCTGCGTCGCACTTCTACTGCGGCTTCTGCGTCGCCACTTCTACTGCGGCTTCTGCGTCGCCACTTCTACTGCGGCTTCTGCGTCGCCACTTCTCCTGCGGCTTCTGTGTCGCCACTTCTCCTGCGGCTTCTGTGTCGCCACTTCTCCTGCGGCTTCTGTGTCGCCACTTCTCCTGCGGCTTCTGTGTCGCCACTCCTCTTGCGGCTTCTGTGTCGCCACTCCTCTTGCGGCTTCTGTGTCGCCACTCCTCTTGCGGCTTCTGTGTCGCCACTCCTCTTGCGGCTTCTGTGTCGCCACTTCTCTAGCGGCTTGCGTGTCGCCACTTCTCTTACGGCTTCTGTGTTGCCTCTTTTGCGGCTTCTCTGTTGGCCTCATCTTTTGCGGCTTCTGTGTTGGCCTCTTCTTTTGCGGCTTCTGTGTTGCCTCTTCTTTTGCGGCTTCTGTGTTGCCTCTTCTTTTGCGGCTTCTGTGTCGCCACTTCTCCTGCGGCTTCTGTGTCGCCACTTCTCCTGCGGCTTCTGTGTCGCCACTTCTCCTGCGGCTTCTGTGTCGCCCCTCCTCCTGCGGCTTCTCTGTCGCCCCTCCTGCGGTTTCTGTGTCGCCCCTTCTCCTGCGGTTTCTGTGTCGCCCCTTCTCCTGCGGTTTCTGTGTCGCCCTTTCTCCTGCGGTTTCTGTGTCGCCAATTCTACTGCGGCTTCTGTGTCGCCAATTCTACTGCGGCTTCTTTGTCGCCACTTCTACTGCGGCTTCTGCGTTGCAATTTCTACTGCGGCTTCTGCGTCGCCACTTCTACTGCGGCTTCTGCGTCGCCACTTCTACTGCGGCTTCTGCGTCGCCACTTCTACTGCGGCTTCTGCGTCGCCACTTCTACTGCGGCTTCTGCGTCACCACTTCCACTTCGGCTTCTGCGTCGCCACTTCTACTGCGACTTCTGCGTTGCAACTTCTACTGCGGCTTCTGTGTGCTACTTCTACTGTGACCTATGTGTCGCAACTTTTACTGTGACCTATGTGTCGCAACTTCTACTGTGACCTATGTGTCGCAACTTCTAGTGCGGCTTATGTGTCGCCACTTCTACTTCGGCTTCTGCGTCGCCACTTCTACTTCGGCTTCTGCGTCGCCACTTCTACTGCGGCTTCTGTGTCGCTACTCCTACTGCGGCTTCTGTGTCGCCACTGCTGCGGCTTCTGTGTCGCCACCTCTACTGCAGCTTCGTCGCCACCTCTACTGCAGCTTCTTTGCCACTCGTACTGCAGCTTCGATGTCGCCACTTCTAGTGCGGCTTCTGTGTCGCCTTTTCTTTTGCGGCTTCTGCTATGCCACTTCCACTGCAATTTCTGCGTCGCCACTTCCACTGCAATTTCTGCGTCGCTACTTACACTGCAGCTTCTGCGTCGCTACTTCTACTGCAGCTTCTGCGTCGCTACTTCTACTGCAGCTTCTGCGTCGCCACTTCTACTTCGGCTTCTGCGTCGCCACTTTTACTGCAGCTTCTTCGTCGCCACTTCTACAGCGGCTTCTGCGTCGCTACTTCTACCGCAGAGTTGAGTCGCCACTTCTACTGCGGCTTCTGTGTTGCCACTTCTACTGCGGCCTCTGTGTTGCCACGTCTACTGCGGCTTCTGTGTTGCCACCTCTACTGCGGCTTCTGTGTTGCCACCTCTACTGCGGCTTCTGTGTGCTACTTCTACTGCGGCTTCTGTGTGCTACTTCTACTGCGGCTTCTGTGTGCTACTTCTACTGCGGCTTCTGTGTGCTACTTCTACTGCGGCTTCTGTGTGCTACTTCTACTGCGGCTTCTGTGTGCTACTTCTACTGCGGCTTCTGTGTGCTACTTCTACTGCGGCCTATGTGTCGCATCTTCTGCGGCTTCAGCGTCGCCACTTCTACTGTGGCTTTTGCGTCGCCACTTCTACTGCGGCTTCTGCGTCGCCACTTCTACTGCGGCTTCTGCGTGGCCACTTCTACTGCGGCTTCTGCGTCGCCACTTCTACTGCGGCTTCTGCGTCGTCACTTCTACTGCGGCTTCTGCGTCGCCACTTCTACTGCGGCTTCTGCGTCGCCACTTCTACTGCGGCTTCTGCGTCGCCACTTCTCCTGTGGCTTCTGCGTCGCCACTTCTCCTGCGGCTCCTGTGTCGCCACTTCTCCTGCGGCTTCTGTGTCGCCACTTCTGCGGCTTCTGTGTCGCCACTTCTCCTGCGGCTTCTGTGTCGCCACTTCTACTGCGGCTTCTGCGTCGCCACTTCTACTGCGGCTTCTGCGTCGCTACTTCTACTGCGGCTTCTGCGTCGCTACTTCTACTGCGGCTTCTGCGTCGCCCCTTCTGTTGCGGCTTCTGTGTCGGCCCTTCTAATGCGGTTCCTGTGTCGCCTCTTTTGCGGCTTCTGTGTCGCTTGCCCCTTCTCCTGAGGCTTCTGTGTCGCCACTTCTCCTGAGGCTTCTGTGTCGCCACTTCTACTGCGGCTTCTGTGTCGCCACTTCTACTGCGGCTTCTGCGTCGCCACTTCTACTGCGGCTTCTGCGTCGCCACTTCTACTGCGGCTTCTGCGTCGCCACTTCTACTGCGGCTTCTGCGTCGCCACTTCTACTGCGGCTTCTGTGTCGCCACTTCTACTGCGGCTTCTGCGTCGCCACTTCTACTGCGGCTTCTGCGTCGCCACTTCTACTGCGGCTTCTGCGTCGCCACTTCTACTGCGGCTTCTGCGTCGCCACTTCTACTGCGGCTTCTGCGTCGCCACTTCTACTTCGGCTTCTGCGTCGCTACTTCTACTGCGGCTTCTGCGTCGCCACTTCTACTGCGGCTTCTGCGTCGCCACTTCTACTGCGGCTTCTGCGTCGCCACTTCTACTGCGGCTTCTGCGTCGCCACTTCTACTGCGGCTTCTGCGTCGCCACTTCTACTGCGGCTTCTGCGTCGCCACTTCTACTGCGGCTTCTGCGTCGCCACTTCTACTGCGGCTTCTGCGTCGCCACTTCTACTGAGACTTCTGCGTTGCAACTTCTACTGCGGCTTCTGTGTGCTACTTCTACTGTGACCTATGTGTCGCAACTTTTACTGTGACCTATGTGTGGCGCAACTTTTACTGTGACCTATGTGTCGCAACTTTTACTGTGACCTATGTGTCGCAACTTCTACTGTGACCCATGTGTCGCAACTTCTACTGTGACCCATGTGTCGCAACATCTAGTGCAGCTTATGTGTCGCCACTTCCACTGTGGTTTCTGCGTCGCCACTTCTACTTCGGCTTCTGCGTCGCCACTTCTACTTCGGCTTCTGCGTCGCCACTTCTACTTCGGCTTCTGCGTCGCCACTTCTACTTCGGCTTCTGCGTCGCCACTTTTACTGCGGCTTCTGCGTCGCCACTTCTACTGCGGCTTCTGCGTCGCCACTTCTACTGCGGCTTCTGCGTCGCCACTTCTACTTCGGCTTCTGCGTCGCCACTTCTACTGCGGCTTCTGCGTCGCCACTTCTACTGCGGCTTCTGCGTCGCCACTTCTCCTGTGGCTTCTGCGTCGCCACTTCTCCTGCGGCTCCTGTGTCGCCACTTCTCCTGCGGCTTCTGTGTCGCCACTTCTGCGGCTTCTGTGTCGCCACTTCTACTGCGGCTTCTGCGTCGCCACTTCTACTGCGGCTTCTGCGTCGCTACTTCTACTGCGGCTTCTGCGTCGCTACTTCTACTGCGGCTTCTGCGTCGCCCCTTCTGTTGCGGCTTCTGTGTAGCCCCTTCTGTTGCGGTTCCTGTGTCGCCTCTTCTCTTGCGGCTTCTGTGTCGCTTGCCCCTTCTCCTGAGGCTTCTGTGTCGCCACTTCTCCTGAGGCTTCTGTGTCGCCACTTCTACTGCGGCTTCTGTGTCGCCATTTTTACTGCGGCTTCTGCGTCGCCACTTCTACTGCGGCTTCTGCGTCGCCACTTCTACTGCGGCTTCTGTGTCGCCACTTCTACTGCGGCTTCTGCGTCGCCACTTCTACTGCGGCTTCTGCGTCGCCACTTCTACTGCGGCTTCTGCGTCGCCACTTCTACTGCGGCTTCTGCGTCGCCACTTCTACTGCGGCTTCTGCGTCGCCACTTCTACTTCGGCTTCTGCGTCGCCACTTCTACTGCGGCTTCTGCGTCGCCACTTCTACTGCGGCTTCTGCGTCGCCACTTCTACTGCGGCTTCTGCGTCGCCACTTCTACTGCGGCTTCTGCGTCGCCACTTCTACTGCGGCTTCTGCGTCGCCACTTCTACTGCGGCTTCTGCGTCGCCACTTCTACTGCGGCTTCTGCGTCGCCACTTCTACTGCGGCTTCTGCGTCGCCACTTCTACTGCGGCTTCTGTCGCCACTTCTACTGCGGCTTCTGTCGCCACTTCTACTGCGGCTTCTGTCGCCACTTCTACTGCGGCTTCTGTCGCCACTTCTACTGCGGCTTCTGTCGCCACTACTACTTCGGCTTCTGTTATGCTTTTTCGACTACGGCTTCTGTTATGCGGCTTCTACGGTTTCTGTTGTGCTACCTATACTGCGGCTTCTGCGTCGCCACTTCTACTGCGGCTTCTGCGTCACCACTTCTACTGCGGCTTCTGCGTCACCACTTCTACTGCGGCTTCTGCGTCACCACTTCTACTGCGGCTTCTGCGTCGCCACTTCTGCGGCTTCTGCGTCGCCACTTCTACGGCTTCTGTGTCGCCAATTCTCCTGCGGCTTCTGTGTCGCCAATTCTCCTGCGGCTTCTGTGTCGCCCATTCTCCTGCGGCTTCTGTGTCGCCAATTCTCCTGCGGCTTCTGTGTCGCCAATTCTCCTGCGGCTTCTGTGTCGCCACTTTCCCTGCAGCTTCTGTGTCGCCACTTTCCCTGCAGCTTCTGTGTCGCCACTTTCCCTGCAGCTTCTGCGTCGCCACTTCCCCTGCAGCTTCTGTGTAGCCACTTCTACTGCGGCTTCTGCGTCGCCACTTTCACTGCGGCTTCTGCGTCACCACTTCTACTGCGGCTTCTGCGTCACCACTTCTACTGCAGCTTCTGTGTCGCCACTTTCACTGCGGCTTCTGCGTCGCCACTTCTACTGCGACTTCTGCGTTGCAACTTCTACTGCGGCTTCTGTGTGCTACTTCTACTGTGACCTATGTGTCGCAACTTTTACTGTGACCTATGTGTCGCAACTTCTACTGTGACCTATGTGTCGCAACTTCTAGTGCGGCTTATGTGTCGCCACTTCTACTTCGGCTTCTGCGTCGCCACTTCTACTTCGGCTTCTGCGTCGCCACTTCTACTGCGGCTTCTGTGTCGCTACTCATACTGCGGCTTCTGTGTCGCCACTTCTGCGGCTTCTGTGTCGCCACCTTTACTGCAGCTTCGTCGCCACCTCTACTGCAGCTTCGTTGCCACTCGTACTGCAGCTTCGATGTCGCCACTTCTAGTGCGGTTTCTGTGTCGCCTTTTCTTTTGCGGCTTCTGCTATGCCACTTCCACTGCAATTTCTGCGTCGCCACTTCCACTGCAATTTCTGCGTCGCCACTTACACTGCAGCTTCTGCGTCGCTACTTCCACTGCAGCTTCTGCGTCGCCACTTCTACTTCGGCTTCTGCGTCGCCGCTTTTACTGCAGCTTCTTCGTCGCCACTTCTACAGCGGCTTCTGCGTCGCTACTTCTACCGCAGAGTTGAGTCGCCACTTCTACTGCGGCTTCTGTGTTGCCACTTCTACTGCGGCTTCTGTGTTGCCACGTCTACTGCGGCTTCTGTGTTGCCACGTCTACTGCGGCTTCTGTGTTGCCACCTCTACTGCGGCTTCTGTGTGCTACTTCTACTGCGGCTTCTGTGTGCTACTTCTACTGCGGCTTCTGTGTGATACTTCTACTGCGGCTTCTGTGTGCTACTTCTACTGCGGCCTATGTGTCGCATCTTCTGCGGCTTCAGCGTTGCCACTTCTACTGCGGCTTTTGCGTCGCCACTTCTACTGCGGCTTCTGCGTCGCCACTTCTACTGCGGCTTCTGCGTGGCCACTTCTACTGCGGCTTCTGCGTCGCCACTTCTACTGCTGCTTATGCGTCGCCACTTCTACTGCGGCTTCTGCTTCGCCACTTCTACTGCGGCTTCTGCGTCGCCACTTCTACTGCGGCTTCTGCGTCGCCACTTCTCCTGTGGCTTCTGCGTCGCCACTTCTCCTGCGGCTCCTGTGTCGCCACTTCTCCTGCGGCTTCTGTGTCGCCACTTCTCCTGCGGCTTCTGTGTCGCCACTTCTCCTGCGGCTTCTGTGTCGCCACTTCTACTGCGGCTTCTGCGTCGCCACTTCTACTGCGGCTTCTGCGTCGCTACTTCTACTGCGGCTTCTGCGTCGCTACTTCTACTGCAGCTTCTGCGTCGCCACTTCTACTTCGGCTTCTGCGTCGCCACTTCTACTTCGGCTTCTGCGTCGCCACTTTTACTGCAGCTTCTTCGTCGCCACTTCTACAGCGGCTTCTGCGTCGCTACTTCTACCGCAGAGTTGAGTCGCCACTTCTACTGCGGCTTCTGTGTTGCCACTTCTACTGCGGCTTCTGTGTTGCCACTTCTACTGCGGCTTCTGTGTTGCCACGTCTACTGCGGCTTCTGTGTTGCCACCTCTACTGCGGCTTCTGTGTGCTACTTCTACTGCGGCTTCTGTGTGCTACTTCTACTGCGGCTTCTGTGTGCTACTTCTACTGCGGCTTCTGTGTGCTACTTCTACTGCGGCTTCTGTGTGCTACTTCTACTGCGGCTTCTGTGTGCTACTTCTACTGCGGCTTCTGTGTGCTACTTCTACTGCGGCCTATGTGTCGCATCTTCTGCGGCTTCAGCGTCGCCACTTCTACTGCGGCTTTTGCGTCGCCACTTCTACTGCGGCTTCTGCGTCGCCACTTCTACTGCGGCTTCTGCGTGGCCACTTCTACTGCGGCTTCTGCGTCGCCACTTCTACTGCGGCTTCTGCGTCGTCACTTCTACTGCGGCTTCTGCGTCGCCACTTCTACTGCGGCTTCTGCGTCGCCACTTCTACTGCGGCTTCTGCGTCGCCACTTCTCCTGTGGCTTCTGCGTCGCCACTTCTCCTGCGGCTCCTGTGTCGCCACTTCTCCTGCGGCTTCTGTGTCGCCACTTCTGCGGCTTCTGTGTCGCCACTTCTCCTGCGGCTTCTGTGTCGCCACTTCTACTGCGGCTTCTGCGTCGCCACTTCTACTGCGGCTTCTGCGTCGCTACTTCTACTGCGGCTTCTGCGTCGCTACTTCTACTGCGGCTTCTGCGTCGCCCCTTCTGTTGCGGCTTCTGTATCGCCCCTTCTGTTGCGGTTCCTGTGTCGCCAATTCTCTTGCGGCTTCTGTGTCGCTTGCCCCTTCTCCTGAGGCTTCTGTGTCGCCACTTCTTCTGAGGCTTCTGTGTCGCCACTTCTACTGCGGCTTCTGTGTCGCCACTTCTACTGCGGCTTCTGTGTCGCCACTTCTACTGCGGCTTCTGCGTCGCCACTTCTACTGCGGCTTCTGCGTCGCCACTTCTACTGCGGCTTCTGTGTCGCCACTTCTACTGCGGCTTCTGCGTCGCCACTTCTACTGCGGCTTCTGCGTCGCCACTTTTACGGCGGCTTCTGCGTCGCCACTTCTACTGCGGCTTCTGCGTCGCCACTTCTACTGCTGCTTATGCGTCGCCACTTCTACTGCGGCTTCTGCGTCGCCACTTCTACTGCTGCTTATGCGTCGCCACTTCTACTGCGGCTTCTGCTTCGCCACTTCTACTGCGGCTTCTGCGTCGCCACTTCTCCTGCGGCTCCTGTGTCGCCACTTCTACTGCGGCTTCTGTGTCGCCACTTCTACTGCGGCTTCTGTGTCGCCAGTTCTACTGCGGCTTCTGTGTCGCCAGTTCTACTGAGGCTTCTGTGTCGCCACTTTACTGCGGCTTCTGTGTCGCCACTTCTACTGCGGCTTCTGTGTCGCCACTTCTACTGCGGCTTCTGCGGCGCCACTTCTACTGCGGCTTCTGCGGCGCCACTTGAACTGCGGCCTATGTTTCGCCACTCCTAATACGGCTTCTGCGTCGCCACTTCTCCTGCGGCTTCTGTGTCGACATTTCTGCAGCTTCTGTGTCGACACTTCTCCTGCAGCTTCTGTGTCGCCACTTCTGCCGCGTCTGTGTCGCCAATTCTCCTGCGGCTTCTGTGTCGCCAATTCTCCTGCGGCTTCTGTGTCGCCAATTCTCCTGCGGCTTCTGTGTCGCCAATTTTCCTGCGGCTTCTGTGTCGCCAATTTTCCTGCGGCTTCTGTGTCGCCTATTCTCCTGCGGCTTCTGTGTCGCCTATTCTCCTGCGGCTTCTGTGTCGCCTATTCTCCTGCGGCTTCTGTGTCGCCACTTCTCATGCGGCTTCTGTGTCGCCACTTCTCATGCGGCTTCTGTGTCGCCACTTCTCATGCGGCTTCTGTGTCGCCACTTCTCATGCGGCTTCTGTGTCGCCACTTCTCATGCGGCTTCTGTGTCGCCACTTCTCATGCGGCTTCTGTGTCGCCACTTCTCTTGCGGCTTCTTGGTCGCCACTTCTCCTGCGGCTTCTGTGTCGCCACATCTGCGGTTTCTGTGTCGCCACTTCTCCTGCGGTTTCTGTGTCGCCACTTCTCTTGCGGTTTCTGTGTCGCTACTTCTGCGGCTTCAGCGTCGCCACTTCTACTGCGGCTTCTGCGCCGCCACTTCCACTGCAGCTTCAGCGTCGCCACTTCCCCTGCAGCTTCTGCGTCGCCACTTCCCCTGCAGTTTTAGCGTCGCCACTTCCCCTGCAGCTTCTGCGTCGCCACTTCCCCTGCAGTTTTAGCGTCGTCACTTCCCCTGCAGCTTCTGCGTCACCACTTCTACTGCGGCTTCTGTGTCGCCCTTTCTTCTGCGGCTTCTGTGTCGCCCCTTCTGCGGCTTCTGTGTCGCCCCTTCTGCGGATTCTGTGTCGCCAATTCTACTGAGGCTTCTGTGTCGGCTTCTTCGTCGCCACCTCTACCGCGGCTTCTTCGTCGCCACTTCTACTGCGGTTTCTGCGTCGCAATTTCTACTGCGGCTTCTGCGTCGCAATTTCTACTGCGGCTTCTGCGACGCTACTTCTACTGCGGCTTCTGCGTCGTAATTTCTACTGCGGCTTCTTCGTTGATATTTCTACTTCGGTTTCTGCGTCGCCACTTCTACTGCGGCTCCTGTCGCCACTTCTACTGCGGCTTCTGTCGCCACTACTACTTCGGCTTAAGTTATGCTTTTTCTACTACGGCTTCTGTTATGCGGCTTCTACGGTTTCTGTTGTGCTACCTATACTGCGGTTTCTGCGTCGCCACTTCTACTGCGGCTTCTGCGTCACCACTTCTACTGCGGCTTCTGCGTCACCACTTCTACTGCGGCTTCTGCGTCACCACTTCTACTGCGGCTTCTGCGTCACCACTTTTACTGCGGCTTCTGTGTCGCCACCCCTCCTGCGGCTTCTGTGTCGCCCCTTCTTCTGCGGCTTCTGTGTCGCCCTTTCTTCTGCGGATTCTGTCCCAGGCAGCACTCGTTTGTTCGTAGGATATTCAGAGGATATCCTCTCAGGATGTCCCAGGATTGTCCTTTGATAACATCCTCGCGATATAAAATTTGTACACATTCGGGGGATATTAGAAGCAAATATTCAGAGGATATCCTCTCAGGATGTCCCAGGATTGTCCTTTGATAACATCCTCGCGATATACAAATTTGTACACATTCAGGGGATATTACAAGCAGATATTTAGAGGATATCCTCTCAGGATGTCCCAGGATTGTCCTTTGATAACATCCTCGCGATATACAAATTTGTACACATTCAGGGGATATTACAAGCAGACATCCAGAGGACAACAGAATCAAATATCCTGGGAATATAATATTCAAATATTCCAATGATGTCCCCCTCAACTCTGAAGGCAGGAATTTAGAAATCAACTTCCAGGGTCACCAGCACATACCTCTAAAGAGAATATCCACTACTGATATTAAATGGAATGTCTACGGAACTTTCTGAAAGTAATATAGTGATAATATCACTACAGAATTAGTCGTTCAAAAATTCATTTACTAATCATACTAACTACATTATTCGTGATATTTTTAGAGTTTGCAAGCAAAACATTCTAACACCCTAGATACCTACTTCCACTTCCTTGTGTTATCAACCACTGAACAGAAACGGATAAAAACAGCAGGAACTTGACTTTGAACCCATCTAGGTATAATAAATTAGATATATTCCATCTAAAGTACACTACCAACAACTGTTTTTTTTAAATTGTCAAATAAAAACATGCAGGTTAGGAAGGGTTAAATTTAAACTTACTAAAATTATGAAAGAGAGCAATCAATTACAGGCCAATGAAGATAAGTTCGTATCAAAGTAACTAACCATTTTGATAAAATGAATAACTTACCTACTCGATTCCATGTAAAAGAATTCTATAGCTAGTTATATGAACAATTATTTCATACCCACTCCTTGATGATGTTTGTTAGGTTGATTTTCACCCGCAATTCAATCATCTCATCAAAACCGTCTGAATCTCTGAAACATGAAACAATTAATAATTAGATACAGTATTTTTATTTATAAAAGTTAAATAATGAGCTTATCGAAAATATTCAATTGAAAACCCTTTGTCTAACTACTTAAATAAATTTCGTCAAATAAATTGCGTCTTGAAAACATTTTACAGTACAGAAGGCTCGAAAAGAAATCATCATTCCAATTAAATTCAACTAAGTGTTATAAACGTAGAGTAAAGAGGGTTATTTCCACGCTCTCCCAAGAGGCACCCTCTGTGAACCGTCATTGACTTTATATTAAAGTGGAAGTCTCACCATGATGAATCTGAAGTACTTTAGTAAAATTTGAGATCGGTTGTCCTCAAATTTCACTAGAGTACTACAGACTCACATAGTCCTACATAAACCACTTGAATTAGCATATGTAGCTACTGATACCAAATAATATGACAGGACAGTGTGTGTGTAGGTGTGTGTGCATGTGTGTGTGTGCAGTACTTTGTTCACAACATAGTAATGTAATAATGTATGAGATTTAATAAACCATCTATCCTCAAAGTTTGTCCTTCAAACCACATGCTCCAGTTACGAAATTAAAAATTTTCAAATCGACACAAGAATCTAAATTAAAAATAAAGAAGTTTAACCGCATAAACATTTATTCAGTAAATAACCATTTCAGACGTATAATCAAAATGGATTGTTTACCCAGGGTTCATATTCATCCTATAGCTAATTCTCAACAAATTTTCTGATGCCAAAATTGTGGAAACAAAGTTATATACCAAAAAAATAAAATAAAACTACAGTAAGCACACCTTTCTTCACAAATCACCTACATATAGATAGATTAATTAAATTATTTTCAAGTTTAGGCATGTTTTCAAAATTTAGGAAAAAAATTTAACTGCCCAGATTATTTTGACAAGGTATGGCAATGAATTGAACATAACTAAGTTTGAAATACCATAGTTACCTACAACAAAAATATAACTAGCTATATGATATTGCCAGTTATAGCTATTAGCTACCCAGTCCTTTGAGTAAATTGTCCTTTCAACTAGAAATAATTAACACTACTACGAAAAAAAGAACACCATTCATCGTCCAAAACGCTCAGTGGCATTAACCTCAATACTGGAAATAAAAAATATTATTACTTAAATATATCTATACCACATAGATACTCTAGGCTAAAGCCCAAAGTACATATATTATAAACGCTTATGCCTTCCTCCCTCACTAGCAAGGATGTTCAAAGGAGAAAAAAAAGTTTATAAAGCAAGAGAAAAAGATAGAAAAGGTAAGAGGAGGCGTTGAAATAAAGGACAGCGGTTGCCCGGTCGAATAAAAGAATGTTCCGTAACACAACAATACCTAATCTATTAGAACAAAAAGGAGACCTGTCTCGCCAGAATGCATAAAATAAAAATCAATAGAAGAAAGTAAGAGACAAAAATTCAAGAAACTTTAACTAATCAAATTAGCAATTAAAAAACAGAACGGACCTAAACAATGTAAAGAAATAAACGAGCATCCAATAACCCCAATGGAAATAAAAAGAACATAAGAATGTATCCAAATTCTTTCAGCTGCAGATATGTATCTCACAATTCGTTCAAAGTTCACGTTCAGGTTCAGGCTCATCCTGCCCCTGCGCACCAGACTCTTGAACAGCACCTTTCTTTTTGGTGAGTCTGTCTTTGGCATGTGTTAAGTTCAACGCCATGAGTTTCACAATTTGATCCGTGCTAGTTTCAGAAGAGAACGGATTTTTCTTCAAGGCATCTGTTGAAGCATAAAATTTAGTTGAAGAAATAAAAATATTGTAAAAAAGTACTATGAAATGTTATTAATCATACAGATATAGGGTAATGTTCGAATGGCCGGCCGGTTCGAATCGTCTGTCATTCTTAGTTAATTTTCAATTTTGACGGTCGGTAGCAATCCAAAAGCCAACCCGTTAGACGCGTAGCAGATCACACCACTACAGGCCTTGCGGGTTGAGTTTTTAGATATCTACCGAGCGCGAAAACTTGAAATTAACTAAGAGTGACCCACGATTCGGACCGACCGGCCATTCGAACATTACCCTAAATCAAATATTAGTTAGTAGCTATATTATAAATTTATACAATCACATTTATGGATATAGCAGACTACAAAAATCATAACATATGCAAATACATATGTATATTTCTTTTTTTCTATAGCCCCAGAATGAAGAAGAAATTTAGAGATGAATTTCCACCAGCCGACAGAATGGAAAAAAATTCATGTCTACAACTAATTAATTACTAAAGTAGAAAGGTTGAAAGAAGTTGTGCAATGAACAAGTTTCAAAGATATATTTAGCCATTGCCTTTTTTACTATTATTAATAGTGATAACTTGATAAGTATTGAACCCTGTGGTTTAACTGGTTTTCATCATTTACACAGTAAATGTAATTATTCAACTTTGAATCTGATTCTTCATGGCACAACTTATTTAAACCTAGCATCTAGCTAGTTAACTTCATGATGACCCAAAGAAAGGTAACATTTTTTGTCACCCTAGTAAGGAAATTTTCAATTTTACATACATACAGAGTATCAGTGTTGCTTACCCAATACCCCTCAGGGGGATACAACTATTGTATCTATGGGAATTAGCGCTCCCAGGGGAAAAATGTGAGGGCCCGAGCTGAGAGTTAGGTAGGCCTTCTTTTTGTTGAACTAAAATGTTTTTGTTATGTTAAGGACCAACTTTTTTCGGTTCACTACTGTCCTGTTTTTCAGCACCTCTGACTCTCTTCTTCAGCTTTTATCTTATTTCATGAACTTCTTTCCCATCTTACTGTTTCTATGCCCTTTCTGCATAGATTCCTCATTTTCTTACCTCCATACTAAATGGTGCCTTCCTCCTTCCTCTCTTCGATACGCTCTATTGTTGCAGCGGTTAGGGAGGCTTAAACTAACTTATAATCTAATCTAATAATCTGCTTACCCAATATGCAGCTGAACAGCTTCAGATCTTTAAAAGGTTTTTTGCCAGTTTTGCCATGCATACTGAAGTCCAGTGCTAGTTTTCTTGCAAGACAGAAGTTCATCATATTATTTATGATAGCTCTCGTGTGAGTACCTCCAACAGTTTGTAATTTCATTACAAGATTTAGTCTTTCATCTTCACTGTTCAGAAGTTCCTCCAATGCTATCAAACCATCATTTGTTTTAATAGGAAATGATGGTAACTTACTTTCCTTACTATGTTGCAGTAACATTTCACCTGAACTGGATGCACGAGCAATTTTTTTGAAAGTCGTATATGCCCTATTGGCTTCCTCACTTCCATTAACAACTTCCTTGTGAATATTAGAAAATCCTTCAACAACAAGATTTTTAAGCTCTTCTACTTCAGATTTCAAGGCAGCACAACAACAATTCTTCGTTGAAGTTGGTACATTGCCGCTTTTAACTGCAGGTGCCCGTGCTGCACATACAAAAAAAAATATTTTAAATAACAATCATACGTAAATAGACAAGCACAGATAATATAATGTTAATGTAATTTGAGCTGATTCAAAGTATGGGTATCATTGCTCAAGATGTGCTCAACAACACGCAATTCCATAAGACTTATAATTTTATCTGAGTAGCAATGAATGGAAAGTATCTAGCTTGTTTTGTAAATTTGTGAATTTTGAGTCCCAGTATTAGTATCTGCGGTGAAAATTTCAGTTGCAGTGAAGCTAAAATGTTTGGTCAATGTGAAGTTTAGTGCAATCACGAAAATTGATAATTATATTCCAAACAATCACTAAAGGAACCTATTTAAGAACGTTTTTCAAGAACGACATTCTGCTCGCTGATGCGTTATTTTTGAATTATTGAACTTTGAAGTTGGCCGTCGCGCGCCCAAGGAAGCGAGCGTAATTTAATTAAAAACGGAAGCTAACCCCCTATTACAAACGTAAAGAGGTTGGGTCGTGAGGGGTAGCCACAGTTCTTTTAGTGAAAAGTATAAATAAAGCTTCTAAACCACCTATTAGGGTGACGACCGCAATCTTGTTTACATCGGGTCTAACATGGCGACCACCATGGGCACCGCCATCTGGGACCCGATGTCAACATGATTGCGGTCGTCACCCTAATGAGTGGGTTAGAAGCTTTATTTATAATTTTCACTAGAAGAACTGTGCCTCCCCCTCACAACCCAACCTCTTTACGTTTGTAATAGCTTCCGTTATTAATTAAATTCCGTTTCACGCGCTCGCTTCCTATGGCGCCAAGGCCAACTTCAAAGTTCAATTATTCGAAAATAACGCATCAGCGAGCAGAATGTCATTCATGTAAAACGTTCTTAAATGGGTTTCTATAGTGATTCCTAAGATCGGAATTCTTATTTTCCGTGATTGCATTAAACTTCACATTGACCAAATGTTTATATAAGCTATTTATTTTCATTCATTTAGATTATCTATTTTTAAAATTGTTTATTTTACATCATTGCAGTACCTAGGCAAATATCCAATTTTGTCAAGTGCCCAATTTCTAAAATCATTGGTTACACATTTTCTTCATTATTATAATTAGAATCTGTAACAGTCTCAGCAGCAAGATAAACAATTTTCAAAAAAAAACTTAGGCTTTGTGCTCATTCTTTTCTCTCATAATTTAAATAACTAAAATGGTTTGACATTACTTACCTATAAATAAGGACTTACCGATTGAAGGAAGTCTAACTTGTTCCTTCCTTGGAGGAGATGGAAGAAGTTCATCAGAAAATGATTGAGTATGAATTTTCTTTTTTTGTCACAGGGGTTCTTACTTCACTGTCACTACTAACTGCTTCACTTGTAAGATCTGCTGCCTGCTGTCTTTTACTCCACTGTTTACTCCAACACTTCTTAATTTTTTTCGGAATTCGGTTGTTTTTCTACATATACCATAGTAGTTTTTCTTACACGACATTGTTTAAAAGAAAAATGTCACAAGCATTCACTTAATAACGCTATCACGTATGAATCTTAGAGGGCGTCAACACTAGTCACTACACAAGCAGCTAGCTTGAAACTGCCACGGCGCCGCTGCACGCTGTGCAGTGCTTATAAGCAACCCTCATCTATAGAACGCAATTGAAACTAGTCCGTTGCAGAATGCTACCGGAAAATAATGTGAAATTTTTTATAAGCCCCAAAAATTTGCATTTCCACATTGAAATAGATAATATTTATCGAAGGTCCCTACAAATTTTCGAAATAACTAAAATGAAATGAACAGTATTGTTGCTATTGCAAAGTACGTACGCATGTGCGTACCTCCGTATATATGGTAGTAACACTTCTGAAAGCACTAAAAAACTTCCATGTCTTTATAAAAAAACCTTGTAATTATCTATATTTACAAAGACATATATGTGTTTGAACTATCATAGCCTAATGAACATATTCTTTAAATGAGTTGGGTATGTGAAGAAAGTGTTTTGAGGGGCTTGAAAGAAAACGTGAATACCTATTATGTGACTGGCATTATTGTTTAGTTTACTGCATGTAAAATTCCTATATAATTATACTCATACCTTTAAGTTTGACAGTAGGTCTAGGTACATTCGTGCAGAAAATAGTTTACTAATTCATTATATTTCTGATAAGAGTTTACATATTTAATTAGATTTTTTATTTCAAGTTGTCATTTAATATATTATACGAAATTAAAGGAGGTAAATCTCCGGACGTTTACTGCCTTCAAACAAATAGAAACGTAATTCGTTCAGGGGAGAGCATATTTATGATAATTTCGTAATGTAATTTGTTTGAAATTAATTATTTACTGAATGGAAAAAATTATTTGAGAGTGTTTATAATTTTTATTTTTGTTTAAATTATGACGTTCATGAATTTACCCTTCGTAAAAAGGTGGCAAAAGATTTATTTGATTGTATAATAGTGTTTAGCTAATTAAACTCAAAATAAACATGAAGACAAATTATTTTCAGAGATACCTATGTCCTTGAGTAATATCCGGTGGATATTAAGGAGACCATCTGCAAACACCTATAATACTTCACGATAGAAACAAATTTTTAAACATGTCCAATCTCAATTAGACAGAAAAAAACTCAAGGAAATATTTTATTTTCAACTAAATTTATTATTAGACTTCAAAATACGTCAAAGTTATCTTGAGGATATCCTCTCAATATTGAAAAGGGGTATAGTTAATTTACGATATCCGTATAATATCGAAACAATGTTAGCTCCGAACATGAGGACATACAGCGAACATAGAGGACACCGAGGGAATATCCTTAGGATATTCTAATGCTGCCTGGGGTGTCGCCCCTTCTGCGGATTCTGTGTCGCCCCTTCTCTTGCGGATTCTGTGTCGCCCCTTCTCTTGCGGATTCTGTGTCGCCCCTTCTGCGGCTTCTGTGTCGCCCCTTCTCCTGCGGCTTCTTTGTCGCCCCTTCTCCTGCGGCTTCTGTGTCGCGACTTCTTCTGCGGCTTCTGTGTCGCCACCTCTACTGCAGCTTCGTCGCCACTCCTGCTGCAGCTTCTTCGTCGCCATTTTTACTGCGGCTTCTTGTTCTCCACCCGTATGCGGCTTCGATGTCGCCACTTCTAGTGCGGCTTCTGTGTCGCCATTTCTTATGCGGCTTCTGCTCTGCCGCTTCCACTGCAGTTTCTGCGTCACCACTTCCATTGCAGCTTCTGCGTCGCCACTCCCACTGCAGCTTCTGCGTCGCCACTTCCACTGCAGCTTCTGCGTCGCCACTCCCACTGCAGCTTCTGCGTCGCCACTTCCACTGCAGCTTCTGCGTCGCCACTTCCACTGCAGCTTCTGCGTCGCCACTTCCACTGCAGCTTCTGCGTCGCCACTTCCTCTGTAGCTTCTGCGTCGCCACTTCCCCTGCAGCTTCTGCGTCGCCACTTCCACTGCAGCTTCTGCGTCGCCACTTCCACTGCAGCTTCTGCGTCGCCACTTCCACTGCAGCTTCTGCGTCGCCACTTCCACTGCAGCTTCTGCGTCGCCACTTCCACTGCAGCTTCTGCGTCGCCACTTCCACTGCAGCTTTTGCGTCGCTACTTCAACTGCGGCTTCTGTGTCGCCACTTCTACTGCGGCTTCTGTGTCGCCACTTCTACTGCGGCTTCTGTGTCGCCACTTCTACTGCGGCTTCTGTGTCGCCACTTCTACTGCGGCTTCTGTGTCGCCACTTCTACTGCGGCTTCTGTGTCGCCACTTCTACTGCTACTTCTTGGTCGCCACTTCTACTGCTACTTCTTGGTCGCCACTTCTACTGCGACTTCTTGGTCGCCACTTTTACTGCGACTTCTTGGTCGCCACTTCTACTGCGACTTCTTAGTCGCAACTTCTCCCGCGGCTTCTGTGTCGCCACTTCTGCGGCTTCTGTGTCGCCACTTCTGCGGCTTCTGTGTCGCCACTTCTGCGGCTTCTGTGTCGCCACTTCTGCAGCTTCAGCGTCGCCACTTCTACTGCGGCTTCTTTGTCGCCACTTCTGCGGCTTCAGCGTCGCCACTTCTACTGCGGCTTCAGCGTCGCCTCTTCTACTGCGGCTTCAGCGTCGCCTCTTCTACTGCATCTTCTGCGTCGCTACTTCTACTGCGGCTTCTGCGTCGCCACTTCTACTGCGGCTTCTGCGTCGCCACTTCCACTGCAGCTTCTGCGTCGCTGCTTCCACTGCAGCTACTGCGTCGCCACTTCTACTTCGGCTTCTGCGTCGCCACTTCTACTGCAGCTTGTTCGTCGCCACTTCTACAGCGGCTTCTGCGTCGCTACTTCTACTGCGGCTTCTGTGTCTCCACTTCTGCGGCTTCTGTGTCGCCACCTCTACTGCAGCTTCGTCGCCACTCGTACTGCAGCTTCGATGTCGGCACTTCTTGTGCGGCTTCTGTGTCACCATTTCTTTTGCGGCTTCTGCGTCGCCACTTCCCCTGCAGCTTCTGCGTCGCCACTGCCCCTGCAGCTTCTGCGTCGCCACTTCCCCTGCAGCTTCTGTGTAGCCACTTCTACTGCGGCTTCTGCGTCGCCACTTCTAATGCAGCTTCTTCGTCGCCACTTCAACAGCGGCTTCTGTGTCGCCGCTTCTATTGCGGCTTCTGTGTCGCCACTTCTATTGCGGCTTCTGTGTCGCCACTTTTACTGCGGCTTCTGTGTCGCCACTTTTACTGCGGCTTCTGTGTCGCCACTTTTACTGCGGCTTCTGTGTCGCCACTTTTACTGCGACTTCTGTGTCGCCACTTTTACTGCGGCTTCTGTGTCGCCACATTTACTGCGGCTTCTGTGTCGCCACTTTCACTGCGGCTTCTGTGTCGCCACTTTTACTGCGGCTTCTGTGTCGCCACTTTTACTGCGGCTTCTGTGTCGCCACTTTTACTGCGGCTTCTGTGTCGCCACTTTTACTGCGGCTTCTGTGTCGCCACTTTTACTGCGGCTTGTGTGTCGCCACTTTTACTGCGGCTTCTGTGTCGCCATTTTTACTGCGGCTTCTGTGTCGTCACTTAAATTGCGGCTTATGTGTCGCCACTTTTACTGCGGCTTATGTGTCGCCACTTTTACTGCGGCTTATGTGTCGCCACTCACATGCAGCTTCTGTGGCGCCACTTCTACTGCGGCTTCTGTGGCGCCACTTCTACTGCGGCTTCTGCGTCACCACTTCTACTGCGGCTTCTGCGTCACCACTTTTACTGCGGCTTCTGCGTCACCACTTCTACTGCGGCTTCTGCGTCACCACTTCTACTGCAGCTTCTGTGTCGCCACTACTCCTGCGGCTTCTGTGTCGCCACTTCTCCTGCGGCTTCTGTGTCGCTACTTCTCCTGCGGCTTCTGTGTCGCCACTTCTGCGGCTTCTGTGTCGCCACTTTTGCGGCTTCTGTGTCGCCACCCCTCCTGCGGCTTCTGTGTCGCCACCCCTCCTGCGGCTTCTGTGTCGCCACCCCTCCTGCGGCTTCTGTGTCGCCCCTTCTTCTGCGGCTTCTGTGTCGCCCCTTCTTCTGAGGCTTCTGTGTCGCCCCTTCTTCTACGGATTCTGTGTCGCCCCTTCTGCGGATTCTGTGTCGCCCCTTCTCTTGCGGATTCTGTGTCGCCCCTTCTGCGGATTCTGTGTCGCCTCTTCTCCTGCGGCTTCTGTGTCACCCCTTCTCCTGCGGCTTCTGTGTCGCCCCTTCTCCTGCGGCTTCTGTGTCGCCCCTTCTCCTGCGGCTTTTGTGTCGCGACTTCTTCTGCGGCTTCTGTGTCGCGACTTCTTCTGCGGCTTCTGTGTCGCCACCTCTACTGCAGATTCGTCGCCACTCCTGCTGCAGCTTCTTCGTCGCCATTTCTACTGCAGCTTCTTCGTCGCCATTTCTACTGCGGCTTCTTGTTCTCCACCCGTATGCGGCTTCTGTGTCGCCATTTCTTATGCGGCTTCTGCTCTGCCGCTTCCACTGCAGTTTCTGCGTCACCACTTCCACTGCAGCTTTTGCGTCGCCACTTCCACTGCAGCTTCTACGTCGCCACTTCAACTGCAGCTTCTGCGTCGCCACTTCCACTGCAGCTTCTGCGTCGCCACTACCACTATAGCTTCTGCGTCGCCACTTCCACTGCAGCTTCTGCGTCGCGTCTTCCACTGCAGCTTTTGCGTCGCCACTTCCACTGCAGCTTCTGCGTCGCCACTTCCACTGCAGCTTCTGCGTCGCCACTTCCACTGCAGCTTCTGCGTCGCTACTTCAACTGCGGCGTAAGTGTCGCCACTTCTACTGCGGCTTCTGTGTCGCCACTTCTACTGCGGCTTCTGTGTCGCCACTTCTACTGCGGCTTCTGTGTAGCCACTTCTACTGCTACTTCTTGGTCGCCACTTCTACTGCGACTTCTTGGTCGCCACTTTTACTGCGACTTCTTGGTCGCCACTTCTACTGCGACTTCTTGGTCGCCACTTCTCCCGCGGCTTCTGTGTCGCCACTTCTGCGGCTTCTGTGTCGCCACTTGTGCGGCTTCTGTGTCGCCACTTCTGCGGCTTCTGTGTCGCCACTTCTGCGGCTTCAGCGTCGCCACTTCTACTGCGGCTTCTTTGTCGCCACTTCTGCGGCGTCAGCGTCGCCACTTCTGCGGCTTCAGCGTCGCCACTTCTACTGCGGCTTCAGCGTCGCCTCTTCTACTGCATCTTCTGCGTCGCTACTTCTACTGCGGCTTCTGCGTCGCCACTTCTACTGCGGCTTCTGCGTCGCCACTTCCACTGCAGCTTCTGCGTCGCCGCTTCCACTGCAGCTTCTGCGTCGCCACTTCTACTTCGGCTTCTGCGTCGCCACTTCTACTGCAGCTTGTTCGTCGCCACTTCTACAGCGGCTTCTGCGTCGCTACTTCTACTGCGGCTTCTGTGTCGCCACTTCTGCGGCTTTTGTGTCGCCACCTCTACTGCAGCTTCGTCGCCACTCGTACTCCAGCTTCGATGTCGGCACTTCTTGTGCGGCTTCTGTGTCGCCATTTCTTCTGCGGCTTCTGCGTCGCCACTTCCCCTGCAGCTTCTGCGTCGCCACTGCCCCTGCAGCTTCTGCGTCGCCACTTCCCCTGCAGCTTCTGTGTAGCCACTTCTACTGCGGCTTCTGCGTCGCCACTTCTACTGCAGCTTCTTCGTCGCCACTTCAACAGCGGCTTCTGTGTCGCCGCTTCTATTGCGGCTTCTGTGTCGCCACTTCTATTGCGGCTTCTGTGTCGCCACTTCTATTGCGGCTTCTGTGGCGCCACTTTTACTGCGGCTTCTGTGTCGCCACTTATACTGCGGCTTTAGTGTCGCCACTTTTACTGCGGCTTCTGTGTCGCCACTTTTACTGCGGCTTCTGTGTCGCCACTTTTACTGCGGCTTCTGTGTCGCCACTTTTACTGCGGCTTCTGTGTCGCCACTTTTACTGCGGCTTCTGTGTCGCCATTTTTACTGCGGCTTCTATGTCGTCACTTAAACTGCGGCTTATGTGTCGCCACTTTTACTGCGGCTTATGTGTCGCCACTTTTACTGCGGCTTATGTGTCGCCACTCACATGCAGCTTCTGTGGCGCCACTTCTACTGCGGCTTCTGTGGCGCCACTTCTACTGCGGCTTCTGTGGCGCCACTTCTACTGCGGCTTCTGTGGCGCCACTTTTACTGCGGCTTATGTGGCGCCACTTCTACTGCGGCTTCTGTGTCGCCACTTTTCCTGCGGCTTCTGCGTCGCCACTTTTCCTGCGGCTTCTGCGTCGCTACTTCTACTGCGGCTTCTGCGTCGCTACTTTTACTGTGGCAACAGTTATGCTGCTTCTACCACGGCTTCCGTTATGCTACTTCTACTACGGCTTTTGTTATGCTACTTGCTACCTACACTGCGGCTCATGTGTCACAACATCTACAGCGGCTTCTGTCGCCACTTCTACTGCGGCTTCTGCGTCGCCACTTCTACTGCGGCTTCTGCGTCGCCACTTCTACTGCAGCTTGTTCGTCGCCACTTCTACAGCGGCTTCTGCGTCGCTACTTCTACTGCGGCTTCTGTGTTGCAACTTCTACTGCGGCTTCTGTGTGCTACTTCTACTGCGGCATATGTGTCACCACTTCTACTGCGGCTTCTGTGTCGCCACTTCTACTGCAGCTTCTGTGTTACCACATCTACTGCGGCCTATGTGTCGCTACTTCTACTGCGGCTTCTGTGTCGCCATATTTACTGCGGCTTATGTGTCGCAACTTCTACGGCGGCTTTTGTGGCGCCACTGCCACTGCGGCTTCTGTTATGCTACTACTACGGTTTCTGTTGGTACTACCTACACTGTGGCTTCGGCGTCGCCATATTTACTGCGGCCTATATGTCGCCACTTCTAGTGCGGCTTCTGTGTCGCCACTTCTCCTGCGGCTTCTGTGTCGCCACTTCTCCTGCGGCTTATTCGCCGCCACATCTTCTGCGGCTTCTGTGTCGCCACTTCTCCTGCGGCTTCAGCGTCGCCACTTCTACTGCGGCTTCAGCGTCACCACTTCTACTGCATCTTCTGCGTCGCTACTTCTACTGCATCTTCTGCGTCGCTACTTCTACTGCGGCTTATGTGTCGTCACTTCCACTGTGGTTTCTGCGTCGCCACTTCCACTGCAGCTTCTGCGTGCCACGTCTACTTCGGCTTCTGCGTCGCCACTTCTACTGCAGCTTGTTCGTCGCCACTTCTACAGCGGCTTCTGCGTCGCTACTTCTACAGCGGCTTCTGCGTCGCTACTTCTACTGCGGCTTCTGTGTCGCCACTTTTGCGGCTTCTGTGTCGCCACCTCTACTGCAGCTTCGTCGCCACTCGTACTGCAGCTTCGATGTCGCCACTTCTAGTGTGGCTTCTGTGTCGCCATTTCTCTTGCGGCTTCTGCTATGCCATTTCCACTGCAGTTTCTGCGTCGCCACTTCCACTGCAGCTTCTGCGTCGCTACTTCCACTGCAGCTTCTGCGTCGCCACTTCTACTTCGGCTTCTGCGTCGCCACTTTTGCTGCAGCTTTTTCGTCGTCACTTTTACAGCGGCTTCTGCGTCGCTACTTCTACCGCAGCCTTGCGTCGCCACTTCTACTGCGGCTTCTGTGTTGCCACTTCTACTGCGGCTTCTGCGTCGCCACTTCTACTGCGGCTTCTGCGTCGCACTTCTACTGCGGCTTCTGCGTCGCCACTTCTACTGCGGCTTCTGCGTCGCCACTTCTACTGCGGCTTCTGCGTCGCCACTTCTCCTGCGGCTTCTGTGTCGCCACTTCTCCTGCGGCTTCTGTGTCGCCACTTCTCCTGCGGCTTCTGTGTCGCCACTTCTCCTGCGGCTTCTGTGTCGCCACTCCTCTTGCGGCTTCTGTGTCGCCACTCCTCTTGCGGCTTCTGTGTCGCCACTCCTCTTGCGGCTTCTGTGTCGCCACTCCTCTTGCGGCTTCTGTGTCGCCACTTCTCTAGCGGCTTGCGTGTCGCCACTTCTCTTACGGCTTCTGTGTTGCCTCTTTTGCGGCTTCTCTGTTGGCCTCATCTTTTGCGGCTTCTGTGTTGGCCTCTTCTTTTGCGGCTTCTGTGTTGCCTCTTCTTTTGCGGCTTCTGTGTTGCCTCTTCTTTTGCGGCTTCTGTGTCGCCACTTCTCCTGCGGCTTCTGTGTCGCCACTTCTCCTGCGGCTTCTGTGTCGCCACTTCTCCTGCGGCTTCTGTGTCGCCCCTCCTCCTGCGGCTTCTCTGTCGCCCCTCCTGCGGTTTCTGTGTCGCCCCTTCTCCTGCGGTTTCTGTGTCGCCCCTTCTCCTGCGGTTTCTGTGTCGCCCTTTCTCCTGCGGTTTCTGTGTCGCCAATTCTACTGCGGCTTCTGTGTCGCCAATTCTACTGCGGCTTCTTTGTCGCCACTTCTACTGCGGCTTCTGCGTTGCAATTTCTACTGCGGCTTCTGCGTCGCCACTTCTACTGCGGCTTCTGCGTCGCCACTTCTACTGCGGCTTCTGCGTCGCCACTTCTACTGCGGCTTCTGCGTCGCCACTTCTACTGCGGCTTCTGCGTCACCACTTCCACTTCGGCTTCTGCGTCGCCACTTCTACTGCGACTTCTGCGTTGCAACTTCTACTGCGGCTTCTGTGTGCTACTTCTACTGTGACCTATGTGTCGCAACTTTTACTGTGACCTATGTGTCGCAACTTCTACTGTGACCTATGTGTCGCAACTTCTAGTGCGGCTTATGTGTCGCCACTTCTACTTCGGCTTCTGCGTCGCCACTTCTACTTCGGCTTCTGCGTCGCCACTTCTACTGCGGCTTCTGTGTCGCTACTCCTACTGCGGCTTCTGTGTCGCCACTGCTGCGGCTTCTGTGTCGCCACCTCTACTGCAGCTTCGTCGCCACCTCTACTGCAGCTTCTTTGCCACTCGTACTGCAGCTTCGATGTCGCCACTTCTAGTGCGGCTTCTGTGTCGCCTTTTCTTTTGCGGCTTCTGCTATGCCACTTCCACTGCAATTTCTGCGTCGCCACTTCCACTGCAATTTCTGCGTCGCTACTTACACTGCAGCTTCTGCGTCGCTACTTCTACTGCAGCTTCTGCGTCGCTACTTCTACTGCAGCTTCTGCGTCGCCACTTCTACTTCGGCTTCTGCGTCGCCACTTTTACTGCAGCTTCTTCGTCGCCACTTCTACAGCGGCTTCTGCGTCGCTACTTCTACCGCAGAGTTGAGTCGCCACTTCTACTGCGGCTTCTGTGTTGCCACTTCTACTGCGGCCTCTGTGTTGCCACGTCTACTGCGGCTTCTGTGTTGCCACCTCTACTGCGGCTTCTGTGTTGCCACCTCTACTGCGGCTTCTGTGTGCTACTTCTACTGCGGCTTCTGTGTGCTACTTCTACTGCGGCTTCTGTGTGCTACTTCTACTGCGGCTTCTGTGTGCTACTTCTACTGCGGCTTCTGTGTGCTACTTCTACTGCGGCTTCTGTGTGCTACTTCTACTGCGGCTTCTGTGTGCTACTTCTACTGCGGCCTATGTGTCGCATCTTCTGCGGCTTCAGCGTCGCCACTTCTACTGTGGCTTTTGCGTCGCCACTTCTACTGCGGCTTCTGCGTCGCCACTTCTACTGCGGCTTCTGCGTGGCCACTTCTACTGCGGCTTCTGCGTCGCCACTTCTACTGCGGCTTCTGCGTCGTCACTTCTACTGCGGCTTCTGCGTCGCCACTTCTACTGCGGCTTCTGCGTCGCCACTTCTACTGCGGCTTCTGCGTCGCCACTTCTCCTGTGGCTTCTGCGTCGCCACTTCTCCTGCGGCTCCTGTGTCGCCACTTCTCCTGCGGCTTCTGTGTCGCCACTTCTGCGGCTTCTGTGTCGCCACTTCTCCTGCGGCTTCTGTGTCGCCACTTCTACTGCGGCTTCTGCGTCGCCACTTCTACTGCGGCTTCTGCGTCGCTACTTCTACTGCGGCTTCTGCGTCGCTACTTCTACTGCGGCTTCTGCGTCGCCCCTTCTGTTGCGGCTTCTGTGTCGGCCCTTCTAATGCGGTTCCTGTGTCGCCTCTTTTGCGGCTTCTGTGTCGCTTGCCCCTTCTCCTGAGGCTTCTGTGTCGCCACTTCTCCTGAGGCTTCTGTGTCGCCACTTCTACTGCGGCTTCTGTGTCGCCACTTCTACTGCGGCTTCTGCGTCGCCACTTCTACTGCGGCTTCTGCGTCGCCACTTCTACTGCGGCTTCTGCGTCGCCACTTCTACTGCGGCTTCTGCGTCGCCACTTCTACTGCGGCTTCTGTGTCGCCACTTCTACTGCGGCTTCTGCGTCGCCACTTCTACTGCGGCTTCTGCGTCGCCACTTCTACTGCGGCTTCTGCGTCGCCACTTCTACTGCGGCTTCTGCGTCGCCACTTCTACTGCGGCTTCTGCGTCGCCACTTCTACTTCGGCTTCTGCGTCGCTACTTCTACTGCGGCTTCTGCGTCGCCACTTCTACTGCGGCTTCTGCGTCGCCACTTCTACTGCGGCTTCTGCGTCGCCACTTCTACTGCGGCTTCTGCGTCGCCACTTCTACTGCGGCTTCTGCGTCGCCACTTCTACTGCGGCTTCTGCGTCGCCACTTCTACTGCGGCTTCTGCGTCGCCACTTCTACTGCGGCTTCTGCGTCGCCACTTCTACTGAGACTTCTGCGTTGCAACTTCTACTGCGGCTTCTGTGTGCTACTTCTACTGTGACCTATGTGTCGCAACTTTTACTGTGACCTATGTGTGGCGCAACTTTTACTGTGACCTATGTGTCGCAACTTTTACTGTGACCTATGTGTCGCAACTTCTACTGTGACCCATGTGTCGCAACTTCTACTGTGACCCATGTGTCGCAACATCTAGTGCAGCTTATGTGTCGCCACTTCCACTGTGGTTTCTGCGTCGCCACTTCTACTTCGGCTTCTGCGTCGCCACTTCTACTTCGGCTTCTGCGTCGCCACTTCTACTTCGGCTTCTGCGTCGCCACTTCTACTTCGGCTTCTGCGTCGCCACTTTTACTGCGGCTTCTGCGTCGCCACTTCTACTGCGGCTTCTGCGTCGCCACTTCTACTGCGGCTTCTGCGTCGCCACTTCTACTTCGGCTTCTGCGTCGCCACTTCTACTGCGGCTTCTGCGTCGCCACTTCTACTGCGGCTTCTGCGTCGCCACTTCTCCTGTGGCTTCTGCGTCGCCACTTCTCCTGCGGCTCCTGTGTCGCCACTTCTCCTGCGGCTTCTGTGTCGCCACTTCTGCGGCTTCTGTGTCGCCACTTCTACTGCGGCTTCTGCGTCGCCACTTCTACTGCGGCTTCTGCGTCGCTACTTCTACTGCGGCTTCTGCGTCGCTACTTCTACTGCGGCTTCTGCGTCGCCCCTTCTGTTGCGGCTTCTGTGTAGCCCCTTCTGTTGCGGTTCCTGTGTCGCCTCTTCTCTTGCGGCTTCTGTGTCGCTTGCCCCTTCTCCTGAGGCTTCTGTGTCGCCACTTCTCCTGAGGCTTCTGTGTCGCCACTTCTACTGCGGCTTCTGTGTCGCCATTTTTACTGCGGCTTCTGCGTCGCCACTTCTACTGCGGCTTCTGCGTCGCCACTTCTACTGCGGCTTCTGTGTCGCCACTTCTACTGCGGCTTCTGCGTCGCCACTTCTACTGCGGCTTCTGCGTCGCCACTTCTACTGCGGCTTCTGCGTCGCCACTTCTACTGCGGCTTCTGCGTCGCCACTTCTACTGCGGCTTCTGCGTCGCCACTTCTACTTCGGCTTCTGCGTCGCCACTTCTACTGCGGCTTCTGCGTCGCCACTTCTACTGCGGCTTCTGCGTCGCCACTTCTACTGCGGCTTCTGCGTCGCCACTTCTACTGCGGCTTCTGCGTCGCCACTTCTACTGCGGCTTCTGCGTCGCCACTTCTACTGCGGCTTCTGCGTCGCCACTTCTACTGCGGCTTCTGCGTCGCCACTTCTACTGCGGCTTCTGCGTCGCCACTTCTACTGCGGCTTCTGTCGCCACTTCTACTGCGGCTTCTGTCGCCACTTCTACTGCGGCTTCTGTCGCCACTTCTACTGCGGCTTCTGTCGCCACTTCTACTGCGGCTTCTGTCGCCACTACTACTTCGGCTTCTGTTATGCTTTTTCGACTACGGCTTCTGTTATGCGGCTTCTACGGTTTCTGTTGTGCTACCTATACTGCGGCTTCTGCGTCGCCACTTCTACTGCGGCTTCTGCGTCACCACTTCTACTGCGGCTTCTGCGTCACCACTTCTACTGCGGCTTCTGCGTCACCACTTCTACTGCGGCTTCTGCGTCGCCACTTCTGCGGCTTCTGCGTCGCCACTTCTACGGCTTCTGTGTCGCCAATTCTCCTGCGGCTTCTGTGTCGCCAATTCTCCTGCGGCTTCTGTGTCGCCCATTCTCCTGCGGCTTCTGTGTCGCCAATTCTCCTGCGGCTTCTGTGTCGCCAATTCTCCTGCGGCTTCTGTGTCGCCACTTTCCCTGCAGCTTCTGTGTCGCCACTTTCCCTGCAGCTTCTGTGTCGCCACTTTCCCTGCAGCTTCTGCGTCGCCACTTCCCCTGCAGCTTCTGTGTAGCCACTTCTACTGCGGCTTCTGCGTCGCCACTTTCACTGCGGCTTCTGCGTCACCACTTCTACTGCGGCTTCTGCGTCACCACTTCTACTGCAGCTTCTGTGTCGCCACTTTCACTGCGGCTTCTGCGTCGCCACTTCTACTGCGACTTCTGCGTTGCAACTTCTACTGCGGCTTCTGTGTGCTACTTCTACTGTGACCTATGTGTCGCAACTTTTACTGTGACCTATGTGTCGCAACTTCTACTGTGACCTATGTGTCGCAACTTCTAGTGCGGCTTATGTGTCGCCACTTCTACTTCGGCTTCTGCGTCGCCACTTCTACTTCGGCTTCTGCGTCGCCACTTCTACTGCGGCTTCTGTGTCGCTACTCCTACTGCGGCTTCTGTGTCGCCACTTCTGCGGCTTCTGTGTCGCCACCTTTACTGCAGCTTCGTCGCCACCTCTACTGCAGCTTCGTTGCCACTCGTACTGCAGCTTCGATGTCGCCACTTCTAGTGCGGTTTCTGTGTCGCCTTTTCTTTTGCGGCTTCTGCTATGCCACTTCCACTGCAATTTCTGCGTCGCCACTTCCACTGCAATTTCTGCGTCGCCACTTACACTGCAGCTTCTGCGTCGCTACTTCCACTGCAGCTTCTGCGTCGCCACTTCTACTTCGGCTTCTGCGTCGCCGCTTTTACTGCAGCTTCTTCGTCGCCACTTCTACAGCGGCTTCTGCGTCGCTACTTCTACCGCAGAGTTGAGTCGCCACTTCTACTGCGGCTTCTGTGTTGCCACTTCTACTGCGGCTTCTGTGTTGCCACGTCTACTGCGGCTTCTGTGTTGCCACGTCTACTGCGGCTTCTGTGTTGCCACCTCTACTGCGGCTTCTGTGTGCTACTTCTACTGCGGCTTCTGTGTGCTACTTCTACTGCGGCTTCTGTGTGATACTTCTACTGCGGCTTCTGTGTGCTACTTCTACTGCGGCCTATGTGTCGCATCTTCTGCGGCTTCAGCGTCGCCACTTCTACTGCGGCTTTTGCGTCGCCACTTCTACTGCGGCTTCTGCGTCGCCACTTCTACTGCGGCTTCTGCGTGGCCACTTCTACTGCGGCTTCTGCGTCGCCACTTCTACTGCTGCTTATGCGTCGCCACTTCTACTGCGGCTTCTGCTTCGCCACTTCTACTGCGGCTTCTGCGTCGCCACTTCTACTGCGGCTTCTGCGTCGCCACTTCTCCTGTGGCTTCTGCGTCGCCACTTCTCCTGCGGCTCCTGTGTCGCCACTTCTCCTGCGGCTTCTGTGTCGCCACTTCTCCTGCGGCTTCTGTGTCGCCACTTCTCCTGCGGCTTCTGTGTCGCCACTTCTACTGCGGCTTCTGCGTCGCCACTTCTACTGCGGCTTCTGCGTCGCTACTTCTACTGCGGCTTCTGCGTCGCTACTTCTACTGCAGCTTCTGCGTCGCCACTTCTACTTCGGCTTCTGCGTCGCCACTTCTACTTCGGCTTCTGCGTCGCCACTTTTACTGCAGCTTCTTCGTCGCCACTTCTACAGCGGCTTCTGCGTCGCTACTTCTACCGCAGAGTTGAGTCGCCACTTCTACTGCGGCTTCTGTGTTGCCACTTCTACTGCGGCTTCTGTGTTGCCACTTCTACTGCGGCTTCTGTGTTGCCACGTCTACTGCGGCTTCTGTGTTGCCACCTCTACTGCGGCTTCTGTGTGCTACTTCTACTGCGGCTTCTGTGTGCTACTTCTACTGCGGCTTCTGTGTGCTACTTCTACTGCGGCTTCTGTGTGCTACTTCTACTGCGGCTTCTGTGTGCTACTTCTACTGCGGCTTCTGTGTGCTACTTCTACTGCGGCTTCTGTGTGCTACTTCTACTGCGGCCTATGTGTCGCATCTTCTGCGGCTTCAGCGTCGCCACTTCTACTGCGGCTTTTGCGTCGCCACTTCTACTGCGGCTTCTGCGTCGCCACTTCTACTGCGGCTTCTGCGTGGCCACTTCTACTGCGGCTTCTGCGTCGCCACTTCTACTGCGGCTTCTGCGTCGTCACTTCTACTGCGGCTTCTGCGTCGCCACTTCTACTGCGGCTTCTGCGTCGCCACTTCTACTGCGGCTTCTGCGTCGCCACTTCTCCTGTGGCTTCTGCGTCGCCACTTCTCCTGCGGCTCCTGTGTCGCCACTTCTCCTGCGGCTTCTGTGTCGCCACTTCTGCGGCTTCTGTGTCGCCACTTCTCCTGCGGCTTCTGTGTCGCCACTTCTACTGCGGCTTCTGCGTCGCCACTTCTACTGCGGCTTCTGCGTCGCTACTTCTACTGCGGCTTCTGCGTCGCTACTTCTACTGCGGCTTCTGCGTCGCCCCTTCTGTTGCGGCTTCTGTATCGCCCCTTCTGTTGCGGTTCCTGTGTCGCCAATTCTCTTGCGGCTTCTGTGTCGCTTGCCCCTTCTCCTGAGGCTTCTGTGTCGCCACTTCTCCTGAGGCTTCTGTGTCGCCACTTCTACTGCGGCTTCTGTGTCGCCACTTCTACTGCGGCTTCTGTGTCGCCACTTCTACTGCGGCTTCTGCGTCGCCACTTCTACTGCGGCTTCTGCGTCGCCACTTCTACTGCGGCTTCTGTGTCGCCACTTCTACTGCGGCTTCTGCGTCGCCACTTCTACTGCGGCTTCTGCGTCGCCACTTTTACGGCGGCTTCTGCGTCGCCACTTCTACTGCGGCTTCTGCGTCGCCACTTCTACTGCTGCTTATGCGTCGCCACTTCTACTGCGGCTTCTGCGTCGCCACTTCTACTGCTGCTTATGCGTCGCCACTTCTACTGCGGCTTCTGCTTCGCCACTTCTACTGCGGCTTCTGCGTCGCCACTTCTCCTGCGGCTCCTGTGTCGCCACTTCTACTGCGGCTTCTGTGTCGCCACTTCTACTGCGGCTTCTGTGTCGCCAGTTCTACTGCGGCTTCTGTGTCGCCAGTTCTACTGAGGCTTCTGTGTCGCCACTTTACTGCGGCTTCTGTGTCGCCACTTCTACTGCGGCTTCTGTGTCGCCACTTCTACTGCGGCTTCTGCGGCGCCACTTCTACTGCGGCTTCTGCGGCGCCACTTGAACTGCGGCCTATGTTTCGCCACTCCTAATACGGCTTCTGCGTCGCCACTTCTCCTGCGGCTTCTGTGTCGACATTTCTGCAGCTTCTGTGTCGACACTTCTCCTGCAGCTTCTGTGTCGCCACTTCTGCCGCGTCTGTGTCGCCAATTCTCCTGCGGCTTCTGTGTCGCCAATTCTCCTGCGGCTTCTGTGTCGCCAATTCTCCTGCGGCTTCTGTGTCGCCAATTTTCCTGCGGCTTCTGTGTCGCCAATTTTCCTGCGGCTTCTGTGTCGCCTATTCTCCTGCGGCTTCTGTGTCGCCTATTCTCCTGCGGCTTCTGTGTCGCCTATTCTCCTGCGGCTTCTGTGTCGCCACTTCTCATGCGGCTTCTGTGTCGCCACTTCTCATGCGGCTTCTGTGTCGCCACTTCTCATGCGGCTTCTGTGTCGCCACTTCTCATGCGGCTTCTGTGTCGCCACTTCTCATGCGGCTTCTGTGTCGCCACTTCTCATGCGGCTTCTGTGTCGCCACTTCTCTTGCGGCTTCTTGGTCGCCACTTCTCCTGCGGCTTCTGTGTCGCCACATCTGCGGTTTCTGTGTCGCCACTTCTCCTGCGGTTTCTGTGTCGCCACTTCTCTTGCGGTTTCTGTGTCGCTACTTCTGCGGCTTCAGCGTCGCCACTTCTACTGCGGCTTCTGCGCCGCCACTTCCACTGCAGCTTCAGCGTCGCCACTTCCCCTGCAGCTTCTGCGTCGCCACTTCCCCTGCAGTTTTAGCGTCGCCACTTCCCCTGCAGCTTCTGCGTCGCCACTTCCCCTGCAGTTTTAGCGTCGTCACTTCCCCTGCAGCTTCTGCGTCACCACTTCTACTGCGGCTTCTGTGTCGCCCTTTCTTCTGCGGCTTCTGTGTCGCCCCTTCTGCGGCTTCTGTGTCGCCCCTTCTGCGGATTCTGTGTCGCCAATTCTACTGAGGCTTCTGTGTCGGCTTCTTCGTCGCCACCTCTACCGCGGCTTCTTCGTCGCCACTTCTACTGCGGTTTCTGCGTCGCAATTTCTACTGCGGCTTCTGCGTCGCAATTTCTACTGCGGCTTCTGCGACGCTACTTCTACTGCGGCTTCTGCGTCGTAATTTCTACTGCGGCTTCTTCGTTGATATTTCTACTTCGGTTTCTGCGTCGCCACTTCTACTGCGGCTCCTGTCGCCACTTCTACTGCGGCTTCTGTCGCCACTACTACTTCGGCTTAAGTTATGCTTTTTCTACTACGGCTTCTGTTATGCGGCTTCTACGGTTTCTGTTGTGCTACCTATACTGCGGTTTCTGCGTCGCCACTTCTACTGCGGCTTCTGCGTCACCACTTCTACTGCGGCTTCTGCGTCACCACTTCTACTGCGGCTTCTGCGTCACCACTTCTACTGCGGCTTCTGCGTCACCACTTTTACTGCGGCTTCTGTGTCGCCACCCCTCCTGCGGCTTCTGTGTCGCCCCTTCTTCTGCGGCTTCTGTGTCGCCCTTTCTTCTGCGGATTCTGTCCCAGGCAGCACTCGTTTGTTCGTAGGATATTCAGAGGATATCCTCTCAGGATGTCCCAGGATTGTCCTTTGATAACATCCTCGCGATATAAAATTTGTACACATTCGGGGGATATTAGAAGCAAATATTCAGAGGATATCCTCTCAGGATGTCCCAGGATTGTCCTTTGATAACATCCTCGCG
Organism: Morinoia aosen; assembly: GCA_030386875.1. Classification (NCBI taxonomy): domain Eukaryota; kingdom Metazoa; phylum Arthropoda; class Malacostraca; order Amphipoda; family Talitridae; genus Morinoia; species Morinoia aosen. Next base: position 17,803,443 of record CM059557.1, on the reverse strand, counting down.
ATATACAAATTTGTACACATTCAGGGGATATTACAAGCAGATATTTAGAGGATATCCTCTCAGGATGTCCCAGGATTGTCCTTTGATAACATCCTCGCGATATACAAATTTGTACACATTCAGGGGATATTACAAGCAGACATCCAGAGGACAACAGAATCAAATATCCTGGGAATATAATATTCAAATATTCCAATGATGTCCCCCTCAACTCTGAAGGCAGGAATTTAGAAATCAACTTCCAGGGTCACCAGCACATACCTCTAAAGAGAATATCCACTACTGATATTAAATGGAATGTCTACGGAACTTTCTGAAAGTAATATAGTGATAATATCACTACAGAATTAGTCGTTCAAAAATTCATTTACTAATCATACTAACTACATTATTCGTGATATTTTTAGAGTTTGCAAGCAAAACATTCTAACACCCTAGATACCTACTTCCACTTCCTTGTGTTATCAACCACTGAACAGAAACGGATAAAAACAGCAGGAACTTGACTTTGAACCCATCTAGGTATAATAAATTAGATATATTCCATCTAAAGTACACTACCAACAACTGTTTTTTTTAAATTGTCAAATAAAAACATGCAGGTTAGGAAGGGTTAAATTTAAACTTACTAAAATTATGAAAGAGAGCAATCAATTACAGGCCAATGAAGATAAGTTCGTATCAAAGTAACTAACCATTTTGATAAAATGAATAACTTACCTACTCGATTCCATGTAAAAGAATTCTATAGCTAGTTATATGAACAATTATTTCATACCCACTCCTTGATGATGTTTGTTAGGTTGATTTTCACCCGCAATTCAATCATCTCATCAAAACCGTCTGAATCTCTGAAACATGAAACAATTAATAATTAGATACAGTATTTTTATTTATAAAAGTTAAATAATGAGCTTATCGAAAATATTCAATTGAAAACCCTTTGTCTAACTACTTAAATAAATTTCGTCAAATAAATTGCGTCTTGAAAACATTTTACAGTACAGAAGGCTCGAAAAGAAATCATCATTCCAATTAAATTCAACTAAGTGTTATAAACGTAGAGTAAAGAGGGTTATTTCCACGCTCTCCCAAGAGGCACCCTCTGTGAACCGTCATTGACTTTATATTAAAGTGGAAGTCTCACCATGATGAATCTGAAGTACTTTAGTAAAATTTGAGATCGGTTGTCCTCAAATTTCACTAGAGTACTACAGACTCACATAGTCCTACATAAACCACTTGAATTAGCATATGTAGCTACTGATACCAAATAATATGACAGGACAGTGTGTGTGTAGGTGTGTGTGCATGTGTGTGTGTGCAGTACTTTGTTCACAACATAGTAATGTAATAATGTATGAGATTTAATAAACCATCTATCCTCAAAGTTTGTCCTTCAAACCACATGCTCCAGTTACGAAATTAAAAATTTTCAAATCGACACAAGAATCTAAATTAAAAATAAAGAAGTTTAACCGCATAAACATTTATTCAGTAAATAACCATTTCAGACGTATAATCAAAATGGATTGTTTACCCAGGGTTCATATTCATCCTATAGCTAATTCTCAACAAATTTTCTGATGCCAAAATTGTGGAAACAAAGTTATATACCAAAAAAATAAAATAAAACTACAGTAAGCACACCTTTCTTCACAAATCACCTACATATAGATAGATTAATTAAATTATTTTCAAGTTTAGGCATGTTTTCAAAATTTAGGAAAAAAATTTAACTGCCCAGATTATTTTGACAAGGTATGGCAATGAATTGAACATAACTAAGTTTGAAATACCATAGTTACCTACAACAAAAATATAACTAGCTATATGATATTGCCAGTTATAGCTATTAGCTACCCAGTCCTTTGAGTAAATTGTCCTTTCAACTAGAAATAATTAACACTACTACGAAAAAAAGAACACCATTCATCGTCCAAAACGCTCAGTGGCATTAACCTCAATACTGGAAATAAAAAATATTATTACTTAAATATATCTATACCACATAGATACTCTAGGCTAAAGCCCAAAGTACATATATTATAAACGCTTATGCCTTCCTCCCTCACTAGCAAGGATGTTCAAAGGAGAAAAAAAAGTTTATAAAGCAAGAGAAAAAGATAGAAAAGGTAAGAGGAGGCGTTGAAATAAAGGACAGCGGTTGCCCGGTCGAATAAAAGAATGTTCCGTAACACAACAATACCTAATCTATTAGAACAAAAAGGAGACCTGTCTCGCCAGAATGCATAAAATAAAAATCAATAGAAGAAAGTAAGAGACAAAAATTCAAGAAACTTTAACTAATCAAATTAGCAATTAAAAAACAGAACGGACCTAAACAATGTAAAGAAATAAACGAGCATCCAATAACCCCAATGGAAATAAAAAGAACATAAGAATGTATCCAAATTCTTTCAGCTGCAGATATGTATCTCACAATTCGTTCAAAGTTCACGTTCAGGTTCAGGCTCATCCTGCCCCTGCGCACCAGACTCTTGAACAGCACCTTTCTTTTTGGTGAGTCTGTCTTTGGCATGTGTTAAGTTCAACGCCATGAGTTTCACAATTTGATCCGTGCTAGTTTCAGAAGAGAACGGATTTTTCTTCAAGGCATCTGTTGAAGCATAAAATTTAGTTGAAGAAATAAAAATATTGTAAAAAAGTACTATGAAATGTTATTAATCATACAGATATAGGGTAATGTTCGAATGGCCGGCCGGTTCGAATCGTCTGTCATTCTTAGTTAATTTTCAATTTTGACGGTCGGTAGCAATCCAAAAGCCAACCCGTTAGACGCGTAGCAGATCACACCACTACAGGCCTTGCGGGTTGAGTTTTTAGATATCTACCGAGCGCGAAAACTTGAAATTAACTAAGAGTGACCCACGATTCGGACCGACCGGCCATTCGAACATTACCCTAAATCAAATATTAGTTAGTAGCTATATTATAAATTTATACAATCACATTTATGGATATAGCAGACTACAAAAATCATAACATATGCAAATACATATGTATATTTCTTTTTTTCTATAGCCCCAGAATGAAGAAGAAATTTAGAGATGAATTTCCACCAGCCGACAGAATGGAAAAAAATTCATGTCTACAACTAATTAATTACTAAAGTAGAAAGGTTGAAAGAAGTTGTGCAATGAACAAGTTTCAAAGATATATTTAGCCATTGCCTTTTTTACTATTATTAATAGTGATAACTTGATAAGTATTGAACCCTGTGGTTTAACTGGTTTTCATCATTTACACAGTAAATGTAATTATTCAACTTTGAATCTGATTCTTCATGGCACAACTTATTTAAACCTAGCATCTAGCTAGTTAACTTCATGATGACCCAAAGAAAGGTAACATTTTTTGTCACCCTAGTAAGGAAATTTTCAATTTTACATACATACAGAGTATCAGTGTTGCTTACCCAATACCCCTCAGGGGGATACAACTATTGTATCTATGGGAATTAGCGCTCCCAGGGGAAAAATGTGAGGGCCCGAGCTGAGAGTTAGGTAGGCCTTCTTTTTGTTGAACTAAAATGTTTTTGTTATGTTAAGGACCAACTTTTTTCGGTTCACTACTGTCCTGTTTTTCAGCACCTCTGACTCTCTTCTTCAGCTTTTATCTTATTTCATGAACTTCTTTCCCATCTTACTGTTTCTATGCCCTTTCTGCATAGATTCCTCATTTTCTTACCTCCATACTAAATGGTGCCTTCCTCCTTCCTCTCTTCGATACGCTCTATTGTTGCAGCGGTTAGGGAGGCTTAAACTAACTTATAATCTAATCTAATAATCTGCTTACCCAATATGCAGCTGAACAGCTTCAGATCTTTAAAAGGTTTTTTGCCAGTTTTGCCATGCATACTGAAGTCCAGTGCTAGTTTTCTTGCAAGACAGAAGTTCATCATATTATTTATGATAGCTCTCGTGTGAGTACCTCCAACAGTTTGTAATTTCATTACAAGATTTAGTCTTTCATCTTCACTGTTCAGAAGTTCCTCCAATGCTATCAAACCATCATTTGTTTTAATAGGAAATGATGGTAACTTACTTTCCTTACTATGTTGCAGTAACATTTCACCTGAACTGGATGCACGAGCAATTTTTTTGAAAGTCGTATATGCCCTATTGGCTTCCTCACTTCCATTAACAACTTCCTTGTGAATATTAGAAAATCCTTCAACAACAAGATTTTTAAGCTCTTCTACTTCAGATTTCAAGGCAGCACAACAACAATTCTTCGTTGAAGTTGGTACATTGCCGCTTTTAACTGCAGGTGCCCGTGCTGCACATACAAAAAAAAATATTTTAAATAACAATCATACGTAAATAGACAAGCACAGATAATATAATGTTAATGTAATTTGAGCTGATTCAAAGTATGGGTATCATTGCTCAAGATGTGCTCAACAACACGCAATTCCATAAGACTTATAATTTTATCTGAGTAGCAATGAATGGAAAGTATCTAGCTTGTTTTGTAAATTTGTGAATTTTGAGTCCCAGTATTAGTATCTGCGGTGAAAATTTCAGTTGCAGTGAAGCTAAAATGTTTGGTCAATGTGAAGTTTAGTGCAATCACGAAAATTGATAATTATATTCCAAACAATCACTAAAGGAACCTATTTAAGAACGTTTTTCAAGAACGACATTCTGCTCGCTGATGCGTTATTTTTGAATTATTGAACTTTGAAGTTGGCCGTCGCGCGCCCAAGGAAGCGAGCGTAATTTAATTAAAAACGGAAGCTAACCCCCTATTACAAACGTAAAGAGGTTGGGTCGTGAGGGGTAGCCACAGTTCTTTTAGTGAAAAGTATAAATAAAGCTTCTAAACCACCTATTAGGGTGACGACCGCAATCTTGTTTACATCGGGTCTAACATGGCGACCACCATGGGCACCGCCATCTGGGACCCGATGTCAACATGATTGCGGTCGTCACCCTAATGAGTGGGTTAGAAGCTTTATTTATAATTTTCACTAGAAGAACTGTGCCTCCCCCTCACAACCCAACCTCTTTACGTTTGTAATAGCTTCCGTTATTAATTAAATTCCGTTTCACGCGCTCGCTTCCTATGGCGCCAAGGCCAACTTCAAAGTTCAATTATTCGAAAATAACGCATCAGCGAGCAGAATGTCATTCATGTAAAACGTTCTTAAATGGGTTTCTATAGTGATTCCTAAGATCGGAATTCTTATTTTCCGTGATTGCATTAAACTTCACATTGACCAAATGTTTATATAAGCTATTTATTTTCATTCATTTAGATTATCTATTTTTAAAATTGTTTATTTTACATCATTGCAGTACCTAGGCAAATATCCAATTTTGTCAAGTGCCCAATTTCTAAAATCATTGGTTACACATTTTCTTCATTATTATAATTAGAATCTGTAACAGTCTCAGCAGCAAGATAAACAATTTTCAAAAAAAAACTTAGGCTTTGTGCTCATTCTTTTCTCTCATAATTTAAATAACTAAAATGGTTTGACATTACTTACCTATAAATAAGGACTTACCGATTGAAGGAAGTCTAACTTGTTCCTTCCTTGGAGGAGATGGAAGAAGTTCATCAGAAAATGATTGAGTATGAATTTTCTTTTTTTGTCACAGGGGTTCTTACTTCACTGTCACTACTAACTGCTTCACTTGTAAGATCTGCTGCCTGCTGTCTTTTACTCCACTGTTTACTCCAACACTTCTTAATTTTTTTCGGAATTCGGTTGTTTTTCTACATATACCATAGTAGTTTTTCTTACACGACATTGTTTAAAAGAAAAATGTCACAAGCATTCACTTAATAACGCTATCACGTATGAATCTTAGAGGGCGTCAACACTAGTCACTACACAAGCAGCTAGCTTGAAACTGCCACGGCGCCGCTGCACGCTGTGCAGTGCTTATAAGCAACCCTCATCTATAGAACGCAATTGAAACTAGTCCGTTGCAGAATGCTACCGGAAAATAATGTGAAATTTTTTATAAGCCCCAAAAATTTGCATTTCCACATTGAAATAGATAATATTTATCGAAGGTCCCTACAAATTTTCGAAATAACTAAAATGAAATGAACAGTATTGTTGCTATTGCAAAGTACGTACGCATGTGCGTACCTCCGTATATATGGTAGTAACACTTCTGAAAGCACTAAAAAACTTCCATGTCTTTATAAAAAAACCTTGTAATTATCTATATTTACAAAGACATATATGTGTTTGAACTATCATAGCCTAATGAACATATTCTTTAAATGAGTTGGGTATGTGAAGAAAGTGTTTTGAGGGGCTTGAAAGAAAACGTGAATACCTATTATGTGACTGGCATTATTGTTTAGTTTACTGCATGTAAAATTCCTATATAATTATACTCATACCTTTAAGTTTGACAGTAGGTCTAGGTACATTCGTGCAGAAAATAGTTTACTAATTCATTATATTTCTGATAAGAGTTTACATATTTAATTAGATTTTTTATTTCAAGTTGTCATTTAATATATTATACGAAATTAAAGGAGGTAAATCTCCGGACGTTTACTGCCTTCAAACAAATAGAAACGTAATTCGTTCAGGGGAGAGCATATTTATGATAATTTCGTAATGTAATTTGTTTGAAATTAATTATTTACTGAATGGAAAAAATTATTTGAGAGTGTTTATAATTTTTATTTTTGTTTAAATTATGACGTTCATGAATTTACCCTTCGTAAAAAGGTGGCAAAAGATTTATTTGATTGTATAATAGTGTTTAGCTAATTAAACTCAAAATAAACATGAAGACAAATTATTTTCAGAGATACCTATGTCCTTGAGTAATATCCGGTGGATATTAAGGAGACCATCTGCAAACACCTATAATACTTCACGATAGAAACAAATTTTTAAACATGTCCAATCTCAATTAGACAGAAAAAAACTCAAGGAAATATTTTATTTTCAACTAAATTTATTATTAGACTTCAAAATACGTCAAAGTTATCTTGAGGATATCCTCTCAATATTGAAAAGGGGTATAGTTAATTTACGATATCCGTATAATATCGAAACAATGTTAGCTCCGAACATGAGGACATACAGCGAACATAGAGGACACCGAGGGAATATCCTTAGGATATTCTAATGCTGCCTGGGGTGTCGCCCCTTCTGCGGATTCTGTGTCGCCCCTTCTCTTGCGGATTCTGTGTCGCCCCTTCTCTTGCGGATTCTGTGTCGCCCCTTCTGCGGCTTCTGTGTCGCCCCTTCTCCTGCGGCTTCTTTGTCGCCCCTTCTCCTGCGGCTTCTGTGTCGCGACTTCTTCTGCGGCTTCTGTGTCGCCACCTCTACTGCAGCTTCGTCGCCACTCCTGCTGCAGCTTCTTCGTCGCCATTTTTACTGCGGCTTCTTGTTCTCCACCCGTATGCGGCTTCGATGTCGCCACTTCTAGTGCGGCTTCTGTGTCGCCATTTCTTATGCGGCTTCTGCTCTGCCGCTTCCACTGCAGTTTCTGCGTCACCACTTCCATTGCAGCTTCTGCGTCGCCACTCCCACTGCAGCTTCTGCGTCGCCACTTCCACTGCAGCTTCTGCGTCGCCACTCCCACTGCAGCTTCTGCGTCGCCACTTCCACTGCAGCTTCTGCGTCGCCACTTCCACTGCAGCTTCTGCGTCGCCACTTCCACTGCAGCTTCTGCGTCGCCACTTCCTCTGTAGCTTCTGCGTCGCCACTTCCCCTGCAGCTTCTGCGTCGCCACTTCCACTGCAGCTTCTGCGTCGCCACTTCCACTGCAGCTTCTGCGTCGCCACTTCCACTGCAGCTTCTGCGTCGCCACTTCCACTGCAGCTTCTGCGTCGCCACTTCCACTGCAGCTTCTGCGTCGCCACTTCCACTGCAGCTTTTGCGTCGCTACTTCAACTGCGGCTTCTGTGTCGCCACTTCTACTGCGGCTTCTGTGTCGCCACTTCTACTGCGGCTTCTGTGTCGCCACTTCTACTGCGGCTTCTGTGTCGCCACTTCTACTGCGGCTTCTGTGTCGCCACTTCTACTGCGGCTTCTGTGTCGCCACTTCTACTGCTACTTCTTGGTCGCCACTTCTACTGCTACTTCTTGGTCGCCACTTCTACTGCGACTTCTTGGTCGCCACTTTTACTGCGACTTCTTGGTCGCCACTTCTACTGCGACTTCTTAGTCGCAACTTCTCCCGCGGCTTCTGTGTCGCCACTTCTGCGGCTTCTGTGTCGCCACTTCTGCGGCTTCTGTGTCGCCACTTCTGCGGCTTCTGTGTCGCCACTTCTGCAGCTTCAGCGTCGCCACTTCTACTGCGGCTTCTTTGTCGCCACTTCTGCGGCTTCAGCGTCGCCACTTCTACTGCGGCTTCAGCGTCGCCTCTTCTACTGCGGCTTCAGCGTCGCCTCTTCTACTGCATCTTCTGCGTCGCTACTTCTACTGCGGCTTCTGCGTCGCCACTTCTACTGCGGCTTCTGCGTCGCCACTTCCACTGCAGCTTCTGCGTCGCTGCTTCCACTGCAGCTACTGCGTCGCCACTTCTACTTCGGCTTCTGCGTCGCCACTTCTACTGCAGCTTGTTCGTCGCCACTTCTACAGCGGCTTCTGCGTCGCTACTTCTACTGCGGCTTCTGTGTCTCCACTTCTGCGGCTTCTGTGTCGCCACCTCTACTGCAGCTTCGTCGCCACTCGTACTGCAGCTTCGATGTCGGCACTTCTTGTGCGGCTTCTGTGTCACCATTTCTTTTGCGGCTTCTGCGTCGCCACTTCCCCTGCAGCTTCTGCGTCGCCACTGCCCCTGCAGCTTCTGCGTCGCCACTTCCCCTGCAGCTTCTGTGTAGCCACTTCTACTGCGGCTTCTGCGTCGCCACTTCTAATGCAGCTTCTTCGTCGCCACTTCAACAGCGGCTTCTGTGTCGCCGCTTCTATTGCGGCTTCTGTGTCGCCACTTCTATTGCGGCTTCTGTGTCGCCACTTTTACTGCGGCTTCTGTGTCGCCACTTTTACTGCGGCTTCTGTGTCGCCACTTTTACTGCGGCTTCTGTGTCGCCACTTTTACTGCGACTTCTGTGTCGCCACTTTTACTGCGGCTTCTGTGTCGCCACATTTACTGCGGCTTCTGTGTCGCCACTTTCACTGCGGCTTCTGTGTCGCCACTTTTACTGCGGCTTCTGTGTCGCCACTTTTACTGCGGCTTCTGTGTCGCCACTTTTACTGCGGCTTCTGTGTCGCCACTTTTACTGCGGCTTCTGTGTCGCCACTTTTACTGCGGCTTGTGTGTCGCCACTTTTACTGCGGCTTCTGTGTCGCCATTTTTACTGCGGCTTCTGTGTCGTCACTTAAATTGCGGCTTATGTGTCGCCACTTTTACTGCGGCTTATGTGTCGCCACTTTTACTGCGGCTTATGTGTCGCCACTCACATGCAGCTTCTGTGGCGCCACTTCTACTGCGGCTTCTGTGGCGCCACTTCTACTGCGGCTTCTGCGTCACCACTTCTACTGCGGCTTCTGCGTCACCACTTTTACTGCGGCTTCTGCGTCACCACTTCTACTGCGGCTTCTGCGTCACCACTTCTACTGCAGCTTCTGTGTCGCCACTACTCCTGCGGCTTCTGTGTCGCCACTTCTCCTGCGGCTTCTGTGTCGCTACTTCTCCTGCGGCTTCTGTGTCGCCACTTCTGCGGCTTCTGTGTCGCCACTTTTGCGGCTTCTGTGTCGCCACCCCTCCTGCGGCTTCTGTGTCGCCACCCCTCCTGCGGCTTCTGTGTCGCCACCCCTCCTGCGGCTTCTGTGTCGCCCCTTCTTCTGCGGCTTCTGTGTCGCCCCTTCTTCTGAGGCTTCTGTGTCGCCCCTTCTTCTACGGATTCTGTGTCGCCCCTTCTGCGGATTCTGTGTCGCCCCTTCTCTTGCGGATTCTGTGTCGCCCCTTCTGCGGATTCTGTGTCGCCTCTTCTCCTGCGGCTTCTGTGTCACCCCTTCTCCTGCGGCTTCTGTGTCGCCCCTTCTCCTGCGGCTTCTGTGTCGCCCCTTCTCCTGCGGCTTTTGTGTCGCGACTTCTTCTGCGGCTTCTGTGTCGCGACTTCTTCTGCGGCTTCTGTGTCGCCACCTCTACTGCAGATTCGTCGCCACTCCTGCTGCAGCTTCTTCGTCGCCATTTCTACTGCAGCTTCTTCGTCGCCATTTCTACTGCGGCTTCTTGTTCTCCACCCGTATGCGGCTTCTGTGTCGCCATTTCTTATGCGGCTTCTGCTCTGCCGCTTCCACTGCAGTTTCTGCGTCACCACTTCCACTGCAGCTTTTGCGTCGCCACTTCCACTGCAGCTTCTACGTCGCCACTTCAACTGCAGCTTCTGCGTCGCCACTTCCACTGCAGCTTCTGCGTCGCCACTACCACTATAGCTTCTGCGTCGCCACTTCCACTGCAGCTTCTGCGTCGCGTCTTCCACTGCAGCTTTTGCGTCGCCACTTCCACTGCAGCTTCTGCGTCGCCACTTCCACTGCAGCTTCTGCGTCGCCACTTCCACTGCAGCTTCTGCGTCGCTACTTCAACTGCGGCGTAAGTGTCGCCACTTCTACTGCGGCTTCTGTGTCGCCACTTCTACTGCGGCTTCTGTGTCGCCACTTCTACTGCGGCTTCTGTGTAGCCACTTCTACTGCTACTTCTTGGTCGCCACTTCTACTGCGACTTCTTGGTCGCCACTTTTACTGCGACTTCTTGGTCGCCACTTCTACTGCGACTTCTTGGTCGCCACTTCTCCCGCGGCTTCTGTGTCGCCACTTCTGCGGCTTCTGTGTCGCCACTTGTGCGGCTTCTGTGTCGCCACTTCTGCGGCTTCTGTGTCGCCACTTCTGCGGCTTCAGCGTCGCCACTTCTACTGCGGCTTCTTTGTCGCCACTTCTGCGGCGTCAGCGTCGCCACTTCTGCGGCTTCAGCGTCGCCACTTCTACTGCGGCTTCAGCGTCGCCTCTTCTACTGCATCTTCTGCGTCGCTACTTCTACTGCGGCTTCTGCGTCGCCACTTCTACTGCGGCTTCTGCGTCGCCACTTCCACTGCAGCTTCTGCGTCGCCGCTTCCACTGCAGCTTCTGCGTCGCCACTTCTACTTCGGCTTCTGCGTCGCCACTTCTACTGCAGCTTGTTCGTCGCCACTTCTACAGCGGCTTCTGCGTCGCTACTTCTACTGCGGCTTCTGTGTCGCCACTTCTGCGGCTTTTGTGTCGCCACCTCTACTGCAGCTTCGTCGCCACTCGTACTCCAGCTTCGATGTCGGCACTTCTTGTGCGGCTTCTGTGTCGCCATTTCTTCTGCGGCTTCTGCGTCGCCACTTCCCCTGCAGCTTCTGCGTCGCCACTGCCCCTGCAGCTTCTGCGTCGCCACTTCCCCTGCAGCTTCTGTGTAGCCACTTCTACTGCGGCTTCTGCGTCGCCACTTCTACTGCAGCTTCTTCGTCGCCACTTCAACAGCGGCTTCTGTGTCGCCGCTTCTATTGCGGCTTCTGTGTCGCCACTTCTATTGCGGCTTCTGTGTCGCCACTTCTATTGCGGCTTCTGTGGCGCCACTTTTACTGCGGCTTCTGTGTCGCCACTTATACTGCGGCTTTAGTGTCGCCACTTTTACTGCGGCTTCTGTGTCGCCACTTTTACTGCGGCTTCTGTGTCGCCACTTTTACTGCGGCTTCTGTGTCGCCACTTTTACTGCGGCTTCTGTGTCGCCACTTTTACTGCGGCTTCTGTGTCGCCATTTTTACTGCGGCTTCTATGTCGTCACTTAAACTGCGGCTTATGTGTCGCCACTTTTACTGCGGCTTATGTGTCGCCACTTTTACTGCGGCTTATGTGTCGCCACTCACATGCAGCTTCTGTGGCGCCACTTCTACTGCGGCTTCTGTGGCGCCACTTCTACTGCGGCTTCTGTGGCGCCACTTCTACTGCGGCTTCTGTGGCGCCACTTTTACTGCGGCTTATGTGGCGCCACTTCTACTGCGGCTTCTGTGTCGCCACTTTTCCTGCGGCTTCTGCGTCGCCACTTTTCCTGCGGCTTCTGCGTCGCTACTTCTACTGCGGCTTCTGCGTCGCTACTTTTACTGTGGCAACAGTTATGCTGCTTCTACCACGGCTTCCGTTATGCTACTTCTACTACGGCTTTTGTTATGCTACTTGCTACCTACACTGCGGCTCATGTGTCACAACATCTACAGCGGCTTCTGTCGCCACTTCTACTGCGGCTTCTGCGTCGCCACTTCTACTGCGGCTTCTGCGTCGCCACTTCTACTGCAGCTTGTTCGTCGCCACTTCTACAGCGGCTTCTGCGTCGCTACTTCTACTGCGGCTTCTGTGTTGCAACTTCTACTGCGGCTTCTGTGTGCTACTTCTACTGCGGCATATGTGTCACCACTTCTACTGCGGCTTCTGTGTCGCCACTTCTACTGCAGCTTCTGTGTTACCACATCTACTGCGGCCTATGTGTCGCTACTTCTACTGCGGCTTCTGTGTCGCCATATTTACTGCGGCTTATGTGTCGCAACTTCTACGGCGGCTTTTGTGGCGCCACTGCCACTGCGGCTTCTGTTATGCTACTACTACGGTTTCTGTTGGTACTACCTACACTGTGGCTTCGGCGTCGCCATATTTACTGCGGCCTATATGTCGCCACTTCTAGTGCGGCTTCTGTGTCGCCACTTCTCCTGCGGCTTCTGTGTCGCCACTTCTCCTGCGGCTTATTCGCCGCCACATCTTCTGCGGCTTCTGTGTCGCCACTTCTCCTGCGGCTTCAGCGTCGCCACTTCTACTGCGGCTTCAGCGTCACCACTTCTACTGCATCTTCTGCGTCGCTACTTCTACTGCATCTTCTGCGTCGCTACTTCTACTGCGGCTTATGTGTCGTCACTTCCACTGTGGTTTCTGCGTCGCCACTTCCACTGCAGCTTCTGCGTGCCACGTCTACTTCGGCTTCTGCGTCGCCACTTCTACTGCAGCTTGTTCGTCGCCACTTCTACAGCGGCTTCTGCGTCGCTACTTCTACAGCGGCTTCTGCGTCGCTACTTCTACTGCGGCTTCTGTGTCGCCACTTTTGCGGCTTCTGTGTCGCCACCTCTACTGCAGCTTCGTCGCCACTCGTACTGCAGCTTCGATGTCGCCACTTCTAGTGTGGCTTCTGTGTCGCCATTTCTCTTGCGGCTTCTGCTATGCCATTTCCACTGCAGTTTCTGCGTCGCCACTTCCACTGCAGCTTCTGCGTCGCTACTTCCACTGCAGCTTCTGCGTCGCCACTTCTACTTCGGCTTCTGCGTCGCCACTTTTGCTGCAGCTTTTTCGTCGTCACTTTTACAGCGGCTTCTGCGTCGCTACTTCTACCGCAGCCTTGCGTCGCCACTTCTACTGCGGCTTCTGTGTTGCCACTTCTACTGCGGCTTCTGCGTCGCCACTTCTACTGCGGCTTCTGCGTCGCACTTCTACTGCGGCTTCTGCGTCGCCACTTCTACTGCGGCTTCTGCGTCGCCACTTCTACTGCGGCTTCTGCGTCGCCACTTCTCCTGCGGCTTCTGTGTCGCCACTTCTCCTGCGGCTTCTGTGTCGCCACTTCTCCTGCGGCTTCTGTGTCGCCACTTCTCCTGCGGCTTCTGTGTCGCCACTCCTCTTGCGGCTTCTGTGTCGCCACTCCTCTTGCGGCTTCTGTGTCGCCACTCCTCTTGCGGCTTCTGTGTCGCCACTCCTCTTGCGGCTTCTGTGTCGCCACTTCTCTAGCGGCTTGCGTGTCGCCACTTCTCTTACGGCTTCTGTGTTGCCTCTTTTGCGGCTTCTCTGTTGGCCTCATCTTTTGCGGCTTCTGTGTTGGCCTCTTCTTTTGCGGCTTCTGTGTTGCCTCTTCTTTTGCGGCTTCTGTGTTGCCTCTTCTTTTGCGGCTTCTGTGTCGCCACTTCTCCTGCGGCTTCTGTGTCGCCACTTCTCCTGCGGCTTCTGTGTCGCCACTTCTCCTGCGGCTTCTGTGTCGCCACTTCTCCTGCGGCTTCTGTGTCGACACTTCTCCTGCGGCTTCTGTGTCGACACTTCTCCTGCGGCTTCTGTGTCGACACTTCTCCTGCGGCTTCTGTGTCGACACTTCTCCTGCGGCTTCTGTGTCGACACTTCTCCTGCGGCTTCTGTGTCGACACTTCTCCTGCGAATTCTGTGTCGACACTTCTCCTGCAGCTTCTGTGTCGCCACTTCTGCGGCTTCTGTGTCGCCACTTCTCCTGCGGGCTTCTGTGTCGCCACTTTTCCTGCGGCTTCTTTGTCGCCACATCTGCGGTTTCTGTGTCGCCACTTCTCCTGCGGCTTCAGCGTCGCCACTTCTCCTGCGGCTTCAGCGTCGCCACTTCTCCTGCGGCTTCAGCGTCGCCACTTCTCCTGCGGCTTCAGCGTCGCCACTTCTCCTGCGGCTTCAGCGTCGCCACTTTTACTGCGGCTTCTGGATCGCCACTTCTACTGTCGCTTCTGCGTTGATATATCTACTGTGGCTTCTGCGTTGCAACTTCTACTGCGGCTTCTGCGTTGCAACTTCTACTGCGGCTTCTGCGTCGCCACTTGCGGCTTCTGTGTCGCCACTTCTCATGCGGCTTCTGTGTCGCCACTTCTCTTGCGGCTCCTGTGTTGCGGCTTCTGTGTCGCCACTTCTACTTTGGCTTCTGCGTCGCCACTTCTACTTTGGCTTCTGCGTCGCCACTTCTACTGCAGCTTGTTCGTCGCCACTTCTACTGCAGCTTGTTCGTCGCCACTTCTACAGCGGCTTCTGCGTCGCTACTTCTACTGCGGCTTCTGTCGTACTGCAGCTTCGATGTCGCCATTTCTTTTGCGGCTTCTGCGTCGCCACTTCCCCTGCAGCTTCTGCGTCGCCACCTCCCCTGCAGCTTCTGTGTAGCCACTTCTACCGCGGCTTCTGCGTCGCCACTTCTACTGCAGCTTCTTCGTCGCCACTTCAACAGCGGCTTCTGTGTCGCCGCTTCTATTGCGGCTTCTGTGTCGCCACTTCTACTGCGGCTTCTGTGACGCCACTTTTTCTGCGGCTTCTGTGTCGCCATTTTACTGCGGCTTCTGTGGCGCCACTTCTACTGCTGCTTCTGTGTCGCCACTTTTCCTGCGGCTTCTGCGTCGCTATTTCTACTGCGGCTTCTGCGTCGCTACTTTTACTGTGGCAACAGTTATGCTGCTTCTACCACGGCTTTTGTTATGCTACTTGCTACCTTCACTTCGGCTTATGTGTCACAACATCTACAGCGGCTTCTGTCGCCACTTCTACTGCGGCTTCTGCGTCGCCACTTCTACTGCAGCTTGTTCGTCGCCACTTCTACAGCGGCTTCTGCGTCGCTACTTCTACTGCGGCTTCTGTGTTGCAACTTCTACTGCGGCTTCTGTGTGCTACTTCTACTGCGGCATGTGTCATCACTTCTACTGCGGCTTCTGTGTCGCCACTTCTACTGCAGCTTCTGTGTTGCCACATCTACTGGGGCTATGTGTCGCCACTTCTACTGCGGCTTCTGTGTCGCCATATTTACTGCGGCTCATGTGTCGCAACTTCTACGGCGGCTTCTGTGGCGCCACTTCCACTGCGGCTTCTGTTATGCTACTACTACGGTTTCTGTTGGTGCTACCTACACTGTGGCTTCGGCGTCGCCATATTTACTGCGGCCTATATGTCGCCACTTCTAGTGTGGCTTCTGTGTCGCCACTTCTCCTGCGGCTTCTGTGTCGCCACTTCTCCTGCGGCTTCTGTGTCGTCACTTCTCCTGCGGCTTCTGTGTCGCCACTTCTCCTGCGGCTTCTTCGCCGCCACATCTTCTGCGGCTTCTGTGTCGCCACATCTTCTGCGGCTTCTGTGTCGCCACTTCCACTGCGGCTTCAGCGTCGCCACTTCTACTGCGGCTTCAGCGTCGCCACTTCTACTGCATCTTCTGCGTCGCTACATCTACTGCGGCTTATGTGTCGTCACTTCCACTGTGGTTTCTGTGTCGCCACCTCTACTGCAGCTTCGTCGCCACTCGTACTGCGGCTTCGATGTCGCCACTTCTAGTGCGGCTTCTGTGTCGCCATTTCTCTTGCGGCTTCTGCTATGCCACTTCCACTGCAGTTTCTGCGTCGCCACTTCCACTTCAGCTTCTGCGTCGCTACTTCCACTGTAGCTTCTCCGTCGCCACTTCTACTTCGGCTTCTGCGTCGCCACTTTTACTGCAGCTTTTTCGTCGCCACTTGTACAGCGGCTTCTGCGTCGCTACTTCTACCGCAGCCTTGCGTCGCCACTTCTACTGCGGCTTCTGTGTTGCCACTTCTACTGCGGCTTTTGCGTCGCCACTTCTACTGCGGCTTCTGCGTCGCCACTTCTACTGCGGCTTCTGCGTCGCCACTTCTCCTGCGGCTTCTGCGTCGCCACTTCTCCTGCAGCTTCTGTGTCGCCACTTCTGCGGCTTTTGTGTCGCCACTTCTCATGCGGCTTCTGTGTCGCCACTTCTCCTGCGGCTTCTGTGTCGCCACTTCTCCTGCGGCTTCTGTGTCGCCACTTCTCCTGCGGCTTCTGTGTCGCCACTTCTCTTGCGGCTTCTGTGTCGCCACTTCTCCTGCGGCTTCTGCTTCGCCATTTCTGCGGCTTCTGTTTCGCCACTTCCCCTGCAGCTTCTGCGTCGCCACTTCTACTGCGGCTTCTGCGTCACCACTCTTACAGCGGCTTCTGCGTCACCACTCTTACAGCGGCTTCTGCGTCACCACTTCTACAGCGGCTTCTGCGTCACCACTTCTACTGCGGCTTCTGTGTCGCCAATTCTCCTGCGGCTTCTGTGTCGCCAATTCTCCTGCGGCTTCTGTGTCGCCACTTCTTTTGCGGCTTTTGTGTCGCCACTCCTCTTTCGGTTTCTGTGTCGCCACTCTTACGGCTTCTGTGTCGCCACTCCTGCGGCTTCTGTGTCGCCATTCTTGCGGCTTCTGTGTCGCCGCTCCTCTTGCGGCTTCTGTGTCGCCACTCCTCTTGCGGCTTCTGGGTCGCCACTCCTCTTGCGGCTTCTGGGTCGCCACTCCTCATGCGGCTTCTGTGTCGCCACTTCTCCTGCGGCTTCTGTGTCGCCACTTCTCCTGCGGCTTCTGTGTCGCCACTTTTCCTGCGGCTTCTGTGTCGCCACTTTTCCTGCGGCTTCTGTGTCGCCACTTCTCTTGCGGCTTCTGTGCCGCTACTTCTACTTCGGCTTCTGCGTCGCCACTTCTACTTCGGCTTCGGCGTCGCAACTTCTACTTCGGCTTCTGCGTCGCCACTTCTACTTCGGCTTCTGTGTCGCCACTTCTACTGCGGCTTCTGTGACGCCACTTTTTCTGCGGCTTCTGTGTCGCCATTTTACTGCGGCTTCTGTGGCGCCACTTCTACTGCTGCTTCTGTGTCGCCACTTTTCCTGCGGCTTCTGCGTCGCTATTTCTACTGCGGCTTCTGCGTCGCTACTTTTACTGTGGCAACAGTTATGCTGCTTCTACCACGGCTTTTGTTATGCTACTTGCTACCTTCACTTCGGCTTATGTGTCACAACATCTACAGCGGCTTCTGTCGCCACTTCTACTGCGGCTTCTGCGTCGCCACTTCTACTGCAGCTTGTTCGTCGCCACTTCTACAGCGGCTTCTGCGTCGCTACTTCTACTGCGGCTTCTGTGTTGCAACTTCTACCGCGGCTTCTGTGTGCTATTTCTACTGCGGCATGTGTCATCACTTCTACTGCGGCTTCTGTGTCGCCACTTCTACTGCAGCTTCTGTGTTGCCACATCTACTGGGGCTATGTGTCGCCACTTCTACTGCGGCTTCTGTGTCGCCATATTTACTGCGGCTTCTGTGTCGCCATATTTACTGCGGCTTATGTGTCGCAACTTCTACGGCGGCTTATGTGTCGCAACTTCTACGGCGGCTTCTGTGGCGCCACTTCCACTGCGGCTTCTGTTATGCTACTACTACGGTTTCTGTTGGTGCTACCTACACTGTGGCTTCGGCGTCGCCATATTTACTGCGGCCTATATGTCGCCACTTCTAGTGTGGCTTCTGTGTCGCCACTTCTCCTGCGGCTTCTGTGTCGCCACTTCTCCTGCGGCTTCTGTGTCGCCACTTCTCCTGCGGCTTCTTCGCCGCCACATCTTCTGCGGCTTCTGTGTCGCCACATCTTCTGCGGCTTCTGTGTCGCCACTTCTCCTGCGGCTTCAGCGTCGCCACTTCTACTGCGGCTTCAGCGTCGCCACTTCTACTGCGGCTTCAGCGTCGCCACTTTTACTGCGGCTTCAGAGTCGCCACTTCCACTGCGGCTTCAGCGTCGCCACTTCTACTGCGGCTTCAGCGTCGCCACTTCTACTGCATCTTCTGCGTCGCTACTTCTACTGCGGCTTATGTGTCGTCACTTCCACTGTGGTTTCTGTGTCGCCACCTCTACTGCAGCTTCGTCGCCACTCGTACTGCGGCTTCGATGTCGCCACTTCTAGTGCGGCTTCTGTGTCGCCATTTCTCTTGCGGCTTCTGCTATGCCACTTCCACTGCAGTTTCTGCGTCGTCACTTCCACTTCAGCTTCTGCGTCGCTACTTCCACTGTAGCTTCTCCGTCGCCACTTCTACTTCGGCTTCTGCGTCGCCACTTTTACTGCAGCTTTTTCGTCGCCACTTGTACAGCGGCTTCTGCGTCGCTACTTCTACCGCAGCCTTGCGTCGCCACTTCTACTGCGGCTTCTGTGTTGCCACTTCTACGGCGGCTTTTGCGTCGCCACTTCTACTGTGGCTTCTGCGTCGCCACTTCTACTGCGGCTTCTGCGTCGCCACTTCTCCTGCGGCTTCTGCGTCGCCACTTCTCCTGCAGCTTCTGTGTCGCCACTTCTGCGGCTTCTGTGTCGCCACTTCTCCTGCGGCATCTGTGTCGCCACATTTCCTGCGGCTTCTGTGTCGCCACTTCTCCTGCGGCTTCTGTGTCGCCACTTCTCTTGCGGCTTCTGTGTCGCCACTTCTCCTGCGGCTTCTGCTTCGCCATTTCTGCGGCTTCTGTTTCGCCACTTCCCCTGCAGCTTCTGCGTCGCCACTTCTACTGCGGCTTCTGCGTCACCACTCTTACAGCGGCTTCTGCGTCACCACTTCTACAGCGGCTTCTGCGTCACCACTTCTACAGCGGCTTCTGCGTCACCACTTCTACTGCGGCTTCTGTGTCGCCAATTCTCCTGCGGCTTCTGTGTCGCCAATTCTCCTGCGGCTTTTGTGTCGCCACTCCTCTTTCGGTTTCTGTGTCGCCACTCTAACGGCTTCTGTGTCGCCACTCTAACGGCTTCTGTGTCGCCACTCCTGCGGCTTCTGTGTCGCCACTCCTGCGGCTTCTGTGTCGCCATTCTTGCGGCTTCTGTGTCGCCGCTCCTCTTGCGGCTTCTGTGTCGCCACTCCTCTTGCGGCTTCTGGGTCGCCACTCATGCGGCTTCTGTGTCGCCACTTCTCCTGCGGCTTCTGTGTCGCCACTTCTCCTGCGGCTTCTGTGTCGCCACTTCTCTTGCGGCTTCTGTGCCGCTACTTCTCTTGCGGCTTCTGTGTCGCCACTTCTACTTCGGCTTCTGCGTCGCCACTTCTACTTCGGCTTCGGCGTCGCAACTTCTACTTCGGCTTCTGCGTCGCCACTTCTACTTCGGCTTCTGCGTCGCCACTTCTACTGCAGCTTGTTCGTCGCCACTTCTACAGCGGCTTCTGCGTCGCTACTTCTACTGCGGCTTCTGTGTCGCCACTTCTGCGGCTTCTATGTCGCCACTTCTGCGGCTTCTGTGTCGCCACTTCTGCGGCTTCTGTGTCGCCACTTCTGCGGCTTCTGTGTCGCCACTTCTGCGGCTTCTGTGTCGCCACCTCTACTGCAGCTTCGTCGCCACTCGTACTGCAGCTTCGATGTCGCCATTTCTTTTGCGGCTTTTGCGTCGCCACTTCCCCTGCAGCTTCTGCGTCGCCACTTCCCCTGCAGCTTCTGCGTCGCCACTTCCCCTGCAGCTTCTGCGTCGCCACTTCCCCTGCAGCTTCTGTGTAGCCACTTCTACTGCGGCTTCTGCGTCGCCACTTCTACTGCGGCTTCTGCGTCGCCACTTCTACTGCAGCTTCTTCGTCGCCACTTCAACAGCGGCTTCTGTGTCGCCGCTTCTATTGCGGCTTCTGTGTCGCCACTTCTACTGCGGCTTCTGTGACGCCACTTCTACTGCGGCTTCTGTGACGCCACTTTTTCTGCGGCTTCTGTGTCGCCATTTTACTGCGGCTTCAGCGTCGCCACTTCTACTGCGGCTTCAGCGTCGCCACTTCTACTGCGGCTTCAGCGTCGCCACTTCTACTGCGGCTTCAGCGTCGCCACTTCTACTGCATCTTCTGCGTCGCTACTTCTACTGCGGCTTATGTGTCGTCACTTCCACTGTGGTTTCTGTGTCGCCACCTCTACTGCAGCTTCGTCGCCACTTCTACTGCGGCTTCTGTGGCGCCACTTCTACTGCGGCTTCTGTGGCGCCACTTCTACTGCGGCTTCTGTGGCGCCACTTGAACTGCGGCTTATGTTTCGCAACTCCTATTACGGCTTCGGCGTCGCCACTTCTCCTGCGGCTTCTGCGTCGCCACTTCTCCTGCGGCTTCTGCGTCGCCACTTCTCCTGCGGCTTCTGTGTCGACACTTCTCCTGCGGCTTCTGTGTCGACACTTCTCCTGCGGCTTCTGTGTCGACACTTCTCCTGCGGCTTCTGTGTCGACACTTCTCCTGCGGCTTCTGTGTCGACACTTCTCCTGCGGCTTCTGTGTCGACACTTCTCCTGCAGCTTCTGTGTCGAAACTTCTCCTGCAGCTTCTGTGTCGACACTTCTCCTGCAGCTTCTGTGTCGCCACTTCTGCCGCCTCTGTGTCGCCAATTCTCCTGCGGCTTCTGTGTTGCCACTTCTCCTGCGGCTTCTGTGTTGCCACTTCTCATGCGGCTTCTGTGTCGCCACTTCTCCTGCGGCTTCTGTGTTGCCACTTCTCATGCGGCTTCTTTGTCGCCACTTCTCTGGCGGTTTCTTGGTCGCCACTTCTCTGGCGGTTTCTTGGTCGCCACTTCTCCTGCGGCTTCAGCGTCGCCACTTCTACTGCGGCTTCTACGCCGCCACTTCCAATGCAGCTTCAGCGTCGCCACTTCCCCCGCAGATTCTGCGTCGCCACTTCCCCTGCAGCTTCTGCGTCGCCACTTCCCCTGCAGCTTCTGCGTCTTCATTTCCTCTGCAGCTTCTGCGTCGCCACTTCCCTGCAGCTTCTGCGTCGCCACTTCTACTGCAGCTTCTGCGTCGCCACTTCTACTGCAGCTTCTGCGTCGCCACTTCTACTGCAGCTTCTGCGTCGCCACTTCTACTGCAGCTTCTGCGTCGCCACTTCTACTGCGGCTTCTGCGTCGGCACTTCTACTGCAGCTTCTTCGTCGCCATTTCAACAGCGGCTTCTGTTTTGCTTTTTCTACTACGGCTTCTGTTATGCTACTTCTACGGTTTTTGTTCTGATACGAATGCTGCGGCTTCTTCGTCGCCACTTCTACTGCGGCTTCTGCGTCGCAATTTCGACTGCGGCTTCTGCGTCGCCATTTGTACTTTGGTTTCTGCGTCGCCACTTCTACTGCGGCTTCTGCGTCGCCACTTCTACTGCGGCTTCTGCGCCGCCACATCTACTGCGGCTTCTGCGCCGCCATATCTACTGCCGCTTCTGCGCCGCCACATCTACTGCGGCTTCTGCGCCGCCACTTCTGCTGCGGCTTCTGCGCCGCCACTTCTACTGCGGCTTCTGCGCCGCCACTTCTACTGCGGCTTCTGCGTCGCCACTTCTACTGCGGCTTCTGCGTCGCCACTTCTCTTGCGGCTTCTTGGTCGCCACTTCTGCGGCTTCTGTGTCGTCACTTCTCCTGCGGCTTCTGTGTCGCCACTTCTCCTGCGGCTTCTGTGTCGCCACATCTTCTGCGGTTTCTGTGTCGCCACTTCTCCTGCGGCTTCTGTGTCGCCACTTCTCTTGCGGCTTCTGTGCCGCTACTTCTCTTGCGGCTTCTGTGTCGCCACTTCTACTTCGGCTTCTGCGTCGCCACTTCTACTTCGGCTTCGGCGTCGCAACTTCTACTTCGGCTTCTGCGTCGCCACTTCTACTTCGGCTTCTGCGTCGCCACTTCTACTGCAGCTTGTTCGTCGCCACTTCTACAGCGGCTTCTGCGTCGCTACTTCTACTGCGGCTTCTGTGTCGCCACTTCTGCGGCTTCTGTGTCGCCACTTCTGCGGCTTCTGTGTCGCCACTTCTGCGGCTTCTGTGTCGCCACTTCTGCGGCTTCTGTGTCGCCACTTCTGCGGCTTCTGTGTCGCCACTTCTGCGGCTTCTGTGTCGCCACTTCTGCGGCTTCTGTGTCGCCACCTCTACTGCAGCTTCGTCGCCACTCGTACTGCAGCTTCGATGTCGCCATTTCTTTTGCGGCTTTTGCGTCGCCACTTCCCCTGCAGCTTCTGCGTCGCCACTTACCCTGCAGCTTCTGCGTCGCCACTTCCCCTGCAGCTTCTGTGTAGCCACTTCTACTGCAGCTTCTGTGTAGCCACTTCTACTGCGGCTTCTGCGTCGCCACTTCTACTCCGGCTTCTGCGTCGCCACTTCTACTGCAGCTTCTTCGTCGCCACTTCAACAGTGGCTTCTGTGTCGCCGCTTCTATTGCGGCTTCTGTGTCGCCACTTCTACTGCGGCTTCTGTGACGCCACTTTTTCTGCGGCTTCTGTGTCGCCATTTTACTGCGGCTTCAGCGTCGCCACTTCTACTGCGGCTTCAGCGTCGCAACTTCTACTGCGGCTTCAGCGTCGCCACTTCTACTGCGGCTTCAGCGTCGCCACTTCTACTGCATCTTCTGCGTCGCTACTTCTACTGCGGCTTATGTGTCGTCACTTCCACTGTGGTTTCTGTGTCGCCACCTCTACTGCAGCTTCGTCGCCACTTCTACTGCGGCTTCTGTGGCGCCACTTCTACTGCGGCTTCTGTGGCGCCACTTCTACTGCGGCTTCTGTGGCGCCACTTGAACTGCGGCTTATGTTTCGCAACTCCTACTACGGCTTCTGCGTCGCCACTTCTCCTGCGGCTTCTGCGTCGCCACTTCTCCTGCGGCTTCTGCGTCGCCACTTCTCCTGCGGCTTCTGTGTCGACACTTCTCCTGCGGCTTCTGTGTCGACACTTCTCCTGCGGCTTCTGTGTCGACACTTCTCCTGCAGCTTCTGTGTCGAAACTTCCCCTGCAGCTTCTGCGTCGCCACTTCCCCTGCAGCTTCTGCGTCGCCACTTCCCCTGCAGCTTCTGCGTCGCCACTTCCCCTGCAGCTTCTGCGTCACCACTTTTACTGCGGCTTCTGCGTCACCACTTCTACTGCGGCTTCTGTCGCCACTTCTACTGCGGCTTCTGTCGCCACTTCTACTGCGGCTTCTGTCGCCACTTCTACTGCGGCTTCTGTCGCCACTACTACTTTGGCTTAAGTTATGCTTTTTCTACTACGGCTTCTGTTATGCGGCTTCTACGATTTCTGTTGTGCTACCTATACTGCAGTTTCTGCGTCGCCACTTCAACTGCGGCTTCTGCGTCGCCACTTCTACTGCGGCTTCTGCATCACCACTTCTGCGGCTTCTGCGTCACCACTTCTACTGCGGCTTCTGCGTCACCACTTCTACTGCGGCTTCTGCGTCATCACTTCTACTGCGGCTTCTGCGTCACCACTTCTACTGCGGCTTCTGCGTCACGACTTCTACTGCGGCTTCTGCGTCACCACTTTTACTGCGGCTTCTGCGTCACCACTTCTACTGCGGCTTCTGCGTCACCACTTCTACTGCAGCTTCTGTGTCGCCACTTCTCCTGCGGCGTCTGTGTCGCTACTTCTCCTGCGGCTTCTGTGTCGCCACTTCTGCGGCTTCTGTGTCGCCACCCCTCCTGCGGCTTCTGTGTCGCCACCCCTCCTGCGGCTTCTGTGTCGCCCCTTCTTCTGCGGCTTCTGTGTCGCCCCTTCTGCGGATTCTGTGTCGCCCCTTCTGCGGATTCTGTGTCGCCCCTTCTGCGGATTCTGTGTCGCCCCTTCTCTTGCGGATTCTGTCTCGCCCTTTCTCTTGCGGATTCTGTGTCGCCCCTCCTGCGGATTCTGTGTCGCCTCTTCTCCTGCGGCTTCTGTGTCGCCCCTTCTCCTGCGGCTTCTGTGTCGCCCCTTCTCCTGCGGCTTCTGTGTCGCCCCTTCTCCTGCGGCTTCTGTGTCGCGACTTCTTCTGCGGCTTCTGTGTCGCCACCTCTACTGCAGCTTCGTCGCCACTCCTGCTGCAGCTTCTTCGTCGCTATTTCTACTGCAGCTTCGTCGCCATTTCTACTGCGGCTTCTTGTTCTCCACCCGTATGCGGCTTCTGTGTCGCCATTTCTTATGCGGCTTCTGCTCTGCCGCTTCCACTGCAGTTTCTGCGTCACCACTTCCATCGCAGCTTCTGCGTCGCCACTTCCACTGCAGCTTCTGCGTCGCCACTTCCACTGCAGCTTCTGCGTCGCCACTTCCCCTGCAGCTTCTGCGTCGCCACTTCCCCTGCAGCTTCTGCGTCGCCACTTCCCCTGCAGCTTCTGTGTCGCCACTTCTACGGTTTCTGTGTCGCCACTTCTCCTGCGGCTTCAGCGTCGCTACTTCTGCGGCTTCAGCGTCGCCACTTCTACTGCCGCTTCTGCGCCGCCACTTCCACTGCAGCTTCAGCGTCGCCACTTCCCCTGCAGCTTCTGCGTCGCCACTTCCCCTGCAGTTTTTGTGTCGCCACTTCCCCTGCAGCTTCTGCGTCACCACTTCTACTGCGGCTTCTGTGTCGCCCTTTCTTCTGCGGCTTCTGTGTCGCCCCTTCTGCGGATTCTGTGTCGCCCCTTCTCCTGCGGCTTCTGTGTCGCCAATTCTACTGAGGCTTCTGTGTCGGCATCTTCGTCGCCATCTCTACTGCGGCTTCTTCGTCGCCACTTCTACTGCGGCTTCTGCGTCACCACTTCTACTGCGGCTTCTGCGTCACCACTCCTACTGCGGCTTCTGCGTCACCACTTTTACTGCGGCTTCTGCGTCACCACTTTTACTGCGGCTTCTGCGTCACCACTTCTCCTGCGGCTTCTGCGTCACCACTTCTCCTGCGGCTTCTGTCGCCACTTCTACTGCGGCTTCTGTCGCCACTTCTACTGCGGCTTCTGTCGCCACTTCTACTGCGGCTTCTATCGCCACTTCTACTGCGGCTTCTGTCGCCACTACTACTTTGGCTTAAGTTATGCTTTTTCTACTACGGCTTCTGTTATGCGGCTTCTACGGTTTCTGTTGTGCTACCTATACTGCGGTTTCTGCGTCGCCACTTCAACTGCGGCTTCTGCGTCGCCACTTCTACTGCGGCTTCTGCATCACCACTTCTACTGCGGCTTCTGCGTCACCACTTCTACTGCGGCTTCTGCGTCACCACTTCTACTGCGGCTTCTGCGTCACCACTTCTACTGCGGCTTCTGCGTCACCACTTTTACTGCGGCTTCTGCGTCACCACTTCTATTGCGGCTTCTGCGTCACCACTTCTACTGCAGCTTCTGTGTCGCCACTTCTCCTGCGGCGTCTGTGTCGCTACTTCTCCTGCGGCTTCTGTGTCGCCACTTCTGCGGCTTCTGTGTCGCCACCCCTCCTGCGGCTTCTGTGTCGCCACCCCTCCTGCGGCTTCTGTGTCGTCCCTTCTGCGGCTTCTGTGTCGCCCCTTCTGCGGATTCTGTGTCGCCCTTTCTGCGGATTCTGTGTCGCCCCTTCTCTTGCGGATTCTGTGTCGCCCTTTCTCCTGCGGATTCTGTGTCGCCCCTCCTGCGGATTCTGTGTCGCCTCTTCTCCTGCGGCTTCTGTGTCGCCCCTTCTCCTGCGGCTTCTGTGTCGCCCCTTCTCCTGCGGCTTCTGTGTCGCCCCTTCTCCTGCGGCTTCTGTGTCGCGACTTCTTCTGCGGCTTCTGTGTCGCCACCTCTACTGCAGCTTCGTCGCCACTCCTGCTGCAGCTTTTTCGTCGCCATTTCTACTGCAGCTTCGTCGCCATTTCTACTGCGGCTTCTTGTTCTCCACCCGTATGCGGCTTCTGTGTCGCCATTTTTTATGCGGCTTCTGCTCTGCCGCTTCCACTGCAGTTTCTGCGTCACCACTTCCATTGCAGCTTCTGCGTCGCCACTCCCACTGCAGCTTCTGCGTCGCCACTTCCACTGCAGCTTCTGCGTCGCCACTTCCACTGCAGCTTCTGCGTCGCCACTTCCACTGCAGCTTCTGCGTCGCCACTTCCTCTGTAGCTTCTGCGTCGCCACTTCCACTGCAGCTTCTGCGTCGCCACTTCCACTGCAGCTTCTGCGTCGCCACTTCCACTGCAGCTTCTGCGTCGCCACTTCCACTGCAGCTTCTGCGTCGCCATTTCCACTGCAGCTTCTGCGTCGCCACTTCCACTGCAGCTTCTGCGTCGCCACTTCCACTGCAGCTTCTGCGTCGCCACTTCCACTGCAGCTTTTGCGTCGCTACTTCAACTGCGGCTTCTGTGTCGCCACTTCTACTGCGGCTTCTGTGTCGCCACTTCTACTGCGGCTTCTGTGTCGCCACTTCTACTGCGGCTTCTGTGTCGCCACTTCTACTGCGGCTTCTGTGTCGCCACTTCTACTGCGGCTTCTGTGTCGCCACTTCTACTGCGGCTTCTGTGTCGCCACTTCTACTGCTACTTCTTGGTCGCCACTTCTACTGCTACTTCTTGGTCGCCACTTCTACTGCGACTTCTTGGTCGCCACTTTTACTGCGACTTCTTGGTCGCCACTTCTACTGCGACTTCTTAGTCGCAACTTCTCCCGCGGCTTCTGTGTCGCCACTTCTGCGGCTTCTGTGTCGCCACTTCTGCGGCTTCTGTGTCGCCACTTCTGCGGCTTCTGTGTCGCCACTTCTGCGGCTTCTGTGTCGCCACTTCTGCAGCTTCAGCGTCGCCACTTCTACTGCGGCTTCTTTGTCGCCACTTCTGCGGCTTCAGCGTCGCCACTTCTACTGCGGCTTCAGCGTCGCCTCCTCTACTGCATCTTCTGCGTCGCTACTTCTACTGCGGCTTCTGCGTCGCCACTTCTACTGCGGCTTCTGCGTCGCCACTTCCACTGCAGCTTCTGCGTCGCTGCTTCCACTGCAGCTACTGCGTCGCCACTTCTACTTCGGCTTCTGCGTCGCCACTTCTACTGCAGCTTGTTCGTCGCCACTTCTACAGCGGCTTCTGCGTCGCTACTTCTACTGCGGCTTCTGTGTCTCCACTTCTGCGGCTTCTGTGTCGCCACCTCTACTGCAGCTTCGTCGCCACTCGTACTGCAGCTTCGATGTCGGCACTTCTTGTGCGGCTTCTGTGTCGCCATTTCTTTTGCGGCTTCTGCGTCGCCACTTCCCCTGCAGCTTCTGCGTCGCCACTGCCCCTGCAGCTTCTGCGTCGCCACTTCCCCTGCAGCTTCTGTGTAGCCACTTCTACTGCGGCTTCTGCGTCGCCACTTCTAATGCAGCTTCTTCGTCGCCACTTCAACAGCGGCTTCTGTGTCGCCGCTTCTATTGCGGCTTCTGTGTCGCCACTTCTATTGCGGCTTCTGTGTCGCCACTTTTACTGCGGCTTCTGTGTCGCCACTTTTACTGCGGCTTCTGTGTCGCCACTTTTACTGCGGCTTCTGTGTCGCCACTTTTACTGCGGCTTCTGTGTCGCCACTTTCACTGCGGCTTCTGTGTCGCCACTTTTACTGCGGCTTCTGTGTCGCCACTTTTACTGCGGCTTCTGTGTCGCCACTTTTACTGCGGCTTCTGTGTCGCCACTTTTACTGCGGCTTCTGTGTCGCCACTTTTACTGCGGCTTGTGTGTCGCCACTTTTACTGCGGCTTCTGTGTCGCCACTTCTACTGCGGCTTCTGTGTCGCCATATTTACTGCGGCCTAAGTGTCGCAACTTCTACGGCGGCTTTTGTGGCGCCACTTTTACTGCGGCTTATGTGTCGCCACTTTTACTGCGGCTTATGTGTCGCCACTCACATGCAGCTTCTGTGGCGCCACTTCTACTGCGGCTTCTGTGGCGCCACTTCGACTGCGGCTTCTGTGGCGCCACTTTTACTGCGGCTTATGTGGCGCCACTTCTACTGCGGCTTCTGTGTCGCCACTTTTCCTGCGGCTTCTGCGTCGCCACTTTTCCTGCGGCTTCTGCGTCGCCACTTTTCCTGCGGCTTCTGCGTCGCTACTTCTACTGCGGCTTCCGCGTCGCTACTTTTACTGTGGCAACAGTTATGCTGCTTCTACCACGGCTTCCGTTATGCTACTTCTACTACGGCTTTTGTTATGCTACTTGCTACCTACACTGCGGCTCATGTGTCACAACATCTACAGCGGCTTCTGTCGCCACTTCTACTGCGGCTTCTGCGTCGCCACTTCTACTGCAGCTTGTTCGTCGCCACTTCTACAGCGGCTTCTGTGTTGCAACTTCTACTGCGGCTTCTGTGTGCTACTTCTACTGCAGCTTGTTCGTCGCCACTTCTACAGCGGCTTCTGCGTCGCCACTTCTACAGCGGCTTCTGCGTCGCTACTTCTACTGCGGCTTCTGTGTTGCAACTTCTACTGCGGCTTCTGTGTGCTACTTCTACTGCGGCATATGTGTCACCACTTCTACTGCGGCTTCTGTGTCGCCACTTCTACTGCAGCTTCTGTGTTACCACATCTACTGCGGCCTATGTGTCGCCACTTCTACTGCGGCTTCTGTGTCGCCATATTTACTGCGGCTTATGTGTCGCAACTTCTACGGCGGCTTTTGTGGCGCCACTTCCACTGCGGCTTCTGTTATGCTACTACTACGGTTTCTGTTGGTACTACCTACACTGTGGCTTCGGCGTCGCCATATTTACTGCGGCCTATATGTCGCCACTTCTAGTGCGGCTTCTGTGTCCTCACTTCTCCTGCGGCTTCTGTGTCGCCACTTCTCCTGCGGCTTATTCGCCGTCACATCTTCTGCGGCTTCTGTGTCGCCACTTCTCCTGCGGCTTCAGCGTCGCCACTTCTACTGCATCTTCTGCGTCGCTACTTCTACTGCATCTTCTGCGTCGCTACTTCTACTGCATCTTCTGCGTCGCTACTTCTACTGCGGCTTATGTGTCGTCACTTCCACTGTGGTTTCTGCGTCGCCACTTTCACTGCAGCTTCTGCGTGCCACGTCTACTTCGGCTTCTGCGTCGCCACTTCTACTGCAGCTTGTTCGTCGCCACTTCTACAGCGGCTTCTGCGTCGCTACTTCTACAGCGGCTTCTGCGTCGCTACTTCTACTGCGGCTTCTGTGTCGCCACTTTTGCGGCTTCTGTGTCGCCACCTCTACTGCAGCTTCGTCGCCACTCGTACTGCAGCTTCGATGTCGCCACTTCTAGTGTGGCTTCTGTGTCGCCATTTCTCTTGCGGCTTCTGCTATGCCATTTCCACTGCAGATTCTGCGTCGCCACTTCCACTGCAGCTTCTGCGTCGCTACTTCCACTGCATCTTCTGCGTCGCCACTTCTACTTCGGCTTCTGCGTCGCCACTTTTGCTGCAGCTTTTTCGTCGTCACTTTTACAGCGGCTTCTGCGTCGCTACTTCTACCGCAGCCTTGCGTCGCCACTTCTACTGCGGCTTCTGTGTTGCCACTTCTACTGCGGCTTCTGCGTCGCCACTTCTACTGCGGCTTCTGCGTCGCCACTTCTACTGCGGCTTCTGCGTCGCCACTTCTCCTGCGGCTTCTGTGTCGCCACTTCTCCTGCGGCTTCTGTGTCGCCACTTCTCCTGCGGCTTCTGTGTCGCCACTCCTCTTGCGGCTTCTGTGTCGCCACTCCTCTTGCGGCTTCTGTGTCGCCCCTCCTCTTGCGGCTTCTGTGTCGCCACTTCTCTAGCGGCTTGCGTGTCGCCACTTCTCTTACGGCTTCTGTGTTGCCTCTTTTGCGGCTTCTCTGTTGGCCTCATCTTTTGCGGCTTCTGTGTTGGCCTCTTCTTTTGCGGCTTCGGTGTTGCCTCTTCTTTTGCGGCTTCTGTGTTGCCTCTTCTTTTGCGGCTTCTGTGTCGCCACTTCTCCTGCGGCTTCTGTGTCGCCACTTCTCCTGCGGCTTCTGTGTCGCCACTTCTCCTGCGGCTTCTGTGTCGACACTTCTCCTGCGGCTTCTGTGTCGACACTTCTCCTGCGGCTTCTGTGTCGACACTTCTCCTGCGGCTTCTGTGTCGACACTTCTCCTGCGGCTTCTGTGTCGACACTTCTCCTGCGGCTTCTGTGTCGACACTGCTCCTGCGAATTCTGTGTCGACACTTCTCCTGCAGCTTCTGTGTCGCCACTTCTGCGGCTTCTGTGTCGCCACTTCTCCTGCGGGCTTCTGTGTCGCCACTTTTCCTGCGGCTTCTTTGTCGCCACATCTGCGGTTTCTGTGTCGCCACTTCTCCTGCGGCTTCAGCGTCGCCACTTCTCCTGCGGCTTCAGCGTCGCCACTTCTCCTGCGGCTTCAGCGTCGCCACTTCTCCTGCGGCTTCAGCGTCGCCACTTCTCCTGCGGCTTCAGCGTCGCCACTTTTACTGCGGCTTCTGGATCGCCACTTCTACTGTCGCTTCTGCGTTGATATATCTACTGTGGCTTCTGCGTTGCAACTTCTACTGCGGCTTCTGCGTTGCAACTTCTACTGCGGCTTCTGCGTCGCCACTTGCGGCTTCTGTGTCGCCACTTCTCATGCGGCTTCTGTGTCGCCACTTCTCTTGCGGCTCCTGTGTTGCGGCTTCTGTGTCGCCACTTCAACTTCGGCTTCTGCGTCGCCACTTCTACTTTGGCTTCTGCGTCGCCACTTCTACTGCAGCTTGTTCGTCGCCACTTCTACTGCAGCTTGTTCGTCGCCACTTCTACTGCAGCTTGTTCGTCGCCACTTCTACAGCGGCTTCTGCGTCGCTACTTCTACTGCGGCTTCTGTCGTACTGCAGCTTCGATGTCGCCATTTCTTTTGCGGCTTCTGCGTCGCCACTTCCCCTGCAGCTTCTGCGTCGCCACCTCCCCTGCAGCTTCTGTGTAGCCACTTCTACCGCGGCTTCTGCGTCGCCACTTCTACTGCAGCTTCTTCGTCGCCACTTCAACAGCGGCTTCTGTGTCGCCGCTTCTATTGCGGCGTCTGTGTCGCCACTTCTACTGCGGCTTCTGTGTCGCCACTTTTGCGGCTTCTGTGTCGCCACCTCTACTGCAGCTTCGTCGCCACTCGTACTGCAGCTTCGATGTCGCCACTTCTAGTGTGGCTTCTGTGTCGCCATTTCTCTTGCGGCTTCAGCGTCGCCACTTCTCCTGCGGCTTCAGCGTCGCCACTTCTCCTGCGGCTTCAGCGTCGCCACTTCTCCTGCGGCTTCTGGATCGCCACTTTTACTGCGGCTTCTGGATCGCCACTTCTACTGTCGCTTCTGCGTTGATATATCTACTGTGGCTTCTGCGTTGCAACTTCTACTGCGGCTTCTGCGTTGCAACTTCTACTGCGGCTTTGCGTCGCCACTTGCGGCTTCTGTGTCGCCACTTCTCATGCGGCTTCTGTGTCGCCACTTCTCTTGCGGCTCCTGTGTTGCGGCTTCTGTGTCGCCACTTCTACTTCGGCTTCTGCGTCGCCACTTCTACTTTGGCTTCTGCGTCGCCACTTCTACTGCAGCTTGTTCGTCGCCACTTCTACTGCAGCTTGTTCGTCGCCACTTCTACAGCGGCTTCTGCGTCGCTACTTCTACTGCGGCTTCTGTCGTACTGCAGCTTCGATGTCGCCATTTCTTTTGCGGCTTCTGCGTCGCCACTTCCCCTGCAGCTTCTGCGTCGCCACCTCCCCTGCAGCTTCTGTGTAGCCACTTCTACCGCGGCTTCTGCGTCGCCACTTCTACTGCAGCTTCTTCGTCGCCACTTCAACAGCGGCTTCTGTGTCGCCGCTTCTATTGCGGCTTCTGTGTCGCCACTTCTACTGCGGCTTCTGTGACGCCACTTTTTCTGCGGCTTCTGTGTCGCCATTTTACTGCGGCTTCTGTGGCGCCACTTCTACTGCTGCTTCTGTGTCGCCACTTTTCCTGCGGCTTCTGCGTCGCTATTTCTACTGCGGCTTCTGCGTCGCTACTTTTACTGTGGCAACAGTTATGCTGCTTCTACCACGGCTTTTGTTATGCTACTTGCTACCTTCACTTCGGCTTATGTGTCACAACATCTACAGCGGCTTCTGTCGCCACTTCTACTGCGGCTTCTGCGTCGCCACTTCTACTGCAGCTTGTTCGTCGCCACTTCTACAGCGGCTTCTGCGTCGCTACTTCTACTGCGGCTTCTGTGTTGCAACTTCTACTGCGGTTTCTGTGTGCTACTTCTACTGCGGCATGTGTCATCACTTCTACTGCGGCTTCTGTGTCGCCACTTCTACTGCAGCTTCTGTGTTGCCACATCTACTGGGGCTATGTGTCGCCACTTCTACTGCGGCTTCTGTGTCGCCATATTTACTGCGGCTCATGTGTCGCAACTTCTACGGCGGCTTCTGTGGCGCCACTTCCACTGCGGCTTCTGTTATGCTACTACTACGGTTTCTGTTGGTGCTACCTACACTGTGGCTTCGGCGTCGCCATATTTACTGCGGCCTATATGTCGCCACTTCTAGTGTGGCTTCTGTGTCGCCACTTCTCCTGCGGCTTCTGTGTCGCCACTTCTCCTGCGGCTTCTGTGTCGCCACTTCTCCTGCGGCTTCTGTGTCGCCACTTCTCCTGCGGCTTCTTCGCCGCCACATCTTCTGCGGCTTCTGTGTAGCCACATCTTCTGCGGCTTCTGTGTCGCCACTTCTCCTGCGGCTTCAGCGTCGCCACTTCTACTGCGGCTTCAGCGTCGCCACTTCTACTGCGGCTTCAGCGTCGCCACTTTTACTGCGGCTTCAGAGTCGCCACTTCCACTGCGGCTTCAGCGTCGCCACTTCTACTGCGGCTTCAGCGTCGCCACTTCTACTGCATCTTCTGCGTCGCTACTTCTACTGCGGCTTATGTGTCGTCACTTCCACTGTGGTTTCTGTGTCGCCACCTCTACTGCAGCTTCGTCGCCACTCGTACTGCGGCTTCGATGTCGCCACTTCTAGTGCGGCTTCTGTGTCGCCATTTCTCTTGCGGCTTCTGCTATGCCACTTCCACTGCAGTTTCTGCGTCGCCACTTCCACTTCAGCTTCTGCGTCGCCACTTCCACTTCAGCTTCTGCGTCGCTACTTCCACTGTAGCTTCTCCGTCGCCACTTCTACTTCGGCTTCTGCGTCGCCACTTTTACTGCAGCTTTTTCGTCGCCACTTGTACAGCGGCTTCTGCGTCGCTACTTCTACCGCAGCCTTGCGTCGCCACTTCTACTGCGGCTTCTGTGTTGCCACTTCTACTGCGGCTTTTGCGTCGCCACTTCTACTGCGGCTTCTGCGTCGCCACTTCTACTGCGGCTTCTGCGTCGCCACTTCTCCTGCGGCTTCTGCGTCGCCACTTCTCCTGCAGCTTCTGTGTCGCCACTTCTGCGGCTTTTGTGTCGCCACTTCTTCTGCGGCTTCTGTGTCGCCACTTTTTCTGCGGCTTCTGTGTCGCCACTTCTCCTGCGGCTTCTGTGTCGCCACTTCTCTTGCGGCTTCTGTGTCGCCACTTCTCCTGCGGCTTCTGCTTCGCCATTTCTGCGGCTTCTGTTTCGCCACTTCCCCTGCAGCTTCTGCGTCGCCACTTCTACTGCGGCTTCTGCGTCACCACTCTTACAGCGGCTTCTGCGTCACCACTTCTACAGCGGCTTCTGCGTCACCACTTCTACTGCGGCTTCTGTGTCGCCAATTCTCCTGCGGCTTCTGTGTCGCCAATTCTCCTGCGGCTTCTGTGTCGCCAATTCTCCTGCGGCTTCTGTGTCGCCACTTCTTTTGCGGCTTTTGTGTCGCCACTCCTCTTTCGGTTTCTGTGTCGCCACTCTTACGGCTTCTGTGTCGCCACTCCTGCGGCTTCTGTGTCGCCACTCCTGCGGCTTCTGTGTCGCCATTCTTGCGGCTTCTGTGTCGCCGCTCCTCTTGCGGCTTCTGTGTCGCCACTCCTCTTGCGGCTTCTGGGTCGCCACTCCTCTTGCGGCTTCTGGGTCGCCACTCCTCATGCGGCTTCTGTGTCGCCACTTCTCCTGCGGCTTCTGTGTCGCCACTTCTGCGGCTTCTGTGTCGCCACTTCTGCGGCTTCTGTGTCGCCACTTCTGCGGCTTCTGTGTCGCCACCTCTACTGCAGCTTCGTCGCCACTCGTACTGCAGCTTCGATGTCGCCATTTCTCTTGCGGCTTTTGCGTCGCCACTTCCCCTGCAGCTTCTGCGTCGCCACTTACCCTGCAGCTTCTGCGTCGCCACTTCCCCTGCAGCTTCTGCGTCGCCACTTCCCCTGCAGCTTCTGTGTAGCCACTTCTACTGCGGCTTCTGCGTCGCCACTTCTACTGCGGCTTCTGCGTCGCCACTTCTACTGCAGCTTCTTCGTCGCCACTTCAACAGCGGCTTCTGTGTCGCCGCTTCTATTGCGGCTTCTGTGTCGCCACTTCTACTGCGGCTTCTGTGACGCCACTTTTTCTGCGGCTTCTGTGTCGCCGTTTTACTGCGGCTTCAGCGTCGCCACTTCTACTGCGGCTTCAGCGTCGCCACTTCTACTGCGGCTTCAGCGTCGCCACTTCTACTGCGGCTTCAGCGTCGCCACTTCTACTGCGGCTTCAGCGTCGCCACTTCTACTGCATCTTCTGCGTCGCTACTTCTACTGCGGCTTATGTGTCGTCACTTCCACTGTGGTTTCTGTGTCGCCACCTCTACTGCAGCTTCGTCGCCACTTCTACTGCGGCTTCTGTGGCGCCACTTCTACTGCGGCTTCTGTGGCGCCACTTGAACTGCGGCTTATGTTTCGCAACTCCTACTACGGCTTCTGCGTCGCCACTTCTCCTGCGGCTTTTGCGTCGCCACTTCTCCTGCGGCTTCTGCGTCGCCACTTCTCCTGCGGCTTCTGTGTCGACACTTCTCCTGCGGCTTCTGTGTCGACACTTCTCCTGCGGCTTCTGTGTCGACACTTCTCCTGCAGCTTCTGTGTCGAAACTTCTCCTGCAGCTTCTGTGTCGACACTTCTCCTGCAGCTTCTGTGTCGCCACTTCTGCCGCCTCTGTGTCGCAAATTCTCCTGCGGCTTCTGTGTTGCCACTTCTCCTGCGGCTTCTGTGTTGCCACTTCTCATGCGGCTTCTGTGTCGCCACTTCTCCTGCGGGCTTCTGTGTCGCCACTTTTCCTGCGGCTTCTTTGTCGCCACATCTGCGATTTCTGTGTCGCCACTTCTCCTGCGGCTTCAGCGTCGCCACTTCTCCTGCGGCTTCAGCGTCGCCACTTCTCCTGCGGCTTCAGCGTCGCCACTTCTCCTGCGGCTTCAGCGTCGCCACTTCTCCTGCGGCTTCAGCGTCGCCACTTTTACTGCGGCTTCTGCATCGCCACTTCTACTGGCGCTTCTGCGTTGATATATCTACTGTGGCTTCTGCGTTGCAACTTCTACTGCGGCTTCTGCGTTGCAACTTCTACTGCGGCTTCTGCGTCGCCACTTGCGGCTTCTGTGTCGCCACTTCTCATGCGGCTTCTGTGTCGCCACTTCTCTTGCGGCTCCTGTGTTGCGGCTTCTGTGTCGCCACTTCTACTTCGGCTTCTGCGTCGCCACTTCTACTTTGGCTTCTGCGTCGCCACTTCTACTGCAGCTTGTTCGTCGCCACTTCTACTGCAGCTTGTTCGTCGCCACTTCTACAGCGGCTTCTGCGTCGCTACTTCTACTGCGGCTTCTGTCGTACTGCAGCTTCGATGTCGCCATTTCTTTTGCGGCTTCTGCGTCGCCACTTCCCCTGCAGCTTCTGCGTCGCCACTTCCCCTGCAGCTTCTGTGTAGCCACTTCTACCGCGGCTTCTGCGTCGCCACTTCTACTGCAGCTTCTTCGTCGCCACTTCTACTGCAGCTTCTTCGTCGCCACTTCAACAGCGGCTTCTGTGTCGCCGCTTCTATTGCGGCTTCTGTGTCGCCACTTCTACTGCGGCTTCTGTGACGCCACTTTTTCTGCGGCTTCTGTGTCGCCATTTTACTGCGGCTTCTGTGGCGCCACTTCTACTGCTGCTTCTGTGTCGCCACTTTTCCTGCGGCTTCTGCGTCGCTATTTCTACTGCGGCTTCTGCGTCGCTACTTTTACTGTGGCAACAGTTATGCTGCTTCTACCACGGCTTTTGTTATGCTACTTGCTACCTTCACTTCGGCTTATGTGTCACAACATCTACAGCGGCTTCTGTCGCCACCTCTACTGCGGCTTCTGCGTCGCCACTTCTACTGCAGCTTGTTCGTCGCCACTTCTACAGCGGCTTCTGCGTCGCTACTTCTACTGCGGCTTCTGTGTTGCAACTTCTACTGCGGCTTCTGTGTGCTATTTCTACTGCGGCATGTGTCATCACTTCTACTGCGGCTTCTGTGTCGCCACTTCTACTGCAGCTTCTGTGTTGCCACATTTACTGGGGCTATGTGTCGCCACTTCTACTGCGGCTTCTGTGTCGCCATATTTACTGCGGCTTATGTGTCGCAACTTCTACGGCGGCTTATGTGTCGCAACTTCTACGGCGGCTTCTGTGGCGCCACTTCCACTGCGGCTTCTGTTATGCTACTACTACGGTTTCTGTTGGTGCTACCTACACTGTGGCTTCGGCGTCGCCATATTTACTGCGGCCTATATGTCGCCACTTCTAGTGTGGCTTCTGTGTCGCCACTTCTCCTGCGGCTTCTGTGTCGCCACTTCTCCTGCGGCTTCTGTGTCACCACTTCTCCTGCGGCTTCTTCGCCGCCACATCTTCTGCGGCTTCTGTGTCGCCACATCTTCTGCGGCTTCTGTGTCGCCACTTCTCCTGCGGCTTCAGCGTCGCCACTTCTACTGCGGCTTCAGCGTCGCCACTTCTACTGCGGCTTCAGCGTCGCCACTTTTACTGCGGCTTCAGAGTCGCCACTTCCACTGCGGCTTCAGCGTCGCCACTTCTACTGCGGCTTCAGCGTCGCCACTTCTACTGCATCTTCTGCGTCGCTACTTCTACTGCGGCTTATGTGTCGTCACTTCCACTGTGGTTTCTTTGTCGCCACCTCTACTGCAGCTTCGTCGCCACTCGTACTGCGGCTTCGATGTCGCCACTTCTAGTGCGGCTTCTGTGTCGCCATTTCTCTTGCGGCTTCTGCTATGCCACTTCCACTGCAGTTTCTGCGTCGCCACTTCCACTTCAGCTTCTGCGTCGCCACTTCCACTTCAGCTTCTGCGTCGCTACTTCCACTGTAGCTTCTCCGTCGCCACTTTTACTGCAGCTTTTTCGTCGCCACTTGTACAGCGGCTTCTGCGTCGCTACTTCTACCGCAGCCTTGCGTCGCCACTTCTACTGCGGCTTCTGTGTTGCCACTTCTACTGCGGCTTTTGCGTCGCCACTTCTACTGTGGCTTCTGCGTCGCCACTTCTACTGCGGCTTCTGCGTCGCCACTTCTCCTGCGGCTTCTGCGTCGCCACTTCTCCTGCAGCTTCTGTGTCGCCACTTCTGCGGCTTCTGTGTCGCCACTTCTCCTGCGGCTTCTGTGTCGCCACTTCTCCTGCGGCTTCTGTGTCGCCACATTTCCTGCGGCTTCTGTGTCGCCACTTCTCCTGCGGCTTCTGTGTCGCCACTTCTCTTGCGGCTTCTGTGTCGCCACTTCTCCTGCGGCTTCTGTGTCGCCACTTCTCCTGCGGCTTCTGTGTCGCCACTTCTCCTGCGGCTTCTGCTTCGCCATTTCTGCGGCTTCTGTTTCGCCACTTCCCCTGCAGCTTCTGCGTCGCCACTTCTACTGCGGCTTCTGCGTCACCACTCTTACAGCGGCTTCTGCGTCACCACTTCTACAGCGGCTTCTGCGTCACCACTTCTACTGCGGCTTCTGTGTCGCCAATTCTCCTGCGGCTTCTGTGTCGCCAATTCTCCTGCGGCTTTTGTGTCGCCACTCCTCTTTCGGTTTCTGTGTCGCCACTCTTACGGCTTCTGTGTCGCCACTCCTGCGGCTTCTGTGTCGCCACTCCTGCGGCTTCTGTGTCGCCATTCTTGCGGCTTCTGTGTCGCCGCTCCTCTTGCGGCTTCTGTGTCGCCACTCCTCTTGCGGCTTCTGGGTCGCCACTCCTCATGCGGCTTCTGTGTCGCCACTTCTCCTGCGGCTTCTGTGTCGCCACTTCTCCTGCGGCTTCTGTGTCGCCACTTCTCTTGCGGCTTCTGTGCCGCTACTTCTCTTGCGGCTTCTGTGTCGCCACTTCTACTTCGGCTTCTAAGTCGCCACTTCTACTTCGGCTTCGGCGTCGCAACTTCTACTTCGGCTTCTGCGTCGCCACTTCTACTTCGGCTTCTGCGTCGCCACTTCTACTGCAGCTTGTTCGTCGCCACTTCTACAGCGGCTTCTGCGTCGCTACTTCTACTGCGGCTTCTGTGTCGCCACTTCTGCGGCTTCTGTGTCGCCACTTCTGCGGCTTCTGTGTCGCCACTTCTGCGGCTTCTGTGTCGCCACTTCTGCGGCTTCTGTGTCGCCACTTCTGCGGCTTCTGTGTCGCCACCTCTACTGCAGCTTCGTCGCCACTCGTACTGCAGCTTCGATGTCGCCATTTCTTTTGCGGCTTTTGCGTCGCCACTTCCCCTGCAGCTTCTGCGTCGCCACTTACCCTGCAGCTTCTGCGTCGCCACTTCCCCTGCAGCTTCTGCGTCGCCACTTCCCCTGCAGCTTCTGTGTAGCCACTTCTACTGCGGTTTCTGCGTCGCCACTTCTACTGCGGCTTCTGCGTCGCCACTTCTACTGCAGCTTCTTCGTCGCCACTTCAACAGCGGCTTCTGTGTCGCCGCTTCTATTGCGGCTTCTGTGTCGCCACTTCTACTGCGGCTTCTGTGACGCCACTTTTTCTGCGGCTTCTGTGTCGCCATTTTACTGCGGCTTCAGCGTCGCCACTTCTTCTGCGGCTTCAGCGTCGCCACTTCTACTGCGGCTTCAGCGTCGCCACTTCTACTGCGGCTTCAGCGTCGCCACTTCTACTGCATCTTCTGCGTCGCTACTTCTACTGCGGCTTATGTGTCGTCACTTCCACTGTGGTTTCTGTGTCGCCACCTCTACTGCAGCTTCGTCGCCACTTCTACTGCGGCTTCTGTGGCGCCACTTCTACTGCGGCTTCTGTGGCGCCACTTGAACTGCGGCTTATGTTTCGCAACTCCTACTACGGCTTCTGCGTCGCCACTTCTCCTGCGGCTTCTGCGTCGCCACTTCTCCTGCGGCTTCTGCGTCGCCACTTCTCCTGCGGCTTCTGTGTCGACACTTCTCCTGCGGCTTCTGTGTCGACACTTCTCCTGCGGCTTCTGTGTCGACACTTCTCCTGCAGCTTCTGTGTCGAAACTTCTCCTGCAGCTTCTGTGTCGACACTTCTCCTGCAGCTTCTGTGTCGCCACTTCTGCCGCCTCTGTGTCGCCAATTCTCCTGCGGCTTCTGTGTTGCCACTTCTCCTGCGGCTTCTGTGTTGCCACTTCTCATGCGGCTTCTGTGTCGCCACTTCTCCTGCGGCTTCTGTGTTGCCACTTCTCATGCGGCTTCTTTGTCGCCACTTCTCTGGCGGTTTCTTGGTCGCCACTTCTCCTGAGGCTTCAGCGTCGCCACTTCTACTGCGGCTTCTACGCCGCCACTTCCAATGCAGCTTCAGCGTCGCCACTTCCCCCGCAGATTCTGCGTCGCCACTTCCCCTGCAGCTTCTGCGTCGCCACTTCCCCTGCAGCTTCTGCGTCTTCATTTCCTCTGCAGCTTCTGCGTCGCCACTTCCCCTGCAGCTTCTGCGTCGCCACTTCTACTGCAGCTTCTGCGTCGCCACTTCTACTGCAGCTTCTGCGTCGCCACTTCTACTGCAGCTTCTGCGTCGCCACTTCTACTGCAGCTTCTGCGTCGCCACTTCTACTGCGGCTTCTGCGTCGGCACTTCTACTGCAGCTTCTTCGTCGCCATTTCAACAGCGGCTTCTGTTTTGCTTTTTCTACTACGGCTTCTGTTATGCTACTTCTACGGTTTTTGTTCTGATACGAATGCTGCGGCTTCTTCGTCGCCACTTCTACTGCGGCTTCTGCGTCGCAATTTCGACTGCGGCTTCTGCGTCGCTATTTGTACTTTGGTTTCTGCGTCGCCACTTCTACTGCGGCTTCTGCGTCGCCACTTCTACTGCGGCTTCTGCGCCGCCACATCTACTGCGGCTTCTGCGCCGCCATATCTACTGCCGCTTCTGCGCCGCCACATCTACTGCGGCTTCTGCGCCGCCACTTCTGCTGCGGCTTCTGCGCCGCCACTTCTACTGCGGCTTCTGCGCCGCCACTTCTACTGCGGCTTCTGCGTCGCCACTTCTACTGCGGCTTCTGCGTCGCCACTTCTCTTGCGGCTTCTTGGTCGCCACTTCTGCGGCTTCTGTGTCGCCACTTCTCCTGCGGCTTCTGTGTCGCCACTTCTCCTGCGGCTTCTGTGTCGCCACATCTTCTGCGGTTTCTGTGTCGCCACTTCTCCTGCGGCTTCAGCGTCGCTACTTCTACTGCGGCTTCTGCGTTGCGACTTCTACTGCGGCTTATGTGGGCTACTTCCACTGCAATTTCTGCGTCGCCACTTCCACTGCAGCTTCTGCGTCGCCACTTCTACTTCAGTTTCTGCGTCGCCACTTCTACTGCGGCTTCTGTCGCCACTTCTACTGCGGCTTCTGTCGCCACTTCTACTGCGGCTTCTGTCGCCACTTCTACTTCGGCTTCTGCGTCGCCACTTCTACTTCAGCTTCTGCGTCGCCACTTCTAGTGCGGCTTCTGTGTCGCCTTTTCTTTTGCGGCTTCTGCTATGCCACTTCCACTGCAATTTCTGCGTCGCCACTTCCACTGCAGCTTCTGCGTCGCTACTTCCACTGCAGCTTCTGCGTCGCCCTTTCTACTTCAGTTTCTGCGTCGCCACTTCTACTGCGGCTTCTGTCGCCACTTCTACTGCGGCTTCTGTCGCCACTTCTACTGCGGCTTCTGTCGCCACTTCTACTGCGGCTTCTGTCGCCACTACTACTTCGGCTTCGGTTATGCTTTTTCGACTACGGCTTCTGTTATGCGGCTTCTACGGTTTCTGTTGTGCTACCTATACTGCGGCTTCTGCGTCGCCACTTCTACTGCGGCTTCTGCGTCACCACTTCGACTGCGGCTTCTGCGTCACCACTTCTACTGCGGCTTCTGCGTCGCCACTTGTGCGGCTTCTACGTCGCCACTTCTACGGCTTCTGTGTCGCCAATTCTCCTGCGGCTTCTGTGTCGCCAATTCTCCTGCGGCTTCTGTGTCGCCACTTCCCCTGCAGCTTCTGTGTAGCCACTTCTACTGCGGCTTCTGCGTCGCCACTTCTACTGCGGCTTCTGCGTCGCCACTTCTACTGCAGCTTCTTCGTCGCCACTTCAACAGCGGCTTCTGTGTCGCCGCTTCTATTGCGGCTTCTGTGTCGCCACTGCTACTGCGGCTTCTGTGTCGCCACTTCTACTGCGGCTTCTGTGTCGCCACTTTAACTGCGGCTTCTGTGTCACCACTTCTACTGCGGCATATGTGTCGCCACTTCTACTGCAGCTTCTGTGTTGCCACATCTACTGCGGCCTATGTGTCGCCACTTCTACTGCGGCTTCTGTGTCGCCATATTTACTTCGGCTTATGTGTCGCATTTTCTACGGCGGCTTCTGTGGCGCCACTTTCACTGCGGCTTCTGTTATGCTGCTGCTGCTGCTACTACTACATTTTCTGTTGGTGCTACCTACACTGTGGCTTCGGCGTCGCCATATTTACTGCGGCCTATATGTCGCCACTTCTAGTGCGGCTTCTGTGTCGCCACTTCTAGTGCGGCTTCTGTGTCGCCACTTCTAGTGCGGCTTCTGTGTCGCCACTTCTAGTGCGGCTTCTGTGTCGCCACTTCTAGTGCGGCTTCTGTGTCGCCACTTCTAGTGCGGCTTCTGTGTCGCCACTTAT
Source organism: Morinoia aosen (assembly GCA_030386875.1). NCBI lineage: Eukaryota > Metazoa > Arthropoda > Malacostraca > Amphipoda > Talitridae > Morinoia > Morinoia aosen. Next base: position 17,761,401 of record CM059557.1, on the reverse strand, counting down.
ACTGCGGCTTCTGTGTCGCCACTTCTGCGGCTTCTGTTTCGCCACTTTTCCTGCGGCTTCTGTGTCGCCACTTTTCCTGCGGCTTCTGTGTCGCCACTTTTCCTGCGGCTTCTTCGCCGCCACATCTTCTGCGGCTTCTGTGTCGCCACTTCTCCTGCGGCTTCAGCGTCGCCACTTATACTGCGGCTTCAGCGTCGCCACTTCTGCGGCTTCAGCGTCGCCACTTCTACTGCGGCTTCAGCGTCGCCACTTCTACTGCGGCTTCAGCGTCGCCACTTCTACTGCGGCTTCAGCGTCGCCACTTCTACTGCATCTTCGGCGTGGCTACTTCTACTGCGGCTTATGTGTCGTCACTTCCACTGTGGTTTTTGCGTCGCCACTTCCACTGCAGCTTCTGCCTGCCACTTCTACTTCGGCTTCTGCGTCGCCACTTCTACTGCAGCTTGTTCGTCGCCACTTCTACAGCGGCTTCTGCGTCGCTACTTCTACAGCGGCTTCTGCGTCGCTACTTCCACTGCGGGTTCTGCGTCGCTACTTCTACTGCGGGTTCTGTGTCGCCACTTGTGCGGCTTCTGTGTCGCCACCTCTACTGCAGCTTCGTCGCCACCTCTACTGCAGCTTCGTCGCCACTCGTACTGCGGCTTCGATGTCGCCACTTCTAGTGCGGCTTCTGTGTCGCCATTTCTCTTGCGGCTTCTGCTATGCCACTTCCACTGCAGTTTCTGCGTCGCCACTTCCACTGCAGCTTCTGCGTCGCCACTTCCACAGCAGCTTCTGCGTCGCCACTTCCACTGCAGCTTCTGCGTCGCCACTTCCACCGCAGCTTCTGCGTCGCCACTTCCACTGCAGCTTCTGCGTCGCCACTTCCACTGCAGCTTCTGCGTCGCCACTTCCACTGCAGCTTCTGCATCGCAACTTCTACTGCGGCTTCAGCGACGCCACTTCCACTGCATCTTCTGCGTCGCAACTTCTACTGCGGCTTTTGCGTCGCAACTTCTACTGCGGCTTCTGCGTCGCCACTTCTACTGCGGCTTCTGCGTCGCCACTTCTACTGCGGCTTCTGCGTCGCCACTTCTACTTCGGCCTCTGCGTCGCCACTTCTACTACGGCTTCTGCGTCGCCACTTCGACTGCGGCTTCTGCGTCGCCACTTCTTCTGCATCTTCTGCGTCGCAACTTCTACTGCGGCTTCTGCGTCGCCACTTCTACTGCGGCTTCTGCGTCGCCACTTCTACTGCGGCTTCTGCGTCGCCACTTCTACTTCGGCTTCTGCGTCGCCACTTCTCCGGCTTCTGCGTCGCCACTTCTACTTCGGCTTCTGCGTCGCCACTTCTACTGCGGCTTCTATGTCGTCACTTCTACTGCGGCTTCTGCGTCGCAACTTCTATTGCGTTTTCTGCGTTGCAACTTCTACTGCGGCTTCTGTGTGCTACCTCTACTGTGACCCATGTGTCGCAACTTCTACTGTGACCTATGTGTCGCAACTTCTACTGTGACCTATGTGTCGCAACTTCTACTGTGACCTATGTGTCGCAACTTCTACTGTGACCTATGTATCGCAACTTCTACTGTGACCTATGTGTCGCAACTTCTACTGTGATTTATGTGTCGCAAATTCTACTGTGACCTATGTGTCGCAACTTCTACTGTGACCTATGTGTCGCAACTTCTACTGTGACCTATGTGTCGCAACTTCTACTGTGACCTATGTGTCGCAACTTCTACTGTGACCTATGTGTCGCAACTTCTACTGTGACCTATGTGTCGCAACTTCTACTGTGACCTATGTGTCGCAACTTCTACTGTGATGTATGTCGCAACTTCTACTGTGACCTATGTGTCGCAACTTCTAGTGCGGCTTATGTGTCGCCACTTCCACTGTGGTTTCTGCGTCGCCACTTCTACTTCGGCTTCTGCGTCGCCACTTCTACTGCGGCTTGTGTCGCTACTTCTACTGCGGCTTCTGTGTCGCCACTTCTGCGGCTTCTGTGTCGCCACTTCTGCGGCTTCTGTGTCGCCACTTCTGCGGCTTCTGTGTCGACACTTCGTCGGCTTCTGCGTCGCCACCTCTACTGCAGCTTCGTCGCCACTCGTACTGCAGCTTCGATGTCGCCACTTCTAGTGCGGCTTCTGTGTCGCCTTTTCTTTTGCGGCTTCTGCTATGCCACTTCCACTGCAATTTCTGCGTCGCCACTTCCACTGCAGCTTCTTTGTCGCTACTTCCACTGCAGCTTCTGCGTCGCCACTTCTACTTCGGCTTCTGCGTCGTCACTTCTACTGCGGCTTCTGCGTCGCCACTTCTGCGGCTTCTGTGTCGCCACTTTTCCTGCGGCTTCTGTGTCGCCACTTTTCCTGCGGCTTCTGTGTCGCCACTTTTCCTGCGGCTTTTTCGCCGCCACATCTTCTGCGGCTTCTGTGTCGCCACTTCTCCTGCGGCTTCAGCGTCGCCACTTATACTGCGGCTTCAGCGTCGCCACTTCTGCGGCTTCAGCGTCGCCACTTCTACTGCGGCTTCAGCGTCGCCACTTCTACTGCGGCTTCAGCGTCGCCACTTCTACTGCGGCTTCAGCGTCGCCACTTCTACTGCGGCTTCAGCGTCGCCACTTCTACTGCATCTTCGGCGTGGCTACTTCTACTGCGGCTTATGTGTCGTCACTTCCACTGTGGTTTTTGCGTCGCCACTTCCACTGCAGCTTCTGCGTGCCACTTCTACTTCGGCTTCTGCGTCGCCACTTCTACTGCAGCTTGTTCGTCGCCACTTCTACAGCGGCTTCTGCGTCGCTACTTCTACAGCGGCTTCTGCGTCGCTACTTCTACAGCGGCTTCTGCGTCGCTACTTCTACTGCGGGTTCTGTGTCGCCACTTTTGCGGCTTCTGTGTCGCCACCTTTACTGCAGCTTCGTCGCCACCTCTACTGCAGCTTCGTCGCCACTCGTACTGCGGCTTCGATGTCGCCACTTCTAGTGCGGCTTCTGTGTCGCCATTTCTCTTGCGGCTTCTGCTATGCCACTTCCACTGCAGTTTCTGCGTCGCCACTTCCACTGCAGCTTCTGCGTCGCCACTTCCACAGCAGCTTCTGCGTCGCCACTTCCACTGCAGCTTCTGCGTCGCCACTTCCACCGCAGCTTCTGCGTCGCCACTTCCACTGCAGCTTCTGCGTCGCCACTTCCACTGCAGCTTCTGCGTCGCCACTTCCACTGCAGCTTCTGCATCGCAACTTCTACTGCGGCTTCAGCGACGCCACTTCCACTGCATCTTCTGCGTCGCAACTTCTACTGCGGCTTTTGCGTCGCAACTTCTACTGCGGCTTCTGCGTCGCCACTTCTACTGCGGCTTCTGCGTCGCCACTTCTACTGCGGCTTCTGCGTCGCCACTTCTACTTCGGCCTCTGCGTCGCCACTTCTACTACGGCTTCTGCGTCGCCACTTCGACTGCGGCTTCTGCGTCGCCACTTCTACTGCATCTTCTGCGTCGCAACTTCTACTGCGGCTTCTGCGTCGCCACTTCTACTGCGGCTTCTGCGTCGCCACTTCTACTGCGGCTTCTGCGTCGCCACTTCTACTTCGGCTTCTGCGTCGCCACTTCTCCGGCTTCTGCGTCGCCACTTCTACTTCGGCTTCTGCGTCGCCACTTCTACTGCGGCTTCTATGTCGTCACTTCTACTGCGGCTTCTGCGTCGCAACTTCTACTGCGTTTTCTGCGTTGCAACTTCTACTGCGGCTTCTGTGTGCTACCTCTACTGTGACCCATGTGTCGCAACTTCTACTGTGACCTATGTGTCGCAACTTCTACTGTGACCTATGTGTCGCAACTTCTACTGTGACCTATGTGTCGCAACTTCTACTGTGACCTATGTATCGCAACTTCTACTGTGACCTATGTGTCGCAACTTCTACTGTGACCTATGTGTCGCAAATTCTACTGTGACCTATGTGTCGCAACTTCTACTGTGACCTATGTGTCGCAACTTCTACTGTGACCTATGTGTCGCAACTTCTACTGTGACCTATGTGTCGCAACTTCTACTGTGACCTATGTGTCGCAACTTCTACTGTGACCTATGTGTCGCAACTTCTACTGTGACCTATGTGTCGCAACTTCTACTGTGACCTATGTGTCGCAACTTCTACTGTGACCTATGTGTCGCAACTTCTACTGTGACCTATGTGTCGCAACTTCTAGTGCGGCTTATGTGTCGCCACTTCCACTGTGGTTTCTGCGTCGCCACTTCTACTTCGGCTTCTGCGTCGCCACTTCTACTGCGGCTTGTGTCGCTACTTCTACTGCGGCTTGTGTCGCTACTTCTACTGCGGCTTGTGTCGCTACTTCTACTGCGGCTTCTGTGTCGGCACTTCTGCGGCTTCTGTGTAGCCACTTCTGCGGCTTCTGTGTCGCCACCTCTACTGCAGCTTCGTCGCCACTCGTACTGCAGCTTCGATGTCGCCACTTCTAGTGCGGCTTCTGTGTCGCCTTTTCTTTTGCGGCTTCTGCTATGCCACTTCCACTGCAATTTCTGCGTCGCCACTTCCACTGCAGCTTCTTTGTCGCTTCTTCCACTGCAGCTTCTGCGTCGCCACTTCTACTTCGGCTTCTGCGTCGCCACTTTTACTGCAGCTTCTTCTTCGCCACTTCTACAGCGGCTTCTGCGTCGCTACATCTACCGCAGCCTTAAGTCGCCACTTCTACTGCGGCTTCTGTGTTGCCACGTCTACTGCGGCTTCTGTGTTGCCACGTCTACAGCGGCTTCTGGTTTGCCACCTCTACTGCGGCTTCTGTGTGCTACTTCTACTGCGGCCTATGTGTCGCCACCTCTGCGGCTTCAGCGTCGCCACTTCTACTACGGCTTTTGCGTCGCCACTTCTACTGCGGCTTCTGCGTCGCCACTTCTACTGCGGCTTCTGCGTCGCCACTTCTACTGCGGCTTCTGCGTCGCCACTTCTACTGCGGCTTCTGCGTCGCCACTTCACCTGCGGCTTCTGCGTCGCCACTTCTCCTGCGGCTTCTGTGTCGCCACTTCTGCGGCTTCTGTGTCGCCACTACTCCTGCGGCTTCTGTGTCGCCACTTCTCCTGCGGCTTCTGTGTCGCCACTTCTCCTGCGGCTTCTGCGTCGCTACTTCTACTGCGGCTTCTGCGTCGCTACTTCTACTGCGGCTTCTGCGTCGCTACTTCTACTGCGGCCTCTGTGTCGCTACTTCTACTGCGGCTTCTGCGTCGCCCCTTCTACTGCGGCTTCTGTTTCGCCCCTTCTATTGCGGTTCCTGTGTCGCCTCTTTTCCTGCGGCTTCTGTGTCGCTCGCTCCTTCTGCTGAGGCTTCTGTGTCGCCACTTCTACTGCGGCTTCTGTGTCGCCACTTCTACTGCGGCTTCTGTGTCGCCACTTCTACTGCGGCTTCTGTGTCGCCACTTCTACTGCGGCTTCTGTGTCGCCACTTCTACTGCGGCTTCTGTGTCGCCACTTCTACTGCGGCTTCTGTGTCGCCTCTTCTACTGCGGCTTCTGTGTCGCCACTTCTACTGCGGCTTCTGTGGCGCCACTTCTGCGGCTTCTGTGGCGCCACTTCTACTGCGGCTTCTGTGTCGCCACTTCTCCTGCGGTTTCTGTGTCGCCACTTCTGCGGTTTCTGCGTCGCTACTTCTGCGGCTTCAGCGTCGCCACTTCTACTGCGGCTTCTGCGCCGCCACTTCCACTGCAGCTTCAGCGTCGCCACTTCCCCTGCAGCTTCTGCGTCGTCACTTCTGCAGTTTTTGTGTCGCCACTTCCCCTGCAGCTACTGCGTCACCACTTCTACTGCGGCTTCTGTGTCGCCCTTTCTTCTGCGGCTTCTGTGTCGCCCCTTCTGCGGATTCTGTGTCGCCCCTTTTGCGGATTCTGTGTCGCCCCTTCTCCTGCGGCTTCTGTGTCGCCAATTCTACTGAGGCTTCTGTGTCGGCTTCTTCGTCGCCATCTCTACTGCGGCTTCTTCGTCGCCACTTCTACTGCGGCTTCTGCGTCGCAATTTCTACTGCGGCTTCTGCGTCGCAATTTCTACTGCGGCTTCTGCGTCGCTACTTCTACTGCGGCTTCTGTGTCGCAACTTCTGCGGCTTCTTCGTCGTCATTTCTACTTCGGTTTCTGCGTCGCCACTTCTACTGCGGCTTCTGTCGCCACTTCTACTGCGGCTTCTGTCGCCACTACTACTTTGGCTTAAGTTATGCTTTTTCTACTACGGCTTCTGTTATGCGGCTTCTACGGTTTCTGTTGTGCTACCTATACTGCGGTTTCTGCGTCGCCACTTCTACTGCGGCTTCTGCGTCACCACTTCTACTGCGGCTTCTGCGTCACCACTTCTACTGCGGCTTCTGCGTCACCACTTCTACTGCGGTTTCTGCGTCACCACTTCTACTGCGGCTTCTGCGTCACCACTTCCACTGCAGCTTCTGCGTCGCCACTTCCACTGCAGCTTCTGCGTCGCCACTTCCACTGCAGCTTCTGCGTCGCCACTTCCACTGCAGCTTCTGCGTCGCCACTTCCACTGCAGCTTCTGCGTCGCCACTTCCACTGCAGCTTCTGCGTCGCTACTTCAACTGCGGCTTCTGTGTCGCCACTTCTACTGCGGCTTCTGTGTCGCCACTTCTACTGCGGCTTCTGTGTCGCCACTTCTACTGCGGCTTCTGTGTCGCCACTTCTACTGCGGCTTCTGTGTCGCCACTTCTACTGCGGCTTCTGTGTCGCCACTTCTACTGCGGCTTCTGTGTCGCCACTTCTACTGCTACTTCTTGGTCGCCACTTCTACTGCGACTTCTTGGTCGCCACTTTTACTGCGACTTCTTGGTCGCCACTTCTACTGCGACTTCTTGGTCGCAACTTCTCCCGCGGCTTCTGTGTCGCCACTTCTGCGGCTTCTGTGTCGCCACTTCTACGGCTTCTGTGTCGCCACTTCTGCGGCTTCTGTGTCGCCACTTCTGCGGCTTCAGCGTCGCCACTTCTACTGCGGCTTCTTTGTCGTCACTTCTGCGGCTTCAGCGTCGCCACTTCTACTGCGGCTTCAGCGTCGCCTCTTCTACTGCATCTTCTGCGTCGCCTCTTCTACTGCATCTTCTGCGTCGCTACTTCTACTGCGGCTTCTGCGTCGCCACTTCTACTGCGGCTTCTGCGTCGCCGCTTCCACTGCAGCTTCTGCGTCGCCACTTCTACTTCGGCTTCTGCGTCGCCACTTCTACTGCAGCTTGTTCGTCGCCACTTCTACAGCGGCTTCTGCGTCGCTACTTCTACTGCGGCTTCTGTGTCTCCACTTCTGCGGCTTCTGTGTCGCCACCTCTACTGCAGCTTCGTCGCCACTCGTACTGCAGCTTCGATGTCGGCACTTCTTGTGCGGCTTCTGTGTCGCCATTTCTTTTGCGGCTTCTGCGTCGCCACTTCCCCTGCAGCTTCTGCGTCGCCACTGCCCCTGCAGCTTCTGCGTCGCCACTTCCCCTGCAGCTTCTGTGTAGCCACTTCTACTTCGGCTTCTGCGTCGCCACTTCTACTGCAGCTTCTTCGTCGCCACTTTTACTGCGGCTTCTGTGTCGCCACTTATACTGCGGCTTCTGTGTCGCCACTTTTACAGCGGCTTCTGTGTCGCCACTTTTACTGCGGCTTCTGTGTCGCCACTTTTACTGCGGCTTCTGTGTCGCCACTTTTACTGCGGCTTCTGTGTCGCCACTTTTACTGCGGCTTCTGTGTCGCCATTTTTACTGTGGCTTCTGTGTCGTCACTTAAACTGCGGCTTATGTGTCGCCACTTAAACTGCGGCTTATGTGTCGCCACTTTTACTGCGGCTTATGTGTCGCCACTTTTACTGCGGCTCATGTGTCGCCACTTTTACTGCGGCTTATGTGTCGCCACTCACATGCAGCTTCTGTGGCGCCACTTATTCTGCGGCTTCTGTTGCGCCACTTCTACTGCGGCTTCTGCGTCACCACTTCTACTGCGGCTTCTGCGTCACCACTTTTACTGCGGCTTCTGCGTCACCACTTCTACTGCGGCTTCTGTGTCGCCACTTCTACCGCAGCTTCTGTGTTACCACATCTACTGCGGCCTATGTGTCGCCACTTCTACTGCGGCTTCTGTGTCGCCATATTTACTGCGGCCTATGTGTCGCCACTTCTACTGCGGCCTATGTGTCGCCACTTCTACTGCGGCTTCTGTGTCGCCATATTTACTGCGGCTTATGTGTCGCAACTTCTACGGCGGCTTTTGTGGCGCCACTTCCACTGCGGCTTCTGTTATGCTACTACTACGGTTTCTGTTGGTACTACCTACACTGTGGCTTCGGCGTCGCCATATTTACTGCGGCCTATATGTCGCCACTTCTAGTGCGGCTTCTGTGTCGCCACTTCTCCTGCGGCTTCTGTGTCGCCACTTCTGCGGCTTATTCGCCGCCACATCTTCTGCGGCTTCTGTGTCGCCACTTCTCCTGCGGCTTCAGCGTCGCCACTTCTACTGCGGCTTCAGCGTCACCACTTCTACTGCATCTTCTGCGTCGCTACTTCTACTGCATCTTCTGCGTCGCTACTTCTACTGCGGCTTATGTGTCGTCACTTCCACTGTGGTTTCTGCGTCGCCACTTCCACTGCAGCTTCTGCGTGCCACTTCTACTTCGGCTTCTGCGTCGCCACTTCTACTGCAGCTTGTTCGTCGCCACTTCTACAGCGGCTTCTGCGTCGCTACTTCTACTGCGGCTTCTGCGTCGCTACTTCTACTGCGGCTTCTGTGTCGCCACTTTTGCGGCTTCTGTGTCGCCACCTCTACTGCAGCTTCGTCGCCACTCGTACTGCAGCTTCGATGTCGCCACTTCTAGTGTGGCTTCTGTGTCGCCATTTCTCTTGCGGCTTCTGCTATGCCATTTCCACTGCAGTTTCTGCGTCGCCACTTCCACTGCAGCATCTGCGTCGCTACTTCCACTGCAGCTTCTGCGTCGCTACTTCCACTGCAGCTTCTGCGTCGCCACTTCTACTTCGGCTTCTGCGTCGCCACTTTTACTGCAGCTTTTTCGTCGTCACTTTTACAGCGGCTTCTGCGTCGCTACTTCTACCGCAGCCTTGCGTCGCCACTTCTACTGCGGCTTCTGTGTTGCCACTTCTACTGCGGCTTCTGCGTCGCCACTTATACTGCGGCTTCTGCGTCGCCACTTCTACTGCGGCTTCTGCGTCGCCACTTCTCCTGCGGCTTCTGTGTCGCCACTTCTCCTGCGGCTTCTGTGTCGCCACTTCTCCTGCGGCTTCTGTGTCGCCACTCCTCTTGCGGCTTCTGTGTCGCCACTCTTTTTGCGGCTTCTGTGTCGCCACTTCTCTAGCGGCTTGTGTGTCGCCACTTCTCCTGCGGCTTCTGTGTCGACACTTCTCCTGCGGCTTCTGTGTCGACACTTCTCCTGCGGCTTCTGTGTCGACACTTCTCCTGCGGCTTCTGTGTCGACACTTCTCCTGCGGCTTCTGTGTCGACACTTCTCCTGCGGCTTCTGTGTCGACACTTCTCCTGCGGCTTCTGTGTCGACACTTCTCCTGCAGCTTCTGTGTCGCCACTTCTGCGGCTTCTGTGTCGCCACTTCTCCTGCGGGCTTCTGTGTCGCCACTTTTCCTGCGGCTTCTTTGTCGCCACATCTGCGGTTTCTGTGTCGCCACTTCTCCTGCGGCTTCAGCGTCGCCACTTCTCCTGCGGCTTCAGCGTCGCCACTTCTCCTGCCCCTTCAGCGTCGCCACTTCTCCTGCGGCTTCAGCGTCGCCACTTTTACTGCGGCTTCTGCATCGCCACTTCTACTGTCGCTTTTGCGTTGATATATCTACTGTGGCTTCTGCGTTGCAACTTCTACTGCGGCTTCTGCGTTGCAACTTCTACTGCGGCTTCTGCGTCGCCACTTGCGGCTTCTGTGTCGCCACTTCTCATGCGGCTTCTGTGTCGCCACTTCTCTTGCGGCTTCTGTGTTGCGGCTTCTGTGTCGCCACTTCTACTTCGGCTTCTGCGTCGCCACTTCTACTTCGGCTTCTGCGTCGCCACTTCTACTGCAGCTTGTTCGTCGCCACTTCTACTGCAGCTTGTTCGTCGCCACTTCTACAGCGGCTTCTGCGTCGCTACTTCTACTGCGGCTTCTGTCGTACTGCAGCCTCGATGTCGCCATTTCTTTTGCGGCTTCTGCGTCGCCACTTCTCCTGCAGCTTCTGCGTCGCCACTTCCCCTGCAGCTTCTGTGTAGCCACTTCTACCGCGGCTTCTGCGTCGCCACTTCTACTGCAGCTTCTTCGTCGCCGCTTCAACAGCGGCTTCTGTGTCGCCGCTTCTATTGCGGCTTCTGTGTCGCCACTTCTACTGCGGCTTCTGTGACGCCACTTTTTCTGCGGCTTCTGTGTCGCCATTTTACTGCGGCTTCTGTGGCGCCACTTCTACTGCTGCTTCTGTGTCGTCACTTTTCCTGCGGCTTCTGCGTCGCTACTTCTACTGCGGCTTCTGCGTCGCTACTTTTACTGTGGCAACAGTTATGCTGCTTCTACCACGGCTTTTGTTATGCTACTTGCTACCTACACTTCGGCTTATGTGTCACAACATCTACAGCGGCTTCTGTCGCCACTTCTACTGCGGCTTCTGCGTCGCCACTTCTACTGCAGCTTGTTCGTCGCCACTTCTACAGCGGCTTCTGCGTCGCTACTTCTACTGCGGCTTCTGTGTTGCAACTTCTACTGCGGCTTCTGTGTGCTACTTCTACTGCGGCATGTGTCATCACTTCTACTGCGGCTACTGTGTCGCCACTTCTACTGCAGCTTCTGTGTCGCCACTTCTACTGCAGCTTCTGTGTCGCCACTTCTACTGCAGCTTCTGTGTTGCCACATCTACTGGGGCTATGTGTCGCCACTTCTACTGCGGCTTCTGTGTCGCCATATTTACTGCGGCTTATGTGTCGCAACTTCTACGGCGGCTTCTGTGGCGCCACTTCCACTGCGGCTTCTGTTATGCTACTACTACGGTTTCTGTTGGTGCTTCCTACACTGTGGCTTCGGCGTCGCCATATTTACTGCGGCCTATATGTCGCCACTTCTAGTGTGGCTTCTGTGTCGCCACTTCTGCGGCTTCTGTGTCGCCACTTCTCCTGCGGCTTCTTCGCCGCCACATCTTCTGCGGCTTCTGTGTCGCCACTTCTCCTGCGGCTTCAGCGTCGCCACTTCTACTGCGGCTTCAGCGTCGCCACTTCTACTGCGGCTTCAGCGTCGCCACTTCTACTGCATCTTCTGCGTCGCTACTTCTACTGCGGCTTATGTGTCGTCACTTCCACTGTGGTTTCTGCGTCGCCACTTCCACTGCAGCTTCTGCGTGCCACTTCTACTTCGGCTTCTGCGTCGCCACTTCTACTGCAGCTTGTTCGTCGCCACTTCTACAGCGGCTTCTGCGTCGCTACTTCTACAGCGGCTTTTGCGTCGCTACTTCTACAGCGGCTTCTGCGTCGCTACTTCTAGTGCGGCTTCTGTGTCGCCACTTTTGCGGCTTCTGTGTCGCCACCTCTACTGCAGCTTCGTCGCCACTCGTACTGCAGCTTCGATGTCGCCACTTCTAGTGTGGCTTCTGTGTCGCCATTTCTCTTGCGGCTTCTGCTATGCCATTTCCACTGCAGTTTCTGCGTCGCCACTTCCACTGCAGCTTCTGCGTCGCTACTTCCACTGCAGCTTTTTCGTCGCCACTTCTACAGCGGCTTCTGCGTCGCTACTTCTACCGCAGCCTTGCGTCGCCACTTCTACTGCGGCTTCTGTGTTGCCACTTCTACTGCGGCTTCTGTGTCGCCACTTCTACTGCGGCTTCTGCGTCGCCACTTCTACTGCGGCTTCTGCGTCGCCACTTCTACTGCGGCTTCTGCGTCGCCACTTCTACTGCGGCTTCTGCGTCGCCACTTCTCCTGCGGCTTCTGTGTCGCCACTTCTCCTGCGGCTTCTGTGTCGCCACTTCTCCTGCGGCTTCTGTGTCGCCACTTCTCCTGCGGCTTCTGTGTCGCCACTTCTCCTTCGGCTTCTGTGTCGCCACTTCTCCTGCGGCTTCTGTGTCGCCACTTCTCCTGCGGCTTCTGTGTCGCCACTTCTCCTGCGGCTTTAGCGTCGCTACTTCTCCTGCGGCTTCAGCGTCGCCACTTGTACTGCGGCTTCTGCATCGCCACTTCTACTGTCGCTTCTGCGTTGATATATCTACTGTGGCTTCTGCGTTGCAACTTCTACTGCGGCTTCTGCGTCGCCACTTGCGGCTTCTGTGTCGCCACTTCTCATGCGGCTTCTGTGTCGCCACTTCTCTTGCGGCTTCTGTGTTGCGGCTTCTGTGTCGCCACTTCTACTTCGGCTTCTGCGTCGCCACTTCTACTTCGGCTTCTGCGTCGCCACTTCTACTAAAGCTTGTTCGTCGCCACTTCTACAGCGGCTTCTGCGTCGCTACATCTACCGCAGCCTTGAGTCGCCACTTCTACTGCGGCTTCTGCGTCGCCACTTCTACTGCGGCTTCTGCGTCGCCACTTCTACTGCGGCTTCTGCGTCGCCACTTCTACTGCGGCTTCTGCGTCGCCACTTCTACTGCGGCTTCTGCGTCGCCACTTCTACTGCGGCTTCTGCGTCGCCACTTCTACTGCGGCTTCTGCGTCGCCACTTCTCCTGCGGCTTCAGCGTCGCCACTTCACCTGCGGCTTCTGTGTCGCCACTTCTGCGGCTTCTGTGTCGCCACTACTCCTGCGGCTTCTGTGTCGCCACTTCTCCTGCTGCTTCTGTGTCGCCACTTCTACTGCGGCTTCTGCGTCGCCACTTCTACTGCGGCTTCTGCGTCGCTACTTCTACTGCGGCTTCTGCGTCGCTACTTCTACTGCGGCTTCTGCGTCGCTACTTCTACTGCGGCCTCTGTGTCGCTACTTCTACTGCGGCCTCTGTGTCGCCCCTTCTACTGCGGCTTCTGCGTCGCCCCTTCTACTGCGGCTTCTGTGTCGCCCCTTCTATTGCGGTTCCTGTGTCGCCCCTTCTATTGCGGTTCCTGTGTCGCCTCTTCTCCTGCGGCTTCTGTGTCGCTCGCTCCTTCTCCTGAGGCTTCTGTGTCACCACTTCTACTGCGGCTTCTGTGTCGCCACTTCTACTGCGGCTTCTGTGTCGCCACTTCTACTGCGGCTTCTGTGTCGCCACTTCTACTGCGGCTTCTGTGTCGCCACTTTTACTGCGGCTTCTGTGTTGCCACTTCTACTGCGGCTTCTGTGGCGCCACTTCTACTGCGGCTTCTGTGGCGCCACTTCTACTGCGGCTTCTGTGGCGCCACTTCTACTGCGGCTTCTGTGGCGCCACTTGAACTGCGGCCTATGTTTCGCCACTCCTACTACGGCTTCTGCGTCGCCACTTCTCCTGCGGCTTCTGTGTCGACACTTCTGCAGCTTCTGTGTCGACACTTCTCCTGCAGCTTCTGTGTCGCCACTTCTGCCGCTTCTGTGTCGCCACTTCTGCCGCTTCTGTGTCGCCACTTCTGCCGCTTCCGTGTCGCCACTTCTGCCGCTTCTGTGTCGCCAATTCTCCTGCGGCTTCTGTGTCGCCAATTCTCCTGCGGCTTCTGTGTCGCCTATTCTCCTGCGGCTTCTGTGTCGCCACTTCTCATGCGGCTTCTGTGTCGCCACTTCTCATGCGGCTTCTGTGTCGCCACTTCTCATGCGGCTTCTGTGTCGCCACTTCTTTTGCGGCTTCTTGGTCGCCACTTCTCCTGCGGCTTCTGTGTCGCCACTTCTCCTGCGGTTTCTGTGTCGCCACTTCTCCTGCGGTTTCTGTGTCGCCACTTCTCCTGCGGCTTCAGCGTCGCCACTTCTACTGCGGCTTCTGCGCCGCCACCTCCACTGCAGCTTCAGCGTCGCCACTTCCCCTGCAGCTTCTGCGTCGCCACTTCCCCTGCAGTTTTTGTGTCGCCACTTCCCCTGCAGCGTCTGCGTCACCACTTCTACTGCGGCTTCTGTGTCGCCCTTTCTTCTGCGGCTTCTGTGTCGCCCCTTCTGCGGATTCTGTGTCGCCCCTTCTCCTGCGGCTTCTGTGTCGCCAATTCTACTGAGGCTTCTGTGTCGCCAATTCTACTGAGGCTTCTGTGTCGGCATCTTCGTCGCCATCTCTACTGCGGCTTCTTCGTCGCCACTTCTACTGCGGCTTCTGCGTCGCAATTTCTACTGCGGCTTCTGCGTCGCAATTTCTACTGCGGCTTCTGCGTCGCAATTTCTACTGCGGCTTCTGCGTCGCTACTTCTACTGCGGCTTCTGTGTCGCAACTTCTACTGCGGCTTCTTCGTCGTCATATCTACTTCGGTTTCTGCGTCGCCACTTCTACTGCGGCTTCTGTCGCCGCTTCTACTGCGGCTTCTGTCGCCACTTCTACTGCGGCTTCTGTCGCCACTTCTACTGCGGCTTCTGTCGCCACTTCTACTACGGCTTCTGTCGCCACTTCTACTGCGGCTTCTGTCGCCACTACTACTTTGGCTTAAGTTTTGCTTTTTCTACTACGGCTTCTGTTATGCGGCTTCTACGGTTTCTGTTGTGCTACCTATACTGCGGTTTCTGCGTCGCCACTTCTACTGCGGCTTCTGCGTCACCACTTCTACTGCGGCTTCTGCGTCATCACTTCTACTGCGGCTTCTGCGTCACCACTTCTACTGCGGCTTCTGCGTCACCACTTCTACTGCGGCTTCTGCGTCACCACTTCTACTGCGGCTTCTGCGTCACCACTTCTACTGCGCCTTCTGCGTCACCACTTCTACTGCGGCTTCTGCGTCACCACTTCTACTGCGGCTTCTGCGTCACCACTCCTACTGCGGCTTCTGCGTCACCACTTTTACTGCGGCTTCTGCGTCACCACTTTTACTGCGGCTTCTGCGTCACCACTTTTACTGCGGCTTCTGCGTCACCACTTCTCCTGAGGCTTCTGTCGCCACTTCTACTGCGGCTTCTGTCGCCACTTCTACTGCGGCTTCTGTCGCCACTTCTACTGCGGCTTCTGTCGCCACTTCTACTGCGGCTTCTGTCGCCACTTCTACTGCGGCTTCTGTCGCCACTTCTACTGCGGCTTCTGTCGCCACTACTACTTTGGCTCAAGTTATGCTTTTTCTACTACGGCTTCTGTTATGCGGCTTCTACGGTTTCTGTTGTGCTACCTATACTGCGGTTTCTGCGTCGCCACTTCAACTGCGGCTTCTGCGTCGCCACTTCTACTGCGGCTTCTGCATCACCACTTCTACTGCGGCTTCTGCGTCACCACTTCTACTGCGGCTTCTGCGTCACCACTTCTACTGCGGCTTCTGCGTCACCACTTCTACTGCGGCTTCTGCGTCACCACTTTTACTGCGGCTTCTGCGTCACCACTTCTACTGCGGCTTCTGCGTCACCACTTCTACTGCAGCTTCTGTGTCGCCACTTCTCCTGCGGCTTCTGTGTCGCTACTTCTCCTGCGGCTTCTGTGTTGCCACTTCTGCGGCTTCTGTGTCGCCACCCCTCCTGCGGCTTCTGTGTCGCCACCCCTCCTGCGGCTTCTGTGTCGCCCCTTCTTCTGCGGCTTCTGTGTCGCCCCTTCTGCGGATTCTGTGTCGCCCCTTCTGCGGATTCTGTGTCGCCCCTTCTCATGCGGATTCTGTGTCGCCCTTTCTCTTGCGGATTCTGTGTCGCCCCTTCTGCGGATTCTGTGTCGCCTCTTCTCCTGCGGCTTCTGTGTCGCCCCTTCTCCTGCGGCTTCTGTGTCGCCCCTTCTCCTGCGGCTTCTGTGTCGCCCCTTCTCCTGCGGCTTCTGTGTCGCCCCTTCTCCTGCGGCTTCTGTGTCGCCCCTTCTCCTGCGGCTTCTGTGTCGCGACTTCTTCTGCGGCTTCTGTGTCGCCACCTCTACTGCAGCTTCGTCGCCACTCCTGCTGCAGCTTCTTCGTCGCCATTTCTACTGCAGCTTCTTCGTCGCCATTTCTACTGCGGCTTCTTGTTCTCCACCCGTATGCGGCCTCCGTGTCGCCATTTCTTATGCGGCTTCTGCTCTGCCGCTTCCACTGCAGTTTCTGCGTCACCACTTCCATTGCAGCTTCTGCGTCGCCACTTCCACTGCAGCTTCTGCGTCGCCACTTCCACTGCAGCTTCTGCGTCGCCACTTCCACTGCAGCTTCTGCGTCGCCACTTCCACTGCAGCTTCTGCGTCGCCACTTCCACTGTAGCTTCTGCGTCGCCACTTCCACTGCAGCTTCTGCGTCGCCACTTCCACTGCAGCTTCTGCGTCGCCACTTCCACTGCAGCTTCTGCGTCGCCACTTCCACTGCAGCTTCTGCGTCGCCACTTCCACTGCAGCTTCTGCGTCGCCACTTCCACTGCAGCTTCTGCTTCGCCACTTCCACTGCAGCTTCTGCGTCGCTACTTCAACTGCGGCTTCTGTGTCGCCACTTCTACTGCGGCTTCTGTGTCGCCACTTCTACTGCGGCTTCTGTGTCGCCACTTCTACTGCGGCTTCTGTGTCGCCACTTCTACTGCGGCTTCTGTGTCGCCACTTCTACTGCTACTTCTTGGTCGCCACTTCTACTGCGACTTCTTGGTCGCCACTTTTACTGCGACTTCTTGGTCGCAACTTCTCCCGCGGCTTCTGTGTCGCCACTTCTGCGGCTTCTGTGTCGCCACTTCTGCAGCTTCAGCGTCGCCACTTCTACTGCGGCTTCTTTGTCGCCACTTCTGCGGCTTCAGCGTCGCCACTTCTACTGCGGCTTCAGCGTCGCCTCTTCTACTGCATCTTCTGCGTCGCTACTTCTACTGCGGCTTCTGCGTCGCCACTTCTACTGCGGCTTCTGCGTCGCCACTTCCACTGCAGCTTCTGCGTCGCCGCTTCCACTGCAGCTACTGCGTCGCCACTTCTACTTCGGCTTCTGCGTCGCCACTTCTACTGCAGCTTGTTCGTCGCCACTTCTACAGCGGCTTCTGCGTCGCTACTTCTACTGCGGCTTCTGTGTCTCCACTTCTGCGGCTTCTGTGTCGCCACCTCTACTGCAGCTTCGTCGCCACTCGTACTGCAGCTTCGATGTCGGCACTTCCTGTGCGGCTTCTGTGTCGCCATTTCTTTTGCGGCTTCTGCGTCGCCACTTCCCCTGCAGCTTCTGCGTCGCCACTGCCCCTGCAGCTTTTGCGTCGCCACTTTCCCTGCAGCTTCTGTGTAGCCACTTCTACTGCGGCTTCTGCGTCGCCACTTCTACTGCAGCTTCTTCGTCGCCACTTCAACAGCGGCTTCTGTGTCGCCGCTTCTATTGCGGCTTCTGTGTCGCCACTTCTATTGCGGCTTCTGTGTCGCCACTTTTACTGCGGCTTCTGTGTCGCCACTTTTACTGCGGCTTCTGTGTCGCCACTTTTACTGCGGCTTCTGTGTCGCCACTTTTACTGCGGCTTCTGTGTCGCCACTTTTACTGCGGCTTCTGTGTCGCCACTTTTACTGCGGCTTCTGTGTCGCCACTTTTACTGCGGCTTCTGTGTCGCCACTTTTACTGCGGCTTCTGTGTCGCCACTTTTACTGCGGCTTCTGTGTCGCCACTTTTACTGCGGCTTCTGTGTCGCCACTTTTACTGCGGCTTCTGTGTCGCCACTTTTACTGCGGCTTCTGTGTCGCCACTTTCACTGCGGCTTCTGTGTCGCCACTTTTACTGCGGCTTCTGTGTCGCCACTTTTACTGCGGCTTCTGTGTCGCCACTTTTACTGCGGCTTCTGTGTCGCCATTTTTACTGCGGCTCCTGTGTCGTCACTTAAACTGCGGCTTATGTGTCGCCACTTAAACTGCGGCTTATGTGTCGCCACTTTTACTGCGGCTTATGTGTCGCCACTTCTACTGCGGCTTATGTGTCGCCACTCACATGCAGCTTCTGTGGCGCCACTTCTACTGCGGCTTCTGTGGCGCCACTTCTACTGCGGCATCTGCGTCACCACTTCTACTGCGGCTTCTGCGTCACCAATTTTACTGCGGCTTCTGCGTCACCACTTCTACTGCGGCTTCTGCGTCACCACTTCTACTGCAGCTTCTGTGTCGCCACTTCTCCTGCGGCTTCTGTGTCGCTACTTCTCCTGCGGCTTCTGTGTCGCCACTTCTGCGGCTTCTGTGTCGCCACTTCTGCGGCTTCTGTGTCGCCACCCCTCCTGCGGCTTCTGTGTCGCCACCCCTCCTGCGGCTTCTGTGTCGCCCCTTCTTCTGCGGCTTCTGTGTCGCCCCTTTTTCTGCGGCTTCTGTGTCGCCCCTTCATCTGCGGCTTCTGTGTCGCCCCTTCTTCTGCGGATTCTGTGTCGCCCCTTCTGCGGATTCTGTGTCGCCCCTTCTCTTGCGGATTCTGTGTCGCCCCTTCTGCGGATTCTGTGTCGCCTCTTCTCCTGCGGCTTCTGTGTCGCCCCTTCTCCTGCGGCTTCTGTTTCACCCCTTCTCCTGCGGCTTCTGTGTCGCCCCTTCTCCTGCGGCTTCTGTGTCGCGACTTCTTCTGCGGCTTCTGTGTCGCCACCTCTACTGCAGCTTCGTCGCCACTCCTGCTGCAGCTTCTTTGTCGCCATTTCTACTGCAGCTTCTTCGTCGCCATTCCTACTGCGGCTTCTTGTTCTCCACCCGTATGCGGCTTCTGTGTCGCCATTTCTTATGCGGCTTCTGCTCTGCCGCTTCCACTGCAGTTTCTGCGTCACCACTTCCACTGCAGCTTTTGCGTCGCCACTTCCACTGCAGCTTTTGCGTCGCCACTTCCACTGCAGCTTCTGCGTCGCCACTTCCACTGCAGCTTCTGCGTCGCCACTTCCACTGCAGCTTCTGCGTCGCCACTTCCACTGTAGCTTCTGCGTCGCCACTTCCACTGCAGCTTCTGCGTCGCCACTTCCACTGCAGCTTTTGGGTCGCCACTTCCACTGCAGCTTCTGCGTCGCCACTTCCACTGCAGCTTCTGCGTCGCCACTTCCACTGCAGCTTCTGCGTCGCTACTTCAACTGCGGCGTAAGTGTCGCCACTTCTACTGCGGCTTCTGTGTCGCCACTTCTACTGCGGCTTCTGTGTCGCCACTTCTACTGCGGCTTCTGTGTAGCCACTTCTACTGCTACTTCTTGTTCGCCACTTCTACTGCGACTTCTTGGTCGCCACTTTCACTGCGACTTCTTGGTCGCCACTTCTACTGCGACTTCTTGGTCGCCACTTCTCCCGCGGCTTCTGTGTCGCCACTTCTGCGGCTTCTGTGTCGCCACTTCTGCGGCTTCTGTGTCGCCACTTCTGCGGCTTCTGTGTCGCCACTTCTGCGGCTTCAGCGTCGCCACTTCTACTGCGGCTTCTTTGTCGCCACTTCTGCGGCTTCAGCGTCGCCACTTCTGCGGCTTCAGCGTCGCCACTTCTACTGCGGGTTCAGCGTCGCCTCTTCTACTGCATCTTCTGCGTCGCTACTTCTACTGCGGCTTCTGCGTCGCCACTTCTACTGCGGCTTCTGCGTCGCCGCTTCCACTGCAGCTTCTGCGTCGCCGCTTACACTGCAGCTTCTGCGTCGCCACTTCTACTTCGGCTTCTGCGTCGCCACTTCTACTGCAGCTTGTTCGTCGCCACTTCTCTAGCGGCTTCTGCGTCGCTACTTCTACTGCGGCTTCTGTGTCGCCACTTCTGCGGCTTCTGTGTCGCCACCTCTACTGCAGCTTCGTCGCCACTCGTACTGCAGCTTCGATGTCGGCACTTCTTGTGCGGCTTCTGTGTCGCCATTTCTTCTGCGGCTTCTGCGTCGCCACTTCCCCTGCAGCTTCTGCGTCGCCACTGCCCCTGCAGCTTCTGCGTCGCCACTGCCCCTGCAGCTTCTGCGTCGCCACTTCCCCTGCAGCTTCTGTGTAGCCACTTCTACTGCGGCTTCTGCGTCGCCACTTCTACTGCAGCTTCTTCGTCGCCACTTCAACAGCGGCTTCTGTGTCGCCGCTTCTATTGCGGCTTCTGTGTCGCCACTTATATTGCGGCTTCTGTGTCGCCACTTTTACTGCGGCTTCTGTGTCGCCACTTTCACTGCGGCTTCAGTGTCGCCACTTTTACTGCGGCTTCTGTGTCGCCACTTATACTGCGGCTTCTGTGTCGCCACTTTTACTGCGGCTTCTGTGTCGCCACTTTTACTGCGGCTTCTGTGTCGCCACTTTTACTGCGGCTTCTGTAACGTCACTTTTACTGAGGCTCCTGTGTCGCCATTTTTACTGCGGCTTCTATGTCGTCACTTAAACTGCGGCTTATGTGTCGCCACTTTTACTGCGGCTTATGTGTCGCCACTTTTACTGCGGCTTATGTGTCGCCACTCACATGCAGCTTCTGTGGCGCCACTTCTACTGCGGCTTCTGTGGCGCCACTTCTACTGCGGCTTCTGTGTCGCCACTTCTACTGCGGCTTCTGTGTCGCCACTTCTACTGCGGCTTCTGTGTAGCCACTTCTACTGCTACTTCTTGGTCGCCACTTCTACTGCGACTTCTTGGTCGCCACTTTTACTGCGACTTCTTGGTCGCCACTTTTACTGCGACTTCTTGGTCGCCACTTCTACTGCGACTTCTTGGTCGCCACTTCTCCCGCGGCTTCTGTGTCGCCACTTCTGCGGCTTCTGTGTCGCCACTTCTGCGGCTTCTGTGTCGCCACTTCTGCGGCTTCTGTGTCGCCACTTCTGCGGCTTCTGTGTCGCCACTTCTGCGGCTTCAGCGTCGCCACTTCTACTGCGGCTTCAGCGTCGCCACTTCTGCGGCTTCAGCGTCGCCACTTCTGCGGCTTCAGCGTCGCCACTTCTACTGCGGCTTCAGCGTCGCCTCTTCTACTGCATCTTCTGCGTCGCTACTTCTGCTGCGGCTTCTGCGTCGCCACCTCTACTGCGGCTTCTGCGTCGCCACTTCCACTGCAGCTTCTGCGTCGCCGCTTCCACTGCAGTTTCTGCGTCGCCACTTCTACTTCGGCTTCTGCGTCGCCACTTCTACTGCAGCTTGTTCGTCGCCACTTCTACAGCGGCTTCTGCGTCGCTACTTCTACTGCGGCTTCTGTGTCGCCACTTCTGCGGCTTCTGTGTCGCCACCTCTACTGCAGCTTCGTCGCCACTCGTACTGCAGCTTCGATGTCGGCACTTCTTGTGCGGCTTCTGTGTCGCCATTTCTTCTGCGGCTTCTGCGTCGCCACTTCCCCTGCAGCTTCTGCGTCGCCACTGCCCCTGCAGCTTCTGCGTCGCCACTTCCCCTGCAGCTTCTGTGTAGCCACTTCTACTGCGGCTTCTGCGTCGCCACTTCTACTGCAGCTTCTTCGTCGCCACTTCAACAGCGGCTTCTGTGTCGCCGCTTCTATTGCGGCTTCTGTGTCGCCACTTCTATTGCGGCTTCTGTGTCGCCACTCTTACTGCGGCTTCTGTGTCGCCACTTTTACTGCGGCTTCAGTGTCGCCACTTTTACTGCGGCGTCTGTGTCGCCACTTTTACTGCGGCTTCTGTGTCGCCACTTTTACTGCGGCTTCTGTGTCGCCACTTTTACTGCGGCTTCTGTGTCGCCACTTTTACTGCGGCTTCTGTGTCGCCACTTTTACTGCGGCTTCTGTGTCGCCATTTTTACTGCGGCTTCTATGTCGTCACTTAAACTGCGGCTTATGTGTCGCCACTTTTACTGCGGCTTATGTGTCGCCACTTTTACTGCAGCTTATGTGTCGCCACTCACATGCAGCTTCTATGGCGCCACTTCTACTGCGGCTTCTGTGGCGCCACTTCTACTGCGGCTTCTGTGGCGCCACTTCTACTGCGGCTTCTGTGGCGCCACTTCTACTGCGGCTTCTGTGGCGCCACTTCTACTGCGGCTTATGTGGCGCCACTTCTACTGCGGCTTCTGTGTCGCCACTTTTCCTGCGGCTTCTGTGTCGCCACTTTTCCTGCGGCTTCTGCGTCGCTACTTCTACTGCGGCTTCTGCGTCGCTACTTTTACTGTGGCAACAGTTATGCTGCTTCTACCACGGCTTCCGTTATGCTACTTCTACTACGGCTTTTGTTATGCTACTTGCTTCCTACACTGCGGCTCATGAGTCACAACATCTACAGCGGCTTCTGTCGCCACTTCTACTGCGGCTTCTGCGTCGCCACTTCTACTGCAGCTTGTTCGTCGCCACTTCTACAGCGGCTTCTGCGTCGCTACTTCTACTGCGGCATATGTGTCACCACTTCTACTGCGGCTTCTGTGTCGCCACTTCTACTGCAGCTTCTGTGTTACCACATCTACTGCGGCCTATGTGTCGCCACTTCTACTGCGGCGTCTGTGTCGCCATATTTACTGCGGCTTATGTGTCGCAACTTCTACGGCGGCTTTTGTGGCGCCACTTCCACTGCGGCTTCTGTTATGCTACTACTACGGTTTCTGTTGGTACTACCTACACTGTGGCTTCGGCGTCGCCATATTTACTGCGGCCTATATGTCGCCACTTCTAGTGCGGCTTCTGTGTCGCCACTTCTCCTGCGGCTTCTGTGTCGCCACTTCTCCTGCGGCTTATTCGCCGCCACATCTTCTGCGGCTTCTGTGTCGCCACTTCTCCTGCGGCTTCAGCGTCGCCACTTCTACTGCGGCTTCAGCGTCACCACTTCTACTGCATCTTCTGCGTCGCTACTTCTACTGCATCTTCTGCGTCGCTACTTCTACTGCGGCTTATGTGTCGTCACTTCCACTGTGGTTTCTGCGTCGCCACTTCCACTGCAGCTTCTGCGTGCCACTTCTACTTCGGCTTCTGCGTCGCCACTTCTACTGCAGCTTGTTCGTCGCCACTTCTACAGCGGCTTCTGCGTCGCTACTTCTACTGCGGCTTCTGCGTCGCTACTTCTACTGCGGCTTCTGTGTCGCCACTTTTGCGGCTTCTGTGTCGCCACCTCTACTGCAGCTTCGTCGCCACTCGTACTGCAGCTTCGATGTCGCCACTTCTAGTGTGGCTTCTGTGTCGCCATTACTCTTGCGGCTTCTGTTATGCCATTTCCACTGCAGTTTCTGCGTCGCCACTTCCACTGCAGCTTCTGCGTCGCTACTTCCACTGCAGCTTCTGCGTCGCCACTTCTACTTCGGCTTCTGCGTCGCCACTTTTACTGCAGCTTTTTCGTCGTCACTTTTACAGCGGCTTCTGCGTCGCTACTTCTACCGCAGCCTTGCGTCGCCACTTCTACTGCGGCTTCTGTGTTGCCACTTCTACTGCGGCTTCTGCGTCGCCACTTATACTGCGGCTTCTGCGTCGCCACTTCTACTGCGGCTTCTGCGTCGCCACTTCTCCTGCGGCTTCTGTGTCGCCACTTCTCCTGCGGCTTCTGTGTCGCCACTTCTCCTGCGGCTTCTGTGTCGCTACTCCTCTTGCGGCTTCTGTGTCGCCACTCCTCTTGCGGCTTCTGTGTCGCCACTCCTCTTGCGGCTTCTGTGTCGCCACTCCTCTTGCGGCTTCTGTGTCGCCACTTCTCTAGCGGCTTGTGTGTCGCCACTTCTCTTACGGCTTCTGTGTTGCCTCTTTTGCGGCTTCTCTGTTGGCCTCATCTTTTGCGGCTTCTGTGTTGCCTCTTCTTTTGCGGCTTCTGTGTTGCCTCTTCTTTTGCAACTTCTGTGTCGCCACTTCTACTGCGGCTTCTGTGTCGCCACTTCTCCTGCGGCTTCTGTGTCGCCACTTCTCCTGCGGCTTCTGTGTCGCCACTTCTCCTGCGGCTTCTGTGTCGACACTTCTCCTGCGGCTTCTGTGTCGACACTTCTCCTGCGGCTTCTGTGTCGACACTTCTCCTGCGGCTTCTGTGTCGACACTTCTCCTGCGGCTTCTGTGTCGACACTTCTCCTGCGGCTTCTGTGTCGACACTTCTCCTGCGGCTTCTGTGTCGACACTTCTCCTGCGGCTTCTGTGTCGACACTTCTCCTGCGGCTTCTGTGTCGACACTTCTCCTGCGGCTTCTGTGTCGACACTTCTCCTGCAGCTTCTGTGTCGCCACTTCTGCGGCTTCTGTGTCGCCACTTCTCCTGCGGGCTTCTGTGTCGCCACTTTTCCTGCGGCTTCTTTGTCGCCACATCTGCGGTTTCTGTGTCGCCACTTCTCCTGCGGCTTCAGCGTCGCCACTTCTCCTGCGGCTTCAGCGTCGCCACTTCTCCTGCGGCTTCAGCGTCGCCACTTCTCCTGCGGCTTCAGCGTCGCCACTTTTACTGCGCCTTCTGCATCGCCACTTCTACTGTCGCTTTTGCGTTGATATATCTACTGTGGCTTCTGCGTTGCAACTTCTACTGCGGCTTCTGCGTTGCAACTTCTACTGCGGCTTCTGCGTCGCCACTTGCGGCTTCTGTGTCGCCACTTCTCATGCGGCTTCTGTGTCGCCACTTCTCTTGCGGCTTCTGTGTTGCGGCTTCTGTGTCGCCACTTCTACTTCGGCTTCTGCGTCGCCACTTCTACTTCGGCTTCTGCGTCGCCACTTCTACTGCAGCTTGTTCGTCGCCACTTCTACTGCAGCTTGTTCGTCGCCACTTCTACAGCGGCTTCTGCGTCGCTACTTCTACTGCGGCTTCTGTCGTACTGCAGCTTCGCCATTTCTTTTGCGGCTTCTGCGTCGCCACTTCCCCTGCAGCTTCTGCGTCGCCACTTCCCCTGCAGCTTCTGTGTAGCCACTTCTACCGCGGCTTCTGCGTCGCCACTTCTACTGCAGCTTCTTCGTCGCCACTTCAACAGCGGCTTCTGTGTCGCCGCTTCTATTGCGGCTTCTGTGTCGCCACTTCTACTGCGGCTTCTGTGACGCCACTTTTTCTGCGGCTTCTGTGTCGCCATTTTACTGCGGCTTCTGTGGCGCCACTTCTACTGCTGCTTCTGTGTCGCCACTTTTCCTGCGGCTTCTGCGTCGCTACTTCTACTGCGGCTTCTGCGTCGCTACTTTTACTGTGGCAACAGTTATGCTGCTTCTACCACGGCTTTTGTTATGCTACTTGCTACCTACACTTCGGCTTATGTGTCACAACATCTACAGCGGCTTCTGTCGCCACTTCTACTGCGGCTTCTGCGTCGCCACTTCTACTGCAGCTTGTTCGTCGCCACTTCTACAGCGGCTTCTGCGTCGCTACTTCTACTGCGGCTTCTGTGTTGCAACTTCTACTGCGGCTTCTGTGTGCTACTTCTACTGCGGCATGTGTCATCACTTCTACTGCGGCTACTGTGTCGCCACTTCTACTGCAGCTTCTGTGTCGCCACTTCTACTGCAGCTTCTGTGTTGCCACATCTACTGGGGCTATGTGTCGCCACTTCTACTGCGGCTTCTGTGTCGCCATATTTACTGCGGCTTATGTGTCGCAACTTCTACGGCGGCTTCTGTGGCGCCACTTCCACTGCGGCTTCTGTTATGCTACTACTACGGTTTCTGTTGGTGCTTCCTACACTGTGGCTTCGGCGTCGCCATATTTACTGCGGCCTATATGTCGCCACTTCTAGTGTGGCTTCTGTGTCGCCACTTCTGCGGCTTCTGTGTCGCCTCTTCTCCTGCGGCTTCTTCGCCGCCACATCTTCTGCGGCTTCTGTGTCGCCACTTCTCCTGCGGCTTCAGCGTCGCCACTTCTACTGCGGCTTCAGCGTCGCCACTTCTACTGCGGCTTCAGCGTCGCCACTTCTACTGCATCTTCTGCGTCGCTACTTCTACTGCGGCTTATGTGTCGTCACTTCCACTGTGGTTTCTGCGTCGCCACTTCCACTGCAGCTTCTGCGTGCCACTTCTACTTCGGCTTCTGCGTCGCCACTTCTACTGCAGCTTGTTCGTCGCCACTTCTACAGCGGCTTCTGCGTCGCTACTTCTACAGCGGCTTTTGCGTCGCTACTTCTACAGCGGCTTCTGCGTTGCTACTTCTACTGCGGCTTCTGTGTCGCCACTTTTGCGGCTTCTGTGTCGCCACCTCTACTGCAGCTTCGTCGCCACTCGTACTGCAGCTTCGATGTCGCCACTTCTAGTGTGGCTTCTGTGTCGCCATTTCTCTTGCGGCTTCTGCTATGCCATTTCCACTGCAGTTTTTGCGTCGCCACTTCCACTGCAGCTTCTGCGTCGCTACTTCCACTGCAGCTTCTGCGTCGCCACTTCTACTTCGGCTTCTGCGTCGCCACTTTTACTGCAGCTTTTTCGTCGCCACTTCTACAGCGGCTTCTGCGTCGCTACTTCTACCGCAGCCTTGCGTCGCCACTTCTACTGCGGCTTCTGTGTTGCCACTTCTACTGCGGCTTCTGCGTCGCCATTTCTACTGCGGCTTCTGCGTCGCCACTTCTACTGCGGCTTCTGCGTCGCCACTTCTCCTGCGGCTTCTGTGTCGCCACTTCTCCTGCGGCTTCTGTGTCGCCACTTCTCCTGCGGCTTCTGTGTCGCCACTTCTCCTGCGGCTTCTGTGTCGCCACTTCTCCTGCGGCTTCTGTGTCGCCACTTCTCCTGCGGCTTCTGTGTCGCCACTTCTCCTGCGGCTTCTGTGTCGCCACTTCTCCTGCGGCTTCAGCGTCGCTACTTCTCCTGCGGCTTCAGCGTCGCCACTTGTACTGCGGCTTCTGTATCGCCACTTCTACTGTCGCTTCTGCGTTGATATATCTACTGTGGCTTCTGCGTTGCCACTTCTACTGCGGCTTCTGCGTCGCCACTTGCGGCTTCTGTGTCGCCACTTCTCATGCGGCTTCTGTGTCGCCACTTCTCTTGCGGCTTCTGTGTTGCGGCTTCTGTGTCGCCACTTCTACTTCGGCTTCTGCGTCGCCACTTCTACTTCGGCTTCTGCGTCGCCACTTCTACTGCAGCTTGTTCGTCGCCACTTCTACAGCGGCTTCTGCGTCGCTACATCTACCGCAGCCTTGAGTCGCCACTTCTACTGCGGCTTCTGTGTTGCCACGTCTACTGCGGCTTCTGTGTTGCCACGTCTACAGCGGCTTCTGGTTTGCCACCTCTACTGCGGCTTCTGTGTGCTACTTCTACTGCGGCCTTTGTGTCGCCACCTCTGCAGCTTCAGCGTCGCCACTTCTACTACGGCTTCTGCGTCGCCACTTCTACTGCGGCTTCTGCGTCGCCACTTCTACTGCGGCTTCTGCGTCGCCACTTCTACTGCGGCTTCTGCGTCGCCACTTCTACTGCGGCTTCTGCGTCGCCACTTCTACTGCGGCTTCTGCGTCGCCACTTCTCCTGCGGCTTCTGCGTCGCCACTTCTCCTGCGGCTTCTGTGTCGCCACTTCTGCGGCTTCTGTGTCGCCACTACTCCTGCGGCTTCTGTGTCGCCACTTCTCCTGCGGCTTCTGTGTCGCCACTTCTACTGCGGCTTCTGCGTCGCCACTTCTACTGCGGCTTCTGCGTCGCCACTTCTACTGCGGCTTCTGCGTCGCCACTTCTACTGCGGCCTCTGTGTCGCTACTTCTACTGCGGCCTCTGTGTCGCCCCTTCTACTGCGGCTTCTGCGTCGCCCCTTCTACTGCGGCTTCTGTGTCGCCCCTTCTATTGCGGTTCCTGTGTCGCCCCTTCTATTGCGGTTCCTGTGTCGCCTCTTCTCCTGCGGCTTCTGTGTCGCTCGCTCCATCTCCTGAGGCTTCTGTGTCACCACTTCTACTGCGGCTTCTGTGTCGCCACTTCTACTGCGGCTTCTGTGTCGCCACTTCTACTGCGGCTTCTGTGTCGCCACTTCTACTGCGGCTTCTGTGTCGCCACTTTTACTGCGGCTTCTGTGTTGCCACTTCTACTGCGGCTTCTGTGGCGCCACTTCTACTGCGGCTTCTGTGGCGCCACTTCTACTGCGGCTTCTGTGTCGCCAATTCTCCTGCGGCTTCTGTGTCGCCAATTCTCCTGCGGCTTCTGTGGCGCCTATTCTCCTGCGGCTTCTGTGTCGCCACTTCTCATGCGGCTTCTGTGTCGCCACTTCTCATGCGGCTTCTGTGTCGCCACTTCTCATGCGGCTTCTGTGTCGCCACTTCTTTTGCGGCTTCTTGGTCGCCACTTCTCCTGCGGCTTCTGTGTCGCCACTTCTCCTGCGGCTTCTGTGTCGCCACTTCTCCTGCGGCTTCTGTGTCGCCACTTCTCCTGCGGTTTCTGTGTCGCCACTTCTCCTGCGGTTTCTGTGTCGCTACTTCTGCGGCTTCAGCGTCGCCACTTCTACTGCGGCTTCTGCGCCGCCACTTCCACTGCAGCTTCAGCGTCGCCACTTCCCCTGCAGCTTCTGCGTCGCCACTTCCCCTGCAGTTTTTGTGTCGCCACTTCCCCTGCAGCTTCTGCGTCACCACTTCTACTGCGGCTTCTGTGTCGCCCTTTCTTCTGCGGCTTCTGTGTCGCCCCTTCTGCGGATTCTGTGTCGCCCCTGCTCCTGCGGCTTCTGTGTCGCCAATTCTACTGAGGCTTCTGTGTCGGCATCTTCGTCGCCATCTCTACTGCGGCTTTTTCGTCGCCACTTCTACTGCAGCTTCTGCGTCGCAATTTCTACTGCGGCTTCTGCGTCGCAATTTCTACTGCGCCTTCTGCGTCGCAATTTCTACTGCGGCTTCTGCGTCGCTACTTCTTCTGCGGCTTCTGTGTCGCAACTTCTACTGCGGCTTCTTCGTCGTCATATCTACTTCGGTTTCTGCGTCGCCACTTCTACTGCGGCTTCTGTCGCCACTTCTACTGCGGCTTCTGTCGCCACTTCTACTGCGGCTTCTGTCGCCACTTCTACTGCGGCTTCTGTCGCCACTACTACTTTGGCTTAAGTTATGCTTTTTCTACTACGGCTTCTGTTATGCGGCTTCTACGGTTTCTGTTGTGCTACCTATACTGCGGTTTCTGCGTCGCCACTTCTACTGCGGCTTCTGCGTCGCTACTTCTACCGCAGCCTTGCGTCGCCACTTCTACTGCGGCTTCTGTGTTGCCACTTCTACTGCGGCTTCTGCGTCGCCATTTCTACTGCGGCTTCTGCGTCGCCACTTCTACTGCGGCTTCTGCGTCGCCACTTCTCCTGCGGCTTCTGTGTCGCCACTTCTCCTGCGGCTTCTGTGTCGCCACTTCTCCTGCGGCTTCTGTGTCGGCACTTCTCCTGCGGCTTCTGTGTCGCCACTTCTCCTGCGGCTTCTGTGTCGCCACTTCTCCTGCGGCTTCTGTGTCGCCACTTCTCCTGCGGCTTCAGCGTCGCTACTTCTCCTGCGGCTTCAGCGTCGCCACTTGCGGCTTCTGTGTCGCCACTTCTCATGCGGCTTCTGTGTCGCCACTTCTCTTGCGGCTTCTGTGTCGCCACTTCTCTTGCGGCTTCTGTGTTGCGGCTTCTGTGTCGCCACTTCTACTGCGGCTTCTGTATCGCCACTTCTACTGTCGCTTCTGCGTTGATATATCTACTGTGGCTTCTGCGTTGCCACTTCTACTGCGGCTTCTGCGTCGCCACTTGCGGCTTCTGTGTCGCCACTTCTCATGCGGCTTCTGTGTCGCCACTTCTCTTGCGGCTTCTGTGTTGCGGCTTCTGTGTCGCCACTTCTACTTCGGCTTCTGCGTCGCCACTTCTACTTCGGCTTCTGCGTCGCCACTTCTACTGCAGCTTGTTCGTCGCCACTTCTACAGCGGCTTCTGCGTCGCTACATCTACCGCAGCCTTGAGTCGCCACTTCTACTGCGGCTTCTGTGTTGCCACGTCTACTGCGGCTTCTGTGTTGCCACGTCTACAGCGGCTTCTGGTTTGCCACCTCTACTGCGGCTTCTGTGTGCTACTTCTACTGCGGCCTTTGTGTCGCCACCTCTGCAGCTTCAGCGTCGCCACTTCTACTACGGCTTCTGCGTCGCCACTTCTACTGCGGCTTCTGCGTCGCCACTTCTACTGCGGCTTCTGCGTCGCCACTTCTACTGCGGCTTCTGCGTCGCCACTTCTACTGCGGCTTCTGCGTCGCCACTTCTACTGCGGCTTCTGCGTCGCCACTTCTACTGCGGCTTCTGCGTCGCCACTTCTCCTGCGGCTTCTGCGTCGCCACTTCTCCTGCGGCTTCTGTGTCGCCACTTCTGCGGCTTCTGTGTCGCCACTACTCCTGCGGCTTCTGTGTCGCCACTTCTCCTGCGGCTTCTGTGTCGCCACTTCTACTGCGGCTTCTGCGTCGCCACTTCTACTGCGGCTTCTGCGTCGCCACTTCTACTGCGGCTTCTGCGTCGCCACTTCTACTGCGGCCTCTGTGTCGCTACTTCTACTGCGGCCTCTGTGTCGCCCCTTCTACTGCGGCTTCTGCGTCGCCCCTTCTACTGCGGCTTCTGTGTCGCCCCTTTTATTGCGGTTCCTGTGTCGCCCCTTCTATTGCGGTTCCTGTGTCGCCTCTTCTCCTGCGGCTTCTGTGTCGCTCGCTCCATCTCCTGAGGCTTCTGTGTCACCACTTCTACTGCGGCTTCTGTGTCGCCACTTCTACTGCGGCTTCTGTGTCGCCACTTCTACTGCGGCTTCTGTGTCGCCACTTCTACTGCGGCTTCTGTGTCGCCACTTTTACTGCGGCTTCTGTGTTGCCACTTCTACTGCGGCTTCTGTGGCGCCACTTCTACTGCGGCTTCTGTGGCGCCACTTCTACTGCGGCTTCTGTGTCGCCAATTCTCCTGCGGCTTCTGTGTCGCCAATTCTCCTGCGGCTTCTGTGTCGCCTATTCTCCTGCGGCTTCTGTGTCGCCACTTCTCATGCGGCTTCCGTGTCGCCACTTCTCATGCGGCTTCTGTGTCGCCACTTCTCATGCGGCTTCTGTGTCGCCACTTCTTTTGCGGCTTCTTGGTCGCCACTTCTCCTGCGGCTTCTGTGTCGCCACTTCTCCTGCGGCTTCTGTGTCGCCACTTCTCCTGCGGTTTCTGTGTCGCCACTTCTCCTGCGGTTTCTGTGTCGCTACTTCTGCGGCTTCAGCGTCGCCACTTCTACTGCGGCTTCTGCGCCGCCACTTCCACTGCAGCTTCAGCGTCGCCACTTCCCCTGCAGCTTCTGCGTCGCCACTTCCCCTGCAGTTTTTGTGTCGCCACTTCCCCTGCAGCTTCTGCGTCACCACTTCTACTGCGGCTCCTGTGTCGCCCTTTCTTCTGCGGCTTCTGTGTCGCCCCTTCTGCGGATTCTGTGTCGCCCCTGCTCCTGCGGCTTCTGTGTCGCCAATTCTACTGAGGCTTCTGTGTCGGCATCTTCGTCGCCATCTCTACTGCGGCTTCTTCGTCGCCACTTCTACTGCAGCTTCTGCGTCGCAATTTCTACTGCGGCTTCTGCGTCGCAATTTCTACTGCGCCTTCTGCGTCGCAATTTCTACTGCGGCTTCTGCGTCGCTACTTCTTCTGCGGCTTCTGTGTCGCAACTTCTACTGCGGCTTCTTCGTCGTCATATCTACTTCGGTTTCTGCGTCGCCACTTCTACTGCGGCTTCTGTCGCCACTTCTACTGCGGCTTCTGTCGCCACTTCTACTGCGGCTTCTGTCGCCACTTCTACTGCGGCTTCTGTCGCCACTACTACTTTGGCTTAAGTTATGCTTTTTCTACTACGGCTTCTGTTATGCGGCTTCTACGGTTTCTGTTGTGCTACCTATACTGCGGTTTCTGCGTCGCCACTTCTACTGCGGCTTCTGCGTCACCACTTCTACTGCGGCTTCTGCGTCACCACTTCTACTGCGGCTTCTGCGTCACCACTTCTACTGCGGCTTCTGCGTCACCACTTCTACTGCGGCTTCTGCGTCACCACTTCTACTGCGGCTTCTGCGTCACCACTTCTACTGCGGCTTCTGCGTCACCACTCCTACTGCGGCTTCTGCGTCACCACTTTTACTGCGGCTTCTGCGTCACCACTTTTACTGCGGCTTCTGCGTCACCACTTCTCCTGCGGCTTCTGTCGCCACTTCTCCTGCGGCTTCTGTCACCACTTCTACTGCGGCTTCTGTCGCCACTTCTACTGCGGCTTCTGTCGCCACTTCTACTGCGGCTTCTGTCGCCACTACTACTTTGGCTTAAGTTATGCTTTTTCTACTACGGCTTCTGTTATGCGGCTTCTACGGTTTCTGTTGTGCTACCTATACTGCGGTTTCTGCGTCGCCACTTCAACTGCGGCTTCTGCGTCACCACTTTTACTGCGGCTTCTGCGTCACCACTTCTACTGCGGCTTCTGCGTCACCACTTCTACTGCAGCTTCTGTGTCGCCACTTCTCCTGCGGCTTCTGTGTCGCTACTTCTCCTGCGGCTTCTGTGTCGCCACTTCTGCGGCTTCTGTGTCGCCACCCCTCCTGCGGCTTCTGTGTCGCCACCCCTCCTGCGGCTTCTGTGTGGCCCCTTCTGCGGCTTCTGTGTCGCCCCTTCTGCGGATTCTGTGTCGCCCCTTCTCTTGCGGATTCTGTGTCGCCCTTTCTCTTGCGGATTCTGTGTCGCCCCTTCTGCGGATTCTGTGTCGCCTCTTCTCCTGCGGCTTCTGTGTCGCCCCTTCTCCTGCGGCTTCTGTGTCGCCCCTTCTCCTGCGGCTTCTGTGTCGCCCCTTCTCCTGCGGCTTCTGTGTCGCGACTTCTTCTGCGGCTTCTGTGTCGCCACCTCTACTGCAGCTTCGTCGCCACTCCTGCTGCAGCTTCTTCGTCGCCATTTCTACTGCAGCTTCTTCGTCGCCATTTCTACTGCGGCTTCTTGTTCTCCACCCGTATGCGGCCTCTGTGTCGCCATTTCTTATGCGGCTTCTGCTCTGCCGCTTCCACTGCAGTTTCTGCGTCACCACTTCCATTGCAGCTTCTGCGTCGCCACTTCCACTGCAGCTTCTGCGTCGCCACTTCCACTGCAGCTTCTGCGTCGCCACTTCCACTGCAGCTTCGGCGTCGCCACTTCCACTGCAGCTTCTGCGTCGCCACTTCCACTGTAGCTTCTGCGTCGCCACTTCCACTGCAGCTTCTGCGTCGCCACTTCCACTGCAGCTTCTGCGTCGCCACTTCCACTGCAGCTTCTGCGTCGCCACTTCCACTGCAGCTTCTGCGTCGCCACTTCCACTGCAGCTTCTGCGTCGCCACTTCCACTGCAGCTTCTGCGTCGCCACTTCCACTGCAGCTTCTGCGTCGCTACTTCAACTGCGGTTTCTGTGTCGCCACTTCTACTGCGGCTTCTGTGTCGCCACTTCTACTGCGGCTTCTGTGTCGCCACTTCTACTGCGGCTTCTGTGTCGCCACTTCTACTGCGGCTTCTGTGTCGCCACTTCTACTGCGGCTTCTGTGTCGCCACTTCTACTGCTACTTCTTGGTCGCCACTTCTACTGCGACTTCTTGGTCGCCACTTTTACTGCGACTTCTTGGTCGCCACTTCTACTGCGACTTCTTGGTCGCAACTTCTTTCGCGGCTTCTGTGTCGCCACTTCTGCGGCTTCTGTGTCGCCACTTCTGCAGCTTCAGCGTCGCCACTTCTACTGCGGTTTCTTTGTCGCCACTTCTGCGGCTTCAGCGTCGCCACTTCTACTGCGGCTTCAGCGTCGCCTCTTCTACTGCATCTTCTGCGTCGCTACTTCTACTGCGGCTTCTGCGTCGCCACTTCTACTGCGGCTTCTGCGTCGCCACTTCTACTGCGGCTTCTGCGTCGCCACTTCCACTGCAGCTTCTGCGTCGCCGCTTCCACTGCAGCTACTGCGTCGCCACTTCTACTTCGGCTTCTGCGTCGCCACTTCTACTGCAGCTTGTTCGTCGCCACTTCTACAGCGGCTTCTGCGTCGCTACTTCTACAGCGGCTTCTGCGTCGCTACTTCTACTGCGGCTTCTGTGTCTCCACTTCTGCGGCTTCTGTGTCGCCACCTCTACTGCAGCTTCGTCGCCACTCGTACTGCAGCTTCGATGTCGGCACTTCCTGTGCGGCTTCTGTGTCGCCATTTCTTTTGCGGCTTCTGCGTCGCCACTTCCCCTGCAGCTTCTGCGTCGCCACTGCCCCTGCAGCTTTTGCGTCGCCACTTCCCCTGCAGCTTTTGCGTCGCCACTTCCCCTGCAGCTTCTGTGTAGCCACTTCTACTGCGGCTTCTGCGTCGCCACTTCCACTGCAGCTTCTTCGTCGCCACTTCAACAGCGGCTTCTGTGTCGCCGCTTCTATTGCGGCTTCTGTGTCGCCACTTCTATTGCGGCTTCTGTGTCGCCACTTTTACTGCGGCTTCTGTGTCGCCACTTCAACAGCGGCTTCTGTGTCGCCACTTTTACTGCGGCTTCTGTGTCGCCACTTTTACTGCGGCTTCTGTGTCGCCACTTTTACTGCGGCTTCTGTGTCGCCATTTTTACTGCGGCTTCTATGTCGTCACTTAAACTGCGGCTTATGTGTCGCCACTTTTACTGCGGCTTATGTGTCGCCACTTTTACTGCGGCTTATGTGTCGCCACTCACATGCAGCTTCTGTGGCGCCACTTCTACTGCGGCTTCTGTGGCGCCACTTCTACTGCGGCTTCTGTGGCGCCACTTCTACTGCGGCTTCTGTGGCGCCACTTCTACTGCGGCTTCTGTGGCGCCACTCCTCTTGCGGCTTCTGTGTCGCCACTCCTCTTGCGGCTTCTGTGTCGCCACTCCTCTTGCGGCTTCTGTGTCGCCACTCCTCTTGCGGCTTCTGTGTCGCCACTTCTCTAGCGGCTTGTGTGTCGCCACTTCTCTTACGGCTTCTGTGTTGCCTCTTTTGCGGCTTCTCTGTTGCCTCTTCTTTTGCGGCTTCTGTGTTGCCTCTTCTTTTGCGGCTTCTGTGTTGCCTCTTCTTTTGCGGCTTCTGTGTCGCCTCTTCTTTTGCGGCTTCTGTGTCGCCACTTCTCCTGCGGCTTCTGTGTCGCCACTTCTCCTGCGGCTTCTGTGTCGCCACTTCTCCTGCGGCTTCTGTGTCGACACTTCTCCTGCGGCTTCTGTGTCGACACTTCTCCTGCGGCTTCTGTGTCGACACTTCTCCTGCGGCTTCTGTGTCGACACTTCTCCTGCGGCTTCTGTGTCGACACTTCTCCTGCGGCTTCTGTGTCGACACTTCTCCTGCGGCTTCTGTGTCGACACTTCTCCTGCGGCTTCTGTGTCGACACTTCTCCTGCGGCTTCTGTGTCGACACTTCTCCTGCGGCTTCTGTGTCGACACTTCTCCTGCCCCTTCTGTGTCGCCACTTCTCCTGCGGGCTTCTGTGTCGCCACTTTTCCTGCGGCTTCTTTGTCGCCACATCTGCGGTTTCTGTGTCGCCACTTCTCCTGCGGCTTCAGCGTCGCCATTTCTCCTGCGGCTTCAGCGTCGCCACTTCTCCTGCGGCTTCAGCGTCGCCACTTCTCCTGCGGCTTCAGCGTCGCCACTTCTCCTGCGGCTTCAGCGTCGCCACTTTTACTGCGGCTTCTGCATCGCCACTTCTACTGTCGCTTCTGCGTTGATATATCTACTGTGGCTTCTGCGTTGCAACTTCTACTGCGGCTTCTGCGTTGCAACTTCTACTGCGGCTTCTGCGTCGCCACTTGCGGCTTCTGTGTCGCCACTTCTCATGCGGCTTCTGTGTCGCCACTTCTCTTGCGGCTTCTGTGTTGCGGCTTCTGTGTCGCCACTTCTACTTCGGCTTCTGCGTCGCCACTTCTACTTCGGCTTCTGCGTCGCCACTTCTACTGCAGCTTGTTCGTCGCCACTTCTACTGCAGCTTGTTCGTCGCCACTTCTACAGCGGCTTCTGCGTCGCTACTTCTACTGCGGCTTCTGTCGTACTGCAGCTTCGAGGTCGCCATTTCTTTTGCGGCTTCTGCGTCGCCACTTCCCCTGCAGCTTCTGCGTCGCCACTTCCCCTGCAGCTTCTGTGTAGCCACTTCTACCGCGGCTTCTGCGTCGCCACTTCTACTGCAGCTTCTTCGTCGCCACTTCAACAGCGGCTTCTGTGTCGCCGCTTCTATTGCGGCTTCTGTGTCGCCACTTCTACTGCGGCTTCTGCGTCGCCACTTCTACTTCGGCTTCGGCGTCGCGTCTTCTACTTCGGCTTCTGCGTCGCCACTTCTACTTCGGCTTCTGCGTCGCCACTTCTACTGCAGCTTGTTCGTCGCCACTTCTACAGCGGCTTCTGCGTCGCTACTTCTACTGCGGCTTCTGTGTCGCCACTTCTGCGGCTTCTGTGTCGCCACTTCTGCGGCTTCTGTGTCGCCACTTCTGCGGCTTCTGTGTCGCCACTTCTGCGGCTTCTGTGTCGCCACCTCTACTTCAGCTTCGTCGCCACTCGTACTGCAGCTTCGATGTCGCCATTTCTTTTGCGGCTTTTGCGTCGCCACTTCCCCTGCAGCTTCTGCGTCGCCACTTACCCTGCAGCTTCTGCGTCGCCACTTCCCCTGCAGCTTCTGCGTCGCCACTTCCCCTGCAGCTTCTGTGTAGCCACTTTTACTGCGGCTTCTGCGTCGCCACTTCTACTGCGGCTTCTGCGTCGCCACTTCTACTGCAGCTTCTTTGTCGCCACTTCAACAGCGGCTTCTGTGTCGCCGCTTCTATTGCGGCTTCTGTGTCGCCACTTCTACTGCGGCTTCTGTGACGCCACTTTTTCTGCGGCTTCTGTGTCGCCATTTTACTGCGGCTTCTGTGGCGCCACTTCTACTGTTGCTTCTGTGTCGCCACTTTTCCTGCGGCTTCTGAGTCGCTACTTCTACTGCGGCTTCTGCGTCGCTACTTTTACTGTGGCAACAGTTATGCTGCTTCTACCACGGCTTTTGTTATGCTACTTGCTACATACACTTCGGCTTATGTGTCACAACATCTACAGCGGCTTCGGTCGCCACTTCTACTGCGGCTTCTGCGTCGCCACTTCTACTGCAGCTTGTTCGTCGCCACTTCTACAGCGGCTTCTGCGTCGCTATTTCTACTGCGGCTTCTGTGTTGCAACTTCTACTGCGGCTTCTGTGTGCTACTTCTACTGCGGCATGTGTCATCACTTCTACTGCGGCTTCTGTGTCGCCACTTCTACTGCAGCTTCTGTGTTGCCACATCTACTGGGGCTATGTGTCGCCACTTCTACTGCGGCTTCTGTGTCGCCATATTTACTGCGGCTTATGTGTCGCAACTTCTACGGCGGCTTCTGTGGCGCCACTTCCACTGCGGCTTCTGTTATGCTACTACTACGGTTTCTGTTGGTGCTACCTACACAGTGGCTTCGGCGTCGCCATATTTACTGCGGCCTATATGTCGCCACTTCTAGTGTGGCTTCTGTGTCGCCACTTCTCCTGCGGCTTCTGTGTCGCCACTTCTCCTGCGGCTTCTTCGCCGCCACATCTTCTGCGGCTTCTGTGTCGTCACATCTTCTGCGGCTTCTGTGTCGCCACTTCTGCGGCTTCAGCGTCGCCACTTCTACTGCGGCTTCAGCGTCGCCACTTCTACTGCGGCTTCAGCGTCGCCACTTCTACTGCGGCTTCAGCGTCGCCACTTCTACTGCGGCTTCAGCGTCGCCACTTCTACTGCGGCTTCAGCGTCGCCACTTCTACTGCATCTTCTGCGTCGCTACTTCTACTGCGGCTTATGTGTCGTCACTTCCACTGTGGTTTCTGTGTCGCCACCTCTACTGCAGCTCCGTCGCCACTTCTACTGCGGCTTCTGTGGCGCCACTTCTACTGCGGCTTCTGTGGCGCCACTTCTCCTGCAGCTTCTGTGTCGACACTTCTCCTGCGGCTTCTGTGTCGACACTTCTCCTGCGGCTTCTGTGTCGACACTTCTCCTGCAGCTTCTGTGTCGAAACTTCTGCTGCAGCTTCTGTGTCGACACTTCTCCTGCAGCTTCTGTGTCGCCACTTCTGCCGCCTCTGTGTCGCCAATTCTCCTGCGGCTTCTGTGTTGCCACTTCTCCTGCGGCTTCTGTGTTGCCACTTCTCATGCGGCTTCTGTGTCGCCACTTCTCCTGCGGCTTCTGTGTTGCCACTTCTCATGCGGCTTCTTTGTCGCCACTTCTCCTGCGGCTTCTGTGTCGACACTTCTCCTGCGGCTTCTGTGTCGACACTTCTCCTGCGGCTTCTGTGTCGACACTTCTCCTGCAGCTTCTGTGTCGAAACTTCTGCTGCAGCTTCTGTGTCGACACTTCTCCTGCAGCTTCTGTGTCGCCACTTCTGCCGCCTCTGTGTCGCCAATTCTCCTGCGGCTTCTGTGTTGCCACTTCTCCTGCGGCTTCTGTGTTGCCACTTCTCCTGCGGCTTCTGTGTTGCCACTTCTCATGCGGCTTCTGTGTCGCCACTTCTCCTGCGGCTTCTGTGTTGCCACTTCTCATGCGGCTTCTTTGTCGCCACTTCTCTGGCGGTTTCTTGGTCGCCACTTCTCCTGCGGCTTCAGCGTCGCCACTTCTACTGCGGCTTCTACGCCGCCACTTCCAATGCAGCTTCAGCGTCGCCACTTCCCCCGCAGATTCTGCGTCGCCACTTCCCCTGCAACTTCTGCGTCGCCACTTTCCCTGCAGCTTCTGCGTCGCCACTTCCCCTGCAGCTTCTGCGTCACCACTTCTACTGCAGCTTCTGCGTCGCCACTTCTACTGCAGCTTCTGCGTCGCCACTTCTACTGCGGCTTCTGCGTCGGCACTTCTACTGCAGCTTCTTCGTCGCCATTTCAACAGCGGCTTCTGTTTTGCTTTTTCTACTACGGCTTCTGTTATGCTACTTCTACGGTTTTTGTTCTGATACGAATGCTGCGGCTTCTTCGTCGCCACTTCTGCGTCGCAATTTCGACTGCGGCTTCTGCGTCGCCATTTGTACTTTGGTTTCTGCGTCGCCACTTCTACTGCGGCTTCTGCGTCGCCACTTCTACTGCGGCTTCTGCCCTCACTTCTACTAGGGCTTCTGCGTCGCCATTTGTACTTCGGTTTCTGCGTCGCCACTTCCCCTGCAGCTTCTGCGTCGCCACTTCCCCTGCAGCTTCTGCGTCGCCACTTCCTCTGCAGCTTTTGCGTCGCCACTTCCCCTGCAGCTTCTGCGTCGCCACTTCTACTGCAGCTTCTGCGTCGCCACTTCTACTGCAGCTTCTGCGTCGCCACTTCTACTGCAGCTTCTGCGTCGCCACTTCTACTGCAGCTTCTGCGTCGCCACTTCTACCTCGGCTTCTGCGTCGGCACTTCTACTGCAGCTTCTTCGTCGCCATTTCAACAGCGGCTTCTGTTATGCTACTTCTACGGTTTCTGTTCTGCTACGAATGCTGCGGCTTCTTCGTCGCCACTGCTACTGCGGCTTCTGCGTCGCCACTTCTACTGCGGCTTCTGCGTCGCCATTTGTACTTCGGTTTCTGCGTCGCCACTTCTACTGCGGCTTCTGCGTCCTCACTTCTACTGCGGCTTCTGCGTCCTCACTTCTACTAGGGCTTCTGCGTCGCCACTTCTACTGCGGCTTCTGCGTTGCCACTTGTACTGCGGCTTTTGTGTCGCCACTTCTCTTGCGGCTTTTGTGTCGCCACTTCTCTTGCGGCTTCTGTGTCGCCACTCCTCTTGCGGCTTCTGTGTCGCCACTCCTCTTGCGGCTTCTGTGTCGCCACTCCTCTTGCGGCTTCTGTGTCGCCACTTCTCTTGCGGCTTCTGTGTCGCCACTTCTCCTGCGGCTTCTGTGTTGCCTCTTTTGCGGCTTCTGTGTTGCCTCTTCTTTTGCCGCTTCTGTGTTGCCTCTTCTTTTGCGGCTTCTGTGTTGCCTCTTCTTTTGCGGCTTCTGTGTCGCCACCTCTCCATCGGCTTCTTTGTTGCCACCTCTCCATCGGCTTTTGTGTCGCCACTTCTGCGGCTTCTGTGTCGCCACGTCTACTGCAGCTTCGTCGCCACTACTGGTGCAGCGTCTTCGTCGCCACTTCTACTGCGGCTTCTGCGCCGCAATTTCGACTGCGGCTTCTGCGTCGCCATATGTACTTCGGTTTCTGCGTCGCCACTTCTACTGCGGCTTCTGCGCCGCCACTTCTACTGCGGCTTCGTCGCCATTTCAACAGCGGCTTCTGTATGCTTTTTCTACTACGGCTTCTGTTATGCTACTTTTACGGTTTCTGTTCTGCTACGAATGCTGCGGCTTCGTTGCCACTTCTATTGCGGCTTCTGCGTCGCCACTTCTACTGCGGCTTCTGCGCCGCCACATCTACTGCGGCTTCTGCGCCGCCATATCTACTGCCGCTTCTGCGCCGCCACATCTACTGCGGCTTCTGCGCCGCCACTTCTGCTGCGGCTTCTGCGCCGCCACTTCTACTGCGGCTTCTGCGCCGCCACTTCTACTGCGGCTTCTGCGTCGCCACTTCTACTGCGGCTTCTGCGTCGCCACTTCTACTGCGGCTTCTGCGTCGCCACTTCTGCGGCTTCTGTGTCGCCACTTCTCCTGCGGCTTCTGTGTCGCCACTTCTCCTGCGGCTTCTGTGTCGCCACATCTTCTGCGGTTTCTGTGTCGCCACTTCTCCTGCGGCTTCAGCGTCGCTACTTCTACTGCGGCTTCTGCGTTGCGACTTCTACTGCGGCTTATGTGGGCTACTTCTACTGCGGCTTCTGTGTCTCCAGTTCTGCGGCTTCTGTGTCGCCACCTCTACTTCAGCTTCGTCGCCACTCGTACTGCAGCTTCGATGTCGCCACTTCTAGTGCGGCTTCGATGTCGCCACTTCTAGTGCGGCTTCTGTGTCGCCTTTTCTTTTGCGGCTTCTGCTATGCCACTTCCACTGCAATTTCTGCGTCGCCACTTCCACTGCAGCTTCGGCGTCGCTACTTCCACTGCAGCTTCTGCGTCGCTACTTCCACTGCAGCTTCTGCGTTGCTACTTCCACTGCAGCTTCTGCGTCGCCACTTCTACTTCAGTTTCTGCGTCGCCACTTCTACTGCGGCTTCTGTCGCCACTTCTACTGCGGCTTCTGTCGCCACTTCTACTGCGGCTTCTGTCGCCACTTCTACTTCGGCTTCTGCGTCGCCACTTCTACTTCAGCTTCTGCGTCGCCACTTCTACTGCGGCTTCTGTGTCGCCAGTTCTGCGGCTTCTGTGTCGCCACCTCTACTTCAGCTTCGTCGCCACTCGTACTGTAGCTTCAATGTCGCCACTTCTAGTGCGGCTTCTGTGTCGCCTTTTCTTTTGCGGCTTCTGCTATGCCACTTCCACTGCAATTTCTGCGTCGCCACTTCCACTGCAGCTTCTGCGTCGCTACTTCCACTGCAGCTTCTGCGTCGCCACTTCTACTTCAGCTTCTGCGTCGCCACTTCTACTTCAGTTTCTGCGTCGCCACTTCTACTGCGGCTTCTGTCGCCACTTCTGCGGCTTCTGTCGCCACTTCTACTGCGGCTTCTGTCGCCACTTCTACTGCGGCTTCTGTCGCCACTTCTACTGCGGCTTCTGTCGCCACTTCTACTGCGGCTTCTGTCGCCACTACTACTTCGGCTTCTGTTATGCTTTTTCGACTACGGCTTCTGTTATGCGGCTTCTACGGTTTCTGTTGTGCTACCTATACTGCGGCTTCTGCGTCGCCACTTTTACTGCGGCTTCTGCGTCACCACTTCTACTGCGGCTTCTGCGTCACCACTTCTACTGCGGCTTCTGCGTCACCACTTCTACTGCGGCTTCTGCGTCGCCACTTCTACGGCTTCTGCGTCGCCACTTCTACGGCTTCTGTGTCGCCAATTCTCCTGCGGCTTCTGTGTCGCCAATTCTCCTGCGGCTTCTGTGTCGCCACTTCCCCTGCAGCTTCTGTGTAGCCACTTCTACTGCGGCTTCTGCGTCGCCACTTCTACTGCGGCTTCTGCGTCGCCACTTCTACTGCAGCTTCTTCGTCGCCACTTCAACAGCGGCTTCTGTGTCGCCGCTTCTATTGCGGCTTCTGTGTCGCCACTGCTACTGCGGCTTCTGTGTCGCCACTTCTACTGCGGCTTCTGTGTCGCCACTTTTACTGCGGCTTCTGTGTCACCACTTCTACTGCGGCATATGTGTCGCCACTTCTACTGCAGCTTCTGTGTTGCCACATCTACTGCGGCCTATGTGTCGCCACTTCTACTGCGGCTTCTGTGTCGCCATATTTACTGCGGCTTATGTGTCGCATTTTCTACGGCGGCTTCTGTGGCGCCACTTCCACTGCGGCTTCTGTTATGCTGCTGCTGCTGCTACTACTACATTTTCTGTTGGTGCTACCTACACTGTGGCTTCGGCGTCGCCATATTTACTGCGGCCTATATGTCGCCACTTCTAGTGCGGCTTCTGTGTCGCCACTTCTAGTGCGGCTTCTGTGTCGCCACTTCTAGTGTGGCTTCTGTGTCGCCACTTCTAGTGCGGCTTCTGTGTCGCCACTTCTAGTGCGGCTTCTGTGTCGCCACTTCTAGTGCGGCTTCTGTGTCGCCACTTCTGCGGCTTCTGTGTCGCCACTTTTCCTGCGGCTTCTGTGTCGCCACTTTTCCTGCGGCTTCTGTGTCGCCACTTTTCCTGCGGCTTCTTCGCCGCCACATCTTCTGCGGCTTCTGTGTCGCCACTTCTCCTGCGGCTTCAGCGTCGCCACTTCTGCGGCTTCAGCGTCGCCACTTCTACTGCGGCTTCAGCGTCGCCACTTCTACTGCGGCTTCAGCGTCGCCACTTCTACTGCGGCTTCAGCGTCGCCACTTCTACTGCATCTTCGGCGTGGCTACTTCTACTGCGGCTTATGTGTCGTCACTTCCACTGTGGTTTTTGCGTCGCCACTTCCACTGCAGCTTCTGCGTGCCACTTCTACTTCGGCTTCTGCGTCGCCACTTCTACTGCAGCTTGTTCGTCGCCACTTCTACAGCGGCTTCTGCGTCGCTACTTCTACAGCGGCTTCTGCGTCGCTACTTCTACAGCGGCTTCTGCGTCGCTACTTCTACTGCGGGTTCTGTGTCGCCACTTTTGCGGCTTCTGTGTCGCCACCTCTACTGCAGCTTCGTCGCCACCTCTACTGCAGCTTCGTCGCCACTCGTACTGCGGCTTCGATGTCGCCACTTCTAGTGCGGCTTCTGTGTCGCCATTTCTCTTGCGGCTTCTGCTATGCCACTTCCACTGCAGTTTCTGCGTCGCCACTTCCACTGCAGCTTCTGCGTCGCCACTTCCACAGCAGCTTCTGCGTCGCCACTTCCACTGCAGCTTCTGCGTCGCCACTTCCACCGCAGCTTCTGCGTCGCCACTTCCACTGCAGCTTCTGCGTCGCCACTTCCACTGCAGCTTCTGCATCGCAACTTCTACTGCGGCTTCAGCGACGCCACTTCCACTGCATCTTCTGCGTCGCAACTTCTACTGCGGCTTTTGCGTCGCAACTTCTACTGCGGCTTCTGCGTCGCCACTTCTACTGCGGCTTCTGCGTCGCCACTTCTACTGCGGCTTCTGCGTCGCCACTTCTACTTCGGCCTCTGCGTCGCCACTTCTACTACGGCTTCTGCGTCGCCACTTCGACTGCGGCTTCTGCGTCGCCACTTCTACTGCATCTTCTGCGTCGCAACTTCTACTGCGGCTTCTGCGTCGCCACTTCTACTGCGGCTTCTGCGTCGCCACTTCTACTGCGGCTTCTGCGTCGCCACTTCTACTGCGGCTTCTGCGTCGCCACTTCTACTTCGGCTTCTGCGTCGCCACTTCTACTTCGGCTTCTGCGTCGCCACTTCTACTTCGGCTTCTGCGTCGC
The DNA here is from genome assembly GCA_030386875.1 of Morinoia aosen. Classification (NCBI taxonomy): domain Eukaryota; kingdom Metazoa; phylum Arthropoda; class Malacostraca; order Amphipoda; family Talitridae; genus Morinoia; species Morinoia aosen. The sequence goes on along the minus strand of CM059557.1, from coordinate 17,717,990 downwards.
CACTTCTACTGCGGCTTCTATGTCGTCACTTCTACTGCGGCTTCTGCGTCGCAACTTCTACTGCGGCTTCTGTGTGCTACCTCTACTGTGACCCATGTGTCGCAACTTCTACTGTGACCTATGTGTCGCAACTTCTACTGTGACCTATGTGTCGCAACTTCTACTGTGACCTATGTGTCGCAACTTCTACTGTGACCTATGTGTCGCAACTTCTACTGTGACCTATGTATCGCAACTTCTACTGTGACCTATGTGTCGCAACTTCTACTGTGACCTATGTGTCGCAACTTCTACTGTGACCTATGTGTCGCAACTTCTACTGTGACCTATGTGTCGCAACTTCTGTGACCTAAGTGTCGCAACTTCTACTGTGACCTAAGTGTCGCAACTTCTACTGTGACCTATGTGTCGCAACTTCTACTGTGACCTATGTGTCGCAACTTCTACTGTGACCTATGTGTCGCAACTTCTACTGTGACCTATGTGTCGCAACTTCTACTGTGATGTATGTCGCAACTTCTACTGTGACCTATGTGTCGCAACTTCTAGTGCGGCTTATGTGTCGCCACTTCCACTGTGGTTTCTGCGTCGCCACTTCTACTTCGGCTTCTGCGTCGCCACTTCTACTGCGGCTTGTGTCGCTACTTCTACTGCGGCTTCTGTGTCGCCACTTCTGCGGCTTCTGTGTCGCCACTTCTGCGGCTTCTGTGTCGCCACTTCTGCGGCTTCTGTGTCGCCACTTCTGCGGCTTCTGTGTCGCCACTTCTGCGGCTTCTGTGTCGCCACCTTTACTGCAGCTTCGTCGCCACTCGTACTGCAGCTTCGATGTCGCCACTTCTAGTGCGGCTTCTGTGTCGCCTTTTCTTTTGCGGCTTCTGCTATGCCACTTCCACTGCAATTTCTGCGTCGCCACTTCCACTGCAGCTTCTACGTCGCTACTTCCTCTGCAGCTTCTGCGTCGCCACTTCTACTTCGGCTTCTGCGTCGCCACTTTTACTGCAGCTTCTTCGTCGCCACTTTTACTGCAGCTTCTTCGTCGCCACTTCTACAGCGGCTTCTGCGTCGCTACATCTACCGCAGCCTTGAGTCGCCACTTCTACTGCGGCTTCTGTGTTGCCACATCTACAGCGGCTTCTGGTTTGCCACCTCTACTGCGGCTTCTGTGTGCTACTTCTACTGCGGCCTATGTGTCGCCACCTCTGCGGCTCCAGCGTCGCCACTTCTACTACGGCTTTTGCGTCGCCACTTCTACTGCGGCTTCTGCGTTGCCACTTCTACTGCGGCTTCTGCGTCGCCACTTCTACTGCGGCTTCTGCGTCGCCACTTCTACTGCGGCTTCTGCGTCGCCACTTCTCCTGCGGCTTCTGCGTCGCCACTTCTCCTGCGGCTTCTGTGTCGCCACTTCTGCGGCTTCTGTGTCGCCACTACTCCTGCGGCTTCTGTGTCGCCACTTCTACTGCGGCTTCTGTGTCGCCACTTCTACTGCGGCTTCTGCGTCGCCACTTCTACTGCGGCTTCTGCGTCGCTACTTCTACTGCGGCCTCTGTGTCGCTACTTCTACTGCGGCTTCTGCGTCGCCCCTTCTACTGCGGCTTCTGTGTCGCCCCTTCTATTGCGGTTCCTGTGTCGCCTCTTTTCCTGCGGCTTCTGTGTCGCTCGCTCTTTCTCCTGAGGCTTCTGTGTCGCCACTTCTGCGGCTTCTGTGTCGCCACTTCTACTGCGGCTTCTGTGTCGCCACTTCTACTGCGGCTTCTGTGTCGCCACTTCTACTGCGGCTTCTGTGTCGCCACTTCTACTGCGGCTTCTGTGTCGCCACATCTACTGCGGCTTCTGTGGCGTCACTTCTACTGCGGCTTCTGTGGCGCCACTTCTACTGCGGCTTCTGTGGCGCCACTTCTACTGCGGCTTCTGTGGCGCCACTTCTACTGCGGCTTCTGTGGCGCCACTTGAACTGCGGCCTATGTTTCGCCACTCTTACTACGGCTTCTGCGTCGCCACTTCTCCTGCGGCTTCTGCGTCGCCACTTCTCCTGCGGCTTCTGTGTCGACACTTCTGCAGCTTCTGTGTCGACACTTCTCCTGCAGCTTCTGTGTCGCCACTTCTGCCGCTTCTGTGTCGCCACTTCTGCCGCTTCCGTGTCGCCACTTCTGCCGCTTCCGTGTCGCCACTTCTGCCGCTTCCGTGTCGTCACTTCTGCCGCTTCTGTGTCGCCAATTCTCCTGCGGCTTCTGTGTCGCCAATTCTCCTGCGGCTTCTGTGTCGCCTATTCTCATGCGGCTTCTGTGTCGCCACTTCTCATGCGGCTTCTGTGTCGCCACTTCTCATGCGGCTTCTGTGTCGCCACTTCTTTTGCGGCTTCTTGGTCGCCACTTCTCCTGCGGCTTCTGTGTCGCCACTTCTCCTGCGGTTTCTGTGTCGCCACTTCTGCGGTTTCTGTGTCGCTACTTCTGCGGCTTCAGCGTCGCCACTTCTACTGCGGCTTCTGCGCCGCCACTTCCACTGCAGCTTCAGCGTCGCCACTTCCCCTGCAGCTTCTGCGTCGCCACTTCTTCTGCAGTTTTTGTGTCGCCACTTCCCCTGCAGCTTCTGCGTCACCACTTCTACTGCGGCTTCTGTGTCGCCCTTTCTTCTGCGGCTTCTGTGTCGCCCCTTCTGCGGATTCTCTGTCGCCCCTTCTGCGGATTCTGTGTCGCACCTTCTCCTGCGGCTTCTGTGTCGCCAATTCTACTGAGGCTTCTGTGTCGGCTTCTTCGTCGCCATCTCTACTGCGGCTTCTTCGTCGCCACTTCTACTGCGGCTTCTGCGTCGCAATTTCTACTGCGGCTTCTGCGTCGCAATTTCTACTGCGGCTTCTGCGTCGCTACTTCTACTGCGGCTTCTGTGTCGCAACTTCTACTGCGGCTTCTTCGTCGTCATTTCTACTTCGGTTTCTGCGTCGCCACTTCTACTGCGGCTTCTGTCGCCACTTCTACTGCGGCTTCTGTCGCCACTTCTACTGCGGCTTCTGTCGCCACTACTACTTTGGCTTAAGTTATGCTTTTTCTACTACGGCTTCTGTTATGCGGCTTCTACGGTTTCTGTTGTGCTACCTATACTGCGGTTTCTGCGTCGCCACTTCTACTGCGGCTTCTGCGTCACCACTTCTACTGCGGCTTCTGCGTCACCACTTCTACTGCGGCTTCTGCGTCACCACTTCTACTGCGGCTTCTGCGTCACCACTTCTACTGCGGCTTCTGCGTCACCACTTCTACTGCGGCTTCTGCGTCACCACTTCTACTGCGGCTTCTGCGTCACCACTTCCACTGCAGCTTCTGCGTCGCCACTTCCACTGCAGCTTCTGCGTCGCCACTTCCACTGCAGCTTCTGCGTCGCCACTTCCACTGCAGCTTCTGCGTCGCCACTTCCACTGCAGCTTCTGCGTCGCCACTTCCACTGCAGGTTCTGCGTCGTTACTTCAACTGCGGCGTAAGTGTCGCTACTTCAACTGCGGCTTCTGTTTCGCCACTTCTACTGCGGCTTCTGTGTCGCCACTTCTACTGCGGCTTCTGTGTCGCCACTTCTACTGCGGCTTCTGTGTCGCCACTTCTACTGCTACTTCTTGGTCGCCACTTCTACTGCGACTTCTTGGTCGCCACTTTTACTGCGACTTCTTGGTCGCCACTTCTACTGCGACTTCTTGGTCGCAACTTCTCCCGCGGCTTCTGTGTCGCCACTTCTGCGGCTTCTGTGTCGCCACTTCTGCGGCTTCTGTGTCGCCACTTCTGCGGCTTCTGTGTCGCCACTTCTGCGGCTTCAGCGTCGCCACTTCTACTGCGGCTTTTTTGTGGTCACTTCTGCGGCTTCAGCGTCGCCACTTCTACTGCGGCTTCAGCGTCGCCACTTCTACTGCGGCTTCAGCGTCGCCTCTTCTACTGCATCTTCTGCGTCGCAACTTCTACTGCGGCTTCTGCGTCGCCACTTCTACTGCGGCTTCTGCGTCGCCACTTCCACTGCAGCTTCTGCGTCGCCGCTTCCACTGCAGCTTCTGCGTCGCCACTTCTACTTCGGCTTCTGCGTCGCCACTTCTACTGCAGCTTGTTCGTCGCCACTTCTACAGCGGCTTCTGCGTCGCCACTTCTACAGCGGCTTCTGCGTCGCTACTTCTACTGCGGCTTCTGTGTCTCCACTTCTGCGGCTTCTGTGTCGCCACCTCTACTGCAGCTTCGTCGCCACTCGTACTGCAGCTTCGATGTCGGCACTTCTTGTGCGGCTTCTGTGTCGCCATTTCTTTTGCGGCTTCTGCGTCGCCACTTCTACTGCGGCTTCTGCGTCGCCACTTCTACTGCAGCTTCTTCGTCGCCACTTCGAAAGCGGCTTCTGTGTCGCCGCTTTTATTGCGGCTTCTGTGTCGCCGCTTTTATTGCGGCTTCTGTGTCGCCACTTCTATTGCGGCTTCTGTGTCGCCACTTTTACTGCGGCTTCTGTGTCGCCACTTTTACTGCGGCTTCTGTGTCGCCACTTTTACTGCGGCTTCTGTGTCGCCACTTTTACAGCGGCTTCTGTGTCGCCACTTTTACTGCGGCTTCTGTGTCGCCACTTTTACTGCGGCTTCTGTGTCGCCACTTTTACTGCGGCTTCTGTGTCGCCACTTTTACTGCGGCTTCTGTGTCGCCATTTTTACTGCGGCTTCTGTGTCGTCACTTCTACTGCGGCTTCTGTGGCGCCACTTCTACTGCGGCTTCTGCGTCACCACTTCTACTGCGGCTTCTGCGTCACCACTTTTACTGCGGCTTCTGCGTCACCACTTCTACTGCGGCTTCTGCGTCACCACTTCTACTGCAGCTTCTGTGTCGCCACTTCTCCTGCGGCTTCTGTGTCGCTACTTCTCCTGCGGCTTCTGTGTCGCTACTTCTCCTGCGGCTTCTGTGTCGCCACTTCTGCGGCTTCTGTGTCGCCACTCCTCCTGCGGCTTCTGTGTCGCCACCCCTCCTGCGGCTTCTGTGTCGCCCCTTCTTCTGCGGCTTCTGTGTCGCCACTTCCACTGCAGCTTCTGCGTCGCCACTTCCACTGTAGCTTCTGCGTCGCCACTTCCACTGCAGCTTCTGCGTCGCCACTTCCACTGCAGCTTCTGCGTCGCCACTTCCACTGCAGCTTTTGCGTCGCCACTTCCACTGCAGCTTTTGCGTCGCCACTTCCACTGCAGCTTCTGCGTCGCCACTTCCACTGCAGCTTCTGCGTCGCCACTTCCACTGCAGCTTCTGCGTCGCTACTTCAACTGCGGCGTAAGTGTCGCAACTTCTACTGCGGCTTCTGTGTCGCCACTTCTACTGCGGCTTCTGTGTCGCCACTTCTACTGCGGTTTCTGTGTAGCCACTTCTACTGCTACTTCTTGGTCGCCACTTCTACTGCGACTTCTTGGTCGCCACCTTTACTGCGACTTCTTGGTCGCCACCTTTACTGCGACTTCTTGGTCGCCACTTCTACTGCGATTTCTTGGTCGCCACTTCTACTGCGACTTCTTGGTCGCCACTTCTCCCGCGGCTTCTGTGTCGCCACTTCTGCGGCTTCTGTGTCGCCACTTCTGCGGCTTCTGTGTCGCCACTTCTGCGGCTTCAGCGTCGCCACTTCTACTGCGGCTTCAGCGTCGCCTCTTCTACTGCATCTTCTGCGTCGCTACTTCTACTGCGGCTTCTGCGTCGCCACTTCTACTGCGGCTTCTGCGTCGCCACTTCCACTGCAGCTTCTGCGTCGCCGCTTCCAGTGCAGCTTCTGCGTCGCCACTTCTACTTCGGCTTCTGCGTCGCCACTTCTACTGCAGCTTGTTCGTCGCCACTTCTACAGCGGCTTCTGCGTCGCTACTTCTACTGCGGCTTCTGTGTCGCCACTTCTGCGGCTTCTGTGTCGCCACCTCTACTGCAGCTTCGTCGCCACTCGTACTGCAGCTTCGATGTCGGCACTTCTTGTGCGGCTTCTGTGTCGCCATTTCTTCTGCGGCTTCTGCGTCGCCACTTCCCCTGCAGCTTCTGCGTCGCCACTGCCCCTGCAGCTTCTGCGTCGCCACTTCCCCTGCAGCTTCTGTGTAGCCACTTCTACTGCGGCTTCTGCGTCGCCACTTCTACTGCAGCTTCTTCGTCGCCACTTCAACAGCGGCTTCTGTGTCGCCGCTTCTATTGCGGCTTCTGTGTCGCCACTTCTATTGCGGCTTCTGTGTCGCCACTCTTACTGCGGCTTCTGTGTCGCCACTTTTACTGCGGCTTCAGTGTCGCCACTTTTACTGCGGCTTCTGTGTCGCCACTTTTACTGCGGCTTCTGTGTCGCCACTTTTACTGCGGCTTCTGTGTCGCCACTTTTTCTGCGGCTTCTGTGTCGCCATCTTTACTGCGGCTTCTATGTCGTCACTTAAACTGCGGCTTATGTGTCGCCACTTTTACTGCGGCTTATGTGTCGCCACTTTTACTGCGGCTTATGTGTCGCCACTCACATGCAGCTTCTGTGGCGCCACTTCTACTGCGGCTTCTGTGGCGCCACTTCTACTGCGGCTTCTGTGGCGCCACTTCTACTGCGGCTTCTGTGGCGCCACTTCTACTGCGGCTTCTGTGGCGCCACTTCTACTGCGGTTTCTGTGGCGCCACTTTTACTGCGGCTTATGTGGCGCCACTTCTACTGCGGCTTCTGTGTCGCCACTTTTCCTGCGGCTTCTGCGTCGCTACTTCTACTGCGGCTTCTGCGTCGCTACTTTTACTGTGGCAACAGTTATGCTGCTTCTACCACGGCTTCCGTTATGCTACTTCTACTACGGCTTTTGTTATGCTACTTGCTACCTACACTGCGGCTCATGTGTCACAACATCTACAGCGGCTTCTGTCGCCACTTCTACTGCGGCTTCTGCGTCGCCACTTCTACTGCAGCTTGTTCGTCGCCACTTCTACAGCGGCTTCTGCGTCGCTACTTCTACTGCGGCTTCTGTGTTGCAACTTCTACTGCGGCTTCTGTGTGCTACTTCTACTGCGGCATATGTGTCGCCACTTCTACTGCGGCTTCTGTGGCGCCACTTCTACTGCAGCTTCTGTGTTACCACATCTACTGCGGCCTATGTGTCGCCACTTCTACTGCGGCTTCTGTGTCGCCATATTTACTGCGGCTTATGTGTCGCAACTTCTACGGCGGCTTTTGTGGCGCCACTTCCACTGCGGCTTCTGTTATGCTACTACTACGGTTTCTGTTGGTACTACCTACACTGTGGCTTCGGCGTCGCCATATTTACTGCGGCCTATATGTCGCCACTTCTAGTGCGGCTTCTGTGTCGCCACTTCTCCTGCGGCTTCTGTGTCGCCACTTCTCCTGCGGCTTATTCGCCGCCACATCTTCTGCGGCTTCTGTGTCGCCACTTCTCCTGCGGCTTCAGCGTCGCCACTTCTACTGCGGCTTCAGCGTCACCACTTCTACTGCATCTTCTGCGTCGCTACTTCTACTGCATCTTCTGCGTCGCTACTTCTACTGCGGCTTATGTGTCGTCACTTCCACTGTGGTTTCTGCGTCGCCACTTCCACTGCAGCTTCTGCGTGCCACTTCTACTTCGGCTTCTGCGTCGCCACTTCTACTGCAGCTTGTTCGTCGCCACTTCTACAGCGGCTTCTGCGTCGCTACTTCTACAGCGGCTTCTGCGTCGCTACTTCTACAGCGGCTTCTGCGTCGCTACTTCTACAGCGGCTTCTGCGTCGCTACTTCTACTGCGGCTTCTGTGTCGCCACTTTTGCGGCTTCTGTGTCGCCACCTCTACTGCAGCTTCGTCGCCACTCGTACTGCAGCTTCGATGTCGCCACTTCTAGTGTGGCTTCTGTGTCGCCATTTCTCTTGCGGCTTCTGCTATGCCATTTCCACTGCAGTTTCTGCGTCGCCACTTCCACTGCAGCTTCTGCGTCGCTACTTCCACTGCAGCTTCTGCGTCGCCACTTCTACTTCGGCTTCTGCGTCGCCACTTTTACTGCAGCTTTTTCGTCGTCACTTTTACAGCGGCTTCTGCGTCGCTACTTCTACCGCAGCCTTGCGTCGCCACTTCTACTGCGGCTTCTGTGTTGCCACTTCTACTGCGGCTTCTGCGTCGCCACTTCTACTGCGGCTTCTGCGTCGCCACTTCTACTGCGGCTTCTGCGTCGCCACTTCTCCTGCGGCTTCTGTGTCGCCACTTCTCCTGCGGCTTCTGTGTCGCCACTTCTCCTGCGGCTTCTGTGTCGCCACTTCTCCTGCGGCTTCTGTGTCGCCACTCCTCTTGCGGCTTCTGTGTCGCCACTCCTCTTGCGGCTTCTGTGTCGCCACTCCTCTTGCGGCTTCTGTGTCGCCACTTCTCTAGCGGCTTGTGTGTCGCCACTTCTCATACGGCTTCTGTGTTGCCTCTTTTGCGGCTTCTCTGTTGCCTCTTCTTTTGCGGCTTCTGTGTTGCCTCTTCTTTTGCGGCTTCTGTGTTGCCTCTTCTTTTGCGGCTTCTGTGTCGCCACTTCTCCTGCGGCTTCTGTGTCGCCACTTCTCCTGCGGCTTCTGTGTCGCCACTTCTCCTGCGGCTTCTGTGTCGACACTTCTCCTGCGGCTTCTGTGTCGACACTTCTGCGGCTTCTGTGTCGACACTTCTCCTGCGGCTTCTGTGTCGACACTTCTCCTGCGGCTTCTGTGTCGACACTTCTCCTGCGGCTTCTGTGTCGACACTTCTCCTGCGGCTTCTGTGTCGACACTTCTCCTGCGGCTTCTGTGTCGACACTTCTCCTGCGGCTTCTGTGTCGACACTTCTGCGGATTCTGTGTCGACACTTCTCCTGCGGCTTCTGTGTCGACACTTCTCCTGCGGCTTCTGTGTCGACACTTCTCCTGCGGCTTCTGTGTCGACACTTCTGCAGTTTCTGTGTCGCCACTTCTGCGGCTTCTGTGTCGCCACTTCTCCTGCGGGCTTCTGTGTCGCCACTTTTCCTGCGGCTTCTTTGTCGCCACATCTGCGGTTTCTGTGTCGCCACTTCTCCTGCGGCTTCAGCGTCGCCACTTCTCCTGCGGCTTCAGCGTCGCCACTTCTCCTGCGGCTTCAGCGTAGCCACTTCTCCTGCGGCTTCAGCGTCGCCACTTTTACTGCGGCTTCTGCATCGCCACTTCTACTGTCGCTTCTGCGTTGATATATCTACTGTGGCTTCTGCGTTGCAACTTCTACTGCGGCTTCTGCGTTGCAACTTCTACTGCGGCTTCTGCGTCGCCACTTGCGGCTTCTGTGTCGCCACTTCTCATGCGGCTTCTGTGTCGCCACTTCTCTTGCGGCTTCTGTGTTGCGGCTTCTTTGTCGCCACTTCTACTTCGGCTTCTGCGTCGCCACTTCTACTTCGGCTTCTGCGTCGCCACTTCTACTGCAGCTTGTTCGTCGCCACTTCTACTGCAGCTTGTTCGTCGCCACTTCTACAGCGGCTTCTGCGTCGCTACTTCTACTGCGGCTTCTGTCGTACTGCAGCTTCGATGTCGCCATTTCTTTTGCGGCTTCTGCGTCGCCACTTCCCCTGCAGATTCTGCGTCGCCACTTCCCCTGCAGCTTCTGTGTAGCCACTTCTACCGCGGCTTCTGCGTCGCCACTTCTACTGCAGCTTCTTCGTCGCCACTTCAACAGCGGCTTCTGTGTCGCCGCTTCTATTGCGGCTTCTGTGTCGCCACTTCTACTACGGCTTCTGTGACGCCACTTTTTCTGCGGCTTCTGTGTCGCCATTTTACTGCGGCTTCTGTGGCGCCACTTCTACTGCTGCTTCTGTGTCGCCACTTTTCCTACGGCTTCTGCGTCGCTACTTCTACTGCGGCTTCTGCGTCGCTACTTTTACTGTGGCAACAGTTATGCTGCTTCTACCACGGCTTTTGTTATGCTACTTGCTACCTACACTTCGGCTTATGTGTCACAACATCTACAGCGGCTTCTGTCGCCACTTCTACTGCGGCTTCTGCGTCGCCACTTCTACTGCAGCTTGTTCGTCGCCACTTCTACAGCGGCTTCTGCGTCGCTACTTCTACTGCGGCTTCTGTGTTGCAACTTCTACTGCGGCTTCTGTGTGCTACTTCTACTGCGGCATGTGTCATCACTTCTACTGCGGCTACTGTGTCGCCACTTCTACTGCAGCTTCTGTGTTGGCACATCTACTGGGGCTATGTGTCGCCACTTCTACTGCGGCTTCTGTGTCGCCATATTTACTGCGGCTTATGTGTCGCAACTTCTACGGCGGCTTCTGTGGCGCCACTTCCACTGCGGCTTCTGTTATGCTTCTACTACGGTTTCTGTTGGTGCTTCCTACACTGTGGCTTCGGCGTCGCCATATTTACTGCGGCCTATATGTCGCCACTTCTAGTGTGGCTTCTGTGTCGCCACTTCTGCGGCTTCTGTGTCGCCACTTCTCCTGCGGCTTCTTCGCCGCCACATCTTCTGCGGCTTCTGTGTCGCCACTTCTCCTGCGGCTTCAGCGTCGCCACTTCTACTGCGGCTTCAGCGTCGCCACTTCTACTGCGGCTTCAGCGTCGCCACTTCTACTGCATCTTCTGCGTCGCTACTTCTACTGCGGCTTATGTGTCGTCACTTCCAATGTGGTTTCTGCGTCGCCACTTCCACTGCAGCTTCTGCGTGCCACTTCTACTTCGGCTTCTGCGTCGCCACTTCTACTGCAGCTTGTTCGTCGCCACTTCTACAGCGGCTTCTGCGTCGCTACTTCTACAGCGGCTTTTGCGTCGCTACTTCTACAGCGGCTTCTGCGTCGCTACTTCTACTGCGGCTTCTGTGTCGCCACTTTTGCGGCTTCTGTGTCGCCACCTCTACTGCAGCTTCGTCGCCACTCGTACCGCAGCTTCGATGTCGCCACTTCTAGTGTGGCTTCTGTGTCGCCATTTCTCTTGCGGCTTCTGCTATGCCATTTCCACTGCAGTTTCTGCGTCGCCACTTCCACTGCAGCTTCTGCGTCGCTACTTCCACTGCAGCTTCTGCGTCGCCACTTCTACTTCGGCTTCTGCGTCGCCACTTTTACTGCAGCTTTTTCGTCGCCACTTCTACAGCGGCTTCTGCGTCGCTACTTCTACCGCAGCCTTGCGTCGCCACTTCTACCGCGGCTTCTGTGTTGCCACTTCTACTGCGGCTTCTGCGTCGCCACTTCTACTGCGGCTTCTGCGTCGCCACTTCTACTGCGGCTTCTGCGTCGCCACTTCTCCTGCGGCTTCTGTGTCGCCACTTCTCCTGCGGCTTCTGAGTCGCCACTTTTCCTGCGGCTTCTGTGTCGCCACTTCTGCGGCTTCTGTGTCGCCACTTCTCCTGCGGCTTCTGTGTCGCCACTTCTCCTGCGGCTTCTTCGCCGCCACATCTTCTGCGGCTTCTGTGTCGCCACATCTTCAGCGGCTTCTGTGTCGCAACTTCTCCTGCGGCTTCAGCGTCGCCACTTCTCCTGCGGCTTCAGCGTCGCCACTTCTACTGCGGCTTCAGCGTCGCCACTTTTACTGCGGCTTCAGAGTCGCCACTTCCACTGCGGTTTCAGCGTCGCCACTTCTACTGCGGCTTCAGCGTCGCCACTTCTACTGCATCTTCTGCGTCGCTACTTCTACTGCGGCTTATGTGTCGTCACTTCCACTGTGGTTTCTGTGTCGCCACCTCTACTGCAGCTTCGTCGCCACTCGTACTGCGGCTTCGATGTCGCCACTTCTAGTGCGGCTTCTGTGTCGCCATTTCTCGTGCGGCTTCTGCTATGCCACTTCCACTGCAGTTTCTGCGTCGCCACTTCCACTTCAGCTTCTGCGTCGCTACTTCCACTGCAGCTTCTGCGTCGCCACTTCTACTTCGGCTTCTGCGTCGCCACTTTTACTGCAGCTTTTTCGTCGCCACTTGTACAGCGGCTTCTGCGTCGCTACTTCTACCGCAGCCTTGCGTCGCCACTTCTACTGCGGCTTCTGTGTTGCCACTTCTACTGCGGCTTTTGCGTCGCCACTTCTACTGCGGCTTCTGCGTCGCCACTTCTACTGCGGCTTCTGCGTCGCCACTTCTCCTGCGGCTTCTGCGTCGCCACTTCTGCAGCTTCTGTGTCGCCACTTCTGCGGCTTCTGTGTCGCCACTTCTCCTGCGGCTTCTGTGTCGCCACTTTTCCTGCGGCTTCTGTGTCGCCACTTCTCCTGCGGCTTCTGTGTCGCCACTTCTCTTGCGGCTTCTATGTCGCCACTTCTACTGCGGCTTCTGTGTCGCCACTTCTCCTGCGGCTTCTGTGTCGCCACTCCTGCGGCTTCTGTGTCGCCACTTATCCTGCGGCTTCTGCTTCGCCATTTCTGCGGCTTCTGTTTCGCCACTTCCCCTGCAGCTTCTGCGTCGCCACTTCTACTGCGGCTTCTGCGTCACCACTCTTACAGCGGCTTCTGCGTCACCACTTTTACAGCGGCTTCTGCGTCACCACTTCTACAGCGGCTTCTGCGTCACCACTTCTACTGCGGCTTCTGTGTCGCCACCTCTGCGGCTGCTGTGTCGCCAATTCTCCTGCGGCTTCTGTGTCTCCAATTCTCCTGCGGCTTCTGTGTCGCCACTTCTTTTGCGGCTTTTGTGTCGCCACTCTTTCGGTTTCTGTGTCGCCACTCTTACGGCTTCTGTGTCGCCACTCTTGTGGCTTCTGTGTCGCCACTCCTGCGGCTTCTGTGTCGCCATTCTTGCGGCTTCTGTGTCGCCATTCTTGCGGCTTCTGTGTCGCCGCTCCTCTTGCGGCTTCTGTGTCGCCACTCCTCTTTCGGCTTCTGGGTCGCCACTCCTCATGCGGCTTCTGTGTCGCCACTTCTCCTGCGGCTTCTGTGTAGCCACTTCTCCTGCGGCTTCTGTGTCGCCACTTCTCTTGCGGCTTCTGTGTCGCTACTTCTCTTGCGGCTTCTGTGTCGCTACTTCTCTTGCGGCTTCTGTGTCGCCACTTCTCTTGCGGCTTCTGTGTTGCGGCTTCTGTGTCGCCACTTCTACTTCGGCTTCTGCGTCGCCACTTCTACTTCGGCTTCGGCGTCGCAACTTCTACTTCGGCTTCTGCGTCGCCACTTCTACTTCGGCTTCTGCGTCGCCACTTCTACTGCAGCTTGTTCGTCGCCACTTCTACAGCGGCTTCTGCGTCGCTACTTCTACTGCGGCTTCTGTGTCGCCACTTCTGCGGCTTCTGTGTCGCCACTTCTGCGGCTTCTGTGTCGCCACTTCTGCGGCTTCTGTGTCGCCACCTCTACTTCAGCTTCGTCGCCACTCGTACTGCAGCTTCGATGTCGCCATTTCTTTTGCGGCTTTTGCGTCGCCACTTCCCCTGCAGCTTCTGCGTCGCCACTTACCCTGCAGCTTCTGCGTCGCCACTTCCCCTGCAGCTTCTGCGTCGCCACTTCCCCTGCAGCCTCTGTGTAGCCACTTCTACTGCGGCTTCTGCGTCGCCACTTCTACTGCGGCTTCTGCGTCGCCACTTCTACTGCAGCTTCTTCGTCGCCACTTCAACAGCGGCTTCTGTGTCGCCGCTTCTATTGCGGCTTCTGTGTCGCCACTTCTACTGCGGCTTCTGTGACGCCACTTTTTCTGCGGCTTCTGTGTCGCCATTTTACTGCGGCTTCTGTGGCGCCACTTCTACTGCTGCTTCTGTGTCGCCACTTTTCCTGCGGCTTCTGAGTCGCTACTTCTACTGCGGCTTCTGCGTCGCTACTTTTACTGTGGCAACAGTTATGCTGCTTCTACCACGGCTTTTGTTATGCTACTTGCTACATACACTTCGGCTTATGTGTCACAACATCTACAGCGGCTTCGGTCGCCACTTCTACTGCGGCTTCTGCGTCGCCACTTCTACTGCAGCTTGTTCGTCGCCACTTCTACAGCGGCTTCTGCGTCGCTATTTCTACTGCGGCTTCTGTGTTGCAACTTCTACTGCGGCTTCTGTGTGCTACTTCTACTGCGGCATGTGTCATCACTTCTACTGCGGCTTCTGTGTCGCCACTTCTACTGCAGCTTCTGTGTTGCCACATCTACTGGGGCTATGTGTCGCCACTTCTACTGCGGCTTCTGTGTCGCCATATTTACTGCGGCTTATGTGTCGCAACTTCTACGGCGGCTTCTGTGGCGCCACTTCCACTGCGGCTTCTGTTATGCTACTACTACGGTTTCTGTTGGTGCTACCTACACAGTGGCTTCGGCGTCGCCATATTTACTGCGGCCTATATGTCGCCACTTCTAGTGTGGCTTCTGTGTCGCCACTTCTCCTGCGGCTTCTGTGTCGCCACTTCTCCTGCGGCTTCTTCGCCGCCACATCTTCTGCGGCTTCTGTGTCGTCACATTTTCTGCGGCTTCTGTGTCGCCACTTCTCCTGCGGCTTCAGCGTCGCCACTTCTACTGCGGCTTCAGCGTCGCCACTTCTACTGCGGCTTCAGCGTCGCCACTTCTACTGCGGCTTCAGCGTCGCCACTTCTACTGCGGCTTCAGCGTCGCCACTTCTACTGCGGCTTCAGCGTCGCCACTTCTACTGCATCTTCTGCGTCGCTACTTCTACTGCGGCTTATGTGTCGTCACTTCCACTGTGGTTTCTGTGTCGCCACCTCTACTGCAGCTTCGTCGCCACTTCTACTGCGGCTTCTGTGGCGCCACTTCTACTGCGGCTTCTGTGGCGCCACTTGAACTGCGGCTTATGTTTCGCAACTCCTACTACGGCTTCTGCGTCGCCACTTCTCCTGCGGCTTCTGCGTCGCCACTTCTCCTGCAGCTTCTGTGTCGACACTTCTCCTGCGGCTTCTGTGTCGACACTTCTCCTGCGGCTTCTGTGTCGACACTTCTCCTGCAGCTTCTGTGTCGAAACTTCTGCTGCAGCTTCTGTGTCGACACTTCTCCTCCAGCTTCTGTGTCGCCACTTCTGCCGCCTCTGTGTCGCCAATTCTCCTGCGGCTTCTGTGTTGCCACTTCTCCTGCGGCTTCTGTGTTGCCACTTCTCATGCGGCTTCTGTGTCGCCACTTCTCCTGCGGCTTCTGTGTTGCCACTTCTCATGCGGCTTCTTTGTCGCCACTTCTCTGGCGGTTTCCTGGTCGCCACTTCTCCTGCGGCTTCAGCGTCGCCACTTCTACTGCGGCTTCTACGCCGCCACTTCCAATGCAGCTTCAGCGTCGCCACTTCCCCCGCAGATTCTGCGTCGCCACTTCCCCTGCAGCTTCTGCGTCGCCACTTTCCCTGCAGCTTCTGCGTCTTCACTTCCTCTGCAGCTTCTGCGTCGCCACTTCTACTGCAGCTTCTGCGTCACCACTTCTACTGCAGCTTCTGCGTCGCCACTTCTACTGCAGCTTCTGCGTCGCCACTTCTACTGCGGCTTCTGCGTCGGCACTTCTACTGCAGCTTCTTCGTCGCCATTTCAACAGCGGCTTCTGTTTTGCTTTTTCTACTACGGCTTCTGTTATGCTACTTCTACGGTTTTTGTTCTGATACGAATGCTGCGGCTTCTTCGTCGCCACTTCTGCGTCGCAATTTCGACTGCGGCTTCTGCGTCGCCATTTGTACTTTGGTTTCTGCGTCGCCACTTCTACTGCGGCTTCTGCGTCGCCACTTCTACTGCGGCTTCTGCCCTCACTTCTACTAGGGCTTCTGCGTCGCCATTTGTACTTCGGTTTCTGCGTCGCCACTTCCCCTGCAGCTTCTGCGTCGCCACTTCCCCTGCAGCTTCTGCGTCGCCACTTCCTCTGCAGCTTTTGCGTCGCCACTTCCCCTGCAGCTTCTGCGTCGCCACTTCTACTGCAGCTTCTGCGTCGCCACTTCTACTGCAGCTTCTGCGTCGCCACTTCTACTGCAGCTTCTGCGTCGCCACTTCTACCTCGGCTTCTGCGTCGGCACTTCTACTGCAGCTTCTTCGTCGCCATTTCAACAGCGGCTTCTGTTATGCTACTTCTACGGTTTCTGTTCTGCTACGAATGCTGCGGCTTCTTCGTCGCCACTGCTACTGCGGCTTCTGCGTCGCCACTTCTACTGCGGCTTCTGCGTCGCATTTGTACTTCGGTTTCTGCGTCGCCACTTCTACTGCGGCTTCTGCGTCCTCACTTCTACTGCGGCTTCTGCGTCCTCACTTCTATTAGGGCTTCTGCGTCGCCACTTCTACTGCGGCTTCTGCGTTGCCACTTGTACTGCGGCTTTTGTGTCGCCACTTCTCTTGCGGCTTCTGTGTCGCCACTCCTCTTGCGGCTTCTGTGTCGCCACTCCTCTTGCGGCTTCTGTGTCGCCACTCCTCTTGCGGCTTCTGTGTCGCCACTTCTCTTGCGGCTTCTGTGTCGCCACTTCTCCTGCGGCTTCTGTGTTGCCTCTTTTGCGGCTTCTGTGTTGCCTCTTCTTTTGCCGCTTCTGTGTTGCCTCATCTTTTGCGGCTTCTGTGTTGCCTCTTCTTTTGCGGCTTCTGTGTCGCCACCTCTCCATCGGCTTCTTTGTTGCCACCTCTCCATCGGCTTTTGCGTCGCCACTTCTGCGGCTTCTGTGTCGCCACGTCTACTGCAGCTTCGTCGCCACTACTGGTGCAGCGTCTTCGTCGCCACTTCTACTGCGGCTTCTGCGCCGCAATTTCGACTGCGGCTTCTGCGTCGCCATATGTACTTCGGTTGCTGCGTCGCCACTTCTACTGCGGCTTCTGCGCCGCCACTTCTACTGCGGCTTCGTCGCCATTTCAACAGCGGCTTCTGTATGCTTTTTCTACTACGGCTTCTGTTATGCTACTTCTATGGTTTCTGTTCTGCTACGAATGCTGCGGCTTCGTTGCCACTTCTATTGCGGCTTCTGCGTCGCCACTTCTACTGCGGCTTCTGCGTTGCAACTTCTACTGCGGCTTCTGCGTCGCCACTTGCGGCTTCTGTGTCGCCACTTCTCATGCGGCTTCTGTGTCGCCACTTCTCTTGCGGCTTCTGTGTTGCGGCTTCTGTGTCGCCACTTCTACTTCGGCTTCTGCGTCGTCACTTCTACTTCGGCTTCTGCGTCGCCACTTCTACTGCAGCTTGTTCGTCGCCACTTCTACTGCAGCTTGTTCGTCGCCACTTCTACAGCGGCTTCTGCGTCGCTACTTCTACTGCGGCTTCTGTCGTACTGCAGCTTCGATGTCGCCATTTCTTTTGCGGCTTCTGCGTCGCCACTTCCCCTGCAGATTCTGCGTCGCCACTTCCCCTGCAGCTTCTGTGTAGCCACTTCTACCGCGGCTTCTGCGTCGCCACTTCTACTGCAGCTTCTTCGTCGCCACTTCAACAGCGGCTTCTGTGTCGCCGCTTCTATTGCGGCTTCTGTGTCGCCACTTCTACTGCGGCTTCTGTGACGCCACTTTTTCTGCGGCTTCTGTGTCGCCATTTTACTGCGGCTTCTGTGGCGCCACTTCTACTGCTGCTTCTGTGTCGCCACTTTTCCTGCGGCTTCTGCGTCGCTACTTCTACTGCGGCTTCTGCGTCGGTACTTTTACTGTGGCAACAGTTATGCTGCTTCTACCACGGCTTTTGTTATGCTACTTGCTACCTACACTTCGGCTTATGTGTCACAACATCTACAGCGGCTTCTGTCGCCACTTCTACTGCGGCTTCTGCGTCGCCACTTCTACTGCAGCTTGTTCGTCGCCACTTCTACAGCGGCTTCTGCGTCGCTACTTCTACTGCGGCTTCTGTGTTGCAACTTCTACTGCGGCTTCTGTGTGCTACTTCTACTGCGGCATGTGTCATCACTTCTACTGCGGCTACCGTGTCGCCACTTCTACTGCAGCTTCTGTGTTGCCACATCTACTGGGGCTATGTGTCGCCACTTCTACTGCGGCTTCTGTGTCGCCATATTTACTGCGGCTTATGTGTCGCAACTTCTACGGCGGCTTCTGTGGCGCCACTTCCACTGCGGCTTCTGTTATGCTTCTACTACGGTTTCTGTTGGTGCTTCCTACACTGTGGCTTCGGCGTCGCCATAATTACTGCGGCCTATATGTCGCCACTTCTAGTGTGGCTTCTGTGTCGCCACTTCTGCGGCTTCTGTGTCGCCACTTCTCCTGCGGCTTCTTCGCCGCCACATCTTCTGCGGCTTCTGTGTCGCCACTTCTCCTGCGGCTTCAGCGTCGCCACTTCTACTGCGGCTTCAGCGTCGCCACTTCTACTGCGGCTTCAGCGTCGCCACTTCTACTGCATCTTCTGCGTCGCTACTTCTACTGCGGCTTATGTGTCGTCACTTCCAATGTGGTTTCTGCGTCGCCACTTCCACTGCAGCTTCTGCGTGCCACTTCTACTTCGGCTTCTGCGTCGCCACTTCTACTGCAGCTTGTTCGTCGCCACTTCTACAGCGGCTTCTGCGTCGCTACTTCTACAGCGGCTTTTGCGTCGCTACTTCTACAGCGGCTTCTGCGTCGCTACTTCTACTGCGGCTTCTGTGTCGCCACTTTTGCGGCTTCTGTGTCGCCACCTCTACTGCAGCTTCGTCGCCACTCGTACCGCAGCTTCGATGTCGCCACTTCTAGTGTGGCTTCTGTGTCGCCATTTCTCTTGCGGCTTCTGCTATGCCATTTCCACTGCAGTTTCTGCGTCGCCACTTCCACTGCAGCTTCTGCGTCGCTACTTCCACTGCAGCTTCTGCGTCGCCACTTCTACTTCGGCTTCTGCGTCGCCACTTTTACTGCAGCTTTTTCGTCGCCACTTCTACAGCGGCTTCTGCGTCGCTACTTCTACCGCAGCCTTGCGTCGCCACTTCTACCGCGGCTTCTGTGTTGCCACTTCTACTGCGGCTTCTGCGTCGCCACTTCTACTGCGGCTTCTGCGTCGCCACTTCTACTGCGGCTTCTGCGTCGCCACTTCTCCTGCGGCTTCTGTGTCGCCACTTCTCCTGCGGCTTCTGTGTCGCCACTTCTCCTGCGGCTTCTGTGTCGCCACTTCTCCTGCGGCTTCTGTGTCGCCACTTCTCCTGCGGCTTCTGTGTCGCCACTTCTCCTGCGGCTTCTGTGTCGCCACTTCTCCTGCGGCTTCTTCGCCGCCACATCTTCTGCGGCTTCTGTGTCGCCACATCTTCTGCGGCTTCTGTGTCGCCACTTCTCCTGCGGCTTCAGCGTCGCCACTTCTCCTGCGGCTTCAGCATCGCCACTTCTACTGCGGCTTCAGCGTCGCCACTTTTACTGCGGCTTCAGAGTCGCCACTTCCACTGCGGCTTCAGCGTCGCCACTTCTACTGCGGCTTCAGCGTCGCCACTTCTACTGCATCTTCTGCGTCGCTACTTCTACTGCGGCTTATGTGTCGTCACTTCCACTGTGGTTTCTGTGTCGCCACCTCTACTGCAGCTTCGTCGCCACTCGTACTGCGGCTTCGATGTCGCCACTTCTAGTGCGGCTTCTGTGTCGCCATTTCTCTTGCGGCTTCTGCTATGCCACTTCCACTGCAGTTTCTGCGTCGCCACTTCCACTTCAGCTTCTGCGTCGCTACTTCCACTGCAGCTTCTGCGTCGCCACTTCTACTTCGGCTTCTGCGTCGCCACTTTTACTGCAGCTTTTTCGTCGCCACTTGTACAGCGGCTTCTGCGTCGCTACTTCTACCGCAGCCTTGCGTCGCCACTTCTACTGCGGCTTCTGTGTTGCCACTTCTACTGCGGCTTTTGCGTCGCCACTTCTACTGCGGCTTCTGCGTCGCCACTTCTACTGCAGCTTCTGCGTCGCCACTTCTCCTGCGGCTTCTGCGTCGCCACTTCTCCTGCAGCTTCTGTGTCGCCACTTCTGCGGCTTCTGTGTCGCCACTTCTCCTGCGGCTTCTGTGTCGCCACTTTTCCTGCGGCTTCTGTGTCGCCACTTCTCCTGCGGCTTCTGTGTCGCCACTTCTCTTGCGGCTTCTATGTCGCCACTTCTACTGCGGCTTCTGTGTCGCCACTTCTGCGGCTTCTGTGTCGCCACTCCTGCGGCTTCTGTGTCGCCACTTATCCTGCGGCTTCTGCTTCGCCATTTCTGCGGCTTCTGTTTCGCCACTTCCCCTGCAGCTTCTGCGTCGCCACTTCTACTGCGGCTTCTGCGTCACCACTCTTACAGCGGCTTCTGCGTCACCACTTTTACAGCGGCTTCTGCGTCACCACTTCTACAGCGGCTTCTGCGTCACCACTTCTACTGCGGCTTCTGTGTCGCCACCTCTGCGGCTGCTGTGTCGCCAATTCTCCTGCGGCTTCTGTGTCTCCAATTCTCCTGCGGCTTCTGTGTCGCCACTTCTTTTGCGGCTTTTGTGTCGCCACTCTTTCGGTTTCTGTGTCGCCACTCTTACGGCTTCTGTGTCGCCACTCCTGCGGCTTCTGTGTCGCCACTCCTGCGGCTTCTGTGTCGCCATTCTTGCGGCTTCTGTGTCGCCATTCTTGCGGCTTCTGTGTCGCCATTCTTGCGGCTTCTGTGTCGCCGCTCCTCTTGCGGCTTCTGTGTCGCCACTCCTCTTGCGGATTCTGGGTCGCCACTCCTCATGCGGCTTCTGTGTCGCCACTTCTCCTGCGGCTTATGTGTAGCCACTTCTCCTGCGGCTTCTGTGTCGCCACTTCTCTTGCGGCTTCTGTGTCGCTACTTCTCTTGCGGCTTCTGTGTCGCTACTTCTCTTGCGGCTTCTGTGTCGCCACTTCTCTTGCGGCTTCTGTGTCGCCACTTCTACTTCGGCTTCTGCGTCGCCACTTCTACTTCGGCTTCGGCGTCGCAACTTCTACTTCGGCTTCTGCGTCGCCACTTCTACTTCGGCTTCTGCGTCGCCACTTCTACTGCAGCTTGTTCGTCGCCACTTCTACAGCGGCTTCTGCGTCGCTACTTCTACTGCGGCTTCTGTGTCGCCACTTCTGCGGCTTCTGTGTCGCCACTTCTGCGGCTTCTGTGTCGCCACCTCTACTTCAGCTTCGTCGCCACTCGTACTGCAGCTTCGATGTCGCCATTTCTTTTGCGGCTTTTGCGTCGCCACTTCCCTGCAGCTTCTGCGTCGCCACTTACCCTGCAGCTTCTGCGTCGCTACTTCCCCTGCAGCTTCTGCGTCGCCACTTCCCCTGCAGCTTCTGTGTAGCCACTTCTACTGCGGCTTCTGCGTCGCCACTTCTACTGCGGCTTCTGCGTCGCCACTTCTACTGCAGCTTCTTCGTCGCCACTTCAACAGCGGCTTCTGTGTCGCCGCTTCTATTGCGGCTTCTGTGTCGCCACTTCTACTGCGGCTTCTGTGACGCCACTTTTTCTGCGGCTTCTGTGTCGCCATTTTACTGCGGCTTCTGTGGCGCCACTTCTACTGCTGCTTCTGTGTCGCCACTTTTCCTGCTTCTTCTGAGTCGCTACTTCTACTGCGGCTTCTGCGTCGCTACTTTTATTGTGGCAACAGTTATGCTGCTTCTACCACGGCTTTTGTTATGCTACTTGCTACATACACTTCGGCTTATGTGTCACAACATCTACAGCGGCTTCGGTCGCAACTTCTACTGCGGCTTCTGCGTCGCCACTTCTACTGCAGCTTGTTCGTCGCCACTTCTACAGCGGCTTCTGCGTCGCTATTTCTACTGCGGCTTCTGTGTTGCAACTTCTACTGCGGCTTCTGTGTGCTACTTCTACTGCGGCATGTGTCATCACTTCTACTGCGGCTTCTGTGTCGCCACTTCTACTGCAGCTTCTGTGTTGCCACATCTACTGGGGCTATGTGTCGCCACTTCTACTGCGGCTTCTGTGTCGCCATATTTACTGCGGCTTATGTGTCGCAACTTCTACGGCGGCTTCTGTGGCGCCACTTCCACTGCGGCTTCTGTTATGCTACTACTACGGTTTCTGTTGGTGCTACCTACACAGTGGCTTCGGCGTCGCCATATTTACTGCGGCCTATATGTCGCCACTTCTAGTGTGGCTTCTGTGTCGCCACTTCTCCTGCGGCTTCTGTGTCGCCACTTCTCCTGCGGCTTCTTCGCCGCCACATCTTCTGCGGCTTCTGTGTCGTCACATCTTCTGCGGCTTCTGTGTCGCCACTTCTCCTGCGGCTTCAGCGTCGCCACTTCTACTGCGGCTTCAGCGTCGCCACTTCTACTGCGGCTTCAGCGTCGCCACTTCTACTGCGGCTTCAGCGTCGCCACTTCTACTGCGGCTTCAGCGTCGCCACTTCTACTGCGGCTTCAGCGTCGCCACTTCTACTGCGGCTTCAGCGTCGCCACTTCTATTGCGGCTTCAGCGTCGCCACTTCTGCTGCATCTTCTGCGTCGCTACTTCTACTGCGGCTTATGTGTCGTCACTTCCACTGTGGTTTCTGTGTCGCCACCTCTACTGCAGCTTCGTCGCCACTTCTACTGCGGCTTCTGTGGCGCCACTTCTACTGCGGCTTCTGTGGCGCCACTTGAACTGCGGCTTATGTTTCGCAACTCCTACTACGGCTTCTGCGTCGCCACTTCTCCTGCGGCTTCTGCGTCGCCACTTCTCCTGCAGCTTCTGTGTCGACACTTCTCCTGCGGCTTCTGTGTCGACACTTCTCCTGCGGCTTCTGTGTCGACACTTCTCCTGCAGCTTCTGTGTCGAAACTTCTGCTGCAGCTTCTGTGTCGCCACTTCCCCTGCAGCTTCTGTGTAGCCACTTCTACTGCGGCTTCTGCGTCGCCACTTCTGCGGCTTCTGCGTCGCCACTTCTACTGCAGCTTCTTCGTCGCCACTTCAACAGCGGCTTCTGTGTCGCCGCTTCTATTGCGGCTTCTGTGTCGCCACTGCTACTGCGGCTTCTGTGTCGCCACTTCTACTGCGGCTTCTGTGTCGCCACTTTTACTGCGGCTTCTGTGTCACCACTTCTACTGCGGCATATGTGTCGCCACTTCTACTGCAGCTTCTGTGTTGCCACATCTACTGCGGCCTATGTGTCGCCACTTCTACTGCGGCTTCTGTATCGCCATATTTACTGCGGCTTATGTGTCGCATTTTCTACGGCGGCTTCTGTGGCGCCACTTCCACTGCGGCTTCTGTTATGCTGCTGCTGCTGCTGCTGCTGCTGCTACTACTACATTTTCTGTTGGTGCTACCTACACTGTGGCTTCGGCGTCGCCATATTCACTGCGGCCTATATGTCGCCACTTCTAGTGCGGCTTCTGTGTCGCCACTTCTAGTGCGGCTGCTGTGTCGCCACTTCTAGTGTGGCTTCTGTGTCGCCACTTCTAGTGCGGCTTCTGTGTCGCCACTTCTAGTGCGGCTTCTGTGTCGCCACTTCTAGTGCGGCTTCTGTGTCGCCACTTCTGCGGCTTCTGTGTCGCCACTTTTCCTGCGGCTTCTGTGTCGCCACTTTTCCTGCGGCTTCTGTGTCGCCACTTTTCCTGCGGCTTCTGTGTCGCCACTTTTCCTGCGGCTTCTTCGCCGCCACATCTTCTGCGGCTTCTGTGTCGCCACTTCTCCTGCGGCTTCAGCGTCGCCACTTATACTGCGGCTTAAGCGTCGCCAATTCTGCGGCTTCAGCGTCGCCACTTCTACTGCGGCTTCAGCGTCGCCACTTCTACTGCGGCTTCAGCGTCGCCACTTCTACTGCGGCTTCAGCGTCGCCACTTCTACTGCGGCTTCAGCGTCGCCACTTCTACTGCATCTTCGGCGTGGCTACTTCTACTGCGGCTTATGTGTCGTCACTTCCACTGTGGTTTTTGCGTCGCCACTTCCACTGCAGCTTCTGCGTGCCACTTCTACTTCGGCTTCTGCGTCGCCACTTCTACTGCAGCTTGTTCGTCGCCACTTTTACAGCGGCTTCTGCGTCGCTACTTCTACAGCGGCTTCTGCGTCGCTACTTCTACAGCGGCTTCTGCGTCGCTACTTCTACTGCGGGTTCTGTGTCGCCACTTTTGGGGCTTCTGTGTCGCCACCTCTACTGCAGCTTCGTCGCCACCTCTACTGCAGCTTCGTCGCCACTCGTACTGCGGCTTCGATGTCGCCACTTCTAGTGCGGCTTCTGTGTCGCCATTTCTCTTGCGGCTTCTGCTATGCCACTTCCACTGCAGTTTCTGCGTTGCCACTTCCACTGCAGCTTCTGCGTCGCCACTTCCACAGCAGCTTCTGCGTCGCCACTTCCACAGCAGCTTCTGCGTCGCCACTTCCACTGCAGCTTCTGCGTCGCCACTTCCACCGCAGCTTCTGCGTCGCCACTTCCACTGCAGCTTCTGCGTCGCCACTTCCACTGCAGCTTCTGCGTCGCCACTTCCACTGCAGCTTCTGCGTCGCCACTTCCACTGCAGCTTCTGCGTCGCCACTTCCACTGCAGCTTCTGCGTCGCCACTTCCACTGCAGCTTCTGCATCGCAACTTCTACTGCGGCTTCAGCGACGCCACTTCCACTGCATCTTCTGCGTCGCAACTTCTACTGCGGCTTTTGCGTCGCAACTTCTACTGCGGCTTCTGCGTCGCCACTTCTACTGCGGCTTCTGCGTCGCCACTTCTACTGCGGCTTCTGCGTCGCCACTTCTACTTCGGCCTCTGCGTCGCCACTTCTACTACGGCTTCTGCGTCGCCACTTCGACTGCGGCTTCTGCGTCGCCACATCTACTGCATCTTCTGCGTCGCAACTTCTACTGCGGCTTCTGCGTCGCCACTTCTACTGCGGCTTCTGCGTCGCCACTTCTACTGCGGCTTCTGCGTCGCCACTTCTACTTCGGCTTCTGCGTCGCCACTTCTACTTCGGCTTCTGCGTCGCCACTTCTACTTCGGCTTCTGCGTCGCCACTTCTACTGCGGCTTCTATGTCGTCACTTCTTCTGCGGCTTCTGCGTCGCAACTTCTATTGCGGCTTCTGTGTGCTACCTCTACTGTGACCCATGTGTCGCAACTTCTACTGTGACCTATGTGTCGCAACTTCTACTGTGACCTATGTGTCGCAACTTCTACTGTGACCTATGTGTCGCAACTTCTACTGTGACCTATGTGTCGCAACTTCTACTGTGACCTATGTGTCGCAACTTCTACTGTGACCTATGTATCGCAACTTCTACTGTGACCTATGTGTCGCAACTTCTACTGTGACCTATGTGTCGCAACTTCTACTGTGACTTATGTGTCGCAACTTCTACTGTGACCTATGTGTCGCAACTTCTACTGTGACCTATGTGTCGCAACTTCTACTGTGACCTATGTGTCGCAACTTCTACTGTGACCTATGTGTCGCAACTTCTACTGTGACCTATGTGTCGCAACTTCTACTGTGATGTATGTCGCAACTTCTACTGTGACCTATGTGTCGCAACTTCTAGTGCGGCTTATGTGTCGCCACTTCCACTGTGGTTTCTGCGTCGCCACTTCTACTTCGGCTTCTGCGTCGCCACTTCTACTGCGGCTTGTGTCGCTACTTCTACTGCGGCTTCTGTGTCGCCACTTCTGCGGCTTCTGTGTCGCCACTTCTGCGGCTTCTGTGTCGCCACTTCTGCGGCTTCTGTGTCGCCACTTCTGCGGCTTCTGTGTCGCCACTTCTGCGGCTTCTGTGTCGCCACTTCTGCGGCTTCTGTGTCGCCACTTCTGCGGCTTCTGTGTCGCCACCTCTACTGCAGCTTCGTCGCCACTCGTACTGCAGCTTCGATGTCGCCACTTCTAGTGCGGCTTCTGTGTCGCCTTTTCTTTTGCGGCTTCTGCTATGCCACTTCCACTGCAATTTCTGCGTCGCCACTTCCACTGCAGCTTCTACGTCGCTACTTCCACTGCAGCTTCTGCGTCGCCACTTCTAATTCGGCTTCTGCGTCGCCACTTTTACTGCAGCTTCTTCGTCGCCACTTCTACAGCGGCTTCTGCGTCGCTACATCTACCGCAGCCTTGAGTCGCCACTTCTACTGCGGCTTCTGTGTTGCCACGTCTACTGCGGCTTCTGTGTTGCCACATCTACAGCGGCTTCTGGTTTGCCACCTCTACTGCGGCTTCTGTGTGCTACTTCTACTGCGGCCTATGTGTCGCCACCTCTGCGGCTTCAGCGTCGCCACTTCTACTACGGCTTTTGCGTCGCCACTTCTACTGCGGCTTCTGCGTCGCCACTTCTACTGCGGCTTCTGCGTCGCCACTTCTACTGCGGCTTCTGCGTCGCCACTTCTACTGCGGCTTCTGCGTCGCCACTTCTCCTGCGGCTTCTGCGTCGCCACTTCTCCTGCGGCTTCTGTGTCGCCACTTCTGCGGCTTCTGTGTCGCCACTACTCCTGCGGCTTCTGTGTCGCCACTTCTCCTGCGGCTTCTGTGTCGCCACTTCTACTGCGGCTTCTGCGTCGCCACTTCTACTGCGGCTTCTGCGTCGCTACTTCTACTGCGGCTTCTGCGTCGCTACTTCTACTGCGGCCTCTGTGTCGCTACTTCTACTGCGGCTTCTGCGTCGCCCCTTCTACTGCGGCTTCTGTGTCGCCCCTTCTATTGCGGTTCCTGTGTCGCCTCTTTTCCTGCGGCTTCTGTGTCGCTCGCTCTTTCTCCTGAGGCTTCTGTGTCGCCACTTCTGCGGCTTCTGTGTCGCCACTTCTACTGCGGCTTCTGTGTCGCCACTTCTACTGCGGCTTCTGTGTCGCCACTTCTACTGCGGCTTCTGTGTCGCCACTTCTACTGCGGCTTCTGTGTCGCCACTTCTACTGCGGCTTCTGTGTCGCCACTTCTACTGCGGCTTCTGTGGCGCCACTTCTACTGCGGCTTCTGTGGCGCCACTTCTACTGCGGCTTCTGTGGCGCCACTTCTACTGCGGCTTCTGTGGCGCCACTTGAACTGCGGCCTATGTTTCGCCACTCTTACTACGGCTTCTGCGTCGCCACTTCTCCTGCGGCTTCTGTGTCGACACTTCTGCAGCTTCTGTGTCGACACTTCTCCTGCAGCTTCTGTGTCGCCACTTCTGCCGCTTCTGTGTTGCCACTTCTGCCGCTTCCGTGTCGCCACTTCTGCCGCTTCCGTGTCGCCACTTCTGCCGCTTCCGTGTCGCCACTTCTGCCGCTTCTGTGTCGCCAATTCTCCTGCGGCTTCTGTGTCGCCAATTCTCCTGCGGCTTCTGTGTCGCCTATTCTCATGCGGCTTCTGTGTCGCCACTTCTCATGCGGCTTCTGTGTCGCCACTTCTCATGCGGCTTCTGTGTCGCCACTTCTTTTGCGGCTTTTTGGTCGCCACTTCTCCTGCGGCTTCTGTGTCGCCACTTCTCCTGCGGTTTCTGTGTCGCCACTTCTGCGGTTTCTGTGTCGCTACTTCTGCGGCTTCAGCGTCGCCACTTCTACTGCGGCTTCTGCGCCGCCACTTCCACTGCAGCTTCAGCGTCGCCACTTCCCCTGCAGCTTCTGCGTCGCCACTTCTTCTGCAGTTTTTGTGTCGCCACTTCCCCTGCAGCTTCTGCGTCACCACTTCTACTGCGGCTTCTGTGTCGCCCATTCTTCTGCGGCTTCTGTGTCGCCCCTTCTGCGGATTCTTTGTCGCCCCTTCTGCGGATTCTGTGTCGCACCTTCTCCTGCGGCTTCTGTGTCGCCAATTCTACTGAGGCTTCTGTGTCGGCTTCTTCGTCGCCATCTCTACTGCGGCTTCTTCGTCGCCACTTCTACTGCGGCTTCTGCGTCGCAATTTCTACTGCGGCTTCTGCGTCGCAATTTCTACTGCGGCTTCTGCGTCGCTACTTCTACTGCGGCTTCTGTGTCGCAACTTCTATTGCGGCTTCTTCGTCGTCATTTCTACTTCGGTTTCTGCGTCGCCACTTCTACTGCGGCTTCTGTCGCCACTTCTACTGCGGCTTCTGTCGCCACTTCTACTGCGGCTTCTGTCGCCACTTCTACTGCGGCTTCTGTCGCCACTACTACTTTGGCTTAAGTTATGCTTTTTCTACTACGGCTTCTGTTATGCGGCTTCTACGGTTTCTGTTGTGCTACCTATACTGCGGTTTCTGCGTCGCCACTTCTACTGCGGCTTCTGCGTCACCACTTCTACTGCGGCTTCTGCGTCACCACTTCTACTGCGGCTTCTGCGTCACCACTTCTACTGCGGCTTCTGCGTCACCACTTCTACTGCGGCTTCTGCGTCACCACTTCTACTGCGGCTTCTGCGTCACCACTTCCACTGCAGCTTCTGCGTCGCCACTTCCACTGCAGCTTCTGCGTCGCCACTTCCACTGCAGCTTCTGCGTCGCCACTTCCACTGCAGCTTCTGCGTCGCCACTTCCACTGCAGCTTCTGCGTCGCCACTTCCACTGCAGCTTCTGCGTCGCCACTTCCACTGCAGCTTCTGCGTCGCCACTTCCACTGCAGCTTCTGCGTCGCTACTTTAACTGCGGCGTAAGTGTCGCTACTTCAACTGCGGCTTCTGTTTCGCCACTTCTACTGCAGCTTCTGTGTCGCCACTTCTACTGCGGCTTCTGTGTCGCCACTTCTACTGCGGCTTCTGTGTCGCCACTTCTACTGCGGCTTCTGTGTCGCCACTCTTACTGCGGCTTCTGTGTCGCCACTTTTACTGCGGCTTCAGTGTCGCCACTTTTACTGCGGCTTCTGTGTCGCCACTTTTACTGCGGCTTCTGTGTCGCCACTTTTACTGCGGCTTCTGTGTCGCCACTTTTACTGCGGCTTCTGTGTCGCCATTTTTACTGCGGCTTCTATGTCGTCACTTAAACTGCGGCTTATGTGTCGCCACTGCTACTGCGGCTTATGTGTCGCCACTTTTACTGCGGCCTATGTGTCGCCACTCACATGCAGCTTCTGTGGCGCCACTTCTACTGCGGCTTCTGTGGCGCCACTTCTACTGCGGCTTCTGTGGCGCCACTTTTACTGCGGCTTATGTGGCGCCACTTCTGCGGCTTCTGTGTCGCCACTTTTCCTGCGGCTTCTGCGTCGCTACTTCTACTGCGGCTTCTGCGTCGCTACTTTTACTGTGGCAACAGTTATGCTGCTTCTACCACGGCTTCCGTTATGCTACTTCTACTACGGCTTTTGTTATGCTACTTGCTACCTACACTGCGGCTCATGTGTCACAACATCTACAGCGGCTTCTGTCGCCACTTCTACTGCGGCTTCTGCGTCGCCACTTCTACTGCAGCTTGTTCGTCGCCACTTCTACAGCGGCTTCTGCGTCGCTACTTCTACTGCGGCTTCTGTGTTGCAACTTCTACTGCGGCTTCTGTGTGCTCCTTCTACTGCGGCATATGTGTCACCACTTCTACTGCGGCTTCTGTGTCGCCACTTCTACTGCAGCTTCTGTGTTACCACATCTACTGCGGCCTATGTGTCGCCACTTCTACTGCGGCTTCTGTGTCGCCACTTCTACTGCGGCTTCTGTGTCGCCATATTTACTGCGGCTTATGTGTCGCAACTTCTACGGCGGCTTTTGTGGCGCCACTTCCACTGCGGCTTCTGTTATGCTACTACTACGGTTTCTGTTGGTACTACCTACACTGTGGCTTCGGCGTCGCCATATTTACTGCGGCCTATATGTCGCCACTTCTAGTGCGGCTTCTGTGTCGCCACTTCTCCTGCGGCTTCTGTGTCGCCACTTCTCCTGCGGCTTATTCGCCGCCACATCTTCTGCGGCTTCTGTGTCGCCACTTCTCCTGCGGCTTCAGCGTCGCCACTTCTACTGCGGCTTCAGCGTCACCACTTCTACTGCATCTTCTGCGTCGCTACTTCTACTGCATCTTCTGCGTCGCTACTTCTACTGCGGCTTATGTGTCGTCACTTCCACTGTGGTTTCTGCGTCGCCACTTCCACTGCAGCTTCTGCGTGCCACTTCTACTTCGGCTTCTGCGTCGCCACTTCTATTGCAGCTTGTTCGTCGCCACTTCTACAGCGGCTTCTGCGTCGCTACTTCTACAGCGGCTTCTGCGTCGCTACTTCTACTGCGGCTTCTGTGTCGCCACTTTTGCGGCTTCTGTGTCGCCACCTCTACTGCAGCTTCGTCGCCACTCGTACTGCAGCTTCGATGTCGCCACTTCTAGTGTGGCTTCTGTGTCGCCATTTCTCTTGCGGCTTCTGCTATGCCATTTCCACTGCAGTTTCTGCGTCGCCACTTCCACTGCAGCTTCTGCGTCGCTACTTCCACTGCAGCTTCTGCGTCGCCACTTCTACTTGGGCTTCTGCGTCGCCACTTTTACTGCAGCTTTTTCGTCGTCACTTTTACAGCGGCTTCTGCGTCGCTACTTCTACCGCAGCCTCGCGTCGCCACTTCTACTGCGGCTTCTGTGTTGCCACTTCTACTGCGGCTTTTGCGTCGCCACTTCTACTGCGGCTTCTGCGTCGCCACTTCTACTTCGGCTTCTGCGTCGCCACTTCTGCGGCTTCTGCGTCGCCACTTCTCCTGCAGCTTCTGTGTCGCCACTTCTGCGGCTTCTGTGTCGCCACTTCTCCTGCGGCTTCTGTGTCGCCACTTTTCCTGCGGCTTCTGTGTCGCCACTTCTCCTGCGGCTTCTGTGTCGCCACTTCTCATGCGGCTTCTGTGTCGCCACTTCTGCGGCTTCTGTGTCGCCACTTCTCCTGCGGCTTCTGTGTCGCCACTCCTGCGGCTTCTGTGTCGCCACTTATCCTGCGGCTTCTGCTTCGCCATTTCTGCGGCTTCTGTTTCGCCACTTCCCCTGCAGCTTCTGCGTCGCCACTTCTACTGCGGCTTCTGCGTCGCCACTTCTACTGCGGCTTCTGCGTCACCACTCTTACAGCGGCTTCTGCGTCACCACTTTTACAGCGGCTTCTGCGTCACCACTTCTACAGCGGCTTCTGCGTCACCACTTCTACTGCGGCTTCTGTGTCGCCACCTCTGCGGCTGCTGTGTCGCCAATTCTCCTGCGGCTTCTGTGTCGCCAATTCTCCTGCGGCTTCTGTGTCGCCCATTCTCCTGCGGCTTCTGTGTCGCCACTTCTTTTGCGGCTTTTGTGTCGCCACTCCTCTTTCGGTTTCTGTGTCGCCACTCTTACAGCTTCTGTGTCGCCACTCCTGCGGCTTCTGTGTCGCCACTCCTGCGGCTTCTGTGTCGCCACTCTTGCGGCTTCTGTGTCACCGCTCCTCTTGCGGCTTCTGTGTCGCCACTCCTCTTGCGGCTTCTGGGTCGCCACTCCTCATGCGGCTTCTGTGTCGCCACTTCTCCTGCGGCTTCTGTGTCGCCACTTCTCTTGCGGCTTCTGTGTCGCCACTTCTCTTGCGGCTTCTGTGTCGCTACTTCTCTTGCGGCTTCTGTGTCGCTACTTCTCTTGCGGCTTCTGTGTCGCCACTTCTCTTGCGGCTTCTGTGTTGCGGCTTCTGTGTCGCCACTTCTACTTCGGCTTCTGCGTCGCCACTTCTACTTCGGCTTCGGCGTCGCAACTTCTACTTCGGCTTCTGCGTCGCCACTTCTACTTCGGCTTCTGCGTCGCCACTTCTACTGCAGCTTGTTCGTCGCCACTTCTACAGCGGCTTCTGCGTCGCTACTTCTACTGCGGCTTCTGTGTCGCTACTTCTACTGCGGCTTCTGTGTCGCCACTTCTGCGGCTTCTGTGTCGCCACTTCTGCGGCTTCTGTGTCGCCACTTCTGCGGCTTCTGTGTCGCCACTTCTGCGGCTTCTGTGTCGCCACCTCTACTGCAGCTTCGTCGCCACTCGTACTGCAGCTTCGATGTCGCCATTTCTTTTGCGGCTTTTGCGTCGCCACTTCCCGTGCAGCTTCTGCGTCGCCACTTACCCTGCAGCTTCTGCGTCGCCACTTCCCCTGCAGCTTCTGCGTCGCCACTTCCCCTGCAGCTTCTGTGTAGCCACTCCTACTGCGGCTTCTGCGTCGCCACTTCTACTGCGGCTTCTGCGTCGCCACTTCTACTGCAGCTTCTTCGTCGCCACTTCAACAGCGGCTTCTGTGTCGCCGCTTCTATTGCGGCTTCTGTGTCGCCACTTCTACTGCGGCTTCTGTGACGCCACTTTTTCTGCGGCTTCTGTGTCGCCATTTTACTGCGGCTTCTGTGGCGCCACTTCTACTGCTGCTTCTGTGTCGCCACTTTTCCTGCGGCTTCTGAGTCGCTACTTCTACTGCGGCTTCTGCGTCGCTACTTTTACTGTGGCAACAGTTATGCTGCTTCTACCACGGCTTTTGTTATGCTACTTGCTACATACACTTCGGCTTATGTGTCACAACATCTACAGCGGCTTCGGTCGCCACTTCTACTGCGGCTTCTGCGTCGCCACTTCTACTGCAGCTTGTTCGTCGCCACTTCTACAGCGGCTTCTGCGTCGCTATTTCTACTGCGGCTTCTGTGTTGCAACTTCTACTGCGGCTTCTGTGTGCTACTTCTACTGCGGCATGTGTCATCACTTCTACTGCGGCTTCTGTGTCGCCACTTCTACTGCAGCTTCTGTGTTGCCACATCTACTGGGGCTATGTGTCGCCACTTCTACTGCGGCTTCTGTGTCGCCATATTTACTGCGGCTTATGTGTCGCAACTTCTACGGCGGCTTCTGTGGCGCCACTACCACTGCGGCTTCTGTTATGCTACTACTACGGTTTCTGTTGGTGCTACCTACACTGTGGCTTCGGCGTCGCCATATTTACTGCGGCCTATATGTCGCCACTTCTAGTGTGGCTTCTGTGTCGCCACTTCTCCTGCGGCTTCTGTGTCGCCACTTCTCCTGCGGCTTCTTCGCCGCCACATCTTCTGCGGCTTCTGTGTCGCCACATCTGCGGCTTCTGTGTCGCCACTTCCCCTGCGGCTTCAGCGTCGCCACTTCTACTGCGGCTTCAGCGTCGCCACTTCTACTGCGGCTTCAGCGTCGCCACTTCTACTGCGGCTTCAGCGTCGCCACTTCTACTGCGGCTTCAGCGTCGCCACTTCTACTGCGGCTTCAGCGTCGCCACTTCTACTGCATCTTCTGCGTCGCTACTTCTACTGCGGCTTATGTGTCGTCACTTCCACTGCGGCTTCTGTGGCGCCACTTGAACTGCGGCTTATGTTTCGCAACTCCTACTACGGCTTCTGCGTCGCCACTTCTCCTGCGGCTTCTGCGTCGCCACTTCTCCTGCGGCTTCTGTGTCGACACTTCTCCTGCGGCTTCTGTGTCGACACTTCTCCTGCGGCTTCTGTGTCGACACTTCTCCTGCAGCTTCTGTGTCGAAACTTCTCCTGCAGCTTCTGTGTCGACACTTCTCCTGCAGCTTCTGTGTCGCCACTTCTGCCGCCTCTGTGTCACCAATTCTCCTGCGGCTTCTGTGTTGCCACTTCTCCTGCGGCTTCTGTGTTGCCACTTCTCATGCGGCTTCTGTGTCGCCACTTCTCCTGCGGCTTCTGTGTTGCCACTTCTCATGCGGCTTCTTTGTCGCCACTTCTCTGGCGGTTTCTTGGTCGCCACTTCTCCTGCGGCTTCAGCGTCGCCACTTCTACTGCGGCTTCTTTGCCGCCACTTCCAATGCAGCTTCAGCGTCGCCACTTCCCCCGCAGATTCTGCGTCGCCACTTCCCCTGCAGCTTCTGCGTCGCCACTTACCCTGCAGCTTCTGCGTCTTCACTTCCTCTGCAGCTTCTGCGTCGCCACTTCCCCTGCAGCTTCTGCGTCGCCACTTCTACTGCAGCTTCTGCGTCGCCACTTCTACTGCAGCTTCTGCGTCGCCACTTCTACTGCGGCTTCTGCGTCGGCACTTCTACTGCAGCTTCTTCGTCGCCTTTTCAACAGCGGCTTCTGTTTTGCTTTTTCTACTACGGCTTCTGTTATGCTACTTCTACGGTTTTTGTTCTGATACGAATGCTGCGGCTTCTTCGTCGCCACTTCTACTGCGGCTTCTGCGTCGCAATTTCGACTGCGGCTTCTGCGTCGCCATTTGTACTTTGGTTTCTGCGTCGCCACTTCTACTGCGGCTTCTGCGTCGCCACTTCTACTGCGGCTTCTGCCCTCACTTCTACTAGGGCTTCTGCGTCGCCATTTGTACTTCGGTTTCTGCGTCGCCACTTCCCCTGCAGCTTCTGCGTCGCCACTTCCCCTGCAGCTTCTGCGTCGCCACTTCCTCTGCAGCTTTTGCGTCGCCACTTCCCCTGCAGCTTCTGCGTCGCCACTTCTACTGCAGCTTCTGCGTCGCCACTTCTACTGCAGCTTCTGCGTCGCCACTTCTACTGCAGCTTCTGCGTCGCCACTTCTACCTCGGCTTCTGCGTCGGCACTTCTACTGCAGCTTCTTCGTCGCCATTTCAACAGCGGCTTCTGTTATGCTACTTCTACGGTTTCTGTTCTGCTACGAATGCTGCGGCTTCTTCGTCGCCACTGCTACTGCGGCTTCTGCGTCGCCACTTCTACTGCGGCCTCTGCGTCGCCATTTGTACTTCGGTTTCTGCGTCGCCACTTCTACTGCGGCTTCTGCGTCCTCACTTCTACTGCGGCTTCTGCGTCCTCACTTCTACTAGGGCTTCTGCGTCGCCACTTCTACTGCGGCTTCTGCGTTGCCACTTGTACTGCGGCTTTTGTGTCGCCACTTCTCTTGCGGCTTCTGTGTCGCCACTCCTCCTGCGGCTTCTGTGTCGCCACTCCTCTTGCGGCTTCTGTGTCGCCACTCCTCTTGCGGCTTCTGTGTCGCCACTTCTCTCGCGGCTTCTGTGTCGCCACTTCTCCTGCGGCTTCTGTGTTGCCTCTTTTGCGGCTTCTGTGTTGCCTCTTCTTTTGCCGCTTCTGTGTTGCCTCTTCTTTTGCGGCTTCTGTGTTGCCTCTTCTTTTGCGGCTTCTGTGTCGCCACCTCTCCATCGGCTTCTTTGTTGCCACCTCTATATCGGCTTTTGTGTCGCCACTTCTGCGGCTTCTGTGTCGCCACGTCTACTGCAGCTTCGTCGCCACTACTGGTGCAGCGTCTTCGTCGCCACTTCTACTGCGGCTTCGTCGCCATTTCAACAGCGGCTTCTGTATGCTTTTTCTACTACGGCTTCTGTTATGCTACTTCTACGGTTTCTGTTCTGCTACGAATGCTGCGGCTTCGTTGCCACTTCTACTGCGGCTTCTGCGTCGCCACTTCTACTGCGGCTTCTGCGCCGCCACATCTACTGCGGCTTCTGCGCCGCCACATCTACTGCGGCTTCTGCGCCGCCATATCTACTGCCGCTTCTGCGCCGCCACATCTACTGCGGCTTCTGCGCCGCCACTTCTGCTGCGGCTTCTGCGCCGCCACTTCTACTGCGGCTTCTGCGCCGCCACTTCTACTGCGGCTTCTGCGTCGCCACTTCTACTGCGGCTTCTGCGTCGCCACTTCTACTGCGGCTTCTGCGTCGCCACTTCTCTTGCGGCTTCTTGGTCGCCACTTCTGCGGCTTCTGTGTCGCCACTTCTCCTGCGGCTTCTGTGTCGCCACTTCTCCTGCGGCTTCTGTGTCGCCACATCTTCTGCGGTTTCTGTGTCGCCACTTCTCCTGCGGCTTCAGCGTCGCTACTTCTACTGCGGCTTCTGCGTTGCGACTTCTACTGCGGCTTATGTGTTGCCTCTTTTGCGGCTTCTGTGTTGCCTCTTCTTTTGCCGCTTCTGTGTTGCCTCTTCTTTTGCGGCTTCTGTGTCTCCAGTTCTGCGGCTTCTGTGTCGCCACCTCTACTTCAGCTTCGTCGCCACTCGTACTGCAGCTTCGATGTCGCCACTTCTAGTGCGGCTTCGATGTCGCCACTTCTAGTGCGGCTTCTGTGTCGCCTTTTCTTTTGCGGCTTCTGCTATGCCACTTCCACTGCAATTTCTGCGTCGCCACTTCCACTGCAGCTTCTGCGTCGCTACTTCCACTGCAGCTTCTGCGTCGCTACTTCCACTGCAGCTTCTGCGTCGCCACTTCTACTTCAGTTTCTGCGTCGCCACTTCTACTGCGGCTTCTGTCGCCACTTCTACTGCGGCTTCTGTCGCCACTTCTACTGCGGCTTCTGTCGCCACTTCTACTTCGGCTTCTGCGTCGCCACTTCTACTTCAGCTTCTGCGTCGCCACTTCTACTGCGGCTTCTGTGTCGCCAGTTCTGCGGCTTCTGTGTCGCCACCTCTACTTCAGCTTCGTCGCCACTCGTACTGCAGCTTCGATGTCGCCACTTCTAGTGCGGCTTCTGTGTCGCCTTTTCTTTTGCGGCTTCTGCTATGCCACTTCCACTGCAATTTCTGCGTCGCCACTTCCACTGCAGCTTCTGCGTCGCTACTTCCACTGCAGCTTCTGCGTCGCCACTTCTACTTCAGTTTCTGCGTCGCCACTTCTACTGCGGCTTCTGTCGCCACTTCTACTGCGGCTTCTGACGCCACTTCTACTGCGGCTTCTGTCGCCACTTCTACTGCGGCTTCTGTCGCCACTACTACTTCGGCTTCTGTTATGCTTTTTCGACTACGGCTTCTGTTATGCGGCTTCTACGGTTTCTGTTGTGCTACCTATACTGCGGCTTCTGCGTCGCCACTTCTACTGCGGCTTCTGCGTCACCACTTCTACTGCGGCTTCTGCGTCACCACTTCTACTGCGGCTTCTGCGTCGCCACTTCTGCGGCTTCTGCGTCGCCACTTCTACGGCTTCTGTGTCGCCAATTCTCCTGCGGCTTCTGTGTCGCCAATTCTCCTGGGGCTTCTGTGTCGCCACTTCCCCTGCAGCTTCTGTGTAGCCACTTCTACTGCGGCTTCTGCGTCGCCACTTCTACTGCGGCTTCTGCGTCGCCACTTCTATTGCAGCTTCTTCGTCGCCACTTCAACAGCTGCTTCTGTGTCGCCGCTTCTATTGCGGCTTCTGTGTCGCCACTGCTACTGCGGCTTCTGTGTCGCCACTTCTACTGCGGCTTCTGTGTCGCCACTTTTACTGCGGCTTCTGTGTCACCACTTCTACTGCGGCATATGTGTCGCCACTTCTACTGCAGCTTCTGTGTTGCCACATCTACTGCGGCCTATGTGTCGCCACTTCTACTGCGGCTTCTGTGTCGCCATATTTACTGCGGCTTATGTGTCGCATTTTCTACGGCGGCTTCTGTGGCGCCACTTCCACTGCGGCTTCTGTTATGCTGCTGCTGCTGCTGCTACTACTACATTTTCTGTTGGTGCTACCTACACTGTGGCTTCGGCGTCGCCATATTTACTGCGGCCTATATGTCGCCACTTCTAGTGCGGCTTCTGTGTCGCCACTTCTAGTGCGGCTTCTGTGTCGCCACTTCTAGTGCGGCTTCTGTGTCGCCACTTCTAGTGCGGCTTCTGTGTCGCCACTTCTAGTGCGGCTTCTGTGTCGCCACTCCTCTTGCGGCTTCTGTGTCGCCACTCCTCATGCGGCTTCTGTGTCGCCACTCCTCTTGCGGCTTCTGTGTCGCCACTCCTCTTGCGGCTTCTGTGTCGCCACTTCTCTTGCGGCTTCTGTGTCGCCACTTCTCCTGCGGCTTCTGTGTTGCCTCTTTTGCGGCTTCTGTGTTGCCTCTTCTTTTGCCGCTTCTGTGTTGCCTCTTCTTTTGCGGCTTCTGTGTTGCCTCTTCTTTTGCGGCTTCTGTGTCGCCACCTCTCCATCGGCTTCTTTGTTGCCACCTCTCCATCGGCTTTTGTGTCGCCACTTCTGCGGCTTCTGTGTCGCCACGTCTACGGCAGCTTCGTCGCCACTACTGGTGCAGCGTCTTCGTCGCCACTTCTACTGCGGCTTCTGCGCCGCAATTTCGACTGCGGCTTCTGCGTCGCCATATGTACTTCGGTTTCTGCGTCGCCACTTCTACTGCGGCTTCTGCGCCGCCACTTCTACAGCGGCTTCGTCACCATTTCAACAGCGGCTTCTGTATGCTTTTTCTACTACGGCTTCTGTTATACTACTTCTACGGTTTCTGTTCTGCTACGAATGCTGCGGCTTCGTTGCCACTTCTACTGCGGCTTCTGCGTCGCAACTTCTACTGCGGCTTCTGCACCGCCACATCTACTGCGGCTTCTGCGCCGCCATATCTACTGCCGCTTCTGCGCCGCCACATCTACTGCCGCTTCTGCGCCGCCACATCTACTGCGGCTTCTGCGCCGCCACTTCTGCTGCGGCTTCTGCGCCGCCACTTCTACTGCGGCTTCTGCGTCGCCACTTCTACTGCGGCTTCTGCGTCGCCACTTCTACTGCGGCTTCTGCGTCGCCACTTCTACTGCGGCTTCTGCGTCGCCACTTCTCTTGCGGCTTCTTGGTCGCCACTTCTGCGGCTTCTGTGTCGCCACTTCTCCTGCGGCTTCTGTGTCGCCACTTCTCCTGCGGCTTCTGTGTCGCCACATCTGCGGTTTCTGTGTCGCCACTTCTCCTGCGGCTTCAGCGTCGCTACTTCTACTGCGGCTTCTGCGTTGCGACTTCTACTGCGGCTTATGTGGGCTACTTCTACTGCGGCTTCTGTGTCTCCAGTTCTGCGGCTTCTGTGTCGCCACCTCTACTTCAGCTTCGTCGCCACTCGTACTGCAGCTTCGATGTCGCCACTTCTAGTGCGGCTTCGATGTCGCCACTTCTAGTGCGGCTTCTGTGTCGCCTTTTCTTTTGCGGCTTCTGCTATGCCACTTCCACTGCAATTTCTGCGTCGCCACTTCCACTGCAGCTTCTGCGTCGCTACTTCCACTGCAGCTTCTGCGTCGCTACTTCCACTGCAGCTTCTGCGTCGCCACTTCTACTTCAGTTTCTGCGTCGCCACTTTTACTGCGGCTTCTGTCGCCACTTCTACTGCGGCTTCTGTCGCCACTTCTACTGCGGCTTCTGTCGCCACTACTACTCCGGCTTCTGTTATGCTTTTTCGACTACGGCTTCTGTTATGCGGCTTCTACGGTTTCTGTTGTGCTACCTATACTGCGGCTTCTGCGTCGCCACTTCTACTGCGGCTTCTGCGTCACCACTTCTACTGCGGCTTCTGCGTTACCACTTCTACTGCGACTTCTGCGTCGCCACTTCTGCGGCTTCTGCGTCGCCACTTCTACGGCTTCTGTGTCGCCAATTCTCCTGCGGCTTCTGTGTCGCCAATTCTCCTGCGGCTTCTGCGTCGCCACTTCTACTGCGGCTTCTGCGTCGCCACTTCTATTGCAGCTTCTTCGTCGCCACTTCAGCAGCTGCTTCTGTGTCGCCGCTTCTATTGCGGCTTCTGTGTCGCCACTGCTACTGCGGCTTCTGTGTCGCCACTTCTACAGCGGCTTCTGTGTCGCCACTTTTACTGCGGCTTCTGTGTCACCACTTCTACTGCGGCATATGTGTCGCCACTTCTACTGCAGCTTCTGTGTTGCCACATCTACTGCGGCCTATGTGTCGCCACTTCTACTGCGGCTTCTGTGTCGCCATATTTACTGCGGCTTATGTGTCGCATTTTCTGCGGCGGCTTCTGTGGCGCCACTTCCACTGCAGCTTCTGTTATGCTGCTGCTGCTGCTGCTACTACTACTACATTTTCTGTTGGTGCTACCTACACTGTGGCTTCGGCGTCGCCATATTTACTGCGGCCTATATGTCGCCACTTCTAGTGCGGCTTCTGTGTCGCCACTTCTAGTGCGGCTTCTGTGTCGCCACTTCTAGTGCGGCTTCTGTGTCGCCACTTCTAGTGCGGCTTCTGAGTCGCCACTTCTAGTGCGGCTTCTGTGTCGCCACTTCTAGTGCGGCTTCTGTGTCGCCACTTCTAGTGCGGCTTCTGTGTCGCCACTTCTAGTGCGGCTTCTGTGTCGCCACTTATACTGCGGCTTCTGTGTCGCCACTTCTGCGGCTTCTGTGTCGCCACTTTTCCTGCGGCTTCTGTGTCGCCACTTTTCCTGCGGCTTCTTCGCCGCCACATCTTCTGCGGCTTCTGTGTCGCCACTTCTCCTGCGGCTTCAGCGTCGCCACTTATACTGCGGCTTCAGCGTCGCCACTTCTGCGGCTTCAGCGTCGCCACTTCTACTGCGGCTTCAGCGTCGCCACTTCTACTGCGGCTTCAGCGTCGCCACTTCTACTGCGGCTTCAGCGTCGCCACTTCTACTGCATCTTCGGCGTGGCTACTTCTACTGCGGCTTATGTGTCGTCACTTCCACTGCAGCTTCTGCGTGCCACTTCTACTTCGGCTTCTGCGTCGCCACTTCTACTGCAGCTTGTTCGTCGCCACTTCTACAGCGGCTTCTGCGTCGCTACTTCTACAGCGGCTTCTGCGTCGCTACTTCTACAGCGGCTTCTGCGTCGCTACTTCTACTGCGGCTTCTGCGTCGCCACTTCTACTGCGGCTTCTGCGTCGCCACTTCTACTGCGGCTTCTGCGTCGCCACTTCTACTGCGGCTTCTGCGTCGCCACTTCTACTGCGGCTTCTGCGTCGACACTTCTACTGCAGCTTCTTCGTCGCCGCTTCTATTGCGGCTTCTGTGTCGCCACTTCTACTGCGGCTTCTGCGTCGCCACTTCTACTGAAGCTTTTTTGTCGCCACTTCAACAGCGGTTTCTGTGTCGCCGCTTCTACTGTGGCTTCTGTGTCGCCACTTCTACTGTGGCTTCTGTGTCGCCACTTTTCCTGCGGCTTCTTTGTCGCCACATCTGCGGTTTCTGTGTCGCCACTTCTCCTGCGGCTTCAGCGTCGCCACTTCTCCTGCGGCTTCAGCGTCGCCACTTCTCCTGCGGCTTCAGCGTCGCCACTTCTCCTGCGGCTTCAGCGTCGCCACTTTTACTGCGGCTTCTGCATCGCCACTTCTACTGTCGCTTCTGCGTTGATATATCTACTGTGGCTTCTGCGTTGCAACTTCTACTGCGGCTTCTGCGTTGCAACTTCTACTGCGGCTTCTGCGTCGCCACGTGCGGCTTCTGTGTCGCCACTTCTCATGCGGCTTCTGTGTCGCCACTTCTCTTGCGGCTTCTGTGTTGCGGCTTCTTTGTCGCCACTTCTACTTCGGCTTCTGCGTCGCCACTTCTACTTCGGCTTCTGCGTCGCCACTTCTACTGCAGCTTGATCGTCGCCACTTCTACTGCAGCTTGTTCGTCGCCACTTCTACAGCGGCTTCTGCGTCGCTACTTCTACTGCGGCTTCTGTCGTACTGCAGCTTCGATGTCGCCATTTCTTTTGCGGCTTCTGCGTCGCCACTTCCCCTGCAGATTCTGCGTCGCCACTTCCCCTGCAGCTTCTGTGTAGCCACTTCTACCGCGGCTTCTGCGTCGCCACTTCTACTGCAGCTTCTTCGTCGCCACTTCAACAGCGGCTTCTGTGTCGCCGCTTCTATTGCGGCTTCTGTGTCGCCACTTCTACTGCGGCTTCTGTGACGCCACTTTTTCTGCGGCTTCTGTGTCGCCATTTTACTGCGGCTTCTGTGGCGCCACTTCTACTGCGGCTTCTGCGTCGCCACTTCTACTGCAGCTTCTTCGTCGCCACTTCAACAGCGGCTTCTGTGTCGCCGCTTCTATTGCGGCTTCTGCGTCGCTACTTCTACTGCGGCTTCTGCGTCGCTACTTTTACTGTGGCAACAGTTATGCTGCTTCTACCACGGCTTTTGTTATGCTACTTGCTACCTACACTTCGGCTTATGTGTCACAACATCTACAGCGGCTTCTGTCGCCACTTCTACTGCGGCTTCTGCGTCGCCACTTCTACTGCAGCTTGTTCGTCGCCACTTCTACAGCGGCTTCTGCGTCGCTACTTCTACTGCGGCTTCTGTGTTGCAACTTCTACTGCGGCTTCTGTGTGCTACTTCTACTGCGGCATGTGTCATCACTTCTACTGCGGCTACTGTGTCGCCACTTCTACTGCAGCTTCTGTGTTGCCACATCTACTGGGGCTATGTGTCGCCACTTCTACTGCGGCTTCTGTGTCGCCATATTTACTGCGGCTTATGTGTCGCAACTTCTACGGCGGTTTCTGTGGCGCCACTTCCACTGCGGCTTCTGTTATGCTTCTACTACGGTTTCTGTTGGTGCTTCCTACACTGTGGCTTCGGCGTCGCCATATTTACTGCGGCCTATATGTCGCCACTTCTAGTGTGGCTTCTGTGTCGCCACTTCTGCGGCTTCTGTGTCGCCACTTCTCCTGCGGCTTCTTCGCCGCCACATCTTCTGCGGCTTCTGTGTCGCCACTTCTCCTGCGGCTTCAGCGTCGCCACTTCTACTGCGGCTTCAGCGTCGCCACTTCTACTGCGGCTTCAGCGTCGCCACTTCTACTGCATCTTCTGCGTCGCTACTTCTACTGCGGCTTATGTGTCGTCACTTCCAATGTGGTTTCTGCGTCGCCACTTCCACTGCAGCTTCTGCGTGCCACTTCTACTTCGGCTTCTGCGTCGCCACTTCTACTGCAGCTTGTTCGTCGCCACTTCTACAGCGGCTTCTGCGTCGCTACTTCTACAGCGGCTTTTGCGTCGCTACTTCTACAGCGGCTTCTGCGTCGCTACTTCTACTGCGGCTTCTGTGTCGCCACTTTTGCGGCTTCTGTGTCGCCACCTCTACTGCAGCTTCGTCGCCACTCGTACCGCAGCTTCGATGTCGCCACTTCTAGTGTGGCTTCTGTGTCGCCATTTCTCTTGCGGCTTCTGCTATGCCATTTCCACTGCAGTTTCTGCGTCGCCACTTCCACTGCAGCTTCTGCGTCGCTACTTCCACTGCAGCTTCTGCGTCGCCACTTCTACTTCGGCTTCTGCGTCGCCACTTTTACTGCAGCTTTTTCGTCGCCACTTCTACAGCGGCTTCTGCGTCGCTACTTCTACCGCAGCCTTGCGTCGCCACTTCTACCGCGGCTTCTGTGTTGCCACTTCTACTGCGGCTTCTGCGTCGCCACTTCTACTGCGGCTTCTGCGTCGCCACTTCTACTGCGGCTTCTGCGTCGCCACTTCTACTGCGGCTTCTGCGTCGCCACTTCTACTGCGGCTTCTGCGTCGCCACTTCTCCTGCGGCTTCTGTGTCGCCACTTCTCCTGCGGCTTCTGAGTCGCCACTTTTCCTGCGGCTTCTGTGTCGCCACTTCTGCGGCTTCTGTGTCGCCACTTCTCCTGCGGCTTCTGTGTCGC
The DNA here is from genome assembly GCA_030386875.1 of Morinoia aosen. Lineage (NCBI taxonomy): Eukaryota > Metazoa > Arthropoda > Malacostraca > Amphipoda > Talitridae > Morinoia > Morinoia aosen. Next base: position 17,675,291 of record CM059557.1, on the reverse strand, counting down.
CACTTCTCCTGCGGCTTCTTCGCCGCCACATCTTCTGCGGCTTCTGTGTCGCCACATCTTCAGCGGCTTCTGTGTCGCAACTTCTCCTGCGGCTTCAGCGTCGCCACTTCTCCTGCGGCTTCAGCGTCGCCACTTCTACTGCGGCTTCAGCGTCGCCACTTTTACTGCGGCTTCAGAGTCGCCACTTCCACTGCGGCTTCAGCGTCGCCACTTCTACTGCGGCTTCAGCGTCGCCACTTCTACTGCATCTTCTGCGTCGCTACTTCTACTGCGGCTTATGTGTCGTCACTTCCACTGTGGTTTCTGTGTCGCCACCTCTACTGCAGCTTCGTCGCCACTCGTACTGCGGCTTCGATGTCGCCACTTCTACTTCGGCTTCTGCGTCGCCACTTCTACTGCGGCTTCTATGTCGTCACTTCTACTGCGGCTTCTGCGTCGCAACTTCTATTGCGGCTTCTGTGTGCTACCTCTACTGTGACCCATGTGTCGCAACTTCTACTGTGACCTATGTGTCTCAACTTCTACTGTGACCTATGTGTCGCAACTTCTACTGTGACCTATGTGTCGCAACTTCTACTGTGACCTATGTGTCGCAACTTCTACTGTGACCTATGTATCGCAACTTCTACTGTGACCTATGTGTCGCAACTTCTACTGTGACCTATGTGTCGCAACTTCTACTGTGACCTATGTGTCGCAACTTCTACTGTGACCTATGTGTCGCAACTTCTACTGTGACCTATGTGTCGCAACTTCTACTGTGACCTATGTGTCGCAACTTCTACTGTGACCTATGTGTCGCAACTTCTACTGTGATGTATGTCGCAACTTCTACTGTGACCTATGTGTCGCAACTTCTAGTGCGGCTTATGTGTCGCCACTTCCACTGTGGTTTCTGCGTCGCCACTTCTACTTCGGCTTCTGCGTCGCCACTTCTACTGCGGCTTGTGTCGCTACTTCTACTGCGGCTTCTGTGTCGCCACTTCTGCGGCTTCTGTGTCGCCACTTCTGCGGCTTCTGTGTCGCCACTTCTGCGGCTTCTGTGTCGCCACTTCTGCGGCTTCTGTGTCGCCACTTCTGCGGCTTCTGTGTCGCCACTTCTGCGGCTTCTGTGTCGCCACTTCTGCGGCTTCTGTGTCGCCACCTCTACTGCAGCTTCGTCGCCACTCGTACTGCAGCTTCGATGTCGCCACTTCTAGTGCGGCTTCTGTGTCGCCTTTTCTTTTGCGGCTTCTGCTATGCCACTTCCACTGCAATTTCTGCGTCGCCACTTCCACTGCAGCTTCTACGTCGCTACTTCCACTGCAGCTTCTGCGTCGCCACTTCTAATTCGGCTTCTGCGTCGCCACTTTTACTGCAGCTTCTTCGTCGCCACTTCTACAGCGGCTTCTGCGTCGCTACATCTACCGCAGCCTTGAGTCGCCACTTCTACTGCGGCTTCTGTGTTGCCACGTCTACTGCGGCTTCTGTGTTGCCACATCTACAGCGGCTTCTGGTTTGCCACCTCTACTGCGGCTTCTGTGTGCTACTTCTACTGCGGCCTATGTGTCGCCACCTCTGCGGCTTCAGCGTCGCCACTTCTACTACGGCTTTTGCGTCGCCACTTCTACTGCGGCTTCTGCGTCGCCACTTCTACTGCGGCTTCTGCGTCGCCACTTCTACTGCGGCTTCTGCGTCGCCACTTCTACTGCGGCTTCTGCGTCGCCACTTCTCCTGCGGCTTCTGCGTCGCCACTTCTCCTGCGGCTTCTGTGTCGCCACTTCTGCGGCTTCTGTGTCGCCACTACTCCTGCGGCTTCTGTGTCGCCACTTCTCCTGCGGCTTCTGTGTCGCCACTTCTACTGCGGCTTCTGTGTCGCCACTTCTACTGCGGCTTCTGTGTCGCCACTTCTACTGCGGCTTCTGTGTCGCCACTTCTACTGCGGCTTCTGTGGCGCCACTTCTACTGCGGCTTCTGTGGCGCCACTTCTACTGCGGCTTCTGTGGCGCCACTTGAACTGCGGCCTATGTTTCGCCACTCTTACTACGGCTTCTGCGTCGCCACTTCTCCTGCGGCTTCTGTGTCGACACTTCTGCAGCTTCTGTGTCGACACTTCTCCTGCAGCTTCTGTGTCGCCACTTCTGCCGCTTCTGTGTCGCCACTTCTGCCGCTTCCGTGTCGGCACTTCTGCCGCTTCCGTGTCGCCACTTCTGCCGCTTCCGTGTCGCCACTTCTGCCGCTTCCGTGTCGCCACTTCTGCCGCTTCCGTGTCGCCACTTCTGCCGCTTCTGTGTCGCCAATTCTCCTGCGGCTTCTGTGTCGCCAATTCTCCTGCGGCTTCTGTGTCGCCTATTCTCATGCGGCTTCTGTGTCGCCACTTCTCATGCGGCTTCTGTGTCGCCACTTCTTTTGCGGCTTTTTGGTCGCCACTTCTCCTGCGGCTTCTGTGTCGCCACTTCTCCTGCGGTTTCTGTGTCGCCACTTCTGCGGTTTCTGTGTCGCTACTTCTGCGGCTTCAGCGTCGCCACTTCTACTGCGGCTTCTGCGCCGCCACTTCCACTGCAGCTTCAGCGTCGCCACTTCCCCTGCAGCTTCTGCGTCGCCACTTCTTCTGCAGTTTTTGTGTCGCCACTTCCCCTGCAGCTTCTGCGTCACCACTTCTACTGCGGCTTCTGTGTCGCCCATTCTTCTGCGGCTTCTGTGTCGCCCCTTCTGCGGATTCTTTGTCGCCCCTTCTGCGGATTCTGTGTCGCACCTTCTCCTGCGGCTTCTGTGTCGCCAATTCTACTGAGGCTTCTGTGTCGGCTTCTTCGTCGCCATCTCTACTGCGGCTTCTTCGTCGCCACTTCTACTGCGGCTTCTGCGTCGCAATTTCTACTGCGGCTTCTGCGTCGCAATTTCTACTGCGGCTTCTGCGTCGCTACTTCTACTGCGGCTTCTGTGTCGCAACTTCTATTGCGGCTTCTTCGTCGTCATTTCTACTTCGGTTTCTGCGTCGCCACTTCTACTGCGGCTTCTGTCGCCACTTCTACTGCGGCTTCTGTCGCCACTTCTACTGCGGCTTCTGTCGCCACTTCTACTGCGGCTTCTGTCGCCACTACTACTTTGGCTTAAGTTATGCTTTTTTCTACTACGGCTTCTGTTATGCGGCTTCTACGGTTTCTGTTGTGCTACCTATACTGCGGTTTCTGCGTCGCCACTTCTACTGCGGCTTCTGCGTCACCACTTCTACTGCGGCTTCTGCGTCACCACTTCTACTGCGGCTTCTGCGTCACCACTTCTACTGCGGCTTCTGCGTCACCACTTCTACTGCGGCTTCTGCGTCACCACTTCTACTGCGGCTTCTGCGTCACCACTTCCACTGCAGCTTCTGCGTCGCCACTTCCACTGCAGCTTCTGCGTCGCCACTTCCACTGCAGCTTCTGCGTCGCCACTTCCACTGCAGCTTCTGCGTCGCCACTTCCACTGCAGCTTCTGCGTCGCCACTTCCACTGCAGCTTCTGCGTCGCCACTTCCACTGCAGCTTCTGCGTCGCTACTTTAACTGCGGCGTAAGTGTCGCTACTTCAACTGCGGCTTCTGTTTCGCCACTTCTACTGCGGCTTCTGTGTCGCCACTTCTACTGCGGCTTCTGTGTCGCCACTTCTACTGCGGCTTCTGTGTCGCCACTTCTACTGCGGCTTCTGTGTCGCCACTCTTACTGCGGCTTCTGTGTCGCCACTTTTACTGCGGCTTCAGTGTCGCCACTTTTACTGCGGCTTCTGTGTCGCCACTTTTACTGCGGCTTCTGTGTCGCCACTTTTACTGCGGCTTCTGTGTCGCCACTTTTACTGCGGCTTCTGTGTCGCCATTTTTACTGCGGCTTCTATGTCGTCACTTAAACTGCGGCTTATGTGTCGCCACTTCTACTGCGGCTTATGTGTCGCCACTTTTACTGCGGCTTATGTGTCGCCACTCACATGCAGCTTCTGTGGCGCCACTTCTACTGCGGCTTCTGTGGCGCCACTTCTACTGCGGCTTCTGTGGCGCCACTTTTACTGCGGCTTATGTGGCGCCACTTCTACTGCGGCTTCTGTGTCGCCACTTTTCCTGCGGCTTCTGCGTCGCTACTTCTACTGCGGCTTCTGCGTCGCTACTTTTACTGTGGCAACAGTTATGCTGCTTCTACCACGGCTTCCGTTATGCTACTTCTACTACGGCTTTTGTTATGCTACTTGCTACCTACACTGCGGCTCATGTGTCACAACATCTACAGCGGCTTCTGTCGCCACTTCTACTGCGGCTTCTGCGTCGCCACTTCTACTGCAGCTTGTTCGTCGCCACTTCTACAGCGGCTTCTGCGTCGCTACTTCTACTGCGGCTTCTGTGTTGCAACTTCTACTGCGGCTTCTGTGTGCTCCTTCTACTGCGGCATATGTGTCACCACTTCTACTGCGGCTTCTGTGTCGCCACTTCTACTGCAGCTTCTGTGTTACCACATCTACTGCGGCCTATGTGTCGCCACTTCTACTGCGGCTTCTGTGTCGCCATATTTACTGCGGCTTATGTGTCGCAACTTCTACGGCGGCTTATGTGTCGCAACTTCTACGGCGGCTTTTGTGGCGCCACTTCCACTGCGGCTTCTGTTATGCTACTACTACGGTTTCTGTTGGTACTACCTACACTGTGGCTTCGGCGTCGCCATATTTACTGCGGCCTATATGTCGCCACTTCTAGTGCGGCTTCTGTGTCGCCACTTCTCCTGCGGCTTCTGTGTCGCCACTTCTCCTGCGGCTTATTCGCCGCCACATCTTCTGCGGCTTCTGTGTCGCCACTTCTCCTGCGGCTTCAGCGTCGCCACTTCTACTGCGGCTTCAGCGTCACCACTTCTACTGCATCTTCTGCGTCGCTACTTCTACTGCATCTTCTGCGTCGCTACTTCTACTGCGGCTTATGTGTCGTCACTTCCACTGTGGTTTCTGCGTCGCCACTTCCACTGCAGCTTCTGCGTGCCACTTCTACTTCGGCTTCTGCGTCGCCACTTCTATTGCAGCTTGTTCGTCGCCACTTCTACAGCGGCTTCTGCGTCGCTACTTCTACAGCGGCTTCTGCGTCGCTACTTCTACTGCGGCTTCTGTGTCGCCACTTTTGCGGCTTCTGTGTCGCCACCTCTACTGCAGCTTCGTCGCCACTCGCACTGCAGCTTCGATGTCGCCACTTCTAGTGTGGCTTCTGTGTCGCCATTTCTCTTGCGGCTTCTGCTATGCCATTTCCACTGCAGTTTCTGCGTCGCCACTTCCACTGCAGCTTCTGCGTCGCTACTTCCACTGCAGCTTCTGCGTCGCCACTTCTACTTCGGCTTCTGCGTCGCCACTTTTACTGCAGCTTTTTCGTCGTCACTTTTACAGCGGCTTCTGCGTCGCTACTTCTACCGCAGCCTCGCGTCGCCACTTCTACTGCGGCTTCTGTGTTGCCACTTCTACTGCGGCTTTTGCGTCGCCACTTCTACTGCGGCTTCTGCGTCGCCACTTCTACTTCGGCTTCTGCGTCGCCACTTCTCCTGCGGCTTCTGCGTCGCCACTTCTCCTGCAGCTTCTGTGTCGCCACTTCTGCGGCTTCTGTGTCGCCACTTCTCCTGCGGCTTCTGTGTCGCCACTTTTCCTGCGGCTTCTGTGTCGCCACTTCTCCTGCGGCTTCTGTGTCGCCACTTCTCATGCGGCTTCTGTGTCGCCACTTCTGCGGCTTCTGTGTCGCCACTTCTCCTGCGGCTTCTGTGTCGCCACTCCTGCGGCTTCTGTGTCGCCACTTATCCTGCGGCTTCTGCTTCGCCATTTCTGCGGCTTCTGTTTCGCCACTTCCCCTGCAGCTTCTGCGTCGCCACTTCTACTGCGGCTTCTGCGTCGCCACTTCTACTGCGGCTTCTGCGTCACCACTCTTACAGCGGCTTCTGCGTCACCACTTTTACAGCGGCTTCTGCGTCACCACTTCTACAGCGGCTTCTGCGTCACCACTTCTACTGCGGCTTCTGTGTCGCCACCTCTGCGGCTTCTGTGTCGCCAATTCTCCTGCGGCTTCTGTGTCGCCCATTCTCCTGCGGCTTCTGTGTCGCCACTTCTTTTGCGGCTTTTGTGTCGCCACTCCTCTTTCGGTTTCTGTGTCGCCACTCTTACAGCTTCTGTGTCGCCACTCCTGCGGCTTCTGTGTCGCCACTCCTGCGGCTTCTGTGTCGCCACTCTTGCGGCTTCTGTGTCACCGCTCCTCTTGCGGCTTCTGTGTCGCCACTCCTCTTGCGGCTTCTGGGTCGCCACTCCTCATGCGGCTTCTGTGTCGCCACTTCTCCTGCGGCTTCTGTGTCGCCACTTCTCCTGCGGCTTCTGTGTCGCCACTTCTCTTGCGGCTTCTGTGTCGCTACTTCTCTTGCGGCTTCTGTGTCGCTACTTCTCTTGCGGCTTCTGTGTCGCCACTTCTCTTGCGGCTTCTGTGTTGCGGCTTCTGTGTCGCCACTTCTACTTCGGCTTCTGCGTCGCCACTTCTACTTCGGCTTCGGCGTCGCAACTTCTACTTCGGCTTCTGCGTCGCCACTTCTACTTCGGCTTCTGCGTCGCCACTTCTACTGCAGCTTGTTCGTCGCCACTTCTACAGCGGCTTCTGCGTCGCTACTTCTACTGCGGCTTCTGTGTCGCTACTTCTACTGCGGCTTCTGTGTCGCCACTTCTGCGGCTTCTGTGTCGCCACTTCTGCGGCTTCTGTGTCGCCACTTCTGCGGCTTCTGTGTCGCCACCTCTACTGCAGCTTCGTCGCCACTCGTACTGCAGCTTCGATGTCGCCATTTCTTTTGCGGCTTTTGCGTCGCCACTTCCCGTGCAGCTTCTGCGTCGCCACTTACCCTGCAGCTTCTGCGTCGCCACTTCCCCTGCAGCTTCTGCGTCGCCACTTCCCCTGCAGCTTCTGTGTAGCCACTCCTACTGCGGCTTCTGCGTCGCCACTTCTACTGCGGCTTCTGCGTCGCCACTTCTACTGCAGCTTCTTCGTCGCCACTTCAACAGCGGCTTCTGTGTCGCCGCTTCTATTGCGGCTTCTGTGTCGCCACTTCTACTGCGGCTTCTGTGACGCCACTTTTTCTGCGGCTTCTGTGTCGCCATTTCACTGCGGCTTCTGTGGCGCCACTTCTACTGCTGCTTCTGTGTCGCCACTTTTCCTGCGGCTTCTGAGTCGCTACTTCTACTGCGGCTTCTGCGTCGCTACTTTTACTGTGGCAACAGTTATGCTGCTTCTACCACGGCTTTTGTTATGCTACTTGCTACATACACTTCGGCTTATGTGTCACAACATCTACAGCGGCTTCGGTCGCCACTTCTACTGCGGCTTCTGCGTCGCCACTTCTACTGCAGCTTGTTCGTCGCCACTTCTACAGCGGCTTCTGCGTCGCTATTTCTACTGCGGCTTCTGTGTTGCAACTTCTACTGCGGCTTCTGTGTGCTACTTCTACTGCGGCATGTGTCATCACTTCTACTGCGGCTTCTGTGTCGCCACTTCTACTGCAGCTTCTGTGTTGCCACATCTACTGGGGCTATGTGTCGCCACTTCTACTGCGGCTTCTGTGTTGCCACATCTACTGCGGCCTATGTGTCGCCACTTCTACTGCGGCTTCTGTGTCGCCATATTTACTGCGGCTTATGTGTCGCATTTTCTGCGGCGGCTTCTGTGGCGCCACTTCCACTGCAGCTTCTGTTATGCTGCTGCTGCTGCTGCTGCTACTACTACATTTTCTGTTGGTGCTACCTACACTGTGGCTTAGGCGTCGCCATATTTACTGCGGCCTATATGTCGCCACTTCTAGTGCGGCTTCTGTGTCGCCACTTCTAGTGCGGCTTCTGTGTCGCCACTTCTAGTGCGGCTTCTGTGTCGCCACTTCTAGTGCGGCTTCTGAGTCGCCACTTCTAGTGCGGCTTCTGTGTCGCCACTTCTAGTGCGGCTTCTGTGTCGCCACTTCTAGTGCGGCTTCTGTGTCGCCACTTATACTGCGGCTTCTGTGTCGCCACTTCTGCGGCTTCTGTGTCGCCACTTTTCCTGCGGCTTCTGTGTCGCCACTTTTCCTGCGGCTTCTGTGTCGCCACTTTTCCTGCGGCTTCTTCGCCGCCACATCTTCTGCGGCTTCTGTGTCGCCACTTCTCCTGCGGCTTCAGCGTCGCCACTTATACTGCGGCTTCAGCGTCGCCACTTCTGCGGCTTCAGCGTCGCCACTTCTACTGCGGCTTCAGCGTCGCCACTTCTACTGCGGCTTCAGCGTCGCCACTTCTACTGCGGCTTCAGCGTCGCCACTTCTACTGCATCTTCGGCGTGGCTACTTCTACTGCGGCTTATGTGTCGTCACTTCCACTGCAGCTTCTGCGTGCCACTTCTACTTCGGCTTCTGCGTCGCCACTTCCACTGCAGCTTGTTCGTCGCCACTTCTACAGCGGCTTTTGCGTCGCTACTTCTACAGCGGCTTCTGCGTCGCTACTTCTACAGCGGCTTCTGCGTCGCTACTTCTACTGCGGCTTCTGCGTCGCCACTTCTACTGCGGCTTCTGCGTCGCCACTTCTACTGCGGCTTCTGCGTCGCCACTTCTACTGCGGCTTCTGCGTCGACACTTCTACTGCAGCTTCTTCGTCGCCGCTTCTATTGCGGCTTCTGTGTCGCCACTTCTAGTGCGGCTTCTGTGTCGCCTTTTCTTTTGCGGCTTCTGCTATGCCACTTCCACTGCAATTTCTGCGTCGCCACTTCCACTGCAGCTTCTGCGTCGCTACTTCCACTGCAGCTTCTGCGTCGCCACTTCTACTTCAGTTTCTGCGTCGCCACTTCTACTGCGGCTTCTGTCGCCACTTCTACTGCGGCTTCTGACGCCACTTCTACTGCGGCTTCTGTCGCCACTTCTACTGCGGCTTCTGTCGCCACTACTACTTCGGCTTCTGTTATGCTTTTTCGACTACGGCTTCTGTTATGCGGCTTCTACGGTTTCTGTTGTGCTACCTATACTGCGGCTTCTGCGTCGCCACTTCTACTGCGGCTTCTGCGTCACCACTTCTACTGCGGCTTCTGCGTCACCACTTCTACTGCGGCTTCTGCGTCGCCACTTCTGCGGCTTCTGCGTCGCCACTTCTACGGCTTCTGTGTTGCCAATTCTCCTGCGGCTTCTGTGTCGCCAATTCTCCTGGGGCTTCTGTGTCGCCACTTCCCCTGCAGCTTCTGTGTAGCCACTCCTACTGCGGCTTCTGCGTCGCCACTTCTACTGCGGCTTCTGCGTCGCCACTTCTATTGCAGCTTCTTCGTCGCCACTTCAACAGCTGCTTCTGTGTCGCCGCTTCTATTGCGGCTTCTGTCTCGCCACTGCTACTGCGGCTTCTGTGTCGCCACTTCTACTGCGGCTTCTGTGTCGCCACTTTTACTGCGGCTTCTGTGTCACCACTTCTACTGCGGCATATGTGTCGCCACTTCTACTGCAGCTTCTGTGTTGCCACATCTACTGCGGCCTATGTGTCGCCACTTCTACTGCGGCTTCTGTGTCGCCATATTTACTGCGGCTTATGTGTCGCATTTTCTACGGCGGCTTCTGTGGCGCCACTTCCACTGCGGCTTCTGTTATGCTGCTGCTGCTGCTGCTACTACTACATTTTCTGTTGGTGCTACCTACACTGTGGCTTCGGCGTCGCCATATTTACTGCGGCCTATATGTCGCCACTTCTAGTGCGGCTTCTGTGTCGCCACTTCTAGTGCGGCTTCTGTGTCGCCACTTCTAGTGCGGCTTCTGTGTCGCCACTTCTAGTGCGGCTTCTGTGTCGCCACTCCTCTTGCGGCTTCTGTGTCGCCACTCCTCATGCGGCTTCTGTGTCGCCACTCCTCTTGCGGCTTCTGTGTCGCCACTCCTCTTGCGGCTTCTGTGTCGCCACTTCTCTTGCGGCTTCTGTGTCGCCACTTCTCCTGCGGCTTCTGTGTTGCCTCTTTTGCGGCTTCTGTGTTGCCTCTTCTTTTGCCGCTTCTGTGTTGCCTCTTCTTTTGCGGCTTCTGTGTTGCCTCTTCTTTTGCGGCTTCTGTGTCGCCACCTCTCCATCGGCTTCTTTGTTGCCACCTCTCCATCGGCTTTTGTGTCGCCACTTCTGCGGCTTCTGTGTCGCCACGTCTACGGCAGCTTCGTCGCCACTACTGGTGCAGCGTCTTCGTCGCCACTTCTACTGCGGCTTCTGCGCCGCAATTTCGACTGCGGCTTCTGCGTCGCCATATGTACTTCGGTTTCTGCGTCGCCACTTCTACTGCGGCTTCTGCGCCGCCACTTCTACAGCGGCTTCGTCACCATTTCAACAGCGGCTTCTGTATGCTTTTTCTACTACGGCTTCTGTTATACTACTTCTACGGTTTCTGTTCTGCTACGAATGCTGCGGCTTCGTTGCCACTTCTAGTGCGGCTTCTGCGTCGCAACTTCTACTGCGGCTTCTGCACCGCCACATCTACTGCGGCTTCTGCGCCGCCATATCTACTGCCGCTTCTGCGCCGCCACATCTACTGCCGCTTCTGCGCCGCCACATCTACTGCGGCTTCTGCGCCGCCACTTCTGCTGCGGCTTCTGCGCCGCCACTTCTACTGCGGCTTCTGCGTCGCCACTTCTACTGCGGCTTCTGCGTCGCCACTTCTACTGCGGCTTCTGCGTCGCCACTTCTACTGCGGCTTCTGCGTCGCCACTTCTCTTGCGGCTTCTTGGTCGCCACTTCTGCGGCTTCTGTGTCGCCACTTCTCCTGCGGCTTCTGTGTCGCCACTTCTCCTGCGGCTTCTGTGTCGCCACATCTGCGGTTTCTGTGTCGCCACTTCTCCTGCGGCTTCAGCGTCGCTACTTCTACTGCGGCTTCTGCGTTGCGACTTCTACTGCGGCTTATGTGGGCTACTTCTACTGCGGCTTCTGTGTCTCCAGTTCTGCGGCTTCTGTGTCGCCACCTCTACTTCAGCTTCGTCGCCACTCGTACTGCAGCTTCGATGTCGCCACTTCTAGTGCGGCTTCGATGTCGCCACTTCTAGTGCGGCTTCTGTGTCGCCTTTTCTTTTGCGGCTTCTGCTATGCCACTTCCACTGCAATTTCTGCGTCGCCACTTCCACTGCAGCTTCTGCGTCGCTACTTCCACTGCAGCTTCTGCGTCGCTACTTCCACTGCAGCTTCTGCGTCGCCACTTCTACTTCAGTTTCTGCGTCGCCACTTTTACTGCGGCTTCTGTCGCCACTTCTACTGCGGCTTCTGTCGCCACTTCTACTGCGGCTTCTGTCGCCACTTCTACTGCGGCTTCTGTCGCCACTACTACTCCGGCTTCTGTTATGCTTTTTCGACTACGGCTTCTGTTATGCGGCTTCTACGGTTTCTGTTGTGCTACCTATACTGCGGCTTCTGCGTCGCCACTTCTACTGCGGCTTCTGCGTCACCACTTCTACTGCGGCTTCTGCGTTACCACTTCTACTGCGACTTCTGCGTCGCCACTTCTGCGGCTTCTGCGTCGCCACTTCTACGGCTTCTGTGTCGCCAATTCTCCTGCGGCTTCTGTGTCGCCAATTCTCCTGCGGCTTCTGCGTCGCCACTTCTACTGCGGCTTCTGCGTCGCCACTTCTATTGCAGCTTCTTCGTCGCCACTTCAACAGCTGCTTCTGTGTCGCCGCTTCTATTGCGGCTTCTGTGTCGCCACTGCTACTGCGGCTTCTGTGTCGCCACTTCTACTGCGGCTTCTGTGTCGCCACTTTTACTGCGGCTTCTGTGTCACCACTTCTACTGCGGCATATGTGTCGCCACTTCTACTGCAGCTTCTGTGTTGCCACATCTACTGCGGCCTATGTGTCGCCACTTCTACTGCGGCTTCTGTGTCGCCATATTTACTGCGGCTTATGTGTCGCATTTTCTGCGGCGGCTTCTGTGGCGCCCCTTCCACTGCAGCTTCTGTTATGCTGCTGCTGCTGCTACTACTACATTTTCTGTTGGTGCTACCTACACTGTGGCTTCGGCGTCGCCATATTTACTGCGGCCTATATGTCGCCACTTCTAGTGCGGCTTCTGTGTCGCCACTTCTAGTGCGGCTTCTGTGTCGCCACTTCTAGTGCGGCTTCTGTGTCGCCACTTCTAGTGCGGCTTCTGTGTCGCCACTTATACTGCGGCTTCTGTGTCGCCACTTCTGCGGCTTCTGTGTCGCCACTTTTCCTGCGGCTTCTGTGTCGCCACTTTTCCTGCGGCTTCTGTGTCGCCACTTTTCCTGCGGCTTCTTCGCCGCCACATCTTCTGCGGCTTCTGTGTCGCCACTTCTCCTGCGGCTTCAGCGTCGCCACTTATACTGCGGCTTCAGCGTCGCCACTTCTGCGGCTTCAGCGTCGCCACTTCTACTGCGGCTTCAGCGTCGCCACTTCTACTGCGGCTTCAGCGTCGCCACTTCTACTGCGGCTTCAGCGTCGCCACTTCTACTGCGGCTTCAGCGTCGCCACTTCTACTGCATCTTCGGCGTGGCTACTTCTACTGCGGCTTATGTGTCGTCACTTCCACTGCAGCTTCTGCGTGCCACTTCTACTTCGGCTTCTGCGTCGCCACTTCTACTGCAGCTTGTTCGTCGCCACTTCTACAGCGGCTTCTGCGTCGCTACTTCTACAGCGGCTTCTGCGTCGCTACTTCTACAGCGGCTTCTGCGTCGCTACTTCTACTGCGGCTTCTGCGTCGCCACTTCTACTGCGGCTTCTGCGTCGCCACTTCTACTGCGGCTTCTGCGTCGCCACTTCTACTGCGGCTTCTGCGTCGACCCTTCTACTGCAGCTTCTTCGTCGCCGCTTCTATTGCGGCTTCTGTGTCGCCACTTCTACTGCGGCTTCTGCGTCGCCACTTCTACTGAAGCTTTTTTGTCGCCACTTCAACAGCGGTTTCTGTGTCGCCGCTTCTACTGTGGCTTCTGTGTCGCCACTTCTACTGTGGCTTCTGTGTCGCCACTTCTACTGTGGCTTCTGTGTCGCCACTTCTACTGCGGCTTCTGTGTCGCCACTTTTACTGCGGCTTCAGCGACGCCACTTCTACTGCGGCTTCTGCGTTGCGACTTCTACTGCGGCTTATGTGTGCTACGTCTACTGCGGCTTCTGTATTCTACTTCTACTGTGGCCTATGTGTCGCAACTTCTACTGCGGCTTAGGTGTCGCCACTTCCACTGCAGTTTCTGCGTCGCCACGTCTACTGCAGCTTGTTCGTCGCCACTTCTATTTCGGCTTCTGCGTCGCTACTTCTACTGCGGCTTTTGTGTGCTACTTCTACTGCGGCATATGTGCCACCACTTCTACTGCGGCATATGTGCCACCACTTCTACTGCGGCTTCTGTGTCGCCACTTCTACTGCGGCTTCTGTGTTGCCACATCTACTTCGGCCTATGTGTCGCCATTCTACTGCGGCTTCTGTGTCGCCATATTTACTGCGGCTTATGTGTCGCAACTTCTACGGCGGCTTCTGTGGCGCCACTTCCACTGCGGCTTGTTCGTCGCCACTTCTACAGCGGCTTCTGCGTCGCTACTTCTACTGCGGTTTCTGTGTTGCAACTTCTACTGCGGCTTCTGTGTGCTACTTCTACTCCGGCATATGTGTCACCACTTCTACTGCGGCTTCTGTGTCGCCACTTCTACTGCGGCTTCTGTGTTGCCACACCTACTGCGGCTTCTGTGTTGCCACATCTACTGCGGCCTATGTGTCGCCATTCTACTGCGGCTTCTGTGTCGCCATATTTACTGCGGCTTATGTGTCGCAACTTCTACGGCGGCTTCTGTGGCCCCACTTCCACTGCGGCTTCTGTTATGCTACTACTACGGTTTCTGTTGGTGCTACCTATACTGTGGCTTCGGCGTCGTCATATTTACTGCGGCCTATATGTCGCCACTTCTCCTGCGGCTTCTGTGTCGCCACTTCTCCTGCGGCTTCTGTGTCGCCACTTCTCCTGCGGCTTCTGTGTCGCCACTTCTCCTGCGGCTTCTGTGTCGCCACTTCTCCTGCGGCTTCTTTGCCGCCACATCTTCTGCGGCTTCTGTGTCGCCACTTCTCCTGCGGCTTCAGCGTCGCCACTCCTACTGCGGCTTCAGCGTCGCCACTTCTACTGCGGCTTCAGCGTCGCCACTTCTACTGTGCCGTCGCGGTTGCGCACTTTCTCTGTACACATGTTCGTATGTACGGTAATGCTCCGCCTGGGCGCGGTCTTGCAGTAGTGCGCATGCTTACTCAGCAAATTGATAGTATAAAGTAGCGTGCGCGGCTTGTGGAGTCGCATTTGGTGTCCTGTCTCTACGTCAAGTACACGTTGAAGTCTACTCGTCTACTTACTACCCACCCCAAGATACGGCATACTGGTGGCAGTTAGTACGTACCCACGACGTGAATTTATACTTGGTACTTGTGCTGTGATTTGGATGGAGCGAGTACGGTGATTGAAGATATCGGGAATTTCCGCCTGGTTTATCGACGGCGATTTGAAGATCGCGTGTCTACGGAGGTTGGTGAAAGTTCTACGTGTGGTGGTCTACGCTTCGCTTCGTGTGACGTAAATATTTTTGGTAAACTCGACGACTCTGCTATGGAGAATACTGCGGCAACGGGAAGAGAAATTGAAGAAGCACCGCAAGTATATAATAACGTATTTAGATTCATAGTAAAACGTATCCCTGAAGAAACTATGCTGAATTCTTATAATTTGGATTTACATATACCCTTAGGAGTGTCCTACAAAGCGCGTGTCGACCTGGAGCAGGAAGGAGACCACTGCGTTATGAAAATGTGCGTAAATTTCCATCAGAAATAGTGACGTGGTCGTTCGACAATTGTATGCATAAGTAGCTGAGTTCAGAACAATTCTACGAACTGTTGCAGTGTCTGTTTCTACGAGAACAATTGTGTACTGTGTATGTGATAGGAAATTACATACCGAACAGTGTTGTTTCAAATTTCTCCTGAAGCTGTGTTAACGTAATTTATACGTATACATTAACAGTAAGCTGTGCGATTACGCGCAGTGTGGAACAGTGAACATACGTAAACACTCCAAGAACGTGCTCGTGCTTCAATCATTCTCCGCTGTGTGTCAGCGCTGCGTGTACGACCTTGAATCTCGTCTGCCGTGCGTGTGCCTGTGCTACGCAGACGACCTTGAGACAGGCTGTGCGGCAACTGCTGTTGCTGTTCCTGGGCAGTCTACCAGATCGACCTTGCCGACAGCTGTGGCGATCCCCTGCCTGCAGGAGCTGCTCTGCCGTGGCTGCGTTGCTAATTCCCAGTTGAGTGTTCTGTAACTGTAATGTTATTGTTTGGGATTGTTAGATAATTCTCCGTGACTTCGTCAGTTTTTATTTTGTTGCTTTTTGTTGTTTCAAAAATTGTTGGGATCGATACCATTGAATTCGTGTAACGAGTTCCTTGTTAGTAATTGGTTTCGGTTCGGTTTGCAACTCGCATGAAAAAATTTTTGGATTTCAATTTTCAGTGATTTTTAATTGGAGATTTAACCGTGTGCTATATCCATTTTAGTAACGTGAGTTTTTAGCGTTCTGTTATGTGATTATTTTTTTGCGAGGTAAAATTTTTTAGGGTTCTGCAGTGTTATTTTTTTTGTGGCGTGGGAATCTTGCGTTGGCCTGTGGGTTTTTTCAATTGTAATTCAATTTTTTTAGCATTGTGCGACAAACTTGTTTTCTTGTTGCGATAAATGATGGGAGACTCTGATTCAGAACCTGAATTTATCCGTTCTACGGGTACAACTACTAGTAGCGGAAGAGTTTCTGTTCCAGCATTTAGTGGTACGTTACCTGGTACGTGCGCTCATACTCCATCAAGTGTGTTTATGTCTGGACCACAGACCACGACGGTAATCACGACCACTGTTAGTACGCAGACTGTGTCGTTCAGTACGCCAAGTATTACTACAATGACGTCCTCTAGTGGACCGATGACGGGTGGTAGTGTAACAACAACTTTACAAAGGGGCAGTACTATACTGTCCAGTGCAGAGCTACCTCTTTTTCGGGACCGGCAGAGGGTCAGTGACCCGATTTTTTGTGAAACAAAGAGTTTTAGGACGCATGTCGCAAACTTAAAATCATACATGTGCTTGTTGCCCGACGTCACTTCCGATGACGCCAAAAAAGAGTTACTCGTGCGAAGCGCACACAAAAGTGTTGGCGATTTTAATGGAGTAGTCACGAAATTAGTAAACCCTGATGTTCATTATTCCTTCGATCAGGTTATCGAAATTTTAGATGATATCTACGTGTCTAAGGGGGAGCGTTCAGTTCATGCCTTAGCGTGCGATTTAAATCAGTTACGGTTGTTACGTAATGAAGGGCTGGCAGCCCAATTGGTTATGGCAATATCGAAAATAAGAAATTTGAGTGACCACATTCTAAATAGTACAGAAGTAGCATTACAAAGACATCCATTTGTCATTGCTAGCACGAACACAAACGAATTAAAAAAATTCTCTGGTGATTTAGTAGTTTTCAGTCTTGCTATAGCCATTCTCGGTCCTCTTTTAGAAGAGAACTTTTGTAAAAAAATCTTCGCGAGGCCGTTCAATACCTCTGAAGAGTTGTTAGCTCGTCTCGTTTCCGCTGTGCGTAATAATCCTGAGGGTAGAGAAATAATTGCGCGCAAAAACAATACCCAGTCCACGTATCAAACCAGAGAGACTTACCTTGCGGTTGTACCTGAAGAGAGTGAGTGGGACGAGAAGGACTCGTTTCCCGAAGTTTACTATGCATCTCAAAACATCAACCGAAGTTTTCGAGGTCGGAGGCCATTTTTCAGAAGCAATTGGAGACCTGCTCGAATTCAAAGGGGGAGACAATATTCATATTTTGGAGATCGACCTTTAGGTTCTTTGGAGTGCCACGAGGCTCAGGTAGTTAACCCACAACAGACTAGTAAAGATAAATCTAAGTCGTTTTGTTCACTGTGCAATACCGCAGGTCATGTTCAAAGTATGTGCACGACTAAAAGAGGCCAAAGCAAATCAAATTTCCGCGGTCATGCTTGCTACACTTGTGGCAAGGCGGGCCATTTTGCACGTGAATGTCATTCGCGTGGTCGTAAAGGACGAGGTGAAGCGTACTACGTTGCATCTTGCGAGGGTGAAGATTTTTTAGAGTAGACGGAGAAAAATCGGACAATTCAAAGTGTCTTGGTGTAGAGAGGAAGTTACCAGTGCCCGGGGTTGCAGCTACTATCCCCGTCACCAAAAATGTGGTGTTGAAACCAGATACTATTATAAAGTCGACTGATGTGGTGGATCCGCTTTTCCTGTGTAAAAATAAATTCGAATTACTAGGTGAACAAGAACTTGATGTAGGTGCAAATTCTGAACTACCTGTAGAAGTTTGTTTGTCAGCGACGATAATGAAAGAAGGTCGTTTAAGGAAAGAAAGCGATGGTTTATTTTCATTACGGCGTTCTAAGAAGCCTACTATTATATTACGTAATGATAACAAATTGATGAGCGCTCTCATCGACAGCGGTAGCGACAGATGTTTAGTGAGTTACCGGAATTTAAAAGGTATAAACGAGCGAATTAAGCCTAGTGCCTTGAGTATCCGGGGTGTAAATTCCAAAAGCCAGGTATCAGGAGAACTCGATCTTCGTATTACGCCGCCTAATAGTAAGGAAATCAATACCAGCGCTTTGATTTTGAAAGATGGCGAATTTAAATATGATGTAATCCTCGGTAGGGATATTCTACAAGATGCGGTGATTAATTTCAAAGAAGGATTCATTGTTCTCGACGGCGTAAAAGTACCGTTTCATGATGTGCATGAAGTGCACGGGGAAAGTAAAAAGGAGATATTTTATAACACTATTAGTAATCCAGAATGTCTAATGTCTGACGTGCTTGCCGGTAGAAGGCGTATTAAGAAGTATCTGCTGAAGCAGAGGGAATCAAGAATTACAGGCCAAGAAAAAGGCGGTAGGCAAGGAAATAGCCTAGAGATAAATACTGCAGAAGAGAGGGGTACCCCAGGCCCAACGGCAGGGCGAGAAAATAATGGGAAAGTAAAAAATAAACAGCATGCGAAGAAAATGAGTGAAACTAAGGAACATGCGAGAGGTTTAAAATATAGTAAAAAACGAGAAATAGTTGTTCATTGTGGAGCAGTGGAAATGCCCGGAAATTGTTTACGTGTTATTAATGGGTATGTCAAAAAGGCTAAGCCCGGAAGGTATATTATGAATAAGACAATTCTCGCGAATGGTATTTATGTCGCCGAATCAGTTGTGGATATCAAGTCAAATGGGTTTGTCCCTGTAATGCTTTTGAACGTCTCGGAGGACGTGGTATATATGAGCGACAATACGATGTTAAGTACGATTGAAGAAATTGACGACATGGAAATTGAACACGAGATTTACATGTCTACCGTGCACGAAGCTGTGCGAGATGCAAATTTGTGCGATGCCCAAGATAATGCGGATCTACCCGAAGTCGACAGTGTTAATGGTGGAAGTTTCAATGCCATCTCTGGTAAAGACGTTGGGTTAGTATCTGTAGAAACGAGGCATTGTGGTAACGATAATCGTGTTGATGAAGTGGGAATTCATGCACACAAAGATGTTGTCCCAGAAGGGGGTAGTAACGAGAGACGTCCTCTGACGTGTGACGATGTAAATCGTGAAAATGATGATGCTAAACCATTACTGATAAATTTATTAAACGATTTTAGAGACGTAATTACTCTCGAAGGCGAAAATATTGCAGTCACGAATGTCATGCGACATGCCATTGAATAAAAACCTGATGCTCCAGTACTTAACATCCCTCCATATCGAATTCCACATAAGTATCAAAACGAATTGTTGCAAGCCAATAAACAGATGTTGAATCAAGGAATAATTGAACCATCGAGCTCTGAATACAATTTTCCTTTAATTGTTGTTAAAAAAAAGTCGGGCGAGATACGTCCCGTGATTGATTTCCGCGAACTCAATAAAATAATTATCAAGGAATGTTATCCCATTCCACGCATCGACGAAGTACTTTACTCTCTAGGTGGTAATAGCATTTTTTCAAGTCTCGACCTCCGCTCTGCCTTTCATCAGGTCGTGTTGGAAGAAAAATGCCGTAAATTCACCGCGTTCAGTATCGGTTACGAGAAATTTCAGTTCAAGAGGTTGCCATTCGGGTTATCCTCGAGTCCATCAGTTTTCCAAAGAATCATTTCTTCTGTTCTTACAAATATCATCGGTAAATTATGTTTTGTGTTCCTTGATGATATACTAGTATTTTCCAAATCCATGAACCAACATCTGAAAGATTTACAGAGTGTTTTTGAGAAGCTACGTGGTGGAAATTTATCACTTAAACTTGAAAAATGTCATTTTCTAAAAAGCTCAATCGAATATCTTGGACACATCGTATCGGCAGACGGAATTCGATGCAAAGAATCAGAGAAGCTTCAAAAATTTCCGATTCCAAAAAATGTGAAGGAATTGCAAAGTTTTTTAGGTGTAGCAAACTACTTTAGGACGCATATCCCAATGTTTGGTTCAATTTCATATCCACTTTATCAGTTATTACGAAAAAACGTTGAATTTATCTGGACGCCTGAATGTCAGAAAGCTTTTGAGAAAATTAAATCTGTTTTGACATCAGATACCGTTTTACGGCATCCTGATTTCAGTAAGCCCTTCCATGTATTTACTGATGCATCTAATTTTGGTATCGGTGCGGTACTTTTGCAACACGATACTGATAAATCTATGAAGGCTATTGCTTACTACAGTAAAAGTCTCAACTCAACACAAAAGCGCTATTCAACGACGAAAAAAGAGTTCTTCGCCATTGTAAGCGCGCTGAAAGCATTTAAATATCTCATTCTTGGATATCCGATCTATCTCTACACTGATCACAAGCCTTTACAGCCTTTGTTTTTCAAAAAGCTTCCTGACGATTCGGCTATGTCTAGATGGTGCCACTCCACTCGCCACTCCTCTTGCGGCTTCTATGTCGCCACTTCTCTTGCGGCTTCTGTGTCGCCACTCTTACGGCTTCTGTGTCGCCACTCCTACGGCTTCTGTGTCGCCACTCTTACGGCTTCTGTGTCGCCACTCTTGCGGCTTCTGTGTCGCCACTCCTCTTGCGGCTTCTGTGTCGCCACTCCTCTTGCGGCTTATGTGTCGCCACTCCTCTTGCGGCTTGTGTCGCCACTCCTCTTGCGGCTTCTGCGTCGCCACGTTTGCGGCTTCTGTGTCGCCACTCCTGCGGCTTCTGTGTCGCCACTTCTTTTGCGGCTTCTGTGTCGATACTCCTTTTGCGGCTTCTGTGTCGCCACTTCTACTGCGGCTTCTGCGTCGCCACTTCTACTGCGGCTTCTGCGTCGCCACTTCTACTGCAGCTTTTTGCCGCCACTTCAACAGCGGCTTCTGTGTCGCCACTTCAACAGCGGCTTCTGTGTCGCCACTTCAACAGCGGCTTCTGTGTCGCCACTTCTACTGCGGCTTCTGCGTCGCCACTTCTACTGCGGCTTCTGTGTCGCCACTTCTCATGCGGTTTCTTGGTTGCCACTTCTGCGGCTTCTGTGTCGCCACATCTGCGGTTTCTGTGTCGCCACTTCTCCTGCGGCTTCAGCGTCGCCACTTCTACTGCGGCTTCTAAGCCGCCACTTCTACTGCGGCTTCTAAGCCGCCACTTCTACTGCGGCTTCTAAGCCGCCACTTCCACTGCAGCTTCTGCGTTGCGACTTCTACTGCGGCTTATGTGTGCTACGTCTACTGCGGCTTCTGTATTCTACTTCTACTGTGGCCTATGTGTCGCAACTTCTGCTGCGGCTTAGGTGTCGCCACTTCCACTGCAGTTTCTGCGTCGCCACGTCTACTGCAGCTTGTTCGTCGCCACTTCTATTTCGGCTTCTGCGTCGCTACTTCTACTGCGGCTTTTGTGTGCTACTTCTACTGCGGCATATGTGCCACCACATCTACTGCGGCTTCTGTGTCGCCACTTCTACTGCGGCTTCTGTGTTGCCACATCTACTGCGGCCTATGTGTTGCCACATCTACTGCGGCCTATTTGTCGCCACTTCTTTTGCGGCTTCTGTGTCGCCACATCTACTGCGGCTTATGTGTCGCAACTTCTACGGCGGCTTCTGTGGCGCCACTTCCACTGCGGCTTCTGTTATGCTACTACGGTTTCTGTTGGTGCTACCTATACTGCGGCGTCGGCGTCGCCACATCTACTGCGGCCTTTATGTCGCCACTTCTACTGCGGCTTCTGTGTCGCCACTTCTACTGCGGCTTCTTTGTCGCCACTTCTACTGCGGCTTCTGTGTCGCCACTTCTACTGCGGCTTCTGTGTCGCCACTTCTACTGCGGCTTCTGTGTCGCCACTTTTACTGCGGCTTCTGTGTTGCCACTTTTACTGCGGCTTCTGTGTCGCCACTTCTAGTGCGGCTTTTGTGTCGCCACTTCTCCGGCGGCTTCTGTGTCGCCACTTCTGCGGCTTCTGTGTCGCCACTTCACCTGCGGCTTCTTTGTCGCCACTTCACCTGCGGCTTCTTTGTCGCCACTTCACCTGCGGCTTCTGTGTCGCACTTCTCCTGCGGCTTCTGTGTCGCTAACTCTCCTTCGGCTTCTGTGTCGCCACCTCTCCTTCGGCTTCTGTGTCGCCACCTCTCCTTCGGCTTCTGTGTCGCCACCTCTCCTTCGGCTTCTGTGCCGCCACCTCAACTGCAGCTTCGTCGCCACTACTGGTGCAGCTTCTTCGTCGCCATTTCTACTGCGGCTTCTTCGTCTCCACTTGGACGGAGGCTTCTATGTCGCTACTTCTTTTGCGGTTTCTGCTTTGCCACTTCCACTGCAGCTTCTGCGCCGCCACTTCCACTGCAGCTTCAGCGTCGCCACTTCCCCTGCAGCTTCTGCGTCGCCACTTCTACTGCAGCTTCTGCGGCGCCACTTCTACTGCAGCTTCTGCGGCGCCACTTCTACTGCAGCTTCTGCGGCGCCACCTCTACTGCAGCTTCTGTGTCGCCACGGCTTCATCAACCACGGCTTCATTATTTTATTCATCAACCAACCCACAAAATAATGAAACACCGCACGTACATACCGCGTACAATTATATCGAATTTGCCATGAAACGTAGGTAAAACAATATTTCTTGTAAAAAATTTTACATATATACGCGCATGAAAATGTTTATCGGAACTACCATCAATATAAAACATCAACATCAACGTAGAAAGAAATCCGATTCAAGCGAAATTGAAAGAATGCATACTGTATATTTGAACAGTCGTCTATTCCCGAACGTCAATCCGAACAAGAGAAAAATTGGTACCAAACTCATCAAGAAGAAAAATAACTGAGCATCCAAAATCAAAAACACGTTTTCCAAAGATTATCAACAACGCAAGATGATACTATCAGCGTACCACCAAAAGGATAATACTACCGGAAATGTAGAACGTAAGAGAAAAAAAAAAAAATATCACGTATGAACGTACAGCCTCATCATCAAATCATGTAGGCATCATCGGAAACAAAATTAAGGAAATTCGTAAAAAAAATATATGATTTCCCCAAAAATCGAAGACAAGGGTGCACACATTACGCATGAAGATAATGAAAAATATTTTCTTTTAGTAAACAACGCAAGAATATACGTATTTTAGTTTCATCAACAGTCTCCATGAAATTTCAAATTCCTTAAACATTGTTGCACTCTATACAGGTCAATTTCTAAACATAAAGAAAACGAAAATGGAAAATCGCATCGTTGAAACAACAACCAAATTATAATCACTCAAACATAAGTAAGAAATAATGCAATTTAGAACAATACATTCATTAAGTATAATAAGAAATACGCATAAGTGAAGTACAACGCATTGCCACTGAAAATTTGTCG
Source organism: Morinoia aosen (assembly GCA_030386875.1). NCBI lineage: Eukaryota > Metazoa > Arthropoda > Malacostraca > Amphipoda > Talitridae > Morinoia > Morinoia aosen. The sequence goes on along the minus strand of CM059557.1, from coordinate 17,652,435 downwards.
ACAAAATTTATCGCATGAAATTATCTACTGTAATCGGAAACCAATTTATACATTTTCGTGTACGTGAATATGATATCATTTTCGAGCATCATCGCTAAAATTCGAAGGGTATAAGAAAACCTTATAACTAATTCCTGAGGTATATGTTAAATCTAAATAACACTATGTCCGTTTATAATGCATGAGGAAAAATAATGTCGCTAAACGACGCGCGGGTGTAACAACCTCACCGTTTCAAAAACATTCCACACCGTCGCCTACACCTCGTTCGTCGCCTGTGGGTTACGTAACTGCGGCTCGGCAGTGCTTGACCTGAGCAGCTGACGTCGAAGCAACGCGTCCTCAGAACGGAACCTATCTGCTAGCAAATTCAGTTCACGACGAAAGTAAAAGAGACAGACTCCTATCGCCAAGGTCGCTGGGAAAAGGAAAAGGAATCCTAAATCAGTGACGCGATCGGGTAGGATGTCGACTAAAGCGTTCGCCGCAATCCAGTCCTTGGAAACACGTCCCTGGTGGTGCTCTAACGCATTGGTTAGAGCCTCCACCGAGACATGCGTAAGTCTGTTCCCCATCTTGAAGGTCAGGTGGCGATGCGTGCGCAGTCTGTAATCGGAAACAAATACAGAACAAATTAGCATGGCCACACAATTTAAAAAAAAATGTAATCATGTTGTTTTACGTCAATTTAATGAAAGGAACCAATGGTGACAGCTGGTGACAGCTGCAATGAAAAGAACAAACAGCATATCTGCACGCAGCAGATCCCACACGGTTTCGACAGCTGCACACCTAATTGCAAAACAAATCTGGCGACGGCGCTCCAAAACAACTCGGGAGCTAGCCTTCGCTCCCACAGCAATGAGGGGCCGCGTTTGTAAACACTGGAGGTTATTGAACCGTGCAAGGCTCTCGGGCAGATGTAAACCTTGGTGGTAAAATGAAATGTGTACAGACTCAATCACGCACGTAAAAACTACGGTACACCAAAAACGAAACGAAAATATAAGGTAAATACATAAGGTTATATAAGGAAAGTTCCAAGTAAAAATATACGTAAAATTAACATCGAATCAAGAATCACACAGTAGTATTATGTGGACATAGTAACATCGTCAGTCGTAAGTCGCATAGTTTTCATTCAACACTTTTTACGTAAAGGTAGTACATGATTTTTATTACTCCTGAATGTTTTATTGCCAATTTTGATTTCTACGTAATTTCGGTTAATTTTTGTGATAATACCCGGCCCATTCCAGGCAAGATCTAGTTTGTTTTTTCGCATGTGATTGCGCAACAATACACGGTCATTGAGTTCAAAATTTTTATTTTTGCGTCGAAGGTTGTTATACATGGTTCTTTCACTGGTGTTATTTATTATTGTAGCCCTAACGTTTTCAACAATGCGGGCAGCTTCTTGAGCTCGAAATCTTATTATATCCACGTTCGTGTCGTGACTGTAATTAGGTTCGAAAGTTACGGCGCTAAAGCTCGGACACGTATCGCGATTGAAAACAATGAACGAGGGTGTATCCCCCAAGGTGTTATTTAAACTATTGTTTATCGCGTTCTCTGTGCTGTTGAGACACTGATCCCATTCGGTATGCGCTAAAGAGTTAATATATAATTTTAATAAATTCGTAATTTTGCGATTATTTCGTTCAACAATAGTGTTACTGTAAGGACTCCAAGGGAGGACCTCTTTTTTCGCAATACAATGAATTTGAGAGAATTTTTTAACTGCCGCAGACTTAAATTCAAGAGCTTGGTCACTTAGAAGTGTTTTAGGATAGCCAAAGGTTGAGAAGCAGCTGTCCAGACAAGAGACAACTGTATCTGCTAATCGATCTGCTGTCGCGTAAAGGTTACAGTAACGCGAAAATAAATCAATTAAAATTAGAATATATTTATTCTGCTGATCTGTGACAGGTAGAGGACCAAGGAAGTCCATTGATACCACCTCGAACGGTTCTTTAGCGATGGGAGCGTCTAATATTTTAATAGGTACAGTACTGCTGGCTTTAAGAATTTTACATACATCACACATTTTGACAAATTTACGTATGATACTCTTCTCTAATAAATGAAAATAACGCAACTTAAATTTAAACAACGTATGCGTGGCATCAGTATGATATAAGGAATGTATACTGAGCACCGCCTTGTTCATTAGCGATGTCGGTATAACCGAAGTGAGAATAGTACTTTCCCTAGAGTCTATTTGTCGTCGTCTATAAAGTATGTCGTTCAGAATTAAGTATTTTTGTAAGTCAGGGATCGTAGATTGTCTACTAGATAGTAATGCGTCTTTAACCTCAGAACAGAATGGGTCTAGTTGTTGCTCATTTCGAAATTCGTCTAAAGTCCATGATACGTCTTTTAACTGAGGTACGTAGTCAGTCAGCCGGGGTTTTTCAGTCGCCTCTGGCGCCACTAGATTAGAGGGCGTCGCGTCTGTTTCGTCTACGTCGGCGGTCAGTGCACCACGGCGTGTAGTTACTGCGAAGGCGTCAACCTCATCGAACTCTGAGCATTCTTCAAGATCAGAAATAGTTAAATGCTGGGGTAATCTACTTAGGCAATCTGCAATTAGATTCTGTTTCCCGGGGAAATATTTTACTATGGGTTCGAAGGATTGAACTGTTAGACACCATCTAGACATAGCCGAATCGTCAGGAAGCTTTTTGAAAAACAAAGGCTGTAAAGGCTTGTGATCAGTGTAGAGATAGATCGGATATCCAAGAATGAGATATTTAAATGCTTTCAGCGCGCTTACAATGGCGAAGAACTCTTTTTCGTCGTTGAATAGCGCTTTTGTGTTGAGTTGAGACTTTTACTGTAGTAAGCAATAGCCTTCATAGATTTATCAGTATCGTGTTGCAAAAGTACCGCACCGATACCAAAATTAGATGCATCAGTAAATACATGGAAGGGCTTACTGAAATCAGGATGCCGTAAAACGGTATCTGATGTCAAAACAGATTTAATTTTCTCAAAAGCTTTCTGACATTCAGGCGTCCAGATAAATTCAACGTTTTTTCGTAATAACTGATAAAGTGGATATGAAATTGAACCAAACATTGGGATATGCGTCCTAAAGTAGTTTGCTACACCTAAAAAACTTTGCAATTCCTTCACATTTTTTGGAATCGGAAATTTTTGAAGCTTCTCTGATTCTTTGCATCGAATTCCGTCTGCCGATACGATGTGTCCAAGATATTCGATTGAGCTTTTTAGAAAATGACATTTTTCAAGTTTAAGTGATAAATTTCCACCACGTAGCTTCTCAAAAACACTCTGTAAATCTTTCAGATGTTGGTTCATGGATTTGGAAAATACTAGTATATCATCAAGGAACACAAAACATAATTTACCGATGATATTTGTAAGAACAGAAGAAATGATTCTTTGGAAAACTGATGGACTCGAGGATAACCCGAATGGCAACCTCTTGAACTGAAATTTCTCGTAACCGATACTGAACGCGGTGAATTTACGGCATTTTTCTTCCAACTCGACCTGATGAAAGGCAGAGCGGAGGTCGAGACTTGAAAAAATGCTATAACCACCTAGAGAGTAAAGTACTTCGTCGATGCGTGGAATGGGATAACATTCCTTGATAATTATTTTATTGAGTTCGCGGAAATCAATCACGGGACGTATCTCGCCCGACTTTTTTTTAACAACAATTAAAGGAAAATTGTATTCAGAGCTCGATGGTTCAATTATTCCTTGATTCAACATCTGTTTATTGGCTTGCAACAATTCGTTTTGATACTTATGTGGAATTCGATATGGAGGGATGTTAAGTACTGGAGCATCAGGTTTTAATTCAATAGCATGTCGCATGACATTCGTGACTGCAATATTTTCGCCTTCGAGAGTAATTACGTCTCTAAAATCGTTTAATAAATTTATCAGTAATGGTTTAGCATCATCATTTTCACAATTTACATCGTCACACGTCAGAGGACGTCTCTCGTTACTACCCCCTTCTGGGACAACATCTTTGTGTGCATGAATTCCCACTTCATCAACACGATTATCGTTACCACAATGCCTCGTTTCTACAGATACTAACCCAACGTCTTTACCAGAGATGGCATTGAAACTTCCACCATTAACACTGTCGACTTCGGGTAGATCCGCATTATCTTGGGCATCGCACAAATTTGCATCTCGCACAGCTTCGTGCACGGTAGACATGTAAATCTCGTGTTCAATTTCCATGTCGTCAATTTCTTCAATCGTACTTAACATCGTATTGTCGCTCATATATACCACGTCCTCCGAGACGTTCAAAAGCATTACAGGGACAAACCCATTTGACTTGATATCCACAACTGATTCGGCGACATAAATACCATTCGCGAGAATTGTCTTATTCATAATATACCTTCCGGGCTTAGCCTTTTTGACATACCCATTAATAACACGTAAACAATTTCCGGGCATTTCCACTGCTCCACAATGAACAACTATTTCTCGTTTTTTACTATATTTTAAACCTCTCGCATGTTCCTTAGTTTCACTCATTTTCTTCGCATGCTGTTTATTTTTTACTTTCCCATTATTTTCTCGCCCTGCCGTTGGGCCTGGGGTACCCCTCTCTTCTGCAGTATTTATCTCTAGGCTATTTCCTTGCCTACCGCCTTTTTCTTGGCCTGTAATTCTTGATTCCCTCTGCTTCAGCAGATACTTCTTAATACGCCTTCTACCGGCAAGCACGTCTGACATTAGACATTCTGGATTACTAATAGTGTTATAAAATATCTCCTTTTTACTTTCCCCGTGCACTTCATGCACATCATGAAACGGTACTTTTACGCCGTCGAGAACAATGAATCCTTCTTTGAAATTAATCACCGCATCTTGTAGAATATCCCTACCGAGGATTACATCATATTTAAATTCGCCATCTTTCAAAATCAAAGCGCTGGTATTGATTTCCTTACTATTAGGCAGCGTAATACAAAGATCGAGTTCTCCTGATACCTGGCTTTTGGAATTTACACCCCGGATACTCAAGGCACTAGGCTTAATTCGCTCGTTTATACCTTTTAAATTCCGGTAACTCACTAAACATCTGTCGCTACCGCTGTCGATGAGAGCGCTCATCAATTTGTTATCATTACGTAATATAATAGTAGGCTTCTTAGAACGCCGTAATGAAAATAAACCATCGCTTTCTTTCCTTAAACGACCTTCTTTCATTATCGTCGCTGACAAACAAACTTCTACAGGTAGTTCAGAATTTGCACCTACATCAAGTTCTTGTTCACCTAGTAATTCGAATTTATTTTTACATAGGAAAAGCGGATCCACCACATCAGTCGACTTTATAATAGTATCTGGTTTCAACACCACATTTTTGGTGACGGGGATAGTAGCTGCAACCCCGGGCACTGGTAACTTCCTCTCTACACCAAGACACTTTGAATTGTCCGATTTTTCTCCGTCTACTCTAAAAAATCTTCACCCTCGCAAGATGCAACGTAGTACGCTTCACCTCGTCCTTTACGACCACGCGAATGACATTCACGTGCAAAATGGCCCGCCTTGCCACAAGTGTAGCAAGCATGACCGCGGAAATTTGATTTGCTTTGGCCTCTTTTAGTCGTGCACATACTTTGAACATGACCTGCGGTATTGCACAGTGAACAAAACGACTTAGATTTATCTTTACTAGTCTGTTGTGGGTTAACTACCTGAGCCTCGTGGCACTCCAAAGAACCTAAAGGTCGATCTCCAAAATATGAATATTGTCTCCCCCTTTGAATTCGAGCAGGTCTCCAATTGCTTCTGAAAAATGGCCTCCGACCTCGAAAACTTCGGTTGATGTTTTGAGATGCATAGTAAACTTCGGGAAACGAGTCCTTCTCGTCCCACTCACTCTCTTCAGGTACAACCGCAAGGTAAGTCTCTCTGGTTTGATACGTGGACTGGGTATTGTTTTTGCGCGCAATTATTTCTCTACCCTCAGGATTATTACGCACAGCGGAAACGAGACGAGCTAACAACTCTTCAGAGGTATTGAACGGCCTCGCGAAGATTTTTTTACAAAAGTTCTCTTCTAAAAGAGGACCGAGAATGGCTATAGCAAGACTGAAAACTACTAAATCACCAGAGAATTTTTTTAATTCGTTTGTGTTCGTGCTAGCAATGACAAATGGATGTCTTTGTAATGCTACTTCTGTACTATTTAGAATGTGGTCACTCAAATTTCTTATTTTCGATATTGCCATAACCAATTGGGCTGCCAGCCCTTCATTACGTAACAACCGTAACTGATTTAAATCGCACGCTAAGGCATGAACTGAACGCTCCCCCTTAGATACGTAGATATCATCTAAAATTTCGATAACCTGATCGAAGGAATAATGAACATCAGGGTTTACTAATTTCGTGACTACTCCATTAAAATCGCCAACACTTTTGTGTGCGCTTCGCACGAGTAACTCTTTTTTGGCGTCATCGGAAGTGACGTCGGGCAACAAGCACATGTATGATTTTAAGTTTGCGACATGCGTCCTAAAACTCTTTGTTTCACAAAAAATCGGGTCACTGACCCTCTGCCGGCCCCGAAAAAGAGGTAGCTCTGCACTGGACAGTATAGTACTGCCCCTTTGTAAAGTTGTTGTTACACTACCACCCGTCATCGGTCCACTAGAGGACGTCATTGTAGTAATACTTGGCGTACTGAACGACACAGTCTGCGTACTAACAGTGGTCGTGATTACCGTCGTGGTCTGTGGTCCAGACATAAACACACTTGATGGAGTATGAGCGCACGTACCAGGTAACGTACCACTAAATGCTGGAACAGAAACTCTTCCGCTACTAGTAGTTGTACCCGTAGAACGGATAAATTCAGGTTCTGAATCAGAGTCTCCCATCATTTATCGCAACAAGAAAACAAGTTTGTCGCACAATGCTAAAAAAATTGAATTACAATTGAAAAAACCCACAGGCCAACGCAAGATTCCCACGCCACAAAAAAAATAACACTGCAGAACCCTAAAAAATTTTACCTCGCAAAAAAATAATCACATAACAGAACGCTAAAAACTCACGTTACTAAAATGGATATAGCACACGGTTAAATCTCCAATTAAAAATCACTGAAAATTGAAATCCAAAAATTTTTTCATGCGAGTTGCAAACCGAACCGAAACCAATTACTAACAAGGAACTCGTTACACGAATTCAATGGTATCGATCCCAACAATTTTTGAAACAACAAAAAGCAACAAAATAAAAACTGACGAAGTCACCGAGAATTATCTAACAATCCCAAACAATAACATTACAGTTACAGAACACTCAACTGGGAATTAGCAACGCAGCCACGGCAGAGCAGCTCCTGCAGGCAGGGGATCGCCACAGCTGTCGGCAAGGTCGATCTGGTAGACTGCCCAGGAACAGCAACAGCAGTTGCCGCACAGCCTGTCTCAAGGTCGTCTGCGTAGCACAGGCACACGCACGGCAGACGAGATTCAAGGTCGTACACGCAGCGCTGACACACAGCGGAGAATGATTGGAGCACGAGCACGTTCTTGGAGTGTTTACGTATGTTCACTGTTCCACACTGCGCGTAATCGCACAGCTTACTGTTAATGTATACGTATAAATTACGTTAACACAGCTTCAGGAGAAATTTGAAACACTGTTCGGTATGTAATTTCCTATCACATACACAGTACACAATTGTTCTCGTAGAAACAGACACTGCAACAGTTCGTAGAATTGTTCTGAACTCAGCTACTTATGCATACAATTGTCGAACGACCACGTCACTATTTCTGATGGAAATTTACGCACAATTTCATAACGCAGTGGTCTCCTTCCTGCTCCAGGTCGACACGCGCTTTGTAGGACACTCCTAAGGGTATATGCAAATCCAAATTATAAGAATTCAGCATAGTTTCTTCAGGGATACGTTTTACTATGAATCTAAAAACGTTATTATATACTTGCGGTGCTTCTTCAATTTCTCTTCCCGTTGCCGCAGTATTCTCCATAGCAGAGTCGTCGAGTTTACCAAAAATATTTACGTCACACGAAGCGAAGCGTAGACCACCACACGTAGAACTTTCACCAACCTCCGTAGACACGCGATCTTCAAATCGCCGTCGATAAACCAGGCGGAAATTCCCGATATCTTCAATCACCGTACTCGCTCCATCCAAATCACAGCACAAGTACCAAGTATAAATTCACGTCGTGGGTACGTACTAACTGCCACCAGTATGCCGTATCTTGGGGTGGGTAGTAAGTAGACGAGTAGACTTCAACGTGTACTTGACGTAGAGACAGGACAACAAATGCGACTCCACAAGCCGCGCACGCTACTTTATACTATCAATTTGCTGAGTAAGCATGCGCACTACTGCAAGACCGCGCCCAGGCGGAGCATTACCGTACATACGAACATGTGTACAGAGAAAGTGCGCAACCGCGACGGCACAGTAGAAGTGGCGACGCTGAAGCCGCAGTAGAAGTGGCGACGCTGAAGCCGCAGTAGGAGTGGCGACGCTGAAGCCGCAGGAGAAGTGGCGACACAGAAGCCGCAGAAGATGTGGCGGCAAAGAAGCCGCAGGAGAAGTGGCGACACAGAAGCCGCAGGAGAAGTGGCGACACAGAAGCCGCAGGAGAAGTGGCGACACAGAAGCCGCAGGAGAAGTGGCGACACAGAAGCCGCAGGAGAAGTGGCGACACAGATGCCGCAGGAGAAGTGGCGACACAGAAGCCGCAGGAGAAGTGGCGACACAGAAGCCGCACTAGAAGTGGCGACATATAGGCCGCAGTAAATATGACGACGCCGAAGCCACAGTATAGGTAGCACCAACAGAAACCGTAGTAGTAGCATAACAGAAGCCGCAGTGGAAGTGGCGCCACAGAAGCCGCCGTAGAAGTTGCGACACATAAGCCGCAGTAAATATGGCGACACAGAAGCCGCAGTAGAATGGCGACACATAGGCCGCAGTAGATGTGGCAACACAGAAGCCGCAGTAGGTGTGGCAACACAGAAGCCGCAGTAGAAGTGGCGACACAGAAGCCGCAGTAGAAGTGGTGACACATATGCCGGAGTAGAAGTAGCACACAGAAGCCGCAGTAGAAGTTGCAACACAGAAACCGCAGTAGAAGTAGCGCCGCAGAAGCCGCTGTAGAAGTGGCGACGAACAAGCCGCAGTGGAAGTGGCGCCACAGAAGCCGCCGTAGAAGTTGCGACACATAAGCCGCAGTAAATATGGCGACACAGAAGCCGCAGTAGAATGGCGACACATAGGCCGAAGTAGATGTGGCAACACAGAAGCCGCAGTAGAAGTGGCGACACAGAAGCCGCAGTAGAAGTGGTGGCACATATGCCGCAGTAGAAGTAGCACACAAAAGCCGCAGTAGAAGTAGCGACGCAGAAGCCGAAATAGAAGTGGCGACGAACAAGCTGCAGTAGACGTGGCGACGCAGAAACTGCAGTGGAAGTGGCGACACCTAAGCCGCAGTAGAAGTTGCGACACATAGGCCACAGTAGAAGTAGAATACAGAAGCCGCAGTAGACGTAGCACACATAAGCCGCAGTAGAAGTCGCAACGCAGAAGCCGCAGTAGAAGTGGCGTCGCTGAAGCCGCAGTAAAAGTGGCGACACAGAAGCCGCAGTAGAAGTGGCGACACAGAAGCCACAGTAGAAGTGGCGACACAGAAGCCACAGTAGAAGTGGCGACACAGAAGCCACAGTAGAAGCGGCGACACAGAAACCGCTGTTGAAGTGGCGACAAATAAGCTTCAGTAGAAGTGGCGACGCAGAAGCCGCAGTAGAAGTGGCGACACAGAAGCCGCAATAGAAGCGGCGACGAAGAAGCTGCAGTAGAAGTGTCGACGCAGAAGCCGCAGTAGAAGTGGCGACGCAGAAGCCGCAGTAGAAGTGGCGACGCAGAAGCCGCAGTAGAAGTGGCGACGCAGAAGCCGCAGTAGAAGTGGCGACGCAGAAGTTGCAGTAGAAGTGGCGACGCAGAAGCCGCAGTAGAAGTGGCGACACAGAAGCCGCAGTAGAAGTGGCGACGCAGAAGCCGCAGTAGAAGTGGCGACGCAGAAGCCGCAGTAGAAGTGGCGACGCAGAAGCCGCAGTAGAAGTGGCGACACAGAAGCCGCAGTAGAAGTGGCGATACAGAAGCCTCAGGAGAAGTGGCGACACAGAAGCCTCAGGAGAAGGGGCAAGCGACACAGAAGCCACAAGAGAAGAGGCGACACAGGAACCGCAACAGAAGGGGCGACACAGAAGCCGCAACAGAAGGGGCGACGCAGAAGCCGCAGTAGAAGTAGCGACGCAGAAGCCGCAGTAGAAGTAGCGACGCAGAAGCCGCAGTAGAAGTGGCGATGCAGAAGCCGCAGTAGAAGTGGCGACACAGAAGCCGCAGGAGAAGTGGCGACACAGAAGCCGCAGAAGTGGCGACACAGAAGCCGCAGGAGAAGTGGCGACACAGGAGCCGCAGGAGAAGTGGCGACGCACAAGCCACAGGAGAAGTGGCGACGCAGAAGCCGCAGTAAAAGTGGCGACGCAGAAGCCGCAGTAGAAGTGGCGACGCAGAAGCCGCAGTAGAAGTGGCGACGCAAAAGCCGCAGTAGAAGTGGCGACGCAGAAGCCGCAGTAGAAGTGGCCACGCAGAAGCCGCAGTAGAAGTGGCGACGCATAAGCCGCAGTAGAAGTGGCGACGCAAAAGCCGCAGTAGAAGTGGCGACGCTGAAGCCGCAGAATATGCGACACATAGGCCGCAGTAGAAGTAGCACACAGAAGCCGCAGTAGAAGTAGCACACAGAAGCCGCAGTAGAAGTAGCACACAGAAGCCGCAGTAGAGGTGGCAACACAGAAGCCGCAGTAGAGGTGGCAACACAGAAGCCGCAGTAGAGGTGACAACACAGAAGCCGCAGTAGAAGTGGCAACACAGAAGCCGCAGTAGAAGTGGCAACACAGAAGCCGCAGTAGAAGTGGCGACTCAACTCTGCGGTAGAAGTAGCGACGCAGAAGCCGCTGTAGAAGTGGCGACGGAGAAGCTGCAGTAAAAGTGGCGACGCAGAAGCCGAAGTAGAAGTGGCGACGCAGAAGCTGCAGTAGAAGTAGCGACGCAGAAGCTGCAGTGTAAGTGGCGACGCAGAAATTGCAGTGGAAGTGGCGACGCAGAAATTGCAGTGGAAGTGGCATAGCAGAAGCCGCAAAAGAAAAGGCGACACAGAAGCCGCACTAGAAGTGGCGACATCGAAGCTGCAGTACGAGTGGCAACGAAGCTGCAGTAGAGGTGGCGACGAAGCTGCAGTAGAGGTGGCGACACAGAAGCCGCAGAAGTGGCGACACAGAAGCCGCAGTAGGAGTAGCGACACAGAAGCCGCAGTAGAAGTGGCGACGCAGAAGCCGAAGTAGAAGTGGCGACGCAGAAGCCGCAGTAGAAGTGGCGACACAGAAGCCGCACTAGAAGTTGCGACACATAGGCCGCGGTAGAAGAAGCACACAGAAGCCGCAGTAGAAGTACCGACGCAGAAGCCGCAATAGAAGTAGCGACCCAGAAGCCGCTGCAGAAGTGACGACGAACAAGCTGCAGTGAAAGTGGCGACTAGAAATTGCGACACAAAAGCGGCAGTAGAAGTGGCGACGCAGAAGCCGCAGTAGAAGTGGCGACACAGAAGCCGCAGTAGAAGTGGCGACACAGAAGCCGCAGTAGAAGTGGCGACACAGAAGCCGCAGTAGAAGTGGCGACACAGAAGCCGCAGTAGAAGTGGCGACACAGAAGCGGCAGTAGAAGTGGCGACACAGAAGCCGCAGTATAGGTAGCACATCAGAAACCGTAGTAGTAGCATAACAGAAGCCGCAGTAGAAGTAAAAACTCAGAAGCCGCAGTAATAGTGGCGACACAAAAGCTGTAGTAGGAGTGGCGACACTAAAGCCGCAGTGGAAGTGGCGCCACAGAAGCCGCCGTAGAAGTTGCGACACGAAAGCGGCAGTAGAAGTGGCGACGCAGAAGCCGCAGTAGAAGTGGCGACACAGAAGCCGCAGTAGAAGTGGCGACACAGAAGCCGCAGTAGAAGTGGCGACACAGAAGCCGCAGGAGAAGTAGCGACACAGAAGCCGCAGGAGAGGGGCGACACAAAAGCCGTAGGAGAGGGGTGACACAGAAGCCGCAGGAGAAGTGGCGACACAGAAGCCGCAGGAGAAGTGGCGACACAGAAGCCGCACTAGAAGTTGCGACACACAGGCCGCAGGAAAAGTAGCAAACAGAAGCCGCAGTAGAAGTGGCGACACAGAAGCCGCTGCTGAAGTGGCGACGAAAAAGCTGCAGTAGAGTGGCGACCCAGAAGCCGCAGTAGAAGTGGCGACGCAGAAGCCGCAGTAGAAGTGGCGACGCAGAAGCCGCAGTAGAAGTGGCGACGCAGAAGACGCAGTAGAAGTGGCGACACAGAAGCTGCAGTAGAGGTGGCGGCGCAGAAGCTGCAGTGGAAGCGGCAAAGCAGACACCGCAAAAGAAATGGCGACACAGAGGCCGCACTAGAAGTGGCGACATAGAAGCCACCGTACAAGTGGAGACGAAGAAGCCGCAGTATAAATGGCGACGAAGACGCTGCACCAGTAGTGGCAACGAAGCAGCAGTAGAGGTAGCGACACAGAAGCCGCAGAAGTGGTGACGCAGAAGCCGCAGTAGAAATGGCGACGCAGAAGCCGCAGTATAGGTAGCACAACAGAAACCGTAGAAGCCGCATAACAGAAGCCGAAGTAGGAAAAGCATAACAGAAGCCGCAGTAGAAAAAGCATAATAGAAGCCGCAGTAGAAAAAGCATAACAGAAGCCGCAATAGAAAAAGCATAACAGAAGCCGCAGTAGAAGTGGCGACACAGAACCCGCAGTAGAAGTGGCGACACAGAAGCCGCAGTAGAAGTGGCGACACAGAAGCCGCACTAGAAGTTGCGACACATAGGCCGCGGTAGAAGAAGCACACAGAAGCCGCAGTAGAAGTACCGACGCAGAAGCCGCAATAGAAGTAGCGACCCAGAAGCCGCTGCAGAAGTGACGACGAACAAGCTGCAGTGAAAGTGGCGACTAGAAATTGCGACACAAAAGCGGCAGTAGAAGTGGCGACGCAGAAGCCGCAGTAGAAGTGGCGACACAGAAGCCGCAGTAGAAGTGGCAACACAGAAGCCGCAGTAGAAGTGGCGACACAGAAGCCGCAGTAGAAGTGGCGACACAGAAGCCGCAGTATAGGTAGCACATCAGAAACCGTAGTAGTAGCATAACAGAAGCCGCAATAGAAGTAAAAACTCAGAAGCCGCAGTAATAGTGGCGACACAAAAGCTGTAGTAGGAGTGGCGACACTAAAGCCGCAGTGGAAGTGGCGCCACAGAAGCCGCCGTATAAGTTGCGACACATAAGCGGCAGTAGAAGTTGCGACGCAGAAGCCGCAGTAGAAGTGGCGACGCAGAAGCCGCAGTAGAAGTGGCGACACAGAAGCCGCAGTAGAAGTGGCGACACAGAAGCCGCAGTAGAAGTGGCGACACAGAAGCCGCAGGAGAAGTAGCGACACAGAAGCCGCAGGAGAGGGGCGACACAAAAGCCGTAGGAGAGGGGTGACACAGAAGCCGCAGAAGAAGTGGCGACACAGAAGCCGCAGGAGAAGTGGCGACACAGAAGCCGCACTAGAAGTTGCGACACACAGGCCGCAGGAAAAGTAGCAAACAGAAGCCGCAGTAGAAGTGGCGACACAGAAGCCGCTGCTGAAGTGGCGACGAAAAAGCTGCAGTAGAGTGGCGACCCAGAAGCCGCAGTAGAAGTGGCGACGCAGAAGCCGCAGTAGAAGTGGCGACGCAGAAGCCGCAGTAGAAGTGGCGACGCAGAAGCCGCAGTAGAAGTGGCGACACTAAAGCTGCAGTGGAAGTGGCGGCGCAGAAGCTGCAGTGGAAGTGGCAAAGCAGACACCGCAAAAGAAATAGCGACACAGAGGCCGCACTAGAAGTGGCGACATAGAAGCCACCGTACAAGTGGAGACGAAGAAGCCGCAGTATAAATGGCGACGAAGACGCTGCACCAGTAGTGGCAACGAAGCCGCAGTATAGGTAGCACAACAGAAACCGTAGAAGCCGCATAACAGAAGCGGAAGTAGAAAAAGCATAACAGAAGCCGCAGTAGAAAAAGCATAATAGAAGCCGCAGTAGAAAAAGCATAACAGAAGCCGCAATAGAAAAAGCATAACAGAAGCCGCAGTAGAAGTGGCGACACAGAAGCCGCAGAAGTGGCGACACAGAACCCGCAGTAGAAGTGGCGACACAGAAGCCGCAGTAGAAGTGGCGACACAAAAGCCGCAGTAGAAGTGGCGACACAGAAGCCGCAGTAGAAGTGGCGCCACAGAAGCCGCAGTAGAAGTGGTTAGGCAGAAGCCGCAGTAAAAGTGACGACACAGAAGCCGCAGTAGAAGTGGCGACACAGAAGCCGCAGTAAAAGTGGCGACATAGAAGCCGCATAAGAAGTTGCATCACATAACCCGCGGTTGAAAGTGGCGACGCAGAAGCCGCAGTAGAAGTGGCGACGCAGAAGCCGCTGCACTCGTTGCAGAACAGAAACCGTAGAGGTAGCATAACAGAAGGCGTAGTAGAAAAGCATAACAGAAGCCGCTGTTGAAATGGCGACGAAGAAGCTGCAGTAGAAGTGGCGACGCAGAAGCCGCAGTAGAAGTGGCGCCGCAGAAGCTGGAGTAGAGGTGGCGCCGCAGAAGCTGCAGTAGAAGTGGCGCCGCAGAAGCTGCAGTAGAAGTGGCGCCGCAGAAGCTGCAGTAGAAGTGGCGACGCAGAAGCTGCAGGGGAAGTGCCGACGCAGAAGCTGCAGGGGAAGTGGCGACGCAGAAGCTGCAGGGGAAGTGACGACGCAGAAGCTGCAGAGGAAGTGGCGACGCAGAAGCCGCAGTAGAAGTGGCGACGCAGAAGCCGCAGTAGAAGTGGCGACGCAGAAGCCGCAGTAGAAGTGGCTACGCAGAAGCTGCAGTGGAAGTGGCAGAGCAGAAACTGCAAAAGATATGGCGACACAGAAGCCGCACTAGAAGTGGCGACATAGAAGCCACCGTACAAGTGGAGACGAAGAAGCCGCAGTAGAAATGGCGACGAAGACGCTGCACCAGTAGTGGCGACGAAGCTGCAGTAGACGTGGCGACACAGAAGCCAATGGAGAGGTGGCGACACAGAAGCCGGTGGAGAGGTGGCGACACAGAAGCCGGTAGAGAGGTGACGACACAGAAGCCGGTGGAGAGGTGACGACACAGAAGCCGGTGGAGAGGTGGCGACACAGAAGCCGGTGGAGAGGTTGCGACACAGAAGCCGGTGGAGAGGTTGCGACACAGAAGCCGGTGGAGAGGTTGCGACACAGAAGCCGAAGGAGAGGTTGCGAAACAGAAGCCGAAGGAGAGGTGGCGACACAAAAGCCAAAGGAGAGGTGGCGACACAGAAGCCGAAGGAGAGGTGGCGACACAGAAGCCGAAGGAGAGGTGGCGACACAGAAGCCGAAGGAGAGGTTGCGACGCAGAAGCCGCAGTAGAAGTGGCGACGCAGAAGCTGCAGGGGAAGTGACGACGCAGAAGCTGCAGAGGAAGTGACGACGCAGAAGCTGCAGTGGATGTGGCGGCGCAGAAGCTGCAGTGGAAGTGGCAGAGCAGAAACTGCAAAAGATATGGCGACACAGAAGCCGCACTAGAAGTGGCGACATAGAAGCCACCGTACAAGTGGAGACGAAGAAGCCGCAGTAGAAATGGCGACGAAGACGCTGCACCAGTAGTGGTGACGAAGCTGCAGTAGACGTGGCGACACAGAAGCCAATGGAGAGGTGGCGACACAGAAGCCGGTGGAGAGGTGGCGACACAGAAGCCGGTGGAGAGGTGGCGACACAGAAGCCGGTGGAGAGGTGGCGACACAGAAGCCGGTGGAGAGGTGGCGACACAGAAGCCGGTGGAGAGGTGGCGACACAGAAGCCGGTGGAGAATTGGCGACACAGAAGCCGGTGGAGAGGTGGCGACACAGAAGCCGGTGGAGAAGTTGCGACACAGAAGCCGGTGGAGAGGTGGCGACACAGAAGCCGGTGGAGAGGTGGCGACACAGAAGCCGGTGGAGAGGTGGCGACACATAAGCCGGTGGAGAGGTGGCGACACAGAAGCCGGTGGAGAGGTGGCGACACAGAAGCCGGTGGAGAGGTGGCGACACAGAAGCCGGTGGAGAGGTGGCGACACAGAAGCCGGTGGAGAGGTGGCGACACAGAAGCCGGTGGAGAGGTGGCGACACAGAAGCCGGTGGAGAGGTGGCGACACAGAAGCCGGTGGAGAGGTGGCGACACAGAAGCCGGTGGAGAGGTGGCGACACAGAAGCCGGTGGAGAGGTTGCGACACAGAAGCCGGTGGAGAGGTTGCGACACATAAGCCGGTGGAGAGGTTGCGACACAGAAGCCGAAGGAGAGGTTGCGAAACAGAAACCGAAGGAGAGGTGGCGACACAAAAGCTGAAGGAGAGGTGGCGACACGGAAGCCGAAGGAGAGGTGGCGACACAGAAGCCGAAGGAGAGGTGGCGACACAGAAGCCGAAGGAGAAGTGGCGACACAGAAGCCGAAGGAGTGGTGGCGAAACAAAAGCCGCAGGAGAAGTGGCGACACAGAAGCCGCATGAGAAGGGGCGAAACCGAAGCCGCAGAAGTGGCGCCACAGAAGCCGCAGGAGGAGTGGCGCCACAGAAGCGGCAGTAGAAGTGGCGCAACAGAAGCGGCAGTAGAAGTGGCGCCACAGAAGCCGCAGTAGAAGTGGCGACGCAGAAGCTGCAGTGGGAGTGGCGAAGCAGAAGCTGCAGTGGAAGTGGCGACGCAGAAGCTGCAGTGGAAGTGGTGACGCAGAAGCCGCAGTAGAAGTAGCGACGCAGAAGCCGCATTAGAAGTAGCGACACAGAAGCCGCAATAGAAGCGGCGACACAGAAGCCGCTGTTGAAGTGGCGACGAAGAAGCTGCAGTAGAAGTGGCGACGCAGAAGCCGCAGTAGAAGTGGCTACACAGAAGCTGCAGGGGAAGTGGCGACGCAGAAGCTGCAGGGGAAGTGGCGACACAGAAGCCGCAGGAGAATTGACGACACAGAAGCCGTAGAAGTGGCGACGCAGAAGCCGCAGAAGTGGCGACGCAGAAGCCGCAGTAGAAGTGGTGACGCAGAAGCCGCAGTAGAAGTGGTGACGCAGAAGCCGCAGTAGAAGTGGCAACGCAGAAGCCGCAGTATAGGTAGCACAACAGAAACCGTAGAAGCCGCATAACAGAAGCCGTAGTCGAAAAAGCATAACAGAAGCCGAAGTAGTAGTGGCGACAGAAGCCGCTGTAGAAGTGGCGACAGAAGCCGCAGTAGAAGTGGCGACAGAAGCCGCAGTAGAAGTGGCGACAGAAGCCGCAGTAGAAGTGGCGACGCAGAAACTGAAGTAGAAGTGGCGACGCAGAAGCTGCAGTGGAAGTAGCGACGCAGAAGCTGCAGTGGAAGTGGCGACGCAGAAATTGCAGTGGAAGTGGCATAGCAGAAGCCGCAAAAGAAAAGGCGACACAGAAGCCGCACTAGAAGTGGCGACATCGAAGCTGCAGTACGAGTGGCGACGAAGCTGAAGTAGAGGTGGCGACACAGAAGCCGCAGAACTGGCGACACAGAAGCCGCAGTAGAAGTGGCGACGCAAAAGCCGAAGTAGAAGTGGCGACGCAGAAGCCGAAGTAGAAGTGGCGACGCAGAAGCCGAAGTAGAAGTGGCGACGCAGAAGCCGAAGTAGAAGTGGCGACGCAGAAACCACAGTGGAAGTGGCGACACATAAGCTGCACTAGATGTTGCGACACATGGGTCACAGAAGAAGTTGCGACACATAGGTCACAGTAAAAGTTGCGACACATAGGTCACAGTAGAAGTAGCACACAGAAGCCGCAGTAGAAGTTGCAACGCAGAAGTCTCAGTAGAAGTGGCGACGCAGAAGCCGCAGTAGAAGTGGCGACGCAGAAGCCGCTGTAGAAGTGGCGACGCAGAAGCCGCTGTAGAAGTGGCGACGCAGAAGCCGCAGTAGAAGTGGCGACGCAGAAGCCGAAGTAGAAGTGGCGACGCAGAAGCCGCAGTAGAAGTGGCGACGCAGAAGCCGCAGTAGAAGTGGCGACGCAGAAGCCGCAGTAGAAGTGGCGACGCAGAAGCCGCAGTAGAAGTGGCGACGCAGAAGCCGCAGTAGAAGTGGCGACGCAGAAGCCGCAGTAGAAGTGGCGACACAGAAGCCGCAGTAGAAGTGGCGACGCAGAAGCCGCAGTAGAAGTGGCGACGCAGAAGCCGCAGTAGAAGTGGCGACACAGAAGCCGCAGTAGAAGTGGCGACACAGAAGCCTCAGGAGAAGTGGCGACACAGAAGCCTCAGGAGAAGGGGCAAGCGACACAGAAGCCGCAAGAGAAGAGGCGACACAGGAACCGCAACAGAAGGGGCGACACAGAAGCCGCAACAGAAGGGGCGACGCAGAAGCCGCAACAGAAGGGGCGACGCAGAAGCCGCAGTAGAAGTAGCGACGCAGAAGCCGCAGTGGAAGTAGCGACGCAGAAGCCGCAGTAGAAGTGGCGACGCAGAAGCCGCAGTAGAAGTGGCGACACAGAAGCCGCAGGAGAAGTGGCGACACAGAAGCCGCAGGTGAAGTGGCGACACAGAAGCCGCAGGAGAAGTGGCGACACAGGAGCCGCAGGAGAAGTGGCGACGCAGAAGCCACAGGAGAAGTGGCGACGCAGAAGCCGCAGTAGAAGTGGCGACGCAGAAGCCGCAGTAGAAGTGGCGACGCAGAAGCCGCAGTAGAAGTGGCGACGCAGAAGCCGCAGTAGAAGTAGCGACGCAGAAGCCGCAGTAGAAGTGGCCACGCAGAAGCCGCAGTAGAAGTGGCGACGCAGAAGCCGCAGTAGAAGTGGCGACGCAGAAGCCGCAGTAGAAGTGGCGACTCGAAAGCCGCAGTAGAAGTGGCGACGCTGAATCCGCAGAAGATGCGACACATAGGCCGCAGTAGAAGTAGCACACAGAAGCCGCAGTAGAAGTAGCACACAGAAGCCGCAGTAGAAGTAGCACACAGAAGCCGCAGTAGAAGTAGCACACAGAAGCCGCAGTAGAGGTGGCAACACAGAAGCCGCAGTAGACGTGGCAATACAGAAGCCGCAGTAGAAGTGGCAACACAGAAGCCGCAGTAGAAGTGGCAACACAGAAGCCGCAGTAGAAGTGGCGACTCAACTCTGCGGTAGAAGTAGCGACGCAGAAGCCGCTGTGGAAGTGGCGACGAAGAAGCTGCAGTAAAAGTGGCGACGCAGAAGCCGAAGTAGAAGTGGCGACGCAGAAGCTGCAGTGGAAGTAGCGACGCAGAAGCTGCAGTGTAAGTGGCGACGCAGAAATTGCAGTGGAAGTGGCATAGCAGAAGCCGCAAAAGAAAAGGCGACACAGAAACCGAACTAGAAGTGGCGACATCGAAGCTGCAGTACGAGTGGCAACGAAGCTGCAGTAGAGGTGGCGACGAAGCTGCAGTAAAGGTGGCGACACAGAAGCCGCAGAAGTGGCGACACAGAAGCCGCAGTAGGAGTAGCGACACAGAAGCCGCAGTAGGAGTAGCGACACAGAAGCCGCAGTAGAAGTGGCGACGCAGAAGCCGAAGTAGAAGTGGCGACGCAGAAGCCGAAGTAGAAGTGGCGACACATAAGCCGCACTAGAAGTTGCGACACATAGGTCACAGTAGAAGTTGCGACACATAGGTCACGGTAAAAGTTGCGACACATAGGTCACAGTAGAAGTAGCAAACAGAAGCCGCAATAGAAGTTGCAACGCAGAATTCGCAGTAGAAGTGGCGACGCAGAAGCCGAAGTAGAAGTGGCGACGCAGAAGCCGCAGTAGAAGTGGCGACGCAGAAGCCGCAGTAGAAGTGGCGACGGAGAAGCCGCAGTAGAAGTGGCGACGCAGAAGCCGCAGTAGAAATTGCAACGCAGAAGCCGCAGTAGAAGTGGCGACAAAGAAGCCGCAGTAGAATTGGCGACACAGAAGCCGCAGTAGAATTGGCGACACAGAAACCGCAGGAGAAAGGGCGACACAGAAACCGCAGGAGAAGGGGCGACACAGAAACCGCAGGAGGGGCGACACAGAAGCCGCAGGAGGAGGGGCGACACAGAAGCCGCAGGAGGAGGGGCGACACAGAAGCCGCAGAAGAAAGGGCGACACAGAAGCCCCAGTAGAAGTGGTGACGACGAAGCTGCAGTAAATGTGGTGACGCAGAAGCCGCAGTAGAAGTGGTGACGCAGAAGCCGCAGTGAAAGTGGCGACACAGAAGCTGCAGTAGAAGTGGCGACGCAGAAGCCGCAGTAGAAGTGGCTACACAGAAGCTGCAGGGGAAGTGGCGACGCAGAAGCTGCAGGGGAAGTGGCGACACAGAAGCCGCAGGAGAATTGGCGACACAGAAGCCGCAGGAGAATTGGCGACACAGAAGCCGTAGAAGTGGCGACGCAGAAGCCGCAGAAGTGGCGACGCAGAAGCCGCAGTAGAAGTGGTGACGCAGAAGCCGCAGTAGAAGTGGCGACGCAGAAGCCGCAGTATAGGTAGCACAACAGAAACCGTAGAAGCCGCATAACAGAAGCCGTAGTCGAAAAAGCATAACAGAAGCCGAAGTAGTATTGGCGACAGAAGCCGCAGTAGAAGTGGCGACAGAAGCCGCAGTAGAAGTGGCGACAGAAGCCGCAGTAGAAGTGGCGACAGAAGCCGCAGAAGTGGCGACAGAAGCCGCAGTAGAAGTGGCGACGCAGAAACTGAAGTAGAAGTGGCGACGCAGAAGCTGCAGTGGAAGAAGCGACGCAGAAGCTGCAGTGGAAGTAGCGACGCAGAAGCTGCAGTGGAAGTGGCGACGCAGAAATTGCAGTGGAAGTGGCATAGCAGAAGCCGCAAAAGAAAAGGCGACACAGAAGCCGCACTAGAAGTGGCGACATCGAAGCCGTACTAGAAGTGGCGACATCGAAGCTGCAGTACGAGTGGCGACGAAGCTTAAGTAGAGGTGGCGACACAGAAGCCGCAGAACTGGCGACACAGAAGCCGCAGTAGAAGTGGCGACGCAGAAGCCGAAGTAGAAGTGGCGACGCAGAAGCCGAAGTAGAAGTGGCGACGCAGAAGCCGAAGTAGAAGTGGCGACGCAGAAGCCGAAGTAGAAGTGGCGACGCAGAAACCACAGTGGAAGTGGCGACACATAAGCTGCACCAGATGTTGCGACACATGGGTCACAGTAGAAGTTGCGACACATGGGTCACAGTAGAAGTTGCGACACATAGGTCACAGTAAAAGTTGCGACACATAGGTCACAGTAAAAACTGCGACACATAGGTCACAGTAGAAGTAGCACACAGAAGCCGCAGTAGAAGTTGCAACGCAGAAGTCTCAGTAGAAGTGGCGACGCAGAAGCCGCAGTAGAAGTGGCGACGCAGAAGCCGCAGTAGAAGTGGCGACGCAGAAGCCGCAGTAGAAGTGGCGACGCAGAAGCCGCAGTAGAAGTGGCGACGCAGAAGCCGCAGTAGAAGTGGCGACGCAGAAGCCGAAGTAGAAGTGGCGACGCAGAAGCCGAAGTATAAGTGGCGACGCAGAAGCCGCAGTAGAAGTGGCGACGCAGAAGCCGCAGTAGAAGTGGCGACATAGAAGCCACCGTACAAGTGGAGACGAAGAAGCCGCAGTATAAATGGCGACGAAGACGCTGCACCAGTAGTGGCAACGAAGCCGCAGTATAGGTAGCACAACAGAAACCGTAGAAGCCGCATAACAGAAGCCGAAGTAGAAAAAGCATAACAGAAGCCGCAGTAGAAAAAGCATAATAGAAGCCGCAGTAGAAAAAGCATAACAGAAGCCGCAATAGAAAAAGCATAACAGAAGCCGCAGTAGAAGTGGCGACACAGAAGCCGCAGAAGTGGCGACACAGAACCCGCAGTAGAAGTGGCGACACAGAAGCCGCAGTAGAAGTGGCGACACAAAAGCCGCAGTAGAAGTGGCGACACAAAAGCCGCAGTAGAAGTGGCGCCACAAAAGCCGCAGTAGAAGTGGTTAGGCAGAAGCCGCAGTAAAAGTGACGACACAGAAGCCGCAGTAGAAGTGGCGACACAGAAGCCGCAGTAAAAGTGGCGACATAGAAGCCGCATAAGAAGTTGCGTCACATAACCCGCGGTAAAAGTGGCGACGCAGAAGCCGCAGTAGAAGTGGCGACGCAGAAGCCGCAGTAGAAGTGGCGACGCAGAAGCCGCTGCACTCGTTGCAGAACAGAAACCGTAGAGGTAGCATAACAGAAGGCGTAGTAGAAAAGCATAACAGAAGCCGCTGTTGAAATGGCGACGAAGAAGCTGCAGTAGAAGTGGCGACGCAGAAGCCGCAGTAGAAGTGGCGCCGCAGAAGCTGCAGTAGAGGTGGCGCCGCAGAAGCTGCAGTAGAAGTGGCGCCGCAGAAGCTGCAGTAGAAGTGGCGCCGCAGAAGCTGCAGTAGAAGTGGCGACGCAGAAGCTGCAGGGGAAGTGCCGACGCAGAAGCTGCAGGGGAAGTGGCGACGCTGAAGCTGCAGTGGAAGTGGCGGCGCAGAAGCTGCAGTGGAAGTGGCAAAGCAGAAACCGCAAAAGAAGTAGCGACATAGAAGCCTCCGTCCAAGTGAAGACGAAGAAGCCGCAGTAGAAATGGCGACGAAGAAGCTGCACCAGTAGTGGCGACGAAGCTGCAGTTGAGGTGGCGACACAGAAGCCGAAAGAGAGGTGGCGACACAGAAGCCGAAGGAGAGGTGGCGACACAGAAGCCGAAGGAGAGTTAGCGACACAGAAGCCGCAGGAGAAGTGCGACACAGAA
Source organism: Morinoia aosen (assembly GCA_030386875.1). NCBI lineage: Eukaryota > Metazoa > Arthropoda > Malacostraca > Amphipoda > Talitridae > Morinoia > Morinoia aosen. The sequence goes on along the minus strand of CM059557.1, from coordinate 17,629,569 downwards.
GGCGCAGGTGAAGTGGCGACAAAGAAGCCGCAGGTGAAGTGGCGACACAGAAGCCGCACTAGAAGTGGCGACACAGAAGCCGCAGTAGAAGTGGCGACACAGAAGCCGCAGTAGAAGTGGCGACACAGAAGCCGCAGTAGAAGTGGGGACATAAAGGCCGCAGTAGATGTGGCGACGCCGACGCCGCAGTATAGGTAGCACCAACAGAAACCGTAGTAGCATTACAGAAGCCGCAGTGGAAGTGGCGCCACAGAAGCCGCCGTAGAAGTTGCGACACATAAGCCGCAGTAAATGTGGCGACACAGAAGCCGCAGTAGAAGTGGCGACAAATAGGCCGCAGTAGATGTGGCAACACATAGGCCGCAGTAGATGTGGCAACACAGAACCCGCAGTAGAAGTGGCGACACAGAAGCTAAAAGTGGCGACACAGAAGCCGCCGGAGAAGTGGCGACACAAAAGCCGCAATAGAAGTGGCGAAACAGAAGCCGCAGTAAAAGTGGCAACACAGAAGCCGCAGTAAAAGTGGCAACACAGAAGCCGCAGTAAAAGTGGCGACACAGAAGCCGCAGTAGAATGGCGACACAGAAGCCGCAGTAGAAGTGGCGACACAAAAGCCGCACAAGAAGTGGCGACACAGAAGCCGCAGTAAAAGTGGCGACACAGAAGCCGCAATAGAAGCGGCGACGAAGAAGCTGCAGTAGAAGTGGCGACGCAGAAGCCGCAGTAGAAGTGGCTACGCAGAAGCTGCAGGGGAAGTGGCGACGCAGAAGCTGCAGGGGAAGTGGCGACGCAGAAGCTGCAGGGGAAGTGACGACGCAGAAGCTGCAGAGGAAGTGGCGACGCAGAAGCCGCAGTAGAAGTGGCGACGCAGAAGCCGCAGTAGAAGTGGCGACGCAGAAGCCGCAGTAGAAGTGGCTACGCAGAAGCTGCAGTGGAAGTGGCAGAGCAGAAACTGCAAAAGATATGGCGACACAGAAGCCGCACTAGAAGTGGCGACATAGAAGCCACCGTACAAGTGGAGACGAAGAAGCCGCAGTAGAAATGGCGACGAAGACGCTGCACCAGTAGTGGCGACGAAGCTGCAGTAGACGTGGCGACACAGAAGCCAATGGAGAGGTGGCGACACAGAAGCCGGTGGAGAGGTGGCGACACAGAAGCCGGTAGAGAGGTGACGACACAGAAGCCGGTGGAGAGGTGACGACACAGAAGCCGGTGGAGAGGTGGCGACACAGAAGCCGGTGGAGAGGTTGCGACACAGAAGCCGGTGGAGAGGTTGCGACACAGAAGCCGGTGGAGAGGTTGCGACACAGAAGCCGAAGGAGAGGTTGCGAAACAGAAGCCGAAGGAGAGGTGGCGACACAAAAGCCAAAGGAGAGGTGGCGACACAGAAGCCGAAGGAGAGGTGGCGACACAGAAGCCGAAGGAGAGGTGGCGACACAGAAGCCGAAGGAGAGGTTGCGACGCAGAAGCCGCAGTAGAAGTGGCGACGCAGAAGCTGCAGGGGAAGTGACGACGCAGAAGCTGCAGAGGAAGTGACGACGCAGAAGCTGCAGTGGATGTGGCGGCGCAGAAGCTGCAGTGGAAGTGGCAGAGCAGAAACTGCAAAAGATATGGCGACACAAAAGCCGCACTAGAAGTGGCGACATAGAAGCCACCGTACAAGTGGAGACGAAGAAGCCGCAGTAGAAATGGCGACGAAGACGCTGCACCAGTAGTGGTGACGAAGCTGCAGTAGACGTGGCGACACAGAAGCCAATGGAGAGGTGGCGACACAGAAGCCGGTGGAGAGGTGGCGACACAGAAGCCGGTGGAGAGGTGGCGACACAGAAGCCGGTGGAGAGGTGGCGACACAGAAGCCGGTGGAGAGGTGGCGACACAGAAGCCGGTGGAGAGGTGGCGACACAGAAGCCGGTGGAGAATTGGCGACACAGAAGCCGGTGGAGAGGTGGCGACACAGAAGCCGGTGGAGAAGTTGCGACACAGAAGCCGGTGGAGAGGTGGCGACACAGAAGCCGGTGGAGAGGTGGCGACACAGAAGCCGGTGGAGAGGTGGCGACACATAAGCCGGTGGAGAGGTGGCGACACAGAAGCCGCTGGAGAGGTGGCGACACAGAAGCCGGTGGAGAGGTGGCGACACAGAAGCCGGTGGAGAGGTGGCGACACAGAAGCCGGTGGAGAGGTGGCGACACAGAAGCCGGTGGAGGGGTGGCGACACAGAAGCCGGTGGAGAGGTGGCGACACAGAAGCCGGTGGAGAGGTGGCGACACAGAAGCCGGTGGAGAGGTGGCGACACAGAAGCCGGTGGAGAGGTTGCGACACAGAAGCCGGTGGAGAGGTTGCGACACAAAAGCCGGTGGAGAGGTTGCGACACAGAAGCCGAAGGAGAGGTTGCGAAACAGAAACCGAAGGACAGGTGGCGACACAAAAGCTGAAGGAGAGGTGGCGACACGGAAGCCGAAGGAGAGGTGGCGACACAGAAGCCGAAGGAGAGGTGGCGACACAGAAGCCGAAGGAGAAGTGGCGACACAGAAGCCGAAGGAGTGGTGGCGAAACAAAAGCCGCAGGAGAAGTGGCGACACAGAAGCCGCATGAGAAGGGGCGAAACCGAAGCCGCAGAAGTGGCGCCACAGAAGCCGCAGGAGGAGTGGCGCCACAGAAGCGGCAGTAGAAGTGGCGCAACAGAAGCGGCAGTAGAAGTGGCGCCACAGAAGCCGCAGTAGAAGTGGCGACGCAGAAGCTGCAGTGGGAGTGGCGAAGCAGAAGCTGCAGTGGAAGTGGCGACGCAGAAGCTGCAGTGGAAGTGGTGACGCAGAAGCCGCAGTAGAAGTAGCGACGCAGAAGCCGCATTAGAAGTAGCGACACAGAAGCCGCAATAGAAGCGGCGACACAGAAGCCGCTGTTGAAGTGGCGACGAAGAAGCTGCAGTAGAAGTGGCGACGCAGAAGCCGCAGTAGAAGTGGCTACACAGAAGCTGCAGGGGAAGTGGCGACGCAGAAGCTGCAGGGGAAGTGGCGACACAGAAGTCGCAGGAGAATTGACGACACAGAAGCCGTAGAAGTGGCGACGCAGAAGCCGCAGAAGTGGCGACGCAGAAGCCGCAGTAGAAGTGGTGACGCAGAATCCGCAGTAGAAGTGGTGACGCAGAAATTGCAGTGGAAGTGGCATAGCAGAAGCCGCAAAAGAAAAGGCGACACAGAAGCCGCACTAGAAGTGGCGACATCGAAGCTGCAGTACGAGTGGCGACGAAGCTGAAGTAGAGGTGGCGACACAGAAGCCGCAGAACTGGCGACACAGAAGCCGCAGTAGAAGTGGCGACGCAAAAGCCGAAGTAGAAGTGGCGACGCAGAAGCCGAAGTAGAAGTGGCGACGCAGAAGCCGAAGTAGAAGTGGCGACGCAGAAGCCGAAGTAGAAGTGGCGACGCAGAAACCACAGTGGAAGTGGCGACACATAAGCTGCACTAGATGTTGCGACACATGGGTCACAGAAGAAGTTGCGACACATAGGTCACAGTAAAAGTTGCGACACATAGGTCACAGTAGAAGTAGCACACAGAAGCCGCAGTAGAAGTTGCAACGCAGAAGTCTCAGTAGAAGTGGCGACGCAGAAGCCGCAGTAGAAGTGGCGACGCAGAAGCCGCTGTAGAAGTGGCGACGCAGAAGCCGCTGTAGAAGTGGCGACGCAGAAGCCGCAGTAGAAGTGGCGACGCAGAAGCCGAAGTAGAAGTGGCGACGCAGAAGCCGCAGTAGAAGTGGCGACGCAGAAGCCGCAGTAGAAGTGGCGACGCAGAAGCCGCAGTAGAAGTGGCGACGCAGAAGCCGCAGTAGAAGTGGCGACGCAGAAGCCGCAGTAGAAGTGGCGACGCAGAAGCCGCAGTAGAAGTGGCGACGCAGAAGCCGCAGTAGAAGTGGCGACACAGAAGCCGCAGTAGAAGTGGCGACGCAGAAGCCGCAGTAGAAGTGGCGACGCAGAAGCCGCAGTAGAAGTGGCGACACAGAAGCCGCAGTAGAAGTGGCGACACAGAAGCCTCAGGAGAAGTGGCGACACAGAAGCCTCAGGAGAAGGGGCAAGCGACACAGAAGCCGCAAGAGAAGAGGCGACACAGGAACCGCAACAGAAGGGGCGACACAGAAGCCGCAACAGAAGGGGCGACGCAGAAGCCGCAACAGAAGGGGCGACGCAGAAGCCGCAGTAGAAGTAGCGACGCAGAAGCCGCAGTAGAAGTAGCGACGCAGAAGCCGCAGTAGAAGTGGCGACGCAGAAGCCGCAGTAGAAGTGGCGACACAGAAGCCGCAGGAGAAGTGGCGACACAGAAGCCGCAGGTGAAGTGGCGACACAGAAGCCGCAGGAGAAGTGGCGACACAGGAGCCGCAGGAGAAGTGGCGACGCAGAAGCCACAGGAGAAGTGGCGACGCAGAAGCCGCAGTAGAAGTGGCGACGCAGAAGCCGCAGTAGAAGTGGCGACGCAGAAGCCGCAGTAGAAGTGGCGACGCAGAAGCCGCAGTAGAAGTGGCGACGCAGAAACCGCAGGAGAAAGGGCGACACAGAAACCGCAGGAGAAGGGGCGACACAGAAACCGCAGGAGGGGCGACACAGAAGCCGCAGGAGGAGGGGCGACACAGAAGCCGCAGGAGGAGGGGCGACACAGAAGCCGCAGAAGAAGTGGTGACGACGAAGCTGCAGTAAATGTGGTGACGCAGAAGCCGCAGTAGAAGTGGTGACGCAGAAGCCGCGGTGAAAGTGGCGACACAGAAGCTGCAGTAGAAGTGGCGACGCAGAAGCCGCAGTAGAAGTGGCTACACAGAAGCTGCAGGGGAAGTGGCGACGCAGAAGCTGCAGGGGAAGTGGCGACACAGAAGCCGCAGGAGAATTGGCGACACAGAAGCCGCAGGAGAATTGGCGACACAGAAGCCGTAGAAGTGGCGACGCAGAAGCCGCAGAAGTGGCGACGCAGAAGCCGCAGTAGAAGTGGTGACGCAGAAGCCGCAGTAGAAGTGGCGACGCAGAAGCCGCAGTATAGGTAGCACAACAGAAACCGTAGAAGCCGCATAACAGAAGCCGTAGTCGAAAAAGCATAACAGAAGCCGAAGTAGTATTGGCGACAGAAGCCGCAGTAGAAGTGGCGACAGAAGCCGCAGTAGAAGTGGCGACAGAAGCCGCAGAAGTGGCGACAGAAGCCGCAGAAGTGGCGACAGAAGCCGCAGTAGAAGTGGCGACGCAGAAACTGAAGTAGAAGTGGCGACGCAGAAGCTGCAGTGGAAGTAGCGACGCAGAAGCTGCAGTGGAAGTAGCGACGCAGAAGCTGCAGTGGAAGTGGCGACGCAGAAATTGCAGTGGAAGTGGCATAGCAGAAGCCGCAAAAGAAAAGGCGACACAGAAGCCGCACTAGAAGTGGCGACATCGAAGCCGTACTAGAAGTGGCGACATCGAAGCTGCAGTACGAGTGGCGACGAAGCTTAAGTAGAGGTGGCGACACAGAAGCCGCAGAACTGGCGACACAGAAGCCGCAGTAGAAGTGGCGACGCAGAAGCCGAAGTAGAAGTGGCGACGCAGAAGCCGAAGTAGAAGTGGCGACGCAGAAGCCGAAGTAGAAGTGGCGACGCAGAAGCCGAAGTAGAAGTGGCGACGCAGAAACCACAGTGGAAGTGGCGACACATAAGCTGCACTAGATGTTGCGACACATGGGTCACAGTAGAAGTTGCGACACATGGGTCACAGTAGAAGTTGCGACACATAGGTCACAGTAAAAGTTGCGACACATAGGTCACAGTAAAAACTGCGACACATAGGTCACAGTAGAAGTAGCACACAGAAGCCGCAGTAGAAGTTGCAACGCAGAAGTCTCAGTAGAAGTGGCGACGCAGAAGCCGCAGTAGAAGTGGCGACGCAGAAGCCGCAGTAGAAGTGGCGACGCAGAAGCCGCAGTAGAAGTGGCGACGCAGAAGCCGCAGTAGAAGTGGCGACGCAGAAGCCGCAGTAGAAGTGGCGACGCAGAAGCCGAAGTAGAAGTGGCGACGCAGAAGCCGAAGTATAAGTGGCGACGCAGAAGCCGCAGGAGAAGTGGCGACGCAGAAGCCGCAGTAGAAGTGGCGACATAGAAGCCACCGTACAAGTGGAGACGAAGAAGCCGCAGTATAAATGGCGACGAAGACGCTGCACCAGTAGTGGCAACGAAGCCGCAGTATAGGTAGCACAACAGAAACCGTAGAAGCCGCATAACAGAAGCCGAAGTAGAAAAAGCATAACAGAAGCCGCAGTAGAAAAAGCATAATAGAAGCCGCAGTAGAAAAAGCATAACAGAAGCCGCAATAGAAAAAGCATAACAGAAGCCGCAGTAGAAGTGGCGACACAGAAGCCGCAGAAGTGGCGACACAGAACCCGCAGTAGAAGTGGCGACACAGAAGCCGCAGTAGAAGTGGCGACACAAAAGCCGCAGTAGAAGTGGCGACACAAAAGCCGCAGTAGAAGTGGCGCCACAAAAGCCGCAGTAGAAGTGGTTAGGCAGAAGCCGCAGTAAAAGTGACGACACAGAAGCCGCAGTAGAAGTGGCGACACAGAAGCCGCAGTAAAAGTGGCGACATAGAAGCCGCATAAGAAGTTGCGTCACATAACCCGCGGTAAAAGTGGCGACGCAGAAGCCGCAGTAGAAGTGGCGACGCAGAAGCCGCAGTAGAAGTGGCGACGCAGAAGCCGCTGAACTCGTTGCAGAACAGAAACCGTAGAGGTAGCATAACAGAAGGCGTAGTAGAAAAGCATAACAGAAGCCGCTGTTGAAATGGCGACGAAGAAGCTGCAGTAGAAGTGGCGACGCAGAAGCCGCAGTAGAAGTGGCGCCGCAGAAGCTGCAGTAGAGGTGGCGCCGCAGAAGCTGCAGTAGAAGTGGCGCCGCAGAAGCTGCAGTAGAAGTGGCGCCGCAGAAGCTGCAGTAGAAGTGGCGACGCAGAAGCTGCAGGGGAAGTGCCGACGCAGAAGCTGCAGGGGAAGTGGCGACGCTGAAGCTGCAGTGGAAGTGGCGGCGCAGAAGCTGCAGTGGAAGTGGCAAAGCAGAAACCGCAAAAAAAGTAGCGACATAGAAGCCTCCGTCCAAGTGGAGACGAAGAAGCCGCAGTAGAAATGGCGACGAAGAAGCTGCACCAGTAGTGGCGACGAAGCTGCAGTTGAGGTGGCGACACAGAAGCCGAAGGAGAGGTGGCGACACAGCAGCCGAAGGAGAGGTGGCGACACAGAAGCCGAAGGAGAGTTAGCGACACAGAAGCCGCAGGAGAAGTGCGACACAGAAGCCGCAGGTGAAGTGGCGACAAAGAAGCCGCAGGTGAAGTGGCGACACAGAAGCCGCACTAGAAGTGGCGACACAGAAGCCGCAGTAAAAGTGGCAACACAGAAGCCGCAGTAGAAGTGGCGACACAGAAGCCGCAGTAGAAGTGGCGACACAGAAGCCGCAGTAGAAGTGGCGACACAGAAGCCGCAGTAGAAGTGGCGACACAGAAGCCGCAGTAGAAGTGGCGACACAGAAGCCGCAGTAGAAGTGGGGACATAAAGGCCGCAGTAGATGTGGCGACGCCGACGCCGCAGTATAGGTAGCACCAACAGAAACCGTAGTAGCATAACAGAAGCCGCAGTGGAAGTGGCGCCACAGAAGCCGCCGTAGAAGTTGCGACACATAAGCCGCAGTAAATGTGGCGACACAGAAGCCGCAGTAGAAGTGGCGACAAATAGGCCGCAGTTGATGTGGCAACACATAGGCCGCAGTAGATGTGGCAACACAGAAGCCGCAGTAGAAGTGGCGACACAGAAGCCGCAGTAGATGTGGTGGCACATATGCCGCAGTAGAAGTAGCACACAAAAGCCGAAGTAGAAGTAGCGACGCAGCAGCCGAAATAGAAGTGGCGACGAACAAGCTGCAGTAGACGTGGCGACGCAAAAACTGCAGTGGAAGTGGCGACACCTATGCCGCAGCAGAAGTTGCGACACATAGGCCACAGTAGAAGTAGAATACAGAAGCCGCAGTAGACGTAGCACACATAAGCCGCAGTAGAAGTCGCAACGCAGAAGCTGCAGTGGAAGTGGCGGCTTAGAAGCCGCAGTAGAAGTGGCTTAGAAGCCGCAGTAGAAGTGGCGACGCTGAAGCCGCAGGAGAAGTGGCGACACAGAAACCGCAGATGTGGCGACACAGAAGCCGCAGAAGTGGCAACCAAGAAACCGCATGAGAAGTGGCGACACAGAAGCCGCAGTAGAAGTGTGACGCAGAAGCCGCAGTAGAAGTGGCGACAGTAGAAGTGGCGACACAGAAGCCGCAGTAGAAGTGGCGATACAGAAGCCTCAGGAGAAGTGGCGACACAGAAGCCTCAGGAGAAGAGGCAAGCGACACAGAAGCCACAAGAGAAGAGGCGACACAGGAACCGCAACAGAAGGGGCGACACAGAAGCCGCAACAGAAGGGGCGACGCAGAAGCCGCAGTAGAAGTAGCGACGCAGAAGCCGCAGTAGAAGTAGCGACGCAGAAGCCGCAGTAGAAGTGGCGACGCAGAAGCCGCAGTAGAAGTGGCGACACAGAAGCCGCAGGAGAATTGGCGACACAGAAGCCGCAGGAGAAGTGGCGACACAGAAGCCGCAGGAGAAGTGGCGACACAGGAGCCGCAGGAGAAGTGGCGACGCAGAAGCCACAGGAGAAGTGGCGACGCAGAAGCCGCAGTAGAAGTGGCGACGCAGAAGCCGCAGTAGAAGTGGCGACGCAGAAGCCGCAGTAGAAGTGGCGACGCAGAAGCCGCAGTAGAAGTGGCGACGCAGAAGCCGCAGTAGAAGTGGCCACGCAGAAGCCGAAGTAGAAGTGGCGACGCAGAAGCCGAAGTAGAAGTGGCGACACATAAGCCGCACTAGAAGTAGCGACACATAGGTCACAGTAGAAGTTGCGACACATAGGTCACAGTAAAAGTTGCGACACATAGGTCACAGTAGAAGTAGCACACAGAAGCCGCAGTAGAAGTTGCAACGCAGAATTCGCAGTAGAAGTGGCGACGCAGAAGCCGAAGTAGAAGTGGCGACGCAGAAGCCGCAGTAGAAGTAGCGACGCAGAAGCCGCAGTAGTAGTGGCGACGGAGAAGCCGCAGTAGAAGTGGCGACGCAGAAGCCGCAGTAGAAATTGCAACGCAGAAGCCGCAGTAGAAGTGGCGACAAAGAAGCCGCAGTAGAATTGGCGACACAGAAGCCGCAGTAGAATTGGCGACACAGAAACCGCAGGAGAAAGGGCGACACAGAAACCGCAGGAGAAGGGGCGACACAAAAACCGCAGGAGGGGCGACACAGAAGCCGCAGGAGGAGGGGCGACACAGAAGCCGCAGGAGGAGGGGCGACACAGAAGCCGCAGAAGAAAGGGCGACACAGAAGCCGCAGTAGAAGTGGTGACGCAGAAGCTGCAGTAAATGTGGTGACGCAGAAGCCGCAGTAGAAGTGGTGACGCAGAAGCCGCAGTGAAAGTGGCGACACAGAAGCTGCAGTAGAAGTGGCGTTGCAGAAGCCGCAGTAGAAGTGGCTACACAGAAGCTGCAGGGGAAGTGGCGACGCAGAAGCTGCAGGGGAAGTGGCGACACAGAAGCCGCAGGAGAATTGGCGACACAGAAGCCGTAGAAGTGGCGACGCAGAAGCCGCAGAAGTGGCGACGCAGAAGCCGCAGAAGTGGCGACGCAGAAGCCGCAGTAGAAGTGGTGACGCAGAAGCCGCAGTAGAAGTGGCGACGCAGAAGCCGCAGTATAGGTAGCACAACAGAAACCGTAGAAGCCGCATAACAGAAGCCGTAGTCGAAAAAGCATAACAGAAGCCGAAGTAGTATTGGCGACAGAAGCCGCAGTAGAAGTGGCGACAGAAGCCGCAGTAGAAGTGGCGACAGAAGCCGCAGAAGTGGCGACGCAGAAGCCGCAGTAGAAGTGGCGACGCAGAAGCCGCAGTAGAAGTGGCGACACAGAAGCCGCAGTAGAAGTGGCGATACAGAAGCCTCAGGAGAAGTGGCGATACAGAAGCCTCAGGAGAAGTGGCGACACAGAAGCCTCAGGAGAAGGGGCGAGCGACACAGATGCCACAAGAGAAGAGGCGACACAGGAACCGCAACAGAAGGGGCGACACAGAAGCCGCAACAGAAGGGGCGACGCAGAAGCCGCAGTAGAAGTAGCGACGCAGAAGCCGCAGTAGAAGTAGCGACGCAGAAGCCGCAGTGGAAGTGGCGACGCAGAAGCCGCAGTAGAAGTGGCGACACAGAAGCCGCAGGAGAAGTGGCGACACAGAAGCCGCAGGAGAAGTGGCGACACAGAAGCCGCAGGAGAAGTGGCGACACAGAAGCCGCAGGAGAAGTGGCGACACAGGAGCCGCAGGAGAAGTGGCGACGCAGAAGCCGCAGGAGAAGTGGCGACGCAGAAGCCGCAGTAGAAGTGGCGACGCAGAAGCCGCAGTAGAAGTGGCGACGCAGAAGCCGCAGTAGAAGTGGCGACGCAGAAGCCGCAGTAGAAGTGGCGACGCAGAAGCCGCAGTAGAAGTGGCGACGCAGAAGCCGCAGTAGAAGTGGCGACGCAGAAGCCGCAGTAGAAGTGGCCACGCAGAAGCCGCAGTAGAAGTGGCGGCGCATAAGCCGCAGTAGAAGTGGCGACGCAAAAGCCGCAGTAGAAGTGGCGACGCTGAAGCCGCAGAAGATGCGACACATAGGCCGCAGTAGAAGTAGCACACAGAAGCCGCAGTAGAAGTAGCACACAGAAGCCGCAGTAGAAGTAGCACACAGAAGCCGCAGTAGAGGTGGCAACACAGAAGCCGCAGTAGAGGTGGCAACACAGAAGCCGCAGTAGAAGTGGCAACACAGAAGCCGCAGTAGAAGTGGCAACACAGAAGCCGCAGTAGAAGTGGCAACACAGAAGCCGCAGTAGAAGTGGCGACTCAACTCTGCGGTAGAAGTAGCGACGCAGAAGCCGCTGTAGAAGTGGCGACGAAGAAGCTGCAGTAAAAGTGGCGACGCAGAAGCCGAAGTAGAAGTTGCGACGCAGAAGCTGCAGTAGAAGTAGCGACGCAGAAGCTGTAGTGTAAGTGGCGACGCAGAAATTGCAGTGGAAGTGGCGACGCAGAAATTGCAGTGGAATTGCATAGCAGAAGCCGCAAAAGAAAAGGCGACACAGAAGCCGCACTAGAAGTGGCGACATCGAAGCTGCAGTACGAGTGGCAACGAAGCTGCAGTAGAGGTGGCGACGAAGCTGCAGTAGAGGTGGCGACACAGAAGCCGCAGTAGGAGTAGCGACACAGAAGCCGCAGTAGAAGTGGCGACGCAGAAGCCGCAGTAGAAGTGGCGACACAGAAGCCGCAGTAGAAGTGGCGACACAGAAGCCGCAGTAGAAGTGGCGACACAGAAGCCGCAGTAGAAGTGGCGACACAGAAGCCGCTGTATAGGCAGCACATCAGAAACCGTAGTAGTAGCATAACAGAAGCCGCAGTAGAAGTAAAAACTCAGAAGCCGCAGTAATAGTGGCGACACAAAAGCTGTAGTAGGAGTGGCGATACTAAAGCCGCAGTGGAAGTGGCGCCACAGAAGCCGCCGAAGAAGTTGCGACACAAAAGCGGCAGTAGAAGTGGCGACGCAGAAGCCGCAGTAGAAGTGGCGACACAGAAGCCGCAGTAGGAGTGGCGACACAGAAGCCGCAGTAGAAGTGGCGACACAGAAGCCGCAGGAGAAGTAGCGACACAGAAGCCGCAGGAGAGGGGCGACACAAAAGCCGTAGGAGAGGGGTGACACAGAAGCCGCAGGAGAAATGGCGACACAGAAGCCGCAGGAGAAGTGGCGACACAAAAGCCGCACTAGAAGTTGCGACACACAGGCCGCAGGAAAAGTAGCAAACAGAAGCCGCAGTAGAAGTGGCGACACAGAAGCTGCTGCTGAAGTGGCGACGAAAAAGCTGCAGTAGAGTGGCGACCCAGAAGCCGCTGTAGAAGTGGCGACGCAGAAGCCGCAGTAGAAGTGGCGACGCAGAAGCCGCAGTAGAAGTGGCGACGCAGAAGCCGCAGTAGAAGTGGCGACACAGAAGCTGCAGTGGAAGTGGCGGCGCAGAAGCTGCAGTGGAAGTGGCAAAGCAGACACCGCAAAAGAAATGGCGACACAGAGGCCGCACTAGAAGTGGCGACATAGAAGCCACCGTACAAGTGGAGACGAAGAAGCCGCAGTATAAATGGCGACGAAGACGCTGCACCAGTAGTGGCAACGAAGCAGCAGTAGAGGTAGCGACACAGCAGCCGCAGAAGTGGTGACGCAGAAGCCGCAGTAGAAATGGCGACGCAGAAGCCGCAGTATAGGTAGCACAACAGAAACCGTAGAAGCCGCATAACAGAAGCCGAAGTAGAAAAAGCATAACAGAAGCCGCAGTAGAAAAGGCATAATAGAAGCCGCAGTAGAAAAAGCATAACAGAAGCCGCAATAGAAAAAGCATAACAGAAGCCGCAGTAGAAGTGGCGACACAGAAGCCGCAGAAGTGGCGACACAGAACCCGCAGTAGAAGTGGCGACACAGAAGCCGCAGTAGAAGTGGCGACACAAAAGCCGCAGTAGAAGTGGCGCCACAGAAGCCGCAGTAGAAGTGGTTAGGCAGAAGCCGCAGTAAAAGTGACGACACAGAAGCCGCAGTAGAAGTGGCGACACAGAAGCCGCAGTAAAAGTGGCGACATAGAAGCCGCATTAGAAGTTGCGTCACATAACCCGCGGTAAAAGTGGCGACGCAGAAGCCGCAGTAGAAGTGGCGACGCAGAAGCCGCAGTAGAAGTGGCGACGAAGAAGCCGCTGCACTCGTTGCAGAACAGAAACCGTAGAGGTAGCATAACAGAAGGCGTAGTAGAAAAGCATAACAGAAGCCGCTGTTGAAATGGCGACGAAGAAGCTGCAGTAGAAGTGGCGACGCAGAAGCCGCAGTAGAAGTGGCGCCGCAGAAGCTGCAGTAGAGGTGGCGACACAAAAGCCGCAGTAGGAGTAGCGACACAGAAGCCGCAGTAGAAGTGGCGACGCAGAAGCCGCAGTAGAAGTGGCGACACAGAAGCCGCAGTAGAAGTGGTGACACAGAAGCCGCAGTAGAAGTGGCGACACAGAAGCCGCAGTAGAAGTGGCGACACAGAAGCCGCTGTATAGGCAGCACATCAGAAACCGTAGTAGTAGCATAACAGAAGCCGCAGTAGAAGTAAAAACTCAGAAGCCGCAGTAATAGTGGCGACACAAAAGCTGTAGTAGGAGTGGCGATACTAAAGCCGCAGTGGAAGTGGCGCCACAGAAGCCGCCGAAGAAGTTGCGACACAAAAGCGGCAGTAGAAGTGGCGACGCAGAAGCCGCAGTAGAAGTGGCGACACAGAAGCCGCAGTAGGAGTGGCGACACAGAAGCCCCAGTAGAAGTGGCGACACAGAAGCCGCAGGAGAAGTAGCGACACAGAAGCCGCAGGAGAGGGGCGACACAAAAGCCGTAGGAGAGGGGTGACACAGAAGCCGCAGGAGAAATGGCGACACAGAAGCCGCAGGAGAAGTGGCGACACAAAAGCCGCACTAGAAGTTGCGACACACAGGCCGCAGGAAAAGTAGCAAACAGAAGCCGCAGTAGAAGTGGCGACACAGAAGCCGCTGCTGAAGTGGCGACGAAAAAGCTGCAGTAGAGTGGCGACCCAGAAGCCGCTGTAGAAGTGGCGACGCAGAAGCCGCAGTAGAAGTGGCGACGCAGAAGCCGCAGTAGAAGTGGCGACGCAGAAGCCGCAGTAGAAGTGGCGACACAGAAGCTGCAGTGGAAGTGGCGGCGCAGAAGCTGCAGTGGAAGTGGCAAAGCAGACACCGCAAAAGAAATGGCGACACAGAGGCCGCACTAGAAGTGGCGACATAGAAGCCACCGTACAAGTGGAGACGAAGAAGCCGCAGTATAAATGGCGACGAAGACGCTGCACCAGTAGTGGCAACGAAGCAGCAGTAGAGGTAGCGACACAGAAGCCGCAGAAGTGGTGACGCAGAAGCCGCAGTAGAAATGGCGACGCAGAAGCCGCAGTATAGGTAGCACAACAGAAACCGTAGAAGCCGCATAACAGAAGCCGAAGTAGAAAAAGCATAACAGAAGCCGCAATAGAAAAGGCATAATAGAAGCCGCAGTAGAAAAAGCATAACAGAAGCCGCAATAGAAAAAGCATAACAGAAGCCGCAGTAGAAGTGGCGACACAGAAGCCGCAGAAGTGGCGACACAGAACCCGCAGTAGAAGTGGCGACACAGAAGCCGCAGTAGAAGTGGCGACACAAAAGCCGCAGTAGAAGTGGCGCCACAGAAGCCGCAGTAGAAGTGGTTAGGCAGAAGCCGCAGTAAAAGTGACGACACAGAAGCCGCAGTAGAAGTGGCGACACAGAAGCCGCAGTAAAAGTGGCGACATAGAAGCCGCATTAGAAGTTGCGTCACATAACCCGCGGTAAAAGTGGCGACGCAGAAGCCGCAGTAGAAGTGGCGACGCAGAAGCCGCAGTAGAAGTGGCGACGAAGAAGCCGCTGCACTCGTTGCAGAACAGAAACCGTAGAGGTAGCATAACAGAAGGCGTAGTAGAAAAGCATAACAGAAGCCGCTGTTGAAATGGCGACGAAGAAGCTGCAGTAGAAGTGGCGACGCAGAAGCCGCAGTAGAAGTGGCGCCGCAGAAGCTGCAGTAGAGGAGGCGCCGCAGAAGCTGCAGTAGAAGTGGCGCCGCAGAAGCTGCAGTAGAAGTGGCGACGCAGAAGCTGCAGGGGAAGTGCCGACGCAGAAGCTGCAGGGGAAGTGGCGACGCTGAAGCTGCAGTGGAAGTGGCGGCGCAGAAGCTGCAGTGGAAGTGGCAAAGCAGAAACCGCAAAAGAAGTAGCGACATAGAAGCCTCCGTCCAAGTGGAGACGAAGAAGCCGCAGTAGAAATGGCGACGAAAAAGCTGCACCAGTAGTGGCGAAGAAGCTGCAGTTGAGGTGGCGACACAGAAGCCGAAGGAGAGGTGGCGACACAGAAGCCGAAGGAGAGGTGGCGACACAGAAGCCGAAGGAGAGTTAGCGACACAGAAGCCGCAGGAGAAGTGCGACACAGAAGCCGCAGGTGAAGTGGCGACAAAGAAGCCGCAGGTGAAGTGGCGACAAAGAAGCCGCAGGTGAAGTGGCGACACAGAAGCCGCAGAAGTGGCGACACAGAAGCCGCCGGAGAAGTGGCGACACAAAAGCCGCACTAGAAGTGGCGACACAGAAGCCGCAGTAAAAGTGGCAACACAGAAGCCGCAGTAAAAGTGGCGACACAGAAGCCGCAGTAGAAGTGGCGACACAGAAGCCGCAGTAGAAGTGGCGACACAGAAGCCGCAGTACAAGTGGCGACACAGAAGCCGCAGTAGAAGTGGCGACACAGAAGCCGCAGTAGAAGTGGGGACATAAAGGCCGCAGTAGATGTGGCGACGCCGACGCCGCAGTATAGGTAGCACCAAGAGAAACCGTAGTAGCATAACAGAAGCCGCAGTGGAAGTGGCGCCACAGAAGCCGCCGTAGAAGTTGCGACACATAAGCCGCAGTAAATGTGGCGACACAGAAGCCGCAGTAGAAGTGGCGACAAATAGGCCGCAGTAGATGTGGCAACACATAGGCCGCAGTAGATTATTATTATTATTATTGTAATTGTTTAACCACCGTTACCACTAACAAGTGATCCGCACAGTGAGTCGCAGTAACATATTACATTTCAAGCACAATTCAAACTAAAATTATAAATGGCATCACTATCAATTTGCCTGTCTTTATAATTTAGAACTCATGGGAAATTAGATTACATAGAATAAGTCAGCTTCTTGGAGAAACCTATAGAGGCCTCCCCCCAATTCAACAGGGCCCGAGTCTCCCAGCAACTCGCTCATCACCACCTCGCTCTGACCGAAGTAACGGCGTCTTAGTGCAGCATATCGTTGGCACTCGGTGAGAATGTGTTTTACACTCACAGTAACTTGACACTGGAGACATTGCGGCGGCGCAGTCCCGTTCATCAAATACTCATGCGTTAGAAGTGTATGTCCAATACGGAGGCGACACAGCTTTATCTCCCACTCCCGGTTGGTCCAGCAGCTTGTTCGGAGGGGTTGCGTCGTGTCCTTAATTTCTCGGAGTTTGTTCTCAGTCACTTCACGCCAGTCATGATTCCAATTTTGATGGACGAGTCTTTTATAGGCACATGCGAAGTCTCCGCGAGGCATTCCTTTGCGTATCTGGCGCTCTCGTTGGGTGGCAGACTGTGCAGCCTCGTCAGCTCTCTCGTTTCCCGCCACACCCACATGGCTAGGCACCCAGCACGATGTATAATGTTTTCCGATCTCAGTCATCAGCGTTAGGATCTGCGTTATTATAGGATGGGTGTTGCAGGGTTTTATCATACTTTGTAGGGCGCTACGACAGTCTGAGACGATTGTGATCATACTCGTATCCACCGCTCGAGATGCGCGCACCGCGGACAGTATTGCACACAACTCAGCTGTGAACACCGAAGCCACTGAAGGGAGTTTGACCGCTAGTATGTTAACCCATGGACGGCTGCATATGCCGTGCCATGTTCAGTTCTAGATCCATCGGTAAAGAAGACAGCTGTTTCAGAGTGACGTACGAAGTGATCGAGGAATAGGGCTCTGGATGGGGCTGCACCAAGCAGTCGTTTATGCAGGTCAGCCAGTTCACTGCACACAGCTATCGGGGGAGAGACCCACGGCGCAATGGGGGAGACGCTTTCCGGAGCCACGCACTCCAGTGAGATGTCATAGTTTCTTAGTATCGTTTGCAGGCGAAGATAAAATGGTTTGGGGCTTCTTTCGTTTGCATGCAGGCGTCCCGAAGCACAGCGAATTTTTGAGAGAATTTGTTGAGCAGGATCAGAGAGCAGTCTAAGGTAATAGTTTACGATCTTTATTTCCAGGTAATACGCTAAAGGTTTTATTCCGGTTTCTGTATGGAGAGATAAGATAGGTGAACTTTTGAACGCACCAGTAGCTACCCGAAGGGCAGAATTCTGCACAGTGTGCAATGATTTCATTAGGGTAGCACATGCAGAGCTATAAGCTTCTGAGCCATAGTCCAATTTTGGCTTTAGTAGACCCATATAAAGACGGAGCAAGGTTTGCCGATCTGCTCCATACTGGGTATGGGATATGACTTTCATTAAGTTTATGTGTTGTGAACATGATCGTTTGAGGGATTGGATGTGAGGCCGCCAGGTAAGGCTCGAGTCGAAGATTAATCCCAGATACTTGAATTGTTCAACATGTGGTAGCACTGCATTGTTTAGATGAAGTTCGGGGGAGGCTTTCAGACAGCCACGAGTACGGCAGAAATGCATAGTCACTGTTTTGGATGGGGAGAATTGAAATCCAGTGGTTGCTGTCCATTGCGTGAGGTGGTTAATAGCGATCTGCAATTGTCGTTTTAGGAACTCCGGTTTTTTGCCCGACACATAGATGACGAAGTCATCTACGTATAGAAGCCGATGGACACTCTGCGGAATTTCATCAGCGATATCATTTATGGCAACAAGGAAACACGCGCAGCTGAGGATACTTCCCTGAGGGACTCCTCCTCGGAGGCTCTTGGTTGACGAGTGGACATTCTGGAGACGGACTCTAATTTTTCTATTATTCATGAAATTGTGTAGGAAAGCAAGAAGGTGCCCATGTATACCATATTTCTGAAGTTTCAGTAGGATTCCGTATGTCCATGCGGTGTCATATGCTTTCTGTAGGTCAAAGAAGACGGCAACAAGGTGATTCTTTGAAGTAATACTCGAAGCGATGTGTGATGACAGCGTCACCAAATGGTCGGTGGTACTTCGGTTTCTTCCGGAAGCCAGATTGGATATTTACTATTTTCCTAGTCGATTCCAAAAACCAGACTAGTCTCCTGTTAACAATTTTTTCAAGCAGTTTGCTTAAGCATGAGGTAAGAGCAATTGGACGGTAACTATTTGGAGATGTCGGATCTTTACCAGCTTTTAAAATTGCTATTATTATTGTTAGTGACCAAGTTGCTGGGAATTCCTGCTGGGACCATATTTTGTTGAAGAGAGAGAGTACTGCAGGGAGGAAGGTTTCGTGGGCTTTTTTAATCATGCTGTACGAGATGTCATCATGGCCGGGAGCGCTATCGCTGGCTGTGCGTAAGGCAGTTTTAAGTTCTGACATGGTTAAGGGGCTATTCTATGCTTCATTGTCTCCCCCCAACCGCAGAGGTCTTCCTTCCCACCTTTCCTTATATCGCGTGAAGGATGCGTCGACGGTTGCGTTATCACTCACTGATGAGAAGTGTTCCGCCAGCATCTCCGCAGCTTCCAGCAATGTTTCAGTCAGGTTGTTCGTACGGGGATCTCTCAACTTTGGGGTAGGAGTCAATTTAAATTTTCCGGACAGCTTTTGGACTTTTTTCCATACTAAGTTTAAGCTGGTTTTGATATTTATACTACTGATGAAAGCTTTCCAGGATGATTGTTTACTTGTCAGGAAGGTCTTCCGGCAGATTGCCTTTGCTCTATTGTATCGGATCCTGTTATACGCATTGTTACATCTTTCCAAGGCTCTTTCAGCTCGCGTACGCTCGCGCTTTGCCATTTCGCACTCAGAGTTCCACCACGGTACCGGAGGTCGCGGTAGAGAGCCGCTCTTGCGAGGTATGGATGTATCAGCAGCTTGCTGTAAGATGTTGGTCAAAGTAGCTGTGTGATCCTCAACATTCTTTCCATTCAGCTGGTCGATATCCTCACTTGACAACTGGGTCAGTCTGCTAAACAGAGTCCAATTTCCTTTGTTTAGGTCATACCGTTCATATCTGGCTTGCATATTTTGAGGATGGACAGGATCGAGATGGATAGGGTAGTGATCGCTGTCATAAAGGTTTGCATTAACATGGTATTTAAAATCCATATAGCAGTCAGGAGAGCATAGTGTTAAATCGATGACAGAGAGGGATCCCGTCTGCTTGTGAAAATGTGTAGGTTGTCCGTCGTTCATGATACAGATGTTATTTTCTCTTACTATTCTTTCCATGAGTTGTCCTTTATCATTTACCACGTTGTCATTCCATAGTTGGTTTCGAGCATTGAAGTCCCCCATTATAATATACGGGGTAGGCAGCTGGGAAATCAAATTTTCAACTTCTTGGTGTTGTATATTGATGTGCGGCAAGTAGACCGAGCATATGGTGTATGTCCGGTGCAGATTAATACGTAGTGCTACTGCTTGCAACGTGGTACGCAAGTCAATCCGGTGATGCGGTATTGTCCTGTGGATCAATATTGCAGCGCCCCGCTCGTGATCATCAGCGCGGGTCACACCAGAGGTATAGAGAGAGTACTGAGTGGGTGGTGTCACCGTTCTGTCCCGGAGCATGGTCTCTTGAAGGCAGACACATGCAGGGTGGTATAGATTGAGGAGTTGTTTAAGTTCACAGAATTTGGTTCGGTACGATTCTAAATTCCATTGAATAAATGAATCAAAATTCATTTACAAATAGAGGTACTGGTTTGTTTTCCTTCAGGTTCCGATCACTTGAATTTTTTGGCTTTCTGCTGATCTCGATGCTCGGTCTCGGCTTCTTGATGGTGGCGATGTCGTCCGCTGTTTCTTGGTTGGTGCAGTAGGCTTCGGTTTGTAGGTCATTGAGTTTCTACTGGAGTTGCCATCGTCATCGTCGCTTCCATAGCCTTGGAGGTTTGTAAGGCTGGAAGTTGCCTCCCTCCGCTTGAAAGAGTATTTGGTGAGAGAAGCCGGCGTAGGTTTTTGGCCTTTCACTGTTTTAGAGGGTTCTCCGTTTGGCTCCAGTTGTTTTCGTTGTCGGTTGTAGACTGTAGGCACCTTGGGCTTAGAGAGTGTGGCGTTATTTATTTCTTTTTGCGTCGTCCTTTTCGGTGAAATGATGGGTTGGGAGACGGCAACTGTTGGAGTTCCTGAGCTTGTACTAATTGAATCGGTGGCCTTCGATTTTACATCAGCTGTAGCTGGAGCGGATTTAGCGTTGCGAGGAGTAGAATCAGTGCACGCAGTGATTTGGTTAGGAGGTTGTTCATTGTTGTTTTTTGCCTGAACTGGCCTTATTTCTGGTTTTGCAGGTTCTTGTTCAGTGTGAGTCGGCTGTTGTGGCATATATTCCTGAGGAGCAGAAGAGTTGGGTTCTTCCGCAGGGGTACTTGTATCTCCCCTAACTACCGCGCTATACATCCGCTCATGCTCCGGATGTTTCTCCAAAACGAGGTCCATGGCTTCTGAGCGCGAGGTCTTCAATCTCTGTTGAGTGGCTAAAATTTCACTTTCAATTTGATATTTTGGGCATTGTTTATCATTTGAGTAATGAGGCTGCCCGCAATGGTAGCATCGGACGGCATTAGGACAGGAGCTTTTTTGGTGCCCTTCCTGCCCACATCGGGAGCACGTGTCTGCTTCTCTGCGGCAGTATTTTGCAACGTGGCTATAGCGTTGGCATTTAAAGCATTGTTGCGGTCTTTCTTTATATTCTTCTACAAGCTCACTGTGCCAAGATGACAATTTCACAGCTCTTGGCACCGTGTGCTTTTGGAATGTCAGGATGTATGTGTCGGTAACAACTTTCTCGCCATCTCTCCTCAGCTCTATTCGCCGCAGGTCAATCACTCCCTGGTCAGCTAGGTGGTCCTTCAGTTCTTCCATAGAACACTGTCCGAAAGTCTTGCTTCGGACTACACCACGAACAGTGTTGAGTGATCGGTGGGGCTCTATTACTACTCCCTTTCCGCCAATGCGGTCCAGTTTCATCAGCTTATCTGATTGGGTTGTACTATTTGTCTCAATGAGGAGACTGTTATACCCAGATTTTACGATTTTCTTTGGAGTACCAATTGTCTTAGTAATGTCGCGTTCTGCCAGCAACACGTTCAAATCTCTGGAGATATTGACCCCAGGGAATCGTACAGTATAATATTTGATATAGTATGGTATGGAGTTCTCGAACATTCCTTCCAGTCTCAGCATCTGACGCGCTCGCCGGTCATCTCGTCGTCTCCTCTTCACCTGTCGTCGGTTCATTGTTTTCCAGATGCTCTGTTCATCTCCGGTCGCAGCTTCCTCATCATTGTTAGGCTCTCGGGTTGTCTCAGCTTCCACTGTTTTGGCCCTCGAAGCGTCTTCGCTACATAAGTTTCTCTCATTCGTCTGATCTTTTCCATTATTTAATTCAGTCTCGGCACTCGCTCCTTGTGTGGGGTCCACACTTAGAGGAGGCAAATCGTTAGTCTGCATTAGAGCAGAACTAGCAGTATCCATTTGAGTGTCCAGGTCGTCAGCGGCAGGTAGGGATTGATGGGTTTCCATCGCGTACTGGGGAGACCCCGGTTGGCTCCCCCTAGCACAATCGCTAGGGGGCACCTTGTAACTGCTTACAAGCTCCTCAGATGATATTGGTTTAATAATCTACATAAAAGAACAAAATAATACAAAACCCCGATGTAGGGGGGGCCGCCTGCGTTGGTTCTACCTACAACAAGCTATCAAGAATAATTAAATGAGGTCAGCCTGTTATTCTACATTAATTGTCTAATGTATATCAAAGACAAGTAGGTATACTAATAGTACCACCACGTAAAGGTGCAGGTCAACTAGATACACTCTAGTAAGAATGTACCTTCTATCAAATCCTTGTCAATATTCAGCAATGTTCCCTTCACACATATAAACAAATACACTTGGTACCAGTAAAATTGGTAAAGGGAACAGTGAAATTTCCAGGCCGCAGTAGATGTGGCAACACAGAAGCCGCAGTGGAAGTGGCGACACAGAAGCCGCAGTAGATGTGGTGGCACATATGCCGCAGTAGAAGTAGCACACAAAAGCCGCAGTAGAAGTAGCGACGCAGAAGCCGAAATTGAAGTGGCGACGAACAAGCTGCAGTAGACGTGGCGACGCAGAAACTGCAGTGGAAGTGGCGACACCTAAGCCGCAGCAGAAGTTGCGACACATAGGCCACAGTAGAAGTAGAATACAGAAGCCGCAGTAGACGTAGCACACATAAGCCGCAGTAGAAGTCGCAACGCAGAAGCTGCAGTGGAAGTGGCGGCTTAGAAGCCGCAGTAGAAGTGGCGGCTTAGAAGCCGCAGTAGAAGTTGCGACGCTGAAGCCGCAGGAGAAGTGGCGACACAGAAACCGCAGATGTGGCGACACAGAAGCCGCAGAAGTGGCAACCAAGAAACCGCATGAGAAGTGGCGACACAGAAGCCGCAGTAGAAGTGGCGACGCAGAAGCCGCAGTGGAAGTGGCGACACAGAAGCCGCTGTTGAAGTGGCGACACAGAAGCCGCTGTTGAAGTGGCGACAAAAAGCTGCAGTAGAAGTGGCGACGCAGAAGCCGCAGTAGAAGTGGCGACGCAGAAGCCGCAGTAGAAGTGGCGACACAGAAGCCGCAAAAGGAGTATCGACACAGAAGCCGCAAAAGAAGTGGCGACACAGAAGCCGCAGGAGTGGCGACACAGAAGCCGCAAACGTGGCGACGCAGAAGCCGCAAGAGGAGTGGCGACACAAGCCGCAAGAGGAGTGGCGACACATAAGCCGCAAGAGGAGTGGCGACACAGAAGCCGCAAGAGGAGTGGCGACACAGAAGCCGCAAGAGTGGCGACACAGAAGCCGTAGGAGTGGCGACACAGAAGCCGTAGGAGTGGCGACACAGAAGCCGTGAGAGTGGCGACACAGAAGCCGCAAGAGAAGTGGCGACGTAGAAGCCGCAGGAGAATTGGCGACACAGAAGCCGCAGAAGTGGCGACACAGAAGCCGCAAAAGTGGCAACGCAGAAGCCGCAGTAGAAGTGGTGACGCAGAAGCTGCAGGGGAAGTGGCGAAACAGAAGCCGCAGAAATGGCGAAGCAGAAGCCGCAGGATAATTGGCGACACAGAAGCCGCAGGAGAAGTGGCGACACAGAAGCCGCAGGAGAAGTGGCGACACAGAAGCCGCAGGAGAAGTGGCGACACAGAAGCCGCTGGAGAAGTGGCGACATAGAAGACGCAGGAGAATTGGCGACACAGAAGCCGCAGAAGTTGCGACACAGAAGCCGCAAAAGTGGCAACGCAGAAGCCGCAATAGAAGTGATGACGCAGAAGCCACTGTAGAAGTGGTGACGCAGAAGCCGCCGTAAAAGTGGTGACGCAGAAGCCGCAGTAGAAGTGACGACGCAGAAGCTGCAGGGGAAGTGGCGACGCAGAAGCTGCAGGGGAAGTGGCGAAACAGAAGCTGCAGGGGAAGTGGCGAAACAGAAGCCGCAGGATATGTGGCGACACAGAAGCCGCAGGAGAAGTGGCGACACAGAAGCCGCAGGAGAAGTGGCGACACAGAAGCCGCAGGAGAAGTGGCGACACAGAAGCCGCAGGAGAAGTGGCGACACAGAAGCCGCAGGAGAAGTGGCGACACAGAAGCCGCAGGAGAAGTGGCGACACAGAAGCCGCAGGAGAAGTGGCGACACAGAAGCCGCAGCAGAAGTGGCGACGCAGAAGCCGCAGAAGAAGTGGCGACGCAGAAGCCGCAGTAGAAGTGGCGACGCAGAAGCCGCAGTAGAAGTGGCGACGCAGAAGCCGCAGTAGAAGTGGCAACACAGAAGCCGCAATAGAAGTGGCGACGCAAGGCTGCGGTAGAAGTAGCGACGCAGAAGCCGCTGTAGAAGTGGCGACGAAAAAGCTGCAGTAAAAGTGGCGACCCAGAAGCCGCAGTTGAAGTGGCGACGCAGAGGCTGCAGTGGAAGTAGCAACGCAGAAGCTGCAGTGGAAGTGGCGACGCAGAAACTGCAGTGGAAGTGGCATAGCAGAAGCCGCAAGAGAAATGGCGACACAGAAGCCGCACTAGAAGTGGCGACATCGAAGCCGCAGTACGAGTGGCGACGAAGCTGCAGTGGAGGTGGCGACACAGAAGCCGCAAAAGTGGCGAAACAGAAGCCGCAGTAAAAGTAGCGACGCAGAAGCCGCTGTAGAAGTAGCGACGCAGAAGCCGCTGTAGAAGTGGCGACGAACAAGCTGCAGTAGAAGTGGCGACGCAGAAGCCGAAGTAGAAGTGGCACGCAGAAGCTGCAGTGGAAGTGGCGACGCAGAAACCACAGTGGAAGTGACGACACATAAGCCGCAGTAGAAGTAGCGACGCAGAAGATGCAGTAGAAGTGGCGACGCTGAAGCCGCAGTAGAAGTGGCGACGCTGAAGCCGCAGTAGAAGTGGCGACGCTGAAGCCGCAGTAGAAGTGGCGACGCTGAAGCCGCAGTAGAAGTGGCGACGCTGAAGCCGCAGTAGAAGTGGCGACGCTGAAGCCGCAGTAGAAGTGGCGACGCTGAAGCCGCAGTAGAAGTGGCGACGCTGAAGCCGCAGTAGAAGTGGCGACGCTGAAGCCGCAGTAGGAGTGGCGACGCTGAAGCCGCAGGAGAAGTGGTGACACAGAAGCCGCAGAAGATGTGGCGGCAAAGAAGCCGCAGGAGAAGTGGCGACACAGAAGCCGCAGGAGAAGTGGCGACACAGAAGCCGCAGGAGAAGTGGCGACACAGAAGCCGCAGGAGAAGTGGCGACACAGAAGCCGCAGGAGAAGTGGCGACACAAGCCGCACTAGAAGTGGCGATATATAGGCCGCAGTAAATATGACGACGCCGAAGCCACAGTATAGGTAGCACCAACAGAAACCGTAGTAGTAGCATAACAGAAGCCGCAGTGGAAGTGGCGCCACAGAAGCCGCCGTAGAAGTTGCGACACATAAGCCGCAGTAAATATGGCGACACAGAAGCCGCAGTAGAAGTGGTGACACATATGCCGGAGTAGAAGTAGCACACAGAAGCCGCAGTAGAAGTTGCAACACAGAAACCGCAGTAGAAGTAGCGACGCAGAAGCCGCTGTAGAAGTGGCGACGAACAAGCTGCAGTAGAAGTGGCGACGCAGAAGCCGAAATGGAAGTGGCGACGAACAAGCCGAAATGGAAGTGGCGACGAACAAGCCGAAATGGAAGTGGCGACGAACAAGCTGCAGTAGACGTGGCGACGCAGAAACTGCAGTGGACGTGGCGACACCTAAGCCGCACTAGAAGTTGCGACACATAGGCCACAGTAGAAGTAGAATACAGAAGCCGCAGTAGAAGTAGCCCACATAAGCCGCAGTAGAAGTCGCAACGCAGAAGCCGCAGTAGAAGTAGCGACGCTGAAGCCGCAGGAGAAGTGGCGACACAGAAACCGCAGAAGATGTGGCGACACAGAAGCCGCAGGATAAGTGGCGACACAGAAGCCGCATGAGAAGTGGCGACACAGAAGCCGCAGAAGTGGCGACCAAGAAGCCGCAAGAGTGGTGGCGACGCAGAAGCCGCAGTAAAAGTAGCGACGCAGAAGCCACAGTAGAAGTGGCGGCGCAGAAGCCGCAGTAGAAGTGGCGGCGCAGAAGCCGCAATAGAAGTGGCGGCGCAGAAGCCGCAGTAGAAGTGGCGGGGCAGAAGCCGCAGTAGATGTGGCGGCGCAGAAGCGGCAGTAGATATGGCGGCGCAGAAGCCGCAGTAGATGTGGCGGCGCAGAAGCCGCAGTAGAAGTGGCGACGCAGAAGCCGCAGTAGAAGTGGCAACGAAGAAGCCGCAGCATTCGTAGCAGAACAGAAACCGTAGAAGAAGCATAACAGAAGCCGTAGTAGAAAAAGCATACAGAAGCCGCTGTTGAAATGGCGACGAAGAAGCCGCAGTAGAAGTGGCGGCGCAGAAGCCGCAGTAGAAGTGGCGACGCAGAAACCGAAGTACATATGGCGACGCAGAAGCCGCAGTCGAAATAGCGGCGCAGAAGCCGCAGTAGAAGTGGCGACGAAGACGCTGCACCAGTAGTGGCGACGAAGCTGCAGTAGACGTGGCGACACAGAAGCCGCAGAAGTGGCGACACAGAAGCCGATGGAGAGGTGGCAACAAAGAAGCCGATGGAGAGGTGGCGACACAGAAGCCGATGGAGAGGTGGCGACACAGAAGCCGATGGAGAGGTGGCGACACAGAAGCCGATGGAGAGGTGGCGACACAGAAGCCGATGGAGAGGTGGCGACACAGAAGCCGATGGAGAGGTGGCGACACAGAAGCCGATGGAGAGGTGGCGACACAGAAGCCGATGGAGAGGTTGCGACACAGAAGCCGAAGGAGAAGTGGCGACGCAGAAGCCGCAGTAGAAGTGGCGACACAGAAGCCGCAGTAGAAGTGGCGACACAGAAGCCGCACTAGAAATTGCGACACAAAAGCCGCAGTAGAAGTAGCGACGCAGCAGCTGCATTAGAAGTGGCGACGCAGAAGCTGTAGTAGAAGTGGCGATGCAGAAGCTGCATTAGAAGTGGCGACGCAGAAGCCGCAGTATAGGTAGCACAACAGAAACCGTAGAAGTAGCCTTACAGAAGCCGGAGTAGGAACAACATAACAGAAGCCGCAGTAGAAGTGGCGACAGAAAAGCCGCAGTAGAACTGGCGCACCAGAAGCCGCAGTAGCAGTGGCGCACCAGAAGCCGCAGTAAAAATGGCGTCGCAGAAGCTGCAGTAGAAGTGGCGACGCAGAAGCTGCAGTAAAAGTGGCGACACAGAAGCTGCAGTAGAAGTGGCGACGCAGAAGTCGCAGTAAAAGTGGCGACGCATAAGTCGCAGTTAAAGTGGCGACGCAGAAGTCGCAATAAAAGTGGCGACACAGAAGCCGCCGGAGAAGTGGCCACACAAAAGCCGCACTAGAAGTGGCGACACAGAAGCCGCAGTAAAAGTGGCAACACAGAAGCCGCAGTAAAAGTGGCAACACAGAAGCCGCAGTAAAAGTGGCAACACAGAAGCCGCAGTAAAAGTGGCGACACAGAAGCCGCAGTAGAAGTGGCGACACAGAAGCCGCAGTAGAAGTGGCGACACAAAAGCCGCACTAGAAGTGGCGACACAGAAGCCGCAGTAAAAGTGGCGACACAGAAGCCGCAATAGAAGCGGCGACGAAGAAGCTGCAGTAGAAGTGGCGACGCAGAAGCCGCAGTAGAAGTGGCTACGCAGAAGCCGCAGTAGAAGTGGCTACGCAGAAGCCGGTGGCTTCGGCGTCGTCATATTTACTGCGGCCTATATGTCGCCACTTCTAGTGCGGCTTCTGTGTCGCCACTTCTCCTGCGGCTTCTGTGTCGCCACTTCTCCTGCGGCTTCTGTGTCGCCACTTCTCCTGCGGCTTCTGTGTCGCCACTTCTCCTGCGGCTTCTGTGTCGCCACTTCTCCTGCGGCTTCTGTGTCGCCACTTCTCCTGCGGCTTCTTTGCCGCCACATCTTCTGCGGCTTCTGTGTCGCCACTTCTCCTGCGGCTTCAGCGTCGCCACTCCTACTGCGGCTTCAGCGTCGCCACTTCTACTGCGGCTTCAGCGTCGCCACTTCTACTGCGGCTTCAGCGTCGCCACCTCTACTGCGGCTTCAGCGTCGCCACTTCTACTGCGGCTTCAGCGTCGCCACTTCTACTGCGGCTTCAGCGTCGCCAATTCTACTGCGGCTTCAGCGTCGCCACTTCTACTGCATCTTCTGCGTCGCTACTTCTACTGCGGCTTATGTGTCGTCACTTCCACTGTGGTTTCTGCGTCGCCACTTCCACTGCAGTTTCTGCGTCGCCACTTCCACTGCAGCTTCTGCGTGCCACTTCTACTTCGGCTTCTGCGTCGCCACTTCTACTGCAGCTTGTTCGTCGCCACTTCTACAGCGGCTTCTGCGTCGCTACTTCTACAGCGGCTTCTGCGTCGCTACTTTTACTGCGGCTTCTGTGTCGCCACTTTTGCGGCTTCTGTGTCGCCACCTCCACTGCAGCTTCGTCGCCACTCGTACTGCGGCTTCGATGTCGCCACTCCTAGTGCGGCTTCTGCTATGCCACTTCCACTGCAGTTTCTGCGTCGCCACTTCCACTGCAGCTTCTGCGTTGCTACTTCCACTGCAGCTTCTGCGTCGCCACTTCAACTGCGGCTTCTGGGTCGCCACTTTTACTGCAGCTTTTTCGTCGCCACTTCTACAGCGGCTTCTGCGTCGCTACTTCTACCGCAGCCTTGCGTCGCCACTTCTATTGCGGCTTCTGTGTTGCCACTTCTACTGCGGCTTCTGCGTCGCCACTTCTACTGCGGCTTCTGTGTCGCCACTTCTACTGCGGCTTCTGCGTCGCCACTTCTTCTGCGGCTTCTGCGTCGCCACTTCTCCTGCGGCTTCTGTGTCGCCACTTCTCCTGCGGCTTCTGTGTCGCTACTTCTCCTGCGGCTTCTGTGTCGCCACTTCTCCTGCGGCTTCTGTGTCGCCACTTCTCCTGCGGCTTCTGTGTCGCCACTTCTCCTGCGGCTTCTGTTTCGCCACTTCCCCTGCAGCTTCTGCGTCGCCACTTCCCCTGAAGCTTCTGCGTCGCCACTTCTACTGCGGCTTCTGCGTCACCACTTTTACGGCGGCTTCTGCGTCACCACTTCTACAGCGGCTTCTGCGTCATCACTTCTATTGCGGCTTCTGCGTTGCCACTTTTGCGGCTTCTGTGTCGCAACTTCTGCGGCTTCTGTGTCGCCAATTCTCCTGCGTCTTCTATGTCGCCACTTCTCCAGCGGCTTCTGTGTCTCCACTTCTCCTGCGGCTTCTGTGTCGCCACTTCTCCTGCGGCTTCTGTGTCGCCACTTCTCCTGCGGCTTCTGTGTCGCCACTTCTCCTGCGGCTTCTGTGTCGCCACTTATCCTGCGGCTTCTGCTTCGCCATTTCTGCGGCTTCTGTTTCGCCACTTCCCCTGCAGCTTCTGCGTCACCACTTCTACTGCGGCTTCTGCGTTGCCACTTTTGCGGCTTCTGTGTCGCCACATCTTCTGCGGTTTCTGTGTCGCCACTTCTCCTGCGGCTTCTTTGCCGCCACATCTTCTGCGGCTTCTGTGTCGCCACTTCTCCTGCGGCTTCAGCGTCGCCACTCCTACTGCGGCTTCAGCGTCGCCACTTCTACTGCGGCTTCAGCGTCGCCACTTCTACTGCGGCTTCAGCGTCGCCACTTCTACTGCGGCTTCAGCGTCGCCACTTCTACTGCGGCTTCAGCGTCGCCACTTCTACTGCGGCTTCAGCGTCGCCACTTCTACTGCGGCTTCAGCGTCGCCACTTCTACTGCGGCTTCAGCGTCGCCACTTCTACTGCATCTTCTGCGTCGCTACTTCTACTGCGGCTTATGTGTCGTCACTTCCACTGTGGTTTCTGCGTCGCCACTTCCACTGCAGCTTCTGCGTGCCACTTCTACTTCGGCTTCTGCGCGCCACTTCTACTGCAGCTTGTTCGTCGCCACTTCTACAGCGGCTTCTGCGTCGCTACTTCTACAGCGGCTTCTGCGTCGCTACTTTTACTGCGGCTGCTGTGTCGCCACTTTTGCGGCTTCTGTGTCGCCACCTCCACTGCAGCTTCGTCGCCACTCGTACTGCGGCTTCGATGTCGCCACTTCTAGTGCGGCTTCTGTGTCGCCATTTCTCTTGCGGCTTCTGCTATGCCACTTCCACTGCAGTTTCTGCGTCGCCACTTCCACTGCAGCTTCTGCGTTGCTACTTCCACTGCAGCTTCTGCGTCGCCACTTCAACTGCGGCTTCTGGGTCGCCACTTTTACTGCAGCTTTTTCGTCGCCACTTCTACAGCGGCTTCTGCGTCGCTACTTCTACCGCAGCCCTGCGTCGCCACTTCTATTGCGGCTTCTGTGTTGCCACTTCTACTGCGGCTTCTGCGTCGCCACTTCTACTGCGGCTTCTGCGTCGCCACTTCTACTGCGGCTTCTGCGTCGCCACTTCTGCGGCTTCTGCGTCGCCACTTCTCCTGCGGCTTCTGTGTCGCCACTTCTCCTGCGGCTTCTGTGTCGCCACTTCTGCTGCGGCTTCTATGTCGCCACTTCTCCTGCGGCTTCTGTGTCGCCACTTCTCCTGCGGCTTCTGTGTCGCCACTTCTCCTGCGGCTTCTGTGTCGCCACTTCTCCTGCGGCTTCTGTGTCGCCACTTCTCCTGCGGCTTCTGTGTCGCCACTTCTCCTGCGGCTTCTGTGTCGCCACTTCTCCTGCGGCTTCTGTGTCGCCACTTATCCTGCGGCTTCTGTTTCGCCACTTCCCCTGCAGCTTCTGTTTCGCCACTTCCCCTGCAGCTTCTGCGTCGCCACTTCCCCTGCAGCTTCTGCGTTGCCACTTTTGCGGCTTCTGTGTCGCCACTTCTGCGGCTTCTGTGTCGCCAATTCTCCTGCGGCTTCTATGTCGCCACTTCTCTTGCGGCTTCTGTGTCGCCACTCTTACGGCTTCTGTGTCGCCACTCCTACGGCTTCTGTGTCGCCACTCTTACGGCTTCTGTGTCGCCACTCTTGCGGTTTCTGTGTCGCCACTCCTCTTGCGGCTTCTGTGTCGCCTCTCCTCTTGCGGCTTATGTGTTGCCACTCCTCTTGCGGCTTGTGTCGCCACTCCTCTTGCGGCTTCTGCGTCGCCACGTTTGCGGCTTCTGTGTCGCCACTCCTGCGGCTTCTGTGTCGCCACTTCTTTTGCGGCTTCTGTGTCGATACTCCTTTTGCGGCTTCTGTGTCGCCACTTCTACTGCGGCTTTTGCGTCGCCACTTCTACTGCGGCTTCTGCGTCGCCACTTCTACTGCAGCTTTTTGTCGCCACTTCAACAGCGGCTTCTGTGTCGCCACTTCAACAGCGGCTTATTGCGACTTCTGCGTCGCCACTTTAACTGCGACTTCTGCGTCGCCACTTTTACTGCGACTTCTGCGTCGCCACTTCTACTGCAGCTTCTGTGTCGCCACTTCTACTGCAGCTTCTGCGTCGCCACTTCTACTGCAGCTTCTGCGTCGCCATTTTTACTGCGGCTCATGTTTCGCCACTGCTACTGCGGCTTCTGGTGCGCCAGTTCTACTGCGGCTTTTCTGTCGCCACTTCTACTGCGGCTTCTGTTATGTTGTTCCTACTCCGGCTTCTGTAAGGCTACTTCTACGGTTTCTGTTGTGCTACCTATACTGCGGCTTCTGCGTCGCCACTTCTAATGCAGCTTCTGCATCGCCACTTCTACTACAGCTTCTGCGTCGCCACTTCTAATGCAGCTGCTGCGTCGCTACTTCTACTGCGGCTTTTGTGTCGCAATTTCTAGTGCGGCTTCTGTGTCGCCACTTCTACTCCGGCTTCTGTGTCGCCACTTCTACTGCGGCTTTTGCGTCGCCACTTCTGCGGCTACTGTGTCGCCACTTCTCCTTCGGCTTCTGTGTCGCAACCTCTCCATCGTCTTCTGTGTCGCCACCTCTCCATCGGCTTCTGTGTCGCCACCTCTCCATCGGCTTCTGTGTCGCCACCTCTCCATCGGCTTCTGTGTCGCCACCTCTCCATCGGCTTCTTTGTTGCCACCTCTCCATCGGCTTCTTTGTTGCCACCTCTCCATCGGCTTCTGTGTCGCCACTTCTGCGGCTTCTGTGTCGCCACGTCTACTGCAGCTTCGTCGCCACTACTGGTGCAGCGTCTTCGTCGCCACTTCTACTGCGGCTTCTGCGCCGCAATTTCGACTGCGGCTTCTGCGTCGCCATATGTACTTCGGTTTCTGCGTCGTCACTTCTACTGCGGCTTCTGCGCCGCCACTTCTACTGCGGCTTCTTCGTCGCCATTTCAACAGCGGCTTCTGTATGCTTTTTCTACTACGGCTTCTGTTATGCTACTTCTACGGTTTCTGTTCTGCTACGAATGCTGCGGCTTCTTCGTTGCCACTTCTACTGCGGCTTCTGCGTCGCCACTTCTACTGCGGCTTCTGCGCCGCCACATCTACTGCGGCTTCTGCGCCGCCATATCTACTGCCGCTTCTGCGCCGCCACATCTACTGCCGCTTCTGCGCCGCCACATCTACTGCGGCTTCTGCGCCGCCACTTCTACTGCGGCTTCTGCACCGCCACTTCTACTGCGGCTTCTGCGCCGCCACTTCTACTGCGGCTTCTGCGTCGCTACTTCTACTGCGGCTTCTGCGTCGCCACTTCTCTTGCGGCTTCTTGGTCGCCACTTCTGCGGCTTCTGTGTCGCCACTTCTCCTGCGGCTTCTGTGTCGCCACTTATCCTGCGGCTTCTGTGTCGCCACATCTTCTGCGGTTTCTGTGTCGCCACTTCTCCTGCGGCTTCAGCGTCGCTACTTCTACTGCGGCTTCTGCGTTGCGACTTCTACTGCGGCTTATGTGGGCTACTTCTACTGCGGCTTCTGTATTCTACTTCTACTGTGGCCTATGTGTCGCAACTTCTAGTGCGGCTTAGGTGTCGCCACGTCCACTGCAGTTTCTGCGTCGCCACGTCTACTGCAGCTTGTTCGTCGCCACTTCCATTTCGGCTTCTGCGTCGCCACTTCTACTGCAGCTTGTTCGTCGCCACTTCTACAGCGGCTTCTGCGTCGCTACTTCTACTGCGGTTTCTGTGTTGCAACTTCTACTGCGGCTTCTGTGTGCTACTTCTACTCCGGCATATGTGTCACCACTTCTACTGCGGCTTCTGTGTCGCCACTTCTACTGCGGCTTCTGTGTTGCCACACCTACTGCGGCTTCTGTGTTGCCACATCTACTGCGGCCTATGTGTCGCCATTCTACTGCGGCTTCTGTGTCGCCATATTCACTGCGGCTTATGTGTCGCAACTTCTACGGCGGCTTCTGTGGCGCCACTTCCACTGCGGCTTCTGTTATGCTACTACTACGGTTTCTGTTGGTGCTACCTATACTGTGGCTTCGGCGTCGTCATATTTACTGCGGCCTATATGTCGCCACTTCTAGTGCGGCTTCTGTGTCGCCACTTCTCCTGCGGCTTCTGTGTCGCCACTTCTCCTGCGGCTTCTGTGTCGCCACTTCTCCTGCGGCTTCTGTGTCGCCACTTCTCCTGCGGCTTCTGTGTCGCCACTTCTCCTGCAGCTTCTTTGCCGCCACATCTTCTGCGGCTTCTGTGTCGCCACTTCTCCTGCGGCTTCAGCGTCGCCACTCCTACTGCGGCTTCAGCGTCGCCCCTTCTACTGCGGCTTCAGCGTCGCCACTTCTACTGCGGCTTCAGCGTCGCCACTCCTACTGCGGCTTCAGCGTCGCCCCTTCTACTGCGGCTTCAGCGTCGCCACCTCTCCTTCGGCTTCTGTGTCACCACCTCTCCTTCGGCTTTTGTGTCGCCACCTCTCCTTCGGTTTCTGTTTCGCAACCTCTCCTTCGGTTTCTGTTTCGCAACCTCTCCTTCGGCTTCTGTTTCGCAACCTCTCCACCGGCTTCTGTGTCGCAACCTCTCCACCGGCTTCTGTGTCGCCACCTCTCCACCGGCTTCTGTGTCGCCACCTCTCCACCGGCTTCTGTGTCGCCACCTCTCCACCGGCTTCTGTGTCGCCACCTCTCCACCGGCTTCTGTGTCGCCACCTCTCCACCGGCTTCTGTGTCGCCACCTCTCCACCGGCTTCTGTGTCGCCACCTCTCCACCGGCTTCTGTGTCGCCACCTCTCCACCGGCTTCTGTGTCGCCACCTCTCCACCGGCTTCTGTGTCGCCACCTCTCCACCGGCTTCTGTGTCGCCACCTCTCCACCGGCTTCTGTGTCGCCACCTCTCCACCGGCTTCTGTGTCGCCACCTCTCCACCGGCTTCTGTGTCGCCACCTCTCCACCGGCTTCTGTGTCGCCACCTCTCCATTGGCTTCTGTGTCGCCACGTCTACTACAGCTTCGTCGCCACTACTGGTGTAGCGTCTTCGTCGCCATTTCTACTGCGGCTTCTTCGTCTCCACTTGTACGGTGGCTTCTATGTCGCCACTTCTAGTGCGGCTTCTGTGTCGCCATATCTTTTGCAGTTTCTGCTCTGCCACTTCCACTGCAGCTTCTGCGCCGCCACTTCCACTGCAGCTTCTGCGCCGCCACATCCACTGCAGCTTCTGCGTCGTCACTTCCCCTGCAGCTTCTGCGTCGCCACTTCCCCTGCAGCTTCTGCGTCGCCACTTCCCCTGCAGCTTCTGCGTAGCCACTTCTACTGCGGCTTCTGCGTCGCCACTTCTACTGCAGCTTCTTCGTCGCCACTCTTCTACTGCAGCTTCTTCGTCGCCGCTTCTATTGCGGCTTCTGTGTCGCCACTTCTACTGCGGCTTCTGCGTCGCCACTTCTACTGCAGCTTTTTTGTCGCCACTTCAACAGCGGTTTCTGTGTCGCTGCTTCTACTCTGGCTTCTGTGTCGCCACTTCTACTGTGGCTTCTGTGTCGCCACTTCTACTGCGGCTTCTGCGTTGCGACTTCTACTGCGGCTTATGCGTGCTACGTCTACTGCGGCTTCTGTATTCTACTTCTACTGTGGCCTATGTGTCGCAACTTCAACTGCGGCTTAGGTGTCGCCACTTCAACTGCAGTTTCTGCGTCGCCACGTCTACTGCTGCTTGTTCGTCGCCGCTTCTATTTCGGCTTCTGCGTCGCTACTTCTACTGCGGCTTTTGTGTGCTACTTCTACTGCGGCATATGTGCCACCACTTCTACTGCGGCTTCTGTGTCGCCACTTCTACTGCGGCTTCTGTGTTGCCACATCTACTGCGGCCTATGTGTCGCCACATCTACTGCGGCTTCTGTGTCGCCATATTTACTGCGCCTTATGTGTCGCAACTTCTACGGCGGCTTCTGTGGCGCCACTTCCACTGCGGCTTCTGTTATGCTACTACTACGGTTTCTGTTGGTGCTACCTATACTGCGGCTTCGGCGTCGCCACATCTACTGCGGCCTTTATGTCCCCACTTCTACTGCGGCCTTTATGTCCCCACTTCTACTGCGGCTTCTGTGTCGCCACTTCTACTGCGGCTTCTGTGTCGCCACTTCTACTGTGGCTTCTGTGTCGCCACTTCTACTGCGGCTTCTGTGTCGCCACTTCTACTGCGGCTTCTGTGTCGCCACTTCTACTGCGGCTTCTGCGTCGCCACTTCTGCGGCTACTGTGTCGCCACTTCTCCTTCGGCTTCTGTGTCGCAACCTCTCCATCGGCTTCTGTGTCGCCACCTCTCCATCGGCTTCTGTGTCGCCACCTCTCCATCGGCTTCTTTGTTGCCACCTCTCTATCGGCTTCTGTGTCGCCACGTCTACTGCAGCTTCGTCGCCACTACTGGTGCAGCGTCTTCGTCGCCACTACTGGTGCAGCGTCTTCATCGCCACTTCTACTGCGGCTTCTGCGCCGCAATTTCGACTGCGGCTTCTGCGTCGCCATATGTACTTCGGTTTCTGCGTCGCCACTTCTACTGCGGCTTCTGCGCCGCCACTTCTACTGCGGCTTCTTCGTCGCCGTTTCAACAGCGGCTTCTGTATGCTTTTTCTACTACGGCTTCTATTATGCCACTTCTACGGTTTCTGTTCTGCAACGAATGCTGCGGCTTCTTCGTTGCCACTTCTACTGCGGCTTCTGCGTCGCCACTTCTACTGCGGCTTCTGCGTCGCCACTTCTACTGCGGCTTCTGCGCCGCCACATCTACTGCGGCTTCTGCGTCCTCACTTCTACTGGGGCTTCTGCGTCGCCTCTTCTACTGCGGCTTCTGCGTCGCCACTTCTACTGCGGCTTCTGCGTTGTTACTTCTACTGCGGCTTCTGCGTCGCTACTTCTAATGCGGCTTCTGCGTCGCTATTTCTACTGCGGCTTCTGCGTCGCTACTTCTACTGTGGCTTCTGCGTCGCTACTTCTACTGCGGCTTCTGCGTTGCCACTTCTACTGCGGCTTCTGCGTCGCCACTTCTACTGCGGCTTCTGCGTCGCTACTTCTAATGCGGCTTCTGCGTCGCTACTTCTACTGCGGCTTCTGCGTCACCACTTCCACAGCAGCTTCTGCGTTGCCACTTCCACTGCAGCTTCTGCGTCGCCACTTCCACTGCAGCTTCTGCTTCGCTACTTCCACTGCAGCTTCTGCGTCGCCACTTCTACTGCGGCTTCTGTGGCGCCACTTCTACTGCCGCTTCTGTTGCGCCACTTCTACTGCCGCTTCTGTGGCGCCACTCCTCCTGCGGCTTCTGTGGCGCCACTTCTGCGGCTTCGGTTTCGCCCCTTCTCCTGCGGCTTCTGTTTCGCCACCTCTCCTGCGGCTTCTGTGTCGCCACCTCTCCTTCGGCTTCTGTGTCGCCACCTCTCCTTCGGCTTCTGTGTCGCCACCTCTCCTTCGGCTTCTGTGTCGCCACCTCTCCTTCGGCTTCTGTGTCGCCACCTCTCCTTCGGCTTTTGTGTCGCCACCTTTCCTTCGGTTTCTGTTTCGCAACCTCTCCTTCGGCTTCTGTGTCGCAACCTCTCCACCGGCTTCTGTGTCGCAACCTCTCCACCGGCTTCTGTGTCGCAACCTCTCCACCGGCTTCTGTGTCGCAACCTCTCCACCGGCTTCTGTGTCGCAACCTCTCCACCGGCTTCTGTGTCGCCACCTCTCCACCGGCTCCTGTGTCGCCACCTCTCCACCGGCTTCTGTGTCGCCACCTCTCCACCGGCTTCTGTGTCGCCACCTCTCCACCGGCTTCTGTGTCGCCACCTCTCCACCGGCTTCTGTGTCGCCACCTCTCCACCGGCTTCTGTGTCGCCACCTCTCCACCGGCTTCTGTGTCGCCACCTCTCCACTGGCTTCTGTGTCGCCACCTCTCCACCGGCTTCTGTGTCGCCACCTCTCCATTGGCTTCTGTGTCGCCACGTCTACTGCAGCTTCGTCGCCACTACTGGTGCAGCGTCTTCGTCGCCATTTCTACTGCGGCTTCTTCGTCTCCACTTGTACGGTGGCTTCTATGTCGCCACTTCTAGTGCGGCTTCTGTGTCGCCATATCTTTTGCAGTTTCTGCTCTGCCACTTCCACTGCAGCTTCTGCGCCGCCACATCCACTGCAGCTTCTGCGTCGTCACTTCCTCTGCAGCTTCTGCGTCGTCACTCCCCCTGCAGCTTCTGCGTCGCCACTTCCCCTGCAGCTTCTGCGTCGCCACTTCCCCTGCAGCTTCTGCGTAGCCACTTCTACTGCGGCTTCTGCGTCGCCACTTCTACTGCAGCTTCTTCGTCGCCACTCTTCTACTGCAGCTTCTTCGTCGCCGCTTCTATTGCGGCTTCTGTGTCGCCACTGCTACTGCGGCTTCTGCGTCGCCACTTCTACTGCAGCTTTTTTGTCGCCACTTCAACAGCGGTTTCTGTGTCGCCGCTTCTACTGTGGCTTCTGTGTCGCCACTTCTACTGTGGCTTCTGTGTCGCCACTTCTACTGCGGCTTCTGTGTCGCCACTTCTACTGCGGCTTCTGTATCGCCACTTTTACTGCGGCTTCAGCGTCGCCACTTCTACTGCGGCTTCTGCGTTGCGACTTCTACTGCGGCGTATGTGTGCTACGTCTACTGCGGCTTCTGTATTCTACTTCTACTGTGGCCTATGTGTCGCAACTTCTACTGCGGCTTAGGTGTCGCCACTTCCACTGCAGTTTCTGCGTCGCCACGTCTACTGCAGCTTCTTCGTCGCCACTTCTATTTCGGCTTCTGCGTCGCTACTTCTACTGCGGCTTTTGTGTGCTACTTCTACTGCGGCTTTTGTGTGCTACTTCTACTGCGGCATATGTGCCACCACTTCTACTGCGGCTTCTGTGTCGCCACTTCTACTGCGGCTTCTGTGTTGCCACATCTACTGCGGCCTATGTGTCGCCACATCTACTGCGGCATCTGTGTCGCCATATTTACTGCGGCTTATGTGTCGCAACTTCTACGGCGGCTTCTGTGGCGCCACTTCCACTGCGGCTTCTGTTATGCTACTACTACGGTTTCTGTTGGTGCTACCTATACTGCGGCTTCGGCGTCGCCACATCTACTGCGGCCTTTATGTCCCCACTTCTACTGCGGCCTTTATGTCCCCACTTCTACTGCGGCTTCTGTGTCGCCACTTTCACTGCGGCTTTTGTGTCGCCACTTCTACTGCGGCTTCTGTGTCGCCACTTCTACTGCGGCTTCTGCGTCGCCACTTCTGCGGCTACTGTGTCGCCACTTCTCCTTCGGCTTCTGTGTCGCAACCTCTCCATCGGCTTCTGTGTCGCCACCTCTCCATCGGCTTCTGTGTCGCCACCTCTCCATCGGCTTCTGTGTCGCCACCTCTCCATCAGCTTCTGTGTCGCCACCTCTCCATCGGCTTCTTTGTTGCCACCTCTCCATCGGCTTCTGTGTCGCCACGTCTACTGCAGCTTCGTCGCCACTACTGGTGCAGCGTCTTCGTCGCCACTACTGGTGCAGCGTCTTCGTCGCCACTTCTACTGCGGCTTCTGCGCCGCAATTTCGACTGCGGCTTCTGCGTCGCCATATGTACTTCGGTTTCTGCGTCGCCACTTCTACTGCGGCTTCTGCGCCGCCACTTCTACTGCGGCTTCTTCGTCGCCGTTTCAACAGCGGCTTCTGTATGCTTTTTCTACTACGGCTTCTATTATACTACTTCTACGGTTTCTGTTCTGCTACGAATGCTGCGGCTTCTCCGTTGCCACTTCTACTGCGGCTTCTGCGTCGCCACTTCTACTGCGGCTTCTGCGCCGCCACATCTACTGCGGCTTCTGCGTCCTCACTTCTACTGGGGCTTCTGCGTCGCCTCTTCTACTGCGGCTTCTGCGTCGCCACTTCTACTGCGGCTTCTGCGTAGTCACTTCTACTGCGGCTTCTGCGTCGCTACTTCTAATGCGACTTCTGCGTCGCTATTTCTACTGCGGCTTCTGCGTCGCTACTTCTACTGTGGCTTCTGCGTCGCTACTTCTTCTGCGGCTTCTGCGTTGCCACTTCTACTGCGGCTTCTGCGTCGCCACTTCTACTGCGGCTTCTGCGTCGCTACTTCTAATGCGGCTTCTGCGTCGCTACTTCTACTGCGGCTTCTGCGTCACCACTTCCACTGCAGCTTCTGCGTCGCCACTTCCACTGCAGCTTCTGCGTCGCCACTTCCACTGCAGCTTCTGCTTCGCTACTTCCACTGCAGCTTCTGCGTCGCCACTTCTACTGCGGCTTCTGTGGCGCCACTTCTACTGCCGCTTCTGTTGCGCCACTTCTACTGCCGCTTCTGTATCGCCACTCCTCCTGCGGCTTCTGTGGCGCCACTTCTGCGGCTTCGGTTTCGCCCCTTCTCATGCGGCTTCTGTGTCGCCACTTCTCCTGCGGCTTCTGTTTCGCCACCTCTCCTGCGGCTTCTGTGTCGCCACCTCTCCTTCGGCTTCTGTGTCGCCACCTCTCCTTCGGCTTCTGTGTCGCCACCTCTCCTTCGGCTCCTGTGTCGCCACCTCTCCTTCGGCTTCTGTGTCGCCACCCCTCCTTCGGCTTCTGTGTCGCGACCTCTCCTTCGGCTTTTGTGTCGCCACCTCTCCTTCGGCTTCTGTTTCGCAACCTCTCCTTCGGCTTCTGTGTCGCAACCTCTCCACCGGCTTCTGTGTCGCAACCTCTCCACCGGCTTCTGTGTCGCAACCTCTCCACCGGCTTCTGTGTCGCCACCTCTCCACCGGCTTCTGTGTCGTCACCTCTCCACCGGCTTCTGTGTCGTCACCTCTCCACCGGCTTCTGTGTCGCCACCTCTCCACCGGCTTCTGTGTCGCCACCTCTCCATTGGCTTCTGTGTCGCCACGTCTTCTGCAGCTTCGTCGCCACTACTGGTGCAGCGTCTTCGTCGCCATTTCTACTGCGGCTTCTTCGTCTCCACTTGTACGGTGGCTTCTATGTCGCCACTTCTAGTGCGGCTTCTGTGTCGCCATATCTTTGCAGTTTCTGCTCTGCCACTTCCACTGCAGCTTCTGCGCCGCCACTTCCCCTGCAGCTTCTGCGTAGCCACTTCTACTGCGGCTTCTGCGTCGCCACTTCCTCTGCAGCTTCTGCGTCGTCACTTCCCCTGCAGCTTCTGCGTCGCCACTTCCCCTGCAGCTTCTGCGTCGCCACTTCCCCTGCAGCTTCTGCGTAGCCACTTCTACTGCGGCTTCTGCGTCGCCACTTCTACTGCAGCTTCTTCGTCGCCGCTTCTATTGCGGCTTCTGTGTCGCCACTTTTACTGCGGCTTCTGTGTCGCCACTTCTAGTGCGGCTTTTGTGTCGCCACTTCTACTGCGGCTTTTGTGTCGCCACTTCTACTGCGGCTTCTGTGTCGCCACTTCTACTGCGGCTTCTGTGTCGCCACTTTTACTGCGGCTTCTGTGTTGCCACTTTTACTGCGGCTTCTGTGTTGCCCATTTTACTGCGGCTTCTGTGTCGCCACTTCTAGTGCGGCTTTTGTGTCGCCACTTCTGCGGCGGCTTCTGTGTCGCCACTTTTATTGCGACTTCTGCGTCGCCACTTTAACTGCGACTTATGCGTCGCCACTTTTACTGCGACTTCTGCGTCGCCACTTCTACTGCAGCTTCTGTGTCGCCACTTCTACTGCAGCTTCTGCGTCGCCACTTCTACTGCAGCTTCTGCGTCGCCATTTTTACTGCGGCTCATGTTTCGCCACTGCTACTGCGGCTTCTGGTGCGCCAGTTCTACTGCGGCTTTTCTGTCGCCACTTCTACTGCGGCTTCTGTTATGTTGTTCCTACTCCGGCTTCTGTAAGGCTACTTCTACGGTTTCTGTTGTGCTACCTATA
Organism: Morinoia aosen; assembly: GCA_030386875.1. Lineage (NCBI taxonomy): Eukaryota > Metazoa > Arthropoda > Malacostraca > Amphipoda > Talitridae > Morinoia > Morinoia aosen. The sequence continues at coordinate 17,589,064 of CM059557.1, read as the reverse complement.
CTGCGGCTTCTGCGTCGCCACTTCTAATGCAGCTTCTGCATCGCCACTTCTACTACAGCTTCTGCGTCGCCACTTCTAATGCAGCTGCTGCGTCGCTACTTCTACTGCGGCTTTTGTGTCGCAATTTCTAGTGCGGCTTCTGTGTCGCCACTTCTACTGCGGCTTCTGTGTCGCCACTTCTACTGCGGCTTCTGCGTCGCCACTTCTGCGGCTACTGTGTCGCCACTTCTCCTTCGGCTTCTGTGTCGCAACCTCTCCATCGGCTTCTGTGTCGCCACCTCTCCATCGGCTTCTGTGTCGCCACCTCTCCATCGGCTTCTGTGTCGCCACCTCTCCATCGGCTTCTGTGTCGCCACCTCTCCATCGGCTTCTTTGTTGCCACCTCTCCATCGGCTTCTGTGTCGCCACTTCTGCGGCTTCTGTGTCGCCACGTCTACTGCAGCTTCGTCGCCACTACTGGTGCAGCGTCTTCGTCGCCACTTCTACTGCGGCTTCTGCGCCGCAATTTCGACTGCGGCTTCTGCGTCGCCATATGTACTTCGGTTTCTGCGTCGCCACTTCTACTGCGGCTTCTGCGCCGCCACTTCTACTGCGGCTTCTTCGTCGCCATTTCAACAGCGGCTTCTGTATGCTTTTTCTACTACGGCTTCTGTTATGCTACTTCTACGGTTTCTGTTCTGCTACGAATGCTGCGGCTTCTTCGTTGCCACTTCTACTGCGGCTTCTGCGTCGCCACTTCTACTGCGGCTTCTGCGCCGCCACATCTACTGCGGCTTCTGCGCGGCCATATCTACTGCCGCTTCTGCGCCGCCACTTCTGCTGCGGCTTCTGCGTCGCTACTTCTACTGCGGCTTCTGCGTCGCCACTTCTCTTGCGGTTTCTTGGTCGCCACTTCTGCGGCTTCTGTGTCGCCACTTCTCCTGCGGCTTCTGTGTCGCCACTTATCCTGCGGCTTCTGTGTCGCCACATCTTCTGCGGTTTCTGTGTCGCCACTTCTCCTGCGGCTTCAGCGTCGCTACTTCTACTGCGGCTTCTGCGTTGCGACTTCTACTGCGGCTTATGTGGGCGACTTCTACTGCGGCTTCTGTATTCTACTTCTACTGTGGCCTATGTGTCGCAACTTCTAGTGCGGCTTAGGTGTCGCCACGTCCACTGCAGTTTCTGCGTCGCCACGTCTACTGCAGCTTGTTCGTCGCCACTTCCATTTCGGCTTCTGCGTCGCCACTTCTACTGCAGCTTGTTCGTCGCCACTTCTACAGCGGCTTCTGCGTCGCTACTTCTACTGCGGTTTCTGTGTTGCAACTTCTACTGCGGCTTCTGTGTGCTACTTCTACTCCGGCATATGTGTCACCACTTCTACTGCGGCTTCTGTGTCGCCACTTCTACTGCGGCTTCTGTGATGCCACACCTACTGCGGCTTCTGTGTTGCCACATCTACTGCGGCCTATGTGTCGCCATTCTACTGCGGCTTCTGTGTCGCCATATTTACTGCGGCTTATGTGTCGCAACTTCTACGGCGGCTTCTGTGTCGCCACTTCTACTGCGGCTTCTGTGTCGCCACTTCTACTGCGGCTTCTTTGTTGCCACACCTACTGCGGCTTCTGTGTTGCCACATCTACTGCGGCCTATGTGTCGCCATTCTACTGCGGCTTCTGTGTCTCCATATTTACTGCGGCTTATGTGTCGCAACTTCTACGGCGGCTTCTGTGGCGCCACTTCCACTGCGGCTTCTGTTATGCTACTACTACGGTTTCTGTTGGTGCTACCTATACTGTGGCTTCGGCGTCGTCATATTTACTGCGGCCTATATGTCGCCACTTCTAGTGCGGCTTCTGTGTCGCCACTTCTCCTGCGGCTTCTGTGTCGCCACTTCTCCTGCGGCTTCTGTGTCGCCACTTCTCCTGCGGCTTCTTTGCCGCCACATCTTCTGCGGCTTCTGTGTCGCCACTTCTCCTGCGGCTTCAGCGTCGCCACACCTACTGCGGCTTCAGCGTCGCCACTTCTACTGCGGCTTCTGCGTCGCTACTTCTACTGCGGCTTCTGCGTCGCTATTTCTACTACGGCTTCTGCGTCGCCCCTTCTGTTGCGGCTTTTGTGTCGCCCCTTCTGTTGCGGTTCCTGTGTCGCCTCTTCTCTTGTGGCTTCTGTGTCGCTTGCCCCTTCTCCGGAGGCATCTGTGTCGCCACTTCTCCTGAGGCTTCTGTATCGCCACTTCTACTGCGGCTTCTGCGTCGCCACTTCTACTGCGGCTTCTGCGTCGCCACTTCTACTGCGGCTTCTGCGTCGCCACTTCTACTGAGACTTCTGCGTTGCAACTTCTACTGCGGCTTCTGTGTGCTACTTCTACTGTGACCTATGTGTCGCAACTTTTACTGTGACCTATGTGTCGCAACTTTTACTGTGACCCATGTGTCGCAACATCTAGTGCAGCTTATGTGTCGCCACTTCCACTGTGGTTTCTGCGTCGCCACTTCTACTTCGGCTTCTGCGTCGCCACTTCTACTTCGGCTTCTGCGTCGCCACTTCTACTTCGGCTTCTGCGTCGCCACTTCTACTTCGGCTTCTGCGTCGCCACTTCTACTGCGGCTTCTGTGTCGCCAGTTCTGCGGCTTCTGTGTCGCCACCTCTACTTCAGCTTCGTCGCCACTCGTACTGCAGCTTCGATGTCGCCACTTCTAGTGCGGCTTCGATGTCGCCACTTCTAGTGCGGCTTCTGTGTCGCCTTTTCTTTTGCGGCTTCTGCTATGCCACTTCCACTGCAATTTCTGCGTCGCCACTTCCACTGCAGCTTCTGCGTCGCTACTTCCACTGCAGCTTCTGCGTCGCTACTTCCACTGCAGCTTCTGCGTCGCTACTTCCACTGCAGCTTCTGCGTCGCCACTTCTACTTCAGTTTCTGCGTCGCCACTTCTACTGCGGCTTCTGTCGCCACTTCTGCGGCTTCTGTCGCCACTTCTACTGCGGCTTCTGTCGCCACTTCTACTGCGGCTTCTGTCGCCACTTCTACTGCGGCTTCTGTCGCCAATGCTACTTCGGCTTCTGTTATGCTTTTTCGACTACGGCTTCTGTTATGCGGCTTTTACGGTTTCTGTTGTGCTACCTATACTGCGGCTTCTGCGTCGCCACTTCTACTGCGGCTTCTGCGTCACCACTTCTACTGCGGCTTCTGCGTCACCACTTCTACTGCGGCTTCTGCGTCGCCAATTCTCCTGCGGCTTCTGTGTCGCCACTTCCCCTGCAGCTTCTGCGTCGCCACTTCCCCTGCAGCTTCTGCGTCGCCACTTCCCCTGCAGCTTCTGTGTAGCCACTTCTACTGCGGCTTCTGCGTCGCCACTTCTACTGCAGCTTCTGTGTCGCCACTTTCACTGCGGCTTCTGCGTCACCACTTCTACTGCGGCTTCTGCGTCACCACATTTACTGCAGCTTCTGCGTCACCACTTCTACTGCGGCTTCTGTGTCGCCCTTTCTTCTGCGGCTTCTGTGTCGCCCATCCTCCTGCGGCTTCTGTGTCGCCCCTCCTCCTGCGGCTTCTGTGTCGCCCCTCCTCCTGCGGCTTCTGTGTCGCCCCTCCTCCAGCGGCTTCTGTGTCGCCCCTCCTGCGGTTTCTGTGTCGCCCCTTCTCCTGCGGTTTCTGTGTCGCCTTTTCTCCTGCGGTTTCTGTGTCGCCAATTCTACTGCGGCTTCTGTGTCGCCAATTCTTCTGCGGCTTCTTTGTCGCCACTTCTACTGCGGCTTCTGCGTTGCAATTTCTACTGCGGCTTCTGCGTCGCCACTTCTACTGCGGCTTCTGCGTCGCCACTTCTACTGCAGCTTCTGCGTCGCCACTTCTACTGCGGCTTCTGCGTCGCCACTTCTTCTTCGGCTTCTGCGTCGCCACTTCTACTGCGACTTCTGCGTTGCAACTTCTACTGCGGCTTCTGTGTGCTATTTCTACTGTGACCTATGTGTCGCAACATTTACTGTGACCTATGTGTCGCAACTTCTACTGTGACCTATGTGTCGCAACTTCTAGTGCGGCTTATGTGTCGCCACTTCTACTTCGGCTTCTGCGTCGCCACTTCTACTTCGGCTTCTGCGTCGCCACTTCTACTGCGGCTTCTGTGTCGCTACTCCTACTGCGGCTTCTGTGTCGCCACTTCTGCGGCTTCTGTGTCGCCACCTTTACTGCAGCTTCGTCGCCACCTCTACTGCAGCTTCGTTGCCACTCGTACTGCAGCTTCGATGTCGCCACTTCTAGTTCGGTTTCTGTGTCGCCTTTTCTTTTGCGGCTTCTGCTATGCCACTTCCACTGCAATTTCTGCGTCGCCACTTCCACTGCAATTTCTGCGTCGCCACTTACACTGCAGCTTCTGCGTCGCTACTTCCACTGCAGCTTCTGCGTCGCCACTTCTACTTCGGCTTCTGCGTCGCCACTTTTACTGCAGCTTCTTCGTCGCCACTTCTACAGCGGCTTCTGCGTCGCTACTTCTACCGCAGAGTTGAGTCGCCACTTCTACTGCGGCTTCTGTGTTGCCACTTCTACTGCGGCTTCTGTGTTGCCACTTCTACTGCGGCTTCTGTGTTGCCACGTCTACTGCGGCTTCTGTGTTGCCACCTCTACTGCGGCTTCTGTGTGCTACTTCTACTGCGGCTTCTGTGTGCTACTTCTACTGCGGCTTCTGTGTGCTACTTCTACTGCGGCTTCTGTGTGCTACTTCTACTGCGGCCTATGTGTCGCATCTTCTGCGGCTTCAGCGTCGCCACTTCTACTGCGGCTTTTGCGTCGCCACTTCTACTGCGGCTTCTGCGTCGCCACTTCTACTGCGGCTTCTGCGTGGCCACTTCTACTGCGGCTTCTGCGTCGCCACTTCTACTGCGGCTTCTGCGTCGCGACTTCTACTGCGGCTTCTGCATCGCCACTTCTACTGCGGCTTCTGCGTCGCCACTTCTACTGCGGGTTCTGCGTCGCCACTTCTCCTGTGGCTTCTGCGTCGCCACTTCTCCTGCGGCTCCTGTGTCGCCACTTCTCCTGCGGCTTCTGTGTCGCCACTTCTCCTGCGGCCTCTGTGTCGCCACTTCTCCTGCGGCTTCTGTGTCGCCACTTCTACTGCGGCTTCTGCGTCGCCACTTCTACTGCGGCTTCTGCGTCGCTACTTCTAGTGCGGCTTCTGCGTCGCTACTTCTACTGCGGCTTCTGCGTCGCCCCTTCTGTTGCGGCTTCTGTGTCGCCCCTTTTGTTGCGGTTCCTGTGTCGCCTCTTCTCTTGCGGCTTCTGTGTCGCTTGCCCCTTCTCCTGAGGCTTCTGTGTCGCCACTTCTCCTGAGGCTTCTGTGTCGCCACTTCTACTGCGGCTTCTGTGTCGCCACTTCTACTGCGGCTTCTGCGTCGCCACTTCTACTGCGGCTTCTGCGTCGCCACTTCTACTGCGGCTTCTGCGTCGCCACTTCTACTGCGGCTTCTGTGTCGCCACTTCTACTGCGGCTTCTGCGTCGCCACTTCTACTGCGGCTTCTGCGTCGCCACTTCTACTGCGGCTTCTGCGTCGCCACTTCTACTGCGGCTTCTGCGTCTCCACTTCTACTGCGGCTTCTGCGTCGCCACTTCTACTTCGGCTTCTGCGTCGCCACTTCTACTGCGGCTTCTGCGTCGCCACTTCTACTGCGGCTTCTGCGTCGCCACTTCTACTGCGGCATCTGCGTCGCCACTTCTACTGCGGCATCTGCGTCGCCACTTCTACTGCGGCTTCTGCGTCGCCACTTCTACTGCGGCTTCTGCGTCGCCACTTCTACTGCGGCTTCTGCGTCGCCACTTCTACTGCGGCTTCTGCGTCGCCACTTCTACTGAGACTTCTGCGTTGCAACTTCTACTTCGGCTTCTGTGTGCTACTTCTTCTGTGACCTATGTGTCGCAACTTTTACTGTGACCTATGTGTCGCAACTTCTACTGTGACCCATGTGTCGCAACATCTAGTGCAGCTTATGTGTCGCCACTTCCACTGTGGTTTCTGCGTCGCCACTTCTACTTCGGCTTCTGCGTCGCCACTTCTACTTCGGCTTCGGCGTCGCCACTTCTACTTCGGCTTCTGCGTCGCCACTTCTACTTCGGCTTCTGCGTCGCCGTTTCTCCTGCGGCTTCTGTGTCGCCAATTCTCCTGCGGCTTCTGTGTCGCCACTTCCCCTGCAGCTTCTGCGTCGCCACTTCCCCTGCAGCTTCTGTGTAGCCACTTCTACTGCGGCTTCTGCGTCGCCACTTCTACTGCAGCTTCTTCGTCGCCACTTCAACAGCGGCTTCTGTGTCGCCGCTTCTATTGCGGCTTCTGTGTCGCCACTGCTACTGCGGCTTCTGTGTCGCCACTTCTACTGCGGCTTCTGTGTCGCCACTTTTACTGCGGCTTCTGTGTCACCACTTCTACTGCGGCATATGTGTCGCCACTTCTACTGCAGCTTCTGTGTTGCCACATCTACTGCGGCCTATGTGTCGCCACTTCTACTGCGGCTTCTGTGTCGCCATATTTACTGCGGCTTATGTGTCGCATTTTCTACGGCGGCTTCTGTTGCGCCACTTCCACTGCGGCTTCTGTTATGCTGCTGCTGCTGCTACTACTACATTTTCTGTTGGTGCTACCTACACTGTGGCTTCGGCGTCGCCATATTTACTGCGGCCTATATGTCGCCACTTCTAGTGCGGCTTCTGTGTCGCCACTTCTAGTGCGGCTTCTGTGTCGCCACTTCTAGTGCGGCTTCTGTGTCGCCACTTCTAGTGCGGCTTCTGTGTCGCCACTTCTACTGCGGCTTCTGTGTCGCCACTTCTGCGGCTTCTGTGTCGCCACTTTTCCTGCGGCTTCTGTGTCGCCACTTTTCCTGCGGCTTCTGTGTCGCCACTTTCCCTGCGGCTTCTTTGCCGCCACATCTTCTGCGGCTTCTGTGTCGCCACTTCTCCTGCGGCTTCAGCGTCGCCACTTATACTGCGGCTTCAGCGTCGCCACTTCTGCGGCTTCAGCGTCGCCACTTCTACTGCGGCTTCAGCGTCGCCACTTCTACTGCGGCTTCAGCGTCGCCACTTCTACTGCGGCTTCAGCGTCGCCACTTCTACTGCATCTTCGGCGTGGCTACTTCTACTGCGGCTTATGTGTCGTCACTTCCACTGTGGTTTTTGCGTCGCCACTTCCACTGCAGCTTCTGCGTGCCACTTCTACTTCGGCTTCTGCGTCGCCACTTCTACTGCAGCTTGTTCGTCGCCACTTCTACAGCGGCTTCTGCGTCGCTACTTCTACAGCGGCTTCTGCGTCGCTACTTCTACAGCGGCTTCTGCGTCGCTATTTCTACTGCGGGTTTTGTGTCGCCACTTTTGCGGCTTCTGTGTCGCCACCTCTACTGCAGCTTCGTCGCCACCTCTACTGCAGCTTCGTCGCCACTCGTACTGCGGCTTCGATGTCGCCACTTCTAGTGCGGCTTCTGTGTCGCCATTTCTCTTGCGGCTTCTGCTATGCCACTTCCACTGCAGTTTCTGCGTCGCCACTTCCACTGCCGCTTCTGCGTCGCCACTTCCACTGCAGCTTCTGCGTCGCCACTTCCACTGCAGCTTCTGCGTCGCCACTTCCACAGCAGCTTCTGCGCCGCCACTTACACTGCAGCTTCTGCGTCGCTACTTCCACTGCAGCTTCTGCGTCGCCACTTCCACTGCAGCTTCTGCATCGCAACTTCTAATGCGGCTTCAGCGACGCCACTTCTACTGCATCTTCTGCGTCGCAACTTCTACTGCGGCTTCTGCGTCGCAACTTCTACTGCGGCTTCTGCGTCGCCACTTCTACTGCGGCTTCTGCGTCGCCACTTCTACTTCGGCCTCTGCGTCGCCATTTCTACTACGGCTTCTGCGTCGCCACTTCGACTGCGGCTTCTGCGTCGCCACTTCTACTGCATCTTCTGCGTCGCAACTTCTACTGCGGCTTCTGCGTCGCCACTTCTACTGCGGCTTTTGCGTCGCCACTTCTACTGCGGCTTCTGCGTCGCCACTTCTACTTCGGCTTCTGCGTCGCCACTTCTACTTCGGCTTCTGCGTCGCCACTTTTACTTCGGCTTCTGCGTCGCCACTTCTACTGCGGCTTCTATGTCGTCACTTCTACTGCGGCTTCTGCGTCGCAACTTCTACTGCGTTTTCTTCGTTGCAACTTCTACTGCGGCTTCTGTGTGCTACTTCTACTGTGACCTATGTGTCGCAACTTCTACTGTGACCTATGTGTCGCAACTTCTACTGTGACCTATGTGTCGCAACTTCTACTGTGACCTATGTGTCGCAACTTCTACTGTGACCTATGTGTCGCAACTTCTACTGTGACCTATGTGTCGCAACTTCTACTATGACCTATGTGTCGCAACTTCTACTGTGACCTATGTGTCGAGACTTCTACTGTGACCTATGTGTCGCAACTTCTACTGTGACCTATGTGTCGCAACTTCTACTGTGACCTATGTGTCGCAACTTCTACTGTGACCTATGTGTCGCAACTTCTACTGTGACCTATGTGTCGCAACTTCTACTGTGACCTATGTGTCGCAACTTCTACTGTGACCTATGTGTCGCAACTTCTACTGTGACCTATGTGTCGCAACTTCTAGTGCGGCTTATGTGTCGCCACTTCCACTGTGGTTTCTGCTTCGCCACTTCTACTTCGGCTTCTGCGTCGCCACTTCTACTGCGGCTTGTGTCGCTACTTCTACTGCGGCTTCTGTGTCGCCACTTCTGCGGCTCCTGTGTCGCCACTTCTGCGGCTTCTGTGTCAACACCTCTACTGCAGCTCCGTCGCCACTTGTACTTCAGCTTCGATGTCGCCACTTCTAGTGCGGCTTCTGTGTCGCCTTTTCTTTCGCGGCTTCTGCTATGCCACTTCCACTGCAATTTCTGCGTCGCCACTTCCACTGCAGCTTCTACGTCGCTACTTCCACTGCAGCTTCTGCGTCGCCACTTCCACTGCAGCTTCTGCGTCGCCACTTCTACTTCGGCTTCTGCGTCGCCACTTTCACTGCAGCTTCTTCGTCGCCACTTCTACAGCGGCTTCTGCGTCGCTACATCTACCGCAGCCTTGAGTCGCCACTTCTACTGCGGCTTCTGTGTTGCCACGTCTACTGCGGCTTCTGTGTTGCCACGTCTACAGCGGCTTCTGGTTTGCCACCTCTACTGCGGCTTCTGTGTGCTACTTCTACTGCGGCCTCTGTGTCGCTACTTCTACTGCGGCTTCTGCGTCGCCCCTTCTACTGCGGCTTCTGTGTCGCCCCTTCTATTGCGGTTCCTGTGTCGCCTCTTCTCCTGCGGCTTCTGTGTCGCTCGCTCCTTCTCCTGAGGCTTCTATGTCGCTCCTTCTACTGCGGCTTCTGTGTCGCCACTTCTACTGCGGCTTCTGTGTCGCCACTTCTACTGCGGCTTCTGTGTCGCCACTTCTACTGCGGCTTCTGTGTCGCCACTTCTACTGCGGCTTCTGTGTCGCCACTTCTACTGCGGCTTCTGTGTCGCCACTTCTACTGCGGCTTCTGTGGCGCCACTTCTACTGCGGCTTCTGTGGCGCCACTTCTACTGCGGCTTCTGTGGCGCCACTTGAACTGCGGCCTATGTTTCGCCACTCCTACTACGGCTTCTGCGTTGCCACTTCTCCTGCGGCTTCTGTGTCGACACTTCTGCAGCTTCTGTGTCGACACTTCTCCTGCAGCTTCTGTGTCGCCACTTCTGCCGCTTCTGTGTCGCCACTTCTGCCGCTTCCGTGTCGCCACTTCTGCCGCTTCCGTGTCGCCACTTCTGCCGCTTCTGTGTCGCCAATTCTCCTGCGGCTTCTGTGTCGCCAATTCTCCTGCGGCTTCTGTGTCGCCTATTCTCCTGCGGCTTCTGTGTCGCCACTTCTCATGCGGCTTCTGTGTCGCCACTTCTCATGCGGCTTCTTGGTCGCCACTTCTCCTGCGGCTTCTGTGTCGCCACTTCTCCTGCGGTTTCTGTGTCGCCACTTCTCCTGCGGTTTCTGTGTCGCTACTTCTGCGGCTTCAGCGTCGCCACTTCTACTGCGGCTTCAGCGTCGCCACTTCCACTGCAGCTTCAGCGTCGCCACTTCCCCTGCAGCTTCTGCGTCGCCACTTCCCCTGCAGTTTTTGTGTCGCCACTTCCCCTGCAGCTTCTGCGTCACCACTTCTACTGCGGCTTCTGTGTCGCCCTTTCTTCTGCGGCTTCTGTGTCGCCCCTTCTGCGGATTCTGTGTCGCCCCTTTTCCTGCGGCTTCTGTGTCGCCAATTCTACTGAGGCTTCTGTGTCGGCTTCTTCGTCGCCATCTCTACTGCGGCTTCTTCGTCGCCACTTCTACTGCGGCTTCTGCGTCGCAATTTCTACTGCGGCTTCTGCGTCGCAATTTCTACTGCGGCTTCTGCGTCGCTACTTCTACTGCGGCTTCTGTGTCGCAACTTCTACTGCGGCTTCTTCGTCGTCATTTCTACTTTGGTTTCTGCGTCGCCATTTCTACTGCGGCTTCTGTCGCCACTTCTACTGCGGCTTCTGTCGCCACTTCTACTGCGGCTTCTGTCGCCACTACTACTTTGGCTTAAGTTATGCTTTTTCTACTACGGCTTCTGTTATGCGGCTTCTACGGTTTCTGTTGTGCTACCTATACTGCGGTTTCTGCGTCGCCACTTCTACTGCGGCTTCTGCGTCACCACTTCTACTGCGGCTTCTGCGTCACCACTTCTACTGCGGCTTCTGCGTCACCACTTCTACTGCGGCTTCTGCGTCACCACTTCTACTGCGGCTTCTGCGTCACCACTTCTACTGCGGCTTCTGCGTCACCACTTCTACTGCGGCTTCTGCGTCACCACTTTTACTGCGGCTTCTGCGTCACCACTTTTACTGCGGCTTCTGCGTCACCACTTCTCCTGCGGCTTCTGTCGCCACTTCTACTGCGGCTTCTGTCGCCACTTCTACTGCGGCTTCTGTCGCCACTACTACTTTGGCTTAAGTTATGCTTTTTCTACTACGGCTTCTGTTATGCGGCTTCTACGGTTTCTGTTGTGCTACCTATACTGCGGTTTCTGCGTCGCCACTTCAACTGCGGCTTCTGCGTCGTTACTTCTACTGCGGCTTCTGCGTCACCACTTCTACTGCGGCTTCTGCGTCACCACTTCTACTGCGGCTTCTGCGTCACCACTTCTACTGCGGCTTCTGCGTCACCACTTTTACTGCGGCTTCTGCGTCACCACTTCTACTGCGGCTTCTGCGTCACCACTTCTACTGCGGCTTCTGTGTCGCCACTTCTCCTGCGGCTTCTGTGTCGCCACATCTGCGGCTTTTGTGTCGCCACCCCTCCTGCGGCTTCTGTGTCGCCACCCCTCCTGCGGCTTCTGTGTCGCCCCTTCTTCTGCGGCTTCTGTGTCGCCCCTTCTGCGGATTCTGTGTCGCCCCTTCTGCGGATTCTGTGTCGCCCCTTCTCTTGCGGATTCTGTGTCGCCCCTTCTGCGGATTCTGTGTCGCCTCTTCTTCTGCGGCTTCTGTGTCGCCCCTTCTCCTGCGGCTTCTGTGTCGCCCCTTCTCCTGCGGCTTCTGTGTCGCCCCTTCTCCTGCGGCTTCTGTGTCGCCCCTTCTCCTGCGGCTTCTGTGTCGCGACTTCTTCTGTGGCTTCTGTGTCGCCACCTCTACTGCAGCTTCGTCGCCACTCCTGCTGCAGCTTCTTCGTCGCCATTTCTACTGCAGCTTCTTCGTCGCCATTTCTACTGCGGCTTCTTGTTCTCCACCCGTATGCGGCTTCTGTGTCGCCATTTCTTATGCGGCTTCTGCTCTGCCGCTTCCACTGCAGTTTCTGCGTCACCACTTCCACTGCAGCTTCTGCGTCGCCACTTCCACTGCAGCTTCTGCGTCGCCACTTCCACTGCAGCTTCTGCGTCGCCACTTCCACTGCAGCTTCTGCGTCGCCACTTCCACTGCAGCTTCTGCGTCGCCACTTCCACTGTAGCTTCTGCGTCGCCACTTCCACTGCAGCTTCTGCGTCGCCACTTCCACTGCAGCTTCTGCGTCGCCACTTCCACTGCAGCTTCTGCGTCGCCACTTCCACTGCAGCTTCTGCGTCGCCACTTCCACTGCAGCTTCTGCGTCGCTACTTCAACTGCAGCGTAAGTGTCGCTTCTTCTACTGCGGCTTCTGTGACTTTTCTTCTACTGCGGCTTCTGTGTCGCCACTTTTACTGCGGCTTCTGTGTCGCCACTTCTACTGCGGCTTCTGTGTCGCCACTTCTACTGCGGCTTCTGTGTCGCCACTTCTACTGCTACTTCTTGATAGCCCCTTCTACTGCGACTTCTTGGTCGCCACTTTTACTGCGACTTCTTGGTCGCAACTTCTCCCGCGGCTTCCGCGTCGCCACTTCTGCGGCTTCTGTGTCGCCACTTCTGCGGCTTCTGTGTCGCCACTTCTGCGGCTTCAGCGTCGCCACTTCTACTGCGGCTTCTTTGTCGCCACTTCTGCGGCTTCAGCGTCGCCACTTCTACTGCGGCTTCAGCGTCGCCTCTTCTACTGCATCTTCTGCGTCGCTACTTCTACTGCGGCTTCTGCGTCGCCACTTCTACTGCGGCTTCTGCGTCGCCACTTCCACTGCAACTTCTGCGTCGCCGCTTCCACTGCAGCTTCTGCGTCGCCACTTCTACTTCGGCTTCTGCGTCGCCACTTCTACTGCAGCTTGTTCGTCGCCACTTCTACAGCGGCTTCTGCGTCGCTACTTCTACTGCGGCTTCTGTGTCGCCACTTCTGCGGCTTCTGTGTCGCCACCTCTACTGCAGCTTCGTCGCCACTCGTACTGCAGCTTCGATGTCGGCACTTCTTGTGCGGCTTCTGTGTCGCCATTTCTTTTGCGGCTTCTGCGTCGCCACTTCCCCTGCAGCTTCTGCGTCGCCACTGCCCCTGCAGCTTCTGCGTCGCCACTTCCCCTGCAGCTTCTGTGTAGCCACTTCTACTGCGGCTTCTGCGTCGCCACTTCTACTGCAGCTTCTTCGTCGCCACTTCAACAGCGGCTTCTGTGTCGCCGCTTCTATTGCGGCTTCTGTGTCGCCACTTCTATTGCGGCTTCTGTGTCGCCACTTTTACTGCGGCTTCTGTGTCGCCACTTTTACTGCGGCTTCTGTGTCGCCACTTTTACTGCGGCTTCTGTGTCGCCACTTTTACTGCGGCTTCTGTGTCGCCACTTTTACTGCGGCTTCTGTGTCGCCACTTTTACTGCGGCTTCTGTGTCGCCACTTTTACTGCGGCTTCTGTGTCGCCACTTTTACTGCGGCTTCTGTGTCGCCACTTTTACTGCGGCTTCTGTGTCGCCATTTTTACTGCGGCTTCTATGTCGTCACTTAAACTGCGGCTTATGTGTCGCCACTTTTACTGCGGCTTATGTGTCGCCACTTTTACTGCGGCTTATGTGTCGCCACTCACATGCAGCTTCTGTGGCGCCACTTCTACTGCGGCTTTTGTGGCGCCACTTCTACTGCGGCTTCTGCGTCACCACTTCTACTGCGGCTTCTGCGTCACCACTTCTACTGCAGCTTCTGTGTCGCCACTTCTCCTGCGGCTTCTTTGTCGCTACTTCTCCTGCGGCTTCTGTGTCGCCACTTCTGCGGCTTCTGTGTCGCCACCCCTCCTGCGGCTTCTGTGTCGCCACCCCTCCTGCGGCTTCTGTGTCGCCCCTTCTTCTGCGGCTTCTGTGTCGCCCCTTCTTCTGCGGCTTCTGTGTCGCCCCTTCTTCTGCGGATTCTGTGTCGCCCCTTCTGCGGATTCTGTGTCGCCCCTTCTCTTGCGGATTCTGTGTCGCCCCTTCTGCGGATTCTGTGTCGCCTCTTCTCCTGCGGCTTCTGTGTCGCCCCTTCTCCTGCGGCTTCTGTGTCGCCCCTTCTCCTGCGGCTTCTGTGTCGCCCCTTCTCCTGCGGCTTCTGTGTCGCCCTTTCTCCTGCGGCTTCTGTGTCGCCCCTTCTTCTGCGGCTTCTGTGTCGCGACTTCTTCTGCGGCTTCTGTGTCGCCACCTCTTCTGCAGCTTCGTCGCCACTCCTGCTGCAGCTTCTTCGTCGCCATTTCTACTGCAGCTTCTTCGTCGCCATTTCTACTGCGGCTTCTTGTTCTCCACCCGTATGCGGCTTCTGTGTCGCCATTTCTTATGCGGCTTCTGCTCTGCCGCTTCCACTGCAGTTTCTGCGTCACCACTTCCACTGCAGCTTCTGCGTCGCCACTTCCACTGCAGCTTCTGCGTCGCCACTTCCACTGCAGCTTCTGCGTCGCCACTTCCACTGCAGCTTCTGCGTCGCCACTTCCACTGTAGCTTCTGCGTCGCCACTTCCACTGCAGCTTCTGCGTCGCCACTTCCACTGCAGCTTCTGCGTCGCCACTTCCACTGCAGCTTCTGCGTCGCCACTTCCACTGCAGCTTCTGCGTCGCCACTTCCACTGCAGCTTCTGCGTCGCCACTTCCACTGCAGCTTCTGCGTCGCCACTTCCACTGCAGCTTCTGCGTCGCTACTTCAACTACGGCGTAAGTGTCGCCACTTCTACTGCGGCTTCTGTGTCGCCACTTCTACTGCGGCTTTTGTGTCGCCACTTCTACTGCGGCTTCTGTGTCGCCACTTCTACTGCGGCTTCTGTGTCACCACTTCTACTGCTACTTCTCGGTCGCCACTTCTACTGCGACTTCTTGGTCGCCACTTTTACTGCGACTTCTTGGTCGCCACTTCTACTGCGACTTCTTGGTCGCCACTTCTCCCGCGGCTTCTGTGTCGCCACTTCTGCGGCTTCAGCGTCGCCACTTCTACTGCGGCTTCTTTGTCGCCACTTCTGCGGCTTCAGCGTCGCCACTTCTACTGCGGCTTCAGCGTCGCCTCTTCTACTGCATCTTCTGCGTCGCTCCTTCAACTGCGGCTTCTGCGTCGCCACTTCTACTGCGGCTACTGCGTCGCCACTTCCACTGCAGCTTCTGCGTCGCCGCTTCCACTGCAGCTTCTGCGTCGCCACTTCTACTTCGGCTTCTGCGTCGCCACTTCTACTGCAGCTTGTTCGTCGCCACTTCTACAGCGGCTTCTGCGTCGCCACTTCTACAGCGGCTTCTGCGTCGCTACTTCTACTGCGGCTTCTGTGTCGCCACTTCTGCGGCTTCTGTGTCGCCACCTCTACTGCAGCTTCGTCGCCACTCGTACTGCAGCTTCGATGTCGGCACTTCTTGTGCGGCTTCTGTGTCTCCATTTCTTCTGCGTCGCCACTTCCCCTGCAGCTTCTGCGTCGCCACTGCCCCTGCAGCTTCTGCGTCGCCACTTCCCCTGCAGCTTCTGTGTAGCCACTTCTACTGCGGCTTCTGCGTCGCCACTTCTACTGCAGCTTCTTCGTCGCCACTTCAACCGCGGCTTCTGTGTCGCCGCTTCTATTGCGGCTTCTGTGTCGCCACTTCTATTGCGGCTTCTGTGTCGCCACTTTTACTGCGGCTTCTGAGTCGCCACTTTTACTGCGGCTTCAGTGTCGCCACTTTTACTGCGGCTTCTGTGTCGCCACTTTTACTGCGGCTTCTGTGTCGCCACTTTTACTGCGGCTTCTGTGTCGCCACTTCTACAGCGGCTTCTGCGTCGCTACTTCTACTGCGGCTTCTGTGTTGCAACTTCTACTGCGGCTTCTGTGTGCTACTTCTACTGTGGCATATGTGTCACCACTTCTACTGCGGCTTCTGTGTCGCCACTTCTACTGCAGCTTCTGTGTTACCACATCTACTGCGGCCTATGTGTCGCCACTTCTACTGCGGCTTCTGTGTCGCCATATTTACTGCGGCTAATGTGTCGCAACTTCTACGGCGGCTTCTGTGGCGCCACTTCCACTGCGGCTTCTGTTATGCTACTACTACGGTTTCTGTTGGTACTACCTACACTGTGGCTTCGGCGTCGCCATATTTACTGCGGCCTATATGTCGCCACTTCTAGTGCGGCTTCTGTGTCGCCACTTCTCCTGCGGCTTCTGTGTCGCCACTTCTCCTGCGGCTTCTTCGCCGCCACATCTTCTGCGGCTTCTGTGTCGCCACTTCTCCTGCGGCTTCAGCGTCGCCACTTCTACTGCGGCTTCAGCGTCGCCACTTCTACTGCATCTTCTGCGTCGCTACTTCTACTGCATCTTCTGCGTCGCTACTTCTACTGCGGCTTATGTGTCGTCACTTCCACTGTGGTTTCTGCGTCGCCACTTCCACTGCAGCTTCTGCGTGCCACTTCTACTTCGGCTTCTGCGTCGCCACTTCTACTGCAGCTTGTTCGTCGCCACTTCTACAGCGGCTTCTGCGTCGCTACTTCTACAGCGGCTTCTGCGTCGCTACTTCTACTGCGGCTTCTGTGTCGCCACCTCTACTGCAGCTTCGTCGCCACTCGTACTGTAGCTTCGATGTCGCCACTTCTAGTGTGGCTTCTGTGTCGCCATTTCTCTTGCGGCTTCTGCTATGCCATTTCCACTGCAGTTTCTGCGTCGCCACTTCCACTGCAGCTTCTGCGTCGCTACTTCCACTGCAGCTTCTGCGTCGCCACTTCTACTTCGGCTTCTGCGTCGCCACTTTTACTGCAGCTTTTTCGTCGTCACTTCTACAGCGGCTTCTGCGTCGCTACTTCTACCGCAGCCTTGCGTCGCCACTTCTACTGCGGCTTCTGTGTTGCCACTTCTACTGCGGCTTCTGCGTCGCCACTTCTACTGCGGCTTCTGCGTCGCCACTTCTACTGCGGCTTCTGCGTCGCCACTTCTCCTGCGGCTTCTGTGTCGCCACTTCTGCGGCTTCTGTGTCGCCACTTCTCCTGCGGCTTCTGTGTCGCCACTCCTCTTGCGGCTTGTGTCGCCACTCCTCTTGCGGCTTCTGTGTCGCCACTCCTCTTGCGGCTTCTGTGTCGCCACTTCTCTTGCGGCTTGTGTGTCGCCACTTCTCTTACGGCTTCTGTGTTGCTTCTTTTGCGGCTTCTCTGTTGGCCTCATCTTTTGCGGCTTCTGTGTTGCCTCTTCTTTTGCGGCTTCTGTGTTGCCTCTTCTTTTGCGGCTTCTGTGTCGCCACTTCTCATGCGGCTTCTGTGTCGCCACTTCTTTTGCGGCTTCTGTGTTGCGGCTTCTGTGTCGCCACTTCTAGTGCGGCTTCTGTGTCGCTACTTCTAGTGCGGCTTCTGTGTCGCCAGTTCTACTGCGGCTTCTGTGGCTCCACTTCTACTGCGGCTTCTGTGGCGCCACTTCTACTGCGGCTTCTGTTGCGCCACTTCTATTGCGGCTTTTGTGGCGCCACTTCTACTGCGGCTTCTGTGGCGCCACTTGAACTGCGGCTTCTGTGGCGCCACTTGAACTGCGGCTTCTGCGTCGCCACTTCTCCTGCGGCTTCTGTGTCGACACTTCTCCTGCGGCTTCTGTGTCGACACTTCTCCTGCAGCTTCTGTGTCGACACTTCTCCTGCAGCTTCTGTGTCGACACTTCTCCTGCAGCTTCTGTGTCGACACTTCTCCTGCAGCTTCTGTGTCGACACTTCTCCTGCAGCTTCTGTGTCGCCACTTCTGCCGCCTCTGTGTCGCCAATTCTCCTGCGGCTTCTGTGTTTCCACTTCTCCTGCGGCTTCTGTGTTGCCACTTCTCCTGCGGCTTCTGTGTCGCCACTTCTCCTGCGGCTTCTGTGTTGCCACTTCTCATGCGGCTTCTGTGTCGCCACTTCTCATGCGGCTTCTGTGTCGCCACTTCTCATGCGGCTTCTGTGTCGCCACTTCTCTGGCGGTTTCTTGGTCGCCACTTCTCCTGCGGCTTCAGCGTCGCTACTTCTACAGCGGCTTCTGCGTCGCTACTTCTACTGCGGCTTCTGTGTCGCCACCTCTACTGGAGCTTCGTCGCGACTCGTACTGCAGCTTCGATGTCGCCACTTCTAGTGTGGCTTCTGTGTCGCCATTTCTCTTGCGGCTTCTGCTATGCCATTTCCACTGCAGTTTCTGCGTCGCCACTTCCACTGCAGCTTCTGCGTCGCTACTTCCACTGCAGCTTCTGCGTCGCCACTTCTACTTCGGCTTCTGCGTCGCCACTTTTACTGCAGCTTTTTCGTCGTCACTTCTACAGCGGCTTCTGCGTCGCTACTTCTACAGCGGCTTCTGCGTCGCCACTTCTACTGCGGCTTCTGTGTTGCCACTTCTACTGCGGCTTCTGTGTTGCCACTTCTACTGCGGCTTCTGCGTCGCCACTTCTACTGCGGCTTCTGCGTCGCCACTTCTCCTGCGGCTTCTGTGTCGCCACTTCTCCTGCGGCTTCTGTGTCGCCACTTCTCCTGCGGCTTCTGTGTCGCCACTTCTCCTGCGGCTTCTGTGTCGCCACTCCTCTTGCGGCTTCTGTGTCGCCACTCCTCTTGCGGCTTCTGTGTCGCCACTCCTCTTGCGGCTTCTGTGTCGCCACTCCTCTTGCGGCTTCTGTGTCGCCACTTCTCTTGCGGCTTGTGTGTCGCCACTTCTCTTACGGCTTCTGTGTTGCCTCTTTTGCGGCTTCTCTGTTGGCCTCATCTTTTGCGGCTTCTGTGTTGCCTCTTCTTTTGCGGCTTCTGTGTTGCCTCTTCTTTTGCGGCTTCTGTGTCGCCACTTCTCTTGCGGCTTCTGTGTTGCGGCTTCTGTGTCGCCACTTCTCATGCGGCTTCTGTGTCGCCACTTCTTTTGCGGCTTCTGTGTTGCGGCTTCTGTGTCGCCACTTCTAGTGCGGCTTCTGTGTCGCTACTTCTAGTGCGGCTTCTGTGTCGCCACTTCTACTGCGACTTCTGTGGCTCCACTTCTACTGCGGCTTCTGTGGCGCCACTTCTACTGCGGCTTCTGTTGCGCCACTTCTACTGCGGCTTCTGTGGCGCCACTTCTACTGCGGCTTCTGTGGCGCCACTGGAACTGCGGCTTCTGTGGCGCCACTTGAACTGCGGCTTCTGCGTCGCCACTTCTCCTGCGGCTTCTGCGTCGCCACTTCTCCTGCGGCTTCTGTTTCGCCACCTCTCCTTCGGCTTCTGTGTCGCCACCTCTCCTTCGGCTTCTGTGTCGCCACCTCTCCTTCGGCTTCTGTGTCGCCACCTCTCCTTCGGCTTCTGTGTCGCCACCTCTCCTTCGGCTTTTGTGTCGCCACCTCTCCTTCGGTTTCTATTTCGCAACCTCTCCTTCGGCTTCTGTGTCGCAACCTCTTCACCGGCGTCTGTGTCGCAACCTCTCCACCGGCTTCTGTGTCGCAACCTCTCCACCGGCTTCTGTGTCGCCACCTCTCCACCGGCTTCTGTGTCGCCACCTCTCCACCGGCTTCTGTGTCGCCACCTCTCCACCGGCTTCTGTGTCGCCACCTCTCCACCGGCTTCTGTGTCGCCACCTCTCCACCGGCTTCTGTGTCGCCACCTCTCCACCGGCTTCTGTGTCGCCACCTCTCCACCGGCTTCTGTGTCGCCACCTCTCCACCGGCTTCTGTGTCGCCACCTCTCCACCGGCTTCTGTGTCGCCACCTCTCCACCGGCTTCTGTGTCGCCACCTCTCCATTGGCTTCTGTGTCGCCACGTCTACTGCAGCTTCGTCGCCACTACTGGTGCAGCGTCTTCGTCGCCATTTCTACTGCGGCTTCTTCGTCTCCACTTGTACGGTGGCTTCTATGTCGTTACTTCTAGTGCGGCTTCTGTGTCGCCATATCTTTTGCAGTTTCTGCTCTGCCACTTCCACTGCAGCTTCTGCGCCGCCACATCCACTGCAGCTTCTGGGTCGTCACTTCCTCTGCAGCTTCTGCGTCGTCACTTCCCCTGCAGCTTCTGCGTCGCCACTTCCCCTGCAGCTTCTGCGTCGCCACTTCCCCTGCAGCTTCTGCGTCGCCACTTCCCCTGCAGCTTCTGCGTAGCCACTTCTACTGCGGCTTCTGCGTCGCCACTTCTACTGCAGCTTCTTCGTCGCCACTCTTCTACTGCAGCTTCTTCGTCGCCGCTTCTACTGCGGCTTCTGTGTCGCCACTTCTACTGCGGCTTCTGCGTCGCCACTTCTACTGCAGCTTTTTTGTCGCCACTTCAACAGCGGTTTCTGTGTCGCCGCTTCTACTGTGGCTTCTGTGTCGCCACTTCTACTGTGGCTCCTGTGTCGCCACTTCTACTGCGGCTTCTGTGTCGCCACTTTAACTGCGGCTTCAGCGTCGCCACTTCTACTGCGGCTTCTGCGTTGCGACTTCTACTGCGGCTTATGTGTGCTACGTCTACTGCGGCTTCTGTATTCTACTTCTACTGTGGCCTATGTGTCGCAACTTCTACTGCGGCTTAGGTGTCGCCACTTCCACTGCAGTTTCTGCGTCGCCACGTCTACTGCAGCTTGTTCGTCGCCACTTCTATTTCGGCTTCTGCGTCGCTACTTCTACTGCGGCTTTTGTGTGCTACTTCTACTGCGGCATATGTGCCACCACTTCTACTGCGGCTTCGGTGTCGCCACTTCTACTGCGGCTTCTGTGTTGCCACATCTACTGCGGCCTATGTGTCGCCACATCTACTGCGGCTTCTGTGTCGCCATATTTACTGAGGCTTCTGTTATGCTACTACTACGGTTTCTGTTGGTGCTACCTATACTGCGGCTTCGGCGTCGCCACATCTACTGCGGCCTTTATGTCCCCACTTCTACTGCGGCCTTTATGTCCCCACTTCTACTGCGGCTTCTGTGTCGCCACTTCTACTGCGGCTTCTGTGTCGCCACTTCTTCTGCGGCTTCTGTGTCGCCACTTCTACTGCGGCTTCTGCGTCGCCACTTCTGCGGCTACTGTGTCGCCACTTCTCCTTCGGCTTCTGTGTCGCAACCTCTCCATCGGCTTCTGTGTCGCCACCTCTCCATCGGCTTCTGTGTCGCCACCTCTCCATCGGCTTCTGTGTCGCCACCTCCCCATCGGCTTCTTTGTTGCCACCTCTCCATCGGCTTCTGTGTCGCCACGTCTACTGCAGCTTCGTCGCCACTACTGGTGCAGCGTCTTCGTCGCCACTACTGGTGCAGCGTCTTCGTCGCCACTACTGGTGCAGCGTCTTCGTCGCAATTTCGACTGCGGCTTCTGCGTCGCCATATGTACTTCGGTTTCTGCGTCGCCACTTCTACTGCGGCTTCTGCGCCGCCACTTCTACTGCGGCTTATTCGTCGCCGTTTCAACAGCGGCTTCTGTATGCTTTTTCTACTACGGCTTCTATTATGCTACTTCTACGGTTTCTGTTCTGCTACGAATGCTGCGGCTTCTTCGTTGCCACTTCTACTGCGGCTTCTGCGTCGCCACTTCTACTGCGGCTTCAGCGTCGCTATTTCTATTGCGGCTTCTGCGTCGCTACTTCTACTGTGGCTTCTGCGTCGCTACTTCTACTGCGGCTTCTGCGTTGCCACTTCTACTGCGGCTTCTGCGTCGCCACTTCTACTGCGGCTTCTGCGTCGCTACTTCTGATGCGGCTTCTGCGTCGCTACTTCTACTGCAGCTTCTACGTCGCCACTTCCCCTGCAGCTTCTGCGTCGCCACTTCCCCTGCAGCTTCTGCGTAGCCACTTCTACTGCGGCTTCTGCGTCGCCACTTCTACTGCAGCTTCTTCGTCGCCGCTTCTATTGCGGCTTCTGTGTCGCCACTTTTACTGCGGCTTCTGTGTCGCCACTTCTAGTGCGGCTTTTGTGTCGCCACTTCCACTGCGGCTTCTGTGTTGCCATTTCTACTGCGGCTTCTGTGTCGCCACTTCTACTGCGGCTTCTGTGTCGCCACTTTTACTGCGGCTTCTGTGTTGCCACTTTTACTGCGGCTTCTGTGTTGCCACTTTTACTGCGGCTTCTGTGTCGCCACTTCTAGTGCGGCTTTTGTGTCGCCACTTCTAGTGCGGCTTTTGTGTCGCCACTTCTCCGGCGGCTTTTGTGTCGCCACTTTTCCGGCGGCTTCTGTGTCGCCACTTTTATTGCGACTTCTGCGTCGCCACTTTAACTGCGACTTATGCGTCGCCACTTTTACTGCGACTTTTGCGTCGCAACTTCTACTGCAGCTTCTGTGTCGCCACTTCTACTGCAGCTTCTGCGTCGCCACTTCTACTGCGGCTTCAGCGTCGCCACTTCTACTGCATCTTCTGCGTCGCTACTTCTACTGCGGCTTATGTGTCGTCACTTCCACTGTGGTTTCTGCGTTGCCACTTCCACTGCAGCTTCTGCGTGCCACTTCTACTTCGGCTTCTGCGTCGCCACTTCTACTGCAGCTTGTTCGTCGCCACTTCTACAGCGGTTTCTGCGTCGCTACTTCTACAGCGGCTTCTGCGTCGCTACTTTTACTGCGGCTTCTGTGTCGCCACTTTTGCGGCTTCTGTGTCGCCACCTCCACTGCAGCTTCGTCGCCACTCGTACTGCGGCTTCGATGTCGCCACTTCTAGTGCGGCTTCTGTGTCGCCATTTCTCTTGCGGCTTCTGCTATGCCACTTCCACTGCAGTTTCTGCGTCGCCACTTCCACTGCAGCTTCTGCGTTGCTACTTCCACTGCAGCTTCTGCGTCGCCACTTTTACTGCAGCTTTTTCGTCGCCACTTCTACAGCGGCTTCTGCGTCGCTACTTCTACCGCAGCCTTGCGTCGCCACTTCTATTGCGGCTTCTGAGTTGCCACTTCTACTGCGGCTTCTGCGTCGCCACTTCTACTGCGGCTTCTGCGTCGCCACTTCTACTGCGGCTTCTGCGTCGCCACTTCTACTGCGGCTTCTGCGTCGCCACTTCTCCTGCGGCTTCTGTGCCGCCACTTCTCCTGCGGCTTCAGCGTCGCCACTTCTCCTGCGGCTTCTGTGTCGCCACTTCTCCTGCGGCTTCTGTTTCGCCACTTCTCCTGCGGCTTCTGTGTCGCCACTTCTCCTGCGGCTTCTGTGTCGCCACTTCTCCTGCGGCTTCTGTGTCGCCACTTCTCCTGCGGCTTCTGTGTCGCCACTTCTCCTGCGGCTTCTGTGTCGCCACTTATCCTGCGGCTTCTGTTTCGCCACTTCCCCTGCAGCTTCTGCGTCGCCACTTCTACTGCGGCTTCTGCGTCGCCTCTTCTACTGCGGCTTCTGCGTCATCACTTCTATTGCGGCTTCTGCGTTGCCACTTTTGCGGCTTCTGTGTCGCAACTTCTGCGGCTTCTGTGTCGCCAATTCTCCTGCGTCTTCTATGTCGCCACTTCTCCAGCGGCTTCTGTGTCGCCACTTCTCCTGCGGCTTCTGTGTCGCCACTTCTCCTGCGGCTTCTGTGTCGCCACTTCTCCTGCGGCTTCTGTGTCGCCACTTATCCTGCGGCTTCTCTGTCGACACTTCTCCTGCAGCTTCTGTGTCGCCACTTCTGCGGCTTCTGTGTCGCCACTTCTCCTGCGGTTTCTGTGTCGCCACTTCTACTGCGGCTTCTGTGTCGCCACTTTTACTGCGGCTTCTGTGTTGCCACTTTTACTGCGGCTTCTGTGTTGCCACTTTTACTGCGGCTTCTGTGTCGCCACTTCTAGTGCGGCTTTTGTGTCGCCACTTCTAGTGCGGCTTTTGTGTCGCCACTTCTCCGGCGGCTTTTGTGTCGCCACTTCTCCGGCGGCTTCTGTGTCGCCACTTTTATTGCGACTTCTGCGTCGCCACTTTAACTGCGACTTATGCGTCGCCACTTTTACTGCGACTTTTGCGTCGCAACTTCTACTG
This sequence comes from Morinoia aosen, assembly GCA_030386875.1. Taxonomy (NCBI): domain Eukaryota; kingdom Metazoa; phylum Arthropoda; class Malacostraca; order Amphipoda; family Talitridae; genus Morinoia; species Morinoia aosen. The sequence continues at coordinate 17,565,457 of CM059557.1, read as the reverse complement.
CAGCTTCTGTGTCGCCACATCTACTGCAGCTTCTGCGTCGCCACTTCTACTGCAGCTTCTGCGTCGCCACTTCTACTGCAGCTTCTGCGTCGCCATTTTTACTGCGGCTCATGTTTCGCCACTGCTACTGCGGCTTCTGGTGCGCCAGTTCTACTGCGGCTTTTCTGTCGCCACTTCTACTGCAGCTTCTGCGTCGCCACTTCTAATGCAGCTGCTGCGTCGCTACTTCTACTGCGGCTTTTGTGTCGCAATTTCTAGTGCGGCTTCTGTGTCGCCACTTCTACTGCGGCTTCTGTGTCGCCACTTCTACTGCGGCTTCTGCGTCGCCACTTCTGCGGCTACTGTGTCGCCACTTCTCCTTCGGCTTCGGTGTCGCCACCTCTCCATCGGCTTCTGTGTCGCCACCTCTCCATCGGCTTCTGTGTCGCCACCTCTCCATCGGCTTCTGTGTCGCCACCTCTCCATCGGCTTCTGTGTCGCCACCTCTCCATCGGCTTCTGTGTCGCCACCTCTCCATCGGCTTCTGTGTCGCCACCTCTCCATCGGCTTCTTTGTTGCCACCTCTCCATCGGCTTCTGTGTCGCCACTTCTGCGGCTTCTGTGTCGCCACGTCTACTGCAGCTTCGTCGCCACTACTGGTGCAGCGTCTTCGTCGCCATTTCAACAGCGGCTTCTGTATGCTTTTTCTACTACGGCTTCGTTTATGCTACTTCTACGGTTTCTGTTCTGCTACGAATGCTGCGGCTTCTTCGTTGCCACTTCTACTGCGGCTTCTGCGTCGCCACTTCTACTGCGGCTTCTGCGCCGCCACATCTACTGCGGCTTCTGCGCCGCCATTTCTACTGCCGCTTCTGCGCCTCCACATCTACTGCGGCTTCTGCGCCGCCACTTCTACTGCGGCTTCTGCGCCGCCACTTCTACTGCGGCTTCTGCGTCGCTACTTCTACTGCGGCTTCTGCGTCGCCACTTCTCTTGCGGCTTCTTGGTCGCCACTTCTGCGGCTTCTGTGTCGCCACTTCTCCTGCGGCTTCTGTGTCGCCACTTATCCTGCGGCTTCTGTGTCGCCACATCTTCTGCGGTTTCTGTGTCGCCACTTCTCCTGCGGTTTCTGTGTCGCCACTTCTCCTGCGGCTTCAGCGTCGCTACTTCTACTGCGGCTTCTGCGTTGCGACTTCTACTGCGGCTTGTGTGGGCTACTTCTACTGCGGCTTCTATATTCTACTTCTACTGTGGCCTATGTGTCGCAACTTCTAGTGCGGCTTAGGTGTCGCCACGTCCACTGCAGTTTCTGCGTCGCCACGTCTACTGCAGCTTGTTCGTCGCCACTTCCATTTCGGCTTCTGCGTCGCCACTTCTACTGCAGCTTGTTCGTCGCCACTTCTACAGCGGCTTCTGCGTCGCTACTTCTACTGCGGTTTCTGTGTTGCAACTTCTACTGCGGCTTCTGTGTGCTACTTCTACTCCGGCATATATGTCACCACTTCTACTGCGGCTTCTGTGTCGCCACTTCTACTGCGGCTTCTGTGTTGCCACATCTACTGCGGCTTCTGTGTTGCCACATCTACTGCGGCCTATGTGTCGCCATTCTACTGCGGCTTCTGTGTCGCCATATTTACTGCGGCTTATGTGTCGCAACTTCTACGGCGGCTTCTGTGGCGCCACTTCCACTGCGGCTTCTGTTATGCTACTACTACGGTTTCTGTTGGTGCTACCTATACTGTGGCTTCGGCGTCGTCATATTTACTGCGGCCTATATTTCGCCACTTCTAGTGCGGCTTCTGTGTCGCCACTTCTTCTGCGGCTTCTGTGTCGCCACTTCTCCTGCGGCTTCTGTGTCGCCACTTCTCCTGCGGCTTCTGTGTCGCCACTTCTGCGGCTTCTTTGCCGCCACATCTTCTGCGGCTTCTGTGTCGCCACTTCTCCTGCGGCTTCAGCGTCGCCACTTCTACTGCGGCTTCAGCGTCGCCACTTCTACTGCGGCTTCAGCGTCGCCACTTCTACTGCGGCGTCAGCGTCGCAACTTCTACTGCGGCTTCAGCGTCGCCACTTCTACTGCGGCTTCAGCGTCGCCACTTCTACTGCGGCTTCACCGTCGCCACTTCTACTGCGGCTTCAGCGTCGCCACTTCTACTGCGGCTTCAGCGTCGCCACTTCTACTGCGGCTTCAGCGTCGCCACTTCTACTGCATCTTCTGCGTCGCTACTTCTACTGCGGCTTATGTGTCGTCACTTCCACTGTGGTTTCTGCGTCGCCACTTCCACTGCAGCTTCTGCGTGCCACTTCTACTTCGGCTTCTGCGTCGCCACTTCTACTGCAGCTTGTTCGTCGCCACTTCTAGAGCGGCTTCTGCGTCGCTACTTCTACAGCGGCTTCTGCGTCGCTACTTTTACTGCGGCTTCTGTGTCGCCACTTTTGCGGCTTCTGTGTCGCCACCTCCACTGCAGCTTCGTCGCCACTCGTACTGCGGCTTCGATGTCGCCACTTCTAGTGCGGCTTCTGTGTCGCCATTTCTCTTGCGGCTTCTGCTATGCCACTTCCACTGCAGTTTCTGCGTCGCCACTTCCACTGCAGCTTCTGCGTTGCTACTTCCACTGCAGCTTCTGCGTCGCCACTTTTACTGCAGCCTTTTCGTCGCCACTTCTACAGCGGCTTCTGCGTCGCTACTTCTACCGCAGCCTTGCGTCGCCACTTCTATTGCGGCTTCTGTGTTGCCACTTCTACTGCGGCTTCTGCGTCGCCACTTCTACTGCGGCTTCTGCGTCGCCACTTCTACTGCGGCTTCTGCGTCGCCACTTCTACTGCGGCTTCTGCGTCGCCACTTCTCCTGCGGCTTCTGTGCCGCCACTTCTCCTGCGGCTTCTGTGTCGCCACTTCTCCTGCGGCTTCTGTGTCGCCACTTCTCCTGCGGCTTCTGTGTCGCCACTTCTCCTGCGGCTTCTGTGTCGCCACTTCTCCTGCGGCTTCTGTGTCGCCACTTCTCCTGCGGCTTCTGTGTCGCCACTTCTCCTGCGGCTTCTGTGTCGCCACTTCTCCTGCGGCTTCTGTGTCGCCACTTATCCTGCGGCTTCTGTTTCGCCACTTCCCCTGCAGCTTCTGCGTCGCCACTTCTACTGCGGCTTCTGCGTCGCCTCTTCTACTGCGGCTTCTGCGTCACCACTTTTACGGCGGCTTCTGCGTCACCACTTCTACAGCGGCTTCTGCGTCATCACTTCTATTGCGGCTTCTGCGTTGCCACTTTTGCGGCTTCTGCGTCGCCACTTCTCCTGCGGCTTCTGTGCCGCCACTTCTCCTGCGGCTTCTGTGTCGCCCCTTCTCCTGCGGCTTCTGTGTCGCCACTTCTCCTGCGGCTTCTGTGTCGCCACTTCTCCTGCGGCTTCTGTGTCGCCACTTCTCCTGCGGCTTCTGTGTCGCCACTTCTCCTGCGGCTTCTGTGTCGCCACTTCTCCTGCGGCTTCTGTGTCGCCACTTCTCCTGCGGCTTCTGTGTCGCCACTTATCCTGCGGCTTCTGCTTCGCCATTTCTGCGGCTTCTGTTTCGCCACTTCCCCTGCAGCTTCTGCGTCACCACTTCTAGTGCGGCTTCTGCGTTGCCACTTTTGCGGCTTCTGCGTTGCCACTTTTGCGGCTTCTGTGTCGCCACTTCTGCGGCTTCTGTGTCGCCAATTCTCCTGCGGCTTCTATGTCGCCACTTCTCTTGCGGCTTCTGTGTCGCCACTCTTACGGCTTCTGTGTCGCCACTCCTACGGCTTCTGTGTCGCCACTCTTACGGCTTCTGTGTCGCCACTCTTACGGCTTCTGTGTCGCCACTCATACGGCTTCTGTGTCGCCACTCTTGCGGCTTCTGTGTCGACACTCCTCTTGCGGCTTCTGTGTCGCCACTCCTCTTGCGGCTTCTGCGTCGCCACGATTGCGGCTTCTGTGTCGCCACTCCTGCGGCTTCTGTGTCGCCACTCCTTTTGCGGCTTCTGTGTCGATTCTTCTTTTGCGGCTTCTGTGTCGCCACTTCTACTGCGGCTTCTGCGTCGCCACTTCTACTGCGGCTTCTGCGTCGCCACTTCTACTGCAGCTTTTTGTCGCCACTTCAACAGCGGCTTCTGTGTCGCCACTTCAACAGCGGCTTCTGTGTCGCCACTTCTACTGCGGCTTCTGCGTCGCCACTTCTACTGCGGCTTCTGTGTCGTTACTTCTCATGCGGTTTCTTGGTCGCCACTTCTGCGGCTTCTGTGTCGCCACATCAGCGGTTTCTGTGTCGCCACTTCTCCTGCGGCTTCAGCGTCGCCACTTCTACTGCGGCTTCTAAGCCGCCACTTCTACTGCGGCTTCTAAGCCGCCACTTCCACTGCAGCTTCTGCGTTGCGACTTTTACAGCGGCTTATGTGTGCTACGTCTACTGCGGCTTCTGTATTCTACTTCTACTGTAGCCTATGTGTCGCAACTTCTGCTGCGGCTTAGGTGTCGCCACTTCCACTGCAGTTTCTGCGTCGCCACGTCTACTGCAGCTTGTTCGTCGCCACTTCTATTTCGGCTTCTGCGTCGCTATTTCTACTGCGGCTTTTGTGTGCTACTTCTACTGCGGCATATGTGCCACCACATCTACTGCGGCTTCTGTGTCGCCACTTCTACTGCGGCTTCTGTGTTGCCACATCTACTGCGGCCTATGTGTTGCCACATCTACTGCGGCCTATGTGTCGCCACTTCTACTGCGGCTTCTGTGTCGCCACATTTACTGCGGCTTATGTGTCGCAACTTCTACGGCGGCTTCTGTGGCGCCACTTCCACTGCGGCTTCTGTTATGCTACTACGGTTTCTGTTGGTGCTACCTTTACTGCGGCTTCGGCGTCGCCACATCTACTGCGGCCTTTATGTCCCCACTTCTACTGCGGCTTCTGTGTCGCCACTTCTACTGCGGCTTCTGTGTCGCCACTTCTACTGCGGCTTCTGTGTCGCCACTTCTACTGCGGCTTCTGTGTCGCCACTTCTACTGCGGCTTCTGTGTCGCCACTTCTACTGCGGCTTCTGTGTCGCCACTTTTACTGCGGCTTCTGTGTTGCCACTTTTACTGCGGCTTCTGTGTCGCCACTTTTACTGCGGCTTCTGTGTCGCCACTTCTAGTGCGGCTTGTGTGTCGCCACTTCTCCGGCGGCTTCTGTGTCGCCACTTCTGCGGCTTCTGTGTCGCCACTTCACCTGCGGCTTCTGTGTCGCCACTTCACCTGCGGCTTCTTTGTCGCCACTTCACCTGCGGCTTCTGTGTCGCACTTCTCCTGCGGCTTCTGTGTCGCTAACTCTCCTGCGGCTTCTGTGTCGCCACCTCTCCTTCGGCTTCTGTGTCGCCACCTCTCCTTCGGCTTCTGTGTCGCCACCTCAACTGCAGCTTCGTCGCCACTACTGGTGCAGCTTCTTCGTCGCCATTTCTACTGCGGCTTCTTCGTCTCCACTTGGACGGAGGCTTCTATGTCGCTACTTCTTTTGCGGTTCCTGCTTTGCCACTTCCACTGCAGCTTCTGCGCCGCCACTTCCACTGCAGCTTCAGCGTCGCCACTTCCCCTGCAGCTTCTGCGTCGGCACTTCCCCTGCAGCTTCTGCGTCGCCACTTCTACTGCAGCTTCTGCGGCGCCACTTCTACTGCAGCTTCTGCGGCGCCACCTCTACTGCAGCTTCTGCGGCGCCACTTCTACTGCGGCTTCTGCGTCGCCACTTCTACTGCAGCTTCTTCGTCGCCATTTCAACAGCGGCTTCTGTTATGCTTTTCTACTACGCCTTCTGTTATGCTACCTCTACGGTTTTTGTTCTGCAACGAGTGCAGCGGCTTCTTCGTCGCCACTTCTACTGCGGCTTCTGCGTCGCCACTTCTACTGCGGCTTCTGCGTCGCCACTTTTACCGCGGGTTATGTGACGAAACTTCTAATGCGGCTTCTATGTCGCCACTTTTACTGCGGCTTCTGTGTCGCCACTTCTACTGCGGCTTCTGTGTCGTCACTTTTACTGCGGCTTCTTCCTAACCACTTCTACTGCGGCTTCTGTGGCGCCACTTCTACTGCGGCTTCTGTGTCGCCACTTCTACTGCGGCTTCTGTGTCGCCACTTCTACTGCGGCTTCTGTGTCGCCACTTCTACTGCGGCTTCTGTGTCGCCACTTCTGCGGCTTCTGTGCCGCCACTTCTACTGCGGCTTCTGTTATGCTTTTTCAATTGCGGCTTCTGTTATGCTTTTTCTACTGCGGCTTTTATTATGCTTTTTCTACTGCGGCTTCTGTTATGCTTTTTCTACTTCGGCTTCTGTTATGCGGCTTCTACGGTTTCTGTTGTGCTACCTATACTGCGGCTTCTGCGTCGCCATTTCTACTGCGGCTTCTGCGTCACCACTTCTGCGGCTTCTGTGTCGCTACCTCTACTGCTGCTTCGTTGCCACTACTGGTGCAGCGTCTTCGTCGCCATTTCTACTGCGGCTTCTTCGTCTCCACTTGTACGGTGGCTTCTATGTCGCCACTTCTAGTGCGGCTTCTGTGTCGCCATTTCTTTTGCGGTGTCTGCTTTGCCACTTCCACTGCAGCTTCTGCGCCGCCACTTCCACTGCAGCTTCTGTGTCGCCACTTCTACTGCGGCTTCTGCGTCGCCACTTCTACTGCGGCTTCTGCGTCGCCACTTCTACTGCGGCTTCTGCGTCGCCACTTCTACTGCGGCTTCTGCGTCGCCACTTCTACTGCGGCTTCTGGGTCGCCACTCTACTGCAGCTTTTTCGTCGCCACTTCAACAGCGGCTTCTGTGTCGCCACTTCTACTGCGGCTTCTGTTTGCTACTTTTCCTGCGGCCTGTGTGTCGCAACTTCTAGTGCGGCTTCTGTGTCGCCACTTCTCCTGCGGCATCTGTGTCGCCACTTCTCCTGCGGCTTCTGTGTCACCCCTCTTCTGCGGCTTTTGTGTCGCCCCTCTCCTGCGGCTTCTGTGTCGCTACTTCTCCTGCGGCTTCTGTGTCGCTACTTCTCCTGCGGCTTCTGTGTCGCCACTTCTACTGCGGCTTCTGTGTCGCCACTTCTACTGCCGCTTTTGTGTCGCAACTTCTACGGCGGCTTCTGTGGTGCCACTTCCACTGCGGCTTTAGTGTCGCCACTCCTACTACAGCTTTTGTGTCGCCACTATTACTGCAGCTTCTGAGTTTTTACTTCTACTGCGGCTTCTGTTATGCTACTACTACGGTTTCTGATGTGCTACCTATACTGCGGCTTCTGTGTCGCCACTTCTACTGCGGCTTCTGTGTCGCCACTTCTACTGCGGCTTCTGTGTCGCCACTTCTACTGCGGCTTCTGCATCGCCACTTCTACTGCCGCTTTTGTGTCGCAATTTCTTGTCGCCACTTTCACTGCAGCTTGTTCGTCGTCACTTCTGCAGCGGCTTCTGGCTCGCTACTTCTATTGCGGCTTCTGCGTCGGTACTTCTACTGCGGCTTCTGTGTGCTTCTTCTACCGCGGCCTATGTGTCGCAACTTCTAGTGTGGCTTCTGTGTCGCCACTTCTAGTGCGGCTTCTGTGTCGCCACTTCTAGTGCGGCTCCTGTGTCGCCACTTCTACTGCGGCTTCTGTGTCGCCACTTCTACTGCGGCTTCTGTGTCGCCACTTCTACTGCGGCTTCTGTGTCGCCACTTCTACTGCCGCTTTTGTGTCGCAACTTCTACGGCGGCTTCTGTGGCGCCACTTCCACTGCGGCTTTAGTGTCGCCACTCCTACTACGGCTTTTGTGTCGCCACTATTACTGCGGCTTCTGTGTTTTTACTTCTACTGCGGCTTCTGTTATGCTACTACTACGGTTTCTGATGTGCTACCTATACTGCGGCTTCTGTGTCGCCACTTCTACTGCGGCTTCTGTGTCGCCACTTCTACTGCGGCTTCTGTGTCGCCACTTCTACTGCGTCTTCTGTGTCGCCCCTTCTACTGCGGCTTCTGTGTCGCCATTTCTACTGCGGCTTCTTTGTCGCCACTTCTACTGCGGCCTCTTTGTCGCCACTTCTACTGTGGCTTCGGCGTCGCCACCTCTACTACGGCTTCGGCGTCGCCTCTTCTACTACGGCTTATGCGTCGCCACTTCTACTGCGGCTTCTGCGACGCCACTTCTGCTTTGGCTTCTGCGACGCCACTTCTGCTTTGGCTTCTGCGTCGCCACTTCTGCTATGGCATCTGTGTCGTCACTTCTGCTGCGGCTTCTGAGTCGCCACTTCTGCTGTGGCTTCTTTGTCGCTCGTTCTACTGCGGCTTCTGTTTCGCTACTTCTACTGCTGTTTTTGTGGCGCATCTCTAGCGGTTTTTGAGTCGCTACTTCTACTGCGAATTCTGCGTCGCTTCTTCCGCCGCGGCTTCTATGTCGCAATTTCTGCTTCGACTTCTGCGTTTCTTTTTCTACTCCGGTTTCCGCGTTTCTACTACTAGTGCGGCATCTGCGTGGCTACTCCTTATGCGGCTTCTGCGTCGCTACTTATATTTTGGTTCCTATCCTGCTAGTTTTGACGATTCTATATTATATTCGTTCATTTCGGCATCTACTGCAGTTTCTATTATGGCTGCTGTTTGTGAAATTCTCGCGCTGTGCTTATAGTGCAATTGCATTTTATTTGTTCTTCCGCCTTTCGGTCCTTTTTCGTTGAATTTGGTGTTGGGAATCTCACCTAATTATTGTTTATTGAAGATCTAAGCATTGAGTTTGTCAGGTAGTTGCAATCATAGCAGTGGCAAATTAGCTTGAAAAGCAGCAGTATCATGGCAGCATTGAAATTATCAACAATAGTGAAGTCTGCTATATCTAAATCACGATAATAAAGCGCTGTCTAATTATTTACCATAAAGTTTCAATCTATACAGCTAACCTATAAATATGAATAGGGAAATTCTCTTACTGAGATCAGTGTGCTTAAATTTTGATGTCATTTCCCCCAGGGTGGCTTTCGGAAACAAAACTTGCGTATCGACGTGAATTAGCACTCCCGGGGGGCGAATGCGTGAGGGTCTGAGCTGAGAATTATGTATTCGTTTTGTTTTGTTGCAATGAATGTTTGTTTTGATATCAAGGACCATACGTAGAGTACACGGCGGCTAGTTTTTCAGCGCCGTCTGATTTTTCTTCAACTTATAATCCTGTTTGATCTTATCTCTCAATTTACTGCTCCCATGCCCACTTAGCTCAGATTTTGCGTTCTTTACTCGAAACTTAATGGCACTTCTCTCCTTCCGCTTTCTGAATTGTCTTGGCGGTTAAACTAATGTATAATCGAAAGTTTTTCCAAATTAAAAATGTCAGAACCTGAGCTCAGATTCTGGTAGGTCTTTTTATTATAGAATTAGAATGTTTTCTTATATTTGGACCACCCTGTTTCTAGTCACTGCTGCCTTATTTTTCAGCGTCTATTCATTTTTATTCATTCATACCCCTCGGGGATACAACAATTGTATCTATGGGAATTAGCGCTCCCAGGGGGACCATGTAAGGGCCTGAGCTAAAGGTTAGGTAGCCTTTATTTTTGTTGAAGTAGAATAAGTTTTTATTTTGTTACGGACCATCTTTTTTCAGTTCACTGCTGTCCTGTCCTGTCTTCAAATTTTCTTCTTCAATTTTGATCTTGTTTCATTAATTTCTTTCTCATCTTACTGTTTCTGTGACCTTTCTGCATAGATTCCAGTTTCCCTTAACTCCATACTAAATGGTGCATTCTTCTTTCCTCTCCTTGGATCTCTTTGTTGCGGATAGGGAGGCTTAAACTAACTGATAATTGCAATCAATCAATCTTCAACTTTTATCCTGTTCCATCAGTGGGGAATTCAACTTTTGTATATGCAGAAAAGTTAATTTTTCTTCACCGAGTCTGGTATGCCAAACTTTTTATGAAAATGACTCCCTTAAATTTAAAAAATTGAATCAAAGTAGAAAAGCCATAAAATTGATTTCATTAATCAATGGCGCAACCTTTGGGTTCACTTGAACCATCAAGTTTACTTCTCAAATACATTAAATAAAAAAAATTACTTCGTGCCGGTATGAGACAGCATCAGGGTCGTAGTCTACCAGCCTTCCACCTAACTTGATCATCTTGACTTCTCTACGTATTATTATCCTCTCAGGGGGATACAATTATTGTATCTATGGGAACTAGCGCTCCCAGGGAGATAATGTGAGGGCCCGAGCTGAGAGTTAGGTAGGCCTTCCTTTTGTTGAAACAAAATGTTTTTGTTATGTTAAGGACCACCTTTTTTCGGTTCACTGCTGTCCTGTTCTTCAACACCTGCTACTTCTTCAACTTTGGTCTTGTTTCATGATCTTCTTTCACAACTTACTGTTTCTATGCCTTTCTGCGTAGATTCCGCGTTTTCTTAACGTTATACTAAATGGTGCCTTCCTCCTTCCTCTCTTTGGATCGCATTTGTTGCTAGGTAGGGAGGCTAAAACTAACGACTAATCTAATCTAAATCGAATTTCTACGTATTAATTAAGTCTACTTTAAGATCAACTTCAAAGTGTTACCGGTGTCGTGGCTACCGTCTCCCGTTCGACATCTCTCCTTCATCGAGAGCGTTCCGACGGTTCCATGATGGACTAGACTTCGCTGCCGACCTACTGCCTACCTGCACTTCGCTTCTTCGCCACCCGAGTTCGGCTGCTTAACTGATGCGAGTCAAAGTAATGGTTAGCACTACAATTTTACGATGGTGACGTTAGGTGCAGCTCAAAGAAACCTGCCTCATTTACCTCGAATAAAATGGGAAATTAAATCTTATATAACTGTTCCGTAAATCAATTTAATTCTTACTTTATATTAAAACGGTAGTGATTACTCACAATATCTATTTCAATTAATAAATTTCGTGTTCTAATTTAAAGGACTGAAATTGATACTGTATCGCTGTATGTAATTCATCAGATTAACGTAAGATTTACTATATTTACTTGGACTAAAGTAAGTCATGAGATGTCGATCCTTTCAATTACATGAGCTGAACTCTCTAGCCCTGCGTTATTTTCTGCAGGTCCTCGTGTTCACTCAATACCTAATTCCCACGTTGCGATTCTTTAATCACGTACGCTGTCTCTCAACTTTGCGGCGTGAGACAAATTTAAATTGAGCCAAAATTTTAACCCTTTCGGTACAAAAATTCAAATGGCTTGGGTAAAAACTACCCGGGGAAAGAGTTGTCATTAACCTGAATTGTCAGTGGAATTGACCTAGTGTAGGTGCTTTTAGCTTAAGCAAGTGCTTACTTCTTTATTTTAATGTTAAAAACCTTTAAATTTATGCATCTCTATGCTTGGCGACCAAAATTTTCGGTGTTAATAAAAAAATGTATATTTACGAAGAAATTATTCATAAGATTTCGGCCGAATTTATCACAAATAAACGAAATTCAGGAAAAGCTTGCTCAAATTAAATAGAAAGATTATTGAATGTGTTCGCGGACCCTGTGGCATGAACTTAGAGATAACCTGTGGTAATTTACGCGTGCAGGCTTTTGAAGATGTTTAAAAACTAGTTTCATGAAAGCTTATAATTCCCCTAATTTTGTTATTTACTCCAAGATATTCCCTCACTAGTTAAATTACTTTGAAATTAGGTAAGATATCCTAAAATGGAAGCCCTAGCCAACTTGGTCAGTATCAAAAGGATCAATCCATTAATTTTTGAGCAGTCTGTATCAATTTGATTTCTTCCAACTATGAAATATATATTCTCTCGTGACAGTGATCGTGCACGGTGCTGGAGGGGCGTTACGGCGTTCTGGTGTCCCAGTCTCTCCCTTCTTCTAGCCCATTCGCAGGATGAAACATTCATTCGTTCATTTAAAATGAAATAAATAAGAATTAATTTTCATTTGTTTTCTAACACTGCGTCAGTGTCACGCTTCGTTTTTGTCAGTATCTAAGGGAATTTGGACACTCAAGGGAAAATTGTGTCAAGGCCCGTGCTGAGAGTAAGGTAGGTCTTTTATGTCGAAATGAAATATTTGTTATATTAAGGACCGTCTTTTTATTTCTTCAACTTTCATATTTTTTCGTTGTCTCCTTTCTCAACTTTCTGTTTCGACGCATCTTATAGAGGCTGCGTTCTCTTAACTCTTTACTAATGGAGCCTTTCTCTCTGCATCGCATATGTTGCGAATAGGGAGGCTTGAAAAAAACACTAATCTAATGTTTTATTACATGCAGTCTTAGACTATAGGATCCAAATTTTCTTGAAATATTTTTACCTCTATGAAAACTGCAATGATCAAAGGAACATGAATTATGATTTGATGAAGGTCACGTCTGGATATTTAAATGAAATTGAATCAATACTAAGCAACGTTACCTTTACACTTGAACACTAATTGTAACAAATTAATTTACCCATGATTCAGGAACTGTACATAAATTATTTCATTACATTTAATGATTAAATGAGCTTTCAAGTTCACAAACTTGAAGCTCCTGTTCTCTGCCAATATAGTCTTGTAATACAAAAATAATCCTTGGACGTCGCATGACACAAGCAAAGCATATTTGAAGTAATGTATTTCACAAATTCATCTGTGTTATCAATGGAGCCACCTGCAAGAAGTGAATTAATAAATTTCAAAGTTCTGCATCCCGTTAATTTTTTTGAGCATGGTCTCAAATTGGTTACGATGTCTCCTACCATATGGTATCTCGAGTACTTATCAATTTAGCTTAATTGAATCTGGAAGAGGGAGTCCCCAAGCTGCGAGTCTCTTGATGCTGGTCGACTAGAAAGCAAAAGCTGAAGAAATGAAATTTAAACTAGGATAACTTCATTCTGCTGGACGTCTTGACATTCTTCAATGCAGACAGCCTGTGACTTGTTTAGATTCGTTATAATTCCATTGATTTTTTCGAAGTAATTGCATTAGTTGGTAGCAGCATCAATTCGTGTTCCCCATTTGGTTGGATCTGGTGAAGGTGGCAAGGGAATATCAGGCGACTGCTGTTCGAAGATCTCTATTCTATGTTGGGCCTTGGAAAATATGCTTTACCGGTAGCGATGTGCTTATTTATTAATGCAAAATGTGCCTAATTCAGCTACTCGATGGATTGTATCAGTTTTTCAAGTCACATGAACCATTTTAGAAAAGAAAATTTACAAAGCTTGCATAGATTTGCTCATATAGGGTGCTGCATCGGCAGAAACGAGAACATTTTTATATTTTATTTGTTGCGGGCATTAACCTTAGACAGTGTCATTGAAGAAAGCAGCAATGATTGAATGGTTGACTTTCTGCAGTATTTTTATGTTTGCAAGATACCAGTTTTCTCTCTCTTCCTCGATTCCCATGATGCCAAAAACAAATCGGACAAAATAGCGTTGCTCTACATCTGTCGTTGTACCCAGAGACGCCCATTATTTCTGTCCTGTTGCAATTTTTCTGAGTGCACCCAACTTGCTTTGATATATTTCTTTGACGTAACTGAGTAATAAAGTTCTTTACTAAGTGTGCGACGATTATTGGCCTCTGACGTTACCTTTATTGCAGCACTGTGTCGTGGGATGGGGTACGTTTCAGAATCTGATCTGAATTCTCAATTAGCCCTGCAGATGGAGTTTGTTGTGTGGTTTTGGATATGGATTCCTTCGTCTAATGCATTTTCATTGTGGAATGTTGGAGAATTGCAAATTGCTTCAACTTCTTTATCTGTAACAATGAAAATTGAAATATTAAGGTATATTTGCTTCAGAGATCTACGGATAGTATTGTGATTGAAGGTTTATAATCAAGTGGTTCGAAATTTAGAACTGTAGAATAAATATCCAGGGACACAAAAGAAAAATGACGAGATGGGCATTTAAATGCGAATATACTATACCTTGCAATCATAGAGTGTGGTGTTAGCTGAGTAACCAAGTAGGGCTTTTAAAAATTCTATATAATTGCTATACAGTAATATTTCATGGAATTATATTTCGATAACGGATTGACCGATTGTAAAATTTAAGCATAGATGTAAAGCAGACAGCAAAGGAATGTGAAACTAGAGACAGTTTCTTACATCACGTGCACAACACGAAATAAAAAATTTACTTACCAATCCTTCAGGCCACATTTTCAGCAAACCTACCTACTTCAAAGCAACAGAAATATAGTTTATAATAAGTTTAATATATTGAAATAGCAATATTATCAACTCAAATCTAATTAGCAGAACTTGTAAGAAAGCTCGTCAGTTACAATTTCTAGATCTTTAAATTTCGTTTGTAAATGCTCTAATTTTTACATAGTCTGATTTTACCACTTAAAGCGTCCTGGGCACTAGCTTTTGCCGGATAAATAATGTTATGTAAAATTGTAGGGTTTGTCCCTGTGAATACGTTGCTAAATAGGAAATTTGTTGCTTGATTGTATAATACGTTAAAAAGTAAAAATTATATACCGTCTAATGACCTATTTTTTAATGTACAGAATACAATGAAATTTATGTTTCTGACGTAAGCTTTAATGAATATTTAGTACTTTGAGCTGCAACGTATAAAAAACTACAACATTTTATTACTGTATCTAACATCGTATAAAACTACAGCAAACTAACTTCGTGAAACAGTCAAAACCTCATGTCATGCCTGTTTTAACAAACTCATTTTGATTGTTGATAGCGAGAAGTCTACTTTATTTGTAATAGAAATTGAAAAAACTCATTTTTGCTGCAAAATATCTGAAAAATATCGTAAGAGGGTACGTTAAAGATTTTTTCATAGAAAACTAACTTCGTGAAACGGTCAAAAACTCGTGTCATACCTGTTCTAACGAACTCATTTTGTTTGATAAAAGCGACAATCATAATATTATTTTATAGGACGTTTCACCACCGAAGACGCTACGAAAACGTTTCATCGGTGAATTCGATATTCCCTAGTTCGTCATTTCTGTACATAGAGCAAATATCATTCCTATCATCGCCGTGTGGCGGCATAGTTGTAGTTTTAAGGTATGTTACGTTTTTACTTTGGTACTGGCATGGTGAAAGCGACAATGCACAATATTCTTAATAGAAATTGAGAAAAACATTTTTGCTGCAAAATATCCTTGAAAAATATCAAAGGTTTTTTACCCTTTTTTACAGAGAACTAAGTTCATGTGTATGAGTCGGGTTTTTCTTCCGCTCTTTCTTATAATGAGAATTAATAACGATAGCGTGCTGCCACCACCGGGCGAACCCGGAACTAAATTGGAGATTAAGTACGTTAGTTTCCGATTGTCAATTGAGTACTTAGCTGGGTGGCGTTAGCGCGTATACGGGAGCTTTTACGACCACCCCTATTCAGATATATAAACTTTTGGTAACGTGCGTATTTCTTGGTAGCAATGGCGGCGGTTGGCGCGTGTTTCAGGCGCTAGTTTCTGAGAGAGATGAGAGGTAAGGGACGACTCCTGACGCGTTTTCTCATTTATTTTGCAAGACTGGAAGGACGGCACAAGTGCGGCGATTATGAAAGTCCCACATAAATACCCGAGGGTTAACCCCACATACTGACATACTCAGGAGACAATATTGACAACTGCTAACAAGGAATCGACAACTCGAGCTCAGGGAATATTTTGCATATATTCACTCACGATATCACCGGGTGTTTAGCAGACACCCTACTCCAACCACTGAGCGTGTACAGACACTCAACACACGAGCCAACGAAACACGAGCCCGGGGGTGTTCTGCAATCACCGAAGTCTGAGCCAATTTAGCGTATAGCAGACGCTTGAAAATCATGCGCCCTCAAACCAGTCAATGGATTTTCGTTGATCGTGCCACGCTCTACTCGAACACAGTCTCGAAACTCAACTATTGAAGATATGGGCTTTTCCTATCAACTCAAATTCCTAAGTATCAAAACCGGCCGTTCGTCGTAATCTTCAACTGCACTCTAGAACGTCCGTTCCCGACCACGGCTCTCTACCGTTCTCCACGACGACTACCCGCGAAGTGTCCTCCGCTCGTCCGACACAACTCCGGCTCGGACAGCGCTCCCCCCTGCCCGAAGGGGGGGGGGGGGTGGTCGCCACACGAGCTGGGTAACAAGGGGTGGCTAGGGTTCTGAGCCGCTCCTCCCCCACACAACCGGGGGTACGGCTGGGGGGGGAAGGGGTCGGGTCTCATGGCCCCAGCCCTCCCTTTTAGCCATGGTTAATTCAACGACTGATCCCACGCTCGGCTCCCCAGCTACACGATCGGGCAGGCACATTGTTTTTATATTAAGGTCTGGAAATTTTACTACCCCTGACCGACGCTAATCAGCACCAGCGCTTCTCAGCGCTGTGTAACCGCGGCAGCCCAAGCGCACCAACTTTATCGAATTTAATATGACCAGTGTTCCGTATGAGAACGTCCAGATCGTGCATTTCCCAAACCCAAGCATGACCGCGGGCATTAATTTTTATGACCCGTGTATTCTGAGATCCAGCCTTATGATAAAATATATTCTTTTCGCTCGGCAATGCCGACGATAAAGCTGGGATGAATCTGACTTCGTACCCTGACTTTATACACCCTTCCCCCACTACGCAAAAAAAAAAAAATTATGTAATAATTTCCTTTTCTTTTTTCTATGTCTTGGCCCCAGTGCATTTCTTACCCGACTGGCGAACACTGATACCACCTGACATCAAATCACAATGCAACACAATACAACATGACATCAATTACAATATCACAAAAAAACTAGGACGGCGACCACAACTCGCTCGCCTATGCTTCGGCCATTTTCACATAATATTGGCCTCCCTTGGGTCTGTGGAGGCGAGCTCTTCGGCCTCCGGCATTGTCGTCGTCTGCTTCCAGGGGGAATCCTTCCTAGTCTTGTATGATGATGAGGAATTCCTCCCCCCGCAGTGTCTCTTTCCAGAGATAATAGGGGAAGACCGAAACCGATGAGATTCGCTTGTTCGCGGTCCTGGCCTCGATCTCTCCGTCGTTTCGGGGCACAACTAAATGCTGCAGCAAGTTGCTGAGAGTCGCCTCGGCCAGGCGTTCGTCCGACTTCGTGACGAAGTGGACAATGAGCGCTCGACCCTCCAGGGTCGCGGCCGCCCGCCCCCAGTCCGTCTCGGCCGAGACGGTCGCCAGACTCCCGTCTGGTAGCCACAGCGACGTCTCGTAGTTGCGCGCTGCGACGTATGTCCCGAGCTGGCGCACCACTTCGCTCGGCTTCCGTCTCCGCCCTCGATGCATGTACGTCACCGTTTCCTACGGCACACGGTCGGGCATTAATTCATGGTTACATGGGTTAGATATCAATATAGAGCCTATTTTTCAAATTTTTCTCTCTTCGCCTCATAATGAGAGCGTGTATTGCATGAATGATAGATGATTTTTATGAGTCTACACAGTCCTAATCCGGACTTGAATGGCTAAGAGTACAATTCTGCCACATGATACCGCACACACTCCTGCACACTATACAGCACATACTCCTGCACCCGCTACAGCACACGAAAACGCACACACTCTGACAACACACACATCTCCTGTTCATTTGTCTTTCACTCGTGGTGCAGGTCCTTATGATTAAATGATGGATGAAATTCTCCTAATTCCTATTCTTTCCGTGTCAGCTGACTGTTTTTTTTTTTTTGTTACTGAATGGCATTTGCTGATCTCTCGTGAAAAGCAGCCTAGATTTTCGTATCGTTTGCAATACTCAGGCGTCCCTGGTTTGCATAGATATTTTATGTACCAGTCGCACACGACTTATCTTTTTAATCTTCAAAATCTCATGGTATCGGCAACCGCTGCGATGCCTCCAGCATTGCGCACATGCCTCTGGGTGGCCCATCAATCCCTCTCAGTCATGCTTCACGCCGTATCACTCCAACGCTCATTAGCAGACCAGGCATTCATAACGCTCTCCACAGTTCACGCACGTGTTTCCTACGCGCAGGGGTATTCCCGATCTTACCATTTCCGAATGCCTCTCCGCTCTCTCTTACGTCGTCTGCTACTTCCGTTCTGCTGGATGCCGCTGTGGTGCTCTTTAACACACGCACACGCCCGCACCTCGCTCGCTGTCGCCTTCCTGAAAATCTTCAAAATAACCTTAGTACATTTATCATTAAATATTTCAGCTCTAGCGTCGGTTCGGTGCGGTTCACGCTCTTGATTTCTCAGCACAGGAGCTAACCATCTTTTTATTTTTTCTTTTGCTCATCTCTATTTATTTTGTTCTCCCATCTATCTCGTAATTAGCATCGCACACGAATCGCTGCGCTTCTCTAATCTCCGGCGTGTCGCCGCTCACATTACATGAGTTCCAGCGTGGAACGCATCTCAAGTTTTATGGTCCCTCTGTGGCTGTCTTGTCTCATGGGCCTACGCCTCGAGTCTCTGCCTCGCAAGTGCTCGTCCAACTTGCCTTTCCACCCTAAGCTACGTTATTTTTAGAGACCGTAATGTTAAAGCTTATGCTAGGTCCGTAATGGACATCTTTAATTTAATCTGCTGTCTCGCTAAGCATTCTACCCAACTCTCAGGGTTCTGCTATACGCGATCTTATTATCGGCTCCCCTCGGCTCATGACAGGCTCAGGTTTCTCTTTTTAAAACGTCATTTAGACGCAATAATAAAAAAAAAAAATTTTAATTTCTTAAATTTTCTTCCCCTCCGACGATCCAAGAAAAAATTCCTTCACGGGGAATTTTTCACGTTAACAAACAATTACGAGAAGGATATATCCCATTCCCATCCCAGTTGCTGACTCTTCAAACCTACACCTGAAAGGCAATGGTTTATTAGTGCTTATAACTAGTCAGTTCTCAGGCTACTCAAAAAAAACTTCGTCCTCTCAGTTGTAGCCTACTAGTTATGAGAGGACTAAAGAGCCGTACCCACTATTGGCCGTATTATGTGCAGGAACCTCTGCTGCGGCTGTGCTATACTTATATTTTAATACTGTCTAATTATATCTCTGCCTAGACGGCTAGTTTCCTTCGAAATCCCTCTTCATTCCTTATACATCTCAACCAACTGACCAGCAATCAAATTCCTATTTCGATGTGAAGTCATTACATCCAAGTTTTATTCTCGTCATTCAAAACTGCGCAGCCAGCACGATACACTTTTCCTAGTGCGTTATCATAATTTGTATGCCCCGTCTCTACTCGTATTTCCTGGCCCGGACTGAGTTCCTTTATGCCTCTCTCGATTTTATGACTCTCATCCTGTGCCTGTTCTGAGCACCGTCGCTCGTGCTGGCTGTAGCATTTCTACAAGTTACTTGCCTAGCGGTCGACTACTCAGAAATTTTCCTGCCAACCTAGTTGTCGCTAAGCTGTTCTGTAAAGGAATTAAATTAGTGCTTATCTACTACTTATTTTGCTAGGTTAAATCTGAAAAGAAAATTAGATTATCCAGCTTATCTACCTACTTATTTACTAGGTTAAATCTGAAAAGAAAATTAGATTATTCAGCTTATCTACCTACTTATTTACTAGGTTAATCTGAAAAGAAAATTAGATTATTCAGCTTATCTACCTCTCTACTTGTTACATAGTAGTTTTGCTCATGTTATCTTCTCCTCTACTCTTCTATCCTTCTACCGGACCGGCGGATCTTAGAGCGTAAGGACGTCTAGCTGCCGGGGTGGGTAGGGGTGAGGGTGCTCCGGGCCTTGTTACATAGATGTCGTCATCGCTGCTGTCCGAATCGCTTTCGTCGTGACGTACTTCGGTGACGTGCTCGACGCTCCTCCCATTTCTTCGAGGACGCTCGTCTTGTATTACTATTGTCTCCTCGGGCTGAAATGACGCGGGCTTAAGTCTATTTCTGCGGACCGTTATCTCTGTGCTGAGGAACTTCACAACGTTGGTCTTGCCATCGAACTTAGGAAGCTTGCCCAGCACTGGCCCGCTTGCCGCTGTTTGATCGGTTCCTGCGTCCTGTTTATTTGCAGCAGCACTTCCCGAGTTGCTATCTTCGTTCTTTCCCATTCTGAAGCTTGAACTCCGCGATGATCGGCACAAAATTTCCTTTTTTTTTTCAATCTATCTATTTGCAGTTGCAACTCACGACGCACTACACTGAACCTCTAATTATTGCGATATATACTGGTATCCAAGCATAAACACACAAAAAAAAATTTTTTTTTCGGGTGTATCCAAGAGAGGAAATCTGAGGGCACCACTGGCAAAATTACCGAAATGCGGACTCTCGTGCGTAGGGCATCAAATCATAAGTCAGGAGGGAATCTCCTTACCAAGTACCGTTAATTAAAACGAGTCATATACTCACGCAATTTTGCGTAAATATTTACGTTAATCGTTCCCTCAATTTGCAATATTACTCGTACATATTCCTTTAACTGTCTCTAGTTCAGCCCAAGACACACAAAAATATTATATATTTTCTTTGAACAACAGAATAGCTTTTATGTGGAGTGTTGATCTCTTCCCCAAACACCGATAAGGAGCGACCGACCAAATGCGGACTTGCTACGTATTATTTCCTTCCTAGGGAACACACGAACATTTAAATGGGTGTTTATACAGACGAATCGTTGGTTTACTCCCTATAACGGAGTAGAACGACACAATAATATCTATTTGCAAACTAGATTTGCACGAACAATCCCTAAATTTGCAATCCTGCTCACAACACAATATTCACCCAATATGTACCTAATTTACCACACAAAGAGCACGAGAATCAAATGTCTCTTCCGAAGACATAAAAAAAAAATACTATCCTAAAGAATCTTCGATGCTTCTACTTCTCAGGTGCAGCAATCCCTACCAAATTGAAATGCACTATCTTTTGGCTTTCTCGCGCTCAAGGACTGGCTGTAAGGTTTTATGGCTGGGTCCGCTTCTAATCTCACAGAAAATGACACTTCCTGGCTGCACCGCGATATGCGCACTATCTGTTAGGGGCTACACTCACACGACATACATCGAACAGAGAACAATAAATAAGAATTTGCAGTTGAAGACATACACAGAAATGAAATGAACTGGTGTTTACTTACAGTTTTTTGTTGATCTTGGACGCCTCTGCCCGCTTGCAGCTGTTGGACTGGTTGCTTCTTCTGTCTTGCTAACACAATATTCTCTCTCTCTCTCTCAGATTGGGAAGCTTACACCGCTGGCTCCACTGTATGAGTCGGGTTTTTCTTCCGCTCTTTCTTATAATGAGAATTAATAACGATAGCGTGCTGCCACCACCGGGCGAACCCGGAACTAAATTGGAGATTAAGTACGTTAGTTTCCGATTGTCAATTGAGTACTTAGCTGGGTGGCGTTAGCGCGTATACGGGAGCTTTTACGACCACCCCTATTCAGATATATAAACTTTTGGTAACGTGCGTATTTCTTGGTAGCAATGGCGGCGGTTGGCGCGTGTTTCAGGCGCTAGTTTCTGAGAGAGATGAGAGGTAAGGGACGACTCCTGACGCGTTTTCTCATTTATTTTGCAAGACTGGAAGGACGGCACAAGTGCGGCGATTATGAAAGTCCCACATAAATACCCGAGGGTTAACCCCACATACTGACATACTCAGGAGACAATATTGACAACTGCTAACAAGGAATCGACAACTCGAGCTCAGGGAATATTTTGCATATATTCACTCACGATATCACCGGGTGTTTAGCAGACACCCTACTCCAACCACTGAGCGTGTACAGACACTCAACACACGAGCCAACGAAACACGAGCCCGGGGGTGTTCTGCAATCACCGAAGTCTGAGCCAATTTAGCGTATAGCAGACGCTTGAAAATCATGCGCCCTCAAACCAGTCAATGGATTTTCGTTGATCGTGCCACGCTCTACTCGAACACAGTCTCGAAACTCAACTATTGAAGATATGGGCTTTTCCTATCAACTCAAATTCCTAAGTATCAAAACCGGCCGTTCGTCGTAATCTTCAACTGCACTCTAGAACGTCCGTTCCCGACCACGGCTCTCTACCGTTCTCCACGACGACTACCCGCGAAGTGTCCTCCGCTCGTCCGACACAAGGGGGGGGGGGGTGGTCGCCACACGAGCTGGGTAACAAGGGGTGGCTAGGGTTCTGAGCCGCTCCTCCCCCACACAACCGGGGGTACGGCTGGGGGGGGGAAGGGGTCGGGTCTCATGGCCCCAGCCCTCCCTTTTAGCCATGGTTAATTCAACGACTGATCCCACGCTCGGCTCCCCAGCTACACGATCGGGCAGGCACATTGTTTTTATATTAAGGTCTGGATATTTTACTACCCCTGACCGACGCTAATCAGCACCAGCGCTTCTCAGCGCTGTGTAACCGCGGCAGCCCAAGCGCACCAACTTTATCGAATTTAATATGACCAGTGTTCCGTATGAGAACGTCCAGATCGTGCATTTTCCAAACCCAAGCATGACCGCGGGCATTAATTTTTATGACCCGTGTATTCTGAGATCCAGCCTTATGATAAAATATATTCTTTTCGCTCGGCAATGCCGACGATAAAGCTGGGATGAATCTGACTTCGTACCCTGACTTTATACACATGAAACAGTCATAAAGCCATGTAATACCTGTTTTAACGAACTCATTTTGATTGCTGTAAGTGAGAAATTTACCTCATTTGCAATAGAAATTGATAAAACTCATATTTGGCAGCTAAAATATGAGTTTTATTAATTTACATAACAAAAAAGTGCATTTTCGCTCTCAGCAATCAAAACGAGTTAGAACAGATATGACACGGTTTTTTGACTGTTTCGCGAAGTTTGCTCTCTGTATTGAATCTTGGAGTACCCTCTTATGATTTTTTTAGGGACATTTTGCGGCAAAAACATTAGTTTATGAATTTCTATTATAATTACAGTGCATTGCTCGCTTTCAGCAATCGAAATGTGTTTTTTAGAACAGGTTTGAAATGTTTTTTTTTTACTTATTCACGCAGTGAGTTTTCCATAAAAAATCGTTAGGGTACCTCATGATATTTTTCAAGGATATTTTGCAGCAAAAATAAGACAGTTACAGGGCTCGACTCAGCCGATAGGACAGACAGTTACAGGGCTCGACTCAGCCGATCGGCCACAGACAGTTACAGGGCTCGACTCGGCCGATCGGCCACAGACAGTTACAGGGCTCGACTCGGCCGATCGGCCACAGACAGTTACAGGGCTCGACTCGGCCGATCGGCCACAGACAGTTACAGGGCTCGACTCGGCCGATCGGCCACAGACAGTTACAGGGCTCGACTCGGCCGATCGGCCACAGACAGTTACAGGGCTCGACTCGGCCGATCGGCCACAGACAGTTACAGGGCTCGACTCGGCCGATCGGCCACAGACAGTTACAGGGCTCGACTCAGCCGATCGGCCACAGACAGTTACAGGGCTCGACTCAGCCGATAGGACACAGACAGTTACAGGGCTCGACTCAGCCGATAGGACACAGACAGTTACAGGGCTCAACTCAGCCGATAGGACACAGACAGTTACAGGGCTCGACTTAGCCGATAGGACACAGACAGTTACAGGGCTCGACTCAGCCGATAGGACACAGACAGTTACAGGGCTCGACTCAGCCGATAGGACAGACAGTTACAGAGTTCGACTCAACCGATAGGACAGACAGTTACAGGGCTCGACTCAGCCGATAGGACAGACAGTTACAGGGCTCGACTCAGCCGATAGGACAGACAGTTACAGGGCTCGACTCAGCCGATAGGACACAGACAGTTACAGGGCTCGACTCAGCCGATAGGACACAGACAGTTACAGGGCTCGACTCAGCCGATAGGATACAGACAGTTACAGGGCTCGAACCAGCCGATAGGACAGACAGTTACAGGGCTCGACTCAGCCGATAGGACAGACAGTTACAGGGCTCGACTCAGCCGATAGGACAGACAGTTACAGGGCTCAACTCAGCCGATAGGACAGAC
Organism: Morinoia aosen; assembly: GCA_030386875.1. Lineage (NCBI taxonomy): Eukaryota > Metazoa > Arthropoda > Malacostraca > Amphipoda > Talitridae > Morinoia > Morinoia aosen. The sequence goes on along the minus strand of CM059557.1, from coordinate 17,541,599 downwards.
AGTTACAGGGCTCGACTCAGCCGATAGGACAGACAGTTACAGGGCTCGACTCAGCCGATAGGACAGACAGTTACAGGGCTCGACTCAGCCGATAGGACAGACAGTTACAGGGCTCGACTCAGCCGATAGGACAGACAGTTACAGGGCTCGACTCAGCCGATAGGACAGACAGTTACAAGGCTCGACTCAGCCGATAGGACAGACAGTTACAGGGCTCGGTTGGGCTGATTAGATTAGTCGTTAAGTTTTAGCCTCCTTATCCAGCAACAAATGCGATCCAAAGAGAGGAAAGAGAAAGGCACCATTTAGTATGGAGTTGAGGAAACGCGGAATCTACGCAGAAAGGTATAGAAACAGCAAGTTGCGAAAGAAGATCATGAAATAAGTCCAAAGTTGAAGAAGACAGTAGTAGATGTTGAAGAACAGGACAGCGGTGATCCGAAAAAAGGTGGTCCTTAACGTAACAAAAACATTTTGTTTCAACATAAAAGAAGGCCTACCTAACTCTCAGCTCGGGCCCCCACATTGTCCCCCTGGGAGTGCCAGTTCTCATAGATACATCGGCTTGGCTGATAAAGCAATAGACATTTATAGGGCTCGACTGACCCGGTAAGCACTAGACAATTACAGGGCTCGACTGAGCTGGTAAGCAATAGACAATTAGATTTCACAAGTTTTACACGAGTATTTTGCATTAACTGATTATCTACTTCTCTGCTGAAGCTCGAGATTTCATCATTTCCTTGGTTCAAAAACGTGTTAGGTGACACCTACTCTTTGGAGAGGTCATTGGAATCTAAGTAACTGAAGGAACTAAAGTTAACAGCAATTTGTACATTAGATAGCTAAGCAATGTACGAAAAATACTCTATTTTATTCCGACCAATAGACTTGTGACGACTACTTTCAACAACCCTGATTAGTCTCCCCCAACTACCACCAAACCAGGCAAGATATAGAGGTACTTTTACATGCTTCATGTGACGGTGAGCAAAGTACCAGGCAACGCCTTCAGGCACTTAAATATTCAACAGTTCTATAGCTTGCTGGCATGAGGGAGCATTGTCTAAGTAAACAGTTTCTGGAAACGTAAATCTATTCGAGAATCTAAGGATCGCTACAAAAGAGGCATTAGTAATTTTGGAAGCCAATTCCGAGTAAATCACTCTTACGGAAAGACAAGTAAATATATTAATATGCATTTCAAAAAAATTATCGCCCAATTTGACATTGAAAGGACCAGTGGTATCAACGTCATTCCTAAAGGGCTTACATTGTTTCCTCTATCAGAATAATAATCTATTAGAGCAGGATATTTAAAGACACGAGCATTCAATGTAGTACACTGCATACATTGCCTAATAATTTATTAGGCATAATTAGAGGCATAAGCTTAGAGACCCTAAACCCGTTGTTGCTCAAATATTACAGAGGGGAAGAAACATCAAGGTGCATGCATTTGTGATGACAGTGACAAGCAGCTTTGACAGATAACCTTGTTTAGAAATTAGCAGAGAACCGGCAGCTTCGTAGGATATACGCCGGCTTCTACACAGACGATCCCTCAACCTAATCACCCCACTTTAGTCAAGGAAAAGGTCAAGAGTTTCAACCAAAGGGACAGGAGCGTGACCTTTTGGATGAGCGAGGAACTCCAGCTCATTAGGAAAGAAAGTAGCTTGATGAATCCTAACCCAATGCAAATGGTTTGGCCGTAATTATCCAAAGAATTTATTTCTCGCTTCCTAGCGACGTCTTCCCCATGTGCTTGGCTGTCACACCGAGTAAATTTTACAACTAGAATCTCTATGGAAAGTGTAGGCTTAGTCACCTCACTCTACAGCATCGGCCGGGAGAATGTAACCAAGTTCTTAGAGGAAGGTAAGTTCGGTTGGCTCTTCAGTCAGTCTATGAAAGAGCTTACGAGAAATTCTGGGCCGTGTCTCCAGAAATCAAGTTTACGCTCAAACTCAGCAACTGTTAGGCCCCGAGTCAACATGACTGCAGTGTTAAGAGGCTTATAGACGATCAATTTTATGGTCAATTTAATTGACAATGATGAATATTGACAATTTAATTGATCGTCTGTGGGCCGCTTTACTCTCTCAAGTAACGTACCTGACCTCGCAGTCCAGGTCGTGTTCACTTTTTAATGTCGACAGGAACTGCGGCACGCCCTTGACAGGGTTGCTAGCGAAAATAGTGTTCGTTTTTACAAAGCCTTTCAACAAGAACAAGGACAATCAGCCCATCGACAACAAAGGTCACAATTAATTTGAGTTCCCTTTAACGTTTTCCACAAATTCAATGAACATTAAAAGGCAATGAATCCACCTAACAATTCTAAAGTTAGCGCATTTTTAGATTTAAGGCGAACAATTTTAATTTTCCCTGAAAAGAAAGACATTTTTTCAATGTTCAGAGCATGTCGCCAAGTGGATATTGAACCCGGAACAGGTCTTTAGGCATCAGAGATTATTAACTCATCTGAATCGTCCGAGTCAAAGCTTTCCTGCTGGAACTAAATATAGGCAACTCCTCAAAACCTTGCATCAAATTTAAGAAAATGCTGCCCAGTTCAACTGGAAGGCAATCGTACCAGTTCAACCCAGCCTTCCATACCTACCTCATAAGAAGCTTACCTCTGACAGTCACTGGGGCCAACAGACCCTTAGGATCTAATCACTTGGTGATGGCTGACAAAGCCAACCTCTTTGTTGGTCAAGCTGGTGCACTAACCACATATTCAGTCAGAGACAATGAGTCAGAACGGGCCGAATATGAACACCCCAGAACTTGAATTTGTTCCAAAGTTTCTCCAATAACGCCGTCAGACTCAAACTTTGCCTTAACAGACTCAGAGTTAGCAGACCAACTTGAACTTGAATTTTAAATTGAGATCCGACAGCGTCGTGGCTTTTGTAACGGCCTACAATTCCCTCCGCAATACTCGCAATATTCACGGCAAAGAGTTCAGCGTCTGTGTACCAGACTTGTCCAATAAACTACTCAAGATCCACCAATCCTTGTCACAAGCTGCCATTGGACGGCATTACTGGGATTACCAGTAAGTAAAAAACTACCTCCAAGCATTGTGGGTCATTACAACCCATTCTACATGACTAGCACATTCTATTCACTGTTTCGTACTCCAGGCACGTACAAGGAAAATTTTTGTAGCTTAATGATACTCAAATTACACTCCTGATTCAATCCAGGAAGACAACTCAGCTCATATCACAATCATCTTCAGTACATCTTGTATACCACTCATTCTCTCCATACTGCTCAAATACCACATTCATGAAACTCTCCCTCTCTTTCTTATACTTACTACATGCCAGCACAAAATGTTCAATTGTTCCCTCCACTTTCCAATCCCACGGCCGACATAATATATTATATTATTATTCTAATTCCACCTCCATGTACTTATGTTCACGCTCAATGCGTTATACCTCACAGCAAACAAAAGTCGGCTTACAAAACTACCATCATATAATATCTCATACTTAGGTACTTCCTTTTGCCTATAACAGATTAGTGTAAGGGCTTCACGCCATGCTAAGCATCCACCTATTCAAACTATACTCTTTTGTTCGCCTCTCAATATTTTTTCCACCTCTTGCAGTCCCACTCTGGTCCTTCACCTGTAACATTCATTAAAAGCCAGTCATCACAAGAGTCCCAATTCTAACACGAATTATCTTTTCAATGCTTAGTTTCCTTGGATGCCCCTCAACATATTTTCTCACAATGGCTTACACTCAGATTACATTCGAATATTTGCTTTAAACACCTGCTATTCTGCATTCTCTCAATTCAAACCTTATAATTCAACACAGCTTCCATCATTCTTTCTGAAAATAGGCTCCACCCCAGGTTACATTTAATAGCTTAAGTAGCTGTCGATTATCCCCTCAGGGGGAAACAATTATTGTATCTATAGGAATTAGCGCTCCCAGGGGTACAATGTGAGGGCCCGAGCTGAGAGTTAGGTAGGCCTTCTTTTTGTTTAAATAAAATGCTTTCGTTATGTTAAGGACCACCTTTTTTTCGGTTCATTGCTGTCCTATTATTCAGCTCCTATTACTTTCTTCTTCAACTTTGATCTTGTTTCATCATCTTCTTTCACAACTTACTGTTTCTATGCCCTTTCTGCGTAGATTCCGCGTTTCTTTAACTCCATACTAAATGGTGCCATCCTCCTTCCTCTCTTTGGATCGCATTTGTTGCTGGGTAGGGAGGCTAAAACTAATGACTAATCTAATCTAGCTGTCCATTTAGAAGTATCTAATGCTAGACGTCCTACTTTATTTTGTTTCACATACAGCTTTACAAAGTCACTTCCATTCCACGTTAGAGCACTCATACCGTGTGTGACACTAGGTACAGCAACGTACTTCCGCATTCTTCTCACACATGCATACTCGTTTGCTTTGTACCTGGCCACACTACTCAAGCATCTACTCCGCTGCCTTGTTTTTGCCACTCTCTCACCCCTAGTTTTATTGCTTCAATCATCACTGATCATACAACTTAGATATTTGTATTCCTTTGTTCTACCTATTCTGATTTTTCCAATATACCACAGTGTCTGTATCAGTCTCATCACAATTTAAAATCATAACGTTTGTGATGGCATCAACAAGCCGTTTGCTAGTGCACCACCACACAAGCTTCGAAACGCCACTCCGCGCGACGGCTGGGTTTGAGGCGCCACCCCACGCAGCTGCAGGCTTCGAGGTGCCACCCCGCTCAACAGCGGGCTTTGAAGCGACATCCCAAGCAGCGGCAAGCTTCGAGGTGTCACCTAACCACTAACCAACGGGGACGTGTGCTTCGCGAGTTACCGCACTCACCCGGCCTTATATAACGGGGTGCAGTAGAAGCTCGGTCAGTGTTCCCTCGTGAATGCGCCGTGGTTGGTTATTAGAGACTTTTTTCTGTGTGATAAAAGAGCATAAAATTAATACTTTCTTCAGCTCCCTATTTCTTTCTATTCATTCTGTCTTGAAGGCTTAAGAGAAAGTTTAGTCGGAGGACAGAGTGTGGTTTTTGACCATCGGCCCTGGGGCACCCCCTCCGGGCCAGAGGTGAGAATTTTTTTCCAACTATTGCCTTTTCCATTTTTCTGTGTCATTTCCAATTCCGGTGATCTTGTGCATACATGTCGAATTTAAATGTATCGATGTATAGTTTGCTGTATTAATATGTATAGTTAGATTATTAGATTATTAGTTAGTTTAAGCCTCCCTATCCGCAACAAAGGCTATCCAAAGAGAGGAAGGAAGAAGGCAACATTTAGTTTGGAGTTAAGGATAAGCGGAATCTATGCAGAAAAGGCATAGAAACAGAAAGCTAAGAAAGAAGATCATGAAACAAGAAAAAGTTGAAGTAGTAGGTGCTGAAAAACAGTACAGCAGTGAACCGAAAAATGATGGTCCGTAACAAAACAAAAACCTATTCTATTTAAACAAAAAGAAAGCCTACCTAACCTTTAGCTCAGGCCCTTGCATAGTCCCTCTGGGAGCGCTAATTCCCATAGACACAATAGTTGTATCCCCCTGAGAGGTAATATGTATAGTTTACTGTATTGATATTGTAAAGTTTAATGTATTAGTATTTTATAGTTTAATATATTTAATGTTGAATAGTTAACAGTGAATTAGTTATTCTGGAATTCGTCAGTTAACTAATATCTCACTAAGTGCAACCGTCGCTTAAGTGTGCCTTTAATCTAGTTCCTGATTGTATAGTCGTGAACTGTATTTATTGTATTGCATTGTATTTTAATACTGTATATTTGTATTGCAAATATGGTAGGGTAGGGCTAGGCTTTTTCCGAAATGCCTCCCCCAGATCGGGGGAGGGGAGCTGGTGCTGGGCGGGGAGGCTCGGGTAGCCGCCCCTGAAAGCCCCTCTTCTTCCCAACTCTCGTTCAGCTTCTAAAACTAGGAATACAATTTCAGGGTCCCTCTCCTTAAACCCTAGTAACCTTCCGCCTACGTTGCTCATACCACCAACCCCAAACAGTGCCGCAACCAATACTGCACCTAGAACAAAATCACCAACATACAGAGTACAACTTGAACTTATCGATAATACAAAGCCAGTGGACAAAACAAAAGTTTTAGAAACAACCTTTAAAGACCTCAATGCTCCCCTTATTCGACTGACTGACTCCATCCAAAACCGGTTTCTATGCAGTAACAGATGATGCCATTACAGTTGATAAACTAACCTCTAGCAAAGCAATCAGCGCATTTCAAAAACTGAATATCATTCCAGCTATTCCCCCGGACCTAAGAGCTAAAAGATCTTTTTTGTTAGACAAATAGACAGTGAAATAGGCTCAAGACCTGCAAAGGTAATCAAATCAGAAATCCAACAACAAAATTCCTGGCTAGATTAGATTATAAGTTAGTTTAAGCCTCCCTAACCGCTGCAAAAATAGAGCGTATCGAAGAGAGGAAGGAGGAAGGCACCATTTAGTATGGAGATAAGAAAATGAGGAATCTATGCAGAAAGGGCATAGAAACAGTAAGATGAGAGAGAAGTTCATGAAATAAGATAAAAGTTGAAGAAGAAAGTCAGAGGTGCTGAAAAACAGGACAGTCGTGAACCGAAAAAAGGTGGTCCTTAACATAACAAAAAACATTTTATTTCAACAAAAAGAAGGCCTACCCAACTCTCAGCTCGGGCCCTCACATTTTTTCCCTGGGAGCGCTAATTCCCATAGATACAATAGTTGTATCCCCCTGAGGGGAAATTCATGGCTATCAGTAACAGAAATAGTTAAAATGAAACAATACACCCATCTAATCAACTGATAACTTCTGACACCACTACTGCACAAAGGATCCTCCGAGACGGTTTTTACATGCTCCACACAAAAATTGCACCCTATCAATGTGAACAAGAGAAATATACACACATCCTCGTCTGTTATAAATGCAATAAATATGAAGACCATCCAACGAACAAATTCACCCAACCAACACAATATTGCTCAGAATGCCCTCTCAAGAACACACTTGCGACTAGTGTACAAGCACACTTAAGCAATGCCTCAATTGTAACGGACCACATAGAACATTAGCATCAAGTTGCCCGCTTAGAAAAAATGTAATCAAACAAAAAATTGAAAACGAAAAACATGAGCATCATCAACAAACTCAAAACACCTATGCTAAAATTGCGAAACACGCAATACTGCAAACAAACCCCCCAGAGCACACCCTCACACTAACTACACAAACACATATTAAACTTACAGCACTCATCTTAGAAGCACATATAGCAGCACTCAATAAAACACAAAAATTTGGCGACCTTCTATCACAATCCCTAAAACTTTACTCCATTATCGATACCACTTTTCCAGATCGTAACTCAGCCGCTATTTTCAATTACTATTACAAATCTAAATCAACACCGCAGGAGACGGAAACTGAACAGGAAAAAACGGTAGATGTCTCTCTGGAATGTGAGCAGGAGCATATGTAGGAGGCCATGGACAAGGAGGCGAGAACTAAGAGCAGGATAAGTGATGATATGGGTAATTCAAGCATACTACTAGACAAAAAACATAACTTTCATATAAAACTAAACAGAAATTTCATCAACAACTCACCAATCCCTGAAAATCCCCCGACAGAATGGTACATCCAGGAACTCAACAGAAAAGAAAATGATAAAGGATCAAAATTCACCGTTCAAGACATGAGATCACAAACCTTACTGGAATACATAAGAAGCAACAGGGTCCAATTCACAAGAACTAAAATAAACATCATCCCCCCCGAGGACTTCATAAATCTTCCAAGACACCAATCACTAATAGTAGCCACCAAAAAAACCCAAAAAATTAACTGCTCTAAAATGAATCTGAAGAAAATAACAATAATTCAACACAACGTACAATCTTGGAATACCAATAGAATCACTATCCAACATATATAACACTCTAGACCCAGACACAATACTCGTCAATAGTCACTGCCTCATAAAAACGAAAATCACGCAGGCACCGCAATAGCACTCAGGTAAAGCATTTCGTACAGACTTCACGATAATTTCCGTACAGATATGCTTACAATATGCTATCCATACAATAGATACGCTTCAGGGACCAATCACTATCGGTACTACATATACACCCCCAAGAACAGACTACCTAAACTTCATAGACTTCCGCATGCTTTTCAATATGCCGCCCCCAACCTATTTTCTAGCAGACATAAACGCAGCACATAGCATAACAGGATACTCACAGAGGAGCAATAGAGGAAACCATCTTTGCTACCTAATTTCAAAACAAAAATGCACACACATTGGACCCTTTTTTCCCACCCTAATAACTCACAATAGCACCACCTCACCCGATGTAGTTCTACAAAATAAGCATGCATTCCATTATATTTTCTTGAAGCCGGGCCCCATCACACCATCGGATCACATTCCAATAATCGCTACCATCTCAGCCAACCCAATACAAATTCCCATCAAACAACGAAGACACTTTCATAAAGCAAATAGGAAACTATACAAGCAGATACTATCACCTGTCACACCCCCTTCACAACCGGATCTAACTATAAACGAAATAAACAAGTACCTAGACACATGGACCAAACACGTACAGGATGCCACAAATGCAGCAGTCCCACTCATAACTCGTGAAATAATCCCGGGGATCAAACCAACTCACGAAACTTTGACATTGCAAGCACAATACCGACCGACAACCCTATACATTTCTAGATACGGGCCATCTATAGATTTGAACCGACATTAGAATACAATAAGAATTCGATTACAAGATATATATAAAGGTAAATATCAGCAAACTTGGGAGGATCTAATTCATAGTCTTGAACTGCAGGAGGATCCGAAAATGTTCTGATCCTCCTGCAAGAGGATGATGGGCGGCAACACCAAACAACAGATACCATTCATAGAACATAATAAAAAACAGTTAGATACTCCTAAAAAAAAGAACGTATCTTCAGAGAACACTGGAAAGAAATATTTACAGAACAGGACGAACCCAACTTCGACAGAGAACACATTGCAATAGTACATGAACAAATGAACAACATAGCAAATACGATCAAACCATACCGAACTAGATACATCAACACACTGGACCTCATACATTTTCCCCCTACTACATTTGAAGAACTATTACAAGCGCTGAGACCTTTCAAACAGAAAGCACCAGCGATAACTGAAATAACCACTTTACAACTTGAAAACTTACCAAAAAACATGGTCCACTTCTGATTTATATTTCCAATATGTCCATATCAGCTGGTTACTTCCCGGACAATCTAAAACATGCCATTATGATTTTCCTCCCAAAACCAAACTCATCCCCAAAATCAGTCCAAAATTACAGACCAATTTCCCTCCTGGATGTACATGGCAAACTACTAAATAAAATTTTAAATAATAGGTTGACAAATTTTCTTACAATTCATAAGCATTTCAATAGCAGACAACACGGATTCAGATGTAATAAGGGCACACACACAGCTTTCGCAACCCTGCACGAATCAATTTCAATAAAATTAGCACATAAATTCACAATAGACATTTGCTTACGAGATGTTGAAAAAGCATTCTACAAGATATGGCGCCTGGTCTCATCTTCAAACTTTCACAAATCAATCTTCACCCTATATTTCTCCGGACCCTGAACAATTACCTTACTAGCAGAACAGCTTCAATAAGAATATCCAATTATAAAGGGCCGCGATTCTCACTGTGCACAGGTGTACCCCAAGGAGCATGCTTATCCCCTACACTTTTCAGCTTTTATACTCACGATTTACCACCACCGCTACCTAAAACAGATTACATATGTTTTGCAGATGACATCATACCGATAACAGCCGGAAAATATTCACCAAGATACGCAACAGCCAACACCAAAAGAGCAATAGAACAAATAAATACGTTCGAAAGGAAATGGAAAATATTAACCAACAGTTGTAAATTTGCCATAATCCCAATAAATTGAAGGAAAACATTTGAAGTTACCATGAACAACAAAACAATACCATACACAAATAAAGGGAAAGTCCCGGGTTTGAACATAACACATGGTATATCATCACAAGCCTCCATTAGACAAGCAATAGCCTACAAAAATCTAGAAAAAATTACCGTTTTACTCACCTACCTACAGCAAGAAACCTGAAATTATATATGGCCTTTGAACGCTCACCATTAATGTACCCAGTTATACCCCTGAACAGCATCGGCAACAGCAATATCCAAATTACAAAAAGTTCAAAACAAAGCACTTAAATTTATCACCGGCACAAGTTTAATAGAAGCAATACCATCCAAATACCTTCATAATTATCTAAATGTCCCTCCAATAAACATACTGCTACACGAACATGCAAACAGGATCTGGCACAGCATGCAGCAATTCGATCCTGGCCTGTGTACAAAATTAAGTTTTCCTCCGGAGCACATCCCCAAATAACATTCCCGATTTAAAAGCTCTAGACTACTTGCAATGCCCCCCCCCCTCCCCCTCCAAAATATACATGAACCAACAACTTTGCCAGACACACCTAATAAGACAATTTCTAGTCCTTTTACGAGGACGTGTGGGAAGGCCAAAGTAATTTTATTGGTATTTTTTCATTTTTTGTTTTTCTGGGGTTTTGGTGAGCGGTAGGACGGTGTCCCCCCCCCCCCATGGGTGGGAAGCCGAAACCGAAACCCCAAACATTTCATCTCATTTTGGCTACATCAATAAATTTATCATCAATTTTTCTTCAACTAATTTTTTCATTACTTTAGCTAAGATCACAAAAGTTCATCCCTCTTTATATATTGTATTGATATTGTAAATAGGTAGGGAACAATAAATAACTTGAAATGTAAATTATTTAGGTGTATACGGCATAAGGTGTGAAATAGCGTAATATAGTGTGTGCTCATGTGTTGAAGAGAATAGAGAACACGTGCAAATAAGATAGAGTATAGGTAGGAATTCTTTTTTTTTTCGCTAATTGTAGGCGCTAGGTGCAAGAACGTGTGTAGATATTAGATTGTAAATAGATTAAGAACTAGGCAGACCTAAAATCATAGTTTGTTAACACAAAATGTAATGTTAGGTAGTGCTTAACGTGTAAATAATGAGTATATGTATAGGAAGCTAGGATTATACGTCCAATAGGGGGATTCTTCGAGAATCTTATTCGAAGGATAAAAAGAAGAACCAGAGTATAAACGAACATTACATTTAATGCAAACGATTCGAAATTAGAAATCCCATCATCAGTGCTGGAACAAGAGAGAAAAAAAATGAATTGTCTATTTTAAAAACAAAAATCATGTATATTCCACAAAATTCTCTAAATGTCTAGAAAGCCTAATTTTTTCATTCATACTCAAACAATGGCATACTCCTAATTCAAGCTAGGATGTAATGAAAAAGACAAAAATATATATATTAAAATGGAAAAAAAATACAAAAAAATATTATATATATATTGTATTGTGTTGTATTGTGTATTGTTTTGTGTGTGTATATTTCGGTATACTTTAATATGTATCATGTATATAGGTTACTGGTAGATAGGCATGAAATTTCCCTAGGATAAATTCTAATTCATTCTAGTACCGATGGCTCTTGTACCGATGACCCCACCGCTGAATGAAATACTATAGAGTAGAACATATGCGGCATGATTCAAAAGACAAATTACTCCTAGCATAAAAAGCCCTGATGGATATTTTCCCCTCATCTTATCTCACCTAAATAGTAACATAAACAAAACAAGATGCACAAGACAACCTAATTATGCGTTAAGCGCTTTTCTTCTTCCACTATCCCTTTCCTTTTCTCTCCTGGCACAATCCGTGCCAAATCAAAAATCAAACTCTAATTCTCTACTCTCCTTTCCTATTGTTACCGCCCCCCCCCCCTCGGCCAGTGTTCTCACAGCGGCTCCGATATTCATATCATGCCGAAGGCGTTCCGCCAGCAGTAGTCTCTACTGCCTTTACAGCCGCTTCGCACCCAACAGTCACTCAACCACCATCCGCGCGGCATCTCCACGTCCTCTGACAGGCCTCCAAGGTGTCTCTTGGTGCGTAACTACGTGTCAGCAATCTTTTCTCTCGTATGCTATCATTGTCGGCGATATTCGTAATAGAACGGCATTTGTTCCAGTTGTGTTTTCTTACCCTGTCAGGTTCGTTGGTACCTAAAGCCCGTGCCACACCTTGCAACTTCGAGTGCTCCATGCCGCACCGACGAGTTGCCCAGAGCTCTCTCAGCTGCTCGGCTGCATCAGGAGCAAAAGTCGAGGCAGCTTGATTCATGTAGCAGGACGACGAGTCCAGGGCTGCCACTGATGGGGGAATTCCCCTAAATCTGGGGGAAACGCATGTAGTCTGGGGGAATGGGGGAAACTTTCATAAAATCGACTAAATTTAGGGGATTTCGGCTAGGAATTATTTTTCATGTAAATATTGTGTCTCTTGAAAAAATTTCAATTACACACAGACGTATGTTCATTCGAATGAAGATGTCATGGTGCAGAACAGGAAATACCTCCTTAAGGACGAATGAAAGGCGATCTAACGAAGTTTGAACGATGATCGAACTCGTTCAGACTTTCACCGACAATTATGCTTCGATGCAGTCTCATCCACGCTCAGTCGCTAACAGCTCTGACTCAGTTCGCTGAACTTCGCTTTGTGACAGTGACCGCCTTTTCATGTGTTTCTCGCTTCCTTGCACTAAACGAATACCTTTTAGTTCACTGTTCCTTCAATAACTGAAATTATTGGGTAAAATTGTAGTAATTAGTCATTTATTAATGTGACAATTCAGATACTTTTGGCGTATTGTCTTGGACTAAGGAGGGAGAACGCCGAATTTCTTTAAGATTAATTACTTGTGTGCTTTAAAATTAAAAAATGTAACGTATGTGTGGCATGCCTAGTCTTTATTTTTTCATACCATGGTGACTTATTAACCATAGTTTTTATACTTTTTAGAGTTGCATACGCAAATTCGTAGCGTTACGGTTGAGACATTTTTGAAATTTAAAACTTTTTGCTGTCTTAGAATAATTTAGAGTTGACACTCATGATTGCATTATTCCAAAGTCACCACTTTTAATATTTATTTGCTTCGTCATAATTTAATGACGTTATAGAGGCCAACTCCCTAACATGCTGTTGCGCAATGGGGATTCTCATAATTTTAATTTTTATCTTGTTTTTTAGAAGAAGAAGAAGAAGAAGAATTTTATGGATAACTTTCCACCAGGGTCACCAGCAAAATGCAACTGCGGACCCCCCCCCAACAAGTTAGAAGGCAAAGCGTTATAGGAATGACAACTAAGTTCATTTTATTAGTTTATGTGTTTATATATTTATTTCATTTTAGGATGATGATTTTTGTTTCAGAATTCTGATTACTTTCTTCATAATGAGTGACCAAACTGAATCGTCTTCTAAGAAACGGAAGCTCTACACGCAGTCATTCAGAGATGAATGGCTCAGTGTACCCGAACTCAAAACCTGGCTGAAACGAGATGGTAATGATCCTAACTGTGGATATTGTAAGTGCTGCAATATTTCTTTTAAAGGTTATAACAAATCTATGCTCATCAAGCATAGCAGCACAGAAAAACATCAGAAAAATATAAAAGTTGCCAGTACAAGCACTGATATCGCGCAATTCATGGTAAAAGAGCCAACCAAGGAATCCGAAGAAATTGCAAAAAGCGAACTTATTCTTGCAGCATACTTTGCCGAACATGACCTTCCATTCTCGAGTGTCGATCACTTCTTATCGGTGGGTAAAAGAATTTACCCTGACAGTAAAATAGCTCACAAGTTGACAATGAAAAGGACTAAGTTAAGTTACGTAATTCAGGATGGAATTGCTTTTCATGAAAGAAAATCTTTAGATGATGTATGCAAAAAGCAGAAATTCTCCATCATCATAGACGAAAGCACTGATATATCAGTAACACAAGTGTTAGCCATCATGGTCCGTTTTTTCGATAACACTAAATTAGACGTTGCTGACAGGCTGCTCGATACAATAATTGTTGAAGATGGGACTGCGTTCGGTCTCTATGCTTCGCTCAAAGCTTTATTTGAGAAAAGAGGAATACCTCTTCAGAACATAATTGGTTTGGGAGCGGACAATTGCTCGTCAATGATGGGAGTCAAAAATGGCTTTCAGAAATTATTGAGAGACGACGTGCCATCAGTGTTTGTTATGGGATGCGTTTGCCATTCCTTTGCTTTGTGTGCCAGCCATGCGGTAGGTGTGCTGCCTTCTTATTTAGAGGCTTTTTTGAAAGATTTGACTTCATACTTCAGCCGTAGTAGCAAGCGTCAAAATGATTTTGAACTGATCCAAGAATCAGTCTCAGCACCAAAGCACAAGATTCCTAAACTAGCGCAAACTAGATGGCTTAGTTGAGAAAATGTGATCAGTGTTATTATTGAGAATTATGATGCGCTTTTACTGTATTTTCAAAGCGAAACGAAGGTGGACAAAATTGATGGAGCTAGACGTGTATATGAGACGTTGAATAATTGTGGAACAAAACTCATGTTAATGTTCTTGCAATATATCTTGCGGAAAGTGAACTCCCTTAATTTGGAATTCCAGTCAGAGCACTTTCGATTACACAGATTGCATCTGATGGTGGCAACAGAATACAGTATAAAGCTATTCTCGGTTTTTTCGTGAAGGAGTCCGTACTTCAGAGAATTCAAGTGGCGGACATTGACCCAACGAACAAATATTTTCATAAAACTATTGAAAATATTTACCTTGGAGGATCAGCAATGACTGAACTCATGCATCACCCATTGCCATCGGATACCTTAAATAAATTTAAGCACGACTGCTTAAAGTTTCTAGTAGAACTTTGCGTCCAAATAAGCAAAAGATTCCCTCTCAACGAAGAAAGTGTGATTGCCAAGCTAAATATTCTTGATCCGAACATTGCGTCATACGTCAGTCTTTCGCCACCATCAATAACTCATGTTTCAAGTATTTTCACAAATTTGGTACCACCAGCGCAAGTGGATGAACTCGACGATCAGTGGAGAAGCTTTCTACTCACAGCTAAAGATCTACCTAACTCCAGTGAAATTGTACCGCGGTACTGGTACGATTTACGTTCCATCAAGGACAGTCTGAATAATCCCAAATTTGCACTACTCTCCGATTTTATGACGAATCTAACCTGCTTACCACATTCGTCTGCTTGTGTGGAACGTATATTTTCACAAGTGAATAATATTAAAACTAGAAACACTAATTCATTAAAATCACAAACAGTTGCTGCAAGAATCTAGGCTAAACAAGCCGTAACAAAAAATAATTCTGACTGCACGAGTTGGGAGCCGAGCAATGCATTGATTAAAGACTTACAAAGCGGAACAACAAGTGCTATGTACAAGAGGCGACTTCAAAACAACCAAGAAACGCTGACCATTGAAGCTGGAGTAGAGGAAGAATAACATGTGGACTAAATACGCAGTGAGTAAAGTCAGTTTTTAGTTAATGTATACCATATTATGTTGTTTTTATTCATTTTGGGGAAACTGGCTGAATATGAGGGATTTTCTAGAGCAAATCTGGGGGAAAAGGAAAAACCTCAGTGGCAGCCCTGACGACGACGCGGACGCACAGCAGAGCCAGTGCCATGGAGCTGGGATATACTGGAGGGAGCATAGCCGATTCCAATCGGGTTCAAATTAGCTGCAAAAGTTGGGAGACTGGGGCATTGGCAAGGCCCCACACGTGAGCCAACCACAGACGCTTGGCTGAAGTTGGCTCATCCTCGCCTCCTCACCTCCTCTACGATTCGCCCTCCCATTTTCCAAAGCAAGATTAGTACCGCTCCACAAATCGAGGGATGAGGTGCGCGTGCAAGTCGCTCTCTAATTTGCCATATTCAAGGGCCTGTAATCTTTATAGTTTTCAACTCTAAATGTATCTTTGCTAGTAATTTTGATATTATTAAGTGTCCTCAAGTGAGGAAACACAATTTATTATCTTTCGGAGTCTTAGAATCCGAAATTAATGATTGACGATTAACTCAACAGCTGGAAGGGCATTCAGCGAGCGTGTGCGCATCCCAGCGTAGTCAGGAGGTAACTGGCTTCCGTGCTGACGTCACACTTGCGAGACGGCTATTGGTTACCACAAACATGGGAGAAATCTCAAAAAGTGGTTCTCTTCACAGACGGCTATGCTCCCTCCATATATCCTAGCTCCATGGCCAGTGCGAGCCAAGCAGGCATTGAGCACGGTTGTCTCGCTCAAGCGCTCACTGTTGTCTCGCTAGCGCGCGTTCCGCGATAATCCGAGCGCAGCTGCTTTGCAGATCACATTGTCGTCTGACGTCCTCCTTCTCTCAAAGCTTCAATGCAACTGGCTGCCGCGCGTTGTCACGCGCTCATCCACAAGCTCGCTAAAGCTGGGTTTACACGGAGGGTGTCTTCCCCAGGGTGACGCCCCTACCCTACCCCTCTCACCCGCTCAAGCTTCCCCACTTGCGTTTAGACGGAGGGTGAGATGCCCAGGGCTGCCGGAATTAGTGCGTTCAGCAAATATGCGAGTTTCCCTTAGAAAAATGTATTTTAATTTCTCTGGAGTGAGAATTTTACTATGGGCAACTTCATAAAAAAGGATCTATTGATTTCAAATGACAATAATTTCAAAATAAATGTAGGCAACCCATCAAACTATGTCAATATAAATGAGATTTATTTTAGTGCTGCTGCAGAAAGCATTCTCCTGAGAAATGTCGACAAAATATGTAAAAAAAAACTAGAAGAGTTTGGATTGAAAGATCTTAATAAATGCAATTCAATAATACCATATTCAATGCATTTCTCCAATTTTGCGAAAAAGGAGTAGCATGAAAATATCAATATGAAGTGGCGAGAACTGTTTGGTCAAGATGCTCCTTTCAAGACAAAATTTGTGTCTGAAAAATACTGCTACGCAGCTTTGTTACTCGCTGCTTCCCGAGTTTATGATGCAGCTTTTGTCAATACCGCAATATTTTGCAGCAGCTAGAAAAATTTTTCGACCCTAACTACATAATAGCAAAAAACAGGATTTCGTTAAAAAGAGCAAGACTAAATGCATGAATGAGATCAAAATCTACGTTAGAGAACACAGACTGCAAAAATTGGAACCACCACGGTAGCTTAGTCAACAAATCAAATAAAAAACATTGGCAGATGAAGGAAGAAGAGGAGGAAAAAGTTTCATTCTAGCAGGAAAAGTAGGTAAAACCATAAAAGTTTCGTTTTATTGCTAGTTAAATAGATTTGGTACGCTCTAACAATTTTTGGTACGTTTTCATGAAGGTTTTGTACGATCATCAGAAAAAAAATCGGCAACCCTGGAGATAACAGTGACCGAGTGAAAATGTCGAAATGTAATTCAAGGTACGTGCAGAAAAGAAGATACTATTTTTAACCTGTAAACTATTTCACAGAGGCCGGCATAAGATCAACGTATTCGTGAAGAATTCAAGAATTACTTCTTAAACGAAGGCCAAGTGCCTTGGCAGAAACGAATGTGTCAATTAGATTAATAAGGGATGGAGGCGAATCAATAAAACTTAGCGCGTTTATAGCTTCTTATATGAACTTAATGCCCAAACTAAGGAATAATAAAATATAGCTTGCCCAGCAAATGTATATAGAGATAAAAATGAATGAAATATGCGCGATAGTCTGATTACAGGATATAGAAATAAGTAACAAAAATTTTGTCAGTCTAAGTCCTATCACGAGCCATCTTGTGTTAATAATAGCATGATAGCGAACAATTTGTGTTACTATTGTTAGAGGTAATTACTTTTGAATTAGATCGAAAATAATTTCAGTGATGGCACATGATAAAAAAATATTTTTACAGCCGCAATAAATACAATCAGACTGACGCTATGCTCTCAATAAATCTATCAATGTGAAAAATTTAGCCTTCAGCCACTTTTCCAGTTCAGGAGAGACTTTTTGCATTAA
Source organism: Morinoia aosen (assembly GCA_030386875.1). Classification (NCBI taxonomy): domain Eukaryota; kingdom Metazoa; phylum Arthropoda; class Malacostraca; order Amphipoda; family Talitridae; genus Morinoia; species Morinoia aosen. The sequence continues at coordinate 17,523,542 of CM059557.1, read as the reverse complement.
GATTACGCATGAGAACATGACGACATAGCAGCTAAGACATACATCCTGCCTTCAAGACTGTCTGAAGCGCACTGTCGCTCTGGCGCTCTGAGGCAGTCCCAGCATGTGGGGCAGCAGCATCGACACGCATGGGGTAGTAGTGGGAGGCGTTAGACAGGGGGATTGTTTTTTTTTTGAAGAGGCGGGGAGGGAGAGCGGGCGTTGCCCCGGGGAAGTCACCCTCCGTGTAAACCCAGCTTAAGCCGCAGCGGTTGTTCTGCGACACCAATACAGTCACAAGTAGCATTGACATAATGCAAGGTGTGGCACGGGCTTTAGGCACTAGCTTCGACCATTGATATTCAAAGTCCTTAGATATTCGTAGTCTGCCCGAAACGTAAAGTAACCTGAGGGAGAACATCACACGTTACTGTTAGCCGCACCAAAGTTCATCATGAAATCTGTTTATTTCCATTCACTATGCCAAGCATCCTTTGTAGTTCATGTTCAGGTTCAATAACCACAACCACATCATCAGCACACAACAAACAACTCAGTTTCTCCTTACCAACTTTCAGACCTAAGCCACATATTCTCAGTCGAACTGATGTGTGCAATTCTTCAGAGTACAGCCCTGTCTCACACCTCTAACACGTTCCCCTTTTTTTGGAAATAAATGGTTCTTCCCCCCTTGCCCAGTTTCCAAATTTCCTAACTTTTAGATAGCGCTTGTGTTCTCATACAGACTTTGCACAATGTTTACTATCTTTGTACGAAATCCAACTTTTTTCAAGATTCCGAACAGCCTAATCCGATCCACTCTGTCATACGCCTTTTCAATACCCATGAATGCTAAATATACCTTATAATCTTTTCTCATTCACTCAGTTGTTTCATCCCCTACAAACAGATAGTCTTCACCACGTCTAACTAGCCTATAACCGTTCGGTTCTTCCCCCAAGACTCCTAGTTTTTCGACTAAATATTTCATCCTATCATTCAAAATACTACAAAAAATCTTACATACAGTGTCAGCCAGGGTAATGGGTCTGTAATTTTTAAGTTCTTTCATACTCATATGACCTCTCTTACGCAATAAAACAACATTACGCTTGTTCCAGTCATCTGGTACTCTTTCACTCTTCCATCTCTCATCAAATAAACACTTCTAAATAATAGCTACAGTCTCTTCCCCGCATTTTATAGAACTCGTATAGTTTCTAATCAGGGACACATACATTTCTATTTTTCACTTTCTTCAAAAAACTTATAATATCTTCACAAGTAATTTCATCTTCCATTTGCAGCTCATGTTCATCAATCAGAAAATTTAAGGGTTCATTATTTGTTACCAGCTCATTCATTCCACCCAAGTCCTACCAGTAGTTTTCAACTGCTTGCACCCTTTTCACCCTATCTTGCACATTCCAACCATTGACTTCTAATTCGTCAACTTGCACTTCACTATCTTTATCATTACTTTGAATAAATTTATGCCATTATTTCATTCCACCTGGACTCTCTTTTCTTACATTTTCAACTCTATGTTTTTCCCCGTTAACTCTAGACTCATTTATCATTCTCTGTACTTTCTTCAGCTGGTCCCCATACTCATTCCATGCACTCTGCCATTCACCCTCAGTAATGCTGTGTTCTTCATACATTTTTCTTACATTGCGTTGTTTCTTATTTAAATTATTTCTTTTCATTCGTTCTTCTTTTATCTCACACTATCTCACTTTTCATGCATTTCATTTTACCAGATTAGATTAGAAATTATTAGTTAGTGTAAGCCTCCCTATCCTCAACAAATGAGATCCAAAGAGAGGAAGAAAGAAGGCACCATTTAGTATGGAGTTAAGGGAACGTGGAATCTATGCAGAAAGGGCATAGAAACAGTAAGATGAGAAAGAAGTTCATGGAACAAGATCGAAGTGGAAGAAGAAAGTAGTAGGTACTGAAAAAACAGGAGAGCAGTGAACCGAAAAAAGATGGTCCGTAACAAAACAAAAAACCTATGTTATTTTAACATAAATAAGCCTACCTAACCTTTAGCTCGAGCCCTCACATTGTCCCCCTGGGAGCGCTAATTCCCATAGATACAATAGTTGTATCTCCCTGAGGGGATTTCATTTTACCAATCTTTTGCTCTGCCGCGTTCTTGCAATCTCACCAATCATATCATTTACATTTCCACATCTGTTCCAGTTACCTTTGCTCAATTCATTCCAAAATTCTTCTTAGTTGGCCATTTTCATCGGCCTATTTTCTTTCACACTGCTGACCTTCCGCATTGACTCCTTTCCACCCCAATTATAGTCAAGCAAACATTTTATGGTCACTATCAATATCAGAATCATTTCTTCACCTACAACCATTTCTTTGACCTGCACTCTTGCTCGATTATTAACTATCATACAGTCAGTTACAGTTTTCCATTCCCTGCTTTGCCATGTTTGAAAGCCATTTCTTATTGTGACATTTAGGTTCTCAAATTCATTCTAATCACAGAAATCAATCAATTTTTAGTATAAAAAATCTGCAAGCACAAAATATACATTCATTGCATAAAAATACGACAAAATCACAAAATTGTTCATCTCTCATGTATTCTAACCAGTGTCGAAATAAAACAAAGACATGACATAAGAACTGAATAAATCCAAAAACAAAAACTTCATACGTTTCAAGCCTCAGCTTATCTTCATTCATACCCGCACGTACAAAATATACATGCATTGAATAAAAATTTGTTTTATTTAGACACAGGTTTGAATACATGAATGAGCAATTAGTGATTTTTATCGTATTTTTATTCAATGCAGGTATATTTTGTATCTACAGATATAACTGATGATGAGCTAAAACTTGTTTAATGTCAGATATCAAAAAGAAATCATGTCCCTACCGAACTAACAAAGCAAATAAATCCAAACGAGATTCGTCTCAGGGAACAGGGCATTTTTCAGCGACAGCCATTAGCTCAGCTTCAGGCGGCAGTTGAGTACAGGTCTTACTCTGGCCGAACACAAAGAAGAATTTTTGACTACCGCTGTGGGAAATAAGCATTGCAGTAGCTTTTTCCAAATTCCCCAGAGGTACTTCGAAAAAAATAAAAGAGCAATCGTCCAGCTTCAGCTTAAAAACTTTGCCATAGGCGCCCAAATTTTACTGAGGGTCGAATCAGTAACCACCCTGTCAAGCCCAGCACGAACAATGTGAAAACTATCGTCTAACCGAAACATTTTCTCATTCCAGAAGAGAGAGGCATGATATTTCCCTTCCTTAATTCTATGGTACGAGTATATTCATCAGCTCCTAGAAACCTGAAGAAGTAATAGTTTCGCGATCTGTGGATAAATTTCAAACTGAGCAGTTGATCTAAATGGTCTTCAACAGCACTGTCACTTCATTGCTCTGCCGATAGGATCAGGAGGACATGGACGAAGATCCAAAACGAAATTGACCTGAGAGCTAATCTCAAGGCAAAATTCGTTCAAATGTTTGTACGCAGAAGGAATTTTTTTTTCTTTAGGAAGAGCTTGACATTCTCGCAAGGAATAACTTTTGCACCATACCCGAAGGAATTTCCATTCATGCAATTTGTTAGTTCAAGATAAAAAAAACACTGAAAAACATTCACTTCCAAAATACCTTCCAGTACTACCGTATCGGAGCTCTCTGCCAATGAACTGTTAGAAAGTTCGTAGCCAGCATTCAAATTATTTACCGCCTATTCCAAGACGGCACTGTCGATCGACATTTTCAAGTCGTTATCCAGAAGTACGGGCATCTAACAAATCAACGTCAAGAGTGATTTCAGCGAAGGACTTTGCTTCCTGCTCAAGAAAAGAACTCGCCTCATAAATAGCGGTTGGGGCCAACTCTGGGCACCTAAGTCGAGGTAAGACAGACCCTCGAACATAGGAACGCTGAGAACTAGAAAGAAAAAAGAAGAAAAAGAAAAAAGTTTATTCCCAATAAAGTTCAAACATGAAATGTTGGACATTATTTTTTTAATATCTTAACTTGAACATCCTGAACTGATAATTACACATTGGTATCGTAATACTCGTACTACGAAAAATAATGACTGACAGAGAAGCACAACAAAAATGAGTTCCTTTCGTTGCGTAATCTGATTTTGACAGTGCATTTAAATATAAGTAACTAAGAAAACACAATTCTCGGAACGCTTAGTTTAAAAATTCTAAAGTTGGTGTGCACTTATATTGAACAAAAGCAAAAAATCGCATTCAAATGCCATAGAGATCCTTAATTACTATTCATTCATGGTTATCGCAATACCCATGTTAATTGCCGAAACAAATGATTCGGAGAAAAGCGCGAAGAAAATGCGTTCCCTTCGTTGCAGTTGTCTGTTTTTGGTAGTGCATTTAAATACAAGTGACTATGAAAACATAGTCCATGTGACGCAATGCTGTAAACCCTTTCGTTAGTGCGTACTTATATTGAAATATGAGTATACGAACATAGAAACTAGAGATACAAGCATGAGGGATTGATGCTAAAAGAAAAATGGCAGATTTAATTTATTTTGTGTCTAGAACTATGAGGTCGACACTCAGGATTTGGGACAATTTTTCACACTCACGCATTAACTAGTATGCCAAATGATGAGCTTGGAGAGAATGTAATATTCACCATAAAAAAAATTTATGAAGAAAATTTATTATAATTGGAGTCTATGAGGAACCTAACGTGGAGGATTTCCTCTTGCTTGATGACAAGGTAATACATATATCAGGAAGGAGAAAGATTTGTTACTAGCAGAAAAATTAAAACAAAAGTTCTAGGGCAGCTCGAGCAATTTTGCCTTTTTAGATAGACCTTCTATGTAATTTTTTTTTGTAAAATTTGCATCCGTAGTCTAAAAAGGCACTACACTTACCGGCATCATCCTTAGAGCTAATGCAAATAAAACAGACACCGAAGTTCAGTACACCTGTCTACCCTAGTTCTGCAGGATGAGTAAGCCCCACAGTGCAGCATAGTGTGGCTCAAGCTAAAGCAAAACTTGCACGTCTTCCTCTCAGGGGTAGCGATGGATACGTTAGCCTGAGGTCCGTGCTTAGTGGGACACGGAAAAATTACTTCTTGATTGAAGATTCTTCTGCTTCTCTGACCTCTCAGTCCTACTAGAACTTTTGAGTGTCAACATTTCAATGACATTGACATAGTTTTCAAAGATATCATGTAGTTGAGGTTGATGACTGATAAGTTTTAGCGCCAACTCCTGCTGAAAAGAATACGGTACTTTAGAGAACTCGACATGGCTTAAGAAAACGGACCCAGATCGCTCCTTAAATACCTCTCTGTTGTGCATCTTGATATCTGCGACAATACTACGATCTTAAATATTGGGATCCTAGTTTCTTGATGGGAGGTGTCAAATTTGCATTTAAGGTGCCGTAATTTTTTGCATAAACTGCTGCTTATAACAACATACGGTTTCAAGAACTGTTGTTCAAGTAGAAACAATGGCAACCTTGTAATTCAAACAAGTAATGCTCAAATGCTCGACAAGCTTCAATACATACTCAAATAGATTTTCAGATAGACCGATCTTACCGAATCAGAAAGGAAAACACTGTGGCCAATAATGTCATTGAATTGCGATAAGAAAGAGTGTCCGAAAATTATCTTTCACCTATAAATACAACACGTTTCAGATTAGGTAACTTCACGTCCGTGAGAGAAGGGAGAGGTTGGGGATTCACCAGCCTTTTTGGTGCAAGCAAAGGTTTTCGAATGAAAATCAAAGTCTGATGAATAAGAATATTGATTATCTACTTCCTTATTCAAGGAAGTATCATCTTTAGCCGTTTTCAAAAGTTGGCTAATAATGCTTTCGTCGTACCTGATCCAGGTTTTGACTAATTTTTTCACTAATTCCTTCACAAGTAGCTTGATTCTCTAACTGCTCCAGCAGTCTCATCTTTTGCTTGGTGAATGAAATGGGTAATTTTACCGATGAAAACAGCACTGCGTTGAACAACAGCGTCCGCAATAATAAAGGGATTGATATTGTGATTACTAGGACAGAATAAGAAAAGACTTAGAAATCCAAATGCACTTGTAATGACAAGTGCAAAATGGGCGATCAAGTCTATTCTTTGGTATTTAAGTGTGTAAGAATATCACACACTTTCAAGTTTTCTAAAGTTCTACTTATCAAACGAAAGAGACAAAAAAATTGAAGTTAAACTACGAATCGTGGCTGCAATTGAACTGTATCTGTATATTAAGAAATCGGGTGAGATGTACGTTACTTTCTTTCTTCAGATTTGCAACAAGTTCACCTGGGGCCCTCAGATAACAGATTATAGATTAGATTATTCATTAGTTTTAGCCTCCCTACCCGCAGCAACAAATGCGATCCAAAGAGAGGAAGGAGGAAGGCACCATGTTTAGTATTGAGTTAAGGAAACGCGGAATCTACACAGAAAGCGCATAGAAACAGTAAGCTGTGAAAGAAGATTATGAAACAAGACCAAAGTTGGAGAAGATAGTAGTAGGTGCTGAAAAACAGGAAAGCAGTGAACCGAAAAAGGTGGTCCTTGACATAACAAAACCATTTTATTTCAACAAAAAGAATGCCTACCTAACTCTCACCTCGGGCCCTCACATTTTCCACCTGAGAGTGTTACTTCCCATAGATACAATAGTTGTATCCCCCTGAGGGGTCCCTCAGATAACAGCGCAGCCTTAAGAAGAAATAGTAAAATTAACTGGTGAGACTCTTTGCATCCATGCAGACTATACAACGCGAGAAAATTATCAGCAGGTATCAAAATGTTAATTTTCGAATTCATTAAATAAACAAGTTACCCCTATGAATGCAATCAGCAATTATTCAATAGTAGCTACAGAAGGGAAGGAACATTAAACAAAATTAGATGTTAGATGGGTGCAAAACTAAAAATAAGCGGAGACGAAATGTCGCCCTCATCTGGTTTCAGGTTGGGACCCAGACCAAACGCCGCTGCGGTAACGTTACACTGCGTGAAAAGAAAATTACCGACTTCTGAAATACACACAGCAAATAATTCAGAGTTATTTAAGTAAAATGAAACAGTTTATCAGCAATTATATTCGTAACTTTCGCCTCCTCATGATAAACCGCACGTAAGGAATTTTTTTTTCAAGAATGAAGCCATTGGAGCCTCATTTAGAGCACGAGAGAAAGTAGATTTACAGAAAAGACTATAGGAGAAGTGTGCTATTCAGAGCTTGAACAAAAGCTGGATACGCCTCACAGATGGCCAGACGGCCCATTTAACTGTTAGGTGGCTGCCTCTCTAATTAAATACGGTTCAACTGAGCCAGTACGTAGGAGACAACTATAGGGCTCGACTGACCAATAAGTAACAGCGCTCTGAATCGCTATTTGAACAAAATTAAAGAATAACAGAAATTAACCTAAACATCAGTGTTGGGCAGTTGCGCCGCAACAAGTTACGGCCGCAATTGCGATCGCAACTTTTTCTGTGGCGGTTGCGCCGTAACAATTTTTGGAAAGTTGCGAATCTGTTGCGATTGCAACAATTTTCGACGTGTCAGGCCGCAACTCGCAACTGCAACATTACAATGGTAATTTAATTTCTAAAAATAACTTCAATGAAGTTTAATAGGCGTTTCATACTCGTTTGAAACTAAACCGTACAGGGTACAACCCGTCTGGCAACTGTTTATTATTAGCATTAAGTGGTACACGTACACTTTGCTTACAGTATATAAGTATATTTAATGTAACTCATTATACAACATATGTTATTAGGAATGATGTGAGTTGTAAGTGCAAAATTACTTGTTATACGGCAAATCTACATAGCAACGTGCTCGACGTGCTCAGCTTTCAGACAAACATTATAAAATGTTAACATTTTTGAAAGGCGACGTTGATCATCATTACAGTGCATTGCCATTGTCACATTGAGATCATGCACCAATATTAAACATAACAGAGGAACAACAAAAAGCAGAGGAATATCATATACCACAGGAACATACGCATGGCTTTTCTTTATGCGTCATATAGGCTGTGCAAATGTTCTCCCCAATGAAAATATAGCTAGTAGCTAGGTACCTTTTCAACCTTATTATTAATAAAAAATGGAATTCATTTTATTTTTCATGCTAAATTTACAAATGAAACGTTTCTTTCAGTATCTTGATATTTCATTCAAATCTAGTTCACACATTTACTCGATTTATTAATTTTTTTAGTAAAACTATGCACTATTTTGAATGTTTTAATATTTTTATACATATAACAATATATACTTAATATAATTTGAACAACGTTTCATTAAAATTATATATATTAATTAAAAAGTTGCGGTTGCGAGTTGCGGTTGCAAACGCAACTTTGGTTTGTTCAAAGTTGCGGTTGCGGCGCCGGAACTTTTTTTGTGGTGTTGCGGTTGCGCAGCAACATTTAAAAAGTTGCGTGCCCAACACTGCTAAACATGAAGTAGAAGTATGGTTGAAGAAACGAACGAAGATCCCCGAAGAGTCTTTTGGAAGAATGCTGCAGCGTTGGGCAGTTGCTTTCATTTCAAGTTTGAAATTGAGTTGTTTAATACAAGCCGAGTTAATAGCTAATAGCGAGTTTAACGCACATCAAGTGAAATTGATACTTGTGAGTCCTCTAATATGAATATGAATACATGATAGTGCACCGACATCGGACTTTTCTCCGCACTCTTCTTCTACTTTAAGCAATTTAAACAATCAATTTATTTACCACAGGTGATACAGAGGTAGAATGTTTCTTAAGTCTAGTACAATGGTCAAACTAGAGTATAGCTACCTGTGCGCCCGAACAAGTTCAGCGACTTCTAGGGCATCCTACCATCACGTTATTCTAAGGTGTACAATAATGTTTTACCTAATTCACTTAACCTAGTTTCGCACTAGACTGATAAATGAGATAATTAACTCGATATTTGATGCTGTATTTTACAATATAGGTCAAATCGGCTATATTTAACAATATATTCGGTAAAACGATTTAAGAGTAGACTGAAGATCGGTTATGTTAGCCATGGCAAGTTTCATTTTTAGGACCAGACATGTAGGAGGCAAGATGTGACTTGGTGATATTACACAAGTATTCTGGTAGGAAGTGAGACTCAAGATGTCTTTTGAATACTTTGTAAGAATTACTTTCGCGGATCTCCGCAGGTATTGAGTTCCAAGTTTAAGTTCCAACGAAGAGGATACTGTTAGTTGAAATAGCGGACATCCAGGTTCCATTGTTGTCAAATGAAATTCGTATTCAGCTGGAAAATATTATTTTCTGTCGAGCTTTCGAAATTTTAAACAAATTTTGTTTTCAGGACAAGAGACTGAAGTTTTTGGAAGCAAAGTTATGGCCAAAGCAGGTATCCTGGATACAAGGGAAAGATATTACATATAAGATAAACGAAAGCGGACATCGGTGGAACATGCAGTAGTCACAGTAATTATTTCAGGAGTGGTTTATAAACATCCGGAATTTAGAGATATCTATTGTAGGAGTTTGAATTAGTTGTGGAATAGAATGCTTCTAAGTATCTTCTTTCTTTCTTGTTGGAATTTTGAGATATAATTTAATAATTTTGAAAATCTATTTAGTGACCCGTGTCCCGAACATGTTAGTGAACTAAAGAATTAATTTGCTATTTTTCCACATTTTGGCAATGTTCATTGACACGGATTTTTAAATTCCTGCAAGTTTCACCGATATACACTTATTAACAATTTTTACAACCTAATTTGTACACTACATCGCAACGGTCTTCAGGTGCTTGTTTGTCTTTAATTTTTGATAAATTTCTTCCTATCAGGTTAATTGACTTCTTTGCTATTTGCACATTGAATGGCCGGAGTATCCTGTTGACACGTTCAGATGTGCCTTTCACATAAGGGGCACTAAAATAGCTAATTTTTGGGTTCTAATCATCAAATATAATTAATTGTCAAGCAGCCGGAATACTCAACGGTATAATTCTCAATGGCTAGAGAACTTGTCCTCTCGAAATCTAAACAACGATGAATTGATATTACTCTCAAAAGGATTAAACTTTGGATTAAACCATACGTAGTAAGACAAATTAAAACTTCTGGCAACTACGGAATCAGTAATCGATGACCTCAAAAATATCACTTTTGAACATAAATAAGACATCCGCAACTAAGTCGTATCTGCAATAAATAGTGCTTAAGAAGTGAAAAATCTATCTAAAAACAAGCAATAAAAAATCTGTAAACTGATTCATCCATAGTTATTGTGTCAGCTGACAAAGGTCGAACCACAGTGGTTTTAGATAAAGAAGACTATTAATAAAAAATCTAAAATCATCTCTCCGACAATCTAACGTACGTGGAAATTTAGAGCAACCCAATTCAGCAACTAAAAAACCAAGTAAATTAAAAACTAAAACTCCTCAAAGATAAGAAAAAAATTACTCCCGAACTATACCGAAAACTTTACTCCAGCTCATCAACAATCCCTCGATTTTATGGCCTGATCAAGCTGCATAAGGAGGGATATCCCATTAGACCCATTGTATCTTTTTGTGCATCACCCACACATGAGCTATCTAAATTTTTATCTTCAATTATAAACCCATTAACAAACAGAGCTGAGCAAAAGTTAAAAAATTCCTTACAAATGAAGGAAGCAGCCTAAGACCTCATCGTCCCTGAATATTGCATGATGGTTTCTTTCGACGTGAAAGCTCTCTTCACCTCCATCCCTCAAGAATTGGCCCTAACAAGCGTGGAACGACTTCTCAACGAAACTGATGAGTGGAAAAACAACACTTAATTGTCCAAAGATGATATATTAAGTTTAGTTCAACTATGTTTATCGTCGACAGTCTTCTAGCAAAATAAGAAAATTTATAAACAAATTAAAGGCACACCAATGGGAAGTAGCGTGTCCGTAGCAATTGCCGAGGCTACAATGTAAAACATTGAAAATGAGATCTTTTAGCACTCCAGTAGCTAAATTATGTTTTGGAAAAGATACGTTGACGATGTGTTTGCAATAGTTCCCAAAAACACCGTCGATGATTTAAACAACTAGCTAAACTAAATTAACGCTAACATTTAATTCACGATCGAAAAGGAACAAAATAATTCTATCGCTTTTTTGGACTTAAAAATTACAAGAATGGAAGACAACTCCCTCAGTTTTGGAATTTACAGAAAACCAACCCATACCGGACGATACCTCGATTTCTCTTCAAACCATCCTAATAAATAAAAACGTAGCGTTGTTGATTCCCTAGTTAGTAGAGCCTTGCAATTGTGTAGTAATGCTTAAGTCGAAATTGAACTAAAATTTATTAAATAGTAGCTACAATAAAACGGATACCAAGAAAAAATGATTAAATAATCAATCAGAGAACTAAAATATCCGCGATAAAATATTAGCCAAAATTAGAACCCAAAAATTAGCTATTTTAGTGCCCCTTATGTGAAAGGCACATCTGAACGTGTCAACAGGGTACTCCGGCCATTCAATGTGCAAATAGCAAAGAAGTCAATTAACCTGATAGGAAGAAATTTATCAAAAATTAAAGACAAACAAGCACCTGAAGACCGTTGCGATGTAGTGTACAAATTAGGTTGTAAAAATTGTTAATAAGTGTATATCGGTGAAACTTGCAGGAATTTAAAAATCCGTGTCAATGAACATTGCCAAAATGTGGAAAAATAGCAAATTAATTCTTTAGTTTACTAACATGTTCGGGACACGGGTCACTAAATAGATTTTCAAAATTATTAAATTATATCTCAAAATTCCAACAAGAAATAAAGAAGATGCTTAGAAGCATTGTATTCCACAACTAATTCAAACTCCTACGATAGATATCTCTAAATTCCGGATGTTTATAAACCACTCCTGAAATAATTACTGTGACTACTGCATGTTCCACCGATGTCCGCTTTCGTTTATCTTATATGTAATATCTTTCCCTTGTATCCAGGATACCTGCTTTGGCCATAACTTTGCTTCCAAAAACTTCAGTCTCTTGTCCTGAAAACGAAATTTGTTTAAAATTTCGAAAGCTCGACAGAAAATAATATTTTCCAGCTGAATACGAATTTCATTTGACAAGAGGATACTGTGTTACGACCGAGCCTCTGAATAAAAGGAAGCATGAATTTACTTCTATTTCGGGTTAAATGGGTCGTGATGACCAGTTTGCGCAGATAATAATTGTTTTAGGCAATTTTCGCCATAATTTCGTAATGTTTTTAATAAATGAAATTACAGATGGAGATGTTACAGAGATCCGAAAGTTTAAGTATTTGTAAATTTTGGAATGAATCGACTATGCGGAGTGATCTTCAAAGTCGTTGGACTTCTTCAGTAGAAATCCGTATAACCTGACAGCTTGTACTTCGGCAGTATAAGCAGGATTAAGCAAATTTCCAATACCGCTGTACTTTCCTCTTGAGTCCTCAACATTGCTGGACTTCTCGAGCTGCCCTCCGCAGGTGACAGCTTATTGTTTCAAAATAAGGTATATGTTGAGGAAAAGCTACTAATCGATTTTCAAAGTTTTGTTGCTTGAATCGTGGTAACTATATGAAAAATAAATAACTTTTCTTTTATGGACTTTTGGGGGGCGAATGAGTATTTAACGAGTTATAGCGGTATGTTATTTTTCGTCTTTTATGGCTGGAATGCGCTCGAATAAACGTGAAGGAGATCACATGTGTTTGAGATTTTTTTGTCCGATTCGTTTGAAAATTGGCCAGTATATGTCTTTTGTGAGAGTAAACCTTTTTTACCCTTGTCATTTTTTCGATTTAGGCCTTAGTTTTCTTTGACGAAAAATGTGTTTTTGGTAGATTTTTATTGATATTTCAGATTGGAACTCCTCCTTCAGTTTTGATGCTAGAACAAAAACAAAGACAGTTTTAGAACTCTTGGAACATTTCTAACAAACGCACATGCAGTTTTTTTCAAATTCAAATTTATTCTATTTTTTAAAAATTTTTGGAAATTTCAAAAATCAGCAACAATTTTTTGGGTTTAGAGCTATATATTTCTTCAAAGAATTCGAATTTGAAAAAAAGCCGAATGCGCGTTTGTTAGAAATGTTCCAAGAGTTCTAAAACTGTTTTTGTTTTTGTTCTAGCATCAAAACCCGAGAACTAGTCGCAGGATGAATGTTGAAAATTCGAAGTGTTGGGTATAAGCAAAAAAAAAGATTTTTTGTTGAAGTGTAATATAATGAACAATTGATGTAATTGAATGCAGTTTTAATTTTTATTTCGATACTTTCCATACATAACTTCATATTCAAACTGTGAATTGTGATTTGAAAAAAAAAATTTAAAAATTTTTCCTTTTTTTATCAAAAAAATGAATTTTTTTATTTTCAGTCTGATTCTTATAAAATTTGACTATGATGTGTAACCTTTGAAAAGAAACATAATTGATACCATTCATTTTTTTTTATTCAGGCCTTAGATTTTGCAAAAATTTGACATATTGGTTTTTAGGTATTGATATTTCAAAATGGAACTCCTCCTTCAGTTTTGATGCGAGAACAAAAACAAATGCAGTTTTAGAATCCTTGAAACCTTTTTAACATACTCACATTCGGCTTTTTTTCTATTTCCCATTTGTTCTCTTTTTATATGGGGTCAAAATCGGGAAAATTGAAAGATTTTGGTCCCTTCACCCCTCTCGGAAGGGGGGGGGGGAATTATTGTCGTAGCGCCATAAAATTTTAGGAACGAATAGTCCACCAACTAAGGGTCCTTCTACAACAAAAACATGCAAAATGACCATGACATCGACAGGATCTGGCAAGGGCCCCGGATGATCTTTAAAGAGGACAGTAATCGATTCATGAATTTTAATTCTTGTATAGCTAATGCTATTTAGGTCGAAGTTAAAACTTTTCTTTTATGCACTTGTTGGCTCAAATAAACATTGAACGAGTTATAGCGGTAATCTAGACTTAAATGGGTAAATGTTGAGGACGATTCGGGAATCGATTATCCACTTTTCGAATCGTAAACATAGTAAATTAGATCGAAATAAACAAGTTTTTTTTCTGTACACTTTCCGTCGTAAATGATTATTTTACGAATTATAGCGGTGAATTAGTTACCGCAACTTAATTAGGTGTTCGAAGCGGGAAGTAATTCATTTGGCCCGGCGAATGGCAACGCTGCAATGGCTTCTCGCTTCCGGTTTTCTCGTTATCAATGACGAAACTAAACCTACCGCGCTAACTCGTAAAATATTCATTTGACGAAAAAAGTGTATGGAAGAGAAGTAGTTTATTTCGATGTTATTACCATGATTCAACCAAAAAAATTCGAAAATCAATGAGTAGCTGTTTATTTGAGCGCATTCGTCATCACCAACCGATTCAGAAACTATGTAACAAACCAGATAAGAACATCAAAAAAGAACTACTTTACGCTCAAGTTTACTCAATTCAAAACTGACGTTAAAAAGACTTGGCATCTCCTTAACTCTTGCTGTAAACCGAATAATACCGATAAAAAGAAAATTGAATATGTTATTCAAGATAATGTAAAATACGATGAGAAGAAAGAAATTGCTAATCCCTTAAACAACTTCTCCGTAAACGTAGGGGAAACTATAGCTGATGGTATTCCAAGTGAACCTACTGAACACCTAGAATTTATGGATTATATTCGAGAACCCAACTCCTTTTTCTTTACGCCTACAAACTCCTCCGATGTAATTACGTGCATAAACAACATGAAAAATAAATCGAGTGGGTTACAAACGTTTCCGACTCAAGTACTTAAAGTTATTGCTGACATTGTAGCCCCGCTGATATCAAATATTATTAACCAGTCTCTCTTACTAGGCACTTTCCCGAACTCCCTCAAAGTTGCTAGAGTAACCCCTATCTTTAAAAGTGGTGAAAAAAAACTGTGTAAACAATTATCGACCTATCTCCGTACTACCAATTATTAGCAAAGTATTCGAAAAGGTTGTGTATAAAAAAGTGTACTCTTATTTTGAACAAAAATCATTTCTTTACGATACACAATACGGCTTTCGCTCTAAAAAATCAACAACACAGGCTATATTAAATCATTTACAATTCCTCTATTCTAATATAGATGAAGGAAAGCCTGTCTTCTCTGTATTTCTTGACTTTCGAAAAGCATTTGATTGTGTGGACCATAAAATAATACTCTCGAAACTACACCGTTATGGCATTCGAGGGATTGCCCATGATTAATTCAGATCATACCTAACAAATCGGAAGCAATACGTTGTCATTGACGACGCAAAATCAAACCCTCAGACAATTAGCCACGGAGTTCCACAAGGATCTGTTCTTGGGCCTCTCATGTTTCTGATTTTTATCAATGATATTGTAAAATCTACATCATTCTTCAAATTCATACTTTTTGCCGATGACAGTACGCTTTCTGCGGTCCTTCCGAACCAAAATCCTACTATGATTGTGGAGAGTATAAATAATGAACTTCACAAGGTTGCATCGTGGCTCAAAGCTAATAAAATAAGCCTTAATATTGATAAAACAAATTATATTACATTCTCATACTAGAAAGATGTATCTCTCCCATACATTAAAATTGGCGAAGGTGAAATCGAAGAAACCAACTCATGTAAGTTTCTGGGCATCATAATAGATAAACATCTGACCTTCAAAGAGCACATCACTCATATCAGTTCTAAATTATCAAAATCCATCGGAATCCTAAATAAAGTTAAAAATTTTCTGCCTGAAACAGCTTTACAAATGCTCTACCGAACGCTCATTTCTCCATACTTGCAATACGGAATAGAAGCATGGCACGGAACTGATAAAAATAAAACCAACAAAATTTTTACTCTGCAGAAAAAAGCTGTCAGAGCGGTAAAGAACCTAGAATATAGTGCTCACACAAATGATTCTTTCAAAAATTTACAAATACTTAAACTTTCGGATCTCTACAAAATCTCCATCTGTAATTTCATTTACAAAACATTGAGAAATGATGGCGACATTAGCCTAAGACAATTATTGACTATGCAAATTGGTCATCACGACCATTTAACCCGAAATAGAAGTAAATTCATGCTTCCTTACTATTCAAAGACCCGGTCGCAACACAGTATTCTCTTCGTTGGAACCAAAACTTGCAACTCTATACCTGCAGAGATCCGTGAATGTAATTCGTACAAAGTATTCAAAAGACATCTTGAGTCTCACTTCCTATCAGAATACTAGTCGTATAAGATCACCGTGTCAAAATCTTGCCTCCTACATGTAACTAATGATAATATAATGTAACTTGCTTTGGGTACCATAACCAATCTTCTCTCTGCTCTTGAATCGTTTTATCGAACATACTGTTAAATATAGCAGATTTGACCTATATTGCAAAACATAGCATAAAATATCGAGTTAATTATCTCAATGTGACCACCATGGGCGCCGCCATCTTGGACCCGATCTCAACAAGATTGCGGTCGTCACCCTAATGGGTGGGTTAGAAGCTTTATTTATAATTTTCACTAGAAGAACTGTGCCTCCCCCTCACGACCCAACCTCTGTACGTTTGTAATAGCTTCCGTTATTAATTAAATTCCGTTTCACGCGCTCGCTTCCTTTGGCGCAAAGGCCAACTTCAAAGTTCAATTATTCGAAAATAACGCATCAGCGAGCAGAATGTCATTCTTGTAAAACGTTCTCAAATGTGTTCCTTGAGTGATTCTTTGGATCGGAATTACTATTTTCCGTGGTTGCATTAAACTTCACATTGACCAAATCCTTGACAACATTAAAGTAAATATTGACCTTTACGAGTTATAGCGGTATGTTGATTTTCATCTATGATGAATGCAATCGAATAAACGGCTATTAATCGATTTTTGAATTTTTGTTGCTTGGATCATGGTAATAATGTCGAAATAAACTACTTTTCATCTATACACTCTCTACGAAAAGTAAGTATTTTACGAGTTAGAGCGGTAGGTTTTATTTCTTGCGAGATTGAGCTAGGGTAATTCATCAAATATCGAACAGAAACCACGTGTGTCTAGAAACAACCTTCATAAATCGGTAACTTTTGCTCTGAATAACTGTTGCGGGCCTCAAGATTATTCGTGAACAGTTGCTTTCTTGTTCTGTGATGTCGCTTTAAAGACAACGTAGATTGTTGGAATTTATTTATTGTTCTAAAAATCGAATTCTTTAATAACATAATTTCATCAATATCGAACATGAATCGAACAAGAATTTTGATTCGAACAGGATGGTTTGTCAATTAGTTCTATTCGTATGGAACATTTGTTAGACTATTAGCACGCCACGTATGGTTTTTCTATTAGTACGCCTCGTATATTTTGTCCATTAATATGCCTCGTATGGTCTATCTATTTGTACACCTCTGATAGTTTGTCTATTAGTACACCTCGTATAGTTTGTCAATTATTACGCCTCATATGGCTTTTCTATTTGTACACCTCTGATGGTTTGTCAATTAGTACTCCTCGTATGGAACTTTTGTTTTAGGACGTCCTATATTAAGAAACTTTTTAAAACCCAATATGTTGACATGTATCTCATGTGGCTACTTGGAAAATAAACGTTTTTCTTTCATTCTTTTTTTTCTTTGGTGCACTGGATTTTCTTGGAAATGCTCGCGGTGGCACAGCGGTTAAGGGATCGGACTTGTATGTTGGAGTCGCGGGTTCGTATCCCGGCGCTGGCGCTGCGATTTTCCCCGTTGGGTATAAGGGAAAGCTCAAGCACAATACCCCACTCGACCCAGGTGTCGGAAATGGGTACCGGCTTTACGGGGGTACCGTCATGGTGTCCTATATATAGTGTTAGTTATAAGACATTTGAAAAACCAATGCTTAAGATCATTTGTATCAGGCTTGATTGGAAATAAAGCATCCCAAAGATGCCGATGTTTGTTTTGTTTGTTTGTTTTAAATAACTGTCTCATTACTTATTTTCAAGATGCATTTGAATGGAGAGTTATCAAAATTTGAATATGATGTCGATGTTTCATTTGCAGTGTTTGTTGAACCATCATTGTGATCATCAACCTGTGTGACCTTTTATGGAGTAGAGTGTAAAGCACTCGTCAATGAATTATTATTGATGCTTGCATCAATTTTCTTGGCAAAGGATTGATCATCAGTACATGTAGCCAGACGAATCATTGATGATCTTGAGGGCCTTGGAACACCAGCAGCTGATCGGTAGCCCCTCACCAGAATTCCCATCTTCAACTATTCAATGTTATTACCAAGCGTTAATACAATATTTTAATGAAATAAAACAGGCGTTCAATAGATCGATTCAGTTATTTAAAAGAATTAAGAATCGAAAAGCCTTGTTCGAGGCATAAATTCATGATTTCTAAGGAATTTCGATTCGAACACCTTTGTTCAGTATTTAATACTGACATGAAAAAGGAACTGAATGTCGAACATGGAATAATTATCAAGTTTTTGGCTGAAAAGAAAAAAATACAGTAACAGAACATCATATGACAACACTACTCTCTAGTTATGACGGGATTTCGACGGTGACCCAACAACAATTAAACCGTCGCAATTTTCCCGAGATGCGTAAGATTTTTCGAGTGAAAAAATTCGACCAATTTGTAAGGGTCGTACAGAAAATGTGTTCGTAACCGCTGGTAGCAGTTTGCAGCTCACAGAAATGAGTTCTTATCACTAAAATAGGAGTTTTAGATGTAAGATCACTGGCACTGAGCAAGTTTGGATGCTTACTAAATTTATTACGCGCATATTTCCAAAGTTGTTCGATAATCAGTTCAGTTCGATATTTGATGAATTACCCTAGTAGAGTACGTTTGAATACTTCGTAATTTATTATTAGCTCACCCCGCGGAACTTGCGGAGCCACACCCCACTTCTAGGATCGTTTAGTTAATAACACAATAGAAATTATCACCCAAAAATGACGAATTATAGCGGTAGGCCTATGTTAACTTTTATCTTAGATGGCATGAATGCGCTCGAGCATTCCAGCGCGTTTGAAGGGAGCGTCCATTGCAGTGCTGCCATACAACGCGCTCGATGAATTACTTTCCGCTTCTAACACTAGAGTTGAGGTCAGTCATTTACCGCTATAACTCGTAAAATACTCATTTAAGGCGGAAAGTACATGAAATAAAACTTGTTTATTTCGAACCAATTAACTATGTTTAGGCACTGAAAAGTGTAAAATCGATTACTGACCAATGCCACACATATTTACCCAAGCAGCTTACAACTATTAGTAGCACCAAGGATGTTCACGAGGGAGCGGAGAATTGTAAATTTCACACGTGTTAATTTTACACGGGATTGATATTCACCAAATCCTAAGATATTTTTCAGATTCAATTCAAGATTAAATTTTACAAAAGGTAGTCGTAAATGTAGTCAGGCAGTCTGATATTGTAGACAGCTGAGATGAAGTGCTCAATGGTCTGTGGAACACTACCCTCAGGGCAGAGAGGGCTCTGACACAAGTTAAATCTACTCAAATGAGAACGAACACCAACTTGACCAATTCTAAATCGGCACTGAAATATTCTTGACATGGCACCACCCAATCTAAACTGAAGTTCACTACACAATTCATTCATAAATCTTCCCTTCCCGGTTCCCATCACATGATTCTCCACAGTCGAGAAGCCGTCTGCCTTCCTTAAAGAACAAGTTTAAATGTAACTGAGAGAGACGCGCAAAAATTCTCGACAATGGAACTTGAGTTGGACTAGCAATGGAACTTTTTATGCCCCTCCCCGGGAGGGGAAGGGGCATAAAAAGTGCACCTTCTGATCGTTAAAAAAATAACAATTTCACAAAACAAATGTGATGAGAGAGAAATCAGTTCCACTTTCCTCCTTCAGGGGAGATGATAAGATAGTATCACTTGTGGTAAATAAATTGTTTAAATTGTATAAGCAATTTTAAGCTTCCATAACCATAACAAAGGCGTTCCAAAGAGAGGAAGGATACACGCATCATTTACTATGGAGTTAAGGGTATACGAAATCCATGCACTAGGAGTGTTCCCAACACAAGATCCTTTGCGCATGGAAACATAAGTTGAGAAGGACGCTTAAGAAACATCGTAAAAGTTGAACTAGAGAGTTAAAGATGTTGAAAAATAGCACAGTAGTGAACCGAAAAAAGTGATGGATAAAGATTGAAAAATATTTTACTTCAAACAAAACGAAGGCCTGCCTAACTCTCAGCTCAGGACCTCACATTTTCTCCTTGAGGTTACCCCAGGAGACATACTGTTAGGCTGCTTCAGCTTTAGATAAGCGTTCAAGACTCCCATCTCTCGAGCACACTTTGTTTCTTTTTCTGTTATCGGTTTTCTTCGTTATCTATTTTTCTTTCCATCCTAATTTGTTGTTTCTATGCGCATCGTATTCTGTGAGGGAACGCACTTTGTGCATTGATTCCCGATTTTATGTAGTTCATACATAATAGTACAGTGGTACCTCGAGATACGAGCAGTCTAACATACGAGTTTTTTGAGATACGGGCCACATTTTCGTTCAAGATACGAGCCCAAATCCGAGATACGAGCCGTGTTTCCGGAGCGACCCGCAAGTTGGCGCGTTTTAATGATACTTGTTTGTCACATTTTTGAAACATTTTGCAGGGCAGACATAAGCCAAGTTCTTTAGATACATTTTTCATGAAAGAGCTGCGAGTGAAAGTGCAGAAAGGGCAGCCAAGAAGGCAAAAACAAGTGATACATAATTAAAATTACGTAAATGTTACACTTAGTTTAAGCTTAAAGTTAAGTGTATTGTTTTACGTTTTTGTTTCATTTAAAATAAGGCAAGTGTAGTTTAGTTTCAAAGTTACGAAAATTGTTTTTAGTTCTAAAATGTAGTTTACGTACCTGTCTAGAGTGTCTGCATCCCTTCCCCCGCCCTCCTCCGAATTCGGACGAATAATAATTGTTCGGCCGAACAATCAAAATAATGGAATACATAGGATGTGATTATACTGGCAGCATCTTTTCGGACGAACAATTTGGCGGTTGAATAAATTTTGTTTTTTTCGTCCGAACAGTCACGAACTACCCTTCATCAGGCATGGATGTCGAGCAGCTCATTAGTTTAGTCTTTGAAAAGAGGAGTCTGTGAATTGTATTCGATTAAGAATACGATTCAGTTGCATTAAGAATGTAATAATATGTATGTGGTGTCATTCTATGATACTCTTGAAACTAATTCGGCTGACTTAGAAGTTCTAAAAAAGTTTATAGTGCTCGCCGTACGTGTTGCTTGTAGTGAATAATGGATTCACATTTTCAGTTCTTCCAAATAGTAAGATTTTTAACAGAGGACTTTCCAAGAGGCAAAGATCATCCATCCTATCACTCACTTGAATTCTCACCAAGTGACGAGATTCGTCCGAATAGACGGAAGCACTGAAACCACAGTTTGGACGAAAATTCCGCACGAATTCGGACGAACAATTTTTCGTCCGAATTCGGATCCACTGTAACCATAGCCTTAGCCGCACTGGTCTGGCTCCAAGGTAAAACTATTATGCTAAATAACTCTTTATTAATTTATTTCATAATTTATTATGTATTTGTTAATTGAGCATGTTTATTTTTTATTTAAGAACACATCTTTATTCATAATTTAAAATGGCTTGGAGATTTTTAATAGGTCCGGAACGGATTAAATCGAATTAAGTTATTTTAAATGGGAGAAATTCATTTGAGATACGAGCTGATTGACTTACGAGCTCGGTTCTGCAACGAATTAAACTCGTATCTCGAGGTACCACTGTAATTTCTTTTCGCGCTCCTAAAGTCGCCTTTGCTCAAGCTATGAATTCTTACACTAACTAATACAACGAAAACCTATTCGCTTCTTCCGTTCTCATTCTGAAAATTTCAATTAGTTTCATCCACATACATACAAATGGTGAACTAAGTAGAAC
Organism: Morinoia aosen; assembly: GCA_030386875.1. Lineage (NCBI taxonomy): Eukaryota > Metazoa > Arthropoda > Malacostraca > Amphipoda > Talitridae > Morinoia > Morinoia aosen. The sequence continues at coordinate 17,501,575 of CM059557.1, read as the reverse complement.
CACGATTCAGCGTATGATAGGTTAAAAATCATCTTCAAGCATAAGTTTAGTAATAAGCTCCTAGACATCAAAGAGTGTTATTCATTGACGTTATTCAAACGTCAAACTACTGTACATGACGCACCCTAATCTGTATTAAAAGTATAGTGAATAAATAATGGTCGTTAAGCCTTGAAAGTCACCGCGAGATTTTTCCTTTCACTAAGAAGAGGCTCGGAGTCAATGGTGTCACTGCGTTCCTGTGGTTAAATTTTCAGCATTTCAGAATGTCTACTTTCTCAACACAGGTTTAATAATATACGTCGTGTTGGATGGATGCTTGCATGGTTGGTAGGTTGGTCTGGTCATCCTCACGGTGACACCTAGTAAGTGGACGCCTCATTACAACATGATGGCTGCAAAGTTTTGTTAGCTAAGAGAAACTAGATTATATCATTCGTAATTTATTTGAAAGTTATTTTAACAGAAAATAAAGGAATCAAATGAAGAATAGGTATACATCGAAAGAGTGTTCATTTAAAAAAAAGCTCTTATGAAATATGTATTTATTGCACTAACGGAAATTCAGCACAGCCATTTTGAGAACTCGAAAACATTAGCACATTATATAAGGAAATGCAACAAATTAAGCATAGAAAAGTGATCATATGTTACTTAAGCATTATCTGGAAACATCTATAAACGATAAAAACCAAAGAATCCCACGGTATTTTACAAAGTCCTCAAAAACAGTACATTTTTAACACAGTTAATCTGTCTTATGAGCGAATAAGAACTTCAATGTTCCTATTTTCCTATCCAGTTGAACTGTTTTACAAACCTATAAGCGGATACAGACTTCAAAGGCACATTAACTGAGAATCACTGCTGAAATCAACGCTTGTGCGGCTGCGGTGGTAAAACCAGGAATATAATAATAATAATAATAATAATAATAATAATAATAATAATAATAATAATAATAATAACTTCAAAGGCACACACCTGAGCTGGGACTGTTGATCGCAACAAACATCGGTTACACCAATCGAGATATTTTGGATTCATTATTTTTAAAATAGAACGCACAATTTTGATAACTAACTTCAAAATAGAAAGCTTAACGTAAAAATTTCTGTTAGCAGAGTTTTAGCAAAAATTTATTTGTGAGTGCAATATTGTATTACATATTTGATGGCAATCGTTCTCAACACCGAATGGTCCACGTACAGAAATAACTTTGATTTTTTATCCAAGAAAGTCACGCACTCGAGTGTGAATGTGCTTTAAAGTATGTCAATTTCAACTGTAAATACGAAACCAAGTACAGATACTAAGAACATTATTTGACTTCTATTGAGTACTTGGAGATATGAAAAATGACTACTTCTTCGAGCGTAAACTGTGAAAGTGAATCGAAGCTGAACCAAGAAGAACAGAACACCTATGAGAGATCATCTCAAGAAAGCATGAAGCATCCTCAATAAAGGTCAACCGAACACTCTATATGATTTCAGCTGCAGGCTCAATAACTCTCAGCTATTATGAGTTATCACGTTGGCAGGAAGAATGGAAAGTTAAAGTTTCTGCGGGATCCAATGTCACCGAGTTCCAATCTCAAAAACTATTGAATGTTAGCCGCAATTAACTACAACCCTACTAGCTATCACGAGCTAATTATAAAGAGCTATCACGTTGGCCGGGAGAATAAAAAGTTAAACTTTCTGCAGGAACTGTAGCTTTATGTCCCCATCGTGTCCTCATCTTCACAACTAATTTTTCCACAATCAACCAGCAGCCAACGCTCGAGTGCCGCTGAGGAAGCACGGTCCAGGAGACGCAGGCTTCAATAGCCCGGCGCAGGCAGAGGCCCGTTCACCCAGTCCACCTTCTGCTTGTCGTGCCAGAAGTACTCGCCGCCAGCGGAGGTGTTGGGCGGCAGCAGGGCGAGGTACGTGGGGCAGACTGCCCCCTGGTCCGGGCTTAAAATGCCCTGCGCAAACATAGCGAGATTATTAAAAAATAATTCTGAAAAAAATGGCGAACACTTAATTGGATAATATGGTTTCATATAACCTCCAAGGGAATTCTTCACAAATATAATAGCGTAGTAACGATAACATCTCACAGAGTGAGTTAAAATTGAATTAACACAAGATAGTAGGTAGAATCCAAGCGGTGACGGCACAGTACACCTTTAAGGAGGCATGTTCATGCTGTCGGATGACATGAAAACATATTTTTGAACAAGCCGTCTCTCTCGAATAATTATTAACGTTAGTTTATTTGACATTCTTGTCTGACTTCTACTCTTGGATCAAGGTAGATTACTAAACTACAGGAGAAATCCAGAGATTTTCGAAGTTTCAGTATGTATGTGATAAAAGAATGGGAATTAGTGCGCTAACTTAGCAATGTAACCATAAATGAGAAAGGTTTTCTTAACACGTTAATGTAACGATTATTTTATATTAAAAACCCAAAATTCTCCAATCACAACAAAGATAACCTCAAAAGAGGTAAGAGATGGGACACTTTAGTACGGATGGTGGAAAATGGTGAATACATGTAAAAGTAAGTTCCCCCGCGAGAGACTTTGTACATTGAAACAGTAAGTTCTGAAGGAAGAAGTAAAAGTAAAGAAAATATACTGAAGAAAGCATGAAAACTGAAAGAAGCAAAATGGGTACGAAAGTTGAGGTCCCGAAGGCCTATCTACAGCGGAGGTAACCTAACAGTAACCCTCTGGGGCCTCCGGTCCTCATAGCAAAAGCTGGACCAAGTACATTCTCTCATATGAGCTCTCTCAGCAGAGTGAAACCACAAGTGGGAGGAAAAATGTCGCAGAAATTTTCACGCCAAATATCCAGCAGATGTAGCAGCATTTCTTCACAAGCTCCAGTGTCTGCAGTAAACAGCTACGGATATCGAATGCTTGCGGAAGAACTATTATACAGACTTGCCTACCAAGCTATGTACGGCTAAACGACATCAAAAATTATGATGATAACTTCCACTGCAGAAAGTGAGATTCAAAATCTCCTCAAATGTCAGGCGTCATCGTTTGTGTTATTATTATAACTATTATTACTCTGTGCGATGTCATGTCTGTGTCGACGTAGCCAGGATGGCAGTGGTTGACGATGACGTCTTCTCGAGATTTGTCCTGGTCGAGCTGGCGTTGATGGACCGGCGTCAGGGCCGACATGACCACCTTACTTGCTGCGTACGCTGAGTTCAGCCACCCAAGCTCCTCGTGCTTGTTTTCAGCAGCCGCCCTGTCAAATTAAAACTTTTTTATACGTATGCAGTGGAACGCTTCAATGCGAATGTTGCGCTGCAAATGATAACTGTTCATAATTAACAGCAGCAACACTTAAAAGCACTCTATTTGCTTTTGCGAAAATACCAAAAACAAGTCAACTATTCATTTAAGCCACAGTGATGCAGTATTTCCCAAATACTGGAGAAGTAAACATTCGTACCCTGTAAAATTCATTATTTGACTTTTACTTACGACATTATATCTAATAATAAGCATATGTATGCAAATATCGTATCTATAGCTGAATATTTGTCCAGTTCTTAAGATATTTGTAAAAAATCTCGGGCGCATGCAAATTCATTGTCTTCACTTAACTTTAACATTCTATAGTGAAGTCTCATCTCGGGAACGATGGCACATCTCTCTCTGGTTTACCCCCGTCACAACATACAAGGGGACTGGCACTTTGTTGAACAAACTTTAACATGAGATTGGAACCGTTGAAATAGACACATTTAATTCAAGAACCATGTGGTCGAAAATGTTTTGTTAAAGAGTTAGAAGGACTTGCAATTTGAAATATATTAGAGAAAAATTTTATGCTCTGTAAGTGGCACGGAATGATATTTGATAGTTATGAAAGAATTTTGGTTATGAACACAAGAAGCCAAATAACAGCCTTAATTATTATGATTACATAAAAAAAATTTATATTCTAGGTTAGGTATCTGCAAGGAATGTTCAACAAGACTCCAATCTGTTACAACGCAAGCGTTCAAGCGCCGGTGCAATGATTGCTGGACGCGGTCAAAGACCTTAGGAGTATCACGAATTCTTGAGGAGGCATCATCAGTTTTACCGATGAGTCTTCTCAAAAATAAAACGATTTTTCGCACCGCAAGATTTTCAAATGTTCCCAGAATAAGAAATCTAGGGGCGTAATATCAGGAGACCATGGTGGTCATGTGATAGGGCTTCCTCAGTCAATCTATCGATTTTAATTTCGGGTATCCAATAACTGCGTATCAATGATCGTTGTTATTTTTGGTCTTGTGCAAAAAAGTTATCGGGAGGCTTCGTGATTTTAAGTAAAAAGGAGAGAACTAAAAATACTGTATAAAACATGCACTCGAATTAAAATTGCAAGTAAAACAATAAAGTTGAACGTTTCGAGCATTCGCTCATCTTCAGCAGAAACAAATTTACCTGAAAAACATGAAATGAATTAGAAAAGTTCATGAATTGCAAAAGCAAACCAACAAACAAACAACTAACCTTAAAAACTACCAGTTAACTATTGACAACGGAAAAGAACTAAGTTGGTTGTTTAAAATCGGCTTATTTCTTAAAATGAATTTAGACTCTAAAATCCTTAAATCGGAGGCAAATTTAGACCTAGTAAGAATTTTAAAATTTCTGATGTCAAACGGGCTATTGCAATTTTCTGAATGATCCCTAATAGCTGAATGTGAAGGACTAGCTAAAATATTTCCTGTGCAGTAACTCCTACCTCGGCCAGCCTTGAGTACGCGACGTCAAGCCGACGTATTCAGATGCACATCGTGCTCAATAAAATTTGTAAATTAGGGAAGCCTGCATCGCGTTAGGAAGAATGTCTAATGAAACGAAAAAATGAGCCTATTTTAAAACTATTAACTAAAACCACCTTAAAGTTTATGCCCGGAAAGTATTTGACAAACAAATCTAAAATTTCTTTCTTCATTTCCTCCAACTGAGCTCCAAAATACGGAAACGAAACAAAGCGAATGTCCTCACAGATTGATTCACAGATGAATTTGAGCTAAACGTTCAATTTCATAGTTTTACTTGCAATTTTTAATTCGAGTAAATGTTTTATACGGTATTTTGGGTCTTGTGTTCGTAATTAACATGATTCTGAGCTTCTACATTTAGTTTCGGGGAAAAAACGAATTTTCCCCAATACGTTTCAAATTTCAAGTCCTTGTAACTTTTTAACTAAGTATTTTTTTCGGTACGGTCATTGGATAAAAAGTGTTTGTTTCAACGGTCCCAACCTTGTGTTAAAGTTTATTCTACGAAATCCCGGTTTCCCTCTACTTATGATCTCACACATTTTGATTTCCAATAGAAGCTAAATCGAGCTCATGACATTTCCATCACAAAGAAACACTGTCGGGAAACTTTAACTCATCCACATTCATTTTGAGGGTAGCATAGAGGAAATACCAATTACTAAGTCTGGTCAATTACTAAATTGCTAAGTTCATGCACGTTGATCATCATACAAGATAGGTCTTCATTGCAGTGAAGTTGGGTACGACCGTTACCTCAATGACGTGAAGCTAAAGCAGATATTAACACGTTAACTGCGGGTTGAACTGAAGTTCAATATTCAGCTATAATTGCTGTAAATTTTCGAGATCAATTTTGAAAACTAAGAGAATTAAATAGATCGAGTCTTCATTTAGTTTTCACTAAGTATTTTCGAAAATTGAGTTTGTGACTCCTGGTCGGTCAGTAGCATTATGAAAATCCCCTGTGACCATCGGTAGGTCCATTCGTAGGAAACGTTTTAAAGAAGCTCGTGCCTGTACATCGGTGTCATTCATGATCAGTAATCATGAATCATCTACATTTCTGATCTACATTTTTAGTAAAACGTTCTACATTTCTGAGTAATGGGGTGAATATGTCATGAATAAGGTATGCCACACAGTGAGAGACAGACATGTGCAATCAGCCTTTTAACATCATTCGTTCTATAACAATAAAATAAACCACATAAACTCGTGCGTTATTGATTTTAAAAAAATGCAGGCTTTACAAATGACATGGGTATTGGATATCTTCTTGGGGTCACTCACTTGACGAAGTCCCTCACGATCTGGTCCAGTTGGGGCTCAGTGAGGGCGGGGTCCGCGAGTTGTTTCCGTAGCTGCTCCCCGGGCACCTTGGTCAGGTGGCCCAAACTCGACGAAATATTGACGACACTGCCAGTAACAATCTATATTAGTTAACGAAGGGAGTTTGCACTCGTGGCGAATGTCAATGACTGACGTCTGTAGCAAGCGTTGCTAGAACTCACATCTCATGGGTGGTCAATAATGAAGCACGATTCATCTCCCAAACTTGAGATTAGATCCCTCACCTTTAAATTAAAACGTGATAGTTTTTTGATCTGATTAGTTTTTAAAATCATTCGATTGTTTTTTGAACATAATAACAAATTTCAGAGTTTGCTTCCACCATTAACAGAACGCGGCAAAGATTTTTAGTACATGATGGGCGCGTTGCGTTCTTTGTGCTTTACGTACAAAATGTCCCGTGAGCTTGAACGCTCGTTTTTCCTCATCCGCTGAAAAAAATAAGAACAATTTATTATGAGAATTAACACACAAAAAATAGACAAGGCTTGAAATCGATAACCACGCATTCCATGAGCAGGTAAGAGGTAATCAATCAAACAGGGAGTTATTACGTCTTGGCTTGAGCAAAATTTCTCATTTTAGCCATGGAGTTGGGGGACGGTGAGCATTCGAAGGTAACTCCGACAACCAGGGAAGTTGAAGGCGACAAACTCAAAGCTCTCTGAACCCGTGCCCCCAACTTAACTTCTGCACTATTTCGAGTGCAATAAGAGGGAAACCTTTGGAGGCAGCGGGAGCTCTCTTCAAAACGGAACATTGTAGGGGCATGGTTAGTAATGCGATGTAAGTGGGTACATAGCAAGCGGCTTACATTCTTCATTCGCCGTCTGAATCTAAACACTGATACAGCATAGCGACATCCCACACAGCAGTTGGACGAGATAGCAAAACATTGGCCAGTAGTTCCTCAATACATTTATAAAACAACCAGCAAGCAGTCGCGTGCAGCGCAAAATTAGTAGCTTTTCGAACGTACTCAAGATAGAAGTACTGAGTTCAATACACGAGACTCAGAAAATAAAGGCGAGTTCGAAACATCGTCGGGGCTGGGGATGTATGTTTAACTTATAGAATGGGAATATTATTAGAATATTTCGTCAAGGGAAGAGCACATATCACATTTCTTTTGACGGCTTAGTAGTCATACCACAGATGTTGGCGAAGTTTTGAAATCTAATCATATCTGAAACACAATATGAGCTTCAGCAACTCTTACAGGCAGGTAATTGAAGGTCAAGTTCGTAAATGTATCGAATTTGCAGTCATTGTAGAGCGGTTGTAACTAGAATCTGTGACTATCAATTACAATTTCTGATCGAGCTAAATATGGTGCAGATTTTAATGTAGACTTTCATGTATATGTTTCGCAAAGATTATCCCGTGAAGTTGAAAATTGTTAATAACGCGCAACTCCGCATAAGAAGTGGGTTTAATGGTGGTACTTATTTATAATCATTCCTCAATTTACAAAATATATGCACGTGTAGCTTTAGACGCTGTGCTAAGTTTAGTTGCTGGTGGCTGCCCATGCGATGAATTAATTATCTTTGCAATGAATCTGTCTCTAAACGTACAGTGAACAAACAGGGTAAATTCATATCTATTTGCATTTAATGTATCATATTTGCTTCAGAAACATTCATGCACTTTTAAAATTCAACTCTCAACGTGTATTTCATAGGCTTCTCGTAATATATCCTAAAGTCTCTAATGAAATCGGATAATCCAAAGCATCAAAAAAGCCTTATTATTCTTCAACACTCAGTGCGTCTGAGCAAAAACTTTTTAAGAGCTCCTGAATGACGACTGACGCACTCACCGAGCGTGAGGCCGCAGGAGGGGAAACAAAGCTTTACACACAGCCTGGTGGGCGAAGTAGTTCACGCGCATGGTGATTTCGGCCTGCTCTCCGAACGGCTCTTTTGCATCGTTCTGAAACGGAAAAAAACAAAACATTCTGTTTTTTTTATGATAGAAACTATTATAAATTTAAATTCGGGGGTAGGAACCAGGAGGATAATGAGGATATTCAAGATCCCAACAAAAAATCATCTGGGAATTCATTGTTAAGAAATTAGACTGAACAATTGATTATTATTATATTCATGCTTTAAATTCAATTTCTAATCACTTCAGTGAAAATTGTCACAGAAAAAATCTGTGTCATTTCAGTCATGAAAACTTAATTATGTTGGCAGCACGAAAGCATCTAAATTATAAGGAAATGTGAAATAACTATTAAGAATAAATTAAGTCAAAAGTAACTCAGACTGGTAGTCATTCTCACGGTGCTCCGTCCTCCCTAGCGAGAGAGACAGAGAAGTTAAGATTAAAAGATAATGCCTTTACCTAATTACAAATATACGCCCACAACATCTTCTTCAACGAGTGTTGCTGGGGCTGGCCCTGAGGAGAGCTGGCTCCTCAAGGAACACAGCCGAGGGCAGACAGTGTCAGCACACCCCCTTGAGTTTAGTTAAGGTATCCCAAAGTCTCCGAAGTGAGCCAAGTCCCTGAGATGCGCTGAAGAGCAGTAACCTTCAGCGTATTTCTCATGAAGAGAGAGAGAGAGAGGGAGAAGGAAAATTTTAACCTAAACCTTAAATAAAGTAAGGTACTCATATATTTCCTTTAATCAGAACAGGGTAATTTAATTTCATGAGATGAATGAAAAAATAAAAATTTCTTAGAATCACACTCATGACTGTAGAAATTGTGGTTTGCCATAACACACGAGAATACAGAAGCAAATTGAGATAACATGAAATTGAGTAAGATAAGAACTGAAGCCAAATAACATCGGATGTTGAAGAAACAATTTACTGTACAGTGGGAATACTATTTAGGTTAAACTATTTAGTCTATTCAGCCTGTTAGTCTGATGGTTACATTAGTAGCAGCAATATACGCATTTGGCGTTGTTTCTACACCATAGGACATGAATTAGCAGAATTCAAAAAGCAGCCTCATGGATCACAACTAACCTTGAAAGCTGTGGCAGCATTATTGACAAGAACATCCAAGCCTCCATGCTCTTTCTTGAGGAAATTGGCAAAACTTTCAATGCTTGCAGTATCATCAATATCCAGGAGATGGAAACGAGGATGCAGGCCATCCTTCGCGAGCTCCTCCACCGCCTTGTTGCCCCGCTCAGCACTGCGGGCAGTGAGGTATACGATGGACTGGTCGCCCACGGCTTTGCATAGTGCCTTCACTGTCGCAAAACCGATGCCCTTGTTTGAGCCTGTCACCTGAAATAAGATGATAAATGAGCATTCATGTCGAATAATTGTAAAATAAGGCAAAAAGTCGAAAACGATGATTGGAAATTTGATTTGTTGTCACGTGTAGTCGGTTACTATGGTAAATTTACCGACAACGAAATGATAGCGATAGCCTTAAATAACTCTTATCAGCTAAAAACACATGATAATTGATTCGGTCTTTTGGGAACTTGTACGTTGTTTAAGTACTGTATGCATTCAAAACATTGAAATTAAACTATCCTACCTCAATGAAAATATATGAAATCAAAATAAGTTTTTGTGTTTTCTGTTATGTTTGTTAAGTAATTTTCTTTGAATAGTGTTTGCTTATTAATTAAATTCATCTAGTGTTCTAAACCTCACTTGGATTAGATTAGTCGTTAGTTTTAGCCTCCCTACCCAGCAACAAATGCGATCCAAAGAGAGGAAGGAGGGCTTAAGGCACCATTTAGTATGGAGTTAAGGAAACGGGGAATCTACGCAGAAAGAGCATAGAAACAGTAAGTTGTGAAAGAAGATCATGAAACAAGACCAAAGTTGAAGAAGAAAGTAGTAGGTGTTGAAGAACAGGACAGTAGTGAACCGAAAAAAAGGGTCCTTAACATAACAAAAACATTTTATTTCAACAAAAAAAAAAGGCCTACCTAACTCTCAGCTCGGGCCCTCACATTGTTCCCCTAGGAGAGCTAGTTCCCATAGGTACAATAATTGTATCCCCCTGAGGGGTTTCTACACCTCACTTTAACGTAAAGTTGGTAATTAGGATAAACCTTACGAAGAGGAGAAATTCAACATGTTGCATTTATTCAAGAAAATATAGTAAGTTCGGACATAATTTGTTAACGTTGAGAGTTGTTTTTCTTAACGCTGTGATAAACAGTATTATTCACAAAAATTTGTGTTCAATGAAATTTCACGTGCAGTAGTAACGAAACTCACAACAGTTATTCTGGAATTCCAAATAGGGTCGCAATATTCTTACAGGGACTTTTTATCACCCATACATTTGAGTGCAAATTTTTCGTATTCGAATTAATAAAACAGCGATCAGACAGCAAAGTGTGTCCCGTATGGCGGGGATTTCAGGCAACAGATCTCAGGGACCTCCGTGGCAGCTCGACAACTGATTTTAACCTCCTGCTGAGTCGTCTGAGTTGATCGCCTCTGCCACTCTCTGGCGCTTAAGTTGTTTTCCTTGGATCAATGAGATTCGTAACGAAAAATTAGCGAGATCGGAAAATTTCTCCCAACCATGGTGGCTGGAAATTCGGGTTATCACTGATGGAGGCAAGAAATTGGAGCACTTCATTGGTGATGGTGATGGGAAATAGGAGCACTTCATTGGTGATGGGGGCGGGAAATTGGAGCACTTCATTGTGATGGCGGCGCAAAATTGGAGCATATCATTGGGGATGGTGGCGGGAAATTGGAGCACTTCATTAGTTGTGGTGGTGGTGGTGGTGGTGGTGGGAAATCGGAGCACTTCATTGGTGATGGCGGCAGGAAATCGGAGCACTTCATTGGTGATGGTGATGGGAAATTGGAGCACTTCATAGGTGATGGTGATGGGAAATTGGAGCACTTCATTGGTGATGGTGATGGGAAATTGGAGCACTTCATTGGTGATGGTGATGGGAAATTGGAGCACTTCATTGGTGATGGTGATGGGAAATTGGAGCACTTCATTGGTGATGGTGGCGGGAAAGTGAAGCACTTCATTAGTGGTGGTGGTGGGAAATTGGAGCACTTCATTGGTGATAGTGGAGGGAAGAATTAAGGTACTCATCAAGTGATATGAACTCAGGAAATATAAACTTTGAGTGGAGAGCTAATCAGGCTCAAAACATGTACGTTGGTTGCGATGCTTTGGATGTACCACCATAATACACTTAGGGAACCCGCACACGAGTGACTTTTTATTGTCAGTTGTCACAACAAAATATTGTCACAATAGAAAAATTGTCGTGACGAAAAGTTGTCCGAGCCACCGGATGGCGGCAACCGTAGTTAAGTGTCACCATGGGAACTGTTGATGTGGCAGTGTTAGACCACTCTAGTCTGGAAGACACTGGAAAACCACAGCAGGATTCTCAGATAAAAAAGAAAGTATGCCATCCCAGTATTGAGTATATTAATCACCATAAAAATGCCGAAGACAGACTTTTTTTTCTTTAATATAGTGAATTAATTATTCAGATATGAAATAGGTTGCTTTGCCGAGCCACTTTAGAATAGCTTAAACGCCTAAAAAAATTATTTATGCACCATACTGCCCCCAAAAAAGTCACATTTCGAAAGATCTGGAGTTAACCAAGCCAATTTGGCAACCTGCGACCGGCTGGGCGCTGGGTGGCGGCAACTAAATGGGTAAATCTGAAGGACATGACAGTTGTCGATTTTCCACTTTTTGGTGCCTGAACCTAATGAATTGAATCAAAATATACAAGTTTTCTTCTATGCACTTTTCGTCTCAAATGAGTATTTTACGATTTATAGCGGTAAGTTTAGTTTCGTCATTGATGACGAATGCGCTCGAATAAACAGCTACTCATCGATTTTCGAATTTTTGTTGCTTGAAACATGGTAATAACATCGAAATGAACAACTTTTCTTCTATACACTTTTTTCGTCAAATGAGTATTTAACGAGGTATAGCGGTAGGTTTGGTTTCGTCTTTCAAGACAGAGCGCTGGAAGCGAGACGCCATTGCAGTATTGCCAAACAAGTCGATCAAGGAATTTCTTTCCGCTTCAAAGACTGGAGTTGCGGTAAGTCATTTGCCGCTATAACTAATAAAATACTCACTTGAGACGAAAAGTGCATAGAAGAAAACTTTTTTATTTTGGTGTCATTAACCATGTTTAGCCATTACAATTTGCAAAATCGACAACTGTCATGTCCTTCAGATTTACCACTAAATGTTGTAAGTTGTCCGTGTGCGAGCTCCCATTAGAAATAACGTTCTTTGTCGTTTGCAGCAGTTGCCGACAACTATTGTGTTGTCAGAGAAATTGATCCGGTCGCTACCACCTCACAACGTTCTGTTGTCGCCTCACGAAAAAATTGCCCGTGTGCGGGCAGCCATAGAAATGCCTGCTTTCTATTTCGGACAATTTTTTAGTTGTAGCACTGTCAATAAAAAGTTGCTCGTGTGCGGGTCTTAGGAGGCTAGGTGCGGTATTGCGCTCTATTAACTAGAGCAGATTAGTGCTCTGTAAGCCGTAATAGTAATCGAAAAACTAGATTCACATTTAGTGTTCAGTCTAGGTTACAATAAACTTTGACTTACAATTGCATTCGGTAAACAAGTATTATCCGTTAATATAAGGGAGATTGGGCAAGGAGTGAAATGTAAGCTCATTAACTACGAACGGGTTACCTATTCTTTCTCTTGATCCTATTTATTTCTTACATTACCAAAAGCGCTGTTTCTTGCTGCAAATGTACCATGATCCGATTCGTCTCAAATTTTCCCATCCAGAACTCACCCTCAGACCTTGCGAGTATCCACTGTTGCACACGTCCCATGGATGATAATTTGATAAAATTCAGTTGATGTTACCGGTAACTACATTCATCATTCATTTATCATTCATCACTACATTTACCATTAATCATTCATCGAAATAGATTAAACGACGTTAAAACATTTTTTTAAAGCTATAAATAACAACAAAAGGTGATTTCTATCATATACCGAATTAGTTGAAAGTTCTTAAATATCCTTTTCCTATCATTGATCAAACGCAACGATCTAGAAAACTCGCAACACAAAACTACCGGAATAAAATAAGTAAGCCTCAACGAGACAAAAATGAACATATGCTGCGATCAAAGCTCACATTTAACCAAGAATAAAACATTTAATCGTGAAAGCATCAGTCTTCTATTTCGATTCAGAAACTGTAACTCTATAAAAGGAAATAAAAACAACTCACCACAAAAACCCGAGATGTTGACATAATGGTAAGTCAGCCAGACGTACGAAAAAATACACTGGATAATGTATTTTGGCTCGAAAATACGGTACTTTTCATCCGTTTCCGTGGAGTTCTGGTGTTATTGTAGAATAAAGAGCAAAAATTTCTGTTGCAGTATAATTCACACGACACCCTCAACGTAGCAAGGAACAAAGAGAACTGCCAGCGCGAGCACCTCAGCAGTCAGCACAGATCAGGCCTTCCACGCTCGTCAATTTTTGTACCCTAGGCTGGCATGTATTTTACCCTAGAATGCTCCTTGATTACCCTAGAAACTATGAATGAGAGCACTATAATAATTACCGTTTGGACTTTAATAAAGCTATTGGCTTTGCTCCCAATTAGGTCACATTGAGAGTTTATTTGGGTCTGGGGATTCGTTGATTAATAAACACGAATGATCTGAAGACCTTGAGTATGGAAAGGCGCCAAAAAATACATCTTCCTGAGATATTACATGAGATATTTCCAAACGTGGACCGATAAACAACTCAAACAAATATACGAAGCACTGTGCTCCACAATATTGAAGTTCAGCTTTACATAACTATTGTTCAGAATCCATACATAATGTTTGTTATAGAAACCAAATAACAAATTTTAAATAAAAAATACGGACCTATGTAATATTTTCCCCCTTTCGTGGCATCGAGTCTTTCGATCGACCAAAAATAAATAAAAAATGCATGAACTTTACGTGCGTTGCGGACATCACCTACCCTGTTATCGACCAAATTTTTCATTTCTGTTGCAACTAGGTGAACGAAAACGCATGCGAATAAATAAAATTTGGTTCTAAACACATTTACTTCTATTAAAATTTTCGATTTTCGCCATAAAAAAAAAGTTATCGCGCCAACATGAAAAAATTATATAGGGTTGCGCAAAACCCTACTCCTTCTACAATTTCTAATGTAGAAGCGTGATTTTTGTCTCATTCGACGAGGAAAAACTGTCGAAATAGTGTAACGAAGGATATTTTTAAATTTCGAATTAAAAAAAATTGTTGTTACATACGTTCAAAAAAATTTTCTTCCCCCTAAAAATCCTAATTTTTTGACGATAAAAATCTAATTTAGTATCTGAACAGAATTCCGCTTCGCTACGCTGTTCTTACCATCGTATTGCATCAAATGAGACCAAAATTACCCTTCTGCGTTGAAAATTGTAGAAGGTGTCGGGTTTTGCGCCAATTTATAGAGATTTATATGTTCGCTCAATAAATTTTTTCTGTTGCAAAAATCGAAAATTATATGGAAGTAACTGTGTTCAGAATTCAATTTCATACAATATGTATTTTCGTTTACCTAGTTGCAATAGAAATGCAAAAACTGAAAATGAAATAATTTTAGGATTTTTCTGGGGAAGACAAATTTTTTAGATAAATCCAACAATAGTTTTTCCAATTCGAAGTTCAAAAAAATCTGTTATGCTGTTCCAATAGTCTTTCCACGTCGAATGTGAGTAAAATCACGTTTTTACGTTGAAAATTGTAGAAGGAGTAGGGTTTGCACAACCCGTTATATGTTTTTATGTTCGAGCAATAACTTTTTTCTATTGTGAAAATAGAAAATTTTTATACATGCAAATGTGTTTGAAATTCAATTTTACATATCCATGCGCATTTTCGCTCCCCTAGTTGCAATAGGAATGCAAAAAGTAAAATTTAGGAAATTAGGTAAATTTTATTGCAGGCGTTAAGTATAGCCTTACATAAATCTATTAAAAAAGAAAGACTAACTTAATGCAACCAATTAATAATCTCTAGAAAGCTATACTACTAACTAAAAAAAATTAGGCTCTGGGAACACGTAGTTCAAAACTACCATTTACATCATAATAATCTATTTGCCAATCTCGCTGTTGAAGCATGAATGAAGACCGATTAATCTAAGAAGATGAAATTTTCTGTTGACAAAACCATTGATATTTGCATTAATTCTTTTTTCTGATCCGTCCTTTTCAGTCATAGGTTTGAAATTTGTGCGGAAAATTCTTTATTTATTTTCATTGGACGGATATATACACAGATTGGAAGGCTAAGGATAGGTCTCCCGTTAGGACCTACTTTCTCCAGCTTTTTCATGTGCCACAATGAACAGAAATTGTTAGATCAGTGTCCGACTTCATTTAAGCCCTATTGGCACTACATTGACTATTCTTTCGTTCTTTTCAAAAACAATTTTGATACCGATTCCTTACTTCAATATTTCAATTCCAAACATCCCCATATAAAATTCATTTTAGATCTATAGGAAAAAATAATCAGTTAAATTATCTTGATATCAACCTTCACCGATTTGATAATAAATTTATAACCTCAGTCTACAGGAAACCAACAATTCTCCGGGTGAGGTTTAAGTTACTTTAGCTTTTGTTGAAAACGATTGAAACTTAATAGCATTTCAATCCTTATAACTCACACCCATATTATTCGTTCAAACTACACTGACATTGGCAAAAAATTTACTCTTTTTCAGTTTTATGTTACAACCAATGGTTATTCGTATACCGTTATTTTCCATGCAACTAACCTCCTGAACGGTAAATTAATTCCGAAATATGTTGAAGCGTTGAACTATAGTTACTGCGTTTTATCATATCTTGGATATCAATCGGAAAAGTTGAAAAAGGCCTTTTAAAGCTTTTAAAATTTTTTCTGGATATTTCCTTTCGTAGATTTTAGAGAACAAACACATTTCTGAATTATTGATTAGATATAAAGATGTACTTCCGACCGGCATGCGATCTTCCCTCGTATAGAATTTGAGTTGTGCGCATTGCGCATCACAGTGTGTCGGTTCCACCCACCAAGCACCCTACGTCAGGGTTGCTGAACATGCAGGTCAAAGTCATCGTACAGGTCTCTTGCTTACTTCTCCTACTTATTCCAGTATAAGACAACATTGTAATAATGGTTTCTGTTAACAGATTATTGACGTTAGTAAATTTAAAACATTAATTAATAATTGTACCGCCAACTTATGGATTTGAATTTTAGAGTCATTATTTATTTATAAACTCAAACCTTCTCTCAACGAAATGAAGAGTGCATGCCCTCTGAAAATAGTTGATCGGTATTTTTTTTGCATTCTGCGATTCTGTAATCTTGACTCTACTGACATTTCCTGTATTTTATTTGCAGGCTTTTTGTAAAGAATGAGCCAAGGCTCGAAACGTTCAACGTAAATGTTTTTAAAGTACGTCTTCTCCATTTCTTTTACTGTAAATTTGCTTCATGGCAAAGATTTTCCACATTGAAAACGTTATCACGCTATCCGCATTTTATATTTCTAAGGTATTGGCATTGCTGGAGATTTAGCACACGTGGCATTACTTTTCACTTTAATAATAGAGTTCATTATATTCGATAGTATTAATTGGAAAATTAGATGCAGTGAGGCCATATTCTTTAAGGCGCATGCATCAAACCAAGCACGGTTTCATTCATCCAACTAGTTCTTTGTGAAGTTTTTGTCAAATTTAATTCGCAGAAGAAACGATCAACGAAAGTAGTTGAAAATAGGAGGGACAACACGGCTGAAATTTTAATTTTAAGATTTGGATAACGTAGTAGCCCACTGGCATTTTTACGGCTAAACACTGTTTCCTCCTAATTAGCAACTAGCATGAATGGTGTCAATATTATTGTTCATCCAAGTAATGTTTTCACCACTCTTCCTCAAGACATTTCTTATCGACAAACTTTTTCATATTCAAACTTTTGTTTAAAATATATTTTTTTCATTGTTTTTATAAAATCGATTCGAAATATCGACTCTACCCTAGATTTTGTATTTTTTTCCATTACCCTAGACTATACCCTAAGAGGGTCTGATTACCCTAGACTAGGGTAATTACCCTAGGAGTGGAAGCACTGGCACAGATAGACTGAGTAGTCGGCATTTCTGCGTCTAACCGGCTAATGCATCTCAAGGTCAAACATGTCTACCAAGTTTGTAGACAGCGCTATATAGGGACGTTGTGGTGTAAATCAACCAGATCAAATTTGAGGTTTGCTGCTTCTAATATAATTTTGGGAATCAATTTCAAACAATGTTGCACTAGAGGTTCTTAACACTTCCGCCAGAACTCTAAAACTTCAGTTCTTTATGAAAAAACTTCAGAATACGTCCCGCGTGCTATAGCTGCACTACTGCAGCAATAGGGTACGAACCAAGATAAGAAGGTTATTCTTAAATTCTAACTAATAACCAAATTTACGCGTTTCTCCTCACTGTTTGTCTAAGATATTCAAGGACATAGATTACGAGACACCCTCGATAGCTTTGGTACATTCAGCAAAGATGCTAACAGACATACCATGTTAACAGTGCGCCGGCTTCGGGGCTGCTCTTCATATGATATGTTCTGAGAATTAAAATCATAAATGCGCTGAAATTAATTGATCATATTGCTCTTAATTTATGCTGAATAGAAACATCATAACGCCTTGATTTTATATTTTTTTGAAACATAATATGAGGTATTATTGAAGTTGGTTTCAATAGTGTTTATATATAAGAAGGATTCGGTCATTTGATCTAAGATTTACCGGTGATGAATCAATTTCAGATTTGCGTTTATATTCCGAGAGTTTATTTTCCGAAGAAAAGGACACAGCTTGGTTTAATAACAAAGTTCAATGCTTTTAATTCGCTTCATTTTTCGTGCACGTAATGGATACAAAATTATTCAACAATAAACAGAATTTTGAGCATTAACTGTTAAAATACACATAAACACTAATGTGTTTGGATGGGCCATAGTTGCGAAGAGCCAAGAAACATCTTCATCTAGACTGATACTCGTATTTCCACTGTTGCAAGTGAGTTATAGAAATATATTTTTTGACTTTTTAACCTAAGTCGAGGGAGTGGCAGCTCAAGTAAAGCCATTTCTCTGTTGAGATCTAACCCGTCTTCTCCGCTTGTTATACTTACCAGAGGAGGTGCGTACACCGCGGGCAAAATACCGTTTATACGAGTCTGGGATTGAACCAGGGCTTTCCAAGTGCGAAGAAAGCCTACTCTCGGGCTTTTTAAATTGTATGGGTCTGTATTCAATTATAATTGCATTAAGCTGTAGTTAACTTCTTTTGCACACTGTGTGCTCAGTGACACACTTGGTTGGATTTATCACATTTGCTTGTTTATTAAATAGTTTCTAATTTCTGAAGTTAATCCATAATTAAAATAATGTAGAAGTAGGCATGTTATTGTTCATAAACCTTTAAAATATAGAAAGTGATGAAGTAGTTTTAAATTTTAGGTGAAACAATCAATGTTTTAAAATTCACACGCTAAATGTGTATGAGCGTGCAGTAGATAGTTAAGTCCCACCCCCATCAGACAATTATTTTCGTTTTAAACGCATGATTGAGAACGGGTTTTGGAGATGTCCCAAACAAAAATGAAACCAGAACGTCTGTTAGGGGGAAATGCTGTGAACGATTCAGCTGCGAATGCCAATAAATTTTTTAGGTATCAGCACTTTTCACAGACGACGTTGCTAACAGGCACCGATACAGTATAGAGAAAAAATTACAAGAAAATAAAAAACACCAGAGCCCTCCTAGAGGCAAATGTCAATAATGATACGGCTGCTAATACCCCAAAAAACGGGTTATATTTGTTGACAAGCATTTTTAAATTCATATCCATACCCATTTAAAATACTGTTGGAGACCGATACAGCTCCCACTACTTAGGTTCACTTCTTTTCGCTTGGAGTGCGATAGAAAATCGGTTGGCTGACAAACTAAACAAACATAAGCATCTTCATTTGCACACCGGATAAAAAATTAGTCCCTTCATACTGAAATGTGTGAGACCTCACTAGCACGAATAATGGTAAAAATTCTGCGCGGCATTGAGTCAGCAAGAGTTTGCAGTTGAATTGTAGATGTACCGTATACCTGATTGAATTTAACTATTTTCGCATCAAATGATCTCGTTTGCGGCTACAGTACGAGGACAATATGTGCGGCGGCTGCTAGTAGATTGTCGTTCTAGGTGGTTTCACAAATTTTCTGTTTGGTTCACGTCCGGCGACTGCACTCGATAATCTAGGTACATGCCTCACTCGTCTTGAAAGACTGTCAAACCATAAACGACAGCTTTAGCCTGATTCTCCCAGCAGTTGGCATTTTAAAACAAGGAAAGCAACATATCTTTTTCTATTCAGATATTGTACAAACAGTAAAACTTGGTAACCTAGCAGCTCAGTGTAGCCATGTTTGTTCAGTTTGACGGATACCTCAACTAAAAGATATACATACTTTTGCGTAGTTAAAGCAGGCCAAGAACATGACAGACACTCCTCTTGCTTGTATCGTCTGTCACACAGGCTGCGTTGAAGGCTTCTTGAGAACTTCGATGAGCACGATGGCGAGCATCATTCCTCTCGAGACAAAAAAGTCTTTCATCGAATAACACGATACTTTTTCAATCATCTTCAGTTCTACCGGCGTGGGCTGCAGTCCAGTTTAACGAATGGTGTGTAAGCAGAAGTAGACAGCACCCATTTACGAGCCACTTTGCTCCATATATCATAACGTGGAATTCCTACTAAGAGTTGGTTCAGAAACACCACAAAAAGAACCATCATTGACTTTTCACAGTAGTTCTATTCCTGATGCAAAACGATTCTGGTCAACAATTTAGGATACGTGGCGACGGTTTGTATGGGTAAGAATTTTTTTCGAACTACAATTTTACCTTGAAAAAGCTGCGAGTAGAAAATTGTTTGCATAGGCAGTAGGTAGACCCGCATAACAATGTGGCATGAAACACCTGCTAATCCGTTACTTCCTTTACTGGGTCTCTTGTAGTCCGATAAAACGCAATCACTCATTTTTGCTGGCGTCTTGGGTTCTGTCGTTGAGGGCCAGCTAAGAAACAAATCCTTGCCTTGGCACCTTTGAATACAGACTGATGCCTGTCCAGTACCTATATAAATAACCTAAATTTCGTTCACAGCTTTGAACTCCGATCGTGGATAGTAAATAACTCGAGTTCATTTCATTTTTTGTCCAAGGAGATTAGAAGCGTCGTGGCTTCTCACACTCGGTGATCTTTCTTTGAATTGCAGAAGAAATGTGATACAGCTCACATTTGACAATTTGCGCACATGGTCGATATCTTATGACCATTTGAGGCAGTTACGAATTGTAAACACGGTTACTTAAAGACCTGTGTTTTTCAAAGGTCATTCATTTTAATCACATTAATGAAAACATTATCTTCGAGATTTAAGAACTATCTAACAGGTTATCGAACAAATTGAAATCTATCTCTACTATTTCATGAAAAACATTAAATTTCAGGATCAGAACTACACAGAAGCCGTCACACGGTAACAGCAGGACCTCATAAGGGAAAATTTCGTACAGATGCTCTATGACAATGGTGTTTGAGGTTACAAACGAGAGTTTATTTAAGTAATGAAATATTTGAAAATCGATTTGCTCATTGCTTGCTCTCATTAATAAAAGGGTACGCCCTCACCATAGCGGCTGGTTTTAAATTAGTTCACCATGAAGGGTATCTCTTCACTCAATTGATACAGAAATATGATACTTCAGTGAAAACTGCACGGAACCCTTCGGTATTTTATAATTTCACATATTTTTTTCGTAAAATATTTTAGTGTCCGTAATTCATAACATTTTGATCTTTTATTTGAGAGATAGAATGATTTTTGGTTGTTTGATCTGATGACGGAGCCAGACTCCGAAACATTTTTTTAGTGAATGTAATTTCCTGTCAATTTTCTTCGCTTTTAAGTTTCTGATACGGGTGCGACTCAAACCGACTTATTCAGATGTATATATATCTTTATGTACCTATAAACTTGAGTTCATTTCATTTCTTGTCCAAGGAGATTAGAAGCGTCGTGGCTTCTCTCACTCGGTGATCTTTCTTTGAATTGCAGAAGACATGTGATACAGCTCACATTGAACTACAATACTAATATATATATATATATATAAATATATCTATTTATATATATATATATGTTTAATTAAAAATAATGCCATATTGATAATTAATATTAACTTTGTTCAATTTTTCTAGTTTCCGGAAGAGTTTACTTTGATCAAAATTTATTGAGTTTAAAAGTTCCCCTAACGTTTTATGAATAAAATTTTGCGACGCGTTTCGTCCTATGTCCACGGACATCATCAGGCTAAAAATAGTTCAAACAACTGTCTGATTCCTGCTTCACAACATAGTCACACAAATAATCTGTCCAGGTGTACCTTCCACTACGGAACCTAGGTCACCTAGCCCTCCTCACTTCGCAGACCAACTGTACACCTTCTAACTTGCATCAAATGCACATTCTCCACATTCGTGTAACCGCAGCCACCCTGCCCGCATCTCCTTTCTAATAGCTGCACAACTTGAACTATTTTTAGCCTGATGATGTCCGTGGACATAGGACGAAACGCGTCGCAAAATTTTAATCATAAAACGTTACGGGAACTTTTAAACTCAATAAATTTTGATCAAAGTAAACTCTTCCGGAAACTAGAAAAATTGAACAAAGTTAATATTAATAATCAATATGGCATTATTTTTAATGAAACCTGTATCAAAGAAGGGTTACTACCAAAATATACTGAATATACTGAATATATATATATATATATATATATATATAAATATAACATGGTCGTCCATATCGTCTGCATTGTATTGTATTATAATAGGACTGCCAAATTTTGAGGACATTCTGAGTCGCTTCTATTCGTTTTGGTTTATTATTTTACAAAGCATTCATTTGATTTGTCCCTATTTTCTTTATGTTTTTAGGAATTTATTCTAAAATCCTTTGTTAATTTCTTAAAAAATTCGACTAGACGAAACAGAAACACACGATTCAAAAACCGTGCTCGGTATTTAGTTTTTTATGAACAACGCACAAATCGCGTCGACTGTTCGTACCTGGTCGGGTACAAATGTTTATATTTAGGGAACAATTCTCAGAAGTAGGTCGCATTTTTATGAACGAGCAAAAGACCTTGAGGTTGAAAAATTGATTTTTATTAGCAGAAATGTATCAGACATGTGTAATACACACATATTACATAAAGCAATTATCAGCGCAACAACTCACATGGTAGGGCTACTGTAATACACTTAAATGATATTAATTTAATTCTTTTCACACCGTATACTATAAGTCATCTGCAACTCTGTTCCTTATGTACAAAAGTGCTCCGTAACAAGTGCCTCTGTATACAAAATACACTCGCAGATGAGGAAGGGTGCTATAATTCCAGACTGCACATGAGAGAAAATTGTGAGGACTTAGAAAACATAGATTTTTCTATAATCATAATTTGGAAAGCAGAATCAACAATGGAGCTTCCTAAAAAGCAATGTATCATGAAATAAGTATTTTCCAAATGCTCTATGGGTGCGTCATTTTTTTACAATTTCACAGTGCATGTGAAGTATGCAAGTAAAAATATATCAGTACATCTACAGACAGCTCTATTAAGAAGCGTTAACAGAACCATCTACACGAAATAATATTACCAGACTGTCGAGATTTATAAAAATTTAAATAAATCAAACAAGAAGAGTAGTTGCTTCTTAACAGTCCAGGGACGAAACCCCTCCAGTGTTTGCATGTGTTGGCTATTCGACAACTGGAGAGTCGATTATTTTTCGTGCCAGAGCTGTGTTATTCTGAGCCAATGATACAAAGTAAAAGTGAAGTCGTCGTTGACGGTTAGTATGACAGCGTCATCAAGATCTAACCGGGATCTTGCCAATCTTCGCCGATTCTCAATTATTTAGGCATTTACTGGATGAGCAATGAAATTGCTCAGTTCTCGTGGTCATAATTTGAGCCGATGCCACGCGGTGACAGGATAGTGCGTGTTGAGGGACCGCCCCCAATGTGATAACGTGACTGGCCGCGGACTTCCGGAGTCTTCCAGCGACATGGGCGGATGTTCGTAGCTGCCGAGGTAGAGAAGAGGACCGAGCACCAGGCGCCCTATCGTCACTTCGTGCATGCCTCGGCTGCAGTGAACCTGTCATCAAAAATTGATGGCACTCTTACCGAAAACATTCACGATTGGCACACATGTTGAAAAAATTTTTGCTTTGTTAAATCAAGGTAGCCCATGAACTAGAGGAAAACAAACAATCGGGTCAGAACAGATATATTTGGATCCAGATGGATAATATGTACTATAGGTTGCGTTGCTAGAAAGATAAAGGGTTAAAAAATATCGGTGAAAAATATGACCTTTGCTTGTAAAACGAAAGACATGGAAGTTTTGAGGAAAATTTATATCGTTTCAAACTAAAAATATTTCAAATAAACGATTTCATGACGGGCTTCAATTCAACCACCAGTATACATAAGAAACAAGCTAATATTTTCATTTCATTTGCGCTGGCAGTTCTTGTATTAAATGACTCTACGTACGTTACTTTTCTAGATGGCCTCGTGTATGATTGTTCATTACATCTTAGATTACAAACTCAGAACAATCTTATGCTCGGTATCAGTCATTCCTCTCGTCTCGTGATATACATAAATGTACGTAAACACATAATGCAAAGGATGGTGATTAAAATGGTTAATTTGCTCTTTCACGTAGTGTATTGGTGTTTATTTCGGTTGAAAAAGGAGCTTTATTTGCTTTCAGTCAAAAGCAGAAAGCAATGCCATCCATCAAATTATCAGAATTCAATTGCTTTAGTTTTCAAGCATAAATCAATCTACATGAGTTAAATGACGGATGGGAGTAATAATTTATTTGAAGTATGCTCACGACTATGTACTAAAAAAGCTTGCTAAAATGAAAGTTGTTTATTGTGTCCCTGGTTGATGATTTTTCTACTGAGCGCAGACAAATGAACAAAATTTCGTGCTCTTAAAGTAACAACACAAGCTTTGAACAGTTTGCAACGAACATGGATCTCAATGTTATACTTACCTTGATGACAAGGCACGCTTTGTGTTGCTCTCGCTTCGGTACGAAGAAAGTGTAGGAAGAGCTGAAGTTTGGATCACAGGTGAGCGGCAGAGGCAGTTTGTGCGTAGACTCTTTGGCAATTTTTTGTCCCGCTATCCACAAGGCGACGCTGCACCAAACGAGAACTCGGTCTGCAATCAAGCATCAAAATATCAGGAAATGTTCCTTGCATCAGTTCTATGTTTAGTGAAACACTTTTTACTTAATGATGATTTATTTAAGATAAGTACCACGTAAAATTCTTACTCTTTGTAAAACGTTCCTTCTCATTGCAATACATGAGATATTTTTGTACATTTTTTGCCGACTGTCTTCGGGACATTCAATTTTGATTATTGAAAGAGCAATCTTGTACGCAATTCACTCCTCATGCCTTGTATTACAGGAGCTCATTGACAAAGAGGTGTGAAGTAAGACTATATTTCCTTTGCTCTAGGCAAATTTCTCACTTTGTAGGCAGACGTCCAACACGGACTGAATAACGTTATGCAGTATTTGAACTGGATTATGCAATTGTTATAAAGCGTATCACGAATAGCGAGTTTCAAGAAGCAACCATCGCAACCATATAGATTGCAGAAGATACCTTAAACTGAGCCTGAATCTCACTGATGTCTCTAATTCTAGAGTAGATATTACGAGTATCTAGGGGCTTCTTTTTGAATCTGACTTCTGTAATGCTAGGTTTTCGATGCTTTCTTTGACACTAGTGCAGGAAGTATCCAGCTCCGTCATTTAGAATCTGACCTCTGTCATGCAAAGTTTTCGATGCTTTCTTCGCTAGCCAGTGAAAGTTTGGCTTTCTGAGGCTGTGAGATTTTAGGATTTTGAGCAACAGTCCCCGGCTGTTGGTGCTGCGGCTGCTGCTCACACTGCTGCTGATCAGGCTCACCTCCAGGCTGCCCAGTTCGTCGTGGAGCTGCGCCACAAAAACATTATAGTGTTATTATTTATGTACGTAGCTTTCTTCAATACAAGAGGTTGATTAATCTTTACTAGGGAATAACCACCAGTTGCTCCTTCAATAATGAGGATATAATTATTTCATGGTTTATTTTATACGAAATGGTTATAGGATAGTTCTGTAGGATATAGTTATTTATAGCTACTAGGAGGAGCGAAAAACAATTGTAATCGTATGACACATGATGATGTTAGTGCTCACTTTCCTAAAAAGTAATTATTGCGTGGTGCATTGTGTTGTTGGATGTGAAGTAGTTTCTAAACAATAGAATACTGTCAACAGAGGACAATAAGACTTTGAAAAGACAAGAGTTTATTTCCTGTGTAGTTACAGTTTAACTATCTTTTGCAAGTACCGTAACTTGCTATACGAACAAAAAGCAACTGCACCGTTATTTTCAGGTTTATTTTCTTTCGTTGTTTCAATTTAGTACTTAGTTGTACTCATTATCTTTGCTTTCGTTGCTCGATAAAAAAAAACTATTTAGCGCCTATTCGGAGATTATGTTGAAAGTGATATTGTGCAAGCTTGGAGACGGTATAGAAGACCACAGATTTTTCGATGAAGCGCTAAAAAGCGAAACGCTCACGCTTTCACGCTCAAATCTACGAATCAAATTCTTAAGATAACTAATTTTCTCTGAATATTGTTAAAACGAACATATTTAACGGTTCCTGAGGTGAGCAGATCCTACCTTAGTGTGTCCAAAAAGACCGACTATCCTGGGCAGGGAGTTGTCCTGCACCTTGAGAGGCACGATGGCGTGCCCGATGGCAGAATACCTCGCATGGTCCTTGCAGCCGGACCAGACGGTGACCAGGATGGCGTCCTGGTCTTTTTTTCTCATGGGCTCGTCGCTGATGCTCGAGTTAGAACTGAACGAGTGAACGGAAGCGTTCGAGTGCATTGGTTCTTCGTGCCGAGATTTGGAATGGTGTTTGGGTATCTTAACGGTCACTTCTCTCTGAGGAAACACAAAAATATAAAAAATTCTTTATAACTGATGTAAAGGAGGTTATTTTTACAGTCCTGCTGCTGCCGTAAACGTAGCGGTCGGCGTTCGATCCAAAAAATGAAAGAAAAGCAGAAAAACCAAACTTTCAAGGCATTATATACAAGCTTTTGAGGAATTCGTTCGTATTTTTATACAGTGGAATTAGAGACAGAGCTCCTTCACTTCACAAATGTGTTATTTGTGACTGCAAATAACACATATTTGATTTATGTTTGATTTATATTAATGTTAAATTAATGCTTTATCCCTCAAGTGGAATTTTTTAATTAAACAGGTGCACTACAAATTAATCATTCAAGCTTGTTTCACACAGAAGCCTAAAAAATTTACAGTTACTGCACATTGGTATGAAAGGGTAATTATAAGTCCCTATTTGATTACCTATAAGCTATAATTTTGTTCAAAATATATCACCCATTCCTCCTCCTCCAACCATACATGCACTACTTCTAAAACTTCTTTGCCGTGCGCATTGCAGCTTCATATTTTTTAGAACATGCTGGCTTAGAATAGATAATATTCTAACTTCGTAAAAAATCCTATGACTTCCGATCGTGTTTTTTAAAAGTTTTTACATCTGGAGGTATAGCATAGACAAAAGGGATTTGTTAGTTACACATAGGTTTGTCTTTCCTATGCAACGAGGAGTGGCTTAAAACTCTGATCAGAAGAAAACCAATATTTCCGCATCAAGAGAATCATCTGAGCGAGATAATGTTAGGTTTCTTCAGCTGTACATAGGCTTCGGGTCTTTATCTCTCGCGCTCGTTTGGTTTTTCCAGTCATCAGGCCTTTTTGAAAACCGATTTGTATTCTCCTCCTCTCTCTTCCTAAATTGCGGTTTCAGTGCGCATGGCATCCTGAGAGGAAATGTGTCTTGTGGACAGATTCCCCATTTTTTTCAGTCGATATGCTAAATGGCTCCATCTCATTGCTCCCTTGAGTTCGCGTTTTTGTTTTGTAGCTGTCGAGATGTAAGCTAACTAATATTATAGTGTGATTTTTTTCTATCATACGAAACTTGAAGCCTGAATTAAAAAAATGAATACTTGATATTGCAGGTACTGTATTCTGTGTAATTGGCATATTTACAAAGCAAGAAAATTCGCATCTGTATAATATATCTGTACATTATGTGTTATCATAATTGGAGGTTTATGGCATATCCATCTCATTTTCGCTCCGAGATAGAAGAAAAATAACAGATCTTGCATATACGTCTCATTTCAAGAGAAAATTTAACATTGTGTGGATTCTAGTTTTACTTTTCCGTGTTATTATTGAATTCGAGTAGCTCATCTTTCCAGTTTGGGATGCCAGGTGGAAATTTTTATTAGAATGAGACTCATTAAAAAAAAACGTCAATTCATTTTTTGTGAATGAGTTTTTTTCTATTAATTTTTTACAATTTTTCCTACTTTTTGAAGATTTTCTAATTTTCATATGCATGGTGTTTCATGAGCATCTACTGAGAATAAATTTAAGCTACTTGAATTTGAAATCAGTTATATGGGCATAGCTTTGTGTCAAATAATAGACATAGGATTGACTTGGTTCATAACTGTAGATGAAGTTCAGTAGCCGGAATTTCGAAACATATGAAACGCACAGTTGGCTGCATAAGTTCAATAAAGTCGACTCTGCTACGCTACGTATTATGGATAAATAAACAAGGAAAAAGCTCCAATTCGCCCGCGTGATATTCGTATATTCGTGATATTTCAGTTAGGTCAGTGTATCTGGATTAAAATTTTTATATCCCTCGATGGAAAAAGTGTACACGCTCTCACCCGATTTTCTTACTTCAATTGTTGACGAGTGTGCACTCGTATCAAACTTCACCTTCGAAAGCCCGCTGCAGACATGCTGTATTCGTCGATTCTGAGCCTCATTTATTGGCAAGCATTCTATACATTAGAAGCCGGTTTCATAATTTAGCAATAACCACAAAAATGAGGAATATGTTATGTACAAACTTTTCTTCAGAATGGTATTCAAATACTGTACAGAACCAAATGAGAAAAATCACCTGGAAATGAACATTTTTCCTGAATAACCGATGGGGAAAAGTCGAAGACCTCATCTAGCGATATCATTGCAGTCGAAGTTTTACCTGGACGGGAATTTCGGCCCCCCGCGCGTTAGGGAGGAAGAGCCACTGGGCTTTGTAGGGGGAGCCTATGACTTTGACTTCCACGGAGAGGCCGTCGTTGGCGCCCACCCACGGCACCCCGCGTAGCTGGGTCAACAAGATGCTAGCGCTGCGGAGGGAACAAAATATTAATTCATTTCACAGCACCCTATGTGGCTGAGTCAACAAGGTGCTCGCCCTGCAAAAGGAACCGAATTTTAACTCGTTTCATGGCACCCTGAGTAGATGAGTCAACAAGATGCTCTCTCGGCGAAAGAAACAGAATTTTAATTCATTTCATAGTACCCCGCGTTGCTGAGTCAACTAGATGTTCGCCCTGCAAAAGGAACCGAATTTTAATTCGTTTCACGGAGCCCTGTGTGGTTGAGTCAACAAGTTGCTCGCTATGCAAAAGAAACCAAAATTAAATTTATTTCATATAAACATAGAGAACTAATCGGTGGTTGTTTGTGAAGCAATTTCTCAGTGTACAAACGAGAACAAGAGCTGGTGGCAAACTGCAATTGTGCAGAACAGGGTTTCTAGATTGTTTTTTATATGCCTGCCAAAATTTCCAAATTAGGCTGAAATATAGTTGGAAATAGGCAAAATTCTGATTAGAAAAAGGCGAATCTGACCACTATCTCTTCACGGTGTGAAACAGCGAGCAAGTCCGATCGAAGTAACACTATCCAAAGAATAGAACTGAAATAACTCAGGCAAAAGGAAGAGATACGGTAATACGGTCAAGCGAAAATGAATGAAGTCACGGGGACGTGAGAATCATAAGATGTGACAAAGCTCGATCAGAAGGAGGAGACGGAAGTGTTAGAGCCATTTATTCTGAACAAATTTATCCCTGAAGCCTCTCATAGAATGACGACTAGGAGGATTTTATATGCAAACGTAAAAATCCAAAAAACGCCATGAAGAATGACTTACTGGACGTTCAATCTGATTTTAACGTCAATCCCTAAAATCGTGCTATTGCGTAAGCTTTAAATTCGCAGGTGTTCGTCCATTTACTTATTTATTCACTAATTTTCACGTATGCAAACACATTGAATTAGTTCCTGATAAAAACGTTTAATAGGCTATAACGTAATGAACAAAACTGGGAAGAAATAAAGTCATCTCTCATCCGCAATTGAAATAAAATTCAACTTATGATTCATGAGGTGCACATTACCACTAGGTCAAGACAACGTCTGGTAAAAAAAATCATAAACTTTTAATACCTGACGGAATTTCCTTCAAAACTTTAACAAAAACTTATTCGCAAACAAAGAAGGATCTCACAGGCTTGAGGTTGAATTTTTTAGCACAAGATCATCTCCATGTTGTGAACTACATTGCTTTATCCATTCTGATTATAGACTAAAATTTTTTTGCCCGTGTTAACACAGTAAGAGATCTATTGTACAACACGTATTATAATGCAAACATGAATCTAATTCCACTATGGTAATTAAGCTCTATTTGCTGTTTCGTCCACTCTAGCTCTACAAGCGGGGCGCACTCTGGTGAGCTCTTAAATTTGGATAAAACTAAAGTTTTTGCAATCGGTGAATGAATCTTTCTCCAGTTTCAATCTGCCAATCTGCCAGAGCCGAGCAATGAATGCTCTGATAGTTCAGCTGTAGACACCACATTTGTTCTGCGAAATCGCAGAACCATCTAGAAATTAAGTACAGGGTCAAATCTGCCGTGCTGCTTTCACTGAATCTTGGAACGTATTGAATGTTTTATATTTCCGAAAAGACAATTGAGAAATATTATTAAACTGGATATTTCAAAAAAGATTAATGGTTCTGAAATTCACTCTCTAAAATATCGCTGGTCGTGCATTTTACATTTTGTTTTACTTATGTAATTTCGATTTTTACAGAAAAAATTTCTTCACCTTTCGACAATATTTTCAGTTACTTCATGAGACTTTGAGGTTCTTGGGTGTTTTCCCTGCAAACTACAAAGTTAAAATTAAAAAAAAAATAATGCCCGGATTGTGTCAATTTTTTTTGCAGATTTTTAACGTTAACAATTCGGAACATTTGCAAACTCCGTCTGTCATGAGAATTCGTGCCCGCATTTTAACACGACCAAGTGAAAAGAGGTTTTTAATGACGCACGTATTCAAGTAAAAACATTTGATCTAAGAAAAAAGGAAGATGTTACGAATACAATATCCGATTCTCAGCACATAACGGTGTTGTCTTTGACAAATTTAGACGTACTTCAGAAAATTAGCTTTCAAAGAGAAAAAGTAGATATTCGTTTCGGGTACGCTGCAGCTGTCAGCCACACCAAAAATTTACGAATACCGAAGAAGAAAGCGAGCATCCTCTAGATTGTTCCGAGTTGTGAAATATTTTAAATTAATTGTACAAAAGTTTGATCAGAATGAACCAGAAGATGTGTGCAATTATTTACTTTTCGCACAAAACCAGTTATTCGGTGGACTACTCAAATGAGCATCATTCAACTTTGGATACATTTTTCTTAATTTAATTTTCACTTGAAAAATAAATGTCTTTGCAATTGGGATGTATTTTATATCTTCCCAAACGTTTAAAATAGTTCTCTTTCAACAGTTGTGACGAAAACCAATATTCCCAAATTTGAAGAAAGAATAACATCTTTCCAAACGCCTAAAATAGCTCTCCGACTATATATATATATATACGAGAATAGATATTCCCAAATCTGAAAAAGGAATGAAATTTTTCAAACGCATAAAATAGTCCTCTTTCATGAATAGATGTGCTAAAGGGAGAACCATTTTTCACAGGAAAACTTATTTCTAACGCTTAAAATAGTTCTTTTAAATAAGTATTCAATAATGAAGATTCCCATATCTGAAAAGGAGTGACGTTTTTCAAACGCCTTAAAGAATTCCATTCAATAGATGTGCCCAATGAGAACGATGTATCACAGGAAGCCTAATGACTGACTCACAGTTTTTCACTAATCCTCCTCGCGCTGACAACGATCGATCCGAAACACTCATCGAATGGATCGTCTGGAGTTCTGCCTTCCCGGCAGTTGTTGTCTGTGTAGTCGTCGTCGTCGATATTGTCTAGAGGGATGATAGTCTCTGTAACACCACTCGATTCATCTCCAGCATCATCATCATCATCATCGGAATGATAAATTAAGCCTTGGTTATGATACTCATCTGAAAAATGGGTAGTGTTTTAAAGGAAAACTCGATCATGTTGTACACATTGCATGATGTCGATAAATAGGAATAATGTTTCTCGTCCATCAGAATTGTATTAGCCTGAAAATACAAGTTCATTGAGTAAATGTTGCTTTGAAAAAATATAGTATGAAAAAGAGGCGTAAGCCCTTGTAGAGATTCCTTCTTGAGTATGAAATGTTTCAAAAAAGTCTCATGCGAGAAGATAAAAAGTGTATTGAATTAACAGCTTCCCATGGAAAAAGATCCTGAAAAGAATTGTTTTTTAGAAAAAGATCGGAACTTTTTTCTACGATCGGTTGTTATATGAGAAGCTGCAATTTGACTAAACAGTTGAAAATCAGACATTCTCACCGCTGGAGTGATACGTATCTTGACCTTCTCTATTGTCCATCTGGAGGGTGTCCCGCTCACTGAAGCGGGTGTTGATTTTAACTTGCTCCTGGTGTCTCTGCAATGGCTTCACTAACGCCATCATCTCCGAGCTGCCCTTCTCATCCTTCTGCCACACGAGCCGCTCAGTCGAGTAGTAAGGCTTAGACAGCGTGGGGCATGGACCCGTCGGCGGAGGAGCGATGAATGTGTTGTAGTTCTCAGCATCGAGAGAATCGTCCGAGTTTACTCTGAACGAGAGAAATAGCTGGTCATCATAATCATTTGGGACGTGTAAAATAGTTTTTAGAGGTATTACGAAAAACGAGAATTTTCCAGGCTGCAATGCAATCTTACGAAGAAGGTATCGGTAGATATAACTGCGGTGGTAGAAATTGCAGTATTTCGTGTATGATTTTTGACATAGGTCATAAAAAATGTGCGTTAGAGCAAGAGCTTGTGCGTTTACCATACACGCACGAAACATAGGAAATTTTGAATGCATGAGGCACTTTTTAACTGATTTTTTTTGCGTTATTCGTCTAGAAAGTGAAAATGTTACCCAAAATCAATTAATATTATGTATATCGTCAAGCAATCAGTCTCGGTAAATTGATAACCTTTAATTAGCAAGTATTATTCAAAGTTTCTGCCATTTTTTAGTGAAACCCGTTTCTGAAATTGAAAGATTATAGATTATAATGAAACTCATTAAAAAATTTATAGAGTATAGTGAAACCCCTCAAAGAAATTGAAATATCGTAGCCCAACCCGTTTAGGAAATTGAAATACATTTCTCGTTGCCTATTTAATAGAAATTATATTCCTGCTGTACGCCTGCTATGGAAGCAAAACTCCAGTACGAAGTATTCAGAAGGTGTTTATAACTTCAGGCCACAGATGTCCCAACCAACCGCAAACAAGGTTGATGACGTAGGTGTAAGAGATTCAGGAAGTTGAGGCTCTCTATTTTTTCGTTGACTCAAACTCACTGTTTTTTGAATGTCTCACCGTACCGTGCAGGTCCTCCTGAATAGGATTAAAATATATTATTTTTCTTCGAAACTGTTTTCATTTGAAGACCCATATTTTAGTGCTGGCTTAAACTCTTATTTACAAATGGCTTGAATACTTGTTTCACGATTTCATAACTCCTCCAATCAACAGCTAGTAACCCTGGAGGCTATAACAATTCATCTATACTATCGCTGTAGCTCATTCCCAAAGCAACAGCTGTAAGCTCACATCGATGTATCAGGCCGACAAACCTGCCTGCCTCGATATCACTCATTGAGCTGGTCTTGACGTGACTCATCCAGCCCACCACAAAACTGATACTCGTGTTTGCTCTCCACGTGTTTTCCCTTGTTCGTTTTTATCAAAAAATGTATCGTGTGGTTAGCTAATTCGATATTTATTCATGTTCGTCGTCATCGCAGTACGTTCATCATGATCCCACAGCTTTTTGTTTTGTTTTTATAGCTTTCATGTACGTACATCGCCGTTTCAACACACGCAATATCAGTTTTTGTTTGTCCCCACCACAACATGGTCGTTTTTGTCAGCGTAGCCGATACTCATTTTTGCCCTTTATATTAATTCTTCTTCGTATAAGCTCCCTTCTAGATCAGTCAT
This sequence comes from Morinoia aosen, assembly GCA_030386875.1. Lineage (NCBI taxonomy): Eukaryota > Metazoa > Arthropoda > Malacostraca > Amphipoda > Talitridae > Morinoia > Morinoia aosen. The sequence goes on along the minus strand of CM059557.1, from coordinate 17,467,855 downwards.
AGTACCAAATGGCCCATGCTAATTTTTCGTCAGCAAGTAACTTTGGTATAAATCTTCGTATTGGTGCAGATAACGCAAATACTAAAACCATTCCAATGATCTTTTGCGGTGCTAATCCCGTCAGTTGAATCAAGAACGATATAAAACGAATGAACGTTGACTTCGATCTCAACTATCGTCTTGTTTAATTTAATGTTATTCAACGTGTGTCGGTATAACTTTGAAAATCTATAATTCTTCGATGTTTACCCTACTGTCAGACAGACATTTTGAATTTGAGTTTTTAACTTTCCCAGGTTGTCCTGACTCGAACAGGTTAGTTTCTTTCCGATTTGATTTTTGCATCAGCTTACCTTAATATTAACCTCCACGACAGCTTTATTTACCTCCAATTCATACAACTCCTACGTCAACCTTTGTGTTAACTCAGTTTTCTTTACGTCAGATCACCTCGATATTAATATCCACGTCAGTCGAACTGCACATTAATCTCTGCGTCAGCTCCCCCAGATATGGAACTCTACGTCAACTTTACGCTTCTCTACCTCAGCTTTATAAGTCTCCACTTCACCTACCTTTAGAACCAACCTTCACTAAAGCTCCCGCATTAATCTAAACGTGAGCTCACCTCGATATGGAGCTCTACGTCAACTTCACAAATCTCTACCTCAGCTTTATAATTCTCCACTTCACCTATACCATTAGAACAGTGATTCTCAACCTGGGTTCGATCGAACCCCAATGGTTCGGTGAGTCAGTGTCAGGGGTTCGGCAAATGATGCATGGTACACTTTGTGTACTAATATAGTATATAGTTATACAAATATGTTTTGAAGTTGAAGAAAAGAAACACATTTTATTTTTCCTACTACGAAGGGTTCGATGAATGCATGCATGGAACTTGTGGGTTTCAGTACCTCCAACAAGGTTAAGAACCACTGTATTAGAACCAACTATTGCTAGAGCTGTCGCATTAATTTAGATGTTAGCTCACCTTGATATTCTCCTGACGGCGGTGTTGAAGGAGGCCGCCACGAGCAGTTCGGTGGCTGACAGAGGCCTCGGCTGCTGGCACCACTGCCAGCAGCACAGGCAGCTCCCCATCTTCCCTATTCCCGAGATTTACTTTGATATTTTTCTACTGTTATCCAATGTTGAAATAGCAAATACGTTCCACATTGACACAAGACTCTGAATTTTATGATTTCTCTGCATTCAAGAAATTCGAGGGCTCTCCACGAAATGAAAATTAGAATCAAAACTTGCACTTATAGGGCTTGAATCTTCAACTGGAATTAAAAACTTTTCTTCCTAAGTTTTTCACTTTTTAAAGTTTTCACATGTACCAATTGTGAGTATAATATTTTCCAGAGCACTGCACTTCATGCAGACTTGAAATTTTACCACGGATTTCGTCACTAGAACTCAAGAAAATTGTCAATTTCTTAGTTCCAGCGGCATTAAATTTCAAGTACTGTCTCGGAACTTTAGTTTCACGTGCGTGTCTCTCTTACATCACTCAACTTTGCTGAGAGCATGTTTGAACATTTTTCTTAATAATTATATTTAAACTTAAAATCTGACCAAATGCAAACCTGCATGTTCGTGCACTATCCTAGGCTCATTATTCGTTCTGAAGTGACAAATCTGTAAAAATAAACTTGTGTCATTCATTTTCTGTTGTAAGTATCAGTACTGTTTTCAAACAGATATAACGAGGTTTATAGCATCAATCAGTTATGATAGGAAATTCAAAATTTCTTGTAGATGGCTCCTAACTTAAAACAAGTTAGATGTTATCACATTCCTTTTCATTCCAATTGAACAAAATAGGATAATTATTTTGTAGTGATGAAAGAATTTATTTTAACAGTTACCGTTATAAACTATATCTAGCATTTAAGCATTTTTTCTGAGAAGTCGATGACACATCCTTTTCTTTTTGCTACGAAAAAGGAAAACAGCTGGTGGTGAATAAGTTAATTTATTAAGCACGGAGCTATTATAACTACTACTTTACAAACTGAAGAAATGGAGTTTATGTGCTATAGATCGATGATAAAGATTATTGTCTTGTGATAAATATTAATTAATGCATAATATACGATACAGAGCTACCATTATAAAAATCCTGTTGTGAAGTGGGCTGAATGACTACGTGCGTTGAAGAAGTGAAGCCAAATCTAAACTCATTCACAGAGAGACATGTGCTTTGTGAAGGGAAGACCGGATTAATATGTCATCGTAAACCATGACAATGCGTTGCAGAATATATTGGGATGTTATTAAATGAACAAAATCAATGAATTTTCATTTGACTGAAATATTTAGGAGTAACTTGAAGAAACACGCTTATTTAAATTGCTGATCAAAAAGCAATCTATAGCTGCTTGATCTTCGATATACCTTACTAGATAAAATATCATTTTTCAAGTTTCATTCGTGGGTTGTTGGGTGCGAACTTACGTTGCGGAGGATCTTCCTACCGAGAATAAATTTGTGTTGAAGCTCACAGCTCCTGCTTTAGTTGGTCGCAAAGATTTTCGATAGGCTTTCATCAAATCAGATGATTAACGGAGGCCATTCCACGCGAGAAAATAAATGCAATTTCTCGTGTTTCTTGACCTAATCCTGTATTACATGGAACCGGTGGATGAGAGCGTTGTCGTCTCGAAAAATACCGGAACCATCGGGAAAATAAAAGTCCATAGACGGGTGTACTTATTTACCTGCAATCTTTAGATAATTCTGAGAATTCATTTTGTCGCTACTCAAGGTTGCGGCACTTAATGATTACCATTTGAATCTCCCTAAAATCATTACCCTGTCTTCGGAAGCATGTGCTATTGGAGAGGTGCAGGAAGGATCCAAGGCCCAAAATGATTCCCGTCCTACTCTAACTCTATCTGGCCGGGACAAGGTGAACCTCAATTTGTTTGACCGTTGGACTTGTTTTCATTTTTCTACTGCCCAGGCTTAGGGATTTCCAGCAAATTGAAGCTGTTTCGTTTGATCAGTTTTATTGACCGATTTTTTCCAGGCAGCAGTGCATTATTCCCTAAGACACATTTTTTTCAGTTCTCGGCACATGAATAGAGTGAGAATTTTCTTAAGACCGACGTTTTACATGCCAGTCAACAGCGAAATACTTTTCCGCTGGTTTGGTTTCACATGCCCGGATGATGGTGAAGTAATTAATTTTGGTATCATTCTCTGAAAGGATTGTTGAAACCCTACCGGTGTAAAAGCATTTAGCAGTTGACAAGCATGTTCAGTGTAGGCCCGGGAAATGTTTTTCTCCTTATTCAGAATTTTCCCAATCACAAATGAATGACTACAACTCACTATTTTTTCCCCAAGCTATTCTTCCTCGTACATTTCTTAGTCGTACGGAAATCATTCGAGACTCTCATCTGGAGGGCTTTCACGCCCGGGGCGAATATATCATCTGTCTCTTGGCAAAAAACAGAGGTTAGTTTTGGAGGCTTTTTAAATCGTGATTATTCATGTTTGCTGTTGAGGAGACAGCAGGTGTAGCATTGACTGCCAATAACACTGTAAGTATTCAGGATTACCATATTCAGTTTTTTTTAATTTCTTATGAGAAAACATTTTAATAAAAATTTGAAGTACTTCGAAATTTCTCCAAAATAAGTAAAAACTTCATTTGCCGTTCTGTGTAACTAGTAATTATTTCTCAGATCTCGAAGAATTCATCACACTAAATTTGTATCATACTAATTTTGGAGAACTTGGAGAACTGAATAAATTGTCTGAAGTAAATACTTTAGAATTAAATGTGAATCAGTTATAAGAAACGTAATTAAAATTTTCAAGTCAACTTCCTTAGATCATTCAGGAAATGTAAAGGCAATTCGCACAACCTAAATGGTTTCAGGGGACCATGTTCTCCTGGCGTGAACATGAAATGGCCAATCTTCAATTATTATTCCAGGATCACACTGATGACCCAATCCCAGGCTGTAAGAATGGAACGGTCAAATTCCTCTGGTAGGTAATTCAACCCCTCAAATAGAGGGCCTACTAGAATTCAGAAAATTTCTTTCTGGGAGAATTGAATGAATGAAATGGATTCATGATGGGGATAAAGTAACTATTTTGAAAATTACCTCCGTATTCACTCGATGTTACCAATCGTAGGGTCCGAGTGCAGTGAAGAAAGACAACCAACAGAGATGAGGTGCATTGTGTTTCTGAAGCAATAATTTATTCCTAGGTTTAGGCCTGCCAGTTTAAAAATTCACCAAAAAAATAGCCTTGTCAGAATACAAAAAGATAGATTAGTTTTGTCGTGCAGGTGTTCACACTTTATTTTGCGAATTTCCCACCAAAATTATGAATATCAATTGTTCTTTGAAACTCGTACGAAGAATTTACGGCTAAATTAAGTCTCCATATAGTTTTCATGCGGGCACTTGCCATTAATGGTTGCGAAAGGCCATGTTAGATAGAACGCCCGAGTGTTTTCTGGCCTTGGTAGATGAAGTTTAAACGCAAACACGCTGCAGGAGGCCGGTTTTGGTGAAGATCGGCATAGGGTCGAGACGTGCGGCCCGTAATGACCAAATTCAAAAAAGGAGCGGCCGTTAGTGTGATGTAAGCAATCCTCAGCGTATGTGTTGCGTTTAAATGTCCAGTTCATTACGAATAGCTATTTATTAAGGAAATTCTGAATAAAATACTGATATTTCAAGGGTGGAAGAGAGCTTACACTATCGAACTGAGTTTTAGTATTGTGTACCTTAGAAAGCAATAGAATATCCAGGGAGGCCAGTTTCAGTTGCGGTTTCAAGTAAAACAATAAAAAGATTGCTGATAATTAACATCTGCCCCCCCCCCCCCCCCCAAATTATTCGTCGGGGGATAGTGGCCCCCAAAATTTTTGGCTGCCTGAGCCACTATTAGAGAGCCTGTAACTTCTGTTTTAAAATCTGAAGGATTTCATCGCCTATGTTCATGAGTTGAATTTTGCATGTGCACTTATCACAATTCTTCAACCCAGGCACTGAGGTACTTCAGATTTTACAATACTTACTCAAGTTTTGACCTCCTTAATGGACATAATGTTATAACTGGTTTCAGTATCGTGAAATCGTTTTAAAGCAAACGGGGTACCAATATTTTATTTATACTTATCTTGATAAATGAGTATATTCGCGATGAACTGAACACTTTTTTGAACTCCTCTGGATATTGCAGATTAGTGCAATGCAGTAACCCAAAAGTCCAACGCTTAAATTACGACAAGATTCCATATGCTATTGCCAAATGCAGCGATGAACTCGAAAAATGTAAAAATACCTGGGATGGTTTGTATTGTATCTTTGTGACAGAGCCATACCATTGCTAATTGGTCATATATTTAGTGACACATTATTCACATTATTCGGACGTCGTATCATGTGTATTAATTAGCATTTGAAATTTTAACTTCTAAGTGTGTGCAACTGACTTTCTTTTCTGATGGTTATGAAATTATGATGTCATTGACGTTTTTAAGTTCAAATTGGTATAACAATTTAAGGAGTGTACTCGGACAAGGGCAGTCCCCGGATGATGCAAGCTCTGGTTTCGGGGAAACTCGCTCCGAAATACCACTCAAGTAAACTCATTTTCCAATGGTGAATGCATGCCACTTTCTTGCAAGGATAAGTTACGTCAAATCAGTGTAATCAGATAGAATAAGGAAGTCGCGACTACCGAAGAAATGCGGAGTTTCGCCAATTATCCCTGATTCCGTTGCGACTCCATTATTTTTTTGTTCAAGACGGGCTCATTTATCTGTGAAACTATTTATTACGCCTCTAAAGTAATTTTTTTTAACGAACGATTGGGAATGTTTCCTCTGGAATACTAATCTTGCCGTGATTTCCCAGTCTAAATTTTTCATCGCCTGCATGCATGCTTTTTGCTGCCCAAATAATTAACTTGCTTGGGCGCCGAAAAACATGCATACTCCGGCGAAAAATTTAGATTGGGTTTACTGTGTAACTAGAGCAGTTTTTCTCAGAATGCAATGATAGGCCGCAGCCTGTAGCCCAGCACTTGTAGTCCGTGTTCAGTGAAGATTCTGATTCTAACTCCCAGTGGCAGGCGACAGCAAATGAATACTGTACTTGTCACCAACAGCTTATTTTTTGACATGAAAGATGATGCAAGGCTTGCATTTCAGTTGCATCTTTTTGCTGAGGGAATTACAGCAGTTTACAATGGCGAAGGAGTCAGGAAAAAATATAGATTCTTCAAAGACTAAACGAGAATATATGCAGCTCAAATACAGCTTCTTTCCTCACACGATGATCAACGGCAGTATTGTCTACCACGGTCTAAAAAAGGCGTAAAAACAGCTGGATTTATTAAATTGGGAAGAAATTAAAATTAATCATATTCATTTTCGCATAAACACCGATGTGCTGTCTAGTTTCTAAAGAAAGCAGTTATAACGAAATTTATTTAAAACCTTAACAGAAAGATTTTCGAAGACTTGCCGCCTCAACAACGACTCGAGCTGCGACATTCGTTTCATCAAACTAACAGTGAGTCATATCAGAAAAACTTCGAGTGCAGATAAAGACATCACCGCCCCCTAGTCGGTTTGGTATATTTCCTTTCAAAAAGCAAGAATACCACCTCGCCTCCCACTAATGAGAGCACACCTGCATTAGTCATCTCTGTTCCAGGCCTGCCACATGTTAGGAGGCCGTTCTGGCAGCCTTCGTTCCACCCTGACGTCACCAGTTGTGTCTATCTGCCCCTCTTTGTAGTGAACAGTACAATTACAGTTTTCTTGTCATAGCCTCACATGGCAAGGTATGAAAGGTGACGTTTATTATTAAATATACGAAGAAAAGCTTGCTTGTATTCACGATTGTTATTCATGTGAGGTAACGCAAAACAGCTGCATGCGTGACCTTACATTGGTTGTAAATAAAATGTGAAACAAATACTCGCTAGGGAGGAGACGTCATTTGTAAATATGCATAAAAAATATTCAAGTATGAGGTTCCGTTATTCATTAAATCTAAAGTGATCCACTGACTGGCTCAAAAACCTCTTTAACGATTTTGCTTCGAACGTCGCGTAGAGCGTGTTTTTATTCCTGGAATATGAGACTAATAGGTGAATTAATTAGCAAAGCAAGCCATCCAACTCATGGTAACTGACGAGGACTTTGAAGTACCAGTTTCCATTAGAAATGAAGTAGCTTGTAAAAAATCTGTCTAAGTAATTGCTTGCATAAATGACACAGTGCACTGAAGCGTTTTTTAATGATACAAATAACTATTTTTAGGAGTGGTTTCATAGCGTAGTTTTCTCTGATAAAGAGCGAAGCCTTCAATAAAATAATAGTAATTGGAATTCATAATAACAGACAATTGCACCAATGTGGGGACAGTTCGTTCATCCAATACTGCACAATCCAGACCAAGACCCTTAATCCCGTGTTTCTCACAGCACATTTCTTGCACGTGTGAATAACTCAGAATATAAAAAAAATGTTCCTTGGGGTGGAACAATTATCATTCTTATTTTTGCACTTTTTTCAAAGATTGTTCAATCGTTTTTTATTGGATTGCATGGAATCATAGCGTCGAACAGAACCTTTTTTGATCGAAACAAACTACAAACTTAGCCACAACATTAACATTGACTTTAATTCTGAATTGTTAACGCTATTACACTCTACGAGAAGAATTATGTTTATGATGAAATGGCTAAAATTGACTCAACCTAACCTAAACGTACTTAAAAATTTCAGCAAAATGCCCCGCACAGCATCGAAAAGAAAGACGTGAGCAAGAGTTTTCGGTCACGTAGAATTTCAGTTTACGGAATTGTACGCCCTGAAGTTATGACATAGTTCAGAGGTATTCATTAATTTCTACTAAAAAAACACTTCAGTGCACTACATTCACTCTGAGCGCTACACCCATGAAAAATCGTTGTTTGTTTGGATCTCAGAGCAAACTGTAGTTCAATCGAAATATAAAAATATTTTTTGAAATGAATGACTTTAAAATTTTTTTATAACATTTTTACTAGCAAAATGTATGCAGGAATATTTGGTTGTGGGAATAATTATTTGTCAGTAAATAAAGCGCATACATCGTGGATGGAGAGCCGGCAATCAAGCTGCCATGTGCCGCGTAGAGTTCACGAGCCGCACAATGAATACCAGCACTAAAGAGCAAATTGCCGTCAGAGGATGAGCAAAAGACACCCTATGCATTTGAGACTGGGCAAACATGCACCTGCTAACATGTAGTAATGCCGATTTAATTTCCGTAATTGTGATTCATAGTTTCAGCTAATTTTTAATATTTATCAAATTGGGACTTGAAAAATGGCAGATGACTGTTAATGATTCTATAAATTATATAAATACTTTATAGGTTTTACTTGTTGACATTCCAATTGAACCGAAGTCTGAATCTAAAAAATTAGCTACAAACATCAAAATTTGGGTGCATTATAAGTGGATCTTATATTTTTATGAAATACACGACCATTCTATTTTACCATTTTCAGTTCTTGTTGAATGTTGTAATCGGAACTTGAAGTATTTTACCTTCAATTGGGTAGATGGTAAAATTCACCTTCAACCTCAGTTGATGAAGAGGATTACTTAGATGCCTTATGTATCACTGCATGAAGTAATGCTTATGATACGAAAACGAAAATTGTGTAAAAATTGTATCAAATTGATTTTTATGTTTACTATTACTTCGCGTTTACGCGTCACACAAAACAGTGTCGCGCAGCGTTCAATTTTATATTGAAATTACCTAACAAAGAATGAACTTGAAAATAACAAACGATTTTTTCCGTATAATTCTTATTAATGAAGCAGTGATCAGTGATGCATGATTCCGATGCCTCATTGATGAAGAGTAGAGCTGGTCAAGGTTTGATTGGAGGCAGAGAATTTCTGTCCGATACATATAGATATTGCATATTTCCTTAATAGTAAATAAGCTTCCTGAATAAAATATGAGTCACTTGATATTAATATGGTGTATCACCTCTACGAGCAAGAATAATTGTGGCTATTCTGCCCTGCATTGAGTCTGATTTTGTTTTCATTTAGAAACACCGGCAAAACTCGCTACTTCTTTCACTAGGTGTCGGTCAGTGCGATCTATTGCCAATGCATTTTTTTGTCGTTCTGAGAAATTTCGTCGAACCGTTGTAGAGGCACATAAGAAACCAGTTTTCACCTTAGCAGCTCCGGGTGAAGTCAATTGACCTAAGCCTCGGTCACTGCTTTAAATACCGATTGATGAACGTTGTGAATAATTGGAACTCGAAAAATAAACGGTGACAAATTTTTGTTCGGGGAGATTATGCATGATAAATGTCATAATTTTTCCCCGGTTGAAGTAGAAAACCTGACCCGTTTCACGAATCCTCATCGCTGAATTGTACAGTTCTTCGTTTGAAACTGATCTTGAGTTTCTGTTCATTTTTCTTGCGAATAAATTTTGATGTTTTCCTTTATATTGTAAAATTTCGTTTAATTTTTCATCTGACGTGACCCGGGAGTAAGTTTGATATTCATCAGCGTTGCTCGCTTTAATGCGACTGATGTGGCATCGTCGGTGAGCAAAGGAAGAGAATTTAGGTAGCGAATTTCATTTTATGGTCATTCTTGTTTGCAATCGTATTTTTTTTACGCTGAGGGAATTTACTTTCAATTCACAGAAGTTCCCCACTGACCTATTGCATTAAACGATTTAATTATTAGAGCGAAACGAATTGAGCTGCTAAGGGTATACATGTAGTTATAGGTTTGCTTACCTATTGCCTTTAGGTACTGTTGTTCGATGACCTCTACCAGTTTAAACCAAGCTCTTCATACTTCAGCCCACACTATTACAAATTAAGGAACCCTAATTGACTTTGTACGTATATGTAACGTAGAAATATTTAATTATTTACCATGACAGTATCAGCGGGTCACAAGCAATTAATAGCATGCTCAACAGATGGAAAATATATTTCCTCAATGGTTTTTGTTGCATTTTCAAATGATGTGAATTAGTAATTGTGATTTACTAAGAACGTTTTGAGAAGCAGGGAATGCCAAAATGCATGTTTGAAATCCTTATGTATCTATTTGCTCTCAACATTATCTTGTCATGAGATCTGAGCAATTGCAGTGATTTCGGAGCGCTCATTTAAAATTTCTCACGACTTCGTAAAGTGATGCAGGTCAAGAACACCCATGTACCAGTCTTATCAAAGAGACATGCACCAGCGTGTTCGAGCTACATTGGATTAGAGCATTTTTACGTAGCATCCTCGAGTAATTGTACTGATTATAACCGTTAAACCTGAAAAGTTCACAAAGACAAGCTATAATTAATTCACCTTGTTAGGTTATACTCGTAACAGTGAATTGATCTACGGAAAACAAAATTAAGATTAACATTGCGATACATGTTTTGTACCACATAAATATATTTCAATGAAGGCAACACAGGGGTTATTTGTAGACTGTTAGTAGAACAAATTAGCTTGAAGCAATAATTGATACATTGAAAGAAGTTTGCTATGGGTAATACTCCCTGCAAAATATCTGTATGAGGTGCGAGAAGTTAATATTTTCTTGAAAAATACCGTACATCAAAGTTTCAATAAGGCTTGTTAAGTGCCAGCGAAACCTTTCCTTCAGGTGAGATGGGGGAATTATTTTAGACAGGAGTTCTTGATGAATACAAGTGTAAAGATTTTGCATCACGACTCGAGTGCGAGTTCCACGCACCGTACGAGTACGATATATGGAGCTAACACCTCAGACCGAACAATCATTGATAGACTCCAGCTTGGTACTTAAAAAGTAGTGACTCTGAACAACGACTTCAATGCTAGTTCCTCGTACGATTGCGACATATCTAGTCAGTATCAGAGTTGAACTAATCGCCTGTATCTGAGACTCCATGTGTATACATCCCAGTGACCATTTAAAAAGGAAATTTCTGGCACATGGAGATTCGTTATCTCATTCGTCGCAGCGACGCAATGGCGTTCTGACATCCCTCTGTGCATCCCGTCTGCACCTAATTCAATAACCTCAACCACGGGCATGGCAATTGTACTTCTCCGTCGCACAAGGACGATATCAACTACTTGATCTGTTCTAGGGAATAGAATGAGCTTTCCTCTCATATAGCTGGAACCCACGGTTCTCACTGATCTCACGCCTTGCGCTTAGTCAGCATTGCGGCTCGCCTGTACACCCCGTGCCAACGCTCGCCTTCAAGATCCTGAACCCTCAATGAAACCGGCGTAGTCACTATTCCGAGTTCTCTCAACAAGACAGTTTGTCAACAACAGGGGGTTTTGGCCCTGACTATGTCAAAGCTCCCATACTACTGTTTCCAAACATTGGAAACAGAGTAAGGTGGACGTCGCCTACTGGTTGCCATGACTCATGAAACTGCGACGCATAATCACCGAGCTTGACTGCCAAACTATCAGTGGCATGACTTGAAACTTTGAAGCTAAATGAAATATCATACTTAACCACCCTTTTCGTCGTCATTGTCATGTCTGATATCACTCCCACTATCTATAACCCAGTAATGAATCAATGTAATCGAAGCTCTTCACGTGTCACGATTTCATGTTTCATTTCATCACTTGAAATAGTCGATAGATGTAAAGCCAGCTATGACTTGGAGATTTAAGTCAATTGTTCAAGTACCTCAAGTCTCTGTCTGGTGAAATATTTGATTTAACAAGAACGACCAACAAATTTCCTTGGAAGCTGTACTGAAGCTGTATTATTATAAAAACTTCTAAATAACCTAACCATGAAATGTATTATGCTTACTTCTTATTTAGGACGAGTAATGGGAAACATAAAATGCAAAAATGGCATAAATTAACTAGAAATAAGAAGTACCTCAACTTGAATGCAGAAAACAAAGACGCAAAATTAGTTTTAACTGGTAAAACTATTATGAAAACCTTGCAATCATTTGATTCATCTAAAAATAACGATGCTTCATGACATTTTTAACACAGCACATAAACAGGTGTGGGAAATTACTTGCTTGCATTTTTTATTTGTTTGCGGTATCTTTGAGCTACGTTTTTTCAAAAAGTTTTGCCGATTTTTAGCTGATCCATGGTTCTTTTTTCAAACAAAAAACAAGTCAATTTAAGCATGAAGCATTTATATTGTATAATATACATTCTTAAAGTGTATTGGATCTAATTTTCATCAGCAAATATATTGGTGGTTGAGTGTTACGTCGTTTGTGTCGAATCATTAAATATAAGCGATAGCGTATTATAATGTCATTCTTTTATCATTAGAGACATCATCAGGGTACAACAAATGTCCTGAGGCTAGCTTGCTTCTTATCCTTGACAATGAGCTTGAAAAATGAACTTATTCTCTTGTGCATAAATTTGCTTCCCATTGAAGTTGATATTAATATTAATTCTTACATACATAGGATGATTAGGAAAATCGGTTGATTTGATATTGAAACTTTACGAGGCTGTTGTTTGAATAATATTTAGACCAATACTCATGCATCTTAACCCTTCATCCAATGTAATGCTCCCCGAGAAACAAAACTAGATTGTCGAAGACTGAAAAGATCCTATGCACGTAAATAGGATCATAAAAAGAATTTAATGGGGATCCTGTTTCAATTTTGAGCGAAAATGGTCTTCTGAAAACGAATCATACGAAATGAAATCTATTTTGGCACTACGCTTATTGTTGCCTCTCGCATTTCGAAAGAAAAATCGAGCTATTCAAAGTTCACTCTCCCTAATCAATCATTTAAGATCGTAAAGCTGCAAATGGAGTCTCCAAGAAGTACAGGAAGAAATCGTATTATTCCCATTATTATTCGTATTACTGCCGTTTCTTACCTTTCTTTGAGATTGAAGAAAAGGCTGGAAACTCATTTTAACTCAAAAATGTTTCAACGTCATGACACACCATAGGAGAAACTTATAACGGGTAAACAATTTTATTGTTTTCGTGTCATAGGAACACTCGCAAGAAGTGCATTAGTCACTGTTTGGAAGGTCAGGCTGTTCTGCAATGACTTTATGGCTGTCAGTATCAAAAGTGAGCGAAATAACTTCCTTATCGCCAATTTTGACTCATAACTTGGCTAAAATATGAGTAGGGTGAATGTGAAACTATCACAAAATTCGTGACTGATAATTTCAAGAGAGCTCATGGATATTTTTTCTGCTTGTAGCACGTAATGAAATTCATTCCATATCAATCATTTCAAGTTCTTTCACAAACAGACGAACATTGTTACAAGTAAATTCAAACCATTACCTGTACTCAAACAAGCCACATAAGCAGCATTTTCACGAGAGCCCAAACATTTTCGACATAAATGCTGGACTCGGTACGGTTTAAAGAGACCCAGAAAAGCTCTGTGTAAAATAACACAACACACCACCCTCTACTCCGTCAAACACTGGAGCGCTGCGGCTTGGCTGGAATGAGGGCGGGCACATGCAGCCACCGCGGCACAGCTGTGGCCAACACTTGTAGCAAATACAGGCTGTTTGATCGGCTCCGGTCGTTCCTTGCTGGCAGCCTCTGGGCAAAATCAGCTAGGCAGGTAACCTCGTCATAAAATTTACTTCAGTGTAGAAAATCTGGGAATGCGATGAAAGAAATTACGTATTTGCTCTAATGAACTGAACTAAATTTTTATTGTGCTTATGGATCGCTTGTAAAAAATGCACTTTTGAATATTGTTCGAACTACTTAATTTCATTCTAATTAGAATTGAGGATTTAACTCTCAGAAACCACACAGCTTTGACAGAAATTGGACTTAATCATTAAAGAGAGAGAAAAGCACAACTGATGAATATTGCAAAACTTGTTGATGAATTATTTTGGAAATAAAATCATCTTTTTTTGTTAGAAATGTAGGGCTGAAAAAAATGCCGATGAAAATTCTGTACTTAAAACTTATACAGTAGAATATTACAAGAATTACAAGGTAGAACTTCAGAGCTATGGCTTGTCAGATTAGAGTTGGCCTTTCACCGTTTTGACGATAGTGTTCATTTAAATGAAGATCAGATCTAAATTTTGTGAAGCCAAATTGACGTAGTTAAAGATATTTAAGTAAGCCTTAAAGAAAACACTACAACCAAACCAATCTCTGAAAATGAACTAAGTTGAAAAATACATGGTATAATTTACGATGACAGGCTTGGAAGTAAAATACCGAAGCATATAGTCTTACTCATCTACTTTAATTAACCACGTTTAGCTCATGTGTTTCTATGCCTCTCCGATGTAGTTACTTCATTACGCTCAGCTAAAAGAGTGAGCAAGTGATGGCAAAGAATAAGCTTCAGAATTCATATGAATTACTGTTTATGAAAATTTGATGCCAACGTAAGTCAAGTTGTTTGTCAAAAAAGGTTTTAAAAAATTACTTGGTGTCAGAAGCATTGTGTCGAGGTTAGAAGCGAAGTTCATAATTATTTACGAGAAAAATTGAGTAATTCTCTTGAAACAGGAAACTTGCACAATAAGTAACAGAATCGGAAATAAAATTATAGATGTTGAAATGTGAGAATAAAGCATGTTTGCAAAACATTAATTTTTATAGCCTTTTGATAGTGCGCGAAAGATTTTGGGCCAAGGTTTAACTTTGATAAAACAGTCTGTATAAATATTAAAAATAATAGAGGGTCCTTTATTCCGCATCATTCAGGGCTGTGTAATGACGTGTTTGACAGCACGAGAATACAATGACAAACTTGAGAAATGAAATAAAAGCATTTACTCGAAGTATTTTAAGCTTATGCGTGTATAGTGGATGAATGAAAGTCACCTTTAATATGCTCAGAATATTGATGCAATTATTCTGTCAGCACTTGGTTTGCGTATAACAAGGCAAGTTCATAGAATGAATCGTGTAAATATCTGCTACAACATTTTGAAAGAATAGAAATCGTTTTCTATGCAGCCTAAAACAGTTGAGAGAGAAATTACATTGAATATGAAATGCAGTTTGATAAACTCGCGTTATTTTCGCGAAAGCAATATCTTGAGTGCGAAAATGAATATGTATAAGTGATGTCAACGAAGAAAACATCCAGCAACCTCAAGGAAAAAACTAAAAATTAGGATAGCGACATCAGATAGAAAGCTAAAGGAAGTGATTCTTGATTGCTCACAAAACAAATCATTATAATTTCTCTAGTAGTCTTATTTCAAATTTGTTGTGCTATATAGTAAACGTCAGTCTCAATTCGAGAGGAGTAACAGCAATGAATTGGCTTGCTATTTCTTTAATATCAGAGGTTGTCATTTTTTGGCTTAGTTTCGTTTGAGAAAAACGAGACAATCTACATTCTCTCTTTTTAAATGTTTCGCTCATTTGTATTTTTGGCTGTACATTTGCTGCGTAATGATGTCACTCAGTGTTGCTTATGATATTTTCATGCCGTGTATTTTTTAATGCATGAGCAAAAATTTTCTATTTTTTTAAGACCTTATGTAGTCATTTGATTGCCTCTAGTCAACTTATTGATAGTCTTCAGGAATCTATTAATTTTTTTTTACGATTGCGATACATATTGGAAACTTATTCATCCGTTTTAAAAAATTGTAATTCTTTCCCAAACATTATTTTGCTTTGTCACTCATTGGTGCACATAAACGATGATTCGTAATTTTCCGGTTGAAGCGCAGACCAGAGACTAGTTTAGCCGTGAAGTATCGTCAGCACGAAAAGAATAAGTCAAGTCACTGGCAAGTTTTAACTATCTATCACGAATAGTTGATGTTACGCGTCGTGCTAACGGTCGATAGGCGAAAATTTGATAAGCCAGCTTCAAAAACTAGAAAGTGAATGTGAATTGAAATTGAACAATCTCCCCCATGCTTAGGTTTGAACAACTGTTCGTTTTATGATACTTAAATCACAGATTCGCTAAAAATTTGAAAGTGAAGAAAATGCTGTCAAAATTAGTCATTTTCTAATAAAAATTCCAAAACGTTTCGGAAATCAGCTCCATTATCAGTTCCATAAAATACAGAGTATAATGAATTCAGTATGGTCAATTCAATCAAATTCTTAGTGTTTATACATACCTATATCTTTGGCGAGCTACAACTTTCCCACGTTGAGAAATAAAAATCCACAATCGCTTTTCAAACAGCAACGTGGATGCAGCATTCAACTACATTGTTCGGAAAAATGCTTGCATTCAGTAATGCTTGTAATGAAAGAGAATACATTTACAGCTCATTTATGAAAACGTAAAAGGAGAGTTAAATTACACTTCGTCTAGAATTCTCCTCTGCTCTCGTTTAAAATAGCTACTCAAATGTGCAGTTCCATAAAAGTTAGAAATTCAATCTTCTCCATTGAAAACAAAACGGGAAATCTTTGACCTCTCGCAGCTGTCAAAAGTTCTCCCATGAGCAAACCTGATGCAAAACTTTCCACGACTTTTGGTCTTGAGAAGCTCTGAAGAGATGCCTTGCTTCGATTGCTGTTTATTTTCCTCTTCAAAGTGTTTGCCTAAGGCGAATGAGTTAGATTTTCTGTTAAGCAAAAACTCGGGTAACTTAGCGAACTCAGATTGAAACGAAATTCAGTTAAAATTGAATAAAAGAAACCTACCTGTAATGCAAGTACTTGCGTGAATTAACGACACATTCAGACCTTTCACTTGAAAACACGTTTTCTAAATGGTATGGATGAATCCGAAAGTTTTTAAATGTGAGGCAATTTTATAAAAGATTATTTGATTTTTTTCAGAAATCAGCCAGGCTCCCCCTGCATCCAAGCTACGATAGAACGGGCGAAAAAGCACCATGTAAATTTCCCCTCGCCCCGTAGAACCCCTCGGTTCTACGTCCATGGAGTTCGCATCTCAATCAATACGCAGTTAAACAGAAGTATATTGTGCTTCTTTGATAATCATTGCTCTTATGAGGCGTATTAAGTGTACTGATCACTCAGTGCACGTGATTCAAGAGCTACTTCGATGAATACTGGAGACTAAAGAGATTAAACAAGAAACATATAAAACCCTATCGCCTTGCAGTGAATAATTTTATTTGATCTCACTGATCATTGACCTCAGGTGGAGACACAAATTCATATATGTTATCTATGATATCATGAGCACCGGTATGCAGTTATTCCGACTCCTTTGAAACATTATGCAGGTGTTTATTGAAAGATAAAGCCGTTATATTAGTAAATCGCATTGGCTTTACAGATAATTTATGTAACGGTGTCGGGACATTTCTAGATGCTTTTCTATTAGCATAAGGTGATAAAATTAACAGACGTTTCAAAGCATTTAAATGAAGAGAATAATTCCCACGGTTGGCAAAGATCTTTGCCCCTTTTTCAGGTTTCTTGAATGTGCTATCAGCGTAAAATATTGTTGATATTGAACCGAAAAGTTGTCACCATGTGTTATTATTACGTCTTGTAAATATTTACGCATTTTTGCTTGCGATGAATTTTGCAAGTACGGATCAATTTTATAATCTAAGCTAGGGAAATTTTATGATTCAGTGTTCATTGCTGATTG
This sequence comes from Morinoia aosen, assembly GCA_030386875.1. Taxonomy (NCBI): domain Eukaryota; kingdom Metazoa; phylum Arthropoda; class Malacostraca; order Amphipoda; family Talitridae; genus Morinoia; species Morinoia aosen. The sequence goes on along the minus strand of CM059557.1, from coordinate 17,450,264 downwards.
GGCTGCTGGTTGATTCATTGAGTGCACCCTCCACTCTTTATCAGTTTTCTCAACACTTCGACCGTAAAGTGCGCCACCGGTGGCGACGGATGAGATTTTCATTATGCTGCTGGCTGACCAGAAGTCACAAACTCAATTTTCATAAATACTTAATTAAATCTCAATGATGACATAATTTAGTTTATGTTTGCTATTTTAGAAATTGCTAACTGCAAATGACTTTAAATTCGAGTTCATTATTGAATTTCAGTACAACCAAATGCGGTCGAAGTATTAAGGCGAAGCGTGATACGTGGTGGTAGGTATCTCGTAGTGTGCAATGCTCACGACCATTACAAAACTTATGTTACCTTCCGTTGTAAACTTATGCAAGAGGCCTCGATGATCTCGCCTGTTTCAGATGGGAGCGAATAGACTTTCTTCACTCAGATGAGGCGATGGCGTTCCTCTGTTACTTTTTGTCTCATCACGGTGTATTTAAGTCGTTTTTCTTTACGTCAACGTCGAATCTTCCAATCATGACCCATCTTTTCAGGTACCATATTTTTCTCCCACTGCCTCAGCTGCAAAGTTATTCCTGTTTAAAGCTCCGATATATAACCGCCCATCTTTGCCGAATTTAGCAACGTATATCTTCAATTTTGTACTGATGAAACTGTCACTTATTCGAGTTTCTGTTGGTCCTTGGCAAAGCTTTGCAAGTCTTTACTGTAGGCTTTTGAAGGCGAGGCATGGCAGAGAAAGACATGGTAGCTTATTTTTGCAATGTCGAGAAGAAATGGTGAATGAGGCAAGATATCGCAAATCTCAACCAAGTTCATGTAGCCATGTAGAGGTAGATAAAAACGCATGACATAGTGCATTGTATTATAAAAGTACTGCCGCCATCCTGTTCGCCAACCTCCGGCGTCAGTTGTTTGATGTTGAAGTTCAAACTTGAAAGCTCACGATAGTAAGTGTATACTTATAAGGATGAACGTTTTGAATTAGTAAAAAAACATTGTGTTTAATACTGTTTCTAACTTTTCTAAAGAAGAAATGCATAGCCCATAAAATTAAAAAAAAATCTAATCCATGCCATTCACGAACCTAAAAATTTAGCCACAAAAAATACTGTTAAAAAATAATTCGAAAATTAAGAAAGGCGTGCATAGATTCGAAATCATCATCATTCTTCATTTAAGATGAATTACGAGATTGTTAGACGCCACAATGAACTTATGCTTTAAAATCGCTGATTTCGAACACGAAGGAGATGTAACACCGATAATTTTCGGTTATTCTGAAATTAGCTTGCAATTCCCATGAAATAAGAGACGTTTGCTAAATTGTGACTCATGTTCAAGGGTGGTAAGAACTATGTATTATTATTATGTTAGTTTGAGACTCCCGGGTCACATCAAAGGAAATTTCACGAGAGCACAAGACAGGATCATTTAGCATGGACGGTAGAAAATGGGAAACCTTTGCACAAAATGTGTTGCCTCACAGAAAACCGTGAGCAAAGAAACAGCAAGTCAAGAAAGAAGGAGTTGGAAAGAAAGAAAGAGATTGCAAAGAAAGAACATAACTGGAAGAAGCAAAGTGGGAACGAAAGGCTTTTCTATAGCTGCGGTAACAACAGGATCCCTCTTGAGGCCGCAAGGTAAACGAGAGATAAACGAAATTAATCTATTTTATTACCTATTCCTTTCACCTGATCAGGTGGGAAGATCGCTTATAAGATTATCTTTATTTACCCGAACTAACATAGTGAAGCTCGGTGCAACATAAAAACGGTGAACATTAAAGTGTAGCTGGGTGGAAAGCGCGTTATAATTATCTTTTTCCAGCTCATCGCAGCCCTGCAGTGAGCAAATAAAGACAACATGGGCACTTTGCTTATAGACGTAAGTTTACGCGATTACAATAGTTTATAGAGTATATACAATCAATATTCTGAGAACAAGAAATAAATGTGCGTGATGGAGAATCCTTCCTGGTGTTGCCGCTAAAATATTTTATGAGTTTGCTTCTCCATAAGTCCTCAGAAGAACAGCCGACCGAGTCTCCTTTCAACTCAATAGTTTCAAAAACTTCCAGCAAAGAAAAACCACAGCTTCTCTAAAACGGCTCTTCAAAAATTCGATCGAGCTTGGCTGAGTTCTCAGGTGGTTTTCAAAGTGTATTTTTGGGTGGAAGTTGCGGAGAGGCTTTGCCAAAGTTGCCCAAACTATGAGAACTGCATTCAAATGCCACTCAAGAAATGACCGCCGCGAGCGGTGCCGCTTGTAAAAATATGGCTCGTCAACTCCAAGCCGATCTCTGCCTATCGTGGCTTCATTGTCTTGTGTACTGAACACAAACACTTCTTTTACTAAAGCAAACTTTGCTGCGCAACAAATCGATACCTGGCTTTCAGCAAAGGTAAAAACCTCCCCTCTTTGGACTCGGATCTACGGCGAGGCTTTCACGAGGAACCTTACTTTTGACTGCGATTCAAATGAACAAAAAGTGAGCGGATGTTTTCGAGAAAAGTTTACCCTGAGTTGCGTGGTTTTGTCTCTTTCGATTAGAGGATTTAATTCTTTATGTACTCAAATGTGAGGCATTTACGAAACTAATTGCTGGCAACAATGAATGGTTGGAATAGGATTGATTTTCGGATTAGATTCATGCGCTGAATGAAAAAGCGTCAAATATGATACATACATAAAAAGGCATAGTGCACTTAGGATGTATGTAAATGATCACGGTTTTCTATTAGGGAGCAGCTGCGATGTGAAAGTACTTTGGGTCGTAGAAAATGATGATTCGATTGAAGTCTTTAATTTGATTTTTTTTCGAAAGAATTATGTAAATGAACAGCTAAACTTACTCAAAAAGTACTATCATTGGAAATAAATTTAGCAATTGAATAAAATGAAGCTCTTTTCGAAAATTTATTTTGAGAATAAGTAAGTATAATCAATATTGTAAGCTTTCATATAACGCACAAGATTCACAGTCTTATGTAGAGCAAGGAACAATATATTAGCTTTTCTGTTCTCCAAGGTAATCCAGAAAAATAAGTTCTCCTCGTTCGTAAACCAAAAGCAAACCCAATTGCGAGGAAAATATTAATTGTATTAATTACAACACATGTTACATTATTTTCTAATCATTACCTTAATTGAGACATTTTGTCATCCCTATGGATCGATATATATATATGTATCTCTGTTACGTAGTCTGAGATAGGTGCAGAGTTAGACAGCAACGTGGACCTGTGCGTCACTGTATTGTGCGGAATGCTAAGCTGTTGTGCATGGCTGCCACATCCAGATAAATATCGCGCTGTGCCTCCATTGACTTTCTGCAGGTCCCCACGGTATGGCACTTTAATGATGATGAAGAACGATAAACGGCGCCAATACTTCTGGTTGCAGCAAAGATCGATTGCAGTCAGTAGATATTTAGTGCGCTGAAAACTATACGCATGCTGCAGCAACACATATCGCCGATTCAAACAATAGGGAAATAGTGGTCACTATTGTTTAGCAACCGTCTACAGTTCGTTTCCGATCAAGGAAGTTAACTCACGGAATTTTTGCAACAGCACGCGCAACTTTTGTGCGAGGGAACTGCTGCGTAAGCAGACCTATCGTCTGTATCGCTGCATTATTATCAATGCTCCGAACTGTTGTAGTATTGCACTGATTTTAAAAAGGGAAGAAATGGCTGCTGACTATTGCAATCGTGAACGATGGTTTTCTACTATGCATTACAGCAACTGCTCTACAAGATTCTCTCCAGCGAGGGATACCCACCCACTGCGGTCCACATCACGTACGTTTTTCTTGTTCTCTAAGCACCAGCGACGTAGCCTCTAATTGCTCATGATACCCAGTCCGCACCACGGTAAAAGAAACAAGGTAAGGTCAAACCAATCTTTTTGTCGTCGACCGTGTGGCAATGCTGACGGCATGGCAACGAACCGATAGCAGCGCTCACACTGCATCTGAAAACACGGCGAACCCCAAATCTGGCAACACTGCTCGCTATAACATGTCTCAATGGGGACGTAGTAATGTTTGTTTTAAATAAAGCCGTTCTTCATATTGGCTAGCCGAACAAGAGGAGGTGTATTTTCCCCCATAGAAATGACTCTACCTTGTTTCCTCTACCGTGGTCCGTACACGTGACAGTTGACGATGCATCTCGATCGGTGGACAATCGCTGAGGTGGACAACTTTATCACAGACCAAACGTCGCAAGCGGCACAAGATGGACTTAAAGTTGCCATCTTCCGCTATGCTAGCGATACTCTGAGGAATCAGACAGTGTTGTCTGACATGTACGATTGCCACGGCATAATTTTTTCATGCACCCTGCTCTAGCATATCCTTATGTGTGACGTGATATCAATTAGCCATAAGGGAGACTTATTTTTCGCATACGCATTTTAGTAAATTCATTTTTCATGATGAATTTTTACCCCATTTTAAAGCGCTCTGTTTAAGCGTTCACAATGCTCTGAAATAAAAGATACAATATTATGAAGCTTAATACCCGTATTAAACTGACTTTACATATCAAAAGTTCAGCAAGAGTTTCGTGCAAAAATTCGCATTGATCGTTTTACTCTGGCTAGTTCCAGTGCGTTATCTGTTCGTCTTTTTCTATTTCATTTTGTCAGTTTGCCTTGTATAGGATTTTCATTTGTTCATCGTTTTTCCAATGTATGTATTTTGGAAGAGGATATTTCAAGCGGATTTACAGCCTAGCCGGGGACTGTGTACAGATGTAGCTACTCATTACCAAAGGATGTTCACAGCTGTCTTCAAATTCTTGAACTGAAGCTTTCACAGTAACTGTTGTAAAATTCACATTAACGGTAGTGGGTGCACAATTCGTGAGACGTGAGAAGTTTCACTCTTCCAGCACAGTTAATATGTTCGTTTAGGTAAAAGGTGAAATTGAAATATATTGCCGCTATTTTCATAATAAGCTAATTATCACACGATAAAAAATATTAGAAACCTCAAACTTCCATCATGATTCAAGACACGGCAATGGTGCGAAATTCTTGTACGTTTCTGCTTTCTGAGGACTCCTTAAAAGTGCGCAATTATTTGGGAGCAATTACTTAATGCCTATTCACTTCTCTGCGTCCGTGTCTGTGACTCATTTCGTCTTCAAGAGACCGTGAAGCTCCAGGTATCATCGTCAACGGCCATTTAGATTTCGAGAGGGGCGGGAATTTAGCTCATGGAGCTCAATTTGGAAGGAAACATTATCTTACTACACCTGTGTCACTTCAAATTAATCTAAGTCAAGTTCAATTTCATCCAAGTCAAGTTCAAATAAATCCGAGTCAAGTTCAAATTGATCCGAGTCAAGTTCAAATTAGTCCAATTCAAGTTCAAATTAATCAAAGTCAAGTTCAATATAATCCAAGTCAAGTTCAAATTAATCCAAGTCAAGTTCAAATTAATCCGAGTCAAGTTCAAATTAATCCAAGTCAAGTTCAAATTAATCCAACCCTCAGTTGAGTTAAAAAATGACATAATAATGCTAATTTGAGTTTTTGTATTAAACATGTATCTGCTGGATGTGATGAGCAAAACTGGTTTCGAGGATTTATTTACACTCATAGATATTAATTTACGTGAAATTCCATTTTACCACGTATATGAAATTAAATACATGAAAGTACAAAATATTATCATTGGACGATATGTAATTTAATCTTTAAAAGAAATATACGAATGCGATTCACTGAGTACTAATGTACGATTCCGTTTAATTACAATTTACACTTGTACATTACTATCCTGATACATTCTTGCATTAGCAATAAAAATGTTGCCATCCATTCTAATTTCGTGTTAGTCAATGTGAAGAAATGTAGGATCCACTTACAATACACAATAATAATAATACAAGAAACAATGTTTCTAATTCACTACTGATTTTATTTGTGTGTGTTTACAATTCAATATATAATACGTATAAGACTTCAATAACTTTTATAATAATCATTTTAAGAATATTTAAGTCTTGAAAGTATTATATATTGAATTGTGAACATACACAAATCAAATCAGTATTAAGTTAGAAATGTTGTTTCTTGTATTATTATTGTGTATTGTAAGTGGATCCTACATTTCTTCACATTGACTAACACGGAATCAGAATGAATGGCAACATTTTTATTGCTAATGCAAGAATGTATCTGGATAGTAATGTACAAGTATAAATTGTAATCAAACGGAATCGTACATTAGTACTCAGTGAATCGCATTTGTATATTTCTTTTAAAGATTAAATCTACATATCGTTCAATGATAACCTTCTGTATTTGCATGTATATGATTCCATAGATATGATAAAGTGGAATTTCACGTATATAAATATTTATGAGTGTAAATAAATCCTCGAAACCAGTTTTGCTCATCACATCCAGCAGATACATATTTAACACAAAAACTCATATTAACAAATTATTATGTCGTTTTATAACTCAACCGAGGGTTGGATTAATTTGAACTTGACTCGGATTAATTTGAACTTGACTTGGATTAATTTGAACTTAACTTGGATTGAATTGAACTTGACTTGGATTAATTTGAACTTGACTTGGATTAATTTGAATTGAAAAAGGTGTAGTGTACATGGCCCGCCAAAAATGACACGTTTCAATATTTTCTTTGAATAAATTTTCCAGATATGTATGAAAAGCAAATATATCCATCCTAATAGAACTCGGAATTTATACTAATAATAATGTATATTCTTGTCTTTGTGCACTGGTGAAACTCGTATCACAGATACGGTCATTAAGCATCTTTGAGAGCGCGACAGAGAGACGGAAGAAGCGGACACTGAACAAATACAAAAATAAATAAACACATTAGGCAAGATCACTATAACAATAAGAGCCGCGTCCGTCCGTCCGTCCGTCCGAGTGACCCCCTTTTCTAATCGATAGCTTTGATGGCAACAAGGATAAAGCTTAAGAAATACAAGAAATTACTCTATTGCGTTATTTTTCTGTGGCGATTCAACTCCGTTTCACTTGCATTATGGTATCCTGAATACGCAATCGACTTATTTTTACAAATAAAATTTTTTTTGGAACTTTATTTGTTTAAATTCATCATGTTACATTGATATTTCTAATTGATATTGCGAAAAGAAATGTTTTAAATTCGTCTGAACAGTAACCTGGCTACCACCTAGTATAAGGCCCAAGATTTTGGAACTTGAGTTATTGTTTTCGGAATTGTGATTTTCTTGAAAAGCTTCTAAGAGATAATAGACGATATTTCAGAATAAAATTCCGGCAAAAGAGGGCACCATGGATTGAAATGTGTCCAACCGCAGGAGAGAAGTAGCCAGACTTCGACAGCAAGAAAAACGCCGAAGACGGTCGGATGAACTACGCGAAATGGCAAGACGCAGCAATGCTGCTCGCCAACGAGAAGCTAGAGCTAAATTGACCCTTGAACCGCGTTTGGTAATTCTACGGAATTGTTTGACGGGCACTTTTGTCGGACTGTGTGTACTAGTAAGACTAATGGAGAGCCTTTCTTGAAGCACCTAGAGTATTATAAGGTAAAATAAGACTAATAGCGCCAAGTTGGGGAGCCTCAGACGTTCATTACTTTCAAAATAAATGAAGATTCTTGGTAACACTCATAGCATCGGCCTTTGTCCCTCAAGTTCTTTTTTCCGCTGTCCATCATACATTCATAATCAGTATAGAATAAAATAATTCACTCCTGTCTTCCGTGGGGAAATGTTACGAACTAAATTGATTGAGAAAAATAAAAAATAATTATACATAACAGCCAAACTTCGGAAGCATTTGTCTTAGTGACCAGACATCATACGTAGCAACGTAATTTAGACGTAATTAAAACTTGTTCAGTTGGGCACAAATGAATTCAGTGAGTGCATCGTATTTTGTATTTTTCCCAAATGGTTTTACAGAGGTATGCCGATGAATTATTTTAGTTCTAGGCTGAGCACCAATCTAGGAGGATAGCTGAGAATGAACTACAGCTTTTTAACTTTATTGAAAAAAGCCCAAGTTCAATTTAAAAAAGCTCAAGTTTAATTTAAAAAAGGTCAAGTTCAATTTAAAAAAGCTCAAGTTCAATTTAAAAAAGCTCAAGTTTAATTTAAAAAAGGTCAAGTCCATTTTAAAAAAGTTCAAGTTTAATTTAAAAAAGTTCAAGGTCAATTTAAAAAAGCTCAAGTTCAATTTAAAAAAGATCAAGTTTAATTTAAAAAGTCTCAAGCAGGCTATATTTAAAAAAATGATTTACAATTTTGAAAAGCTTATGTTTCTAAAATTTCATACTTATGTATTAATAACATAAGTAAAGTTTATTTGTGAGAAGGCATATCTATTTAAAAGTACTGGCCCTGAAAATAGAGTAAATCGAATATCAGACAAACAAAGCTTCTGTGATTTTGTATTTAAATTTTATATTCTTTAAGTTTTACCTATGAATCATTTGCTAAATCATTTGCAAAACAGATCGGTACTTATATCTGTAGACAAAAATGATGTGAATAAACTTTATGTAACTGTGTGACAATTAGAAAAACTGCACTGACTGAAAAATTGAACATTCTGAGCTTCAATTTTTCAGTCAGTGCTGTTTGCTAATTGTCCCACAGTTACTTATTACATAAAGTTTATTCGCGTCATTTTTATCAAGAGATATAAGTATCGATGACCTGTTTAGCAAATGATTCATAGGTAAAACTTGAATGTCAAATTGAGTCCAAAATCTTAGCATCTTGCTTTGTCTGATAATCGATTTACTCTATTTTCAGTGCCAGTACTTTTAAATAAATATGCAGTCTCACAAATAAACTTTACATATATTA